>CANTUR010000039.1:4183750-5578333 GCA_947683625.1 Mallotus nudiflorus
TTCCCTGCAACTCTAAGAGGTAAACTAGGATTAGTCTCATCCTTTCTCTCTTATAAAGGTTCATGTGATAAGTGGATTGTAGACTTGGGTGCATTTGATCATATAACAAGTTCTACAAAAGAGTTTATGAATTATAAACCCTATAAGGAGAGTATTGGAATCACGGTGGCATATGGGTCAATGTGCAAGGATGTAGGACTTAAAGTTATGAAATCTTCTGCTTATAGTTGAATTCAACACTTTACGTTCCAAATTTGAAGTGCAATTTGCTATCTATAAGATAACCAAAGATTTTGATTATTCTGTAACCACTTTTCCTTTTTACTGTAAATAATAGGATTTGACTTTAGGGAGGATGATTGGCAATGCTAAGGAGCACAATAATTTTTACTATCTATCCATCCGATGTTGACTCTCCTTTAAAGTCTAAGACGCCTTTTGTTTTTTCTACATTTTATTAATTCAAGTGTTAAACTTTAGCACGGTCGATTAGGTAATCCAAGTTTTCCTTCTCAACTTTTTATCAATAAATATATCTTTTTGTTTCATTGTTTTAATTCTGTTTTGGCCAAACAATCTCAAGCACATCACCATCCTTAGCCTCACAAACCATCAAAACCATTTTATCTTATTAATGTCATACATGGGGTCCATTTGGAGTAACAAATCTAACTGGAAGGCGTTGGTTTGTTACATTTATAGATGCATACTCAAGTTTGTGGGGATTAATCTAATGAAGGAAAAGTCAAAAGTGAGTACTATTTTTAAGCAATTTCATAAACTTATCATAAATATCTTTTTTAGTCTTCTACTCATATTCTTTGTATAGACAATAGAAACGAATATTTCTTTGAACATTCAAACCAATATCTAGTAGAATGTGGTATAGTTCACCAAAGCTCATATCCCTTCACCACTCAACAAAATGAAGTTGCAGAAAGAAAAATCTGTCATTTACTTGAGATTACAAGGTCAATCCTGTTTGCTAGTCATGTATCACATTCTTTTTTGGGGGGAAGCAATTCTTACTTCAGTTTATCTAAGTAGTTGCCTTCCATCGAAATTTTTATAACACCGTACTCCTCTTAGTGAATTACTATCTACCTTTCCCTCCTCTCATATTTACAACTCTTCCACTTCGTGTTTTTGGGTGTGTTAGCTTTGTTCATAATGTCCAACCTAATAGGGTAAACTTGATCCTATGGCTCTTAACTGTCTTCATTGGTTATTCACCAACACAAAAAGGCTAAAATGTTATTATTCTCCTTCAAGACATTTCTTTCTTTAGTGTGATGTCTTATTTGTTGAAAATCAAGTCTTGTATTCCCAAGTTTCTCTCCGGGGGGAGAATAGTACTCAAGAAGACAAACATTGGTACTTATATCTGATTCGTGTCAACTTGCTTCTACCACTACTCAAGCGTCAGGTCAAGAGGAAGAAATTAACACAACAAACCCAATACTAATTTTTGTTTATTGTAGGTGACCAAGGGCTCCAATGCAACATCAAGAATATGAACTGTTGGCAATTTATTTAATTACAAACTCACAAGAGGAGGAAGAGGCTTATTTAGAAGACAATGAAGGAATGAATGACTTAAATCTTTCAAGTGTCATCAGAAAAGCATACTATTTCAAACCACTTCATGTATTCCAAGTTTGCAAATAATTTTAGGGCATTCATTAGTGAAGTTGACAAGATTCAAGTGCCATAAGATGCAAATTAGGCTCTTCTAGATCCAAAATTGAAGGAGGATATGTTAAAAGAAATGCATTCAATGATAATGGAACTTAGGTGTTGGTAGAGTTACCCATAGGGAATAATGCAGTTTGGCAACAAATGGGTATTCACAGTTAGGTATAAACCAAATGACACAATTGACCGATACAAAGCGAGATTAGTGGCACAAGGTTTCTCTCAGACATACGGAAGCAACTATGAGACGAGATTTGCTCCAATTGCAAAATTAAACTCTATTAGGGTTCTGTTGTCTATTGCTACAAATCTAGATTGGGGATTATTAGAAAATATACCTTTAACCTAAATTGTAACAATATATAAATTACCTTTGCCTTTTAATGCATTACCTCTTGGCACTTCTATTGGTGCCTATAAAGTGCCATTGCTGGCAATGACAAAGGTGGTATGGGGGTAATGGTCTGATGGTTGTAGTGATTATGATGGCTGACTCTGGCGATCATGGTATTATGTTGTTGAGGTTAAAATTTTTACACATTCTACAAACATCACATGAACCCTACTTGAACTAGAGGTTTAACTTTGCTGTAAATGTGTTTTTCTTCAGCCTAAAACTGATGATTTTTGAGGGAAACATAGAACTGGTCAGTATACAAAGGGGGTAAGAGGAGTCAGAGTAAAACCTGTTTTTGAATGAGCAGCTGATGGCAAAGGCAAGCGAGTTTGGTGAACTGATACTGTCCGGAGCTGTGCTGGAAAACTCTCATTCGCAGATTGGAAGAGCCGAATTAGTTTTTTGTTGGGGAAACATCTGACTTAGGCAGCCCATTCTACAGTCCCCTGAAAGTTTCCCTTTTGTTGCAATTATATCAACCACTAAAACCTTTATTTATTTTTTTTGTCTTATTTATATTTGTTGTAATCTGCTTAATATATCTTTTTATGATTGCCTCACACGGTGTAAGAAATTTTCAATTCTCAATAATATTATTTTTTGAAACTTGTATCGTCTATAATGTGCCCCTGTTTACAAACAGGTAAGAGCACCCTGTTGAATCATCTTTTCTATACAAATTTCAGAGAGATGAATGCTTACAAAGGAAGGTCTGTTATTCTTTGTATCTCAAGTTCTCAGTTTTGGAACAGAGAAAGCTTCTTTTCCTTGCTTTTTTGCTTTGCATGCACCACATTATGAAAGGCAATCTAATTTTGTTTCAGGAGTCAAACAACCAAGGGAATTTGGATTGCAAAGTGTACTGGAATTGAACCTTTCACAATTGCAATGGATTTGGAAGGAACTGATGGCAGGGAAAGGGGCGAGGTGCTGAGCTATTTCTAACATCAGTTCTAGCTTTGTTTTGGTGATGGTGGCGGCATCTACATCTTGTTTTTGAATTTTCTGTGTTATGCTTATACTTATGTTTGATATTGTCATAGTTAATTGCTTTTGTTAAATTCTGAGGCTAAATGCTGTTGCATGGCGGTGTTTGTATGCATGATTGAGAAATATCCTTATTTCAAACATTTCAATAGATTTGTAATATGCATATGCCATAAATTGTTGAATGTTTGGTTGTGCTTGTGTAATTCAATGTTGCATGGTTATGTGAGTCAGCATGTTTGCTCTTGATTAAGGGAGGGAGAGAAACAAAGTGAAAGTGAGCCGAGATGAAATTAGTGATTCTCTATCTCTGTTTGTGTTTGAAATTATCCTCAATGGAAATTTTAACTATACACACGCATTCATTTGAAATTGAAGAGGCTCATAAAATGCCAAATGAGCTTAAGTAAGAATTCTCAGTTTGCATCTATAATATCATATTCAAGGTAAAGTCTCACAAGCAATTCGGGATTAATGTTGTTTTTAGGATGACACTGCATTCGAGAAACAAAGTGCCCTCTTTGCTTTGGCAGTTGCTGACATTGTGCTGATAAATATGTGAGTTTTGTAAGTTCATTATTATAGGCTAGGATGCTTTTTGAATGGATTAGATTCTTTATTGAAGTGACACCACTATATTTGCCTCTATTATATTCATGTAATTTATTTTTTCATTATTATTATTATTTTTTTTTGTGCTTGCACATGCACTACAACACACCGAAAATGCTGAATGAATTTTACCCTCACTGGTATTTGGTTTTATTTTTCTATGTGAAAATCAGTGCAGTGTTGCCCAAACATTTGGATTAAATGAGCCAAATGATGGAAAGGAGAATGTGTTAACAAAGTGGAAAAATGTATTGATTCACTACCTAAGTTTTAGTGTTTACACAGATTTTATACATTCAAGTGGTCAAAATGCACTATATGCATTAATGTGCAAAAACTACTTGGATTCTGCTGTCTAGGCATATGAGTTGGAAAGGATGATACTGCAGTTGAAGGGATTTGGGTAATTAAATCTTGCCAATTAGGCTAGAACAGGTTTGATTGTGCTTGGAACAGAAGGAAAAAAAAAAATTAGGTTTAAGGAAAACCTCTTCAATGTATATTCAGAATCAAGAAATGCTGTGAAGTTGACTACTCGCAATCCTTTCTATGATAGCTATATAATAAAGGATTTAATGGAAAGTAACCTAAATGCTAAATAAAGACATAATAGAAGAAAAATAAAAGTAGCCTAAACAATTTTAATTATGAAAACTGAAAAGAAACTATTAAGTAAACCAAATAAGGAAATTGATAAGATGCTTCTGCATCAGATACCATTTGCCAGTTTTACTAGCCTAATTGCAGCTAAATTATCCTATGGGATTCATGGTTATCTATTAAACATCTTGTTGTCATCTGTTGTCTAAATGATTAAAAATTGAGTTTGATTTGGTTTCTAGACAGGCTTAAATATGCCTCAATTCAGCTTGAACCAACAAGACAGAGCAGACAATATTCTGTCATTTGGCCTGCATAGGGACATGAAGCTAAAGGATGATGAGACATGCAGACACAAGAATACACACACAACTTCTAGAAGTCACTGTACTTAACAAAGTGTTGTATTATTTTCAGGTGGTGCCATGACATTGGTCGGGAGCAGGCTGCCAACAAACCTCTTCTAAAAACAGTCTTTCAGGTACTGCTGTCATTTCATAGTCTACATGCTTTTTGCAGATCATTCATGTGATATTCCATTTTCTGTATTTATCTATTATATATAGGTCATGATGCGTTTGTTCAGCCCACGCAAAATAAAGCTGCTGTTTGTTATACGTGATAAAACAAAGGTCTGGATATGTGCTTTTAAGTTCGTATTAGATTATTTGAAGTATCCTTTGCCCTGTCGTTGAAATGTAAGTTTTTTATTTGTACTTAGTTTTAGCTTTGTTTCTGACTATCATTGTAGACACCACTTGAATATTTGGAGCCTGTTCTAAGGGAAGATGTTCAGAAGGTAGTTTCTACATATACTGTTGATGCATTTTATCCCTTTTAAATTATTGCTGTCAGTCAGCATCTTCAAAGTTCACAATTTCTGCAGATATGGGATGCTGTTGCAAAACCTGAATCTCATAAAGATACTCCTCTCACTGACTTTTTCAATGTATGAAGGCATACTTTCTTGTTGTTATATCTGTGTTTTGAACCAATATTTCGCCCCAACTCATAGATTAATATGTTACTTTCACTTTTGATTATTGACATGAAGGTGGGGGTCGTTGCATTGTCTAGCTATGAAGAAAAGGAGGAGCAGTTTAAACAGCAGGTAGCCTGTATAACTAAAACAGTAATTTAGTGAGCCCCAGAATCCTACTGTATGATGCTGTAGCATTATCCTGCAATGTTCTTGGTCAGCTATTTGTAAATTTTGTAGTCCCTAACTAAATGGGATTCAAACTTAAAAATTAAAAGATAGAGAAAAAGGTCATCAGCATTATGATATTCAGGCCAAATTCAAAAGTTCTTTTATTGTGCTTCATATATAAATTAAAATTTATACATGGCAGTATAGGCTTATTACTTAATATGATGTCTTACACAGGTTGCTCAACTTAGGCAGCAATTCTTCCATTCTATTTCTCCAGGAGGACTTGCTGGTGACAGGCGTGGAGTTGTCCCTGCTTCAGGATTTTCATATAGTGCTCAGCAGATATGGAAAATTATAAAAGAGAATAAGGATCTGGACCTTCCAGCTCACAAGGTGAATAAAATGTCATTTCTTGTGTGGGCAACTGAATATATGTTTTTTTTTTTTTTTCATTTATGAATATGTTTCTTCAATCAGGTGATGGTTGCTACTGTTCGGTGTGAAGAGATTGCCAATGAGAAGCTTAATCGCTTAACTACTGATGAGGTACATCATTGGCAACATTTTCTTATCTTTCTTTAGGAGTTTTGGATTTTTTAAAATTTATTGTCCTGTGGAACTAACGTAGACTTCCTGTAGGGTTGGCTGGCATTAGTAGAAGCAGTTCAAGCTGGTTCAGTGCCTGGGTTTGGAAAAAAGCTAAGTTCTATCTTGGAGACCTATCTTTCAGAGTAAGCATACATCTATTATAGCAATTCTAAGTAAAGTCAGCCATGCTGCAAGTGTATGTAGTGGTTGATGCTCAACTGAGTCAAAACAGTTTGAAATTAGTTTGCCTATGCATATTGTCTTATCTGAAATATACTCATTAATATATATCTAGAGTATTTAGATTGATTACATATCTGATATTTACCTCATAACTGAAATCAATGCCTTAGTTTGTTGCTATTATTTTTCTTGGCTTTGCAATTTAGGTCTTCAATTACACTTTTCTTCAAATTGATTTGGTATCTCTTAATAGCTATTTTATTGTCAACTAGATATGATATGGAGGCAATCTATTTTGATGAAGGTGTAAAAAATGCTAAACGGCAACAGTTGGAGAAAAAAGCTTTAGAGGTAAGAATAATATTTTAATTATATTAATTTCCATTGTCCTTGTAAAATATAGAGGTAAATTGTGTAGTGGTACTGGTTTTGGAATTGTGGTTTTTTAATTCTGTTCTAGTTCAAAATATTAAGTTTACCTTTTAATGATTGCTCGTTATAAATCTCAAATTCATTAGCTGCATTACCATTTCCAATGTCATTAAAAACCTACCTAAAGCACAAATGTTCTGGCAACAACTCTATTTTCCAATTTCTACTAGAGTGAACACAGTTTTTTGACTGCAGCTTGGCATAAAAAATGACCAAAAAAAGTGATTTTATAAAACGCGATTGCCAAAGAAGCATGCTTTGCAACTGCTTTTCTTGTTAATGTAATTTTTCTTTCAAAAGATTGATGTGTTACGTTATTATTAAGCAAAAGACAAAGCTCTAATGGAGTTTACTCCTGAGTGTTTGCAGCTACCAGAGAAGCAAAAATTTCCTTGAGGGAAAATTCCTTCACAATAAAAAGCAGATGCTCTATCCATATATGTAATTATAAGTGATTATGTTTTACTTCTGTGAGGTCGATGCAGAGGTAATGGGAGGGAGCCTTTTGCTTCATAGAGCATACTGGAGTAGATGAAATACATTTTCTTGTTTGTAAAGTTATTTTGGGCAAAGTTAGTCTTCTTCTGCTTGGTGGATTTTGAGAATTCTCCTTTTTATCTGAAATTGATGCATAGCTGGAGCCAAATTGTTCAATCTTGATAGATGCAAACTATTTTAGAAGAATAAAATATATTAGCTAGGTATGTTTGCCCTTGCTAGAGGTTTTACTTTGGTTTGCATAACTTATTCTCCATGTACTCTAATTCTTTCTCTAATTACCGCATAAGCCATTCTTACCAGCGAGGTGGTCCTCTGGACAACCTTTGATTGCCCTATTCTTTTTCTCATTTCTAATTGGCTTTGAGTTCCAAATCTTTTCAACACAGATATTTGTTTGTTTTTGTATTTCTCTAAAGATGAGGAGGGTATTTTCATATCTAGCCCGCTTCTATCTGATTCTCTCTATTTTCATCTCTCTCTCTTTGGAAGGATATTAAATGGTATTGGCACTTATTTCTCCCATGTATGTTTAAATATATGTATTTCACAGGTGTTTCATCAAACTTTGAAATGGTCCATCACAATGTTTTGAAATCTTTGTATGCACAATTGTATGTCCTGCACAGTTGCTTGAATAAAATTTTGAACAGGTGCAAGTGTTCTAAATTTGTGCACATTATCTCTCTAGTTTGAATTATATGAATTTCCGAATTAGATTTTTCTTTCCTGCTTGTCTCGTTATGCAGTTTGATGAGAACTGTCTTTTTATTGGGTGCCAGATTTGTGTTTCCTAAATTGATCTACTAAAAACTTGTCAAGGCTTCTGAGATCAAGTTTCTTACGTTCCATGCAGCTGGTACATCCTACTTACGTAACCATATTGGGACATCTTCGTTCTAAAACACTTGAAAACTTTAAGACTAGGCTGGAACAGTCCCTGAACTCTGGAGAAGGATTTGCTGCTTCTGTAGGTACTTGTGGTCTGTCTTGCATGCTTGAGTTTGACAGAGGATGTGCAGGTAATGTGGTGCACCACATATGCTTATTTGTGTATATTGGTATTTGATGGCATGTTATGTATGAGTTTATAACTGTTTGTAGTCTGCACTGAAATGGAAAACAGCTCATGCCTTTCTTGGTGGATTATTTGTTTCTTAGGTTACAATTATTTGAGTGCCTTAGATTAAGATAGGAAATGCACCTCATAAATCCTTCCTAAAATTTTGATGCTTGAAAATTAGTTATGTTCTGCATTCGTTATTAGGAATTAATCTGAGATATTAAATATATTTTTTTGTGATAATAATAAGTTATTTTTACCATTTTGTGCTGCTTAATCTCCTTGAAGTTATCAATAGTACAATTCAATAGGTCTTTATAATTTTGTGAGCATTTCATATTATTATTATTACTAGTTATTGTATTGAGAGATAAAAGGAGAAGAGAGGGAAAATAATTTACAGAAGGATAATTTACTAACTTCTGAAAATACAAGGATGGATTAGTGGGTTTGGACAAATGTTAGGGGATGATTGTAATTTACCCTTTAGAGAAACTGTTCCTTAATACTTGGGTAGGCAGCATATATATACATATTAATAGGTTTTTTATTTTATACCAAGAGAAATACTAAAAATCCTTATTACTTGTTGGAGAATATATCCCAATTTAAAAAGTATAAAGGAATAAAGTGACTTATAAGTGGTGTAAATTGGGTCTTAACTCAAGCCAATTGGTTTTGGTCTTAGATGGGCTCAACTCCATTTATAAGCCCATATGTGTGTGCTTGGGCCAACACTCTCAAGGCCCGTGGACTTCTTAACATGGTATCAGAGTGGTGATCCTGAGCTTGTGTTTAAGAGCTAGAGTTGGGTGTTGTGTTGTGACCCATTTGAGTCGTCGGGTGTTGTGACTAGTTACACTTGAGGGGAAGTGTTGAATATATCCCACATTGAAAAGGCTCTTACTTCTAGCACTCCCCTCAAGCTGAAGCACTAACATGACTTAAATACTAGGAAATTACTCCTGTTACTTCTAACACTCCCCTCAAACTGGAGCATGGATGCTAGCCGTGCCTAGCTTGTTACAAATATATTGGATCATATTTATGATAAGAACTTTGGTAAACAAATCTGCAAATTGATATATTATTCTGACATGCTTCAAAATGGTTAGATCTAGTTGGACTTTCTCACGTATAAGGTGGCAATCAAGCTAAATGTGTTTCATCGTCTCATAGAACACTAGATTAGAAGCAATACATGGCAGCTTGGATGTTGAACCACAATTGTATTGGCTGTGAGGTTCCTTTTCCAATCGCTAGTAGGTGATATATCCATAAAGAGTTCACAAGTAACATGACCCTATATTCAGACTCAACAATCGATCTAACAACAACATTTTGTTTCTTACTCTTCCAGGATACCAAATTACCCTCACCAAAGGCATAATTTCCTGAAGTTGATCGTCTATCCATAAGACAACCAGCCAATCTGCACTAGAGAAACCTTCTATACTACAATGACTATGATTCTCGCACAAGAGCCCTTTCCGTGGAGTAACTTTAAGGTACTTTAGACATGAATTGACTAATGATACTCTTAGAAGATGCAATTTTTGCATGTGTTACAATAAGATAGTTCAACTTGCCAACCAGCCTCCTGTAAACTTCTGGATTATTCTAACCGTTGCCCTTCGTCACTTATGAGTTTGATATTTGGAATCGTTGTCGTATCACAAGGTTTATTTTCCAATGTTATTGTCTCGGCAAGTAAATCTAAAACGTACTTCATTTGAGAAAGAAAAATACTTCTAGCAATGAAGTTGATTTACTTGTGTTACCATGGCCCCTAAGAGTGTTGGCCCATGCACACGTGGACTTCTAAATGGGGATGAGCCCATATAACATAAAATCAATTGGCTTGTGTAGGTTCAATGTACACCACTTATAAGCCACTTTGTTCTTTTATACTTTTTCAATGTAGGATATATTCTCCAAACACTTCCTTTCAAGTGTAATTGAACCTGAACCAATTACACTTGCCAAATACAAACGGCTGCACCCAACAACTCAAATGGGGTTACAAACGGGCTGCACCCAATGACTAAATAAAAAAAAAAAAATCAAAATTCAAATTTTGGTAGTAGTTGTTCAATAACTACAGTACATCATTGTACCTCAAATCCTAAGACATGAAAAAGATTTAAGATTTATACATCTAGGAACTTGTAAATTCTTATGAGTTTATCTTGGTAAAATTATAAGAAAGAAACTGATGGTTTCAAAGTGAAGAAAAAAAAAAACAAACAAATATTTCTCTGATATTCTAATTTCCTATATTCTGCTGTGTATGGTTGGAGTTTGATTTGTCTGACATTCTTTTGCATCACATCTACCATTTCCTTTGATTACATTATGACATATTTCTTGAGCTTCTCCATTAGGCATCTTTTATAAAACTTCTTCTACAGAAGACATACATTAAACATGGCCAAGTTATGCTGAGATTTTATCATAATCTGTGTGTTAGTTGTCCCATAACTTCTGCCATTGATATGATTTGCTTATGGCTTCAATATGGTGTTGTGACAGAGGCTTATGATTTTTCTTAGCTGATATGTGATGGGGTTGGATAGCAATTTCTCTTAGCATATTTCTTTTGCAGTTGAAGATGGTCTTTTTGTTTTGTGGTGGAGTGGGGGTAGAGGGTAAGAGGATTATGTAAATCATAAATTTAAATTTTCAGAGGTTCTTTTACTTGGGTAGTGATTTTCTGCTTTTATTTTGTAAAATTACTGATCACTTAGTAAGTTTCTTTTTACATAAAGTTGATAAAACAAGGAGAGAGCCAATCTAATGGAAATAAGGACAGCTAGTAAAATTTAATCAAGGTCTTGTCACTAAAACTGGTTTTTCTGTGATGTACATGTTCTCTGCACATGATTGGTAAATGTGAAAGAACCATTCAACCTAAAAATTTGACACATGTGAGGCCCCATAATAGTAATAATATTTCTATCACATATTTATATCTGAACACTTATTGGGGTTGAAGCCTGAATAAACACAAAACCATTTTTATTATAGAGGCTCTGATACCATGTAAAAAGAACTTTTCAACCTAAAAGCTAACAATTTTTCTAATAGTAAAGCTGTTAGCCTTTCGGGAAAAAAATAAAATAGTAAAGCTGTTAGGTTTATATAATTGCCTCAACTTTTGAAGTGACCTTTTATGCCATCTCCCTCAGATGCTGCCATAAGACAGGCTGACTGGGATGCTTCAAAGGTCCGTGAGAAGCTTCGTCGTGATATTGAGGCACATGCATCATCTGTATGCAGTTCAAAGTTATCAGAAATGATACACAAATATGAGGTAATTGATTTTGTGATCCTTGACTTCTGTCATGTAAGAGTGTTTGTAAACATGGTCCACTGTATTTAATGAACTGGATATTGATATACAGAAAAAACTCATGGATGCACTAACTGAACCTGTGGAATCTCTACTTGAAGTTGGTGGCAAGGACACATGGACTTCAATAAGAAGTCTTCTGAAACGAGAAACAGAGCTTGCTTTATCAGAATTTTTAACTGCTGTTTCTAGTTTTGAGTTGGATAAAGTTGAAATTGACACAATGGTGCAAAATTTGAGATATTATGCAAGAAATGTGGTGGAGAAAAAAGCAAGAGAAGAAGCAGGGAAAGTTCTGATACGAATGAAGGATAGGTGAGGAATTTGGAAAACATACTGTTCCTTCATTTGATTGTCCATGTTAATATTTTAGAGCTTTTTTCAGGTTCTCAACAGTTTTCAATCATGACAATGATTCTATGCCAAGGGTTTGGACTGGAAAAGAAGATATAAGAACAATTACAAAGGATGCACGTGCTGCGGTAAACCACAAAGATCTTTAATTAATGGCCAACTGTCTGTTGATACTTGAGTAATATCTGATGTTTTGCAATTATTTTGCAGTCTTTGAAACTATTATCTGTCATGACAGCCATTCGCTTGGATGAGAAGCCAGATAAAATTGAGAATGTACTTTTTTCCTCTCTCATGGATGGAACTGTTGTTTCATCTTCACATGATAGAAGCATAGGAGGTATTTCTGACCCCCTTGCTACAAGCATATGGGAAGAGGTAATACTGTTTGAAATTGGGGTCGGTTTATGAATGCATCTTTGTGTATTTTGTAAAATAATTACAATAACAATATTATTGAGAACAAAAATAAGCAAATAAATGTAATACAGGTTTCTCCAAAAGATACTCTGATCACACCAGTTCAGTGCAAGTCATTGTGGAGACAATTCAAAGCAGAAACTGAATATACAATAACTCAAGCAATTTCAGCTCAGGTTCGTCGCTATCACTTCTACGATGCGATTTTCAAATGCAGTTTACCCAGTAAGTTGGTTTGTTGCATGGCAAATAAATGATGGTATTATGTCAGATTATATTTTAAATTTTGTTTTGTCTGGTCAGCTCAGCTCAGCTAAATCTTAATTCCAAACTACTAATTGGATTGGCTGTATGCATCTGCTTCCAGCTTTCATCTGATTTAGCTCTATATCTTCAGTTGCATCGAGAGTTACTTGTCCAGATTTGTTAAATTAGGATGTGATTTGAATATACAAGACTTGGACTTTCTCTTGTCTAGCTTTTAGGATGAGCTCTCCCAAGAGTCTTAACTTTTGGTATCAGTGCCAATACATGCATACATAGCTAGATTAGATTACTGGCAGCTTCTTGAGGGGTGAGTGTTAGGTAGGTGCACCTATAAGCCAGGCTAAACTGGTAACCTTCTGGGGCCCATGAGCTATGCTAGTGTCGATAGAGCAAAGCTATTGAGTACATTGGCTGTTAAGCATGATGATATGTTATGATCTAATTCTACATTAGTTAAATGAAGAATATGAGGGGGGCTTTCCCCCTAACGACTAGCTTTTAGGGTGAGGTTACCCAAAAATCTTAACAATTCGAAGGAAGAGGCCTTCATATAATGAAAGAAATTCACAAATAAAGTACTCATTGTTCCTCTTTCCATTTTACTTCCCACTGTCATTTGGTTATTATGATAGAGAACAATAATTGTGATGTTCTTCTTATGATCAGAACCAATTCAGTTCTGATAAATAAATTCTGGTACATTCTTCAGGAGGCGCATAGGCGCAGCAACAATTATTTACCTCCTCCATGGGCAATTGCAGCAATGGTTGTCCTCGGTTTCAATGAATTCATGCTTTTGTTAAAGTAATCACTTAACTGAAATTAGCTTCATGCTCAATTAAGAGAAAAACTAGAGTTACTTGTTTCCTTCTCATATATTTCCTTGTCAATATATCCTTTTCTTGATGTTTGTCTTTTAATGTAACAGGAATCCACTTTACCTCATGATTCTGTTCATTGTATTTTTACTTTCAAAAGCCTTATGGGTACAGATGGACATGGCAAGAGAGTTTCAAAATGGCACTGTAAGTAGATAGATTAGTTTGTCTTTCTGAAGATTATTCTCTCATCAAGTTCAAATGTTTGAAAAGAATTGGTATTCGCTGCTCTATTGGCTTTTAATTTCTGACACAGTGCGCTATGTTGAATACTATCAACGTGCTCTTATATGACATAGATCATCAATTTCCATAGACATGGCGGAACAAGCACAAGCTATTTTGTCATTTTTTGCTCCCTGTATGGAGCTGTTTGTGTTCCCTTGTTTGTTTGAATTTCTAAGAATTTAGTGGTGCAAAGAATAGAAAACTGAAAGTTTATCTGTGGTCCCAACAAATTTCCAAGTTTCATTGTGGAAAAATGGGCTTCTGTTCCAATGTTAGTTCGTCATCATAATGCAATCTTTTATCATTACAATTGCGAATTTATACTTAAAGCTTTCTTGTTAAGATTTATTTGGACAGACAGAAATAGATGAAGCATGTATTGAAAGAGTCCTTGTTTGATAATGGACATGATACTGGAATCATTATACCTTGTAATTATTGGGCAAATCTTCTCTGATTTTTTTGTTGGCTTCCTTGGCAGTTGGCTGGGATACTCTCCATTTCTTCAAAGTTTCTTCCTACCCTAATGAATCTTCTAAGGCGACTTGCTGAAGAGGCTCAAGGGCATCCTTCTCCTGGACCTCCAATGACACAATCACTGGCTTCTCAGAGTTTCAGGAATCGAACTCACCCATATCCAATCTCAGCCACAATACCCGAGTCTTCTGTATCATCTAACATTTCATCATCTGATGATAATGTTGAATACTCAAGTCCAAACTTGATACACAGGCAAAAAGAAAAAATTCAAGACGCGGAATTTTCTTGATAGAAATGGAACTATTGTGTAAAAATTGTATCAAAGAAGCTGATAATGCATGAGCAAGTAAAGTGGAGGTGAGGAAAAGCTGGTTAAGTCACGTTTATGAGGCATTATAGGTGTAACAAGAAATAATAGAGATGGGTCGTAAAGACTGTTGGGTGGGGGTTCTTCCCATGTGCTTGTAAGAACATTTGCGAACAGAGTTGTACTGGAATTTACGTGTAGATTGTTACTAATGTAGGTGTACAAGCTGATGATAATTTTTAACAGTGGAGCTCAGTGGACCAAAAAAAAAAAAAAAAAAAAAAAAAAGAAAGAAAAAAAAAGGTTCCTCCGGTTTCATATCTTGACATTTGAGTAGGGTTGATATTTGGGTTTGTCAGAAATATATAAAAACGAAAATATTTTTAAAAATACGGTTGACTCAAATTCCGTTTCAAAATTAACAATAAAAGGAATTTTTTTTTAAAAAAAAATTGTGATGTTTCATTTTTTTTTTTTTTTATTCTTCTCTTCTGATGTAGCATGATTGATCAACAAAAGTAAATATGGCTCATTCCAGATATCAATTCTCAATTCAGAGAATAGGTAAAAGTAAAAAGTTTTATTTTTTATTAGTAAATTGATAGAGTAAAAGTCGCTAAAACATTTATTTATACTCTAATCATAATATGGGAATAATAGGAAATAAAATAATATTTCAAAACAATTAAAATAAAGAATTCACATAAAAAAAAACTTCTAATGTGCACGGCATGTGATTTAAACTGATGCTTGAGCTAATGCTTGTGTCATCTTTTTTCTCTTTTTTTTTTTCTATCTATAAATCTTTTTTTTTGGAAAAATGTGCAAATACTTCCTTTGATGTTTTAATCTAATTGCAGATGAATCATTAATATTTTTAAGGGTTTAAATACACCATTAATATTATAAAATTGAACTATATAAACATTTTGTATAACAGTTTCCATTTCTGTTTAAACACATTAACACTCATCCACGTGGCAAGTGAGGCCCACTTACGTTAAGGGTGTATTTAAACTCCTAAAAATATTAATGGTTTATCTGCGATTAGATTAAAACATCATGGAGGTATTTGTTTTTTTTCCCTTAAAATTTGTATAGCTACTTAATATTAATAACATCAAATATAAAAAATGTTATATTTCTTTTGAGAGAAAAATAAAAAAAATTTAGATCTTTAAAGGATCAATAAATGGGTCCTAAAAAAATAAATTTGGACATTTTTTTTTATCATGAGAAAAAGAGAGGGTGACCCACATATCGTATGGATTTTAAATATTTAATTTTGGACAAAATATCAATGCTACTCACAAACTCGTAATCAAATTAATTATAAATAGTTTAAAAGTAAATTTGTATATACGGTTAGAATCCTACTATGAGAAAAATATAAGTAACATTTGTTTGTAAAATATCTATGAGTGTTTGTTTTCTTTAAGTTTGTATAAATAAATCATTGATTAAAACATTATTGTATGGTTACTCTATATACTTTATGAAAATTAATTTTTAGTTAAACTTCAACTTTTTATATTTTTATTTATGGTTAAATAGTTCTATAATATTAAATACAGTCAAAATTTTTATAACTATTGGATACTAGAAACATCAAACACTACATATTTTTTCAAATATATGAAAATTTTAGATATTCAAGAAATTTGCGCTAGTTTGAATTCCTTAATTTTAAAAATATTCCTCAACTTGGATGACATCTATACTAATCAAGATTTCAAATAGTAGTAATTCAAATCGACAAAAGACGATGTAAGCTCCATGAATTTAACAAGAAATATCCTTTTCTATTCACTCCAAATATAACCAAGAAATTATGGAGAAAATTGTCTAATTTTTCAGCATAAATTTTTAAATATGGATAATGTCCATAACGTAGATGGACATTTTTTTTTATCATGAGAAGAAGAGAGAGGGGGACCTATTTTAAATATTATCATGTCCAAAATTATTTTCTGGACCCATTAATCAATCTTTTAAAGATATGAAATTTTTTTATTTTTCTTTGAAAAGAAATATAACATTTTTTATATTTGATGTTATTAATATTAAGTAGCTATAAAAATTTTAAGGAAAAAGGTGCAAATTCCCCCTTAATGTTTTGACATAATTGTAAATGAACCATTAATATTTTAGGGGTTCAAATGCACCCTTAACGTAAGTGAGCCCCACTTGCCACGTAGATGGGTATTAACGTGTTTATCAAACGGAAACGGAAACCATTACACCAGGTGTTTGTATGGTTCAGTTTTATAACGTTAAGAGTGTATTTTAACCCCTAACAACATTAATGGTTCATTTGTGATTAAGTCAAACATCAAGGGAGTATTTGCACGTGTTCCCTTTTTTTTTTTTCTTCTTCTCTCTTTTTATATTGTTTCTTTTAATCATATTATTTACTTCTTTTTCTCCCCTCTTTTTATATTTTTTTTATCTGCATATCTTTCGTTTTCTAGGTTTTTTTTAATTATATTATCTTAATAACTCTACTTCTTCATTTTCAAGCTAATTAGTACAGTAAAGTGAAGCATGCACATATCTACATATTATTATATTTCTTGACAGTTAACTAAATTGTTTTCCTTCTTTCTCTTTCTTTCTCTCTCTGCAAAAAAAGAGCTTTTGTAGATAGTAAGTTGGAGACATTTGGACATTATTATCCTTCAACCAATTTTTTCAACCAAAACAACTGTCAAGACACCCAAAAACAATCCCTACAAAAGAACCTCATAGAATTGAAAATGAACCAACCAAAACAATAAAAAAACAACTACAAAAATAACCTCATAAAAATGAAAATGAACCAATTAAAACAACAACCAAAAACTTCCAAAACAACTAGAAAAAAAAAACAATTAGAAAAACAACAAAAAAATAACCTTATAAATTTAAAAATGATTCAACCAGAACAACACAAAATAATTGCAAAAACAACAAAAAATAACTGCAGAAATAGCTAGAAAAACAAATAGAAAAACTAACACAAAATTAAAAATGAACCATCCAAAACAACCACCAAAATTGAAAATAAACCAATTAAAACAACTGCCAAAGCAATAAAAAACAATCAGTATAAGACAATCTCATAAAATATAAAGTTGAAGCAACAAAAAATCAAAACAACGGCTAAAAAAATTACAAAAACAACCACAAAACAATGTATAAATAAAAACAAAAAGAAAAAAGATAAATAAAAATAAAAAAAAAATAAAAAGGTAAATAAAGTTGTTGAATCACAGAAAATTGAAAAAAAAATGAAAGAATTGCGGCTTGAAAAGGAGAAAAAAACCGTAAACTTGAAAACATTTTGGTCAAATATGGTATAAAATGTAATTTTTCCTTGATATTTTTAAGTCTAGTTGTATGGTTTATCTCCTAAATCATCTAACACTCTTCAACTTCTATTTTGATCTATATAAATTTTATTATAATCTATATAAATTTTAATCTTTTATTTTGACATGTTTTACTTCTATAACACAAGAAACCAACTAATTAGAAAAATTAATTTTATGTACAAATTCAATTTTGTGAAACTACATTAAAATTATAGGAAATCTTAGGCTATTTTAGGTGTATGCTATTCGATGGTCAAATTTATGATATATATATATATATATATATATATATATATATATATATATATATATATATATATATATATATATATATATATCATAAATTTATTGGTCATATATAAAATAATTGATATATGTGTAAAGTCTCAATAAATTAATACTCAACAAATTAGTAACCTTTATTAAATAATATTTTTTTCCAGTCTTAACTTAAATTAATAATGTTGACAAAATAGAAAAAAAATAGTTACCTCAAAAACCTCATATAGCTCTTTAGTATAACTCTTTAGTCTCATTCCTACTATAAATTAATAATTCATGAAATTTACATACCATATTTTCTTAAAGGGAAAAGTACAAATAAATAACATATGGTTTTGGCCCATTTTTAGATAAAGGCGTATAGTTTGTTTTGTGACAAAGAGCTACCATGCAGTCTACATTGTTATCATATAAAGACATTTCTCAGCAAGTCTATTAATTTTGTTGACATGGCATGGGCCATGTCGATAAAATTGAACTTTTGTCCTTAATAGCCACATTAATACTAGAGTTCATTTGAAGTCCTTACATCAAAGAGAACTCAACTTTAGAAAAATTAGAAACCCTAATTGAACTTGAATATACTATACTCCTAATTGAATCTCATATGAAATTGTGTATTGAAAATTCATATGGAATGGAGTCATTGTCTTAAAGTTATGGTTCGAATGACAATAAGTGATTTATTTGTGGGGTGCTGTCTCTAATGAAGACATCAACAAAAATTGATAATTACGAGAGGTAATTTATTGAGTGTGGAAGATATAAAAAATTAGGTAGGCAGCAGTGTGAGTTATTTGAGTGGAATAATCTTCCAAATTGTAAAAGTTGTAAGATCATTATCTTTGATTTGATTAGGAAGTTGGAAGAATGTGAAGATGAAATTACTTGTGGTAAAACTAACAAAGCAACTTTGGAATTGAAGCTGATGAAGTGTTAGAGATCTAGTTAAATTCTATGAATCTCCTATCAGTTTGTATAATGAAGAAATTTCAGAGTTGAAGCTTGTTGTTAAAAAATACAAGGATTTCAAGAATTGTGATTGTGTTGACCTTAGAAATAATCAATCTTAATTTTTAATCTTAACAAACTTAATTTTGAGCATTTAATTTATTTGTTTAAGTGCATATAAGTTAGGACTCTATTAGAAGTTAAAATGAAGTATGAATATCTTGGGCTAATTTGACCTCTGAGATTCAAGGAAGCTTTTGACATCTTTAAAGCTTTATAATGAGAAGTTATCTTCTTCAAATTTGAAGTATAAATCTTGAGCTTTCTGAATTAGGCTTATTTTTCAAAATCTAAGTTCATTTGGGTATGCAACTATTGAGTCAAAATCAATGTATGCAATGACCATTTTAGTTTGCACAACTCTTAGTATTTTGAACATATCTTGAGCTATAGAAGTCTAATTGAGGTGATTCAAAATGATATGGAAAGATAATTCAAATATCTAAAACTTTTATAAAAAACTGTGGGCAAATTCGAAAGTCTCTAATATAAAATCATGGTTTCAACTCGTGTATAGTTGTTTAATAGTAGTCTGCATTTTAGATTACACTACTCTTAGTATTTTGGAGATATCTTAAGCTACAGAAGTAAAATTGAGGTGATTGAAAATGATATAGAAATATAAGTCAAATATCTATAACTTTTATGAAGAAAGTATAGGTAAATTTGAAAGTCTCTAATAGCCAATCATGGTTTCAATTCGTGCACAGTAATTTGACAATATTATTATCAATAATTCAAAATTATAAACGTTAGATTCAAAATATAGAAGTTGGACACATTTTTTGCACCTCCAATAACTATATTTTTTTATTTTTTATCTATATAAATACCTTTAAAGCTGAATGGAAGTAAAAACATTTTTGCTTATTATCATTCCCTATCTTAATATTCATTAAAGCTCTCAATTCTCAAATATTCACTCTTTGTTTATAATTCTTATGAGAGTTGGTTGTGTGTTAGAAATAGAATTTCTCTTCATCTTAAATCTTAGGATAGATTAGTTGGGAAGTGAGATTTATTTCTAAAGGAATTGGTTTAAGTGTTGTCCATTGAAACACTTAGGATTTGATTGAGTGAGCCTTGAAAATTCATGTTGTAAGGTTGTAAGAGTGAGCTATAAAACTCTTGTGTAATCTGAATCTAATGAATAAGATTATGGGTGATTAAAAATCCTAACTTGGGGATAAGTTAGGTTAAAATTTAGGATTGTTGTTGAATCCGAACTCCTTAAATCATTGTGTTCTTCATTCTTCTTCTCAACATTCTTTCAATTCTTATAAGAATTATTTTTTTTAATTTTAATTTTTATTTAATAGCCTTATTCACCCCCTATAGGGCTTTTTCAATTGGTATCAAAGCTTAAATTCTAAGAACTTCATTACTAGAATACAAGATCATGGGGAGTGAATTACAAAATATTTCTTCACTTAGACCATTCTTTGATGGTAGTGACAATCCTCATTGAAGTTCAAAATGGTGTTATACTTTAATTGTGATTCAATCAAACTTTGGGATATTGTCCTAAAAGGTTAGGAACCACCTACTACTATCATTGATGGTGTGGTAACTACTTTAGTAAGGAGTCAATAGAACAACGAGTAAAAGGAAGAAAATCATAAAAATAAAAAGGTGATGATCACTCTAGTCTCTTCTATGACAAGGGAAGAAGAAGGCAAGCTTTAACATTGCGTATAAGCTAAGGAAATGTGGAAGACCTTAGAAAATTATTATGAAGGCAACGTGCAAGTTAGAAGCAAGAAGGTTCAACTTCACATGTATGAATACGAACTTTGCAAGATGAAGCCTCATGAGTCAATCACAGAGATGATAAATTGACTCAATGATCTTATCATGACCCTCAAGAAACTTGAAAAGAATTTCTCTAAGGAAGAAGTAGATAATAAGATTCTATGGATCCTACCTAAGAAGGATTGAGAATCTCGGATTACATCAATTGAGGAAGTTCAAGACCTCTCAACTCTCTCTACTAATGTGCTTATCAGGAAACTCTTAACACATGAGCTAATAATTAAGTAAAAATGTGAAGAACAAGATGAAATGAAGAGAAGAAGAAGAGAATTGCCTTGAAAGCTTCATAAAATAATAGTGAAGAACAAAATGTTGAAGGTTCTAGTGATGAAGAAGATGAAATTTTCATGCTCACTAGAAACTTCAAGAAGTTATTGAAAAAGAAACATTCATTAAGAGACTTCAACAAAAAGTGTAAAGGAGAAGGTAAAAAGAAAACTAAACACGTTACTTGCTATGAATGCAAGAAACTGGGTCACATCTAAAGTGAGTGTCCCAAACTCAAAAATGAGAGCAAAGGAACAAAAGAGAAAAGGAGGGCTTATGAGGCAACTTGGGATGACTCATTCAAATAAAAAATGAAAGAGGAATAATAAGAAGTAGTCAACCTTTATTTCATGGCTCTTAAACAAGTGTCTAGGTACCATTTATGTCTAATTCTTACTGTAATGATGATTATTGTGATGATGATGATGATGATGATATTGAAAGATCTATTATAAGGAAACTCTTGCTTAAATATAAAAACTTATCATTTAAAAAGAAGCATTATAAGCATGAGTTATCTAGCCTAACCAAGGAATTCAAAAAATTGAAAAATGAATTTTCTAATCTAGTTAAATGAAATGATAAATTGTCTAATGATTTGAAAATTTCAAATTCCTTGGAAAATCAACTTAAGAAAGCAAATGATGAAAATCAAAAACTTTTTAAGGAAGTCTTAAATTTGAAAAATTCCATTGAGAAACTCATGAAGGGAAAACAATCTTTGAATAATATTCTTGACTCTCAAAAATTCCATGGAGATATATATGGAATTGGATATTCCAATGGAATAGCTTCCTCATTATCATCACATATTAATTTATGAAAGCCTCAAATAATTCTACTCCTTCTACCTTAAAACAAACTGAGACTCAAGCTTTCAAAGCTAAAAGATCCCATGTGTCAAACACTCAAGGAAAGTCTTATAAGACTCAACGTTATATGACACAAAGAGGTAAGCATCATGCTAGGAAAATAAAATCTAAACATGCTTATATATACACTAGACACAATACTCATAAGTATGTTGCATAACATAATGCACCTAGACATATTGTACAAACCTATCAAAATACACATTGTCATTGCCAATGCATGTCTCACACTATAACTCAAAAGAATTTTAGGAGACACACACCACAACATCAACAAAGGCATGCTTCATAAATTAGGAATGCATATCCTCCTAGGAGAAATAAGTTTGCAAATGTTGAATGCTCATATTGCATGATCAAGGGACATACCAATAATGTGTGCTTCTATAGAAGACTACACATGAATTTACTTCTTACGGACTATCTTGAAACTAACCAACCTAGACCAAAAAAGATTTGGGTTCAAAAGAAGGCTTAAATTATCTTGTATAGGTGTGCTTGAAGTCAATAAGATCAAAAAGCAAATGATATCTTGATAGTGGATGCTCAAGGCACATGACGGGAGATAAGGAGCAATTCAACAAGCTTGATGCTAAGGATGGAGGACACGTTACTTTCGGGGACAATACAAAAGGAAAGATTATTGGCATTAGAGAAATTGGTAATCCTCAATCCTTAACTATACACTATGTGTTTCTTATTGATGGTCTTAAACATAACTTGCTTAATATAAGTCAATTATGTGATATGGAAGATAAAGTTACTTTCTATCCTAAGGATTGCTTTGTTAGTAGTCTTGATGAAGACAAAGTAATTTTTAATGGTGAAAGAGTTAAAAATGTTTATGTTATTGATTTGAATAAGATTGATAACAAAGATATTAAATGTTTTATGTCAATTTCCAATGACACATGGACATGACATAGAAGGTTAGGATGTGAAAATTTTGAGCTATTGAATGAACTTTGTAAACATGAACTTATGATTGGTTTTCCTAAGCTTGAATTCACTAAGAATAAACCATGTGATTCTTGCCAAAAGGGAAAACAATCCAAGTCCTCATTTAAGCTAAAAAATGTAGTGTCCACTTCTAGGCCACTTGAACTTATACATATGGATTTGTTTGGACTAACTAGAGTTACTAGTGTCAGTGGTATGCACTATGCATATGTATTGGTTAATGATTACTCTAGATTTACTTGGGTATGTTTCTTTACTTATAAGAATGATGCATTTAAAGCTTTTGAAAAGTTTGCAAAAAGAGTTAAAAAAGAAAAAGGTTTTTGTATTTCTTCTATTAGAAGTGATCATGGAACCGGGTTTGAAAATGAATTTTTCAAAACCTTTTGTGATTAAAATGATATTTCACATACATTCTCTTCTCCTAGAACTCCTCAACAAAATGGAGTATTTAAAAGGAAAAATAAAACTCTTATGGAAATTACTAGAACAATTCTTCATGGGTATAATTTGCCTCTATACTTTTAGGCGGAAGCCGTTAACACGTCTTGCTATATTTCAAATAGAGTTTTCAAAATACCAATTTTGAATAAAACTTCTTATGAGCTATGGAATAATAGAAAACCCGAAATCTCATATCTAAGAGTATTTGGATGTAAGTGCTTTATATTAAACACCAAGGATAATCTTAGAAAATTTCATTCTAAAGCCGTTGAAGGAAGAATTTTCCTAGGTTATTCTATTTCTAGTAAAGCATATAGAGTTTTTAATAAGAGAACTCTAGTAGTTGAAGAGTAAATGAATGTTGTATTTGATGAATCCAACTCACTTGATCCTAGAAAGGATATTTGTAGTGTTGATGATCTCATTAGTAATGATGAGATTATGGAAACTTAAGAAGAAAATACTAGTAATCCTTTGGAACTTGAAGGTCCAAGCAAAGAGGACAATGAGGAAATGTCTCAACCAACCTTGAAGGATGAACTTTCAAAGGATTGAAAATTCAAGAAAGCTCATCCTCAAGACCTCATTATAGGTGACACTACAAAAGGGGTAACTACTAAATCTCAATTAAAGTCTAATGTTAATTTAGCCTTCATTTCTTAAATTGAACCTAAAAATATTGATGAAGCTTTGTGTGATGAATTTTAGGTTCTCGCTATACAAGAAAAGTTAAATTAATTTGAGAGAAATAAGGTTTGGACCTTAGTTCCTAAATCAAAACATCATCCTATTATAGGTGCCAAATGGGTGTTTAGAAATAAGATGAATGAATAAGGTGTCATAACTAGGAACAAAGCTAGACTAGTAGTTAAAGGTTATAATCAAGAGGAAGACATTGATTATAATGAAACCTATGCCCTCATTGCATTAGAAACTATTAGAATGCTACTTGTATTTGCATCATTCATGGATTTTAAAGTTTATCAAATGGATATTAAAAGTGCATTTTTAAAATGGTTTTATTAAATAAGAGGTATATGATGAACAACCTCTAGGTTTTGAAAGCTTTGATTTTTCATATAATGTATTTAAACTTTCCAAAGCATTATATGGATTAAAACAAGCTCCTAGAGCTTGGTATGAAATATTGAGCAACTTCTTATTAGAGAAAGGTTTCTCTAAAGGAAAAGTTGATACAACTCTTTTTATAAAGAAATCTAAGCATAATTTATTAATTGTTCAAGTATATGTTGATGACATTATGTTCGGTGCTACTAACCATTGCTTGTGTGAGGAATTCTCTAATGTAATGTAAGGAGAATTTAAGATGAGTATGATGGGTGAACTTAAATTCTTTCTTAGACTACAAATCAAGCAATGCAAAAATGAGATTTTCATCAATCAAGCCAAGTATGCAAGAGACGTTCTCAAGAAGTTTGGCATGGATGGAGCTAAGATAAGTAAAACTCTAATCAGCAGCACAACCAAACTTAACAAAGATGTGAATGGCAAATTAGTTGACGACAAGTAATTTAAAGGTATGATTGGATCCTTTCTTTATTTAAATGCTAGTAGACCCGATATTATGTTTAATACTTGATTGTGTGCTAGATTTCAATCTAGTCCTAGAGAGTCTCATTTGAATGCTATTAAAAGAATTTTCAAATATCTTTGTGGTATAATGCATTTAGGACTTTGGTATCCTAGGAGTTCATCCTTTGACTTGATTAGTTATTCTGATGTGGACTTTGCTGATAGTTTACTAGATAGAAAAATAACTTTTAGAACTTGTCAACTTTTAGGACAATGTTTAGTTTCTTGGTTTAGCAAGAAATAAGTTTCAGTTGCCTTGTCCACTATTGAAGTTGAATATATTGCAACAAGTCTTTGTTGTTCACAAGTTTTATAGTAAAAATAACAGTTGTTAAACTATGATGTAAAACTTGATCACATTCCAATCAAATGTGACAATTCAAGTACTATCAACCTTAGCAAAAATCTTATTCAGCATTCTAGAACTGAGCATATAGACATTAAATATCATTTCTTGCATGATCATGTTCAAATTGGTGATATATCACTTGAATTTGTTGATACAAATAATCAACTTGTAGATATCTTCACTAAACCTCTCAATGAAGAGAGATTAAATTTCATTAAGCATGAACTTGACATGATTGATGGTTATAGTTTATCATGATTTTATGTTTAATTGATGGTTGAACTATTTTCATATGAAATCATATTGTGCTTATTGATTACTTTGATTGAAAACTATTTTGATTTTGATCTTAAAAGTTTTTTTAGTCGTCAGTTTATATTTGGTTTATCTTTTTAAATTTTCTTTTGCATTTTGTTAAAAGAGGAGAAATAATTTGATTTTGTATATGTATCTAGTTAATTTTTTTAAACATGTGTACTTTTAAAAAAAATTAAAAACTAAAATAAAATGTGTACATTATATTTTGATATAGGGGGAGAAATTTTTTTAAAATATTTGCATGCATATTAATATTGTAAGTATGGCTAATTTTGTCGTACATAATATGTGACAAAAGACCTTGTTTTGCTTACTTTTTTTTTATGTATGACAGAGATTTTATAAAGATTTTGTGTATCTTTGTTTTATTTCCCTTTATATCTCTCTTTCTTCTTTTTATTTTTGACAAAAGGGGAGAAATATATTTGAGTTTGTTATTTGTTACTATACATGTGCATAATATTTCATTATAGTGTTTATACATGCATAATTCATGTATAATTTATTCTTAGGAATTTTTTTGATCTTTGATAAGGCATGAATATTTTTACAAAGATATGGTGTATCTTTGCTTTGTTCCTATAGAAATTTTGGTCCCTTTAGGTTCATTTCCCCTTATATCTCTTTCTTTTCCTTTTTCCTTTGTACAAAGAGAGGAAAATATGTTATGGATAATTTGTGTTTATTTTTTTATGCTGAGTGCTACATAATTGATTAGTTAGCTAAGCTCTATATGATCATGTGATAGTTAAGCCCATATAGCATCAACATTATTGTTATATATACTATTTTTTTGATGCATTTTAGTGGCATGATATGCATATATGTTTGAAATTATTTTCTCACATTGCCTAACATTTATTTAAATGATCATGTTATCTTATTTTATGTTTTAATACATTGTCATATGAATGTCATGTTTTTATCCCTCTTGCTATATTTTATGTTGTTTGTATTTTTTTTGGTTAAGGGAATAATCTATAAATTTATATTTCTTATCATATCCTTTTTGTAGGGGGAGAAATAAAGAAATATATTTTATTTCATTTGGTATCATTATTATCATAAATATTATCGCATATTTTACTTTGTATTATTTTTTATCAAACTTAAAATAAGTTTGTCAAAATAAAAAAGGGGGAGATTTTTGACCTTAGCAATAATCAATCTTAATTTATTTTTTTAAGTATGTATAAGTTAGGACTCTATTGGAAGTTAAAACGAAGTATGAATATCTTGGGTTGATTCAACCTATGAGATTCAATGAAGCTTTTGGTATCCTTAGAGCTTTATAATGAGAAAGTTATCCTTTTAAAATTTGAATTAGACATCTTGAGATTTCTGAATTAGGCTGACTTGTCAAAATCCAAGTTCATTCGGGTATGCAAATATTGAGTTGAAATCAACGTATGCAACTGCCATTTTAGATTACACAACTCTTAGTATTTTAGACATATTTTGAGCTACAGAAGTCCAATTAAGGTAATTCAAAATGATATGGAAAGATAATTCAAACATCTACAACTTTTGTGAAGAAATTATGAGAAAATTTAAATGTCTAAAATATAAAATCATGATTTCAACTCGTATATAATTGTCTAATAGTAGTTTGCATTTTAGATTGCATAGGTATTTTGGACATATCTTGAGCTACAAAAGTCCAATTGAGGAGATTCAAAATGATATGGAAAATTAAGTTAAATGTCTAAACCTTTTATAAATAAAGTATGGGTAAATTCGAACGTCTCCAATAGCCAATCACTATTCAATCTGTGTACAGCAGTCTTATAACATTACTTTCAATAATTCAAAATTATAAACGTTGGATTCAAAATATAGATGTTGGACACATTATTTTCACCTCCAAAAATTATATTTTTGAGTGTTTATCTATATAAACACCTCTAGATCTGAATGGAAGTAAAGACATTTTTGCTTATTATCATTCTCTATCTTAACATTCATTAAAGCTCTCAATTTCTCAAATATTCACTCTTTGTTTATAATTATTGTGAGAGTTGGTTGTGTCTTAGAAATAAAATTTCTTTTCATCTTAAATCTTGGAATAGATTAGTAGGGAAGTGAGGTTTATTTCTAAAGGAATTCGTTTAAGTGTTGTCCATTGAAACACTTGGGGTTTGGTTTTTAAGTGAGCCTTGAAAACTCATGTTGTAAGTGTAATGACCCTTTATTTTAAATTATTAAAATATATATTGAGATATACATTATTAATAATATTTTAAATTTTATTTATATAGTATCATTATTTATGAATAATATTCGCTATTTTACATTAAATATTTTCTTGCGTAAAATAATTTACTTGGAAGTTTTATTATTTTAAAATATTAAATTTATTATTATTATTATTATTATTATTATTATTATTATTATTATTATTATTATTATTATTATTATTATTATTATTATTATTATTATTATTATTATTATTATTATTATATGTGCATGTGTTGTGTGTGTATTTTTGTTAGTCTGTGTTATGTATATATAAATGTGACAAGTGGTTAAAGTTTATATATATATATATATATATAAGAGTCAAAAATCAAAAAAAAAAAAGGTCAACTCTTTTTTTTCCTTCCCCACTTTTCCTTTTTTTTTCTTTCTTCTTGTTCACCTTCTCCTTCCGTCATTTCTGTTTTTACTATCACTATCTGAGCTCCACCAGTGCCACATATGGCCACGGGATGCCACCCAAGCTCGCCATCTTCCTCCCTCTCCCTTCCTATCGTCGCCACGAGCTTTTGGTCGCTGGAAATCGAGTGAGAAACCGTGAGAGTTATTGTAGCTTCAACAAAATTTTGGTGGATTTAGCTTGTGTTTTTGGGCTCTTTAGACTCCTCTTGATGTGTACTTCTCAATTTTCAAGTCGTTTCGACTTTATGACGTCTAGATTGTGAGTTTTCTTTGATTTTAGTTTATGTCTATTTTAAGTTTTTACTTTTTTTAGCTTAATTGTGTTTGATTCTTGATAAATCCATTTGGAAATGTTGCTATATGGAACTTAAGAATCTCAAATATATTTTTAGTTTTTTTTTTTTTGAATTTATTTGAATTATGGGTAATTATTGAATTTTTTAATAATTAAAAATGAATTTTATTAATTATGTGTTTTATGTGTTATTATGAAAAATTATGTTAAATTAGTATAGTTAATTTAAATTATTAATTTTAGAAGCGAGAAAATAAATTTTAGTAATTTTTAGTAAATATTTAGTATTATATGAATTTTGGATTTATAGGTAAATTATGTATTTTAATTGATATTATAGTTAAATTACATGTTTTAAATAATTTTGGAATAATAAATGGTATTAAAATAATTTTTACGAATTATTTACTATTTTTAACTAATTAATACCAATTTTTGATAATATATTCAAATAATAAATTATTTACTATTTTTGTGATTAAATGGGTTTTTAACTATTTTTATTATATATTTAAACTATTTGAGTAATTAAATGTGAATATTACTATTTTATTTCGAATAATTGTAAAATTAGATTTTTTATGAATATTATATAAATTATTTGAGATTTTTATTTAATTAATGTGAAAATAATAATATTAAATGTTTTTTTATGTTTAAATATATTATATTTTAGTATTTTATGGATATTTATGGAATTTAATGATTTTTATTATATTTATTATTTAATATTGATTTGTGGTGAATTGTGAATCTTAGTTGGGAATTTATGTAGTTCGGGATCCCAACCTGAGGTGTTGAGCCTTGTGAATTTAGAAGTGCATTTTCTTATAGGATCGGCTTTACTTTTCATTAGAGAGATGTCCGTTTTACAAAGGAGGCTCCGCCAAATTTTCGATAAAATTCTCATAAAACGTGACTTCGGATCAATCCTAAGTTTTAATGTTTTGTCTGAGTTTTAATTCCTAGATCAAATCGTTCTTTAGAATTCTTAGAAGTATAAGTTATAAATTATTTTGATATTGTATTAATATTTATTTTCTAGTTGCACCAAGACCGAGACCTATCAGACCAGACCCGTCGAGTCAGTCTCGAGGAGCGCAAACTTGTGAGTTATTATTTTATATGTGCATTGCATATTGAATGCATGAATATGAATTTTCATATTTCCATAATACATTTAAACTTGAATTATTTTAATAAAATGATTTAGTATATTTTTAGTATACTTTTAATATATTTTGGTATATCTGCTATGTATGTGACATTTATGTTTAATATGCTTTTAGTATGCGTTTTGTATATATGTGACATATATATGTTAGAATGTTTCAGTATATATTTGGTATATTTTAACATATATTAAGCATATATAATTGGTATATTTTTTGTATATTTATCGTTTATTTTGCTATATGTGGCATATTTATTTAGAATATTTTTAATATATGTTTGGAATATTTTCTTCATTGGACGCCATTATATTTTAAATTATGAATTTTATTATTTTTGATTAAATATATGATTTATTAAAGGATATCAATAGAACATGCTACCTAGTGGGCTACGCTAGGACTGTTGCGCAACAGTACGGTAGAATTAGGTTGAAAATCTTATATTTGATCATGAATAAGAATATGGAGATTATTGGTTATTAGAAAGGGTGGCTGCGGATCCTCGGTTGACCTAGTATACTCGGGGCCAGTCATGCCTATAGTGAGATTGCGGAACCTCGGTTGACCTAGTGTACTTAGGGCCAGTCTACTACCTTGAGTTGGATAAGTGAATACTTGGAGTTTTGGATAAGCCAATTGGGTATGGATATTTTGATTGAGGTTGCGAATATTTAGGTTTCTATTTGATCCTTCATTTAAATAAATATTCTTCTAAATTTATTATATATAAAAGTAGATTTTAGCATCTGTGTGAAGTGTGTATATGTATATATATATATATTATATACTGATGTTTGAATGTATATGAATTTAGGTTGCATGTATATATATTATAATAATTCACTCAGTGAGGTCTGACTCCCCTCAATATTTTTTTTCAAGAGATTCTTCTTCAGACCTCACTAGTAGTACTTTACGCCGGTCTTCTTTAGCCCCGGCTAGATTATGTAATTTATTTATCTGAACTTTTATTGTACTCTAGAAAACTGCAGTAGTAGTGTATTGTATTAGAAGTATATTATTTTGGTTTAGAGTCCTGTATCTGAATATTGTGTGAATATTTTCATTTTATGAAATGACATTTAAGTATTTATTTTTATATTGATTAAAAATTTTAATTCTGGTGTATTTTTATTTATTTATTGCATGTGTTTTTATTTTTAAGGCTTGCTATGGGTTTCAGATTTGAAAGAATTCTCGTTCCCTAGCATCTATCATGACTCTTGGTTTAGGTCATGACAGTAAGGTTGTAAGAGTGAGCCATAAAACTCTTGTGTAATTTGAATCTAAGATTATGGGTGATTGAAAATCCTAACTTGGGGATATGTTAGGCAGAGACGTAGGGTTGTTGTTGAATTCGAACTCCTTAAATCATTGTGTTCTACATTCTTCTTTCTCAACATTCTTTCAATTCTTACAAAGAATTTTTTTTTAATTTCAATATTTATTTAATAGCCCTATTCACCCCCCCCCCTCCTATAGGGCTTTTTCAGGTTGTATGCATGATTAACTCTAAATTATTTTTAATGACTATGTTGTTTATTGCAAGAGCTTTATTTTTTGGTTATATATATGATTTGAGAATGGGAATATGAATCAAAAGATGGGCTTATACTTGCCTTAGCATATGTACTAACAAGTTTTTATAAAAATGCTTGAATGAAAAAATGCTTAGGATTAGCTTTTGTTGATATGTTGCTTTGAGATTGTGTAATAAAATGATTGTGTTGTTTGCGTTAAAATTTTGTTATAAAATTGCTTTGAAGTAAATAATTAATTACCAAAAAAACAATGGTATAAAACACTAAAATTTTAGGCTTGTCAAGTTTTACAATATACAAAATGAGCAAATTACTATTACAAGGTTTAAAAAGACATCATAGTCTGCAATTCGCATTAGGTAGGTCCAAAAAGACAAGTTTGTCAAGTTTGACTACATCTAAAAGGCATAAATCATGATATGTCAATTTTGATAACAAAATATGCATAAAACATGTCATTAAATAACTACAGAATTAAGATTTGTTTCATGCTCCTTGCTTTGCAAATGCAGCAAGTTCACTTACTCTCTTAAAGTTCTCATAAATTTATGGTGGTGCACAAACATTTTTCTTTGCAAGTGATTTCTATTTGGTAACACTCGATATTGTTTGCCTTCTGATTGCATTATAACTTGGTGTAGGTGGAGGATGGCTTGATGCAATAGGTACAGGTGGAGGTTGGCTTGATACAATAGGTGGATTAGGAGGCTTGTTTGATGCAACAAGTGCAAGTGTTAGTTTGCTTGCATAATTTCTTTGCCTCTTAGGCCTGTCACTATTTGAGGCTTGGCCACCCTACAAAATCATATCAATTTTGTAAACAAATTGATTAAAAAGTCATTCATGTTTCTTTAAAAAAACATATAGTTGTACCTGATCTCTTAGGCCTACCTCTTAATGTTGCTTATTATTCCTAAATAAATTACAAAGTGTCATTACAAAGAAGGAAAGTAGGTCAATTAATAAAAGTATCATTACAAACACTCAATTAAAATTTTAAGAAATGTACTTTATTCATGTTTTTTCTTTGTAAAGCCTCATTCATCTTTGCCAACGTGTTTCACCTGTAACAAAAGCTTTACAACCTCGAGAATTATGACCTTTTTACTTGCAATTTCCATACAAAACATAGCCACTATCTCTTAAAACCTTATAAGGATTTCTTGGTTCATATGGCTTCCTGATCCTTTTTGTCTTAGGCCCACTAGCTAGTTTTCTAATAATATTTAGGTGGATATGAAGGTAATATGTTATTTCCCATTCCTCCTTACTTGGCGTAGGGTTAATCACATGTTGGTAAATAGCTAAGTAAGTTTCCTTAGTGAAATAATTATGGAAAATTGCTTTTGGTTGTAATCTGTTAGTGATATGGCTGATACGACATGCTAGCATGGGATGCCTATCAAATTCCACACTATGCAACTACAACTTCTTGTAGATAGATCAATAACATTATTTGTGCTATAGTAATCTATTAGGATTCATAATACAAACACAAAAAAAATAAAATTTTAATCATGAAATCCTCACATGATCCAAGTAATTCAATTAAATCATTCACAAAGGGACTCCAAAATCTTACCAAGACAAACACATGGCAAGAAGGTTGGAAGGATGATAAGAGTGACATCCTACCTCGAGCTTTTCGTATATCTTATTGAATTAAGATGCCGTCAATTTAGCCACATCCTTTATTAGTATCCACATGGATAGGATACCTAAACTGATGTTAGTGTACTAGCACTTTTTCTCAAACTCCTCACTTTACTCTTTGTGTATTTCTTTTCTTTTCTCAAAAGAACTAACAGGATATGAATGAATTGAGTTATAAAACCCTATGAATGAATTAAGTTATAAAAGCCCTAGAGAAAAAGATGTATATATACACATCTCATCTAGGGTTTCACTTACTAAAATGATTTTAGTATGTTTAGGATTCTATTTCTGTTTTGATTTTAATTCCAAAACAGAATTATTCTCTTTTATTTAAGATAATAATTACCTTAAACAAATATATATATATATACACACACACACACACACACACACATTGTCCCAAGTTTTTTTAAGTTTGTTTTAAGTGTACAAACTTTTAGGATCACACATTATTGGCAGTAGGCCTGAAATCTTATTTTGACCCACAAATCATAAATAGTCTCTAGCAAGATATTACGACTACACAAGTGATGTGAGGTCGGTAATTCGACATAACCTAATTCATAATAAGTATTATAGTCCTTTTGTTACACTATACCTCAATTGAATATAAGACATGGTTTATGTCATCTTTATATTATTCAATAATTTTATTTCTTAATCTAAGTAAACTAATATTGATAACTCTTTATCAACTCATTTCAATATGGCCATACATATGCTATGTTTATCATGACTATAACATGATTATCATGACATGTAGAAAATAATATGTTATGATGTCATGTTTACCATGTCTTATAGAATTAATAATATCATATCATGCTAGCTTAGGATATGTCATGATTAATGTAATTGCTATGTATATTTAGCACGTTCATGCATTATATTTGTCATGTCCATGCATTATACTGTGTTCATGCATATTATTTATTGTAATTGTGTGGTCATGTATATATTTTATTTGCATTTTCATGTAGTGGTTGATATAAAATAGTACATATCTCTTAGAAGGATTATGTTAACTAGTATGGCAAGCAACACTCAACATCGAGACATTATGGAGATGCCTTGAATATAAAGAGTTTGCTCCTATTGATATTGACATCCAAACTGAATTGCTTTATCTAATGGGTAGGTTTAAATTGATTTCAAGTGAGGCATCCAAGTTTGTCTAGTTCTTAATTGAACAATTTTTAGGGAGATACCAAGTGGCGACTTCTTGTTTCTTCTAGCTAGGTTCTAGGGTTATAAGTGCATTTATTTCATCCCTATGAACTCTTTTAGTATTCTCCTCATTATTTCTCTATTTTCCTATAACAATGGAAAATAAAATGGTGCCAAATTGACATGTTGATGTCAACACTCGCCCATTCCTTTTGTCTTAAGTGACATCTTGAATGTTGATATTTGTTTTTCCAGAGTTGCTTTTTCTTTTATCTCATATAGTGCTGATAAGGTTTCCCATTTCTTTTATCTCACATATGAAAGAAAAAATATTGATTTTTAATAAAGAAATGTTTAATAAAAGTAACGGATACCGTCTAGTATGTTCCCACCTAGTTAGGGGCTCCTTACCCCCTGAATAGGGACACTTAGATTAGCAAGAAGGCAGATCGGCCTGGAATAGGGACTACCCCAAAGTGGAGTCCTAAGCACAGAAGGAACACTCTCCTACCAAGATTATGATTCACTATCCCACACGGAATTTGACTCCTTCCAGGTTTGAGTATTGTTATATATAGAACCCTACACCCCTCACAAAGGGGCATCTCATTCTCATATATTCTAGCTATCTTGTATTCTCCCTACTTCTATTCTTTAATTTAGGCATCGGAGTGTTCATGGGGACTCTCCCTACCTCTCACCTTGCCTTCTGTTTGTGGATTTCAGGATACCTAACCCAAAAATTTTAAAAACTAATTATCAAGTGGCGCCGTTTGTGGGAATGCCTTAGGAAAAACCATTCATTTACTTGCTAAGCTAAAGACATCTTCATTATGACTTCTAGCCCACCACCAACCCTAACTCTTGAAGCTGGCACCAACCCTTCTGCACCTATCCTTTCGACCGACCTCTCAGACCCTCTCCTAGCAATAGTGCTTCTGCCCACTTTACAGCACGCTGGAGCCTCATTCGGACATATACCTTCACTCCCTGACAACACTCCGAGATACCCGTCCTTGAGCATAAACCTCCCGTATTATGCTTTGCTACAACACCATCGATCAATACCTTTTATACCCTTTCCAAGCCTACTGGAAACACCAGCAATAATCACTCTAAACTTAAACACTGTAACCCAAACACTCAGCCTCGATCAAACTAATAGGGAAGCCATGATAAAAAATATTCAGGCACAGATAGCTTTGATGCAACAATAGTATAATACAGAGTGGGCGCCCTGAGCCAGCTCAAAATGATGATAACACAACACCTCAGCATGCTATGGGGACGAGCAAGGAGAAGGGAAAAGCACCGGAAGGAGAGTGTAGTTCAACCATTCCGGCTCTTGATGATTCAAAAATAGCTCAGAAGGTTGAAGAAGCAATATGCAAGGCCCAGACCAAACTTATAAAGGAAGAAGAATGGGTTATGGATAGTAGAACTCCGTTCGTCAGCAGAATAATCCAAATAGAGATCCCTACTAAGTTCAGAATCCTATAGCTTGATCAGTATGATGGGACAGGAGACCCCATCAGTCATATATCAGCATTCCAAAAAAAAAATACTGCTCCAGAATGTAAATGATGGAATCATGTGTAGATTCTTTCCAAGCACACTCATAAAGAATGCTCAAAAGTGGTTTCATCAACTCCCGGAGAATTCTATCACTTCTTTTGAGGATTTAGCAGAACAGTTTCGTATCAGATTCATCACCAATATACCCCCAGCCAAGAACATCAACGACCTTTGGATGTGCTGGAAAGAGGTTGATGAATCTTTACGAAGTTACCTTGACCGTTTTAACAAAATAGCTATGCAAATTAAGAATCTTGTTGATGAAGTCACCATAGAAGCTTTGAAAAACGACATTAGACTGGGCAAACTAAAAGACAAAATAATGACTAAAGAACCAAGTACCTTTGCAGAAGCAATGGCGATGGCAGTTCGGATGATAAAAATGGACGAAGACAGAAGGCTACGACGGGATGAAGACAGGTCATCGATTAAGGATGAACGACTGAAATAGAGACGAGCAAGCTTCCCAAAAATGAATTTCAGAAATCCAGCAGAGAGATTTGATAGGGAAGTGGATAGATATACACCTTTAAACACCTCTCGATCCCAAATCCTCATATGGGTCAGGCAAAATGGAGTTGGGATCACCCCAGCCAAAAGAATCAGCCTAAGCCGAAGATTTAACCGGGACAGAGGACAGTATTGCGAGTACCACCGGGAATACGGGCATGACATAGAGGGCTACAGAGAGCTGAAGAATGCTATAGAAAGGCTGGTACAGAGGGGAAAGCTCAATAATTTCACAAACACACTGAGGAGAAGAAAAATTTCAAAAAACTAGGAGCAAGACAGGCCGAAAGCAAAAAAAACCTGGAGGGAGCCGATTGGAATAATCAACATGATCATAGAGGGAGAACACACTGAGAAGAGATTAAAGCATAGTAGAGGAGAAAAATCAGTACCCAGGAAAAGCGATATTGTGTTTGATCCGGAAGATGATTCCCATGTACACCACCCTCATTGCGATGCTTTAGTAATAATTGCATGTATAAATAAGTGCTATCAACGTATTATCCTGGAATGCATACAAAGCAATGGGCGACTTTGTCATCAACCTGAAAGCCATCCAGAACCCCATCATGAGTTTTTGTGGCAGAACCGTGCAACCAATGGGGATTGTCGAGCTGAACCTAGAATTTGGAAACCAAGATGATGAGACAAAAGTCATACGGGTTGTATTCAACGTGGTGAATATACCACTGGCCTATAATGGGATTATAGGACGGCCAGCACTTTATGAGGCAAATGCAATCACCAGTATCCAGCGCTTAACCATGAAGGTTCCAATCCAGAATGGAACACTTACTATTCGGGGCGATCAACACATGGCCAGACAGTGTTACCAGATGACCATGAAGCCTCAAGCAAAAGCTTTTTCTTTAGAGGCATGGGAAGTTGAGAAGCAAGGTGCCGATCCATAACCAGTAGAAGACATGGAGACCTTACAAATCACAGAAGAAAAGACCATGAGAATTGGCAACGCACTCAACCAAAATATCAGAGACGAAATAAGGGAAGTCCTTACCAGACACTCAAAGGATTTCCCTTCACAAGCATCCAAGATTGTCGACGTAGACCCACAGGTTGCCTGTCACTGCCTAAAGATCAAACTGGGAACCAAGCCAGTAGCACAGAAGAAAAGAACCTTTGCCTACAAAAGGCAGAGAATCATTACTGAAGAAACAACGAAGCTATTAGCAGCTGGGTTTATTAAAGAAGTTACTCACCCGGAATGGGTAGCCAACGTGGTACTCATCAGAAAAGCAAACGGGAAGTACAGAATGTGTGTCAACTACACCAACCTCAATCGAGCATGCCCTAAGGACAGCTACCCGTTGCCCACGATTGACTAGCTCGTCGACTCTACTGCTGGTCACGGATTATACAGCTTCGTCGATGCGGCATAAGGTTATCACTAGATTCCGATGAAGGAAGAGGATCAAGAGAAAACATCCTTCATCACCCATGAAGGATTGTACTGTTACAAGGTGATGCCCTTCAGATTAGAAAAATGTCGGGGCCACATATCAAAGAATGATGAACCAAGTCCCCCAAGACCAGATTGGAACAAGCGTAGAAGTATACGTGGATGACATCATCATCAAAAGCAAACATCTAGAACAGCACCCAGTGGATGTGGATCTGGTTCTCTAGCTACTGAGCAAATCTAGGATCAAGTTAAATCCTGAGAAATGTGTCTTCGGAGTCCAAGCAGGCAAATTCCTAGGATTCATGATATCTCACCGGGGCATTGAAGCCAATCCAGAAAAGATGGAAGCCATACTCAAAATGGAAGCACCGAAGAACATCCACGAGGTATAAAAGTTAAATGGCAGAATCACAGCGTCAGGGCGTTTCATTTCTTGCTCGGCTAGGCGGTGACTACCATTGTTCCAAGCTCTCAAAAATTTTAAGAAGTTTCAGTGGTCCGCTGATTGCTAGGCGGCATTCAAAGACATTAAAAGATTCTTATCCTCACTACCCCTACTCAACCGGCCGATCCTAGATGAGAACTTGTATTTGTACCTTTCTATTGGCCAAGAATGCATCGCTTCAGTATTGGTAAGAGAAGAAGGAAGCTAGCAAAGCCCTATCTATTACGTCAGTAAGATGCTCCGAGGACCTAAAATTTAGTATCCCATGTTGGACAAGTTAGCCATGGCTGTGGTCCACGCCTCTTAAAAGCTTCGACATTACTTCCAGGCTCACCATGTCGTCGTTCGATCCCGTTTCCTGCTGTAAAAAATCTTATAGAGATCAGAGACTTCAAGCAGGCTAGTACAATGGTCGGTATTACTCAGGGAATTTGATATTGACTATGAGCCCTGGCAGCAAATGAAAGCCCAGGAATTAGCAGATTTTATGCAAGAAATGGCTTCGGAAGATATATCCTTGACCAAAGCACCAGAATGGAAGCTTTATGTTGACGGAGCATCCTCAGCTTAAGGTTCCAGTGCCACAATAATCCTTCGACGACCACACAAGGTTCACATCCAATACTCAATCCGTATCGAGTACAATGCCACCAACAATGCAGCCGAGTACGAAGCACTCATTACAAGATTGAAGCTGGCCACTGAAGTCAAGGTTGAACACCTCATCATATACTCGGACTCCCAACTAGTAGTCAACCAAGTCAGTGGAACATTCCAAGTCAAAGAAACCTACATTGCCAAGTATGTAGACAAGGTCAAGCGGCTTTTGCAACACATCGAACGGGATGGAGGCCGATGGGAGATCATCCAGATTCCCAGGGAAGAAAATGGTAAGGCCGACTACCTTACCAAATCTGCAGTTGAAAATAGTCAAGCATTTTGGGATATGAATTTCACCGAGTCGCTAACTAGTCCCAGCACAAAAGATACTTAAGTTTTAGAGACACAGGTAGTCTCGGAATGGATGCGATCGATAATCCAATATCTAGAGCACGAAACACTCCTAGAAGACAAGCTGCAGTCTCGAAATCTCAGGACCAAGGTAGCTTACTATTCCATTTATCAAGGGGAGCTCTACCAAAAATCCCTTTTACACCCATGGTCTAAGTGCGTTTCACAAGAGGAAGGGAATTACATACTCCGAGAAATCCATGAAGGAATTTATGGAGTGCATGAATCCCACTATTCACTCACTCGAAAGACACTACTCTAAGGGTATTACTGGCCCACCATGTCCAAAGATGCCTAGCAACTAACGCAAGCATGCCCCCAGTGCCAGCACTATGCCCAACTCAATCATAAATTTTCTCGGCCCCTGCATCCCATCGGCAGCCCTTGGCCATTTGCTTTGTAGGGGATGGACATCCTTGGTCCTTTCCCTCCCTCTACCTCACAGAAAAAGTTTTTAATTGTGGCCATTAACCATTTCACCAAATGGGTAGAAGTAGAAGCAGTCCCAACCATTACAGAAGCCCAGATATAGCACTTCTTCTGGAAGGAGATCATTTGCAGGTTCGACATTCCCCACAATTTAATTATGGATAATGGCAAACAGTTCGATAATAATAAATTCAGAGGTTTCTACTCAAACCTTAGTATAAAGTTACGATTCACCTCAGTAGCTCACCCGCAGACAAACGGACATACAGAAGTCACCAACAGAATTCTCATGCAAGGATTAAAGAAAAGACTTGATGAGAAAAAGGGAAATTGGGTCAAAGAACTTAACAACATAATCTGGGCCTACCGAACCACACCTCGATCATCTACCAGTGAGACACCATTCAGACTAACTTATGGCATGGACGCGGTAATACCCATGGAAGTTGGGTCACCAAGTTACCGGGTAAGCCAGAATCTTAATCACACCATTAACAACGTAGACACCCGAATATGCCTAGACCTACTAAAGGAATGGAGAGAACAAGATGTAGCCACAGCTGAAGCACATCGGCAAAAGGTAACAAGGTACCATCGTCAATGGCATCGCCTAAAATAATTTAAGTTGGGAGACTGAGTACTCAGAAGAGTAGATATCGGCAAAGGCACCTCAGGAACCGACAAGTTAGGTCCAAACTGGGAAGGTCCGTACCAAATCACGATAAGCACAACGAAGGGAGCATACAGACTAAGAGAAAGAGGAGGCAAAGAACTACCATGATTTTAGAACTCATACTCTCTCATAAAATACTATCAATAAAATTGTATTCAACACATGATTGAATAAAGTCTCTCTTCATTAATAAAATGCCCTTACATGTGATTGGTTACAATAAAAAAAGAAACCTATACATATCTACTCCACTTTATGTAGACCCGGACCCCCAGGCCTGGAAACAGAGGGGAAACCTCCTCAACAGTCTCTGGATGCACTACAAACCCAGTAGCAATAGCAGCCTCCCTCACAGGAACAAAACTAGCCTTTCGATAAGCATCCTCCTTCGCAACAAGCTTTGTAAGGTTTGCTAGCGTAATTTGATCCAACGCCCCCAGATCCAGTCCCGAGTCTTGAGCAAGCAGGATCCTCTTACTCTTAGCTTGGTAAGCTTTGAGAAACCCTCCTACCATGCCTTGGTATGACTTCTTATCATTCGCTCAAGATTTCTCAAGCTCTGCCAGCCTTCCCTAAAGCTCAGCGATTTGAAGATCTTGCTCCTTAATCCTCCTCGTCAACTGGGCTTGGCTATGTTCTAGCTCAGAAAATTTCTTCTGATTTACCTCAGCATCGGACTTGGCCTCAGCATATTTTGTCTGGTAATGCTCCAAGGTTTCCTTCACACTATCCAACTTCTTCTCAAAATTGATGGCTATGGTTCCCACCTCCATTTCTTTTAGGCTATACTGGCTCTTCAGGTAGAAGTACTGATCCTTCGCCAGTAGCAAGGCCTGAGTCATCTGCTAAAAATAAAAAGTTAGCTTTAATAAGAAACACATACGATAAGAATATTAGTGGAAGAAGCTAGCTTACCTCTAGTGACAGGCCAATCATGGAGTCAAGCAACCCCTCCGAGCCCTCATCGGACCAACGTTGCATGTCATCGGGCAACCTTAACGATTCGGTGTACTGATCCTGCATTGGTTGTTGAAGATACTCGGGGGCTTCATCCACTTTAAAATCTAGCCCCTCATATCCGGACACCCAGATAACTGTGGGTGCTGAACGAAAATCTCCTCATCTAGCCCCTCTACATCCAACTCTAGATCAATCAATAGCCTCTTTCTTTAAGCAACCCGCTTCGGCTGTGTAATTTCTATCACCGCTTTGCCCTTAGGGTCGGCGGGAGCTGCTTTAGGTGCCGTAGGAACTTCGAGTTCAGGGGAAGGAGAGGCCCAAACTTCCTCCAGGGCAGTCGACACATTAACTAAGGAAATCCCATCAGCCATCTATAGTCGTAAAAATAGAGCAAGTTAGAAATATAATACAAAGTAAAATAGACGTACCAGGGGAGTGAACGTGACTTGGACAGACTCTCTATAGGTACCTCCGGGATGCATCCTCCACCGATCGAGCTTCGGCAAGCCCATCAAGATGTAGCCGCAAAACCATCTTTGTATCATTGTCAGAAAGTTTTGCAGGACGGGTCACCTTATGACACTCGTCAGACCACATCCTCCGGACATCCAAGAAGTCTGACTGATGCTCTACAATAAAAAAAGGTGTCTCCACTTCTTGTGGAGATCCGGAAGCTTTACAAAAAGAGAATGCTTAGGTATAACCGACAGGGAGAACATCAACTCTCCCTTCTTTCTAGACAGCCTATACAGGTATCGAAAGACATCTAAATCTTGTTCTCTCCCCTCTTCATACATCAGTTGGATGAACCCGGTCAGTATCCTATAGCTATTCGGATGAAGCTGATCGGGCGCTATGTTATTTTTATTCAGAAATTCCTTTACAAAGGGATCTAGAGGAAATTTTAAACCCCCCTCTAGTTGGTCGAAATACACTACTAATTTACTTAGCCCTAACAAGGGGGTATGGGCCCTAAACCTCCTATCTATGGTATGAAGGGTGTAATTGGCGGGGATATAGAACCGCCTCTGATACCAACCCAATAACTCACTAACTACATTGGAGACAAAAAGGTCAGAACTAACTTCTTCCCTTGGGCTTATAGTGAAGAAGGGAAATACACAATAGCAGAAATAAGGAAAAAGAGGAAGAAGAAAAATAAAAAGATCACATGGCTGCCACAAGCAAGAACTACAATAGGCAAAATGAAAACAGTAGAGGCAATATCAATGCAGCGAAAGCAAGAACAACAGAAAAGCAAAGAAGCAAAATACGCCAGTTAAAAAGCACAACAGTATTTATAAAGACACGAAATGATTTGGAAGCATGCCATTAACTTCCCTCATTATTACTGTGTTCCTCCTTAGGCCATCAGGGGCCTTTTGGGGATAAAAAAGCCCATTAGTCAAGGAGTCACGATGACGGCAGCAGAAACACTTTGTTCACTGACATAAGAAACGATGCATCACTCACGCGATTTCAAATATGAATCCCTAAGAGTTGAAGTGACGCCACCACGTGGCGGCCTGCCCATATTTTGATTGGGCCGCTTCTTCCAGCTATGTAGAATGCATCCACGCAACATTTTCAGCCCATTCCGGGTATTCGAGCATCTAAGTCTCGTGCATCTAAGTCTAGTGACTGAAGTTGGCACCCTCAAGTCACTTTTGTAGTATTAAGGTTTCGAGCATGTAAGCCTCATGTCCATGAACCCAACATCTAAGTCTCGTGCATCTAAGTCCAGTGACTGAAGCTGGCACCCTCAGGTCGCTTCTGTAGTATTGAGGTCCCGAGCATATAAGCCTCGTGTCCATGAACTGAGCATCTAAGTCTTGTGCATCTAAGTCCAGTTACTGAAGCTAGCACCCTCAGGTCACTTCTGTAGTACTGAGGTTCCGAGCATGTAAGCCTCGTGTCCATAAACCGAGCATCTAAGTCTAGTGACTGAAGCTGACACCCTCAGGTTGCTTCTGTAGTACTGAGGTTCCGAGCTCATAAAGTCTTGTGTCAATGTACCGAGCATCAAAAATTTAGTGATGACTAGTTCCATCATATCGTGTCAAATGGACGGGTTAATCTATTGTTGTGCTCATACGCGCTTGGTAGATATCCAAGCTCTACAGATTGGAATTCATCAATGACCATCCCGAGACTCGGCATTGAGCTCTCACTGTGACTAAGGCTAGCCACTTTAGCTCACTCGCCTCTATTACCGTATTATACCCGTTATGAGAAACCATCAGCATCCTACTCGGACACAACGGACATAAATATCCTAATACCCCAAGGGGGGACTCTTGATACCGTCTAGTATGTTCCCGCCTAGTTAGGGGCTCCTTACCCCGTAAATAGGGACACTTGGATTAGCAAGAAGGTAGATCCGTCCGGAATAGGTACCCCAAAGTGGAGTCCTAAGCATAGAAGGAACACTTTCCTACCAAGATTAGGATTCACTATCCCACACGGAATCTGACTCCTCCCAGGTTTGAGTATTGCTATATATAGAACCCTACACCCCTCACAAAGGGGCATCTCATTCTCACATATTCTAACTATCTTGTATTCTCCCTACTTCTGTTCTCTAATTTAGGTATCGGAGTGTTCGTGGGGACTCTCCCCACCTATCACCTTGCCTTCTATTCGTGGATTGCAAGATATCCAGTCCAAGAGTTCTGGAAACTAATTATCAATAACTAGATAGTTTAATCATTGGATGTATTATAATTATTAGTTGAGATTTTATGTAAAATATATTATTTTTATACATGCATAAGTGAATCCCTACTATATATATATATCAAAAAACCTAAAAATAAGCAAGCGATGATCTATATATGTATATATATAAAATGTTGCTAACTGTTTATCCAAAGTTTCCTTTTTCTTTTATCTCATGTAGCGCTGATAAGGTTGCCCATTTCTTTTATCTCACACATGTAACATTTCTTTTATCTCACATATGTAATGTGAGATAAAAGAAATGGGCAAGTTTTCCCATGAAGTCATTATATCCAAAATTTGACAAGTGTCTCCCTTTATAATTTAGCATTTACTTTTAAAAACTTACATCTTGAATTATTAAAATTTACAATATTTTTTATAAAAAATTTTATTTTAAAATCCACATGTTATATGCTATGTAAAATATTGTTGAGATCCAAAGTTATTAAATCCAAAATTTGACAAGTGTTCGTTATAATTTAACATTTACCCCTAATGATTTATATTATGAATTATTAAAATTCACAATATTTTACTATAAAATTATATTAAAAAACCCTTTTTTATTTCTTCTTAAAAATTTATAAAAATTCTTATATTAAAATACACATGATCTATTTCATGTAAAACGCTAATTTTATTATTCCTAAAATAAAACTCTTCCTGTCCATAAAAAAATTATGTCTTTTATTCTAACTAAAATTTTTTTCTTCTATTTAACTAAAAAACACATTTTTCTTTTCTATTTAACATAAAAAAAAAAGTAAAAAAAAATCTGTAACTTTTCAACTATTTTCTATTTTTATTCTATTTATTCAATTATTAGAAATAATATACATACTAAAAATATATGGGGATAAGTACAATTTTGATCCATGTGGTTTACATTTTTTACACTTCAATATCCTTCTAACTAATATCATCATTATTTTATGAGAAAAATTAATATAATATTAAATTTCAATGATAAATTAATTCTATATATGATTTACGATCAATCTAACCAATTGATTATTTTAAAAATATGTAATGATCCGAAATTTTAAATTATTAAAAATTATTTTAGGATATGCAGTGTTAATAATATTTTAAATTTTTATATATTATAATTATTTGTGTGTAATTTAATTTTAGTATGTATATGATTATTTATTCATTTATTAATATTATTATCATTATTGTTGTGAATATTATTTATTTATTTTATTTTAAATATTTTATTATGTAGAGGAATTTATTTGGAAGTTATTAATATTTAAAAGTATTAATGTTAGTATTATTATTATTATTATTATTATTATTATTATTATTATTATTATTATTATTATTGTATTTGTTATTGTTATTATAATTATTATTATTGTCATTATTATTAGTAGTATTATTATTTTATATATGTGGGTGTGAATTAGTTTTGTCTTTTGCTATTTATATATAAAAAAAATAGAAGCATTAAAAAAATTTTCGAGATTTTTCTCTTTCTTCCCTTTCTTTCTTTTTCTTTTCTTTTCCTTTCTTTTTCTTCTTCCTTCCCCACGCGAGTTGCAGCGCCACCCATGCCACTGCCAGCCTCCACCTGCCACCACCAGAGCTCGCCATCACCTCCCCTCCTTCCCTTTTTCCTTCAGCTACCGTTCAGGATCAAAGTTCAAATTACTATCACTAGTACTTCTAGTGAGCATGTAAATTCACAATCAAATAAATAACAAAAATAACCAGAAAATAAAAATAAAAAATAAAAACAAAATAAAGAAATTAAAATTAAAACAAAGCCTAAAACAACCTTTCTCTACCCTAAGTTAATAACAATTACTAATCCAAAAAGTCCTCGGCAACAACGCTAAATTCTGAAGTGGATAGAATTGTATAACCCTAGTCGTTAGGACTTAGTATAAAGTAAGTAGGGTGTCGAACACTCAGGAATTTTTGGGCAATTCTATATTAACCGGATAGTTTCTTAGATGGATAGACAAAACTAAATCAAAATAAATTAAAGAATCTAAATACTACTAATTTACTATAATACTAAACAGGAATAAAATGTAAATATATATAAGAGAAGCACAATTTAGAATGTAAATAATAACTTATAAAAGATTATCATAACACATATTGATTGGAAATTAGTGCATATAATCTTTAAAAGCAATTCTCATTGTCAATTTAAAGTTAGAGTCTCTAAAGGTAACTCTCGTTATCAATTAGAAGTATTTCCTCTTAGAGCCTACAAGCCCTCTCGTTGTATTGCAGAGATAAGATAAAATCATAAATCACATTATACCAATAAATCCTTAAAAGCAACTCTCGTTGTCGATCAAGGATGATTCCATCTAGAGTTTACAATCACTCTCGTGTCTTTGTAGAGATAGAAAAAAGTCATAAAGTAATTATACTAATTCTTTTCCCTTAAAATGAATTCATTATCTCCAAGTAAATCCAATTCTTAAGTAATTTCAATTATATGTCCACCAAATTACTCCAACTCTCGTTGTAAGTAATTTTGATTAAAACAAGTTACATATGGTGATCAATCATAAATAACTTAATTAAGCACTAATTGAAATTAAATCATAAACAAAATAAGATAGAAAATATAGTTCTTATTTAATTCATTATTGCTTCTCAAACAAGACTTAGCTAAGAAACATAGTTAGAGAACAATAAGAAAAGAAGAAAGAGAATTGATAAAACCCTTTTTATTAAATCTTCCAACACTTATTTGATGTAGAGCAATCTTCTCTTCTTGCTTTTACTTGATCTCCTTCTAGTTGACCTTCAAACACTAAGTCTAAGTAATAATTGCTTTAATGAAGTTATATATTTTGAAATCCTCCTTCTCAGGTCATAATTGATCTATATATAGACCCTATAGATGGTTAAAAGGAGTTACAATTGGAAAGGTACCCTTTTAAACAAAGGGTCACAACTCTATGTAAATATAGTAAATTCTAGGGAATTTTTTTCCTTTCAGATGACCTTATCTTAAGAATGTCCTTTCATGAAAGTTCTAGATCTCTAAGTTATCTTTCTAGAAAAACTTGAATTACCTCATTTGAATATCGGTAGAGGAAGTTATGGCCAAAATATGAAAACTGCTCAAAGTTGGAAAGTTACAACCCTTTGGTGAGACATCACTAGGATGACTTGTGACAGGCTGTGACTTGGTATGACTTGCCTTTGTCATGAATTGTTCCCATTGTAACAACTTGTGCTAGTATCAATTCAACTTCCTTTTGCTTCTCAAGCTTCATACTTTATTCTAACAAGTCAAAAGTCCTTCCCATACATCAATTGAACCAAAAAACATATATAAAACATAAAAACTACCATAAAAAGCAATTGCAACTAAAAATAGCATTTGCATAACTAAATAAACACACAAAGTAAACTAAAATTAAACAAAACAATGCTTATAATTGTTAGTGATATGCACTAGGTCAATCATTTGTGATTATGTATTGACTTTCTTATTTTATTAATAAAGAGGTATTATATTATCATTTGATTTTATGATAATTACATGAATGGTTAATTCTTACTAAGGCCATCAAGTATGTGACTTGATAGTAAAACCCTTAGATTAAAATAAGAGTTCTATTCTAATTATCCCTAGCCATTTATTCATTATATGAATATTAAAGTATTAAGGCTAGTATGATGTTGACTGATGGTTATGTTTTACTAATCATAAATATGAGATATTAAGTCAACTCATAGGTACATGATGAGAGATCATGTACTGGATTGACCCACTATAAGAATACTACATAGATTATTGTCATAAGTATTTCTTATCACAGTAATTTTATTTCGGTCCTTTGACCTTGAAATCATCATGGATTTCTACATAGCCATTTTATGTTTTGACACATTCTAACATTGTCTTTAACCGAATGATTAAAAGAATGTTGTTGGATATAAAATTAGTTATGTGAGGAATGTGAGTGATTTAGAAGGAATTTATCCCTCATTAATATGAGAAAGATATCTAAAGGCCCCTTGATGAGATAGACTGAATAAAATGCATGGCCATGCTGAAATGAATTGATAAAGAGTTATCATTTTCAGTCCACTTGGAATCAAGTCATAATATTGAACCATATAAGGATGACATTCTATGCCTTATGTTCAATTAAGATATCATGTGATAAAGGGACAATAAAATTCACTGTAATTAGGTTATGTCGGATTATTGACTTCATATGACTTGGGTAGTCATAATGTCTTGCTAGAGGCCACTTATGACTTGTAGGCCTAAATAGAGATTTAGGCCCATTGCCAATGTTATGTGAACCTACAGGGTCACACACTTAGAACAAGCCCAAAACGGATATGGGTTTAATAAGCCCAAAATAAACTCTGTGGAAATAAATAATTAAAGTGTTTTATTTATTTATTTATTTATTTATTTAAGATAAATGTTATTTTAAATAAATAAATAAGATATTATTTTTGATTTATTTTTAAACAAAATCAGAATATAATAAATGGAAAATTACCAAAAGGTTATTGGTAAGTGAAACCCTAACTTGGAGTCTATAAATATGTTATATTCTCTAGGTTTTCACATACTTGTTTTTGCCTCCAAATTCATTTTCTTTCCTCTTAGAAAACAAAGACAGAGTTTTTCCTTTTGTTCTTGATTTGTGAGGCAGTCAAGAGGTTGCTAGCACACACACTCAAATTCATTTTGTGAAGGGCTGTTCGTGTGGATACCTATAGAGGACGCATCTTTTTGGAGATGTCTTGATCCGAACAACCAAGCCAAAAAGCTCGAGGTAAGGTGTCACCGGTGTGAACCTCCTCTCATCATTCCAGAGAATCTTGCCTCTTCTGCGTTTTGGTAAGATTATTAAAAACCCTAGATTTAATCTATTAGTCAAATTACATGGATCCTGGCTTGGGAACGTGATAAAATTTTATTTTTTCCGCTGCGTTTGCATCACGGAACCCAACAATAATACCCTAAATAACTATGCATATTTGCATTGTATCACAGCGCCACCCATGCCACTGCTAGCCTCCACCTGCCAAACACACAAATAATTTTTTTATAATATTTGGAGTATAGTTTATGGAGGAAATATGTTGAGATTGTGTTCCAATTATTTATTATGAATTTTTGAAAGTTTATGTGAAAAAAAATAATTTTTGAAAAAATTAATATAAATTAGTCAATTTGGTGTTTTAATTGAAATTACGGTCAATTAGTATGTTTTGAATAATTTTGGAATAATAATTAGTATTAAAATAATTTTTACGAATTAATTACTATTTTTAACTAATTAATAATAATTTCTGGAATTATATTCAAATAATACATTTATTTACTATTTTGTGATTAAATGAATTTCTAACTATTTTATTACATATTTGAACTATTTAAATAATTAATTTTGAATTTTACTATTTAATTTTAAATAATTGAAAAATTGGATTTTTATTAATATTATATAATTTATTTGATATTTTTATTAACTAATTTGAAAAATAATTAGTTTTAATGTTTTTGCTATTTAAATAAATTGTATTGTGGTTTATTATTGATGTTTATGGATTTTAATGATTTTTATTATATTATTATTATTAAATATTGATTTTTGAGAATTGTGTTTCTCGGTTGGGAAATTGTATAGTTTGGGGTCCCAACCCGAGGTGTTATGCTTTTAAGTATTATTAAAATGTGTTTGCTTGCAAGATTAGCTCTACTTTCAGTAGAGAGACATCCGTTTTACAGAGAAGACTCTACTGAATTTTTGATAAAATTCTCGTAAAACGTGACGTCGGGTCGATCCTGAGTTTTTATTTGTGGTTGAGTCGTGTTTTAGATCGAGTCACTCTTTAGAATTCCTAGAAGTGTAAAGTTAGGGATTTATTCTGATATTTTTATTATTATATTTTTCTATAGTTGCACTGAGACTGAGGCCTATCGGACCAGGCCAGCCAAGTCTGTTTAAAGGAGCGCATAACTGTGAGTTATTATTTTATATATACATTACATGTAGAATACATAATTATGAGCATTCATGTTTTCAGAATGTATTTAAACATGAATTATTTATCAAATGATTATGTCTATATTTGGTATACTTTTAGTATATTTTGGTATATATGTGACAAATATGTTTATATTCTTAGTATATATTTGGTATATTTTTTGTATGCTTTTCATATATTTTGGTATGTATTTGGCATATATGTTTGGAATATTTTTTGCATATATTCGGTATATTTATAGTATACAATTGGTATATTTCCAGTATATGCTTGGTATATGTTAAGTATATAAGTGGTATATTCTTTTAAAATGGATGTCATTATGTTTTAAACTATGCATTTTATTATTTCCAACATTGATATGATTTAATTGAAGGATATCAGTAGAACGTGCTACCTAGTGGGTTGCACTAAGACTGTGTACGTACTAGTGTGTTAGATTTTAGGGTTAAGATTATGAAATCATTTGATGTGAAATTTGATTACTCAATTATTGAGAATTGTAGTGAGAGAGTAGTGTGATTGCGAGAGTTCGGTTGACCTACTATCTCAGGGCCAATCATACTGACAATGAGACTACAGGAGCTTGGTTGACTTAGTGTCTCAGGGCCAGTCTATTGTCTAAAAATGGGAAAGAAAATTATTTTGGAATTAAGTAAGTCTGTTGGCTAGTGAGATTTATTGACTAAGGTTGTAGATAATTTAGGGTTCTATTTGATCCTTCACTCAAATAAACTTTTTTTGTCATTTATTATTATATAAACGTGGATTTTAGCATCTATGTGAAATGTGTGTATATGTATATTATTATACTGATGCTTGACTGCATATGACTTTAGGTTGCATGTATATATATTATAATAATTCACTCAGTGAGGTCTGACTCCCCTCAATATTTTTTACAAGATCTTCTTCTTCTTCAGACCTCCCCAGTAGTACGATACACCGGTCTTCTTCAGCCCTGGCTAGATTATATAAATTTTATATCTAAACTCTTGTATGTATTCTAGAAACTGCAGTAATAGTGTTATTGTGATAGAAGTGTGTTGTTTTAGTTTGAGATTAAGTATCGAATGTTGTATGAAGAGATATTTTATTATGTATGATATAAAGATTTGCTTTTATATTAAATAAAGTTTTAATTATGGTGTATTTTTATATTATTATTGCATGTGTTTTTATTTTTAAGACTTGCTACGAGTTCCGAATTTAAAAAAATTCTCGTTCCCTAACGCCGGTCATAACTCTCCGAATAGGGTCATGACAAAATATCATAAATTTATTTTAAAAATAATTTCTTTATTCATAATTAAATTTAAAGTATATCTAAATTTGATTTTTTTGAGTTTTGTAGTTAGGTAAATAATATATTACTTATTATATGATTTTAGTATTGAAAATGCATATTATTTTTACATTAAAGCATAAATTTGAAATAATATTTGTTAGGAAGGTATTAAAGTATAAAAAAAATGTGAGACACATGGTACTTAAAAGCCCAAAAAAAAAAACTACCAAATAGGTTTTGCCAAAAAGCCAAATCACATGAATCAAAATTGTACATATCCCAAATATATATGTTCTCTTAATAAAAAAAAAATCAAATAGAAGTATTGCAATAATTTTTTAAATTCCCACTTCTATATTTGATTGATTTATAGTTCTTAATTTATTAAAATTATTAAATTAATTATTTTAAAATATGTATATTATTTACAATCCGTGCAAAACGGATTGACGGCTAGTTCATATGTAAATATGAATATGAAAATAAAATTATAGGTTAAAATTCTTCAATTTAATTCGACTTTTAACTAAATTATAAATATTTACTAAGCTTAAATTAAGATCACATAATTGTAACTTGGCTAATGATATTTTTCATAAAAATTTTAATAAGTTAAATTATTATAAAAATTTAAAATAATTAAATAAAATATATTAGTTTGCAGCATCCATCCTTTACTTGATATTCATACGCAATATACATAAAATTTGAGATTTAAAAGTATTTAGATAAAGTTTTACAATTTAACATCCTAATAAAAAAAATATACAGTTAAATTTTAAAAAAAAAATCATATTTTCTTAATAATTTGTATTTTACCAAAACTAATTAATTAATTTACTTAAATTACTTTATTTATTTGTATTTTAAAATAATTAAAAATATATATATCAATTTAAAATTTGCATATCATGCAAAGTGATAATGACTTTTTTAGTCAGCCCTATAAGTTTTGTGTACTTCACAATTTACTCCTACAAAAAAATTCTTAACAATCGAATCCTAAATACTTGTTGGGATAAAGACATTTTAGTGTCTGAACTTTTCAAAATTTAACAATTTAATGTGTAAATTATCTTTATAACAATTAAGTGTTGCAATCTGTAAAATAAATAAATAACAATGAAGTGTTTACAACAATTTATATAGAGAAAATGACAAATTATCCATGAAAATGATTTTAATTTATTTTTTCAATCGGAAAATAATAATACTTTTTTTTCCTTGTGTAAATCATGATAAATTGACAAAATATATATTTACCAAAATAATAAGCTTCTTCTTTGAGAGGACTTAAAGAGTTTTTTTTTTTTCAAGATAAATATATTTAAACCACTAATTTTATAATACTAAAATTTTAATTTCATTAAAATTATTAAAAATTATAAACTAAATAGAAAAAATTAAAAAAATTTAATTTTACATTTTCGTTAATTAAATTTTTTTGTAAATGATGATAGATAATTTTGTACCTTTAAATATTTTCTATTTTTGTTAACTAATAATATTTATGAGTCAAACTATAAATAAATAAAAATAAAAATATTTTTGTTTAAAATAATAATAATAATGATAATGTAATTGTCCTAGAGGTTTTTCTAAGGGGGGTGAATAGGGCTAATGAAAGATTAAGAAAATTAAAAGTAAATTTAAAGAATGATTGAGAGGAGATGAACACAAGAATTTAAGAAGTTCAAATTATAACCAATTTTACATCTCCACTTAACTTATCTCCAAGTTAGGATTTTCAACTCACTCCAATCTATTCACTTAGATTGAGTTTACAAGAGTCTTTTTCAATGCTCAACTCAAACCTTTACAACTTGAGTTTTCAAGGCTCACTCAAAACCTTTTCTCAAGTGTTTTCAAGGCTCACACTTAGACCTTAGACAAAGAGTATTTTTGGCTCGCTCTTAAAACAAAAACCCAGGTGTTTCAATGGCTAACAATTAAAGTAATTCTTTCTAAACTTAGTTCCTCGCTTCCCTTTTCAACCCAAAAAATAAGAAGAAGAAGAAACCCATACTCAAAGTGTGTATAGAATATTATGAATTTTAGAAGAGCTATAACAACACACTTGAATTTCTAAGAGAGAATCTTTTCAATCACTTGTCTTAACCTTTCAATGAAGTTTTCATGTGTGTATTTATAGTTGATGATGATTTTCTAGCTGTTGCAGAGCATTAAGTTCGTCCTCAACCTCTCTAAGCTTCATTAAATGATTTTTCAACTTTTTACAGAGAAATGGTTAGTCCTAGTCAGGATATCCTCAGTCTCAGTCGAGACATTCAATAAAAATAGTCGTTGGAGCTAACAAGATCATTGTGGTTGAAAGGGATAACATATGTCCTGGTCGGGACATCACTCGCGACTGATGTCCGGGGCATCGTTAGAGCCTGGGATGAGCGCTGAAAAAAATTCCAGTTTGCTTGATGAGGTCTTGAGTGTGTGCATATAGTCTCGAGTGGTGTCCTGATTAGGATAGAGCCTGAATGGGAAATTTAACCTTCAAATGGCCTTGTTTAAACTTCAATTCAAGGCCTATTGATTTCACCATTAAACCTAACTTATAAACACACTTAAATATAAAAGTTAAAGACTAAAATTGATTGTTAAAGTCAAAACCAAGGTTGATTTGAGGTTAATCATAACCTTGATCATGCAAAGAGTCAAAATAATAATAATAATAATAATATAGTAATGCAAAGGTGACAATGGTGATTAAGGGTGGGTCCACCTTGATTGGAACTCAGCCCTTGGTATGAAAAAGGCAATTTTTGGGAAGAGAAAAAGGCTAAAAAATGCAATGATGAAAAGAAAGAGTAGGGGTATGGGCTAGGTATATGATTAAAAAAGAGAAGGGGAGAGAGAGAAAAAGAGTTCTTTTTTTTTTGGAAGAACCATTAGCAATAAAAAAGAGAGATTTTCAGACAAAAAAAAAAGGCTCTGAAAGAAGGAAAAAAAATGTTCTTGAAAGGGGAAGAGGGTGAACCAATTTCAAGTGTGATTTTCTTGAAGAAAGGTAGAAAAACTTGCATTTAAAGGAAGTTCAACACTCATACTCATTTATGAGGGCTAACTATATTGGAGAAGCTCATCTTTTAGTAATAATCTTGACTTCTCCTCAATGGTTAAGATATAGATTTTTATAATCTTTTATTTGCTTATATATCCCTTAGCCTACTTGTTTATTAACTTGCTTATTCACTCTCTTGTGTTCATTATTTATGATATGCCATGTCTTCAACATGATTTATTGAGTATTAGGTGTAGTTATGAGTCTAGCTTGTTTACACTAGTTGATTTTTACTTGAAATAGAAGTTTGCCAGCTTGAGAGTCGTTTGAGCCTGTTGATCAGAAGAGGCATCGCCTCATTTCCATGAGGCAATCACCTCTTTGACAGACCCTCACGTATTTTCTATTTTGATATTTCATATAAATCATGCATGGTTTAAGCCTTCATAAACCCCTTTCTTTAATATTTAGCCTGCTTCGCATGGTCATTTTTGCTATTTCATTTAGGGTTAATGTTTGAATATTCATAATCTCTATTTGTATAAATTTGATTTGTAAATTAACTTGGCAGCTCTTCTTGTATGATTTTGTATGTCTTAGAAGTTAATATGTTATGTATTGCAAGGAATCAGAATGATTTTGATCATTAGTTAGTATCTCATCCTTTTCCCCTTTCGTTATATTTTTATGTAATTTGATGCTTATTTATTTTTGGTTTATTATACTTTCATTTGAACAAAGCGTTGTAATCATTAATCTCTTCCCCCATTTAATTTGAATGTATGGTTGTAAATTATTATTATTTGTTTTGTTTATGGTGAATGTTGGGACCAAATTCATAAAAGAAACTAATGTGTGAACTCGGGCTTAATTGTAAAATGAGACAATTATTTGAAGAAAATTACAATTTGCATGGTAATAAAGAAATCATTAAATAATTAAAGGTAATAAATTACAAGACATAAATAGAGGCCAACCGCAAGGTTGGGTGGATATTCAAACACCCATACCCAGTTTCCAAACCCGATCTTTGATGATAATTTTTGGGAACCTCCATGGGATCCAGTTATTGTACAGTATGTTTCAGCTTTTATCTTGGTGGTGACTCCATCTCCAATTAGGCTTTATGACTTATTTCGTATTTCCTAGTAGGCTTTAAGCCCACATAGTGTTGTGGTCGCCAAACACTTATGAGTGCCTTAAAGGCTACTGCCTACAGTGGCGACTCCACTGGGGATAGAGAAGCTTATTCTAAATGTTTTATAATTTATCATCTGTAATTATTCCTTTATTTCTTTTGCATTTCTACTGCGTTCACTACACTTTTTGCTCACAATGAGCACTTCAATCCTAATTAACCCAACAATAGTCATTATTTTGCTACCTATGTGTCACCCAAACCTGGTGGTGGAATATTTGGTTATTGTCACTCACAAGATGTACTTATCCACATCGTACTGACCCTTGAGTGGGGAGACACATATGAATGTATATCGTTATGGGAATCAAAGCTTATTACCCGAGACTCAAGCTCATGTAATGACCTAGCAATTTCCCTTAGGGATTTTCCAATTGTATGTGCCTTATGCCCTTTAAAGGATCCTTAGAATAAAACCCGAGCCTAACAAAAATGGACCTTGTCAAGATAGGCCTTTCACACCTACTTTTAGCCCATTTCAAGTGGATATGGTCGAGATGAGCCTATTATACCCATTTTGGCCCATTAAAAATGGGTCCTGATAAGGTAGGGCTTTGATATCATTCTTGGCCCAGTAAAGATGGACTTTGAATTTATTTAGAGGATCCATTACTTGTTTGCTCCATTTTGAGAGTTATCTTGCATATGTCGGTATTGTTATCCCCTGCTGATAATTAAAACCTAAACCAAAAATCCTAGGACAAGATAATCACCATTAAACATATGTGTGGGAGGAATAAGGGTGGAAGTAATCATTTTCAAATTTTTGCATTTTTTTCTATGCTATATGTATATTAAATGTGCTTGTTTAACTTTTTTCTTTGTTTCCTCGAATAATAAAATGGACATGCATGTCATGCATGCATGCCATGCATAATTCTAACATGTGCTTTTGCAGCAATATAGATCCTTTGAGCTTTTCTGGGTGGGTTCGAGCTAGTTTTGGTTGCCTAGTCTGAAATTCAAAAACAAAAATGGCAGGTGGTTTTGATTCTGAGGCCTTCAAAGAACAGTTAAAAGAAGAGGTATTTGTGGAAACCTGGTCCATGATGAGAGAAATGATGGGGGAGATCACTAAGTTGATAAGAGAGAAGTAACTAGCACAACTAACTAATCTGATGGACCTTAATGTCGAGATTCTAGTGAAAGAAAGGGATGAGGATGATGTGACAGTAATAACTAATCTAGTAGGTCGAAAGAATATAAACTCGGCTGAGAATGTGGAGCAGTATGACTATGCTAAAAGCATAACCAAATCCATGACCCAAATGCAAATAAGATGAAAGAAAAGGGCATGGATGCTCTGCTGGACTTTACTGATTTGAATATGGATGAGGAGGATGATCTGTTACCCTAAAAATTAAATTCCCTGACATGAAAAAGTATTCTAGAACTGAAGACCCCTATTTGCATTTAAAGCAATACATGACATACATGAAAGCCACAGAATTGACTAAAGATCAGATAGTCAAGCAATTCCTCATGTCATTGGAAGGTGCACCAATCCGTTGGTATTAAGCTTTGGAACCACACATCTAGTCTGACTGGAAAGAACTATGCACTGTATTTGTAAAGCAGTATGGCCTTAATGTTCAGTTGGAAGTATCTTTAAGGGATCTGTAGAATACCAAGCAAAGGTTTAATTAGTCTTTCACTAATTAATTAACTCATTGGAGGGGGAAGCTATCTCAAATGAGACATGGGTCTGCTGAGTTAGACCAACTGATGTTGGCAATGGAAGGGTGTGTTTTGGCATTTTCTAAAAAACTAAGGGATTTGGGAATCTGAAACTTTAAAGATGGGGTTCAGAAGGAGTCAAATTTGGCCTAGGAAAAGAGTTTCTTTAGGGAAAGATATAGGGGTAAGGATGGAGTTGGCCTGAGCAGTAATGTGCAAATCAATACCATCAGATAGCCAGGCAACAGTTTATAGATTAATGTCATTAGGAAACCTTGAAGATTATCAAATTTAAGGCAACCTCTTTTAAAGTTCTTGAAAAGCTTATCGAGAAGAGCCTGTTGTGACCTTTACCTCCATAATAACCTTTGCCAGGTGCCAACCTAAAGCTCTTTTACAAACTCCATTAGACCATTGGGCATGACACTGATGGTTGTGTTTAATTAAAACATGAAATTCAAGACCTAATTGATGCAGCTAAAATCATTGACCCTAAGATAAGAAAGCCAAACACCTAGAATAACCCTTTGCCTAAATACTAAAATGTACCACCACCAAACACACCCATCTTAATTATCAACATAGGTTTAATGGAAGAGCAAGTCTTAAACTCTTTTGTTGACACCACCCCTAGCTCATTAAAACTTAAACCTGAACCAAAATAAGTAAGCCAAAATGAATGACCTATAAAGCTTGCTATGCATGTCTTGGATATTTGGAGCTCATATGACAAAGATGAGGGGCGAGTTGATTTATGGGATGATGAGGAAAGTATATCAGGCCAGTCTATAAGGAAGGTCAAGGAGAAAAGAGAAGAAACCAAAACTACTGAGCCTGAACCAATAAAGATAGAGGATTTAGAGAAAGGGGAAGAAGTGAAGAGAGATGGGAAATCATCACTAGTGTTTAGGAGCTACTTATACATTTTAGAGACCACCAGGAAGCACTAGTTTTAGCTCTAGACTAGAAAAAGATCTCCATAAGCTACACTCCTGAGTAGATGGTTAATTCATTGATAAACCCCCCCCCCCCAAGGCACTATAATGTTTTTTTATGACGATCTACCTTTGGAGGGAAGGGATCATCATAAAGCTTTATTCACCAAGGCTGAGGTAAAAGGAAAGATGACTTGCTATGTTATAGTAGATAATGGTTCTACCATTAACATATATCCATTGAAGATTCTGCTAAAGTTAGGGTTGACAGTGGTAGTCTTAAAGCGTTATGAGGTAATCATCAAGGCTTATGATGATATGAAGAGGCCTGTCAAGGGGACGTTTAGAGCTTTAGGTAGGACAAGACATGTCGAGGGCTAGGTCGACTTGCACATAATTAATATTCCTGTGACCTTTGCTATTCTGTTAGGAAGGCCATGGTTTCATCCCTGTATGAAGGCAAGGTTGTCACCATCTCTGAAAAAACTGAAGCTAATGTGGTTGCTCTGAACTTAGCTCCCAAAAAGATCCCTATAAGTCTAAGTTTTGTAGGTTTGCATAATTTACGAAGATGAGATAGACGAGAAGGTTTTGAATATGGTGCACAATATGAAATTCATATCTGGCATGGGATTGGGAAAGAACTAAAGTGGACCCTTAGGATTAGTGGAATGTAAGGTACCCATTCTAAAGCACGAGGTAGAATTTGAGGGGACTAATGATTCTGAGGAAGAAATTGACATCTGGGATCAGCTTGAGAAGAAAGGGGAAGAGGTTGTGGTCGAGAAAAGGCTTTGTAAGGAGCTTTTGTAAGGGAAGGCAACGGTTATCTGTACAAAAGGGCTCCAAAACCTCTGTTAATGGCCAAAGAAGTGGTCTTGAGAGAGTTTGTGAATGGGGTGAAGTGAACCACTACTAAAGAAGTTCTTATAGAAGAGTTAGTACCTACTGAGGAAGAGTCTAAGGACAACATTACTACTCTAAAGTTGAAAGACGTTAGTGGTAAGGATGAGGAGCTGGATCTTGAAACCTATGTCCTCAATTCTATTATGGATGTTTTTTATATTGACTTTAATGTTTTTCTTACTACTTTATTTGAAACTGATGACTTGTTCTTTTCCAAAGCGAATGTAATAAAGTCTTATTTGCTTATTTATGCGATGTGTTTCCTAATGGTTATTCTGTTTGTGATTATCATTTCATGAATATATTTGACATTAATTCCACAAAAACTGAGTCATTTAATTTAGGCACAAATGATGATCCTAAAAATATATTGCTTGTTTCTTATCTAACTCATGATGAGAGGAAAGAATGAAAGAAACACTAATAAAAAGACAGAAAGTATTTGTTTGGGGCTATGAGGATATGCCTGGGATTAACAGGGAGATCTCTAAACATAGAATTCCTACATATCCTCACATATCACTAGTAAAATAGAAGAAGAGGAGGTTGAGGATAGAATGGGCCCTTTTGGTTAAAGAAAAAGTCGAGAAACAACTAAGGAAAAAGTTCTTAGAGGTAGTGGAGGACACTTTATGGTTAGCAAACATAGTCCTAGTCCCCAAGAAAGATGGAAGGGTCAGAATGTGTATGGACTATCGAGATTTAACTAAGGCTTGCCTAAAAGACAATTTCCTGTTGCCACACATTGACACATTGGTTGATAGTGCAGCTTCCAATGCAATGTACTCGTTCATGGATGGGTTCTTAGGGTACAACCAGATCATGATGGCAATAATAGATAAACTGAAGACATCTTTCATCACTGAGTGGGGCATCCATTGCTATCTGGTGATGCCATTTAGATTGAAGAATGTAGGAGCTACTTATCAGAGGATGGCGGCCACTCTGTTGCACGATATGATCCACTAAGAGATAGAAGTGTATGTAGATGTTATGATGGTGAAGTCTATAACCAAAGAAGGGCACTTTAAAGCTCTAGACAATGTCTTAATAAGGGCAGAAAAGTACAACCTTTAACTGAATCCAAAGAAGTGTGTTTTTGGGGTAACGTCTCATAAACTGCTGAGACACATTATCAATCAGAAAGGAATAAAAGTGGACCTAGATAAGGTTAAGGTGATTAGAGAAATGCTTACATCAAAGAATGAAAAAGAAGTCAGAGGGTTCATGGGATGCTTGTAGTATGCTAATAGGTTCATAGCTAAGTTGACTATTATTTATAAGCCGATCTTCCAGCTTCTAAAGAAGAATCAGCCCATGATATGGGATGACAAATGTTAATAAGCTTTCAAAACTATGAAGAACTATTTGATGAATCCTCTAGTCGTACAACCACTAAATCTGGGTAAACCCTTAATCCTATATCTGGCGATTAAGAAAGATGTAATAGGGGCAATGCTAGCTTAAGAAAATGAAGGGAAAGTTGAACATGCAATTTATTACTTAAGCAAAAAGCTCCTATAAATATGAAGCTGATTATAGTCTTGTAGAGAAAATATGTCTAGCTGTGATTTGGGTGACAAAGAAGCTCCAGCACTACTTCCAATCCTATAGAGTATAGGCAGTTTTTAAACATAATCCCCTTAGGTATCTTCAACAAACTTCCTCACTAATAAGGAAGCTAGCTAGATGGTTAGTACCACTTACTAAATTTGACATAGATTATATGGCGAAGAGAGTAGTCAAAGGGAGGGTGGTAGCAAATTTTTTGCTCAAAATCCAATAGTTGATGAACAATAATGGGAATTGGAATTTTCTTATGAACATCTAGGAGCAATAGAGGTACAAGGATGGAAAATGTACTTTGACAGAGTTGTCAACAACAAAGGGGATGATATTGGTGTAATCCTAATCACGTGAGAAGGAGGAATGATCATAATGGCCAAAAGAATCGAATTTGAGGTAATAAACAATCAAGTAGAATACGAGGCCTGCATCTTCGATTTGGAAGCACTGTGTAGTATAGGGGTAGGGGATGTTACCGTGTATAAGGATTCTATGTTAGTTGTAAAATAAGTTTCTAACAGGTGGGAAATGAAGGAAAACAGGCTATGCTTGTATTAGGATTATTTGGCTACTATTTTGTTATCCTTTTCTCATTGCAAATTTATTCATCTATCGAGAGAAGAAAACCAGATAGCTGATGCCCTAGTTTCTTTGCCCTTTATGTGGGAAAGTGGGAAAGTAACAGAGGTTAAGCCTTTAATATTAGCGAGGTCCCAAAGCCCTTACTATGAAGATATAAAGGTAATGCCAATGGACGTCGCTGAGAGGCCTTAGTTTTACGACTTGCAACGATACTTGGAAATAGGACAGTTCCCTGAGGATACTGATAAGAAAAAGAGGATGTCTTTGCAAATGCTATATCGGTAGTTTATCAACTATAACAGGATGTTGTACAAGAGAATGCCAATTGGAGTTCACCTGAGATGTGTTGATAAAGATGAATCCCGAAACCTTATGGAAGCGATCCATGAAGGAGTGTGTGGGCCATACATGAATGAGATAGTCCTAACAAAGAAAATAGCTCATCAAGGTTATTTATGGATTACTATGAAAACATATTATGCAAAGTTTATAAAGAGGTACCACAACTACCAAGCTTATACAAATGTGAGCCATTTACCATTTATGGAGCTTTAGGGAATGACTTCTCCTTAGCCATTTATAGTTTAGGAAATTGATATCATAGGAGAGATAAGGTCGAGAGCATCAAATGGTCATCGATACATTGTCATGACAATAGACTATTTCTTTAAATGGGTTAAGGTTGAGTCTTATATTACTGTCGGCTCGAAGAAAATATTGAGGTTTATCGAGAAGAATATAATCTACAGATATGGGTTGTCATATCATATTGTTACTGATAATGGTGTTTAATTTTAGATAGAGATGACTACACTGTTAAGAGACTACAAAAACCAAGCATCACATATTATCTCCGTACAGACCATTAGCGAATAGGACAGTGGAAGCTACAAATAAAAATGTGAAGAGAATCATGGCCAAGATGATGGAGATAGAACTACTGCTACTCTGTATTCCTTGGTGTATGGGTGTGAAGTTGTGTTGCTAATAAAGGTTGAGGTTCGATCATTAAGGGTTCTCTTAGAGTCCAAGATCCTTGAGTACCAATAGGTGGAAAGTCGACTGGCACAGCTGACATTGATGAATGAGAAGAGGATGAGCACAATCTATCACTCTCAGTTGTATTAGAAAAGCATAGCTCAAGCCTATAATAAGAAAATTAAGTCGAGAAAGATTGAAGAGAGAGATTTAGCATTAAAGCTTACAAAGCCAATCATGACTAACTTGCGAGGGAAATTCAAGCCGAATTGAGAAGGCCTGTATGTGGTGAAAAAGTTATTTTCTAAAGGTGCTACTATCCTATCTGACATCAAAGGGAATGAATTCTAAGAGCCTATTAACCTGGACAAGCTCAAGAAGTACTTTTTGTAAAAGTCATGCTAAGGAGAAAACTTTGAAAAGAGGTTGTCTAAGCAAAATTTAGAGGCAAAAATTAAATAAAAAATTCTACTAGATTGAAAACTTTAAAAGAGGCGATCCAAGTAAAAGTTAAGGACATGTAAAAGGAGAGAGAGTGAAAAAATGGTAAGTTTGAAAACTTGCAAGGTCAAGCCAACTAACAATATGAGATATATCAGAAGCAAAATGTATATTCATATTATGCTCAAGATTAAATGAAATAGATTGCTTTGATTACTGTTAAACATTTTGTTAAGTGTCTATTATAAATTGTTTAACTAAAAGGAAACTCTGTCTAACAAAAAGAGAAATGATGACTTAATTCATGAACTAATTTTATTTTCTTCTGTTTTATTGAGCACCTTGAGCACTCGATGCTTGCAATTCCCTTGTCCTTTTATTTCTAATAAACTCATTTTTATTCAATTATTGCAATTGAATAATGCTTTGTAATGATTATCAGTAGTCTGATCTCCATTGTAGTCTATGTTTCTTTCAATAATTCTAGGAGGCCATGTAGTGACTAAGTTGTCCAAAAAATTTTGAGAAAGGGGTCCCAGTTCGAACACATGAACCAACCTCATAATTATTTTCTTATGTCCATATTGATGACAAAGACAAGCTAGGTTGTAAAAAGTAACAAAATGGAGAGTAGCAACCGAAACGTAGTAAGTGTAAGACTGAATAGTCACTTATTGTAATCTCCACCACAGGCACATCTATTGGATTAGAGTATCGGGGAATGTTGATAGCTAGCTCTGAGCATCCTCTAGTATGGGATACAGCTTTCTGGTTCAGTAATTCTTGGCTCTATAGCATGCTATGTCTTTAGGGAGGTTCAAATAATCTTAGTTTCTCATGGAACCACAATTGTAAGAGTGATGGGTAAGTAAAAATGTCAGCAAATTAGAAAATAAAAGTCAAAGAAAAAGAAACTTTCCTTTAATAAAAGTAAACTTTTAGAGAATCGCTTGGTCTCGACAAAATTGTCCAATTTGATAATGGTTTCTACTAGAATAAGAGGGAAAGGGTTGAGTCCTACTTCCACTTGGTCTAGAATGTGGAGAAGTTTTGAATCACAATTTCTAGAAAGTGAAATGAGCAAGAATTGAGTGTTCAAACAAAGGGCCATCATTCAGGGCCAATAGACTTCTCCCCTATCTATGTCTATGATAGCTTTAAGGAAGGGTTCTAATGCAATCTTCAAGCCAAGAAGGTAATGAGATGAAGACTAGGGTAGAAGATTAAACAATCGGGCCATCTGATATTGGACAGAATATGAGTTTAGAAATCCAAGGTAGTGACTGTGAGTTGGCAAGAGTAATCTATTTGACAACCTATAAGGGCTTCAAACTCCTCTAGTAGGGGGTATAGTTCTATTATGTTGAACAAGAAGACATGTTTCTGAAGATCCTAAAATTGAGCTACTGCATGGAAGAAAGGGAAGTTGATTCTTTTAGCATGTAGTGTTCTGAAGACTAATAAGTAAAACAGCTTTAATTTGGCCCATGATCCATTATCTAAGCTTTTCAATATTGGTTGTAGTAGTTTGAGGCTTCTTTCAATCATAATTCAAGTTTTTGGGGGTATCTAGAGAGAGAAAATAGAGGTTTAGGACAAAGATGTCTGAAAATAGGGTTGAAGCTGAAGAAGTAAGAGTTTAAGAAGGAGAAACTAACCTAGCGCTAAAGCAATCGCCTCATTAGAGAGGCGCTGCCTCGGCACGAAAAGGCAATTACCTCTCCAATAGTGACAGTTGAAAAGCTTCTAATGGATTATACAGTCTCAGCCTTACAAATAAGAACTTAGCAGTTTAAAAGGGTTCTTGTAATCATTGGTGCTAAATTGTATATGAAAATTAAAATTAATTGAAAAAAAAGTTAAGTTCTATAAACATTAGGCCAATAAGAGTTAAAAATGCACAAGTATTGGAATTAAATAGGTAAAGAGAAATAATAATAAAAAAGAATAGTTCATGGGCCCTAATCTATTTAGTGTTTGACTCAGTGCCCTCGGGATCATCCCCTCCTCCAGTGTCATCATTACCCCTATCCTCATCATCATCATCCTCACCGATCTGAAGGACTTCAATCTAGCGTTCGAGGGTGGTAATTCTCACTTGGCTGGCCTCATCACGATCATGTTAAAGCATACCACAGGTTAGTAAATCATACAAGCATGCATACATATGGATGTAGGAGAGCTTGTTACCCTCCATTACTGGGTGACGTCCAACATGTAGTCCCTTTGAGCCTCAATCATCCAATACATGTATAGTTCTTGCTCCAAAAGAATCTACATCATTAAAAGAATGTGAGAACTAAAAAACATGTCAAGAGTCATTTAGGAGACAGGTTAAAAGTAAAATCACGTGAGTGGCACCCTCAGGAGTACATGCAGGTGCGAGGTCCTCATCTATGGTCAAGAAATGACAAGATAACTCTTTAAGAGGAACCTAGTAACAAGCCAAAGGATCAGGGGTATGAGTGAAGCTACCAGTAATGAACTGAGAATTGAAGGTGGTGGGGGTCTCATTTGCTCGACTACAGTCGAAGTCCCCTCTCTGTTCAGATTGAGACAATGTCTTTGAGGCTCTCTCTCCTGCACCTGAGGTTCAGCGTGGGGTATAGGTCTGGTCACTACATCCTAAAATAAAAGAAAGTCATGTCAGGACATAATAATCTTGAATGAAAGAGAGAGTATCAAACAATTACCTGAGAAGTTGAGGCAGCAACAAAAGGGACTATCAACAAGAGGTGAGTCCAAATAAACTCCAAGTACCAACTCTTGATCCTAACAGTTGGACTCTCCAGCAATAGCTTGATTAAGCTCAGCACCTTCTAGCTTGTGAGTATATGGCATGCTCCTTAGAGGGGATTTAGGGACGCACCTCGCTCTGATGCCCCTATTCCAGTTTAGGACCCATTCACTAAGGTATCGGACTCGATATCCTAGCCCATAAAGGAGGACCCTCCTCTTAGCTAATGGCCTAAAATGAGTCATCTCCACATTCCATCCATTTTTAGGACCACACAAGTCATTTTGGATCTACAATGGAAACACCGACAGGTAAGTGAGTCAAATTTATAAGATTACTAATATGGGTGTGATTGTTATAGGTACTACATCCTGCGTCAGAGATTTTAGGTGCTACCGATGGATGTGTACTCAAGCTAAGTGCCTCTTCAAAACATGGCTATTGCCCTACCTGCTAATGGCGAGGAAGTCATCCCTTACTTGCAGCACGCCAACGAGCAACTCTAACTCCAGGGCCCAAACCTATAAAAGAAAAAGGGATAGCATATGTTAGTGAACAAAAATTTAAACAAATCAAGAAAAAGGGAAGGTATAGCTTACCAGAATGACATGCCAAAAGCCACAAAACCTCTTAGCCCCACGAACCACCTCATCCATGCTTTACTATAAATAGGTCGGAGCACAGTTACTCCATTCATATGTAGACCCCTAATCTAAGTCTCGTAGGGGCAATAAGAACATCAAGTCCATTAAGTTGGTAGTGTCCGCAAAAAAGATAGTGCCAATAAAATAAATCAGAAAATCTCACACCACCTAATTAATCTCGTGAGGGGTTACCATCGTCGTAACTTTGTCCCAGGTATAAAAGCTCCAGATCAAATCAAGCTTGAGGGTATAAGTCCCCTTCATATCCAGGATCATACCTAGGAGGTATTCGATGTAAGTGGTCTTGTATAGAGTCAACTAGTGTAGCTCTCATCGAGGGGAACGAGATCTCCAGTGCACATAATCTCGATAATAGCAGTAAAGGAGACATGATCTAAAGTGAGCTCCCCGAAGGGGAGGTGGAAAGTGTGCATCGTGTCAAACCATCTCTCCATCAACAAGTGGAGTGGTTAGAAGTTTGTCCGACCTTGCTCTATAAGAAGTGAGAGTATGAAGTCTTCAAACTAGATATCCTGAATCCAATTCCTTTGATCCTTAGTCAAGTTATTGTAAAAAACCTAGTCCCCATGGAAGTTTTTAGCACCCTTGAATGTTTTTGCATCATGCTGCAAAAAGGAATCAAGGAATTTGAATTAATATAGTATAATTTTATTGCCTTTTGAAGTAAAAAAATGATTAAGTAATTGCAAACAGGATGGCTCACCCTATTACAAAGGCGCAACGCCTTATGGATGAGACAATTGCTTCATCACAATGGCAATCACCTCTGTGTACGAGGCAATGCCCCTATGTACTAGCATATAGGTGATCATCCCTTATCATGAAGCGATCGCCTTATAGGTAGGTGATCGCCTTAACGAAGAGGCGATCATCTTTACGCATCGAAGGACAGCGAATAGTTTTTAATTTCTTCACCAAATCCACAAAATGCATGTTTAATCAATCTAGTTTTTAATCATAAATGATAAATGGATGTAAATACAGCCTAACCCGATGTGATTTTTAAGGAAAATGAAAAGTATTAGGATACTAACCTCTCTGGATGCCGATGAACAAATATGACTCCTCAAATCCGCCAAGAGAGGAATTGTATCCCCTTTCAACAATCCAAGACTATATGGGGCATTTGCAGAAGGTGGAATGTGATTCCATTCAAGCATGGATGATATCCTCTTATTGTCCATTTTTAAAAGAATAGGAGTGCGGGAAAGTGGAAGAAAAATGAAAGAGAAGAGAAGAGAAGGAAAAAAAAGGAGGAAGAAAAAGAACAAGAGAAAGAGAAAAGTGAGATTTCATAGTAAAAGAGGTTGAGTTAGTTTTTTCTTTGAAGAAAAATAAAAAAGAAGAGAGAGAAAAAGAGAGAATGAAAAAAAAATAGTAATGTAGTGGACCAAGAAAACCCAAGGATTTTATTTCAGAAAAAAGGGTTGTTTAGGTAGTATTCTTGAAGCTCATGATCAAGAAAGGACTATTTGTGTTACATCCTCGAAGTCTGTACTTCAGTTGAATGGCGATCATATTGAGTTTTGTGATTCAAAAACGCAGAGAAAATTAAAAATTTTAATCACAAACCCTAACCCAGATCCAAGTAATTCGATTAATTGATTTAAAACTAAGGCTTTCAAATCTTACCACAAACGCAGAAGAGGCAAGATTTCTAGAAGGCAGAGAGGAGGTTCACTCCAATGACACTTTACCTCGAGCTTTTAATTTTGGTAGTTCAGATCAAGACATCTCTAAAAGAATCTGTCCTCCATAAGTGTCCACACGAACAACCCTTGATTAAAATGAAAACTTTGCGTGCTAGCACTTCTCTTGATTTCTCACAAATCAAGAACAAAACACTATGTGTTTTAGTTTTTTTAAAAGGAGAAAAATGAATTACAAGTGATGGCTAATGATTGAGTTAGTGACACCCCAGAGAATATAACATATTTATAGACCTCTAATTAGGGTTTCACTTATCAAAATAACTTTTTTGGTAATTTTTCAATTATTATTGTTCTGATTTTATTTAAAATTAAATCAAAAATAATATTCTATTTATTTAAGATAACCTTTACCTTAAATAAATAAACTATTTATTTTTTTCCATATAGCATATTTGGGCTTCTCAAACCTATATTCGTTTTTAGACCTGTTTTAAGTGTGTGACCCTGTAGGTTTACATGACATTGGCAATGGGCCTTAAATCTCTGTTTAGGCCTACAAGTCATAAGTGGCCTCTAGCAAAACATTATAGCTACCCAAGTCATGTGAAGTCAATAATCCGACATAACTTAATTTATAATAAATATTGTAATCCTTTTGTCACATGATATCTTGATTGAATATAAGGCATAGTTTCTGTCATCCTTATATAATTCAATCATATTATTTCTTAACTCTAAGTAGAATGAGAATGATAACTCTTTATCAATTCACTTTAGTATGACCATGCATTTTCCTCGGTCTATCTTATCAAAGGGCCCATTGATATCTTACTTAGATTAAATGAGGGACAAATTCCTTTTCAATCACTCACATTCCACACATAACTCATTTCATATCCAACAACAATCTATTTAATTATCCTGTTAAAGACAATGTTAGATTGTGTCAAAATATATAATAGTTATATAAAAATCCATGATGATTTCAAGGTCAAAGGACTAAATCAATATTATTATAATGAGAATTACTTATGACAATTATCTATGTAGTATTCTCATGATGGGTCAATCCAATACATTATTTCCCAAATAAGTACTTATGAGTTGACTTAATATCTCATATTTATGATCAGTAAAACATAATCAGCAATCAACATCATACTAGCCATAACATATTGTTATAACTAGGGATAATTTGAATAGAACTCATATTTAATCTAACGATTTTACTATCAAGTCACATACTTGATTACCTTAGTAAGAATTGACTATTCAAGTAATTATCATAACACAAAATGATAATGAAAAATGCCTCTTTATTAAATAAAAATGATAAAGTCAAAACATGATCATACATGATTGACCTAGTACATATCACAAACAAATCGGGCCAAAAAAAGCCGAGAGTTTACATTTCAGTTAAGTGGTGTATCGGGCTATAAAAACTTGAGGATGACGGTGTGAGTTTTCTATTCCAGATAAGGGACTGCCTCTAGGCCCAAGAAAACCTGAGGATGACGACGTGAGTTTTTAATTCCAAATAAAGGACTACCTCTCTGGCCAGGAAAACCCTAGGATGATGATGCGAGTTTCCCATTCTAGATAAGTGACTGCCTCTCAGGCCAGGAAAACCTGAGGATGATGGTGTGAGTTTCCTGTTCAAGAGAAGGAACTTCCTCTCAAACCAAGAAAACCCAAGGATGACAATGTGAGTTTCCCTTTTAAGATTGAGTGGCGATCGAACTAGGAAAACCCATGAATTGCATGCCAGTTAAGTAGTGTATCGAGCCAGGAAAACCCAAAGATCACTATTTTCAAATAATTTACCAAATATTAATGACTGGCTAATCGAGCCAAGAAAACTCAAGGAGCACAGTCACATTTCAAAATTGAAGAATTCACCTCTCAAGTGAAACTCGAGGTCATGTATGTTGTTTATTATTTTCTCGTGTTATGTGTGTGATTTTTTTAAAAAATTATCATTGCATGCATTTGGTTTTTCAAAAAAATCAAGAGCTAAACTGTAGACACCCAGTTCAATCGGCCCGTGATAGGGGGTGAATTGTGGGTACTCGGTTTGATCGGCTTATAATAAAGCCCAATGATGAGAAATGCAAAATTTGAATGCAAGAGGAAAATTCCAAGATCTTCTAAAAAATGAGCCCGAGAGCTTAAAACCTATAAATATGAGCTCCAAAACCCCTATAGAATAAGCCCAGGTCCCCCCAGCCTATTAGGCCCAGTGCAAGGCGAGCTAGAGAGGCGATGCCTCTATGGAAGCAAGTGATGAGGTGATTGCCTCATCGTAAAGGCACCGCCTCTACATATAGCCACTTGCCTCTGCATTAAATACAGAGGTGACAATGGTGGCTGAGGGTGAGTCCACCTCGATTAGAACTCAGCCTCTAGTATGAAAAAAGGCAATCTTTAGGAAGAGAAAAAGGCTAAAAAATGCAATGATGAAAAAAAAATAGTAAGGATACAAGATTAAAAAGGAGAAAGGGAGAGAGAGAAAAAGAGGTCTCTTTTTTGGGGAAGAGCCATTAATAAAAAAAGAGTTTTAGAGAAAAAGAAAGTCTTTGAAAGAAGAAAATAAAAAAGTTCTTGAAAGGGGAAGAGATTGAACCAAGTTCTAAGGTGATTTTCTTAAAGAAGGTAGAAAAGCTTGCATTCAAGGGAAGTTCAACACTTATACTCATTTCTAAGGGCCAACTATATTGGAAAAGCTCATCTTTCAGTAATAATCTTGACTCTTTCTCAATGGTTAAGATATAGATTTGTATAATCTTTTATTTGCTTGCATATCCCCTAGCCTACTCATTTGTTAGCTTGCTTATTCACTCTCCTATGTTCATTGTTTGTGATATGTCATGTCTTCAATATGATTTACTGAGTTTTAGTTGTAATTGTGAGTCTAGCTTGTTTATACTAGTTGATTTTTACTTGAAATAGAAGTTTGCCAACTTGAGAGTCGTTTGAGCCTATTGATCAGAAGAGGCATCGCCTCATGTCATGAGGCGATTGCCTCTTCACAGAGGCAATCGCCACTTTGACAGGCCTTCATGTATTTTCTGTTTTGATATTTCATATAAATCATGCATGGTTTGAGCCTTTGTGAATCCCCTTTCTTCTATATTTAGCCTGCTTCGCATGGTCATTTTCACTATTTCATATGGGGTTATGTTTAAAAATTCGTAATCTCTACTTGTATAAATTTGATTTGCAAATTAACTTGGCAACTCTTCTTGTATGATTTTATATGTCTTGGAAGTTAATATCTTATGTATTGCAAAGAATCAGAACGATTTTGATCATTCGAATTAGTATCTAATCCTTTTCCTTTTTGTTATAATTTTATGTAATTTGATACTTGTTTATTTTTTGTTTATTTTCTATTTATTATGCTTTCATTTGAACAAAGCGTTCTAATCTTTAATCCCTTCCCCCCATTTCATTTGAATGTATGATTGTAAATTATTATTATATGTTTTGTTTATGGTGAATGTTGGGACCAAATGCATAAAAGAAATTAATGTGCAAATGTGGGCTTAATTGTAAAATGAGACAATTGTTCAAAGAAAATTACAATTCGCATGGTAATAAAGAAATCATTGAATAATTAAAGGTAATAAATTATAAGACACAAATAGAGGCCAATCGCAAGGTTGAGTGAACATTCAAACGCCCACACCCAATTTTCAAACTCAATCTCTGATGACGGCTTCTGGAAACCTTTGTGGGATCCAATTGCTGTATAGTATTCCCAACTTTTATCTAAGTGACAATTCTATCTTCGATTGGACTTTATGACCTATTTCGTATTTCCTAGCGAGCCTCGAGTTTACACAATATCGTGGTCGTCAAACACTTGTGTGCGCACTAAACACCGCCGCCTACAATAGTTTTGATGTTTTGATTGCTTGGACACAAGATATTCATTCTCTTAACTTTTAGTTTTCTTCAGTTTATGTTCTTGATTTTGTGCATATATAGAAAGTTTGTATAATTCTGGAAGTAAACAGACATTCCTTCTTTATGTGACAATTCTATTTCTTTATTCTTTTTTAGCTTTTTGTCACTTGTCTCATGTAGATTGAGTGCGTTGATATGGCAGCTAAAGTTTGAAGTGAAGTGGAATCGTTAAGTCCATCTCAACAATTTCCGTTTAAGTTAACAGTCTAGGACTAAAGTGATATATTTAAAAATATTTAGGACTCGATTGTTAAGAAAATTTCTTGTGAGATTAAATTGTGAAATACACTAAAATTATAGGATTAATAAAGTCATTATCCCTCATGCAAATACATGACTAGTCACCAATTAATAGAAAACCAAACATTAAGTGAAGTAACAATTTCCCCTTTTGTCTAAATTTGTACGATGTTACACATAGCTTTGACGAAAAGTTCTGTTGCACACAAGTGTCTCATGCAACATGGAATTTAAAGCAAAATTCAGAAAATTAAAATGCTACGCTAGGGATACAGATCGCAATGTAGGTAGTCACACCAAAATTCAAAAACAAAGTGCTAAGCTAGGAAAACAGATTGCAGTTTAGACGGTCAGCAACAAAATTCACATAAATCAATCTCATGATTGTAGCTTCTGTCGTAGTTTAGTAATAGTCAGATCTGCGCCTCCAAACCCATCCATTATAGCTTTTGCCGAAGGGAACTCTGCTCTAGACGTTAAACTGTGAAAGTCATGGTCAAAAGAATAAGGAAACGAGCAAAGACAATCTCTACAGTCAAATACCTAAGAGAACTAGTAAATGCTAAATTTTCTTATTTCACTATTACCTTCTAAATCCAAAATGATTCAAAATTTTAATTTGAACCCTACCATAAGGAGCTTTTAGTAATCTCTCCCAAAACAAATTTTCAGAAAATTCTCTCCCAAAAATTTTTTTCAGAAAATTAATAACTTAAACTGAACTAATAGATAGTCGCTTTAAGGTTTGGAGCAATGCATATTCTGTTCATCATCGATATAGAGGTACTCTGACCTGGAGAAGGGAGGATATCTGATTTTGGAAAAAAGAAATATAATAGTGGAAAATCAGGTTTACTTCAATAAGGTTTTGTCCTTTACTCTGCTTTTGATGTATCTGTATTTTTTTTTTTTTTCTGGGTTCTCTTTCAGGTTAACAAGAAAGAAAAAGAAATCTCAGTTGAATTACTTCTTAAATAAGATTTAATTCAAAACAAGCATTTACCTACTCCGAAGGACAACACAGGGCATGCCAATTTTCTCAGCTGCCACCACTCCAGATTGGCTTCCAGCAACAAGGACACATTTGCTGACGGGTATACCAGCATACTCTGCCCCAGCACGCAATGCAGCTACAATCTTCTCTAGGCTGGGTGATCCTTAATGCATGAGATCAAATTACAATTTCCAAAGCCAAACAGGCTAATCATTTAAAAGTTGACAAGTAAATGAAAGATGTAAGCCATTATCAATGCATAGAAAATGTATATGTACATCTTTATGCGGCATTCCACTGCACAGGGTACTTATAAAACAGCTAAAAGCTATCCAGGAATCATTTCATATGTGCAACACATTAAGAAAACAATCACCCAGAAGTGAATATCATATAAAACAAATGTCAATCAAAAGAACTGCTCAGTTTTTTTTTTTTTTTTGGGCACAATTTAACTGATAGACTTTTTATCATGTTAGTGATGAAATCAGCAAATAGAATCAGGCGAGAAGATTGTTTAATGTGGTAGATTAAGCAATTCAAAATTACGAACAGTCCAACTGTCCTCAGGGATGTCACTTTTATTTATATATGTCCAGGCACACATAAGTCATTATTTCCTAGGAGAAAAATAGGGTACAAATGGCTACTGGCACCACTATCACTGTTGCCCGCCACACAGAAAACGCTGCCCCCAGTTGCAAGACAAGCTCAGACAAAGATGAAGGACCAATATATGTCATGGTCTGGTAACTGAAATAAACTGAAAACACTAGTCAAATGCATAACTTTAGTAACCAAAGTTGCCCCCCAGGAAGAAAAATTTATGGTCAAAACTCTATTAGGATGAGGAAAATGAGGTACAACACATGGTAGGATAAAACAACATCCGTCGATACTGTGGTGTGTGCATGGGAGTAGAGGTGTAACATCGTTTTGGCATGTTCAGTGCTCTTGCTCTTTCATATCCCATTCTGTCTTGTGTTGCCTAATCTCTTGCATCAAAAATAGACTCGCATGTCTTAAAAACAATCTGGATTTATTTCACCATAGTTAGCATATATGTGAGTTCAATTTTTTACTCTGAAGTCATTTGTATTCCTTCATCTCTGATGTTTTACTTCACTGCATTGTTGTTCCTTTCTTTATTTTATCATGAATATTATTAAAGAAAAAAACAATTAAGTAATGACCTCGAATTATGGTGGAAATCATTAAAGATGCTTCTCTGACCCATGACAATTGAAACCTCTAGAGTCTAGTAAAACAGAAAAATCATTTACTTAATGCTGATTATTGAGCCAGAATTTCATTCTTATAGGATGATCATTTCTCTCACTGAAAATACTGCATAATGCAATTACATAAGCCTATTTCTTCCAGCAAAAAGCTCAAAATTACATAAGCCACTCTCACTGAAAATACTGCAATTATGTAAGCCACTTTCTTTCAGAACTTTTTCATATCTCCAAGCATACCAAACTCTCTTGAAAATTTTCACTTTTCCCACTTACCACAAGGAAACAAACCAGCAAGAACCAGTGAAGGAAAACAAACAGCCTACTATGAACATCTGGTATATGTTGTGCACAGGCGCAAGCACTCTTGTTTAACAAGTTCCATTGTGTCATAGAAGAATTGAAGTAGTTTGTTTATTCAAAACCGGCAACTGGCTGCTGATTTTCAAAAGCTTTCTTTAGAATTACTGTGAAGCCAGTGGCCTGGCACAATCTAATTATTGATTAATAGAATCTTAAAACAGAATAAAGACCAACCAAAAACTGATTCCTGTTTGCTGATAGGGCTTGGTTTTGGCCATATTAGTAACACAATGAAAAAGGAGAGGATATGACATATTTTGGTGTACAAAACTAAAGTCAGGAGACATAAACTTTCTATGACAAAACCTTTCCATAGTCCATGATATATTATTGTTTAAGAACTTCAAAACATATAGACAGTTTGGCTGCAAAGAGGACAAAATAACAACCGTAATGCAAGTCAAATGACAGTATAAGAAAAGAAAAAATAAGATTCCAGAGACACTGTCGAAACTAGGAGAAGACTAGAGAGAATTGAGTGAGTTATGCAATGAGGAAAGATCCCATTGCCTCTCAATTTATTAGGTTTGCAGAGAGATGCATACACCAAAGAGTTCTAGAAAATTAAGAAGCAATAGAAATTATGATTTATATGCAATATGAACTAATGCTTTAATACAAGTAGTTTTTTCCTTTTAGGGCGAGTGTTGGAACAACTGGTAAGGTTGCTCTTTGATGACCTCAAGATCACAGGTTCAAGACATAGAAACAACCTCTTTGCAAAACTGCCAGTTGTCTTTAAGATTTGTTGAGAATTTATTTACATGCATTTGAAAGCCTGTAACACATGCATATAACACTTTATCAACCAGTTCTGAATACTGAAATCCAATTAATTAATTGTTTCTTGGTACATATGATGCAGAACCTTTACTGTTATGGGTATATAGTTTTAGTTTACGATTAACAGCTAATGTTCAGTGCCAGAACTGAAATGAAATAGCTCCCAACATCTCTACTTTCTTTTGCTATATTAATTCTTAGCCATATCTAATTGAAAATTTTTCTGGTCTCCTTGAGGTTAGCTTTCTCTAGCTTTCGAATCAACCCAACACTGATTATAAATAGTCAAACCTTCAAGGTGTCCCCAGTTATTAAAATTTATGCCAAAATTCAATTTTTATTAAGATATTATTAAGGGAGGAATAATCACACGAGTTTATCACCTTTCTCTTCTCAGGTGTTGCTAGTTAAAAGAGGCTGATGACTTTGGAGATTTTGCATTGACTACTGTTAAAAAGTTAATGGGCTTTGAGAATATTTGCCGATGCACACACATGTGAACTTATAAATGAGATTGAATTCATGTAACACAAAACCAATTGACTTGTATTAAAGTCCAATCTACATCACTTATAAGCTCTTTATTGTTTTTGCACTTTTCCAATGTGGAATTCCAACACTACCCTCAAGTGTACCCAACGTCATTGCTCTAATACCATGTTAAACTCAAATAGGGACATCATTGCTCTAATACCATGTTCAACTCAAATAGGGTCACAAATGTGCAGCACCCAACCGCATCATTGCTTTGATACCATGTTAAAAAATCTATAGGCCTCAAGAGTGTTGGCCCACGCATACACATATAGACTTATAAATAAGATTAAGCCCATATAACACAAGATCAATTGGATTGTATTAAGGTCTAATTCACACCACTTATAAGCCCTTTATTGTTTTTGCACTTTGTCTAATTCACACCACTTATAAGCTCTTTATTGTTTTTGCACTTTTACAATGTGAGATTCCAACAACTACTAAGCCCCAAACGTGAAAATAGTGAAAGGTAAGTTCACTAATAACTATCCCAATGATTAATAAAAAGAACAAGTATAATTTTAAACCTTGTGGTTTGACTTTTTAGCAAAACCAGTCCTGTGATTTTTTTTTTTTCCCTTTTAAGTACCACGTGTTTCAGCTTTCTTTACACTTTAGTACCCTTCTAATAAATATTGTTTAAAATGTATGTTTTAATGTAAAAATAATATACATTTTCAATGCCAAAATCACATAATAAGTAATACACTATTCACCTAACTACAACTAACTCACAAAAAATCAAATTTAGATATATTTTTAATTTATTTATGAATAAAGAGAAATGATTTTTAAAATAAATTTACAATATTTTTAAAATTAACCAATTGGTTAGATTAATCATAAATCTTATATAGAATAAACTTTTCATTGAAATTTAATATTATATTAATTTTTCTCACAAAATAATAATGATATTAGTTAGAAGAGTATTGAAGTGTAAAAGAATGTGAAACATATGGTACTTAAAAAAAAAAAGCATAAGACCAGTTTTGTCAAAAGGTAAAATCACAGGAATCAAAATTGTACTTATCACTTAATAAAATATTGGAGGAACTACATGGAGTATAATTCTTTAGCAAGCTGGATTTGACGTCCAATCATCATTAAATTCAAACAAAGTATGATGTTAAAAAGACCGCATTCTAAACATGCCAAAGTTTTTTACTTCTCAGTGACACCTTCTAGGTTAATCAACTCTCAATCCAACACTAACAATCTTAATAGAGTATTAATTTCTTATAATCCTAATAAATTTTCTACTTGAACGATTATGTATCACCTCTTCAACATCTTTTAAAGTTTGTACTTCTTTTATTTCATATATATATATAACAAAATAAAATAAAATTATAGTCAATAGTCTTTTAATAGTCTTACGAAGAATGTGATGTGATAGTATGACATAACAATTTTTGTTGAGTTGGACTGTGATTTGATAACTTTGATGTGTCATATCATTTAAATTAGCCAAAGTTATTTTGAGTGACCCCTGTGTAATTAAAATTAATGTTTTGTAACCAAAAAAATATAAATTAAAGTGTATATATATATATATATATATATATATATATATATATATATATGTGGAATTAAAATGAAATTTAGTATAAAATTTGGTAACCTCCTGTGCAATTAACCCAATTAAAAACTTGTGGGGAAGATGAAGTATTGCAAAGTAAGAGTAGGTGGTGGTGGTACAATATTGGGAACATGTGACTTGACTGTATAGACTAGATCATCCTCCTCTAAGACTAGGGAAGGTGAAGGCAAAGGCGATAAAAAGAACAAAGCCTTCTCAAGAAAGGTGACATCAGCAAACAATATATTTGTTAGGACTAGGACAATAACACTAGTAGCCCTTTTAAAGGCGGGAATATCCTAAAAAGACACTTGAGAGATTTAGGGTCTAACTTGGTCACCTGAGGACTGACATCACGAACAAAGCACATACATCCAAAAATGCAAGGTTCAATAGGAAACAATGATTTAAAAGGAAAACACTAACGGGAGACTCACCCTAAAGAACAGAGTATGGAAGGTGATTAATCAAGAAGCAAACTATAGAGACTGCATCAACCCAAAAGTGTTTATGAAAGTGCATGTGGAATAGAAGTGCTCTAATTGTTTCAAGAAGGTGCCTATTTTTCCTTTTAACTATCCCATTTTGGGAGGGTGTATAAACACAAGGACTAATGAAAGATTCCATTTTGGGTTATATATGTATAAAAAGTATAAGAAAATATTTTTTAGCATTGTCACTTCTTAAGGTTCGCACAAAAACATTAAATTGTCTTAATCTCAACACAAAAAGCACTAAAGTGAGAATAATTCTAAACGATTTTTTATTAAATAAAACCAAGTTATGCAGGAATAATCATCAACAAATGTAACAAAATATCAAAAACCAGCTAGACACAACTAGACATGGACCCCAAATATCTTAATAAACCAACTCAAATGGAGAACTAGCCCTTTTATTGACTCGAAGACTCGATGATGTTTAGCAAATTGACATGACTCACAATCCAAAGAACATACATTGTGAAACATAGGATATAAATTTTGAATTAAAGGAAGCGAAGAATGTCCCAACCGATAATGGGCTTCAATGTGTCAATGTATTGGAACAAGCAACGAATCTTGGAACTAGAGTGTCCTGAACATGAAGACCACCTGGTTCATATCCTCTACCAATAATCTTCTTTGTCATGAGATCTTAAAAACACAATAATCAAAGTAAAATAAGGCACAACAATTTAAAGTATGAGTGATTTTGCTAACAGAGATAAAAAAAAAAAATGAAATTTATGGTACATTTAACACAAAGGACAAGGAAAGAGATGTTAATTTGACAATGCCAAAATCAAGAACCCATGAGGTGGATCTAGGGCTGGCCATGGGCCGATTCAAGCTTAAAACCGGTCAAACCTAAAACTGTCCCGAAACTGGAGGAGAGGCCAATTCAGGGCCAGTTGCACTCACCATGGAACCGGAACCAGTGGTTTTGCTTCCAAACTGGATGGTTCCGGTTCAAAACTAGAAAATTTAAAAAAATTAATTTGTTGAATAGGAAGAACCATATGAACCAAATCAGAACTAGCTGAAACCAGCCCTGAACCAGAGTGGGGGTAGGTTTCGGTTCGGTTCTACCTAAGGTAGAGTCGTGAACTGGTAGTTTGGTTCCAGTTCATGAATCGTGACCACCCCTAGGTGGATCCATTGGCTAATGTGACATGGGTACTAGAGTAAAGGGGTTGAAACATAAAAAAGATATTAGGATTACCAGTCGTATGATCGGTAGCACTCGAATCAATGATCCATTTGAATTATGATGAAAGAAGACGTGTAGGACAGTTATTGAATTCAGCAACTGTAGTGACAACAGGAGATGAGCACCTTAGTGCATCCTGATACTGAGTCAATTTCGCTATCTCCTCTATAGAAACAACTATTGTTTGTTCAAATGTTGGGACATGAGCCGAGAAAGAAGTTTTAGGTATGTTTAGTAAATTTCTGCATGTTTTTCGAGTCTGACCTGGCTTATGATAGTAGTAACACACTACTCCCTCTAAATCCAAATTTTGATGGTCCCAAGTATTGAATCCTCTACTTCCACCTCTACAGTGGTTATTAGTGTTGCGACTGCTAAGGGCACTAAAAGGAGAGATAATAGAGTACAAGGATCTATGTGCAACAATCGAGTAAATGCCTACTAGAGGGATGAAATTTCGCAGGCTCAAATTGGGAATTGAGTCCAGCTAAAAAGCTCATTACAACCATTTGTTCTCGCTAAGCTTGCTGAACTTTTATATCAGGATTAAAAGGCAACAAAACAATGAGCTCCTCATAAGTTCTTCAGAATTGCATGAAATATGCCTAGAGAGACTGATCTTGTTGTTTAGCCCAATAAAAACCTTGATATACATCATAAACACGGGATAAGTTTCCTTTCCCAGAGTACAGAAATTCCAAGTATCCATAAACTCTTTGACATACTCATAGTGATTAATCAAAGAAACAATTTCAATGTTAATGGAATTTCTAATTTGCAAGAATAAGCAAGCATCTTCTTTGAGCCAAGCCTGTTTAGAATTATCTGTGACAGATGAGCATCCATATAAATGCTTCTCAAATAAATGTGAATTGTCTTAGACCAGGCTAAATAGTTTGAACGAACCATTTAATTTATGTTCCATGATTTTAGACATCATCAAAACAATATCTATAACTAAATTCTTTTCGTCAGCCATAGTTATCAATCACAAACAAAAATAACAACAGCGGCCAACCAGCCCAAATACTGTATTTCAAACACAACATGATCCAAATAGCCCAAGTAGGATAACAATAGGCATCAAATGGACCAGCACCACAAAAAATAAACGGAAAAGAGAAACCTTCAAAAAAACCAGAGTTCTGAAAATAACAGACCACAGAGAGAGGATAAACAATACCCCAAAAATGCTACAGAACCCAAAAACTGCATGAAACAGAAAAAGGGTTGCTAGAGAGTGACCAGAATTGATAGGACAAAGCTGGAGAAGGTAACTGAAACAGCAGCAATGTCCAATAAGGCCACACATGCCAGCACGTGGTAAAACCTCCTGAATATTCAAACAATACGGGGCACACGTGTTCAAGGTCCGGTGACCGGACGATGGGAAATGATTAATTGGCAGGGGGCGCTCCTCTCTGTGCCGGTAGTGAGATGAACAAAGGGCCCGAAAGTGGTGACCCAAAAAAAAAATAACAAGTTTCTTCTGCTCTCTTGGCAAAAGAATCAACAGAAAAAAAAAATTACAAGAGTAAAGCAGACCTGCTCTAATGCCATGTTTACAGAGAGGTTCAGAGAGAAGAAATCTGCATCATTTTTCTATACAGGTTACATGCTTATATACATAGCTATGCAGGGGCGGAGATTTGAAGGGACATGGCCCTCCCAAAAATTTAAAATTTCTTTTTATATATTATATAATTAAAATTATGAAAAAAAACTTTCCATGTATTCTTAATGTTTGGTCCCCCATAATAAAATATTCAAGTAATTGTAGTTAGGTCCCAATGTTAATATGACATATAGGTAATTAATTTTTATTCAATTACTTGCTTGACTTTCATTTATCTCAATTTAACAAGCATGTAAGACTAAAACTTCTAATTAACAAGTCTTTTAAGCATTTTAGATTGGATGATTTTACTTGGATGATTTTAAGCATTTTAGATTGGATGATTTTGCTAATCTGTAAGTAGTCTGCAATTTTTTTTTTTTTAACTTAGTTAATGTTAGTCAAGATAATGTTGTTGAAGGAGATTTTTTTTTTTTATACTTCTTATTGTTCATATGCTTTTAATTTGGCCCCCCGAAAAATCGGAGTTAAGCTCTGCCACTGCGGCTATGGTTCTTTGGGAAAGAGTAAAATAATTCCTAAAATGAAGTTATCACACTTCCTATTTTATATACTTCCTATTTACATAACATGTTCACACATACTACTATTTTGTAACAAGTAACAAAAAGGTACATACAAAGGCATACACAGACTACCTGGAGACTTTTGCACCCATAACAAAGATGAATAGAGTCAGACTTCTGATAGCATTACAAGCCCATTTACCAGTCTCTACAACAACCTGATATTAAAAATGCTTTTTCACATGGATACCCAGAAGAGATGGTATTTATGGAGCCCTCACCAGGTTAAAAATGACTTTTCACATGGAGACCAAGAAGAGATGATATTTATGGAGCCACCGCCGGGCTTCAGTAAAAACTTTGGAATTGTTACCTAGACTGATTTATCAACTCTAATCTTTAGGAGATATTTCATTCCTTCTAAATCTATATACTTGTATATATTAGCGGTTCAATCCTTTTACAATTAATACACAGTTTAGAACCTTTTATGTTCAAGGTCAAACAGTAGACAACTACAAGTAGAAGGGTAAAAATAGAAGAAGCATGTGAACCGACCTTTCACTCGAGCTAGTATCAATTTGAACATTCAACTTTAGCATGGATGCGACCTCCTCGGCTATCCTTTGTCTCTCAGCAGAAGCTGGTCCAGAAAGTAAGAACCTACTCCTTTAGTATCCATATCTTCTGTAGTGAAAAAATGAATATTATAAAAAAATGAGTCAATCAACAAAGATTTGGATTTACCTGCTTTTCTTGCTTCCTTGGCCAGTTGTTCATCTATTCCAGACAATACTCCCTTACCAAAAGCTAATTGGCCATATAAACTCTTTTCCACTTCCGCATTACCAACAATCTTTATCTTCAAGATTCTTTCTGGTCCAAGTTTATCCACAATAGATCTACCAATTTTAACAAATCAAAAAGAACTATAAGCATGTCCTTCCACACCCAAAAAGAATGCCAAATTTAAACTAATTGGCGGAAGATTAAGGACATGTACCTTAACTTAATTCATTAAATTTGCCACTAAACCTATCAACCACCTATTTTCAGATGTCGTAAGGTTCTAATTTATATATAAAACCCATTTTACAAAAAGGACAAGGGATGGACAGTGAAAATATGATTATATCTCCAATTATCAATATCATTATGTTGACAAAGGGCAACATTTCCCTTTGTGCCACTTATTTCATGTCTATACAATTTTCCAATTGCTATTTTTTATAGACTTAATATTCACATACAATGGGGAAATGCCTAAACTCTGAGTCTATAGCAATTACGTCTCTTCATTCATGAAACTTCACATTTATTTCGATATTCTTGTGCAATTGATTTGTTAATTGGTAATGAAAAATGTGCAATGGATACCAGTTTGATTAGAATAATGTGCACTGGAATATAATAGTATAATTTGATATTGATAAATCTCCCATTTTGTGGTTCTCATGGAAGAAATTTTTTTTTTTTACAAAATGATGAGCTTGAGTTTCCAGTCAAAAGGGAAGAAATTAAAGGGTAGAAGAAGGCAGCCAGCTATAATGCTTATATAAACTCTGGGCAGCCAGCTATAATGCTTATATAAACTCTGGGCAGCATGTAACACATAATTACAGTACTTGAAATTTGAATGATTAATAAAGTTCAATTAGAAAAGGACTATACCTCGCAATACTTTCCTCATTTCTATTATATGATGTAAGAATGACCAAAGGTATTCCTTCACCAGATGCATCATCAATGAAACTGCACAAAAAAAATTGTCAGACGCAGATGCAGGTTAATGTTCATGCTACTCCATACAAGGTCATTGCACTTCATCAGAGTAAATAAAATTGTGACTAATATTAACATCAAATTACAAAACCTGAAACCTTCATTTGATGAGTCCTCCCTACTTCATTAGTGATAAATGCACATAATGAGCACACTACTCCAAAATTAAGAAAGGGTTGTGGATATTAAATCTAAATTCTGAACACTATCTGCAGCACATCTTCCATTTCCTTTTGTAGAATAAACTCGTATAAAAAACTCATTTTTTAAATAATAAACAGTTTTGAGCCCATGATATTTGCACATGACATAAACTCAATTTTTGGACCAATAAATATGAATCATATACTGAGACATAACAAACATTCAAGTCCTACTTGAGTTCTAAGAACTCCCAAAATTCTTTGCAATCTGTATAGATTAAAGCATGTCATATATTGCATAAAGTTGATCGAGGCTCCAAATTATCCAAGTGATCATGGCTACATTCATTAGAATATTTGAAACAAAAATTACTCCAATGGACTAGAAGAGTCACCAAAAAGTTTCAAAGTTAAATCTTGTATTCCTAAATAATATAGAAACAGTAATATGAAAGAAAATACAGATGGCGTATTTGATGGACCACACATATTAAATAAGACAACTCACTCTTCAGCCCCAGGACGTAAAGGTGTACTTTGTGACATCACATATTCATCCAGTGCATTTTTCTGGAAACAACCAATAATTTTTAATAATTAATAATACATTCTAAGCATATATACTTGCAAAAGGAAGAAATGAAAAATAGTGCAATTGTTTTCATTAAACTCCTAAATGAAGGCATATGCATGGATTAGTGTGCATCTGTGTAAAAATAAAATAAAAAAAAAACATTTTTACAACAAGGGACACCATTTTGGAGTATTAAAAAATTATATCAGCTTAAAAACAAGTAACATGGATATGGACTCTATAATTACAAGAGTACAAAATGTGCTTTCTTAATCACCATTTTTCATCCACCTGGATAATTTGTTGTAACACTCAATCAGCAGCAGCTGGAAACAAATTCTAAACTAAAACAATATCTGATCAAGCACCAAAAACATTAAAAAAATCATAAACACCTTACCCCTATGCTTTTTTGCCTATTTTTACTCTCCATTAGCATGGTCATCAAAATGACACAAGGGAAATTTGGATTTTCTGGATTATAAATTATTGATATCCTCATTGTTAGCTGTTGACTTATGGAAAAAAGCACCTTCCAACCCCTGAACTTACAATTTTTTTTTAATTGGGTTCCCATTGTTCTATTGCGTTACATTAAGTCCACCAACTTTCTTTAACTGAGACAAAAAAGATATTATCATACTTATTAACAAAATACCTAGCCATATGAAAGATTATTTTTGAAAAAAAAATTCTCGTTGTGTTTATTATAGTTGAAATAAAAGACTAAAAAGAATAGAATGAAAACATTTATAACCCATGTTTACTATAATTCAAAATAAAAGCAATACAAAGAAGCACAATATGTATCTAATCGGTAAGCATCTAATTCAATTATGATTTGAATTTAAACCTCTAATTCTACTGGTTTGGAGGCCGAGCCAGATTTGAAACTTTGCTTTTAACTTGAAAGTTCACAAGGAGAAGAACTCTACCGGTTCAAAGGCCATGTCGGATTTGAAAACCTAGCTTTTGACCTGAGATTTCACAAAAGAAGAAGAAAGAGCGAGAGAATGAAAAAACAATAGCATTTTTTGACTGTGGAAAATGGTTACAGTTATTGAGTGGAAGGATGGATGTAATTTAGGATTTTCCAGGAAGAGAACAGTGAGATCAGAGATGAATGAAAAAAACTCAAGTGGTACTATTTGGCATGGAACAAGACGGATGCCACATGGAAAGACAGACACAAATTCCCTTCCACTTGGACTTCACATCAACTCTAACAGCTTTCACTGCTGAAACATAACTAACAATGTTCACTTTAAGAAAATCAAGACTAGAATTGGAAACAAAAGTCCAGCTTAATTAAAAAAAAAAAAAAAAATCTAGAAGTTCTGGGATTTCCAAAGATGTTTCCCCTAGGTTCAATTCTAAATTCAAAAATGAATTTTTTATTTTTTGTTGCACCTATGCTGAAGCACTTGCACTTTTATCTATATCAAATCTGTAACCATCCACACAAGTTCAATATTCAAGCAACCTCCCTATTCCACTCCTCTGCCCCAGCCAGTAGAAAGAGAAAGATACAAAAGAAAAAAAAAAAATTACAATACAAAATCAGTCTCGTAAAAAAACTACAAAGTAAAACTAACATCATAAAAACAACTACTAAATAAAACTAACATCATAAAAACAACTACTAAATAAAACTAACATCAGCAATTTTAAATACTAAAGAATTTTATTCCTTTCTCATTATAAGACCAAGAGAAATTGGTGATGTAGAAGTAAAATATCCATCTAGTGAAGCCTTTTTTAAAACATTACCCAATCTCCAAGCATATGCCAACATGAAGTGATAAAGTATCAAGCCACGCAGATGGATCTCAGTAAAATAATACCTTTTCTTGCAAAATATTTTTTATAAATGGGCCTTTCTCATTTGTTGGCAATGAAGCAGGCCAGCCAATCTGCAGAGTTTAAAGGAATAAATATCCCAAACAAATTACAGAACATTCATGGTTTCTACAGAATTCAAAAAGAAAGCTGACCCGGTTGAAATATAAAACAAGCATCCTTTCCTCATTGCCAGCACTCTTCCTGTGAACAGGAAAACATACAATTTGTACAGCACATATTTATATATACACTCAATCATGAACTCAACTGAGATGCTTCTCCAGCTCAAATGAAAACTTTGGATCATTCTCAAATCATAACTAACGATAGATATAATAGTCAAAGAAAAGGCAAACCGTGATCCATATGCCAAAATTTTCCTTGCAGTTAAACAATCTAGTCAAAACGAAGAGCATACTTGATGATAAACCAAGTCAATTGTAAGATTTAAAAAGAGGCTAGTTTCTTGCACCATGAGAACTTGATATAAAATCAGCACGCGAATGAGAATTGAATAATTTCACACCTTAAAAGGTCCAAATAGATAGGCTCAGTCCAATTTGCACAATCAAGCCCAAGCTTCCGAAATGCTGATGGTTTTGGGAAAGAAAAGATGCAAAGTTAAGCTCTTAAACTTACACATCTCAGATAATAATACAAAGTTACTATTAAAATCTTAGTTGACATAGTTTATATCATATTTACATAAAATAATGTATAAATAATGCATTATCGCACCTACATTAAAAGCGTGTCGATTTCCTAAGCGATACGCATCCATTAGGACCCTGTAATAACAAAAATGCAAAACTACTGATCTTCAAGCAAAAAGACAACAAACAGAAACAAAGCAATCCTCGAAAGTTGGATAATGTATATTCAAGTTAGTAAAACAAAAGAAAATAAGGATCTTGGGATGGGGAAATGAGAAGATAGACAAAAATAACACTAAAGATAAAGCCAGCAACATCGGCTAAAAACTGAACTACACTCTAAAACAAACTTTACAGCATGCTAACCTCTTACTCAGATACCAATTAATCATAATAGTAGCATCAACCACCACAACGTATCATTTGAACATGAAAAAAAAAGTGAACCAAATAATAAAGAACGATACATTTCAAAACTAATGTAGAATCTGCAAACACAAAATGCTTACAAGGAGTAGGTAAAAATGCTAGCGCAAGACAAAGGTGTAGTACCCATCAACTTCGAGAAGAACAGCAAATTCTGAAGATGATTCTTGCTCTCCGAAACCGGAAGATGAGCTAAACGAAGTGAACCCATTCGGTTGCAGGTGTTTCCTTGGAATTTTGCAATGCATAGGGAAATTCAAGGAAGATGAAGAGCCCAAAAACAAGCTGTTGTAATTCCTGTGTGGAGTCTGACAGTGGCATTTGTTATAGTCGACAACGGTACCTGACAGAGGAAGTGGATGAATAAGTCGACACAGAGCTGTTTCCATTGCAATCGACGATTGCTTGTTTACAATGTTTTCCTGCCCTTCCAACCTCCATCACTGCTCACCTGCCTTTGTACGTTTCCTCTCAAGTCAATTGACTTTCTTACCCTTTCCTTCCATAACTTCAGGGGAAAGATGCAAATTGAACCCATATTGGACCCTTTCATTTTTTTAGCTAAATTGGAACTTTTAATTTGGAATTTAAACCATATTGAACCTTCGGTAAGTACACTCAAATTTTGTAACTTTTTTAAATACAATTAAGTAATATAAATTAATAAAATATTAATTTTATAAATTCTAATAATAAAATTAATAATTTTTATAAAAATATAAATATATAACATAATTATAAATTTTTGAAACCTACAAAATATATTTTTAAAATTTTCTTAAATTTTAAAAAATTTTACAATCAAGTGGTATAAATTTTAAAAAAATGATCAAATTTATTTAGTAATATATACAGTGAATTAATAATTGACCTAAAATTTGATTTTAATGATTAAATAAAAAAATTTAAAATTTTATTTATCTGTTGAAATTTTTAAATTTATACAATAACTGATGAAGAAAATTTTTTATGCAATCGCTAAAATCAAATTTTAAGCCAATTGTTAATCCACTATTATATTAATGAATAAATTTAGTTATTTTTTGAAATTTATATCATTTGATTATAAACTTTTTAAATCTAAGAAAATTTTTTAAAAAATTATTTAATAGGTTTAAAAACTTTTAAAATTTTATAATTAGGTTATATATATATATATATATATATATATATATATATATATATATATATATATATATATATATATATTTCTAAAAAATATATCAATTTTATTTGCTAGTATCCATTAAAATTATTTTTTTATTAATTTATAAGACTTAATTATACCCATCAAAGGACTAATATGATCTAAATTTATAAAATAAAAGTTCCAATTTGACTCAAAAATGAAAAGATCCAATGTGAAATTATTACAAAATGGTTTCAATTTGCACCTTTGCCCTAACTTCAAGTTGTTTTTAATGGCCTAAAGTGACAAGCAAGGTGCAATTAACCCAAAATTAATTTTTTGGGCTATTTATCCAAAAAATACAAAATTTGGCAATTTACTTCAAAACTAGTCGGCAATTAAATATTATTTTAAGATAAATAATTAATAATTTTAATAAATTATAAATTAATTAAATAATTTATTAAATTAAGCACTTAAAAATTCATTGTAACAGTACATATATTTTTTATTAATCAAATAATTTTATTTTGGTTATTTTTTATTAAAAGTACATATATTTTTAATATACATGATAGATTTTTAGTTTTTTTTAATACACATATTTTTAATATAAATGGTATATATTTTTTATATATTTTTAGTTGAATAAAATACATAAAGATATTTTAGTCAAAGTAGAAGACATATTTTTTTATAGAATACAACAGTGGTGTCTTATATATAAAATAATTATAGTATTTTAAATGAAATAGAAAATGTATATTTTAAAATAAGGAATTTTTATATTTTTTAGAAAAATATTGTAAATTTTAATAATTTAAAACATATAGCTTTAGGAGTAAATTCTAATTAAATAATATTAATAAATTATAAATTATAAATTATTAAGTAATTTTAAAAGCAAAATTATTTATTTTTAAAAAAATATATGCATAGTTACATCATTTATTGTGAATATAAGACATTAATAATATATTTCAATACCACCTTTAATATAAAAAAAATTATGACAATTCATAAATTATTGAAATTAAATAAATTTAATAAATTTAAAATTAAAAAATATATAAATAAAGAAATTTTTTAGTTTTATAATTTAAATAATTATAAGAGTTAAATCATTTTAATAAAAAATGTAAAATAAAAATTTTAAATATGAAAAAAAATGTGCATAATATAATAAAAACAATGAATTAGTTAAATTTTTATAAAATCATTTATATGATATAATATGCATAATACAATAAAAATAATAAATAAATAATATAATTATATAGAAACTGTAAACACCTTATTCGATCAACTCGTATTAGGGGACGAATTAGGGGCGCTCGGTTTGACCGGCCCGTTGTCAAGCCCAATGATGAGAATGTGAAATTTGGACATAAGAATGAAGTCTGAATCTCTAGTGGAATGTGGACTTGAAAACCCAAAACTAAGCCCAACTATCCAAATTCGGCCCAAGCCCGCTTGGCCCAGTGCAGACCCAGGCCAAAGGGGCATCGCCTCAATGTAATGAGGCGATCGCCTCTTTGGCAGCTACCAATGAGGCGATCGCCTCATCGATGAGGTGCCGCCCCTATGACAGCCCACTTGTAGCTGCAATCATGACGGTTAAGTGGTGCGGGCCCCACTCTCCAGACCTCTTTCTTGCGTGAGGAAAAAATTTTTGGGGAAAGAAAAAAGGCTATGAGAGCTCATGATGGGCTAGAAGGTTTAGGGGCATGGGAGAGCTAAGGAATAAAAGAGAAAAAAGAAAAGAGAAATGAGGGGGATAGGAAAAAGGAGAGAGGAGCTCTGAAAAAGAAAAACACAAAGGGGAAAGAAAAACACAAAGGGGAAAAAAAAAGAAAAACGTCCTCAAGAAAGGGGAGGAAGGTTGAAGCAAAGAGGTCCACTTTCTCCATAAGAGAAGAAGGAAGAAACTTATGTCAAAGGTAGATACCACATCCTAGCAAGGATCTCAATCAAAACAGCTTTAAGGGCCTCTCATTTTAGTATAAAATATGCACTTAAACTTGACATGTTCATCATTTTATGTGTTTTTGCTTATATGTAACTGAGCCATTAGTACATTTTAGGTTTATCTTTAGTGTGTCATGCTTGATATCTCATTTTATTGATAGATCTTTGAATACTTTTACACGTAGTCGTAGTATGATGAGTGTAGAGTGTGTATATGCATGTTTTGGTTACTTAGAGTAGAAGTTTATACGTCTTGGGAGTTAGAGCCGGCCTGGTGATCAGGCGACGCCTCTTCACAGAGGCATCGCCTCATCTCGCCTTACCTCATTAATGAGGCAATCGCCCCATTGACAAGCCTCTAGGGAGTCTATTTTTTGCGTGTGTTATATACGTTGTTGCCTCTGGAATACTAGGAGTCTCTATTGATGAGGCGATCGCCTCATCAATAAGGCAACCGTCTCATTGATAGAGTTAACCCGCTTCCTGCTTCATTTTTTTTTCTTTTGTTTTTTGTTTGTTTGTTATAACGTCTGCTTTAATATGTTCCTTTTTTACCTTAAACATGTCTGTATGATTGCATGATGATGTTCAATCTTGATCATTTGATACTTCCTTTAGTCCATAATGTAAAAACCTCTTTTTGTAGAACCTCTTTGTAAATATTGTCACATGTGATTTCATTTTTTTTAAAGGAAGGGCTAACCGTGTGTTATTTACAGGAATTACTTGATGATTTTTGTCATCGAGTAATCACTTTTGCTATTTATCCCTTGTACATTACTGCTTTTATATTATTTTATTGGTTTATTTTTTGTATATTATTTCATTTATTTAGCTAAAAAGCATTGTAATCTTTAATCCCTTTCCCCATTCGATTTTGAATGTATGGTTGTAAATTATTATTTATTTTATTTATTACGTTTTTGAATGTTGGGACTTAAAGGTGTGAAATTGAACTAATGTGCAAACTCAGGCTTAATTATAAAATCTGGCAATTATCCAAAGGCAATTTCATTACGTGTGGTAAATGAGGAAATAATTAAATAATTAAATGGTAATAAAACACAAAACACAAACAGAGGTCAACCGCAAGGTTAGGTGAGCATTCAAACGCTCATACCCAGTTTTCGAATCCAATCTCTAATGATGGCTTTTGGGAACCTCCATGGGATCCAGTTATTGTATAGTGTGTCCCGGCTTTTATCCTGGTGGCGACTCCATCTCCGAATAGGCCCATGACCTATATCGTATTTCCTAGTGGGCCTCGAGCCCATATAGTGATGTGGTCACCAAACACTTAGGCGTATGCTAAACCCCACTGCCTATAGAAACACATCATACAAAAAGTTGAAAATGGATTAAAACTCTTTATAGTCTTCAATAGTTCATTCAACAATTAAAAATATACCTCTATACTTCTAGTATTGAGTTTTGAAATAGAGTAGTAATAATTTCTCCATCTAAAAATAACAACAATCAAAATAACTTAATTAATTAGGGTCTTTAAGTTTAAATTTGCATATACATATAGGCAAAGGAAAAGAAAAAAATCATTTTGTGTCTCTTTTGTTTACACTATTAGAATCATGTATAGCCTAGTAAAAACTCAATAATTGGTGATTTATATATTTAGTAGCATAATTGAATACATAGTGTTATTGTTAACACAAATTCCTTGTCCTGAAATAAAGAAACAAGAAAAGATAATAACAAATATCAAAACTTACTAATCAAAAGAGGGTACAATCTCTAGTGTAAATCTTTACAAATGTAGAAATAAAATCTTTTAATGCTTTCCTTCGTTGATAATGAATCAAGGCCATGAAAGGCTTGTCCTTGAATTCGTTGAAGAAAACTTCTTCAATTTGATGAAGAATGCACCTGAATTAATGATAAGCTTTGAAGTAGCCCTATGAAGATCCTTGAATTGATTTTGAATTGTTAGTCTTATTGCTTGAAGAGAAATATGCTAAGCTTTTTAGTGCCTTAGTAACAAAGTTCTGATGTTTTGACTCTCTTCATTTCTCTTCCCAAATGAACCACAAGCATTCCTATTTATAGAAAATTTGAGGAGGTGTTTTTATGGTATGTATTTTTTTGTAGGGAAAGAATATATATTCTCTATTTAATTAAAGAATAATATATTCCCTTTGTATTTTAGCAAGAATATATTTTTTGACTCTTTACCTTTTACAAAAAAATATACATGTATCCTCCAAATATATCTTTCATATTTTATTATATATGGAGAACAATATATATTATTTGCATTTTCTTTTTATTTGGCAATTGTATCTTATTGACATATCAAGAATATTTTCTTTGAAATTTTGGGCTTTATTTGATTAATTAATTTATTTTAAGTTTAATCATCAAATAACTTAGGTAGCCTAATGAGACAAAACTCAAAATTTCTTTTGGTGGGTTTTAAAAATTTTATATGTCTAAAAATGTCCCCTCAACACGAGCTCATGTAAAAATTTCGAAGTGATCATGTCTCAATTTTTTTTATGGGTTGAAATCAATAAAAGTTCAAATATTGACATCAATAGTTACCAATTTGCCAATATTTATGACTAGAATATTGATATATTTGAAAAGAGTTAGGCCAAAGGAAATTAGCTTTGAACCCATGTGAATTTGAAGGAAGCAAGGGTTGAGAAATCAATCTGAACCTAAAAATCTAAGCTCGACAATCCACACATTAATATGTCAATGGTCACTTAAAGAAAGCTTAGGCCCATCACGTCCAAATTTCTTCCTTCTGTAATAAAATTTCCTCATTCAACATCTACATGGACTTGGTCCATGTTTTCCTCATTGTACACAAATACTAACGTCTTAATTTTCTTCCCTTTTTTTTACTTCCTTTTCTTTCTTTCTTTTTTTAAGAATGATTTGATTTCGCATGGACTTTAATGTCTCAAATTTTTTTTCTTTCTCTTTTTTTTTTTTTGGAAAAATTCAACTTCTCCCGTCTTTATAAAATTCCTACTAAGAGTAGGAAAAATAATTGTCTAATTAACAATTCAATTGAACCATTATAAATAGAGACACCAATCTTTTCACTCTCCTCCTTTTTTTGTAACTTAGTGCATCCTTCCAAAGTGAGTTAGAGCAAAATTTGATCACCGTATATTGAATAAAGTCATAAAGATGAAATTTCGTTATGTCAACTTCAACTCCTCTTCTAATTATCTTTTGTACCACAATTCTATTATCTCCCAATACTCAGTCTCAACTTCATTATTGGTATATTATTCTTTTTTTTCTTTGCTTGATCCCTCTCTTTTTTATTCTCTCTTTTATTATTATTTTTATTTACTATTGACCTCTCCTTTTTTTTTCTCTTTTTTTAATAGAATGTCCCCCTCTTTTCTTTTTTTCTCTTTTTTTTTTAGTTCAAAGAACAAACCTGTAGCTTGAGCTACATATTTTTAAAGGACTTTTCTCGCAATTGCACTTTCTTTAAAGGTTGACTCGCATTCTACACCTCAACATGGTCGTGTTCAAGGAGATTGCTTCTTCAATATTAATAAATCTTCTTATTTTAGATGACAAGATTTAAAGATGGAGGATGACATAACACTTAAAGTCTACCCACTAGCAATTGGGCATTTTGCTCCATCTTGGTCCTTCTCCAAAGATGCTCATCATCTAAATTCTTGGAGCTCTATACAGGATGTTAACAGTTGCAATAGTGTTACTACTACTTCCAGGGTTGCATTCCTTCTTTCTTCTCTTCATACAACCTCACCTTCATCTAATGAGTTGCCATTGTTAAAGTGTCGCATCAATAATAGAGAACTATCATAGGGGTTATTTTCTTCGTTCTTGGGCAGAGCTTCCTACATTGAAGGTTATTAGGAATGGATAGAAGATGTGTTATCTAGTTGTGAGCAAGAATTGAACTAGTCTAAAGTTTTTTATACAATTTTTGCTTCACTCTTCACATATAATTTTCAAGTGGAAGTCATGCGCAATTTCTATGAATACTGGAATGCTTTTACAAATACTTTTTAGACAAATACCAATGAAGAATCCATCTCTCTATAGGACTTAAAGAATTTAGGTGGCCTTTATACTTATGAATCCTTTTTGGACAAAGTCGTCCATTCAATTGAATAGCTAAGTGTTGGGTTTAGTGATACAAATGCAACGAAAATATAAAAATTTTATCACGTTCCCATATAAAAATTTTATCACGTTCCCAAACTCGAATCCATGTAATTTGACTACTTGATTAAATCTAGGGTTTCAAAAATCTTACCAAAATGCAAAAGAGGCGAGAAAATCTAGAAGGATGAGAGAAAGTTCACTCCGGTGATACCTTACCTTGAGCTTTAGTTTTGATTCAGATTCGAATTTTAGACGTATTCAAAAGAATTCGTCCTCTAAAGGTATCCAAACGAACAGGCCTTAATCAAAATGATCTATGTGTGTGCTAGCACGACTTGGTTATCTCACAACTCAAGAACAAAACTCTTTTTCATTTCATTTTTCTCAAAATGCAAAGAAAATGAATTTTAGGTGGCTCACTCAATTGATCTATCTTAAACCCTAGAGAATATAACATATATATAGAGTTCTCAATTAGGGTTTCACTTACCAAACCCTTTTTGGTAAATAGCCATTAAATTCGAATTTTATTTATTTAAAATAAATCAGTAATATATTTATTATTTATTTAGATAACAATTATCATAAATAAATAGTTAAATATATTTATTTCTAAAGAGTTTAACTAGGCTTAATAAGCTTATAATCATTTTGGGCCTTTTCTAAGTGTGTGACCTTGTAGGCTCACATAACATTGGCAATGGGCTTAAATCTTTATTTAGGCCTATAAGTCATAAGTGGCCTCTAACAAGACATTATGACTACCCAAGTCATGTGAAGTCCATAATCCGACATAACCTAATTATAGTGAACATTATAGTCCCTTATCACATGATATATGTATTGAACATAAGGTATAGAATGTCATCCTTATATAGTTCAATAATATTATGACTTGATTCCATGTATACTAAAAATGATAACTCTTTATCAATTCATTTCAACATGGCCATGCATTTTCCTTCAGTCTAACTCATCAATGGGTCCATAGATATCTTACTCATATTAATGAGGGATAAATTCCTTCTCAATCACTCACATTCCTCACCTAACTCATTTCATATCCAACAACATTCTATTTAATCATCCGGTTAAAGATAATGTTAAAATGTGTCAAAACACAAAATAGCTATGTAGAAAACTATGGTGATTTCAAGGTCAAAGGACTTAAATAATATCACTACAATGAGAAATACTTATGACAATAATCTATGCAGTATTCTCATAGTGGGTCAATCCAATACATGATCTCTCATCATGTACCTATGAGTTGACTTAATATTTCATATCCATGATTAGTAAAATATAATCATCAATCGACATCATACTAGCCTTATTAATATCTATACAATAAATAAATGGTTAGGGATAATTAGAATATAACTCTTATTTTAATCTAAGGGTTTTACTATTAAGTTACATACTTGATGACCTTCGTAAGAATTAACCATTCAAATAATCATCATAAAAGGAATGATAATCGAAATGCCTTTTTATTAATAAGATAGAAATGTCAATACATAATCATAAATGATTGACCTAGTGTATATCACTAACAATAGGATCATTAAAAGGATTGAGGAGCTAATGGACATCTCTGACAATATGATTAGGAACATGGTCATGGATTTGTCTAATGTTTTGGACAAATTTGAGAGGCATTGTGAATCAAGGGCTGAAAGGTTGCAAGCCTAAATTGATGAAAACTTCTACATACTCCCTTAAAGCAAAAGGTCTAAGATGATTAATGAGGCAGCTATTATTGCCACTCCTTTAACCTCTCTACTAAGTGCATTAGAATGAGGGAAGTACACTATTCTTTATTTGTTCATATTTATTTATTTTCTTTTCATGTTTGTGTGTTTATTTTACTTTAAGAGTCATTAATGTTTTGGTTTAGTTTTTGTGTTATTCATGCATTACTCTCACACTTAGATTATTGTAACTTATTCACATGTAGAGTCTTATTCATTAAAGTTTAGTTTTCTTGAAGAAATGTATTAATCTTCTTTTAATGATTTGTTTGGACTTTTTAAATTAAGAGAGTAATTTGTGGTTAAGAATTTTTACATTTTAATGAATTTAATGTTTACTTTTCTATAGAATAAATGAATTTAGGTGCTTGATGTTTGAGAAAATGTTTGCAAGTGAGAATTTAAGTCTAACCTTAGTGTGGTTAAATTTTTATGTATTTCGATTTATTTTCTTTAAAAAAAAAGAGAAGAAGAAGAAGAAGAAGCAACGAGATAGAGCATAAAACGTACTCGTTAGGGGCTAAAATTCAAAAGGATATCTTAAAAGCTCCTTTTACTCCAATGCTTTCTTAAAGTAAGAGTATCAAAAAGACCCTTTTTAGAGTTATCCACACTAACTAGTGCAGGAAAGGTGGGGGATACTAAGATTGGAAAGACTTTAATTGAATAAAAGTTTTAAAAACTTATAGATGTTGAATTTTTAACTTCCTAAGTGTTAGAATAATTCCTACTTGCTTCCAATTTTTTGTAGTGTCAATCATTTACTTTAATGATTTTAATAGAAAAGTATGCTCTTCACATGGTAAAAATGCATTCTTGACCTCAGATTACTATTTCAATTTTGAGTTTTTAAGCTTTTTATTAAAGGATGATTAAGGTAGTTAGTCGACTGAAAGCTAGTTAATGAGCATAATTCTTTAAGTGAATAAGATGTATTTGAGCTTTGCTTAAAGACAAACAAACATTCAAGTATGGGGGAATTTGATGAGTGTGAGAAATGCATTATTTTGAGCACTCATTATGTTATTATTAGGTGTCATTTCAATTGCATTTGTGTTTCTTTTCTTGAGTTTTTATTTAATTTGCATGAATGTGTGCATGATTTGTGTTTATGTTTATTTTTAGTATTTTTGGTTATTTTTGTGTGTGTAGGTGTCAAAGAATAATAAAGAAAAGATGCATGGGTCTTATGAATGTTCTAGAAAAGTCAAAGGAGAATGCAAAGGAGCATTAAAAGCCAATTTCCTCAAATCAAGAGAGAAGACTGGTGCACAGCCGTGTACCTTAACACACATAGTTGTATGCCCTGCTAACAACATTTTAAATTTCAAATTTGAAGAGCTTATTTTAGGGGATTTGATAGAGATTGGAAAAGAGATGAATTAAAAGGCTGCAGGCTAGGGTTTTATATTTTTGTAGCCTATAGAAATAAAATATTATGTCATTTTTCTATTTTTAGATTACATTTTCTTTTTATCATTTTTTGTAGAGAGAACAAAGAAGAGTGCTTGTTCATGATGGTTTGGAGATTGAGCATAAGGATTGAAGAATAATAAACCTTCTATTGAAAAAAGGGGTTTCTTTTAAACATTTTTTGTTATTCATTTTTATTTTAATTAATGATGATGTTTATTTTCTTCTATTCTTCTTCTTTATCTCTTGTTATTAATATGAGTAGCTAAATACTTTATTAGGGTTCTTATTTCGATTCAACCATATGAATATTGAAATTAAACCTAAGCCATTAGTATAAATCCATTGGTTATTGTTGAACTTAATGTCTTTATAGGATTGATCACCCTTTGATTGAATTTACATAATGAAACTTGATTGAGAAATAGGTTACATTGGATATAAATAATAACCTATGAGATGCTTTTTTAGTTGAGAGAAATTAAAGCAACTAATATAGATTAAGGGTTGAGCTTTAAACAGAGTTAAACAACACTTAGTAAGTGAGAGCTATAAATCTAAGATGTTAATCTACTTGGTTAATTGTGGGTTTGTTTGAGAGAAAGACCTAGGATTCCTTAGATGCCTTCAAATTGGATTAAGGTTAAGTACATTTTAAGTACTAATTGATCTTAAGAAACAGTTGAATTGATAATAAGAACCCTATCTCTTTAAATTGATTATTAAATAATTTAGATTTCTTTTATTTAATTTTAGTTAATTTCAAAACACCTTTTTCGTTGTTTAAATATATAAAGCGCAATTAATATTACAATACTCAATTTGCAATCTCTATGCGATCAATATTTAATTAATATTTATATGATTTTGTATACTTGCGGATTATGCATCAATCTGTACATCTTTCTAAGGGTCTTATTCCTCCTATATTAGGTAATGTTGTAAGTAAGATGGCCTGTACACGATCTATCACTAATGTGATTAATTCTACAAGTAGTAGACAATATGACTCTGTTCGTCACTAGAATCGTCAAAAAAGCACCAAGAACTTGGATCCCTAAAGATCCTAATAATGTTTTGAGTGCTCCTAGTGGTCCAATTCTTCCATACGAGAGATTGGTAATTTCTTTACCTTATTATTTCTCCTTCTTCTCTTTACTTTATTGTACATTTTTTAAATGTATATATATTTTAACCTCCTTTCACCTTTTTTTTAAATAAAAGCTTGAGATTGATTATTTGAACCTAGAAATTGGGCATACAGAAGCTAAGGATTTTGAAGACACTACATTCAGTGCTAAAGCTTATCACATCGTGTCAACTATATTTTTGAAACAATAAGTCTACAACCTCTATGGAGGATGCTTCTCAGATGCTGCGTATTAATGATTATGCTACCAATCAATCAAAAAAAAGTAACTCAGGGGAGTCAGGCAAGCTTAACAAAATTGAGTTAATGGAAGATTATTATAGTAACTTATTTATAACTTTTTAACTTTGTGTTTGTCAGTGTTATGCCCTAGGCCAATTATGTAATGACCATACTTTGACTTTATCATATTTCTAATTTATTAATAAGGAGGCCTTTTTATTGTTACTGGCTAATTCTAATATTATCCTTGATTAGTTACCTAAAGTTGTTAAGTATATGACTTAATAATAAAACTCTTAGGTGATACTTGAATTTTAATCCAAATATTCTTAGTTGATCATAGTTATGGGAACAACAATGAATAAAGACTAGTATGAGTTTGACTGATGATTATGTTTTACTAATCATGTATATGAGATATTAACTCAAACTCATAGGTACATATTTAGTGAAATGATATACTGGATTGACCCACTATGAGAATACTACATGGATAATTGTCATAAGTAATTCTTATCACAATAGTAGTATATGAGTGCTCTGACCTGAAATCACCGTGGTATCATGCACGATAAGTTTCTTATTTTGACACATTTCTATGTTATCTTTAACCAGATGATAAAACAAGTTGTTGTTAGTGATATGCACTAGGTCAATCATTTGTGATTATGTATTGACTTTCTTATTTTGTTAATAAAGAGGTATTATATTATCATTTGATTTTATGATAATTACATGAATGGTTAATTCTTACTAAGCCAATTAAGTATGTGACTTGATAGTAAAACCCTTAGATTAAAATAAGAGTTCTATTCTAATTATCCCTAGCTATTTATTCATTATATGAATATTAAAGTATTAAGGCTAGTATGATGTTGATTGATGGTTATGTTTTACTAATCATAAATATGAGATATTAAGTCAACTCATAGGTACATGATGAGAGATCATGTATTGGATTGACCCACTATGAGAATGCTACATAGATTATTGTCATAAGTGTTTCTTATCACAGTAATTTTATTTCGATCCTTTGACCTTGAAATCATCATGGATTTCTACATAGCTATTTTATGTTTTGACACATTCTAACATTGTCTTTAACCGGATGATTAAAAGGATGTTGTTGGATATAAAATTAGTTATGTGAGGAATGTGAGTGATTTAGAAGGAATTTATCCCTCATTAATATGAGAAAGATATCTAAAGGCCCCTTGATAAAATAGATTGAAGGAAAATGCATGGCCATGCTGAAATGGATTGATAAAGAGTTATCATTTTCAGTCTAATTGGAATCAAGTCATAATATTGAACTATATAAGAATGGCATTCTATGCCTTATGTTCAATTAAGATATTATGTGATAAAGGGACAATAAAATTCACTGTAATTAGGTTATGTCGGATTATTGACTTCACATTACTTGGGTAGTTATAATGTCTTGCTAGAGGCCACTTATGACTTGTAGGCCTAAATAGAGATTTAGGCCCACTGCCAATGTTATGTGAACCTATAGGGTCACACACTTAGAACAAGCCCAAAACGGATGTGGGTTTAATAAGCCCAAAATAAACTCTGTGGAAATAAATAATTAAAGTGTTTTATTTATTTATTTATTTGTTTATTTATTTAAGATAAATGTTATTTTAAATAAATAAATAAGATATTATTTTTTATTTGTTTTTTAAACAAAATCAGAATATAATAAATGGAAAAATTACCAAAAGGTCATTGGTAAGTGAAACCCTAATTTGGAGTCTATAAATATGTTATATTCTCTAGGGTTTCACACACTTGTTTTTCCTACCTCCAAATTCATCTTCTTTCCTCTTAGAAAAAGACAGAGTTTTTCCTTTTATTCTTGATTTGTGAGACAGTCAAGGAGGTTGCTAGCAGACACACTCAAATTCGTTTTGTGAAGGGCTGTTCGTATGGATACCTATAGAGGACGCATCCTTTTGGAGACGTCTTGATCCGAACAACCAAGCCAAAAAAAAGCTCGAGGTAAGGTGTCACCGGTGTGAACCTCCTCTCATCCTTCCAGAGAATCTTGCCTCTTCTACATTTTGGTAAGATTTTAAAACTCTAAATTTAATCAAGTAGTCGAATTACATGGATCCAGGCTTGGGAACGTGATAAAATTTTAATTTTTTCGCTGCGTTTGTATTATGAATCCCAACAGTGGTATCAGAGCCACTTGTAATTCAATTAATTGATTCTGTGTATATGTGATATATGTTAGGGTTTAAGATTCATTTTGAAAAGGGTTTCAAAATTATCAAAAGGGGTTTTGATTTGTTTTGTGACAATTCTTAGTAATCTATTTGAAAACGGAATTAAACATTAATTTGATTAATGTTTGTAATGGTTTAATGTGATTAAACTAAAAGCAGCCTTTGATTTTATGAATTAAGAATGTTGTTTCATGAAAACGAATTTTGTATGATGTTTTTATGAAAAATGAATTAAGAATAATGTTTTATTAATATGATTTAATGAAACAGAAATTCTGTTTTCAAAAACCTAATCACTTAAGGATTTAAATCTGTTATGTATTCTGTTCTGATTAATATGATTAATTGAAGCAGCATATTTTTTTCCTATTTTAATTAGAAAAACATTTTCTATTTGATCAGGAAAATCGTTTTTAATTAAATCTAAAACAGAAATTTTGTGATTATGCAGATTATGTATTAAGGGCAATCTGTTTAAATGTTAAACAGATTATGCAGAATGAATTTGTTTGATACAGATTCGTTCAAGCTATAATTTTGATTACAGAAATTAGGGTTTTCTTAATGGATGCATCTGTTTAAAATAAAAAAATAAAAAAAATTATTTTTGATCTGTTTTGAACGGATTTCTCAAACTGTAAAATGTTTATAGAAAGTGATGTTTTTAGGCAACAGCTGATTCAGTAATATGATTACGAAAATTGGTTAGTTGCTTCCTTGACGCAAATAAGGGTTTTAAGGTGGCTATTTTAATTGAGCGTTTTTGTCTATTTTGAACAAATTGATTTTATAGTAATTTGATTACAAAAATTCATTAATGTTCAGAAATTTGAAAGGCAACTCACCGAAGAGCTAAAGTAAAGTGTTTACCGTCAGACCCGCTGACTGGCCAGCGGGACCACCACCTGGGGCGCTGCCCCTTGGACCCCACCAAGGGGCGATGCCCCTTGGAACCCCACTAGGGGCGCTGCCCCTTGACCTCGAAAGAATTGTCACATTATTTTATTTTTAACATAATAATTGGATTTAATAACTAAATAGATTATTATGTTATACATGTTTGTTGTTTTATGCATGGTGCATATAATGGCCCTTAGACCAATGTGATTGGATTTTATTTTTATGGGTTGTAATTTTAAATACGGCCTGTGAGTCTTTTTTGTTTTGTTGTATTTATTTTATTAGAATAGTGTAGAATAAATTACAATAATTTTTTGTAAATCAAGACCCATGGTGCAATTCAAGTTGGAGGCCCAGGATGGAGATCCAAGGTGGGAACCAAAGAAGGAGATCCATGGTAGAAGATGGAGATCCAAGTTAGAGGCTCAATTTGTAATTGTAATATTACCTAAGTTTGACCATTGATCTTCATATTGGCTTATGAAGATCAACTTAGATTTGGACCATGCTATGTCACATTTATTTATTTGTTGTTATGTATGCGATGCCATATGATGCCATGTATGTGATGCCATATAATGCCATGCAATACAACATAACAATAACTGAATACGATTAAATAAAGATGAACCCTCATTTAATATTAAGTCATTATAATGCCTTCCATAAGTTCAACACTTGTCAAGCCTTAGATTATTATATATGAGCCTGCCAAAGCAGGGTGTATAAATTTATCTAGGGAAGGCAAGTTGGATAATGGTGCTATCCAAACGTTTGATATGGTTTGACTTAACTAGGTTATCAAAATGGTTTTGGACCTAGGGCATTAGATGGGATTTTTAACTATGACATGTGATGTCAAATCCCATACCATCCAAGAGTTATATGAGATGTAATTGATAAGAGTTGTCTACCTAAATAACCATATTTTAGGTCATGAGCCAAAGCTCACTTAGAGTATGGTAAAATATGGATCTTGGCCCACTAAAATTTATAAAATTAACTTAGAGGGTTATTGATTTGAGTAAATTTAGTGGGAGTTTTTATTATGCCTTATACATATTTAATAAAATACTGAATGGACTTTGCATATATTTGTTGTAGATAATGACTTCAAACACTACACCTTCCATGTCACTGCGATCGATCCTTGAGAAGGATAAGCTCAATGGGACTAATTTTCTTGACTGGTATAGAAACCTAAGAATTGTTCTTAGGTATGAGAGAAAGGAATACATCCTTGATCAACCCATCCCTGAGGAACCAGCTGCCAATGCTCCTAGAGCACAAAGGGATGCTTATACCAAGCATCTCAATGATTCTACTGATGTCACTTGTGTCATGCTTGGATGTATGGAATCTGAGCTGCAAAAGCAACTGATGGAAATGGAGGCTTATACTATGATAGGCCATCTCAAGGAAATGTTCCAAGAGAAAGCCAAAATTGAAAGGTTCAATACCATCAGGGCATTGCTTTCCTACAAGCTGACTACTGGTGGCTCTGTCAGTCCTCATGTTCTTAAGATGAAGGGTCATCTTGATCACTTGGACAAGCTTGGTCTCAAGATTGAACAAGAACTGGCTGTGGATATTATTCTCCAATCTTTGCCTGAAGCTTATGATAGCTTCATTATGAATTTCAATATGCATAGTATGGAGAAGACTGTTTCAGAGTTGCATAGGATGCAGAAAACTGCTGAAAATAACATCAAGAGTAACACCAAGGATGTTCTCATGGTCAATAAGGGAAAGGGGATGAAAAGGGTTAGAAAGGGCAAGGGCAAGGGCAAGGGCAAGGTCTTTAAAGGTTTTCAAAAGCCCAAGCCAAAGCCCAAGCCCAAATCCAAAGCGGAACCCAAAGCAAAGGAAGGAATTTATTTTTTCTGTAATGAGCTAGGCTATTGGAAAAGAAATTGCAAGCTCTATTTGGATGATCTGAAGAAGAAAAAGGGTGGTGAGACTACCTCTTCAGGTATTCATGTTATAGAATTAAATTTATCTGCTTCTACTTCTGATTCTGATTCTTGGGTATTAGATACTAGATCAGGATCTCACATTTGTACAAATGTGCAGGGTCTAAAAAGGAGTAGATCATTGGCAAGAGGCGAAGTGTACCTACGAGTTGGCAATGGAGCAGGAGTTGCTGCTTTAGCTGTAGGAACTTATAAGTTACCTTTGCCTAGTGGACTTATTTTATCTTTAAAAAGTTATTATTATGTACCTACTATGTGTAGGAATATTATTTCTGTTTCTTGTTTGGATAAGAAAGGATTTGAATTTATTATTAAGAATAATAAATGCAGTATTTATCAAGATAACATTTTCTATGGATATGCTCCATGCACTAGTGGACTTTATGTTTTAGATGCCGAAGACACTAATGAAATGCCAATTTATAACGTTGATACAAAGAAGTCTAAATCTAATGATTTAAACTTGACCTACCTCTGGCATTGTCGTTTAGGCCATATAAATGAGAAACGCATTTCAAAGCTACACCAAAATGGGCTTTTAAATTCATTTGATTATGAATCATTTGATGCATGTGAATCTTGTTTACTTGGAAAAATGACTAAAACACCTTTTACTGGACAAAGTGAGAGGGCTAATGACTTATAGGGCCTAATACATTCTGATGTGTGTGGACCATTAAGCTCAACTGCTAGAGGTGGTTTTCAATACTTCATAACTTTCACGGATGATTTTAGTAGATATGGTTATCTCTATCTAATGAAACATAAATCTGAATCTTTTGAAAAGTTCAAAATTTTCAAGAATGAAGTACAAAATCAACTTGGTAAAAATATTAAAACACTAAGATCTGATCAAGGTGGTGAATATTTAAACCAAGAATTTACAGATCATCTTAGAGATTGTGGGATTGTTTCACAATTAACTCCTCTAAGTACACCACAATGGAATGGTGTGTCTGAACGTAGAAATCGAACTCTATTGGATATGGTTCGATCTATGATGAGTCAATCTGATCTTCCAATCTCTTTTTAGGGATATGCTTTAGAAACTACTGCATTCATTTTGAATAGAGTTCCATCAAAGGCAGTTGAAAAGACACCATATAAGAAATGGACTGGAAAAACTCCCAGTTTGTCTTTTCTTAAGATTTGGGGCTGTGATGCTTTTGTGAAATGTCAAATCTCAGATAAACTAGCACCCAAATCTAACAAATGCCTTTTTGTTGGATATCCTAAAGAAACTAAAGGATATTACTTCTATAATGCGTTTGAGAACAAAGTGTTTGTGTCTCGGAATGGTGTATTTTTGGAAAAAGAGTTTATTTCCAAAGGAACCAGTGGGAGCATAGTGCAACTTAAAGAAATTCAAGGCCCACAAAATAGCATTGTACCTGATATGGAACCGCAGCTGAATCAACAAGAAGTTGTTGAGCCTGCACAAGTACCAAAAGGCCTAAGGAGGTTTGATAGGACACGTCAAATCCCCATGAGATATGGATTTCTCATAACTAGTGATTATGATGTGTTAATTGTGGATCAAAATGAGCCCACATCCTATCAGGAGGCCATAAATAGTCCTAACTCTGAGAAATGGCTTGAAGCCATGAGATCATAAATGCAATCCATGTATGATAATCAAGTATGGACCTTGATTGACCCAAATGATGGTTTAAAAACTATTGGGTGCAAATGGGTTTTCAAAAAGAAAATCGACATGGATGGCAAGACTGGTTGCAAAAGGTTTCAAACAAACACATGGTATAGACTATGATGAAACCTTTTCACCAGTGGCTATGCTAAAATCTATTCGAATTATCCTTGCCATAGCTGCATACTATGATTATGAAATATGGCAAATGGACATCAAAACAGCATTTCTTAATGGAAATTTACTTGAGGATGTGTACATGACACTGCCAGAGGGTTTTGTTAGTCCTGAGAATTCTGGAAAGGTATGCAAGCTTCAAAGATCCTTTATGGATTGAAGCAAGCATCTCGGAGTTGGAATCTTCATTTTGATGAAGTAGTCAAAGAATTTGGCTTCATTAAAAATGATGATGAACCTTGTGTATACAAGAAAGTTAGTGGGAGTGCTATTGTATTTTTAGTATTGTATGTGGATGACATACTACTCATTGGAAATGATATCCCTATTTTACAAAATGTTAAATCATGGTTAGGGAATTGTTTCTCAATGAAAGACTTAGGTGAAGCTGCTTATATATTAGGCATCAAGATCTATAGAGATAGATCTAAAAGGCTTATTGCCCTAAGTCAAAGCACTTATATTGATAAGGTATTGAACAGGTTTAATATGCAAGATTCCAAGAGAGGATTCTTGCCAATGTCACATGACATTAGTCTCAGCAAGACTCAGTGTCCTATGATACAAGATGAGCGAGACCGCATGAGTAAGATTCCATATGCTTCTGCTATTGGATCTATCATGTATGCAATGTTGTGTACTCGACCTGATGTGTCATATGCCTTAAGTACAATGAGCAGATACCAATCAGACCCAGGTGAAAGTCACTGGACATCAGTTAAAAATATCCTTAAGTACTTAAGAAGAACTAAGGATGCATTTTTACTGTATGGTGGTCAGGAAGATGAGCTAGTTGTAAATGGTTACACAGATGCCAACTTCCAAACTGACAAGGATGATTTTCGATCACAGTCAGGATATGTGTTTTGTTTAAATGGAGGTGCAGTGAGCTGGAGGAGTTCCAAGCAAGACACTATTGCTGATTCTACAACAGAAGCTGAGTACATAGCTGCCTCAGAAGCAGCTAAGGAAGCTGTTTGGATTAAGAAGTTCATAATTGGACTAGGTGTTGTTCCTAGTATATCAGATCCAGTGAACTTATATTGTGATAATAATGGAGCTATAGCCCAAGCTAAGGAGCCCATATCACATCAGAGATCCAAACACATACTCAGGCATTATCATCTTATTCGAGAAATTATTGAGAGAGGAGACGTCAAGATATGCAGAGTACCTATAAATGATAATATTGTTAATCCACTGACTAAGCCTCTTCCACAGCCTAAACATGAGAGTCATACTAGGTCCATGGGTATTCGATACGATGTTGATTGGGCCTAGTGCAAGTGGGAGATTGTTAGTGATATGCACTAGGTCAATCATTTGTGATTATGTATTGACTTTCTTATTTTGTTAATAAAGAGGTATTATATTATCATTTGATTTTATGATAATTACATGAATGGTTAATTCTTACTAAGCCAATTAAGTATGTGACTTGATAGTAAAACCCTTAGATTAAAATAAGAGTTCTATTCTAATTATCCCTAGCTATTTATTCATTATATGAATATTAAAGTATTAAGGCTAGTATGATGTTGATTGATGGTTATGTTTTACTAATCATAAATATGAGATATTAAGTCAACTCATAGGTACATGATGAGAGATCATGTATTGGATTGACCCACTATGAGAATGCTACATAGATTATTGTCATAAGTGTTTCTTATCACAGTAATTTTATTTCGATCCTTTGACCTTGAAATCATCATGGATTTCTACATAGCTATTTTATGTTTTGACACATTCTAACATTGTCTTTAACCGGATGATTAAAAGGATGTTGTTGGATATAAAATTAGTTATGTGAGGAATGTGAGTGATTTAGAAGGAATTTATCCCTCATTAATATGAGAAAGATATCTAAAGGCCCCTTGATGAGATAGACTGAAGGAAAATGCATGGCCATGCTGAAATGAATTGATAAAGAGTTATCATTTTCAGTCTACTTGGAATCAAGTCATAATATTGAACTATATAAGGATGACATTCTATGCCTTATGTTCAATTAAGATATCATGTGATAAAGAGACAATAAAATTCACTGTAATTAGGTTATGTCGGATTATTGACTTCACATGACTTGGGTAGTCATAATGTCTTGCTAGAGGCCACTTATGACTTGTAGGCCTAAATAGAGATTTAGGCCCACTGCCAATGTTATGTGAACCTACAGGGTCACACACTTAAAACAAGCCCAAAACGGATATGGGTTTAATAAGCCCAAAATAAGCTCTATGGAAATAAATAATTAAAGTGTTTTATTTATTTATTTGTTTATTTATTTAAGATAAATGTTATTTTAAATAAATAAATAAGATATTATTTTTTGATTTGTTTTTTAAACAAAATCAGAATATAATAAATGGAAAAATTACCAAAAGGTCATTGGTAAGTGAAACCCTAATTTGGAGTCTATAAATATGTTATATTCTCTAGGGTTTCACACACTTGTTTTTCCTGCCTCCAAATTCGTCTTCTTTCCTCTTAGAAAAAGACAGAGCTTTTCCTTTTGTTCTTGATTTATGAGACAGTCAAGGAGGTTGCTAGCACACACACTCAAATTCGTTTTGTGAAGGGTTATTTGTGTGGATACCTATAGAGGATGAATCCTTTTGGAGACGTCTTGATCCGAACAACCAAGCCAAAAAAAAGCTCGAGGTAAGGTGTCACCGGTGTGAACCTCCTCTCATCCTTCCAAAGAATCTTGCCTCTTCTACGTTTTGGTAAGATTTTAAAACACTAGATTTAATCAAGTAGTCGAATTACATGGATCCAGGCTTGGGAACGTGATAAAATTTTAATTTTTTAGCTGCATTTGTATCATGAATCCCAACAGTAATTGAATATAGAATAAGTTATGTAAAGGATGTGAGTGATTAAGAAGGAATTTGTCCCTCATTAATTATGAGAAGACATTTGTGGGCCCTTCGATAAGTAAGACTAAGAAAATGCATGGTCATGTTAGAATGAATTGATAAAGAGTTATCAATATCATATAAAGAGTTATCAATATTAGTCTACTTGGGATTGAGATATAATATGATTGAACAATATAAGGATGACACATATTCCATGCCTTATGTTCAATCAAGATATCGCATGATAAAAGGACTATAATACATGCTATGGATTAGGTTATGTCAGATTATCGACCTTCACACAACTTGGATAGTCATAATGTCTTGCTAGAGAATAATTATGACATGTGGGCTAAAATGGGAATATTAGGCCCACTGCTAACATTGTGTGAACCTACAAGGGTCACACACTTAGAATAGGTTTAAAGCAGTATTGGGTTATTTAACCCAGTGATAATCTCTTTAAAAAATAAATAAATAAATTTATTTATTTATCTCCTTATTTGATTAAGGTAATAGTTATCTTAATTAAATAGGAAATAATTCTAATTATAGAATTACAATAAAAATAAAAGAGGAAGCTTAGACTTACCAAAATTATTTTGGTAAGTAAGTGGTTTGGGAAACCCTAGATGTGATGTCTATATATACATCTCTTTCTCCAAGGTTTCATAAGTCTCTCTAACTCTCCTCCTTCTACCACTTCTTTTATGAAAAGAAAACACATAGAGAGATAAAAAAAACTAAGAAGAGTCTTAGAGAAAAAGGTGTTAGCACACTTATACTATTTTGGATTTCTTATTCATGTGGATACCAATAGAGGGTGTGGCACAATTGGTGGCACTTTTATCCGATAATACCTACATGAAAAGCTTGAGGTAGGGTGTTACCAGAGTGAACCCCTCTCTTCCTTCCAACCATCTTTCCATAAGATAATCTTGGTGAGTGTTTGGAATCTCTCCCAATCAATTTTATTCGAATTACATGGATTCGGGTTTTGGTTTTTTGTGAAATAAGTTTTAATTTTTGCTATGTTTTGCATCATAGAAACCTAATAGTGGTATCAGAGCCACTTTTAATTTGATTAAATTGATTTATTAAATATGTGATATATATATGAGATGTGAAAAATGAGTTTTAAAATATATGTGATATATTTGATTTTGAAAATTGTTTTTAAAATTTCAATTGAACCTTTTATGTGATAATATAATTAAATCCATATTAAAACAGTTATATACATTAATGTGATTAATGTTTATGGTTGTTTAATATGATTAAACAATTTTTATTAAAGAAAACACTGTTTTTGCAAAAGCATAATTTGGTTATGTAGTGGTGCATGGTTATGCACACCTTGGTGCATGGTTGTGTATACGAGATTTTTCTGTAGAATGCAAAGGTACACGGGCATACCTGTAAGCATTTTGGCATAATACAATGGTGCACGACTATACACATCTTGGCATATAGCTGTGCATGAGGACAAATCAATAATATATAAATGCATAAAATTGTTCAAGTGTTACACAAAATTGATATGTTTTGAATATATTAATAAAAGTGCAATATGATTGCAAGGCGTTGCCCCTTGACCCTGAATGGATTCACTACATAATTCATTCTTATCATAATAATGATTAATTTTAATGAAAACTAAACTATTATGCTCTATGTGTTTAGTGTTAAAATGCATGGAGCATAGCATGACCCTTAAGACCAATGTGATTAGATTTATTTTATTCATTTTATGGGTTGTAATTTTTATGGTTTGTAATTTATTAAATATGACTTGCAAGTCATTTTTCATTTATTGTAATTTTATTTTATTTAGTAGAATAAAATTGTATAGATTACAACATTTAATGTAATGTAAATCAAGACCTAACATGGAGACCCAATAGGGGAATAAGGATGGAGATCTAAGGTGGAAACTCAAAGTGGAAGATTCAAGGTGAAAGGCTTAAGTTGAAGGAAGTCTTGTTACCTTTGATCGACCTTTAATCCTTATACTAGCTTATAAAGATCAATCTAGATTTGGGCCATGCTATGTCATATTTACTTTATTATTATTATGTTATGTATGTGATGTTATGCATAAGATGCCATATATGTATAAAACATAATAATAATCAAATAAGATTAAACAAAGAGGAACCCTTATTCAATATTAAGTCACCATGATGTCTCCCATATGCTTAAACACTTATCAAGCCTTAGATTACTCTATATGGATATGCCAAAGCAAGGTGTATTAAGTCATCTAAGGAAGGCAAGTTGGATAGCAGTGATATCCAAACGTTTGTTATGTTTTGACTTAACTAGATTATCAAAAAGGTTTTGGACCTAGGGCATAATACAGGATTTTTAGCCAGGACATGTGATGTTAAATCCCATACCTTCTATAAGTTACATAAGATGTAATTGGTAAGAGTTAACTACCTAAATAACTATACTTGAGGGGATAAGCCAAAGCTCATATAGAGTATGGCAAAATATAAATCTAGGCCCACTAAAATTTATAAATTAACTTTAAGGGTTATTGATTTGAATAAATTTTGTGGGATTTATAATTATGCCTTATTAAAATAATTTAATAAAATACTAAATACACTTCATATATATTTGTTGTAAATAATGGCTTTAAATACTACATCTAATCTGTCACTGTAATCGATCCTTTAGAAGGATAAGCTTAATGGGACTAACTTCCTTGACTGGTACAAAAACTTAAGAATTGTTAGTAAGCAAGAGAGAAAGGAATATATCCTTAATCAACCTATCCTAGATAAACTAGTTGCTAATGCTCCTAGAGCTCAAAATGATGCTCATACTAAGCATCTTAATGACTCTGTTGATGTCATTTGCCTCATGCTTAAATGCATGGAATCAAATCTTCAAAAGCAATTAATGGAGATGGATGCTTATACTATAATTGGCCATCTCAAGGAAATGTTCCATGAGAAAGCTAGAATTGAAAGGTTTAGCACTATAATGGCATTGCTTTCTTGTAAGTTGACTGCTGGCAGTTCAATGGCTCCCCATATTCTTAAGATGAAAGGTCATCTTAAAGATCTGGAAAGGCTTGGTTTTAAGATCATGCAAGAAAAGGCCATTAAAATTATTCTTCAATCATTGCTAGAAACTTATGATGGGTTTGTTATAAACTATAACATGCATGGCATGAACAAAATAGTTTTTGAATTGTATGGGATGCTTAAGACTACTAAAAAGAATATTAAGACTACTAAGGACGTTTTGATGGCTAATAAGGGGAAAAGTATGAAAAGGATGGGAAAAGTTAAAAGCAAGAGTAAGGCTTTCAGAAGCCCAAGCCTAAACCTAAACCTACACCCCAAGCAAAACCACCAAATAAGGAAACATGCTTTTTCTGTAATGAGCTAGGCCATTAGAAAAGAAATTACAAGCTTTATATGGATGATTTGAAAAAGAAGGGTAGTGTGACTACCATTTTAGGTATTTATATTATAGAAGTCAATTTATCTACTTCTAATTTTTAAGTATTAGATACCGATTCTGGATCTCATATTTGTACTAATGTATAGAGTCTAAAAAGGAGTAGAATCTTGGCTAAAGGTGAAGTTGACCTACGAGTTAGAAATGAAGCAAGAGTTGTTACTTTAGCTATAGGAACTTATGACATAACTTTGCCTAGTGGACTTGTTTTAAGTTTGGAAAACTATTATTATGTACCTACTATGAGTAGGAATATCATTTTTGTTTCTTGTTTGGACAAGAATGGTTTTGAATTTATTATTGGGAATAATAAATGCTTCATTTATCATGATAACATTTTATATGGATATGCTCTATAAAATCATGGTCTTTATGTTTTAGACATAGAAGACACTAATGAAAAGTCCATTTATAACATTAATACAAAGAAATTTAAATCCAATGATTCAAACACAACCTATATTTGGCATTATCGTTTGGGCCACATAAATGAGAAATGAATTTCAAAGCTCCACCAACATGGACTTTTGAATTCATTTGATTTTGAATCATTTGAAACTTGTGAATTTTGTTTATTGGGAAAAATGACAAAGGCACCTTTTATTGGACATGGTAAGAGGGCTAATGACTTATTGGGCCTTACACATTATGATGTATATGGACTATTAAGTTCCACTGCTAGAGGAGTTTATCAGTACTTCATTACTTTCATAGATGATTTAAGTAGATATGACTATGTCTATTTAATGAAACATAAATCTGAATCTTTTAAAGTGTTTAAAATTTTCAAAAATAAAGTACAAAATCAACTTGGTAAGAATATTAAAGCTCTAAGATCTTATCAAGGTGGTGAGTATTTAAGGTAAAAGTTTATTAATCATTTTAGAGATTATGAAATAATTTCACAATTAACTCCACCGGGAACACCATAATGGAATGGTGTGTCTGAACGGAGAAATCAAACCCTATTGATATGGTTCAATCTATGATGAGTCAGTCAGATCTTCTAATCTCCTTTTAGGGGATATGCTCTATAAACTGCTATATTCCTTTTGAACAGAGTTCCATCAAAGGCAGTTAAAAAGACACCATATGAGATATAGACTAGGAAATCTCCTAGTTTGTCTTTTCTGAAGATTTAGGAATGTAAAGCTATATGAAGCATCAAATTTGACATAAATTTGCACCTAAATCAGACAAATGCCTTTTTATGGGATATCCTAAAGAAACCAAAGGATATTACTTTTATAATGCTTTTGAGAATAAAGTGTTTATTACTTAGGATGGTGTCTTTTTGGAAAGAGAATATATATCCAAAGGAACTAGTGGGAGTAAGGTACAACTAGAAGAAATTCAAAAACCACAGAATAACATTATACCATATATGGAACCTCAACTTGATCAACTAATAACTGTTGAATCTACATATATACTACAAGGTCCTAGACGGTCTGGTAGGACACGTCATAATCCTGAGAGATATGGATTTCTCATAACATATAATAATGATGTGATGATAGTGGATCAAAGTGAGCCCATAACCTACCAAGAGGCCATGGACAATCCAGACTCTGAGAAGTTATTAAAAGCCACGAAATAAAAAATGCAATCCATGTATGATAATCAAGTATGGACTTTAATTAATTCACCTAAAGGTTTAAAAACTATTGGGTGTAAATGGGTTATCAAAATGAAAACCAACATGGATGGCAATGTGCATACTTTAAAGCAAGGCTAGTTGTAAAGGGTTTCAAACAAACACATGGTATAGACTATGATAAAACTTTTTCAACAGTTACTATGCTTAAATACATTCAAATTCTCCTTGTCATAGCTGCATACTATGATTATGAGATATGGCAAATGAATGTCAAAATATCTTTCCTTAATAGAAACCTAATTAAGGATGTGTATATATGACACAACTAGAGGGTTTTATCAATCCTAAGAATTTTGGAAAGGTTTATAAACTTCAAAGATCCATTTATGGATTGAAGCAAGCTTCTTAGAGTTGGAATCTTCATTTTGATGAAGTAGTCAAACAGTTTGGATTCATAAAAAATGAAGATGAACCTTATGTTTATAAGAAAGTTAATAAGAGTGCAATAGTTTTTCTAGTGCTATATGTTAATGGCATATTACTCATTGGTAATGATATTCCTACTCTATAAAATGTTAAATCATTATTAGGGAATTATTTCTCAATGAAAGGCTTAGGTGAAGCCGCCTATATTTTAGGCATCAAGATCTATAGAGATAGATCTAAGAGGTTTATTGGCCTAAGTTAAAGCACTTACATTAATAAGGTATTGAATAGGTTCAGTATGCAAAATTCTAAAAGAGGATTCTTGCCAATGTCCCATGGCATTAGTCTTAGCAAGAATCAGTGTCCAATGACATAAGATGAGCGAGACCACATGAGTAAAATTCTATATGCTTCTACTATTGGATCCATCATGTATGCCATGTTATGCACTCGACCATATGTCTTATATGCTTTAAGCATAACGAGCAGATACCAATCAGACCCAGGTGAAAGTCACTAGATAGCAGTTAAGAATATCCTTAAGTACTTGAGAAGCACTAAGGATGCATTTTTACTCTATAATGGGTAAGAAGATAAGTTAGTTGTAAATGGTTACACAGATGCCAACTTCTAATCTGATAAGGATGATTTTCAATTATAGTCAAGTTATTTGTTTTATTTAAATAAAGGTGCAGTGAGTTGGAGAAGTTCAAAGCAAGCCACCATTGTCAATTCTACAATAAAATCTAAGTATATCGATACCTCAAAGGCAGCCAAAGAAGCTATTTGAATTAAAAAGTTCATAACTGGATTAAGAGTTATTCATAGCATATCAAATCCAGTGGACTTGTATTATGATAACAATGGAGCCATAGCACAAGCTAAGGAACCCAAATCACATCAACTATCCAAACATATACTCAGGGGTTATCATCTCATTAAAGAAATCATTGAGAGAGGAAATGTGAAGATACGTAGAGTACCAACAGATGACAATATTGCTATCCCATTAACTAAGCCTTCTCCATAGGCTAAACATAAGAGTCATACTAGGTCAATGGGTATGAGATACAATATTTATTAGTCCTAGTGCAAGTGGGAGATTATTATTATTATGGGTTAATTATGCAATGGTCATACTTTGACTTTGTCATATTTCCATTTTATTAATAAAGAGACATTTTATTATTACTAGCTAGTTCTAATATTATCCTTGATTAGTTAATTCTATTTAAGGTCATTAAGTATGTAACTTGATAGTAAAACTCTTAGGTAATACTTAAATTCTAATCCAAATATCCTTAGTCGATCATAGTTATAGGAATAATAATAAATAAAGATTAGTATGAGTTTGACTAATGATTATGTTTTACTGATCATGTATATAAGATATTAAGTCAAACTCAAAGGTACATATTAGTGAAATGATATACTGGATCGACCCACTATGAGAATACAACATGGATAATTGTCATAGGTAATTTTTATCACAATAGTATTATTTAAGTCCTCTGACCTGAAATCACATTGATTTCCTACACAATAATTTTTATATTTTGATACATCCTTACGTCATTTTTAATCGGATGATAAAACAGGTTATGGTTGGATATAGAATAAGTTATGTGAGGGATGTGAGTGATTAAGATGGAATTTGTCCCTCATTATTATGAGAAGATATCTGTGGGCCCCGCGATGAGTAAGACTGAGAAAATGCATGGTCATGCATAAAGAGTTATTAATATCAGATAAAGAGTTATTAGTATCAATCCACTTGGGAATAAGAAATAATATGATTGAACAATATAAGGATGACATATTACATGCCTTATGTTCAATCAAGATATCATGTGACAAAAGGACTATAATACACACTATGGATTAAGTTATGTCAGATTATCAACCTTCATACAACTTGGGCAGTCATAATGTCTTACTAAAGACCAATTATGACTTGTGGGCTAAAAAGAGAATTTTAAGCCCATTGCCAACATTGTGTGAACCTATAGGGTTGCACATTTAGAATAGGACTAAAGCAGTATTAGGTTAATTAACCTAATGATAATCTCTCTGAAAGAATAAATAAATAAATATAAATTTTTATATATTTATATTCATTTATTTATTCATTTCCTTATTTAATTAAGGTAAGAGTTATCTTAATTAAATAGGAAATAATTCTAATTGTAGAATTAAGATAAAAATAAAAGAGGAAGTTTAGACTTATCAAAACTATTTTGGTAAGTAAGTGGTTTAGGAAACCCTAGATATGATGTGTGTGTGTATATATATATATAACTTTCTTTAGGGTTTCATAAGTCTCTCCAACTCTCCTCCTTCTACCACTTCTTTTATGAAAAGAACACATAAAGAGATAAAAAAAACTAAGAAAAGTCTTAGAGAGAAAAAGGTGCTAGCACACTTATACTGTTTTGGATTTCTTATTTGTGTGGATACCAAAAGAGGGCATGGCTTCATTAGCAACGCTTTTATCCAATAATACCCATATGAAAAGCTTGAGGTAGGGTGTCATCAGAGTGAACACCCTCTCTTCCTTCCAACCATCTTGCCATAAGATCGTCTTGGTGAGTGTTTCTTTCAATCAATTTATTTGAATTACATGGACCTAGGTTTTGGGTTTTTGTTAATTAAATTTTAATTTTCGCTGCATTTTGCAACACGAAAACCTAACAGTGTTAATGACATATATATATGTATGCATGTATATATATATAAATATATTTGGGCCAATTCTAAGTGTGTGACCCTATAAGTTCATATGACGTTGGCAGTGAGCCTGAAATCCACACACACACACACATGTATATATATATATATATATATATATATCCATAGAGCTTTATTGGGCTTGGTAAACCCATATTCGTTTTGGGTCCATTCTAAGTGTGTGACCTTATAGGTTCATATGACGTCAACAATGGGCTTGAAATCCCTATTTAGGCCTACAAAGTTATAAGTGGCCTTTAACAAGACATTATAACTACCCAAGTCATGTAAAGGTCGATAATCTGACATAACCTAATTACAGTAAATATTGTAGTCCTTTTATCATATGATATCTTGATTAAATATAAGGCATAGTTTTTGTCATCCTTATATAATTCAATCATATTATTTCTTGATTCCAAGTAGACTAAGAATGATAAATCTTTATCAATTGACTTTAGTATGACCATGCATTTTCCTTAGTCTATCTTATCAAAGGGCCCATAGATATCTTACTCAGATTAAATGAGGAACAAATTCCTTTTCAATCACTCACATTCCTTATGTAACTCATTTCATATCCAATAACAATAAATTTTATCATCATGTTAAAGACAATGTTAGATAGCGTCAAAATACAAAATAGTTATGTAGAAATCTATGGTGATTTCAAGGTTAACAGACTAAATCAATATTACTGTGACGAGAATTACTTATGATAAGTATATATGTAGTATTCTCATGATAGGTCAATCCAGTACATTATTTCTCAAATAAGTACCTATGAGTTGACTTAATGTCTCATATTCATGATTAGTAAAACATAATCATTAGTTAACACCATACTAGCCTTAATACATTATTATGACTAGGGATAATTTGAATAAAACTCATATTTAATCTAAGGGTTTTACTATCAAGTCACATACTTGATGACATTAGGAAGAATTGACTATTCAAGTAATTATTATAATATAAAATGATAATTAAAATGCCTCTTTATCAATAAAATAATAAAGTGAAAACATGGTCACACATGATTGACCTAGTGCATATCACTAATATTATCCAAGAAGAGAATTTAAGAAAAATGAGATAAGATTTTTGAAATTCAACTTGAAATTTCCAATATAAAAAATATTCCTATTCATGATAAGGTTAGATTACAACATCTTCATGGTTTACTTGTAACAGATTTTAATGACTTAATGACTCTTAAGTGGAAGCCATATATATATATATATATATTTTGCATTTTCTCTTTATTTTAAGCTCTTCCGTCTTCATGTAATAAGACAATAGTTTATCTACTAAATGGAATAAGACATGAGCTTCCATTTCTTTCTAAATTATTTTTTCATTTCATTTGCTATTGCATTATGACTTATAATTTTCTTTGCATATAACCAAACTACCTATGTATTTTCTTGTGAAAGATTAAGTTAAAAGGTTGTTAAAAGGAAATTTTTTTAATTTATGTGACTAGACTTGACATAAAACTAAGCTACCTACATACTTTCTTATGAAAGACCAAGTCAAATGTAGTTTAAGAGGACCAGAATTTTTTTTTAATTTATATGACTAGACTTGGCATAAACTAAGATGTCTATGTACTTTCTTATAAAAATAAGGTCAAAATGTAGTTGGGTTACATTTTTTTTATTTTTTATGCCATTTACAGTTTTAGCTCATGTGGGCTAGGAGCATTGCTAAGCTTCAAGTGTAGTACCTCTTCAAGAATCTTCCATTGATTGGCCTAATACATAACCTATCTTTGTGGACTATCTTATAAGCACTATTGGAGTAAACTTCTTGAATAATATAAAGACCATCCCAATTGGAAATGAACTTGTTTTGTGTGCATCGTGAGAGAATTATTAGTCTTCTAATTGCATAGACTATATCACCAACTTGAAAGGAGTGAGGGCACACTTTTTATTAAAGGCTTTGGTCAAATGAGCCTAGTAACACTCTAGTCTTTACTGTGATTCAAGCCTTCATTCATCTAGAGCTTTTAATTCTTCAATGCGTAGGCGCACATTGTCTTCATTGGGAAGACCTTATTGAATGGCAATCCTCAAGGATAGGACTTGGCATTCTAATGGCAATACAGCTTTAGAGCCATACATAAGGGAATACGGAGTTGCCTTCGTTGATGTCTGATGCATAGTTTAATAAGCGCACAGAGTTTCCCCAATCTTTCATGCTAATCCTTTTTTGTACAACTTATGATCTTCTTTAATAAATTGAATAAGGTCTTATTGAATGCTTCTATAAGACCATTAACTGATGCATAATATATGGAAGAGTTATGTTGTTTAAACTTGTATTTTATACATAACTTATCCATTGATTTGTTATAGAACTCTTTCCCATTATTAGTGATGATGTAGTAAGGCACTCCATGGTAAAAGATGTAGTAGTTTTTTTATGAATTCCACCATTATTTCCTTCTTGACTTCTTTAAGCATGAGAGTTTTAGCCCATTTGTAAAATTAATCAATTATAGTCAAGAGATAAAGATGTCCTTTTGAACTTTTTAGGCAAAGGACCAACTCTATCCAATCCCCAAGCATTAAAAAGCCAATAAGCAATTTGATGAAGTAACTCAAGAGGCCAATGAATGAAGAACCAATCCTAAAACATAAATTCATGTAAAAGAAGTAACTTATTAAATACTAAAAATTATAAGAGTTATGTTTAAATCACTTTAAAAAAATTTAAAAATAAAATTGTCATTCCATTTCTTTGTATTAAATACTTTAAAATTCTATATATATGTTTTTTTTTTCAATTTTGAATATTTTACGTTTCTGATACAATAATGTTGCATATATTTTTGTCAATTTGGAATGTTGTCCTTGTATTTATAATAATAATATAGAAACTGTGGGAATTGGGTTAGTTTTGTTTCTCTTCAAACAAATCATAATTCAATTTAATAATGTATCAGTAAATGAAAGATGAAGATGGGTGTAGCTAAGATGGTAGAGTACTTATTTAGCATATGAGAGGAATTGATACCCCACATCTTCATTCTATTATTAAGTAGCATGCATTTAATTTTATTACTTTTAGTTTCTGATATTGATTTAAATGTGTAGGGAAAGGTGGAGGTCCTTTTAGTGCTTCTAGTTTTGGTTTAAGAGATTTTGCTAGTTGTGAAAAGGTTGTTAAAAATAAGAAAAGTGCATGTAAAGACAGTAAATGTGGAGGGGATGGTACGAAGAAGGAAGCTCATGATTCAAAATTTTTTAAAGTTGTTGTTGGTGGTGATGAGTTAAATAATTATGTTGCGGTATGTTTTATTTTCTTATTTTGTATCTTTTGGTATATGATACTTTGTTTTGTATTTTTGTTTTAAGGATAATAAGAAAGTGTTTGAAGATTTTGGTTTCAATTCCAATATTAAAGATTGCCTATTAAAGAGGTGTTAGTGGTGATGAAGTTTATTGTTTTGGTGCAATGATATTGTATCATGTAAACGTAAAATATATGGAAACGTAAAATACATTATAATGAAAATATTGTATAAAAAATATAAAATATATGGAAATAAACTAAAAGTATACCAAAAGCATACAAAAATATTTTAAATTTCATGTCTTTAAAATTTATATTCTAGTAATGATGAACAAAACCGCTAACATAACAAACATGAGATTACCTATAATAAAACAATTAATAATAATTAAATTAATTTATTCAATTAAAGATAAGAAAAAATGTAATGAGATTGTTAAGAGATTATTTCATAGATGGAAAATAAACTAAAAGTAAACAAAAATAAATAAAAAATATTTTAAATATCATGCTTTTAGAATTTATATTCCAATTACTTTACAAATTTTAAAAATAAATTTGTCACTTCATTTTCTATTGTATCAAATACCTTGAAATTGTGTGTGTGTGTGTGTGTATATATATATTTTTTTTTTTAAATTTAGAATTTTTTTTGTATCATGGGGCTATTTATAAAATTTTGAAAATGAATTGTCCCTCCATTTATATTGTATTGAATACCTTGAAATTCTATTATATGTTTTTGTGAATTTAGAATACTTTATATTTATTTTATGTTTTTGATACAATAATTTAGTATGTGTTTTTGTCAATTTAAAATACTTTTCATATAATAATAATAATATAGTAGTCATGGGACTAATAATAATAATCAAGGATAATGAAAAATATAATGAACTGAATAAAAATGTAAGAGACTGTTTCATATACAAAAAATAAACCAAAAGTAAACAAAAAAAATAGATTTATAACTTTTTTTTGTTAACATAAACAAAGCTATTATTTTTTATAAATTAGTTAAAATTAAATTGTTAATTTATCTTTATTTTTATTAAAAATTAATAAATAGAATCACATAAAAACAACCAAAAATAAAAATACATTTTACACATAAATAAATGAAATAAAAGTGTAAAAAGTTGTTTTATATACCAAACATAAACCAAAAGACTTCAAAAGTTATGGCTTAACATTTGTTCAACAAGCAACTAATGGTGGCAACCATTAGTTTATGATTAAAAATATTTAGGAAATAAAAGATTAGGTCCATCCATAGAACAAAGTTTCAATAAAAAACTAGTTTTGCATGTGATTGCCTCCTTTTGAGAATTCCATAATATTGTATTGTATTGACATAAATAGGCCTATCATCAGCAAGATTAAAAGGCAGTGGAACTCGTGCCGTTGTCATCCCCACAATTCAAGAACTGACTTGAGGTAGAATCTAGTCATTTTCCAAATTCAAATACAGGAGCAATAAGTAAAACACCATAGTAGAAACACAAGAATACATAAATGTACATGCACACACAATAGAAATTGATACTTAAATCATCACTTTAAACAAAATAAAACTGATTTTAGGTTGTTAGACTAACCAGTTAGGCAAGGAAAATAACCTTAACACAGTAAATAGCAATAAAATCCCAACATAGGATACTAACAGTAAGCCTACACAAAACAATCACTACATACAATTCCTTTAGCAAATAGTACTTATCTATAATGCATAAATTTCTAGTACTTACCATTAAGTGACAATTGTTAGTTTATGGATGATTAGGCATAATATCTGGAGTAGTAAGTAAGAAAATAGACTTCATTCTTCCTTCCACACTCTTCCCACAATTTCCATCTTTACTTGAGTGTATAGAAAAGAACAAATTTAATCTAATGTTGACTTTTCAAATTGAGATTAATTTACTAATATTTGGCTAAAGTTACCCATTCAACCCATCACAATGCAAAGAACAAAAGCGTACAAATGAAAAATAAAAAAAATAGTAAAAAGAAAATTTAGTGTAATTAGTGGACGTGGAGGCGAAGGCAAAAACAACTATAAAAGTCAACTAACGGAAGCAAAGGTGAGCCAATTTAAGGACAGACTCAAAAGGCCACTAAATGAGTGGGTTTTCTTTATCTCTCTGGCTTCTTTTAATAACATGATGCGAAGTGAGTATGCATTTAGGGGTAAGGAGCATGAGTGAAAGGGACAAGAAATTTGAGATCGGATTTGAGTTTATCTGAGAGAAATAAAACCTAAAAATAAAAAATGATTATGAAGGTATATATATATATTTTTTTTCTTGCAGAAAATAAAGTATATCAACTATTGGGCTCTTACTATTGTACAAATGCTTGTATCTATACAAATGAATTAGAGCAGTTAGATTTATTTTCATTTAATTACAACATTATTTTTGTATAACAATACTTGTAAAATGTGTCAATGTCTATAATTAAATTAGAAGAAATTTAACGGTTATATTTCCATTTGTATAAATATAAATGTAGAAGGAGTCCAAATATTAATAAAAAAAAATTCTTTTTTTTCTCTATTTTGATGATAGAATTAGGTTTTCTTTAATTTAAAAAATACAAAAAAATACAAAAAGTACTATGTGGCTTAACATTTTTAGCATGAGAGACTTGTATTTTTTTTTTTTTTTGCACTTGGATGACATGCGGTACATCACCAGTAGCACTTTAGTGACAAATTTTGGAACATCGTTAAGTAATCCTACTTGACAAATGATGTGACACCACATGCCATATGACATGTGCACAATATGACATGGAACACATGTGGTAGATGATGTGGTGCCATATCATCTACCGTGTAGGATTACTTAATTATATTACTAATTTCTCATTGAAGTACTAATGGTTGCATACCACAGGTCACCTAAGTGTAAAAAAAAAACCTGTTCATGTTAAAAGTGCTATACCACGTGGTATTTTTCTGTACTTTTCCCTTATTTTAATTTGCAATTAGTTAGTCATTTGTTGTTACAAGCAATTTTAATAGCATATAATTTTAATAATATATCTAACTAATAAAAACTATAATTTGTAGGTTATTTTATATTGTTTTAATTTAATAAAATATAGTAAAATATAATAAAAATAAAATCAATTCATGTCGGTCATCATATAGATTTAAATCAATTTAATATTAATAATTACAATATTTTTCACGTTAATATTGTTTATAGTGTATCAACTGTATTGATCAAAGGAAGCGGTAGTGATTGCATGAGGTTCAAATTAATTGATTAAACTTATATGATGATCAATGACATGAATTAAATTTGTTTTTGTTATATTTTATTTTTTTTTTTAAGATTTCAAAGTAAGATTATTTGAAAATGCAATAAATTACTTTTTTTTTTGTCCAAAATCATTAGTATATCAAATCAATTGAATTTTGATTAATTATGTTCAATTAATATAATATAAAAAAGTACCTTGTGGTTTTTTATCAATATCGTTAGCACTACTATCATTAGCATTACTCACTAAGACAATCCATTCCCACCATCACTAGTACTAATAACACTAATACACAAATCTATCACCAACTGAAACCACTGAAACAAATCTGAACCCATCTTATTATTAATCCCACTACAGTTATTGTTGTACATCTTTATAATCATAAAAACATACACCCCCAACACCATCCCTCATCGCCCAAATAAAATGAATTATTAGACCAAATTCATCTCATAAATGAAATTAACCTACGATGTTCCCTTCTAAACCTAAATGCATTGCCACTATTATCACCAATTGTTCTTTCTCTATTTGCTCTGTTTATATAAGAAACTCATGATCACTAAAACTCTTTTTTGCCACCTTTTCTGTCCAATATTATCACCAATTGTTCTTTCTCTATTTGCTCTGTTCATATAAGAAACTCATGATCACTAAGACTCTTTTTTGCCACCTCTTCTCTCTCACTAAACCTCCCAAAAGTAAATCCACTTCCTAATAATCTTCATGGTACACTAGACAAGAAATTCTCAATGTTAATCATTTCCAAACACCACATAATCCATAAAATCACCACCACCACCTACCATATTAAATGAAATGAATAACAACTATATATGAAATTAATACTAGCATCATCATAATAACACATAAAATCAATAAACTCCCATTCATCAAAACACCTATTTTTAGAAATTTAATTATTGATATTTTAATCTTTTATATGTAATTTAATTTAGGGAATATAGTAGACAAGTAATGACGATATAGAAGGAGATGCTAATGAATTAGACTTGAGAGGTCTGCTATTAGTTGAAAGCAATTATCTTATTACAGTTAGATGTTTAAGTGAGCAATAGATTGTATGTGCATTGGTTGAAAAGAAGAGTTCTTTCTGATAATCAGCGAAGAGTAGAGGAGCTATATTTAGTTCTATACTTAGGCTTTAAACTCCTTGAATTTTTCAAAAGATTCACTTTTATTCTTTATAAAAAAAAATAAGTGCCCATACCTTTATAGATTATCTATAAAGGTTATTGTAATTCCATAAGTGCTAAGAGGGGGTGAATAGGCTTTTTGAGCTAGATGGGCAATTTTCAACTTTTAACAAAGAGCAACCTAGAAACAGAATTAGAGCAATAGGTTAAATAAGGAAGATGAGCTAGTAAACACAAGGAATTTATAGAGGTTCGGCCCTCAAAGCCTACATCCTCTCTTTAACCACTTGTTTAGAATTTTAATCCACTAACAATCTACTTCAAGGTGTAGATTAAACCTTTACAAGCTTAAACTAAGCCACCTAAGTGTTTTTACAAGGTTAACACTCAAACCCAAGTATTTTCCCAAGGCTCACACTTTAACCCAAATGTTTTCCTAAGGCTCACAATCTAACCCAAATGTTTTTCCAAGGCTTACACTCTAACCCAAATATTTTTCCAAGGCTCATACTCTAATCCAAATGTTAAGAACAATTCTCTTAGCTTGCAAGTATTTAAAACCCTAACCCAATTCACTTAATATCACTATTAAGCTATTGAATAAAGGAACTAAACACCCACCAACCTATACTCAAGAACACTCTTGAGACTGAAAGAAATTACAAGAATTAAAGATTGAGAACTTAGGTGATTAAAGAATTAATTCAAGAATAAATGCTCAAAGATTGCTTTAAATGTGTTTGTTTAACTTAATTAATTTTTTCCAACTCTTTTCTTAGTAGTAGTTAAACCCTTATAGAGAAAAATAGTTGTTGGAGGTGCATTTAATGCAAATAAAGTCGTTTAACCACAAAACAAAAAGTGACTTTGTATATTCGTCATAATGATGACAAATTCATCATGATCATAATTGTCAGGGCACCAAGAAGAAATTTGAATGGGATAATTGCTATTTGACCCATGTGTTTTAGCCTATTACACTACTTTATCTCTGACATTTGAAAAAATATTTATTCATCCATGACATTTGCAACAATTAATAGTCTTTAGTCCTTCTTTAAGGAGGAAATAGTATACGATTTTGAAAATATTAAGAATGAATAAATATTTTTTCAAATATCAATGATGAAGTAATGTAATAGGCCAAAACACATGGGGTAAATAACAATTCTCCCAATTTGAATTTGTGCGCTTTCATGATCATAATAATAGTGGTGACGCTAATTATGACAACTCTTGGGAACATTTTGGAGTTGGTTATCATGATCATAATTTAAGCTGTTATGATCATAACATTGGTGGTGACGCTGGTCATGACGAGCTTTAGGAATATTTAAAAATTTTCAATTTAGATCTTCACAATTTTACTTGAAAAATTTTTCTAATGATTGAGATTTGCGTGTGACCACTTAAAATGAAGATTCCCATAAATTTTGACTTTAGATCTCGATAAAAATTGATCTCCCATTTTCCCACTTTATCATGATCATGGTGAGTTCATCACTACTCATGACAGAGTTGTAGACTTGAAAAGGTCAAAGTGCTAACTTTTCATAGCTTGACTTGTGTAAATATAATCATAATGCTTTTTATCACTACTTGTGCCACATCTGATTGTTTCAAATTTAATTAAGTTGAATATAAACACTCAGATTAAATATAATTTTACTTAATTACTGGTAACCATAAACAATTATTGTTTTACCCCTCAAGGTTCAACAATCTCCTCCTTTTTTATAGTAATAAATAATTATTTAAAATTAGGCTAAAAAGGTGGAAGGAATTACTCCCCCATAAAATAAGCCTAAAATTAAAGTTTTGAAAAACTAATATGTAATCTCACTTTGCATATTTAAGCAACATGTCATTAATAAATGGAAAGTCATAATAAAAGCACTATTATGATAATGGCAATTGAAGTCTCAACTAGTGATAGTTTAAATTAAAGGAAATACTAACTAAAGCTAGTTACTTTGAATGATTAAGTTAGATATGATCATGAAATAAGAGTTATAGTCTATAATGAGAGCATAGTTCCAAGAATAACACAGTCATAGTTAAAACCATGACATAATGAACAAAACCTACAATATTAACTTGCCACAAAACATGCATAACCAACCCAAAAAAATTAAATGTCAACACATCACTCAACAACAATTATTCTAAAGTTTATATAACATGAACATCCATGCTAAATCAAAGCACAAGATTAATATCCATATCCAAAAAAAAAAGGTCAAATGCAATTCACAAAAATAACACTTCCAAATCAAAATTTATAATAGTGAATCAATATCCATAACATTCTATATCCAACAAAAGAATCATAGTTTGATTATCAACTAACAATTTTAATATATCACAGAGTATCAAAATATAATAACTCCAATTTAAACCAATTAAACTAAAGAGTATTTCCAACATCATAATCACAAAATCAAAACACAGAGCAACTAAGCCTAATAGTTTAGCCTTTTCTCCCCATTTTTTACTATAAAAAATAATGAGGCAAGGGGGAAAAGCACCGGTCCAAGGGCACAATAAATAAAAAAATAAAAAAATGTCCCAAGCATTTAAAGGCAGCAACCATGTCAAGTTCTATCAAAGACTTGAAAACCAAAATAAATCCAAAAAATATTTTTAGGAAATGATGCAGATTAGGAAGATGCATGAGGAATAGGGAGGTTAGCCTCCAAATAGGCCATATCATTAGCAATGGCATTAATTTTTATGTCCATGATGCTAAGTTGAGACTTTAAGGCAATGATGGAGGTTTGAATAGCTCCAAATTGAGCATCTAAATGGACTTAAAGCTGATTGAGTATTGACTGAAAGAGGGTACTCGGATCGGCCTCTTCTTTTTCAAGAGGGGGTGCAACTCTAGTTCTCTTCTTTGAGGTAAAAGGGGCTTCACCTTTTACCATTTTCTTGAATTCAGGTAGAAAGGGCTTCACCCTCTTTGTCCACTTCTCACCAATAAATAACACCACTGATAGTGAATTTCTTAATAACAAATATAAGAGCCTAACTGTCCAAATTCAGCTTGTCATTTAATTGAATAGCGATGGATTGGGGGCAGTCTTCATCATCACCTAACAACTTCAAATATCTCATAATAAGAGTGATGTAGCCACCAACTTGGATTTTTCTAGAATTAGTAGTGGCAATGCTAAGCAACTGATCAACAAAAAGCTTGGATAAAGCAAGTTATACTCCTTTCTCTCTATACCATAACACAAATAATTTTAATTTTCTCACATTGTTATGACTCTCACCTCTAGTAAGTACCGAGTAGGATACAAATTGGTGTAAATATTTATGCACAAATGAATTCAAACTTGAGTCTTTAGCAATTTTCACCAATCAGTTCCTTCTAAGCACTATGTTCTTCAAATAGTTGCTCATCCTTGTATAGATAAAGACCCTCGGTAGGTAACTTTAGGGCTTCTCTCAATTGTTCATTTGTGAGGGTTTGGTGTTCTTTATATAATTGAAAGGATAGGTATGGTTCTTTTCTATTTTCAAGGTCAATAGAAAAGTCAAGGGTTAATTGATGAGATGTCAACTCATAGAGCTAAACAAAATCACTTAATTTCATCTTAGCAAGAAAATCTCTCATATGTTCTTTATAACCCAATTCGTACACACAATCCCAATCAAATAAATGAGTTGACAGTAGTGGGAAAGATTTAAGAATAAGATACATGTCTTTTTATTTTTTGGTCTTGAGTGAGGAAACCAATGGGTCATGTAGGCCTTTTTTCTTATAATTTTCACCTTTGTTCCCTTTTTTATCAACTATAGGGAGATTGACATGGTGACAATTATAGGTAAGGATAAGGAGGGGATCAATTTAAGTGGGGACCGAAAGAGAAAAATGAGGATTTTGATTATTTTAAGGACCACTTAAAGATGATAAGGCAATGAATGATTATAAAATGATGTGGGATTAGGTTAAAAACTAAAAGGAAAAAGAAGTCTTAAAAAAATTAAGTTAAAAGAAAATGGAAAGAAAGCGACATGCGACGCGAGGAAGAAGATAAAAAAACCCTAGGCTCTTAAAGATGTTTTAAATACCTTAGTGCTAGCTCTAAGAGCATCACTAATAGTGAAAGGGGGTGTTATAACCATGACAAATAATTTTTAACCACCGTTAAAGCGCGTTTAGTCATGACTAATGACATAAAGAATTATGATCATGATTAAGCAATCATAACCGAAGGTCATGACAATGATAATGTCAGTGATCATGGAATATTCTATCCAAAAACTTAAATGCATAAAAAAATGATTATAAATAAATCTTAACTAGTGATAAGGTTTACATAATTATAAAAATTAATTCATTAACCATAATTGCAATTAAAACATGAATTTATTTTGAAAAAATAGCACTTTCACAATCAATGACAATAAAATAATGATCATGATTTGTAACCAGAATTTTCAAAAAAAAAATTTAGATTTGAACTTGGGTTGGGCCTCTTCAAATATAATAGGGACTAATTTAATTATGCACCATAATCGATCAAAGTTAAAGAATATTTAAAATTAAGTACTCAAGGCTCAAACAATTAATTATAATACCACAAATAATCATATATATATCACAATGTATTCCCATCCAACATGCCTATTTCTCTTTTGATGAAATTCATTCTTTCTTCACAGAGGTTTGGTGAATATGTCCATAAGTTAGTTTGTTATATCAATAAATTCCAATACAATATCACCTTTTTGTACATGATCACATAAGAAATTATGCCTAATGCTAATGTGTTTACTCCTAGAATGTTGAATTAGATTCTTAGACAAATTTATTACACTTGTATTATCACATTTAATTGGAATATAATCAATAACCAATCCAAAATCCATGAGTTATTATTTAATCCATAACACTAGTGCATAACAACAACCTGCAATAATATATTCCATTTCGGTGGTGGATAATGCAACCAAATTTTGTTTCTTACTAAACTAAGAAATAAGGGAATTTCCTAGGAATTGATAAGTACTGGAGGTACTTTTCTTATGTAGAATATTTTTAGCATAGTCCACATCTGAATAGGAAACAAGATCAAATAATGCATTTATAGGATACCAAAGTCCTAAATAAGATGTGCCAATAAGATATTTTAAAATTCTTTTAACCGCATTTAAATGAGACTCTTTAGGACAATATTGAAAATAAGCACACATACACACAGTAAATATAATATCGAGCCTACTTGCGGTAAGATAAAGAAGACTACCAATCATACCTCAGTATTTCTTTTCATAAATTCTCTTACCATTCTTATCTTTATCAAGTTTGATGGTGGTACATATAGGAGTCTTACTTGCCTTTGCTTCATCCATTACAAATCTCTTAAGCAAGTCCTTAATGTACTTTTCTTAATTAATAATGATTCCACTTGTGCATTTTTTTATTTGCAATCTAAGGAAGAATTTAAGTTCTTCTATCATGCTCATTTCAAACTCACTCTTCATGCAATTAAAGCACTCTTCACATAAAAGCTCATTGGTAGCACTAATTATAATATCATATGCATATATTTACATAATGAGAATGTCATCTTTATGTTTTTTGATGAAAAGCGTGGTGTCAACTTTGCCTTTGGAAAAATCATTTTTCAAAAGAAATGCACTTAATCTTTCATACCAAGCTTTATGAGCTTCTTTTAAACCATATAAGGCTTTTGACAATTTAAAGACATGATTAGGAAAGTCATGTTGCTCAAAACCTAGAGGTTGTTCAACATAGACTTCTTCCTTAATAAAACCATTAAAAAATGCACTCTTTACATCCATTTGAAAAAGCTTAAAATTCATGTATGATGCATATACAAGCAATATCCTAATTACTTCTAATCTAGCAACCAAAGCAAATGTTTCATCATAGTTTTGATTGTAGCCTTTAGCCACCAACCTAGCCTTATTCCTAGTAATTGCACCTAACTCATTAAGGTTGTCCTATAATTCTTAAGTTTAGGGACTAAAGTCCACACTTTATTTCTTTTAAATTAATTAAGTTACTTTTGCATAACAAGAACCTAACTCTCATCATTTAAGGCCTGATCAACATTCCTTGGCTTAATTTGAGAGATAAAGGTAAGATTATTTAAATGTTTAAGAGAGTGTCTAGCAGTTACCCCTTTTAATGGCTCACTAACGATCAAATCCTTAGGGTGGTCCTTTTTGAAGTGCCATTCCTTAGCAAGGTCTCTATGAACAATCGAAGTTATAGGGGCCTCTTATTCCTCTATAACTTCTTTTTTAGCATCAACCAAATTTTGAGAGGACTTAATTAGAGGGGAAACATCTTGATCATTCTCCATTGCTCTTTGTTGTTGATTTAGCTTTTCAAGGACACCTATATCATCATTATCATCAACAACAACCTTTCTAAGCTCAAATGGATTAGTCTCATAAAAAATAATATGCATAGACTCTTCTACAATTAGAGTTCTTTTATTAAAGACCCTATATGACTTCCTAGAAGTTGCATAGTTAAGGAAGATTCCTTCATTGGTTTTGGCATCAAATTTTCCAAGGCTATCCTTGGTATTTAATATATAGCACTTACAACTAAATACCCTTAGTTATGAAATCTTTGGCTTTCTTTCATTGCAAAGCTTATATGGAGTTTTATTTAAAATAGGCCTAATAAAAACACTATTGGAAAAATAGCATGCAGTATTGAAGTCTTTATCCTAAAAGTATTTAAGCAAATTGTACTCATTGAGTATAATCCTTGCCATCTTAACTAAAACTTTATTTTTCCTTTCAACAACCCCATTGTTGAGGTGTTCTAGGAGAAGAAAAATTATGAGAGATTTCCATTTCATTACAAAAGGCTTTTTACTTACTTACCCATTTGACAAGCTCCACACACTTTGTCCTTTTGGAATTTCACTTTGGGTAGGCTAATGACATGATCACCTTTGCTTAGGTCTCTAATGAGCTCCATGATAACATAACCAAGTCTCTTATGCCACATCCAAGTGTCATCCTTAATGGCAATAAAACACTCAACACTTTGGTTAGTCAAAGAGCTTAAATTAATAATATAAACATTGTTGACTCTTTCACATTTAAAAATGACTTTGTTTTCTTCCATATGAGTTACAAAGCATTTCTTGGGTTCAAAAGTCACTTTATTACCTTTGTCACATAATTGAAAAACACTAAGTTATGTTTTAAGCCATCAACTAAAAAGACATTTTCAATATGGGTAAAATCTTTCTTACTAACTCGACCATTGCCAATAATCTTACCCTTGGCATTGTCACCAATGTAACTTTACCTCCCTTTTTCATTTCTAAATGAGTGAAGAGGTTGGCCTTCCTAGTCATGTGCCTTGAATATCCACTATCTAGATACCACTTTTCTTTTCATATTGTGGATTTCAAGCACAACTACAAAGAAATAGTTTATCTCACTTTAGGTACCCAAATATATTTGGTTCTTTGGGAGTTAGCATTGAAAGATCCATCATTTAAGTAGCCTAAATGAATCTTTCTAATATAGCATCTAGAATTTTTATGCCCCATCATACCACAATAATGACATCTAACATTTGCTATATACTCTTTCATTTTAGAACTATGAAAACCATGAGAATGAGCATGATAGAATTTTCTAGGCTTAAGTCCTCTTAAGCTCTTAGCTCTATATATGTTAGTCTTATAACCATTAGACTTTTTAGGTCCATGAGTCTTAAGACTAGGTTTTTAGTAGACTTTAGTGATTAAGTACTTTGGTTTATAATTTTTGAAGTACTAGCATGAGTATTAGATTTTAAATGAGTGGAAGTCATAGAAATCATGCCATTAAAAATTTCCCTTCCTTCGTTAAATCTATAGATGGACTCCTTAAGATTGCCATTTTCTTTTTATAAAAATACAGTTTGTTCAATAAGTTTTGCATTTTCATTAGCAATCTTAATTTTCTTAGAATTATTTTCATTCAATGACTTGTTTAACTCTTCATTAGATGATCTTGACTTTTTAAGTTCTTATTTTAGAGTTTTTACCATTTCTTTGAGTGAATTAATTCTAGATAAATATTTATCACATTTTTGCATCAACTTTTCATAACTAAGTAACATTTCATCATTGGATTCAAAATTTAGAGTTACCTTATCATTTGAAGATTCCTCCAATGCCATAAAGCAAAAATTGTCAACTTCCTCATCGATGTCATCATCATTAGACTTACTAGAATCATCTCAAGTTGCTTTAAGTGCTTATTTCTTTTCCTTTTTAAACTTTTTATCATTTTAAAAGGATTTCTTCAACTTTGGGCGCTCGAATTTGATATGACCTGGTTTGTTGCATCCATAGCATATGACTTGATTTTTGTTGCTTGAGTCTTGCTTTTTGAATCCTCTTCTCTTCCTCAACTACTTGATTCTTTTTTATTTCATAGGAGAGAAACTTTTTAAGAAGTTCATCCATAAGTAGATAAGAAAGATCATTTGCTTATTTAATTGAGGCAATTTTGGCTTCCCAAATCTTTTGAGGTAAGATCACAAGGATTTTGTTGTTAACATTTTCATTTGAGAATTTCTTGCCAAGTTTCCTCATAGAATTGATAAGAGTGATAAGTCTACCATACATCTCACTAATTTTCTCATTCGGCTTCATTTCAAATAATTTATATTCTCTTTTTAGCATTTGTAATTTATTATTCTTAATTTGATTGGTTCCTTCATACTTGATTTTTAAACATTCCTAAATTTCTTTAGCTGACCTTAAATGTTATATTCCATTGTATTCTTCTCTACTGAAACCATAATAGAAAATAATAATTGCTTTTCTATTTTTCAAGTTAGTTTTACATTGCTCATCATTCCATTCCTTTCTAGGAATGATCACCTCATTGCCTTTATTATTTTTCTTTATTGGAGGACTCCAACCTTCTTTAATAATATCCTATAAATTGACTCCTTCACTATTTAAGAACATTTCCATTTTATTCCTCTAATATGCATAATTAGTACCATAAAAATTAGAGGTTTTGTGTAGCTAGGACCATGAACATCGGGGGCAACAATAACTTGACTTGTGGACACTATGGTCTTTTCTCTAAGATGGTTAAATCTTTAAGAGTGAAGACCAAAGCTCTGATACCAAATGTAATTCTGTAAGTGTCAAGGGGGGGTGAATTGGCTTTTTGAGTTAGATAAAGAATTTTTAATTTTTAATAAAGAGTAACCTAAAAATAGAATTAGAGCAATAGGAAATGAGGAAAATGAGCTAGAAAACATAAAAAATTTATAAAATTTCAGCCCTCAAAGCCTACGTCCTCTCCTTAACCACTGGTTGAGAATTTAATTAACTAATAATCTACATGTTAAGAATTTTTATCCACTAACAAATCTATAAAGTTAAGGCCTATGTGCTTATATTGGTTAAGTATGATTGAGAGTGGGTTTAATGGTCTCATATTATGAAGTTTTTTGCAAAAGTTAACAAGATTAATTAGTTATTATACATTGTGATTTTACTATTAGATTTGACCTTTAATCATAATGACCTCCCATTAACTTGGTGAATCCTATACTTTTAAAGTAGGAAATATAAATCTCTTGTTGAATGGATTTTTAATGGATGATGGAGTTTTTAATGGGCCACTAATATCCCTTATTTACACATTATCATTATTAGAATACTAGTTCTTATTAAGTGGACAACTCTTGTCTATCACATCTCATATGAGGTTCCATCAATCCAACTCCTAATCTTATAGGCCTCAAGGACTCCTAATTATCATTCTAGGCCTTTGGCATTAGTTAGGTTTGCACCATTGAATCAATGAAATATATGGATTTAAACACTACAAACCTTTAGTACTCCTATTTTCCATTCTTAGCCCATAATGTATCCATACATCCACAATATTTCATACTTAACAATAACACTACATGGATCTCTTAGGCCTAATGTATACCCTATGTGTCCATAGTTGATGTACATAAGCTTAAAAACTATGTAAGTTATTGCTCTAATGGAGAGTTAAGACCTAAATTTGATTTGGAAGATTTTTGGGTCTTTAATTATTAAGGTCTTACTTTGCACATTAATAAATTTACGTTGTATATATCTCATACATACATTGCATGACATCTGCTATATATATATCTTATATGTATATACATATGTTTCAACGTGTATGTATATGTGTGTATGTGTGTGTGTGTGTGTGTGTATATATATATATATATATATATATAGAACATGCAAAATGGATGGAAAATAATGAGTTATTATAGGTCTTTCCTAAGTCTATTCTAACTCTTAGAATAAGTTATAAATGGGCCAAGACCAAGTAAAACCTTTAAGCCATGAAATCTCTTGTCACTATTGATTGATATATATATATATATATATATATATATATATATGTATAATGAGTGATCATGGGCCTTTCCTAAGTCTATTCTAACTCTTAGAATAAGTTATAAATGGGTCAAGCACAAGAAAAACCTTTAAGCCATGAAACTTCTTGTCACCATCCTCATAGGCCTTGATCCATACTACCAAAAGGTTGAATGAGCTGCCTTCTTAAACACTTTAAGCTCAAAGTCATAACTCTTGTGATTTACATTCAATCATTGGTATACCAAGTCAAATATTACATTGTAACTCTATGAAATTAACATTTAATTACATATTAAAATAAAAAAATTAATTATTATTACAAACCATTGGATATAATTTAAGTCCATGATCATTTCTTGCATGTATGGCAAGCAAACATTTAATAAATACAACTCTTGCATGTTATCATTAATTTATAAAGTCATCAAACAAGTAAAACATGTTGTCCAACCTCTAGCATGATCGTGTCACACTTTAGCATGGTTGTGTCACACTTTAGCATGGTTGTGTCATATTATGACACAACTTGACATAGTTGTGTGCCAAAGGCACACAATTGTGTTTATGTATGGTTCTCTAAAAAATTAATTTTTAGAACCAGACACGATTGTGTTAGTATGCATATGCTCAAAAATTACATTTTTAGCATGTTAAGCCATAACATTTGCAACTAACATAAAGTATATGTTAGTATGAAAAGTATATGTTATTATAAATGTACCTAGTGCCATTATTATAATGTAAAATGACATTATAATTTTATTCCTATGGCAATATAATATTCATTTAAAAAAATTGTTTGTTTATTTGAGTATTTACCTTTTAGCATAATATTAAATGAGTTTATTATCAAGAGTTGATAATATGAGTAACAAATTCATCTAGTACATATGCTATAAAATGTTATTAGTCATTAGATTGATATATGAGTATTATTAATCTGTAGACTATCACCTTTGTCTATTTTTCTTGATTAGTATATAATAATGGTATGTGGGAGACATTGAACCTTATGTTACTTGATATGAGATATCAGAATAAACATATGGATACTTATGTGATGAGTAGATCAAATTGTGATGTAAGACTTGTGATTACATGGAAATTCACTTTTTTTTTTAACACTCACTATCTTGGACATGATAGTACATATCGTCCTTTGACCTAAGATGACATTATCATTTACATATGGTTGGTTAGAATTTGTTACTACTTACATACTTGTGCTAGCCATATATGGGCATATGCGTGTGTGGTCGCTTTAGTAAGTTATATGTAGGGATGAGTAATCAACCCAGATAGAATTCATTAATTTGGAGTGAACCAAGATAAAATCTTATTATATCTAAGTTGTTGTCAATGAATAAGTATCTAGTCAGGTCAAACTTAACTTACCTGAAAAAAGCTTTAATGCTAAAAAGATTTTCTAGTAGAATTCATGTTTTATCAAGAATTAAACCGAAGAATATGTCATAAAGATAAAAATAAATTTTAATTTTAATTTCATCAAATTGGAGTAGAATTAATAACAATAATAATTTTGTTAATTAGCAATAATAGTTTCTTATTTTAAAATATATGTTAAATTATCTTTCATATTTTTATAAAAAATTTAAATATTTGAAATATCTTTATTAATAATAAAAGTATTAAATTTAGTATTTATTTTATTAACATTAATCTATTAATTTTAATAAATTTTTAATTAAAATTATTCAAATATTTTATTAGAGTTTATTTTACAAGTTTAATAAAAAAAGTTAGAATTTTTTTTTTTAATGTAATCACTCAAATTCACTTAATACTTACAGATCTCACGCATGGATAATGGGTCATATTAACATGAGAAAATGACAAACCTCCATGAGGTTAAGCCTAATTTACATTTTAAAATCTCATGTTTTAAAATCGAATATTAACCTCCCTAAAGTTTCAAAATCGAATACTTAAGGACTTTTGTTGATTTTTTTGTAAAAAATTACCATTATATCCTTATCTTTTGTAAGAGTAAATGACATAAACCTCCCTGAAATTAGGCTTAACTGACATTTCAAAACCTCTTATTTCAAAATCAAACACTTAAGGACTCTTATTGACTTTTTTTTTTTTACAAAAAATGACCATTATACCCTTGTTTTAACATATGTTTTCTATAATCTTATTACATATAATCCATAGCATGTTTTCTCTAACTTTATTACATAAAATCCCTAGCATTTACCTTCTTCCAATTTTTATATTTTTTAAAAAAATTTAAAATTTTATTTATAGATTTAAAAATTATTAATTATTAATTCCTTTTAATTTTTGTAAATCTAAAAATTTTTTAACTTTTAATTTTTAAAATAATTTTTTTTTTGTATAGAAACTTTTTTTTTAATTAAATGTATATGGATTGATTGTAAAATTTTTAGATTCATAAAAATTATTTTTAACTTTTTTTTTTAAATTTTTTAAGAAATATTAATAATTAATTTTTATAAACTAAAAATTTTTTAAAAAATTATAAATGTATATTTTAAAAGTAATTTCATCAATTCTCATTGTTATTCAAACATAAACTTTGGGGTAAATGCTATGGATTATATATAATGGGATTAGAGAAGACATATGTTAAAATAAGGGTACAATGATCATTTTTTGTAAAAAAAAGTCAATAAGGGTTTTTAAGTGTTTGATTTTGAAACTATATGAAGGTTAATATTCGATTTTGAAATAAGAGATTTTGAAATGTCAATTACGCCTAATTTTAAGAAGGTTAATGTCATTTGCTCTTACATAAGACAACGGTATAATAGTCATTTTTTGTAAAAAAATCAACAAAAGTCTTTAAGTGTTCAATTTTAAAACTATAGGGAGGTTAATATTCGATTTTGAAATAAAAGGTTTTGAAATGTCAATTACGCCTAATTTTAGGGAGGTTAATGTCATTTGCTCTTATAGAAGACAATGGTATAATAATAATTTTTTATAAAAAAGTCAACAAAAGTCCTTAAATATTCGATTTTGAAACCATAAGGAGGTTAATATTCGAATTTGAAATAAGAGATTTTAAAATGTAAATTAAGTTTAACCTCAGGGAGGTTAATATCATTTTCTCTATTAACATTGATGTCAATTGTATGGCGGCTAAAGTGGCAATTTGCCACTTAAACTATTTTTTAAATGCAATTAACTCTAAAATAACTTTTTTTAGCTATTTCGCCTAAAAAGATGTCAAATTTGGCAATTTGCCGCAAATTTTAATTAAAAAAGAAGAGTGTGGTGCACTCTCTCGTTAAAACAGTTACTGCTTATTAAAATAAATTATTTACATCAACTAATATTGTTTAGGGCATTAAGTTAAAAGAATAAAAAACCGTTTCGTCAATTTCAAAAGAACCGCGTTTCAAAAGGACAACATTTCCTGAAATTGACAACCACTGCAGCCGCCTCTCCTTGCAACCCACATCGCTGCCTCTCCCTACAACCCACGATGTCTCTTTCTATAACCCACGATGCATTAAACAGCAACTAGCCCAACCCACCTCCTCATCCAGCAACCACCACTACTGCTTCTCCTGGTAAGCAACGTTGCCTCGTCTTACGCAATGACCATTGATGCATCTTGCAGTAACTAAACCGTCTCCTCTCACGCAACAACCGCTCCCTCTAACAGCAACCAGCCCACTTCCGATAGCAACCAACCCAGCCCACCTCCTCTCATTGCGATCTCTCACACTATTCCAGCCAGCTCGTCCACTCATCGACCCAAATCCTCTGTTCACCAACGCATATACATTCAGCTCGCTCACTCAACTCAATGGTGCCTCCTTCTCTAGTGTTGTTACGTCTCTTACGCAATTGATGGTGCCGGAATCAAATTACCTTAAAGAATCATAAAAGATTAAAATCTCAATAACTAGGTTTTTAAAGATGGATGTTTTGATGAATGGGTAATTTGAAATTTTGCTTATTGATGTTATTAAATTTATGCGTTGTTATTGGTTATGCTGTTATTTATTTCATATGCTATTGTTGTTGATTTTGTGAGAGATAGTGGTGGCGGTGGTAAATATGTTGATGATGGCGGTGTATCAGAGTAATATGATAAGAGGCTAATTTGCTATAGGATTAACTATATGGGGATTACTAGGTGGCTTTGTTGTTTAGAGGTTTAGTGGGGAAAAGAGGCTGCTACAGAGAATTTCTTGGTGTATACACTGAAATAGATAGTGAATTTAGGGGTGGCAACAATAGCAATGCTTCAAAGAGGAGGGTTTTTTGCGAGCAGAGCAAGCAGAGGAATAGAAAGTAATAGTGGTAGTGGAGAAAAAGGAGAAGAAGATGTTTGGGTTTGCAGGTTAAGAATGGAACGATTTTTTTTGTATCTTTTTTTGTTAATGTTTGTGATAAATTAAGAATTTATCTTGTTAATTACATAGATATGTATAACTAAGAATATTAAAAATCCTTAATGATAATTTACAAGAGTGAGAGAATGAGGAAAATTAATTTTTATATTTTTTTCTAACTTGTTTCATCTGCTTGCCAATAGTTGTATAGTTTCATCATATATTTTTTTAAAATTTATTTCACTTGCTCTAACAAGCAATTGTTGTTTTCTCTCTCAAAATTGGGGTGAATAGCCAAAATTAACATTTTTTGGGTGAAATAGCCAAAAAAGTTAGTTTGGGGGTTAATTGCACTTTGAAAAATAGTTCAAGGGGCGAATTGCCACTTTAGCCGTTGTATGGTAAATGTATTTCTACAGAGGGTTAGTTTGTTAACTTTTAAAATATTATGGGTAAAATTGGCAGACAAAATAGATTATAGGTTAAAAGGTTCGAATTTTTTTGTGACCACATATAAAACAGCTGAATTGAGCTAGTGTCTTCTCATGCCCGTTACAATCTGATAGCATTCAAAAATCAAGTGAAAGCTCTAGAGGAAGAACATTCCAAACTGCGACACCGAGAATCCAGCACTGCCGCCGTTTCTTAGTTTAGGTTTCTCTTGTTAACCATTAGAAAAATAAAGAAATATGTAAGAGATTTTGTATTTTTATTTTTGGTTCGTGTCTCAGTTGTGAAACTTTGATTATTAGCGTTTTCTCAATAACCAAACACTGTTTGTTTTTTCTTGTAATTTAGGTCAAGAATATGTGTAAAGAATTTACCAAAATATGTGGCAGAGGATCGTCTACGAGAAGTGTTCTCTCAGAAAGGAGAAATTACTGATGCAAAGCTGATGCGAACCAAGTACTCACTCTCCTTGTCTTTGCTTTTGATTTCGAGCTTGCTTTGTTTGTTTGTTTTTCCTAATTTTGTTTCACTAAACAATACCCTTTCCTTTTACTTTTGTGACTTAAGAGATGGTAAGAGTAGGCAATTCGCTTTCATTGGCTTTCGAAATGAACTTGAAGCCCAACAAGCTATCAAATACTTCAACAAATCCTACTTTGATACTTGTAGAATTACTTGCGAGGTATGCTCTTTTTTCTTTTTATTTTATTTTTTCCATTTGACTCTGTTGTTGTTGTTGTTGTGTGTTTGGTTTCTTGGCTGGTGATTTTGTGATTTTGAGTTTATTGGGCCCATCAAATACTATGTGTAGAATTGGAATTTAATGAGAAAAGAACCCTATTACTTTTCATCTAGATTGCTCGCAAAGCTGGAGATCCTGATATTCCTCGTCCATGGAGTAGATACTCTAAGATGAAAGAACAAGACAAGACTGAAACTGCTAATAATGCCTCTACTGCTGGAAATTCAAGTTTCAATGTTACTCAAGAGGGAAAGAAATTTAATAAAAAAGGGAGTGGGAATGATGACATCCAATTGCAGGAATTTCTTCAGGTTATGCAACCACGGGCCAAGTCAAAACTGTGGGCGAATGACACCCTGGTTGCTCTTAGTACTGAGAAAAATGTCAAAGGCTACAAGAAGGAAGATCAATCCAAGAAGCAAGACAAGGAGCAGTCAGTTCTACTAGATGATGAACTAATCAAAAGTAATATTCCTGAAGCTGAGAAGTGTATCAATCTTGCTCATAATGAGGTCATTTCAGATATTGATTACTTCAAGAGTAGAGTGAGGAAAGAATGGTCAGATTCAGAGAATGAAAGAAGTGAGAGTGTTGATGACGACGACAAGTATGAGGGTAATGACAATTACACTGACAACGAGAGTGATTCTCTAGAGGAAGATCTTGAGAGCAAGGAATTTAGAAGAATAGCTCAGAATGAGCAACATAATTCTAGAGTAGCCCAAGTGGAGGTTAGAGTGGAAGCTCCATACCTAGATTCTGATGGCGGAAGCTTTGACCCCAAGAACCCTTCATCTAATTTGAAAGATGAGAAACGTGAATTTATTGAGACTGTCCGTCTTTTTGTCCGCAATCTGCCATACACAGCAACGTATGCACACCATCACCTTCTCTTAGATTTTGCCTTTGGTGTCTAAATTATAGTGCAAGAAAATTGATCTTTGGTATTCTATAGCTATTGTTAATTGTGTTCTTCTCTGTAATTGTGTTTTTGGTGACAGGGAAGATGAGCTAGAAGAGCACTTTGGCAGATTTGGCAACATCATGCAGGTCCATGTTGTTGTTGATAAAGATACAAAACGGTCCAAGGGAATTGCCTACATTCACTATGCACATCCAGAGTCTGCAGCTAGGTATTCAATGCTGAAACTGGTTCTGTATAGGTTGCATTCCATGCTTATCATGCTATTCTCTTTTTATGATGCTACTAAGGTTGAAGCTTGCTAGATAGCTATTTAACTTCAACAACTCTTTTATCTCAGATACTTCTTAGCTTTTGTAGCATGCTGCTATCCTCAATTAACAGCTGTTAGGTTATTTAAGCCATAAGATTCATTTTATTTCTTTGTTATTCACACCAGTCTGTTTTCTGAGGGCCAGCCAATCTTCAACCATAAGAATTCTCAATTGTGATGTTGAATACATCTGTTTTTTCTTCAACTCTTCTTGTGGGGAGGGGAAGTTTGATGCTTGTGCATTGTATTGTCCTCAAGTTTAAATTTTATATGCATATTAGCTCTTATATAACTTTTTTGAAACAATTGGGCTGGTCTTTCATTTGGCTTGCGCTTATAATTCCAAAGGATGAGAATCATCTAAAGATTCCTGTTACTCATGATTCAGTTCTCCATCTTACTCATAATTCAAAACCTCTTCTCTTTTGACCATAGTTGTTTCTTTTCTTTATTATTTATCTCCTCATGAAGAGGAGTAATAAATACGTCTCCAAAAAGATAAAGACATACATTTACGAAACTCAACATCCATGAATATATAGTATTTGCTTGTGGAAGCATGAAAACACTTGTAGCTCTTTTAAGAAGTAGAGTAACCAAGAAAAAACAGGTTTCAAAGCATGTGGATCAAGCTTATCTAAAACATATTTCAAAGCATGTGGATCAAGCTTATATCAATGCGATAATGCACATGAACATTATATGCATAAACAAAAAACCTAGGAAAAAAATTTAAAGCAAAGGGAATAGAGTCAAATTTTAACAACATTGTCAAGGAGTTTGAAACCAATGATACAAGCAGACGTTTGATCGATAGGAAAGACAACATTCATAACTACCTTTGCTCAAAAACATTTAGAGACATGCATAGTGAAATATAAGGATCGAGCCACTTTAAGGAGATGTTGATTCTTACTTTTTGATATGCTGTTTTGCTCTGGTGTGTAGGTAGATGTTGTATGGTCAAGAATGCCATGTTGTTTTGAATAACAAACTCATAACACCCATATATTGTTATTTTTGGAAGGAGATGCCACATCATAGAAGAATACAACCAACCCACTGCCACATTAAAATTGTTTTTAATGTAGCATTGTAACCTTAAATTGCTAGTGAAAGCACATTCCTTGTTTTGTCTTTAAAAACCCATGTATAAAAGGTTATTAAAGAGTGAAGCAAGATGGTATTTTTGGTGCTTCTTTTTTTGTTATTAAGAAGGATTATTTTAAGTATTTTGCATTTAGTTTGAATATTTTCCCTTTATGTCATTTTACTTTTACTTAGATTAAATAATTGCATAGTTTTTGTGTAGGGCCTTAGAAGAACTAGACAATTCAATTTTCCAAGGAAGATTGTTGCATGTCATGCCGGCAAAGCAGAAAAATCCATTTGACAAGCAAGAGTAAGTGGCACATTGTGTCTGGATCTCTATTTCCTTAAATTGTTCTATACATCTGCATAGGTGAGTTTATATTGTATACTTTGTAGGATTGATGATCCTGTGAGACATGGATCAAAAACTTTCAAGCAACGGCGAGAGGAAGAGAGAAAGGCATCTGAAATTGGTGGAGACACAAGAGCATGGAATACTTTGTTCATGCGCTCTGATACAGTACTGAAAACCTAACATAGAACTATTGATTTTCTTTAATTATGTGGTTTCTCATTTCGTTATTCTTTTTTGGTCAATTTTGTAATTGTTCCAAGACTAGATTTAATACAATTAATGTAGGTGGTCTTAACCTACTTATTCTTACTATGGATTGGCTTTAGTTTGCATTTCTATTTATCATATTAACAGGTTAGTATTGTTTTATAGATTGTAAGGGCATGCTTATTTTCTAGTAATTGTACCTGAAAATCTTAGATACTTTTGCAAGATGGGATAAATTATACTTTCCCATCTTCTAGTGTAGATGTGTATCAAGAGTTGTGTGCATTTTGCTATTTGTCACGGAAAAGAATTTGCAATCTTTACAAACCGTACAACAAATCTCTCTCTATTTACTTTCTTCTAATTAGTAACAATTATCCTTAATGTTTCAACTTATTCCATTCTCTTGAGAGTGACTACTTTTCTTGGAGCCTATTGAACTTTTTCCCCCGAAGTCGGGATGAGTACAATCATCTTTCCTTCTATCTCAACCACCCATCCAATCCATAAGTTCATTCCACAATCATGTTGCAATTGCTTGTAGTAGGATTTTTTTTCCATTTTTTTTTCTATTTATGTATACATTTTTTTTTCGTCTCTTTCATTATTAGGACTAATTGTTATGGCCATTTCAAAATGAATTTTGTTTCATGGGCTGCTAAATGGTTAGTCTAAACCTTTAGTCTGATATTCTTCTTTCTGCTGTTAGGTTGTTGAAAACATTGCCAGAAAATATGGTGTCAGTAAGAGTGATCTGCTTGATTGTGAAGCTGAAGATCTTGCTGTGCGTATTGCTTTGGGAGAAACTCAAGTTATTGCGGAGACAAAAAAGGCTTTCACTAATGCTGGAGTAAACATTTTGTCTCTAGAGGAATTTGCTGCTGGGAGAACTGATGGCATGAAGAGAAGCAAACATGTTCTGGTAGTGAAGAACTTGCCATATGGCTCGTCTGAAGGAGAACTTTTTAAGATGTTTGGAAAATTTGGTAATTTGGACAAAATTATCCTGCCTCCAACAAAAACATTGGCTTTGGTATGTGTTTCTTGACTTTGCTTCTGTTGTTTTCCTTTTTTTTTTTTTTTTTTTGAGTGGGACAGTGTACGGTTCTCATTAAGTTAACAGCTTTGCTATTTCAGCCTAGATGATGGACATTGCTTAGATTAATGGACAAAAAAAAAAAAAAAAAAACCTTGGAAATTAAGGTATATATAGGTTTCATGATATGATTTGATCTAGGGGATTGCTAGAATGAAGGAAGGATGAGAATTTAGTGGCTGTTGTGTTGCTGTAAGCAATAATGGGGTTAATATAACAGGCTGCCTGAGGAGAGGACAATAAAAAATAGCTGCTATTTTTCCTAGCTACAGGAAAAAGGGATTGGTAAAGCTTAATTACTGCGTAAAAAATCATCAAATTCCTCTTTCTTGGTTAGTATCATGTTTGTGGCATGGATTCAGAAATTCCTGAATTTTTCTGTTAAGGTTTAGTAGGTTGTCCTAGTAGGCTTCTTTTTTGGGACAATGTCAGGTCATCCTAGCTTTGTGCTCGTATATTTATCTGGGAAAATGTTCAAAATGACCCTCGTGTTTATCCTCATTCTCACTTTGGCACCTTATGTTTTTCGAGTTCTAATTATGACCCTTAAAACACAGAATTAGATTCATTTAAACACCGGCACAAACACTGTTTATAAATTAGATTAATTTAGAAACCTGTTTGTAAATTAAATAATCGAACCTATCCCAAACCTCATTAGTATATTTCTTCTACTTGCAGCTGTCCCAATCCCAATTACCAACACCTGCATACTACCTGAACTCACCTCAAACTTGTTTATAATTTTGTATTTAGATAATGTTATAAAAAATGCACTATATACCCCCACACGCACACTCTACAAAAATAACTTACAGAAAAATCTAAAAAAATAAATAAAAGAATAACAAAATTTAGATTTGTGTGGATAATGATATAGCCTATTATAGGGTATGTGTGGTTAACCTTTATCATAATTTTATTATATATCCTGGTAATGGGCATCCGGTGTGATGAACCTGAACCCAACTGTCATGAATAGCAAATTTGGAACCCAGACCCAACCTCTCATGAGTGGCAAATTTGGAACCCAAACCCTATTAGAAGTACCAAAACACCCAAACCCGACCTGTCATGGGTGATTTAAAACCCAAACCTGACCCATGTGAAAAAAAATTCCAAGACCTCTGATGCCCCCAAAGGGCATATCCCATTTCAGCTAGCTGATTGGCTATTTTTTTTCCTTTCTGATGCTTGTATTCTTTGTTGAATTTTTCACAAGAGAAAATTGGGAATTTGACAAGTGGAGATGGACTAATCTATAGTCTAATAGTTAAATCATTTTTCCTGAGATTGATTTATTTGGTCTTTTAGGTTGTTTTTCTTGAACCATCTGAGGCTCGCACCGCTTATAAAGGTTTGGCATACAAGCGTTACAAGTGAGTTTTCCTTTCTTTCTGGTGTAACTTTTCATCTTTTTGGAATCTAAACTTTTAAAACTACCTTTTGCTATTGTGAAAAAGTTGGGAATTGAATTTTTTACGTCATTACATAATATAGGGATGCTCCATTATATTTGGAGTGGGCTCCTGCCAATATCTTTGACCAAAGTCCAACATCTGAGAGGAATGAAGATGGTAATAATGCTGTAGGTGAACATGATGCCAATAGAGTGATTCTGGAGCAAAGTGTGGAAGGGATATCAGAAATGGATATTGATCCTGATAGAATTGAGGTGAATAGTTTTGTTTTCTCATTGGCATTTGCCCTTTTCTTTTGTTGCTTTTTATGCTTCTATTTAGGCATGCCATAATGTATGCCTGGAAGTTCACTGTAAACTTGTCAGTGCTTGTTTGTATGGAGAGAAAGGAGGCGGAAAGATGGATGATTACTCCACAGGGCTTGGTAGAGAAAAGAGGGGTGTACAACAGGACTGATACTTCTATCCTTTTTTTTTTTTTTTTTTTTTATAAATATTATTCAATCTATCCTTGTTTGCTTGGAGAGTGGAAATAAGGAAAGGGGATAAAATGCTAGGTCCAGTTGTCTATCGTATCTGCTGTAAGTAGCGATCAGAGATGAAGTAATTTATCAGGCACAAATGATTACAGATGAATTGAAATCAACAAAGCACATTAAAATTGAAGGTACCCCTTCAAGTCCCTAAGTTGGCCTGATTTGAATAAAAAAGGTTTATTTGGATCCCCTTTCAATTAAAACTAACTAAAAAGAAACAAAAGAGAAGGAATTTGTCCTTATCTCTTGCCTTCATTTGATTCCACCAGATCCATATGAAAATTTTGGCACCAAATGGTTGAAAGCTGTTTCAAAAAGGATAATAACATCATGACCTTCAACACTAATCATTAGAAATGAGAGGGAAAAGGAAAAAGTATAATGGCTTGGAATTTTTTTTCTTATGGCCCCTAGATTGTGATTGAGTTATGGGATGATTAGCAGGAAAATCAGATAGTGAATCATCTAAATGGAATTTTTTCTTATTTTCTGCATTTGTGACCTATGATGAGAATGGAATTAAGTGCTTATTATTAGAAAGAACACTTCGATCTCAAGTTCTTAAGGTACCTTCGTTCAGTACCTTTTACATTTAAATGCAGCAAGTGAAAAATAATTGCCACCTGATGACTTCCTAGAACTACTAGCGCATTTTTAGGAAACTCAAAGACATGTAAATACTAGGTGTCTAGAATTAACTAGGAAAAATTACATAGATAGCATCTGAAACTTTTCTGTTTTTTTTTTTTTCACTCATTGAAATAATTTTTTTTAAAAACTAAACATTGTATTTATTTTATTTAATTTAAGTAACATTGTATTTATTTTATTTTATTTAAGTGAATTTATTTGGGAAGAACATAATATTCTAGAACTTTTGGTCCTTCCAACTTCTTGCCCACATCTGGTTTTATTTGTTCATTTGATTGAAATGTAATGCTTTTCTCTTTTCTGTTTCTCTTAATGAATTAGCATAATGTTCCTGTTTCTCTGTCTTTGGGCCCTGTCCATTCTGGAGATAGGGAGGGAATGATACTCCACTAATAAATGTAGATTCATATTGCAAACATGAAGACATTTTCAAAATTAAGTGAATAGAAATCAATTTGGAGTTTCCACTTTTCATTCTTCTGTGAGAAGTGGATTAGTGATTGTGGATTGCTAATAGACCTGCATTCATTTTCTTATTTCAATAATTTTTTTTTTTTCATTGTGTCTAATGGATCTTCGATCCTATAGTAATGCTATAAGATAACGGGTTGAGCAAATTGGTTTTACTGCTTTGCTGCTTCTTCAGATTCCAACTTTTTTTTATTTATCATTTTTTTATTCCCTTCTATGCAACAGTCACGATCATTATTTGTCAAGAATCTAAATTTCAAGACATCTGATGAATGTTTGAAAAAGCACTTTAGCGAACGCTTGAAGGAAGGGAAGATTCTGAGTGTCAGGGTAATTATCTGTGTCCTTAGAACCCTAGTTATCATTTATTGGACCCTATGTACTTTTATATTGGGTTTATTTTTCTTTTTATTGCAGATAAAGAAGCACCTAAAACATGGAAAGAACGTTTCAATGGGTTTTGGTTTCATAGAGTTTGATGCTGTGCAGACAGCAACAAATGTTTTTGCTGATTTACAGGTAAATTACAAACTCAGTTATACAGTTTTTTTAAATCTCATTTTTTCCCAAAATTTAATGTTTCTCTTCACCTGTTTTAATTTTATACACTTCAGGGAACTGTTTTGGATGGGCATGCTCTTATCTTGCAATTGTGTCATGCCAAGAAAGATGAACAAGTAAGGAAAAAGGTTGAGAAGGATAAGAGTTCTACAAAATTACTTGTGCGAAATGTAGCATTTGAGGCAACAGAGAAAGATCTTAGACAGCTGTTTAGCCCATTTGGCCAGGTGATTACCTTTTTCTCATGGAGAGATAGAGTGGGAAGCAAGTGAAAAAAAAAAAAATTCTAGTAGGGGTGACCATGGGCTGATTCAGGCCCAGGCCTGGAACCGGATTGGAACTGGCCCGGTAAAAACCAGAACCGGGGGAGGGACTAGGTCAGGGCTGGTTCAGGTTCAAAATCAGAAAATTTCAAAAAAAAAAAAAAAAGTTAATCAACCTATCAAACAGGTGAACCAAACTGGAACCGGCCTTGAACCGGTGTGGGGCAGTTCCTGTCAGGTTCCACCAGTGGAACTGTGAGCCGCTGGTTCAGAACCAGAACTGGCGGTTCACTGAACCATGGTGACCCCTAAATTCTAGTATGTGTGGCTTACTTTCCTAAAAATTTTGTGCTGCTAGTGTCAGGTCACTGTTAATTAAATTAAGTACTATCTTAAAAGCAACTCTGATGTGAATAAAAGAGGTAGAGGAATAAGTAAATTGTATTCCTTCACATAAATCATACTATGAATTACATGGATATTTATACAATGTTTCTTGAATAGGAACTACAAAAATAAAAGCTAAAAATAAGAAACTAAATATATACAGTCCTACTTTAAGTGATTTACATCCTATAATTTAGTATATTCTACAGCTGTCAACCAGCTCATTCCTCTTCTCTCCTATTTCCTACAATTGCCATGACCTTCAAAAGTCCAGTAAATTCTTCCCTGGACAATGGTACATGGTGGACTGTCTCACATAAGCCTTGGATTATACAATTGGAGTGGTGGTAGGGCCTAGTCAAAGGTGAAATGGTACATCACGGTCTAGGCAAGTGCTTGTGTTTAGATACAGTTTGTTTCATAAATGAAATGCGATCTCAAAATTTTAAGCTGACATTCTTGGAAGTCTCTTCATGCAGTTGGTAGTCATCTTTGGTTTGTGGCTAGGATGCATAAAAACTACAACCAATAGGCATTTCCTAGCTTCAAAAATGTTTTTGTTTCAGAAGCTTCAAGAAATGCCTTGAAAACATTTTGAGTAGGGGTTTGTAATCGAGCTGAATCGAGTGGACACGCTACTTAGATCGAGCTTAGCTCGACTCAAACTCGATCGAGTTTTTTTTTTTTTTTTGTGAAGCTCGAGCTCAACTTGATTAAATAATTTATATATTTGAATTTGGCTCTGTTTGATTCGATTAATATAAATCAAAATTTTAAATTTGTAAAATATATATTTTAAAATATTCAAACTCAATTTAAGTTCGAGCTCACTCGGTTTGATAAGATATATTTATAATTATATTAAAATAAAAGGATAAAATGATAAATATACACAAGCTCGATTAGGCTCTCAAGCCTATTGAGCCACATATTTAGGAGCTTGAGCTCAACTTGATAGCCTACTCGAGTAGCTTGAGCTTGAGTCAATTTTAAATTTTTCTTGAGTCAATCCCAAGTAGCTTGTGAATTGGCTTGAGTTAGTCACACCCTAATTTTGAGGCAGTTTTTGCAAAATTAAAAGCAAAATTCAAAGAGGACTATATTGCTAAAATAAACAAGGTAATTATAATTACACTATTGATTGATGGTGACATATATATATAAAATATTTGTTTATACACTCCTATATTTTCAATATTTATATATTTTCCTGACATTTCTGTTTCTTATTCTTTTAAAAGGATGCCTTTTTTATCTATATATTTTTTTCATATTTCCATGTTTGTGTGCTGCGGCTCCTCTTTTTTCTTTGTTTGTTTTTTCCTCAATTCACTCTAAATTTATTAAATGGTATTCTCACAGGGTTGCCTTGTGAACATAGTGCAATATAGAGAGCTAGACTATGTCATCTGAACATAAGATGGAATATTACCTTTTTCAAACAGTACAGTAAACAGCATTTTGACATTATAGTAGTCTCTCATTGATTTTTTCCCCCTTCAAATGTTTCTTTCAAGCCAATACATTATGATTATGTTAATATTATGGTTCTTGTCAACTCCTGCAACATGCAGATCAAGAGTTTAAGGTTGCCAATGAAGTATGGAAACCATAGAGGCTTTGCATTTGTGGAGTTTGTTACAAAGCAAGAGGCGCAAAATGCACTTCAAGCACTTTCAAATACCCATCTCTATGGTCGACATTTGGTAGGACATCTATAGTTTCAGTGAAAGCTCCTTTTTGCTCCACGAATTAGAGGCTATAGCCTAACTGCTGCTCTAATTTTCAGGTTCTGGATAGAGCTAAGGAAGGAGAGAGCTTAGAAGAGCTACGGGCCCGAACAGGTGCTAAATTCACCGAAGAGCAAAATGGTTTGTATAATTCTACGAAGCTATCTAAGAAAAGGAAGAATATGGCTGTTCTGGATGAAGAAGCCATGAAATTTCAAAGGATCGCTGGTTAGTTCTTTCACCAGTATTCTTATGTTTCAACATGGAGAATAGATGAGTACGATTTTGTAATGTGAACGAGTTATAGATTTACTTTCATCTAATGCTGTCCCCAGTTTTGCTCGTCAGGGGCTAATTTTCGCTTACAGCTTTTTTCTTCAAATGAGAGTAGCATCATTTCTTTCTTTTTTGAACTTGTGAAGCATTTATTTTTTTCTTCAAATAAAAATATTATTTATTTTAAATATAAAAAATGATATATATATTATTTTCTAATTTTAGAATTGAAATGTAAAAAAATTTACTTTCGGGGTTGCCAACGGGAAAATTACTTTTATTAACAGATAAAACTAATAGTTAAAAAAAAAATTTATGGAACTTGATTGCAATTTTTTTTTTACATGACTTAATTGAAAAATCATATAATTTTTTTTTTTTTACAAATTTATATAAAACTTTAAATCTTCGTAAAATTATCCTAATTTGATATATATATATATATATATATATATATATATTTGCAAGTGCAACGCAATTATAATTTGACCAAAATAAAAGTAGAAAATGTATATTCTGAAGCTGAGGTGGATTGATGCACCTCCTATTGATTGGGTTCCACAGCAAAAAATCTTTCTCCTCAAAATCCAAATTGAAACCTTTCCGAGCAACAATAAAATAACTGTTGTGTGAAATAAATTAAGAATAAAATAACTATTCTATAAGTATTAGTTGTGTTTTGTTTTGGTTCAAAGTTATAGAATAACAATTCTTTAATTTTTAAAGAATAGTCATTTTTTCAAAAACAAAAAAATATGTATCCTTTATCTCTTGAAATAGATTATTTCCACTTTTCCCTCTTTTTTTATGTTTATGTTTATGTTTTTTTAATAATAATTTAATTTAAAAATTTCAATATTTTTTCTTTTAATTTAATTTAATTTAATTCAGATTTGACAATTATAAATTATATGAAATTTCTTTATTTTATATGTTTGTATTTTTATGATTAAAAAATTTTAAAATATTATTTATTTATTATGTATTTATATTATTTTAGGGAAATAAAATATACATGCTAATTTTTTTATATATATTTTATGTTTAATTTTGTTTTTTATGTAAAACATGCTAAAATTATATAACTTTTTAATTTTGATACTAATAATAAAATTTATTGATAAGGTATCAATGTCATTTATACTTCAATTTATTTATCCCTCATAACAATACTTATGAACCAAAGTATGAAATATGAATAGAAAAGCAATTTTAGATCATGAACCAAGTATATAATAATAATTATTTAGGAACAATTATTCTAGGAATACCTATTATATTTCTTAAGAATTACAATTATATTCCACACTTATTCTATTCTATTAACCAAACATGGCCGTAATTCCTCGAGACATTATGGGAGAGAAGGATCCTAAAATCAATAATTTATTTGTACATTTTTTTTACTTAATGAGTTTATTTTATAATAAAATAATTTTATTTTATTTAAGAATATTTATTTTTATTTATAAAAAAATTATTAATTAATTTGATATTTTAATACTTTTTAATATATTTAACTTAATTATTTTTTTACTTTATTTAAGGATATTTGTTCTTTTGTTATTATTTCATTATAAATAAAATAAAATTATTTTATAAAATATTTTTAATTTATAAAAAATTAACTTGTGGTACTTGCGAAAAAAGTTATTTTCATAAATATAAAACAATGTTTTACAAAACATTTGGTTGTTTAAAAACAAATAATAATAATATCAACTTTACATAATAAAACTGCACTGATACTTTGTGAAAAATTATATAATTATAAAAGATTATTTTATAAAAATATTATATATATAATTAATTATTTTCTATTTTATATAAAAATATTTTTACTTTATATTATTTTTATTGTAAGTATAGTAAAATTATTTTAATTATTCTATAAAAATATTTTTATTTTACAATAATAATAATAATTTTGATGTCATCCTAGTTCTAAAAAGGAAGATTTTAAGATTTGTTCATACTAATAAGGGAATTTTCATTCAAGAAAAAAGTAATTTGCATAAATTCGTACTTTCTGTAGCATACTTTAGTATGTTGGCCATAACTCACTCTACAAAATTTGGATTGAGATGATTCATGAGGCTGTTGAAAGTTAAGAAAGAGATCTTCAACTTTGTTGAGATATCTGGAGTTAATTCGGTCTTATACTTGAGTTAAAATTATGAAAGATTATCAGATCATAAACAAAACTGAGCAGACTGAATATACATCAGTAAATGGGATGTATCTCACTCAATATAGATTTAAATGAAGTGATTCAAGATGCTTATGAAAGATAACAACAAGAGCTACAACTTTTATATTTTATGCTTGAGTCAATTCGGCCATTATCATGTTCAAAAGTGTGCTACAATGTGCTGTATAAGTAAATCCAAATTTAACTAGGATTATATTTTCTTATTTAAGTAGAATTATATTTTCCTATTTATGAAGGAATTTTTTTTTCTTGTTTAGTTAGGATATTAATTAGGTTTTATTTAGAGTTTCTTTATGCCTATATAAAGGCCTTATGTTATGTAACCTAGAGGGTATGCAATCATGGATGATTAATAAAATTTAGAGAGGATTCTCTGTGGTTACTTGGTGGTTAACCATGTGACAATCTTTGTGACTTATCAATCTATCTTTCAGACAATTGATTATGGAGTCTTCTTAATAACCTTTGTTGCTTGTTTATTATTGTTCAAAAGGTTAAAGTTTTGATATAGCTTTGGTTGTTTGGACTAACTAAACATGAGGTGAAGGTTCTCTATGTCTAAATTGGAACTTGATTTGAACTTTCCTTTAAAGCGTGGGTTTGAGTTCATGTTGAACGGGTTCCTAGAGCAAGTTGTCTAGTGGGTTCGTATCACTTGGTATCAGAGCTTGGCTCAAATAAGGTTTGTTCAATTCAATTCTACGCATCCTTAATTTACTTTTTAATTATTGTGGTTTTAAAAGTTTTCTATTTGTGTCAAAAAAAATAAATATGTTTTTTTTATATAATTTTTTATTTAGTTGGTATTAAATGGATTAAATTCAATGATTTGTAACAAAGGGTCTTAGGTTTCATATACCTAAGGTTTTAGTTGGTCATATCAATTAGATTTTATACTTTAAGTTTGATTTGATCAATTTGCAACGAAGGGTCTTAGGTTTGATATACCTAAGGTTTTAGTTGGTTGATACAAAAAAGGTTTAAGGTTGCTAATATTCTACCTTTCATTTTTTTTTCAATTTTTAGGATTTTGAATTTATTTTCTATTATGAGTTAGAAAAAATCTATCTCTTGAATTTTTTGTTGAGTCTATTCAAAATTTCTTTTATTTTTTTTTCTTGTGTTGTGTTCTTGAGTATTTCTTAAATTAAAAAAAAAAAAATTTCAATTGTATGGAAGGCAATGTGATGCTAGTTCTAAAGAGGAAGATTTCAAGATTTGTTCATACTAATAAGACAACTTTCATTCAAGCAAAGAGCAATTCGCATAAATTCGTATTTTCTATACCATACTTTAGTATTTTGGCCATAACTCACTCTACAAAACTCAGATTGAGATGATTCAAGAGGTTGTTGAAATCTAAAAAAGAGATATACAACTTTAATGTGGATATCTAGAGTTAAAATTATACCTGAGTTAAAATTATGAAAAATTATCAAATCATGAATAAAACTGGGCAGACTAAATATACATTAGTAAATGGGCAATATCTCACTTAATATAGATCCAAATGAAGCGATTCAAGATGCCACTGAAAGATAATAACAAGGGCTACAACTTTTATGTTTTGGGCTTGAGTCAATTCGACCATCATCATGTTGAAAAGTGTGCTATAATGTGCTGCATAAGTAAATCCGAATTTAACTAGGATTATATTTTCTTATTTAAATAGAATTATATTTTCTTATTTACAAAGGATTTTGTTTTCTTGTTTAGTTAGAATATTAATTAGGTTTTATTTAAGGTTTCTTTAAACCTATATAAAGGCTTTATTTTATGTAATATAAAGGGTATGCAATCATGGATGATTAATAAAATTTAGAGAGAATTCTCTATAGTTACTTGGTGGTTAACCATGTGACAATATTTATGACTTATCAATCTATCTTTTAGACAGTAGATTGTGGTGTCTTCTTAATAACCTTTTTTGCTTGTTTATTATTGTTCAAAAGGTTAAAGTTTTGATATAGCTTTGGTTGTTTGGACTAATTAAACATGAGGTAAAGGTTCTTTATGTCTGAATTGGAACTTGATTTGAACTTTCCTTGAGAGCGTGGGTTTGAGTTCATGTTAAACGGGTTCCTAGAGTAAGTCGTCTAGTGGGTTTGTATCACTTGGTATCAGAGCTTGGCTCAAATATGGTTTTGTTTAATTCAATCTATGCATCCTTAATGTACTTTTTAATTATTGCGGTTTTAAAAGTTTTCTATTTGTGTCAAAAAATAAATATGTTTTTTTTTATGATTTTTGATTTAGTTGGTATTAAATTGATTAAATTGAATGATTTGTAACAAAGGGTCTTAGGTTTGATATACCTAAGGTTTTAGTTGGTCATATCAACTAGATTTCATACCTTAAGTATGATTTGATCAATTTGTAACGAAGGGTCTTAGGTTTGATATACCTAAGGTTTTAGTTGGTTGATACAAAAAGGGTTTAAGGTTACCAATCTTCTACCTTTCATTTTTTTTTTCAATTTTTAGGATTTTGAATTTATTTTCTATTATGAGTTAAAAAAAATCTCTCTTTTGAATTTTTTGTTAATTCTATTCAAAATTTCTTTATTTTTTTTTCTTGTGTTGTGTTCTTGAGTCTTTCTTAAATTAAAAAAAATAAAAAAAATTCAATTGTATGGAAGGCAAAGATTTGAGGAAAAATATTTTTGAAGAAAGGGAGAATGATGTGATCCTAGTTCCAAAGAGGAAGATTTCAAGATTTCTTCATGCTAATAAGGCAACTTTCATTCAAGAAAATAACAATTTACATAAATTCATATTTTCTATATTATACTTTAGTATTTTGGTCATAACACACTCTACAAAACTCAAATTGAGATGATTCAAGAGGCTGCTGAAAGCTAAGAAAGAGATCTACAATTTGATGAAGATATCTAGAGTTAATTCAGTTTTATACCTGAGTTAAAATTATGAAAGATTATCAGATTATGAACAAAACTGGGCAGACTGAATATACATTAGTAAATGGGTAGTATCTCACTCAATATAGATCCAAATGAAGCGATTTAAAATGCTACTAAAAGATAACAAAAAGGGCTACAAAATCCAAATTTAACTAGGATTATATTTTATTGTTTAAGAAGGATTTTGTTTCTTGTTTAGTTAGGATATTAATTAGGTTTTATTTAGGGTTTCTTTAAACCTATATAAAAGCTTTATTTTATATGACCTAGAGGGTATGTAATCATGGATGATTAATAAAATTTAGAGAGGATTCTTTGTGGTTACTTGGTGGTTAACCATGTGACAACCTTTGTGACTTATCAATCTATCTTTCAGACAGTAGATTATGACTTCTTCTTAATAACCTTTGTTGCTTATTTGTTATTATTCAAAAGGTTAAAGTTTTTATATAGATTTGGTTGTTTGGACTAAATAAACATGAGGTGAAGGTTCTCTGTGTCTGAATTGGAACTTGATTTGAACTTTCCTTGAAAGCGTGGGTTTGGATTCATGTTGAACGGATTCCTAGAGTAGGTCGTCTGATGGGTTCGTATCAAATTTACAAATAAATAGTAGTTTGTGGTACTTGAGAAAAACATTTATTTTCATTAAATATATAATTTTTTTCCATAAAAAATGCGATCCTTTTTTTGAAAAGAAATACCAAAATTTTACATAATAACACTTTTAATTATAAAATAACACTAACACTTTGTTAAAAAGTATAATGGTAAAAATATAGTTTTATAAAAATATATTTTATAATTTTCATAAAACAATAAATTAATATACATACATACTTGTTTTAATTATTTCTATTTTATTTAAAAATATTTTTATTTTCTATATTTTTTTATATATGAAGTAAAATTATTTTATTAAAATATTATAAATTTACAAAAACAGCAATAATTTACAAAAAAAAAAGAAACTTGCGGTATTTGTAAAAAACATTATACTTTGCACAATATATAATTCCTTTTTCATAAAGCATGTGCTTCTTTTTTTACAAAAAATAAAATCATATCAATTTTACTTATATATTAACACTTTTAGTTATAAAATATCATTAACACTTTGTGAAAGTAATTATGATTATTAAAAATAATTTTATTTTGATAAAACAAGATATTAATAATCTCAAAAATATCAAAAAATTAATATAAAATATGAAATAATAAAAAATTAAAAAATTAATAATCTCTTTATATTTCTTTAATAAATTAAAATGAACTTTCTTAAATAAAATAAGTCAATTTAAATGAACATGTTGTAGAATTCATTTGCAATTCTAAATTTTTAAATTTGTGGAAATTGATTATAATTGCATCAAATTCAAACAAAATGGTTGAAATTTTAAAATAAATTCCATAACTTTTAAAGCTATATTTTTAAATGACTAAAATAGCCCCTTATTATCTTTTTTTTTTTAAATATATATTTTCTATTTAAAAGGGTATTTTTTGACTGAAATAAAAAATTAACTTGAATTCTAGATTTATACAAAATAAAATATGAAATTCATGTGAAATAAATTTTACAAAATATTAATTTGAACCTAGCACACTTCATTAACAAAAATTTCATTTAAAAATGACTTTTATTTGAAATTTGTTTGGAAATAAAATGAATTATTTAGTGGAACGCAACGAAATATAATGCAAAAGGAATCAATGAATAGTCATAAACGATAGAATTCCTTATTCCACAACACTTGAATTCTTGATACCAGAAGCCCAAAAGACTTGGCCAAATCCAAAGGCCTAAGGAATATCCATAATCAGCCTAGGAAGAAGACATCTCCTCAACCCCAAAGACAAAGAGTGCCTTCTTCTCTAAGCTTGGTCACCTACACATGAACAATAGACAACTCATATAAACTAGTGAAGTAAGCAACAAGAGCCATGCCAGACCAACAACGCCTGAACCTGCAACAAAATAGTAACACTGACAAAACCTCTATGCAAGCCATGTCTAGCCAAGGGCAATGCTCATCCTTGTAACAAAGGAGAGAGAATGACCATGTGAAGGAGTATAACACCACTTAAGCCCTAGTTTACAACAGAGAAAAAACATATAAGAGATAGGCAAAACAAATAACAAGGTAAGAAAACTTAATCTCCATAAGCAAAATCCTTTTCTCTCTCTAGTTAGCCTTTTTAACTTAACCATTGGAGTCAGTTCATCGGGACCCCACTTGATGAGTCTTCTCATTGATTTTTTTCTTCTCTTGTAGATACCTTCCATACTAGAGAACTGGCCAATATTAGTTATGCAACTAGTGTGGAACTATAACAGTGTCACCAGAGAAAGATGGAGGATAATCTAACCAACAAACACCTCAATCCACTCTCACCGGACCAAAACCCATTGAAACACCTCTCATCACCAACTTCTCTACCCTCCTTGACACCAACTCATCCTTGTTAACAAATATAGTAACACTACCTCAACCTAATTCCTCACATTCCACTCCATTAAGCCAAGAGCCTAGCCTTGTAGCCCTATCTACCGCCATCTCAATCATAGCAGTGCTCTAAGAGCTCACTGTAATAGTATAGGATCTTAAAAATGTCACTAGAGCCCAAAAAGGAGCCCACACTAAACATGGTGGTAGAATAAAAGATGAACCTTAGAAAACTCCTCTGGAAGCTTGTAGAGGTGCCATGGACCTAGCAAAGAAAGATGCCCTTAAAGTCAAGCATCATACTTGCAAGGGGTCCAAAAGTAACACAAAGGAAAAGATGCTAGCAAATGAAGAAGAATCCAGATGATTCACCAGAAGGCAGGGACATACATGGACCTAGCACAACTGATGTAGATGATTCAATAGATAATTAAAGGGATGAAATTAGAAGGCGAAGGTAAGGGTTTTAATCTCTGAGATACTTGTTAGTGATATGTACTAGGTCAATCATTTGTGATTATATGTTAACTTTCTTATTTTATTAATAAAGAGGTATTTCATTATCATTTGATTTTATGATAATTATATGAATGGTTAATTCTTACTAAGGCCATCAAGTATGTGACTTGATAGTAAAACCCTTAGATTAAAATAAGAGTTCTATTCTAATTATCCCTAGCTATTTATTCATTATATAAATATTAAAGTATTAAGGCTAGTATGATGTTGACTGATGGTTATATTTTACTAATCATGAATATGAGATATTAAGTCAACTCATAAGTACATGATGAGAGATCATGTACTAGTTTGACCCACTATGAGAACACTACTTAGATTATTATCATAAGTGTTTCTTATTACAGTAATTTTATTTTGGTCCTTTAACCTTGAAATCATCATGGATTTCTACATAGCTATTTTATGTTTTGACACATTCTAACATTTTCTTTAACCGGACGATTAAATAGGATGTTGTTGGATATGAAATTAGTTATATGAGGAATGTGAGTGATTCAGAAGGAATTTATCCCTCATTAATATGAGAAAGATATCTAAGGGCCCTTTGATGAGATAGACTGAAGGAAAATGCATGGCCATGCTAAAATGAATTGATAAAGAGTTATCATTTTCAGTCTACTTGGAATCAAGTCATAATATTAAACTATATAAGGATGAAATTCTATGCCTTATGTTCAATTAAGAAATCATGTGATAAAGGGACGATAAAATTCACTGTAATTAGGTTTTGTCAGATTATTGACTTCACATGACTTGGGTAGTCATAATGTCTTGTTAGAGGCCACTTATGACTTGTAGGCCTAAATAGAGATTTAGGCCCACTGTCAATGTTATGTGAACCTATAAGGTCACACACTTAGAACAAGCCCAAAATGAATATGGGTTTAATAAGCCCAAAATAAACTCTGTGGAAATAAATAATTAAAGTGTTTTATTTATTTGTTTAAGATAAATGTTATTTTAAATAAATAAATAAATAAGATATTATTTTTGATTTGTTTTTAAAACAAAATCAGAATATAATAAATGGAAGTTATCAAAAGGTCATTGGTAGGTGAAACCCTAATTTGGAGTCTATAAATATGTTATATTCTCTAGGGTTTAACACACTAGTTTTTCTTGCCTCCAAATTCATTTTCTCTCTTCTTAAAAAACAAAGACAGAGTTTTTCTTTTGTTCTTGATTTGTGAGACAATCAAGAAGGTTGCTAGTACACACTCCAATTTGTTTTGTGAAGGGCTGTTCGTGTGGATACCTATAGAGGACGCATCCTTTTAGAGACGTCTAGATCCGAACAATCAAAGCAAAAAGGCTCGAGGTAAGGTGTCATCGGTGTGAACCTCCTCTTATCCTTCCAGAAAATCTTGCCTCTTCTGCGTCTTGGTGAGATTCTTGAAACCCTAGATTTAATCAAGTAGTCAAATTATATGGATCCAGGTTTGGGAATATGATAAATTTTTAATTGTTCCGTTGCGTTTGTATTACTTAACCCAACAATACTTCCCCCCTTTGATGCAATCTTAAATGACCCTTTTCTGGACAAGTTTAAGGTCCCTCTTTTAGGCTCATATGATGGATCAACTAACCCTATTAGCCATGTGAACACTGACAGGATAACCATTCACTTATAATCTATTAAGGACTCCATTCTCTGTAAATTCTTCCCTACAATGCTAAAGGGGGTAGCCCAAAAATGGTACCAGGGGTTGGAAAGTGGCTCCATTTCCAATTTTGCCCAACTGCCTCAACTGTTCATTGCTAGTTATATGACTTACATACCTATTTAAAAGGTTTTCGTAAATTTGTAAAAGTTGTTCTAAAAGGAAATGGAGTCGTTGAGGGATTTTTTCGAGAGATTCAACAAGGAGCCTATCCTAATTAATGATTTAGAAATCTTGATAGCCATCAAAGCCTTGGCAATAGGAACCACTTGCAAACCACTTTATAACTTACTAACATTGCTCCCTCCAATAACATTTCCTAAGTTAATGGCCAGGGCTTCCCAACGTATCAGGCTTGAGGAAGCAATAATAATTAGCAGAAACTATCTTGACTAATAAAAACCTATTGTCTCTACCCATGATGGAAGCTATAGAGGAGATGGAGAATTAGGGGAAGAGGAGAGAAAAGAGCTTAACTATAGACAACTTAAAGGAAGTGATACAAGCGTGGTTAACTTGTACCAAACCCGTATTCAATCTTGATAAGCTTGCCAAGGATTATTTATAAACCAAGCAAAGGAAAACTCTAATTCCCAATAAGACCCTTAAATAACTTGTACTTAAGAACCTTAATTATAAAGAATTAAAGGTTGTTCAATATAAACCTAAGATTAATGAAGTCAATTTTAAGTCTAAATTAAACTAAGTTTGAATGTACCAAGCCTTCACTTGATAAATTCACTAAAGTTATTTTAAGAATAAAAGAAAAGGACTTTAACCTCTCAAGAATTTAGAATTAATTGATAAAATTCATTGAAATTCTTACTACATTGATAAGGCCTTTATATAGGCATGTAAACATCCTAATCCTTGAAGGAATAGGTTTTTTTACTTATTCCTAAAGACTCCTATAAAGGAAAATCCTTCACTAAATAGGATCCCTTAAAAAATATGACAACTAATGATAACTAAGCTTTGAAAAGTCAAATTGACAACTCATGACAACTAAGTATTGAAAAGTCAAATTGACAACTCATAATAACTAAGAAAAAATTTAAATAAGTCTTTAAATGAGTTGCAACCACTCTCCATCATATCTAGGGTATTATTTGTAGATAATATTCTTGAAAGATTCTTAATTCTTATAGATTCCCTTAGCACCTTCTAGAAGCTTCCAAAATCTTCAAAAATTGTAATTTATGTGTTTTCAATGCAAATCACTCCACTTGAAGAGTTTAACATGAATTCTTAATTTTGAGGGTCAAAAAAGATGATTTTTCCCTTGTGTTAAACTTTCTCTAATTTTACTTGATTGAGCTCCATTTACACTTGTGTTTGGATTCTTTATCCCAAACTTGATCTTTTACTTCAAGAATAATCCTAAACCACCCCTAAACTTCTTCATACAGGTTCTAATCATTGGACCTTTATACTTGAGTGGATCATCATATTGGTTAACATGTTTGGTGCTTGCTTGGTTCACATCATTCCCTCCTTCCTCGCAAAGATTCGTTCTTGAATCTGACCGATCTTATAAAGTTAATATATTTGGATGTCCTTTAGGATCAAATATAAATATCTTGGTAGAGTGCTTCTCCTTTGTAGAAATGATGCACATAAGCAGCTTTAGAATTCCTTGAACTTAAGACCTTACTCAAAATGCAGCACTAGTATTCATAAACTTGTAAATGTTGAATCCTTGTTGTTTCCTTCTAAACTTAAAACATGAATTTCTTAAGTTCTTGATCAAACAAAAAAATCTATGGATTCCTTTGAAAGAAGTAAAATATTGAAGCTCTTTCTCATACTTCATGCTAGGAATGAAATCTTTAAAGGAATTATTGACCTTGTAATGCATTTCCATAGCATCATCAAATGGATTTTTGTATGGCTCAAAACTCTGCAAAACAACTTTCAAAACACTAGAAAAATGAAGATTAGAAGTATTAGTATCATTAAGATGAAAAATTATCCTTCATAATACTCTCAATCTCTAGTTTCCTCTTTTGTGCACAAACTTCCAAATTTCCCTCTTTATGGTGCATATACTATTTATGATCACAATATGCACTCTTGACAACTCCTTGCTATTTAATCCTTCTACAAGTTCACTAGGTTGCTCAAAACTTTGTAAGCACTCCCAATTAGCTTTAATGACATGAAAATTTTCCTTAAAATCTCTTTCAAAGGTTTGAACTTTCTTATCAATTTCTTTGTTAAGTTGCACACACTTGTCTCTATCTTCAACTTCTTATGATATTTCATTAAGGCTTTTAGCGTTATTTTGCTTCAACACGTCCATAATTTCTTTATTAACTATATCCTCTTTAAGACTAATGTAATCTTTCACACTTTCTTCATTTTTTTATTTAATGCACAAGTCTTCAAAAATTGTCTTTGGAGATAAAATTTCAAATTTTCACTTGCCCCCTCTAGTCTTTCCCTTAACTTGTCTTTCAACCACTTCAATGACTTCAACATTCTTTGAACCTTGTTTATGCCCTTGAAAGTGATTGTACAAATAATAATTTTACACAAATCTCTTTCACATGATAGTCTTCATCTCTTGTCATGTAGAGATAGGTTCTTTACCACAATGCCTCCTTGAGACAATCATTAGTTGATTCCACCAAGCTAATGCATAGCCCATGAATGTAGTAATTACAAGATTGAATTTCTTTTCTTTAGAGTAGTTATGGCAATTAAACACAAAATCTACCTTCTTTTCCCATACTAGATATGGTTCGAAATCATTTCTGCCATGGAAATTAGGTATCTTCATCTTTACACTTCCAAGGTTGTTATCTTGCCTCCAACGCCCTTAATTTCTTTCATCAATGGATTCATCAACATTATCATCATGCCATATCCTTTTACAAGCTTGTTTAAGAGTGATTTGAGTTGTATTGTTGGTGTTATTAGTGGTGGTTATAGCTTGGCTTTACTCTAACCTCCCTATTTGCTCTCTAACCTTTTGATGGCTGTTTAACAATTGACTCATTTATTCTTGCATTGTCTTTATAAAAAAGTTTCCATTCAGGGTCTTTTTCAACCTCCTTTGGATTTGCCATGTTATAAACAAAGAAATAAAAGAAAAGAAAACAACCTCACAAGTAACACTCCTTCATGTGTTTACACTTAAAGAATGTCACTCAATGCTCGTGTTTCACTCAATTAGGCTTTTACCCTTTTATGAGCTCAGGACTCACCTTTTACCTCTCAAATTCCTTTCTTATAGTTCTTATGGAACTTAAGTTACTAATTATCAAATTAAAATCAATAAAAATAAATAAAGAAAAATTAAACTCAAATTTGACTATAAGAGCCAAAGAAAATGCAACAAATAAAGATAATATCCAAACAAAACAAAAACAAGAAAATTTAGAATAAGTGTTTAAAATATCCCAAGCGTAACTTAAGAAGAAGAGTAGAATATTCAAAATTGAAATAATGCAAGGTATGGAATTTAGAATGAAAATAGCAATTTGGAATGGTTATAAGTCGAATGAATTTAATTTTGATCAATACACCTCTTTTTTTTTATAACAAATGCTAAAATGGCCAAATTAAGAACACACTTCAATTTGATATGTATTTATGATAAATAAGACTCTTAGGATGCAAAACAATAATAGTATAAATGAATTTTTCATTTTTTTAAAGACTAAAAACAAGTTGGAATATAAAGAAAAGAATGAAATTAACGCAAGATACTAAAAAAAAAAATTTGATCACAATGATCACAAAGAAAATGAATTGATATCAAACAAGACACATGAACAAATGAAATAAGAAATAATGATTTTTTTTGGATTAAATGCAAACAATAAAGAAAAGTAAAGATACGTACTTGATTAATGAGCCAAAGATCTGATACCAAATGATACGAACATGGCTAACTTGTACCAAACCCGTATTCAATGTTGATAACCTTGCCAAGGATCATTCATAAACCAAGCAAAGGAAAACACCAGTTCCTAACAGGACCCTTAAGTAACCTGTACTTAAGAACCTTAATTATAAAGAATTAAAGGTTATTCAATATAAACCTAAGATTAACAAAGTCAATTTTAAGTCTAAATTAAACTAGGTTTGAATGTACCAAGCCCTCACTTGATAAATTCACTAAATTTCTTTTAAAAACAAAAGAAAAGGACTTTAACCTCTCAAGAATTCAGAATTTATTGATAAAATTCATTGAAATTCATACTACATTGATATGGCCTTTATATAGGCATGTAAACATCCTAATCCTTGAAGGAATAGGTTTTCTTACTTATTCCTAAAGACTCCTATAAAGGAAAATCCTTTACTAAATAGGATCCTTACAAAAATATGACAACTAAGCTTTGAAAAGTCAAATTGACAACTCATGACAACTAAGAAAAAATTTAACCAAGTCTTTAAATGAGTTGCAGCCACTCTCCATCACATATAAGGTATTATTTGTAGAGAATATTCTTGAAAGATTCTTGATTCTTGTAGATTCCCTTAGCACCTTCTAGAAGCTTACAAAATCTTCAAAAATTGCATTTTATGTGTTTTCAATGCAAATCACTCCACTTGAAGAGTTTGACATGAATTCTTCATTTTAAGGGTAAAAAAGGATGATTTAAAAGGATGATTTTGCCTTTGTAGTGCAACCAAGCTAAGCAAGCCCATCAAACCAAGTGATCCTTTACATTATAAGGGACTAATTACAAGATCAAGGATAAAGAAGTTCAAACAAGCATTGAATTCGTTTGTCTTTCATATTACAAGCAAGTTGAATTCGTTTGTCTTTCATATTACAAGCAAGTTGGTGGATTCAACTACAAGTACAAGCTTGAAGCCGCATAATGAAGAATTCAAGCTAATTAGCTTAATTTCCTATTCTAAAATTAATTAGCTTGAATTGGACGAATTTGCAAGTTGTTTTTTCTATTTTAGAGTCAATAAGGAAGATTCTAGAAGATGTGAGAAGATTCAAGGATATTCTAAGTCAAAGTCAATAAGCCAATAAGTCAAAGTCAAGAGTCAATGGTCAACATATGACATGGCATGCTTCAATACTTAGTTGTCATAAGTTGTCATATTTTGCTTAGTTGTCATGAGTTGTCAAGTTTGACTTTTCAAAGATGATTTTTCATATTTTGAAGGAAATCTCCTTAATTAAGGATTTTTCTATATAGGCATCTTTGGGAATAAGGAAGAAAACCTTTTCCTTCAAGGGTTAGGTTGTTTACATACCTATATAAGGGCTAAACATATTATGGAAGAATTTAGGATGTATTATTTAACAATTTTAATCAATTAAGTGAGGTTTTCCTTTAACTTTGTTCTTTTAAAACTTTGCAAGTTTACATGAATGGTTTCACATCTACCTTTCATTACAATTGCTAGGTTAGACATAGAATTGTGTGATTGTTCATCTTTTAATAGCTAAGAATCTTGCTTCAATTTAATAAGCAAGGGGTTTAGCTCCATCAACATAACCTATCCTTGATGATCCTTGGGCTAATATTCAAAGTTGGATGCATGTTTTATCTCCGTTATAGGTAGGGTTCGTATCAGTTTCGTATCAAAGCCAAACTTCAAGGTTTGGTTATTTATCATTTAATTTTCATTCATAATTTCTTCTTCTTCTTCTCAATTCTTCTTAATCTCAAAAAAAAAAAAATCAAAAAAATTAAAAAAAAATCCAATCATTGTGTTTTAAGCAAAAGGTTTCAAAATCTATCAACCCTTAATTGATTTAGTTTGTTCAATTTCCGCATCTATTGAAAAAAAATTGTTACTTTATTTTTAATTCAGAATTGTGTAGTTGGTTGTGTTTATGGGTTTAGAACTCAGATTTGACTTCTTTTGTTAATTTTCATTGTGTGTGATTTCTTGGCTTCTAAAAATTGGGTTTTGTTCTTGATTTTGAGAGAAGTTTTGTTCACTTGCTTATTTTCTTGTTTATTTGATTTGTGAATAGTCTCTTTTAATTTTAAGTTTAATTTGATTTTTGTGATTGTGGTGTTGAGTTGATTGAGCAATTCTTGCATAATTTGCATTAATTTTATTAGAACCGAGATTTGGGGAATTTGAGTGGTGAGCTCATAAGAGGGTAATAGGCTTATTGAGTGAAACACGAGTGTGAGTACCTTTTAAATTGAGTGAAACATGTAAGGGAGTGTTTTGTGAGATTTTTTTATTGCTACTAATAATTTCTAGTAGGAAAAATTAATAATGGCTTAAGAAGGTGAAGAAGGAATGCCCGATAAGAAGATGTACATAAAATCCATGACCCAATTGTTTGAGAAATTGAGACTAGATTTGGTAAATCAAATTGGAGACTTGGCAGACTGAATAGACAAAATGGAGTCAAGTTATCATAGAGATACTAGTATAGCCAATACTAGAACCCATTGGAGACATGAATAAGAGGATGATGAACATACATCCAATTTGGGCAGAAACGGGCGTGCAAGAGTTGATAACAACTTAGGAAGCATCAAGATGAAAATTCAAAGCTTTCAAGGCAAGAGTGATGCCAAAGCCTATTTGGAATGGGAGAAAAAGGTGGAGTTCATCTTTGACTACCGTCAATACTTAAAAGAAAAGAAGGTGAAGCTAGCTACCACAGAGTTTATCGATTATACACTTGTTTGGTGGGATCAATTGGTGACTAGGAGAAGAAGGAACTATTATTGACCTATTGAGACATGGGAGGAGATGAAGGCAATTATGCGTAAGAGGCTTGTTCCTACATACTATTTTAGAGAATTATATAATAAACTTTAAAATCTTGTACAAGGATTTAAAAGTGTAGAGGAGTACCATCAAGAAATAAAGATAGCTATGATTAGAGCAAATGTTGATGAAGACCGTGAGGCAACAATGGTGAGGTTTTTGCATGGGTTGAATAGAAACATAGCTGTCTTAGTGGAATTACATCACTATGTTGACATGGATGATATGTTGCACATGGCGATCAAGATTGAGAACCAAATGAAGTTCAAGAATTCTAAAGGCAATTCAACTTCTTCTAGTTCTTCATGGAAGTTAAATTGGAAGAATGGAGGTAAGAGCTTCACTAAGGAAAAATTTGACCACAATAAAGGAGGAAACGAAGGGGGGAATGCCAAGACCAAAGACAAAGGTGAGACTCAAATTAAATGATCTCGTGATGCTCAATGTTTTAAATGTTTGGGTTATGAGCATATCTCTTCTAACTGTCCAAATAAGCGCACCATGACTATGAGGGGTAGCGAAGTCGTTAATGAAAGTGATGATGACAAGTGCAATTTGGAGATGCCCGAGCTTAAGGATGCAAGTGATGATGAGGTTGTACAAAGTCCATCACATGGTTAATTGCTTGTTGCAAGGTGAATCATGAATGTGCAAACCAAGATGGAGGATGAGGCACAACATGAGAACATCTTTCAAACTAGATGCAAGGTGCAAGATAAGGTATGTTGTATGGTCATTGATGGGGGTAGTTGCACAAATGTAGCTAGTACCATGTTAGTTGAGAAATTGCATTTATATACCATGAAGCACCCTAGGCCTTACACATTGTAATGATTGAATGATTATGGGGAGATAAAAGTGACTAAACAAGTAAAGATAGCATTTTCCATAGGTAAATACGAAGATGAAGTATTGTGTGATGTAGTGCTTATGCAAGCTTGTCATATTCTTTTAGGGCGTCCTTGGCAATATGATAGGAGGGCTAATCATAATGGGTTTTCTAATAGATATTCTTTTGTAATGAATGATGTACCCATTACCCTTAAACCTTGAGCCCCTAAAGAAGTGTATGAGGACCAAAAAGTCCTAAAGCAAAGATTTAAAGAGTTTAAAAAAGAAAAAGCAATAAAAATAGAGAGAGAGAGTTTACATAAAAAAAGAAAAGGCAAACAAGCAAAAGGAGAGCTATAAGAAAAGCAATGAGAGGAGTGAGCAAAGAGTGGAAAAAGGAGAGCTTGAGGGGATGCGCAATGAGAAAAGAAGAGTGATGCGCATGCAAAAGGAGAGTTTAGTGTGAATGAGGTAAAACAAGAGAGAAAAGCAAGTTTTTATGCAAAAGAAAAAGATGTCAGGAAAGCTTTACCTTTAAGGAAACCTATGCTTGTACTTGTTTGTAAGGAATCTTATTTTAGCTCTAATGATCTTGACCCTTCTTTGCCTAGTTCTTTTGTGAGATTATTGTAGGAATTTCAAGATGTGTTTCCCGATGATATTCCTAGTGGTTTACCGCCAATGAGAGGAATAGAGCATCAAATTAACTTTGTACCCAGTTTTATAATCCAAATAGACCTGCATATAGATGCAATCTTGAGGAAACTAAGGAGTTGGAAAGGCAAGTTAAGGATCTTATGAACAAAGGTTACATTAGAGAAAGCATGAGCCCGTGTGCCATTCTGGTTTTACTTATACCTAAGAAGGATGGAACTTAGAGAATGTGTGTTGATTTTTACATAATTAATAAAATAATGGTAAAGTATTGTCATCCTATTCCTAGGTTAGATGATATGCTTGATGAATTGCATGGGGCTGTTATATTTTCCAAGATCAATTTGAAAAGTGGTTATCATCAAATTCGCATGAAATAGGCTAATGAGTGAAAAATTGCATTTAAAAAAAATATGGTTTATATGAGTGGTTAGTCATGCCTTTTGGTTTAACTAATGAACCTAGCACTTTTATGAGATTAATGAACCATGTCTTGCGTGCTTTCATTGGACAATTTATGGTTGTTTATTTTGATGATGTACTTATATATAGTAAATCTTTGGAAGAGCATATTGAACATGTGCATTTGGTTTTGGAAGTGCTATGTAAGGAATGTTTGTATGCTAACATCAAAAAGTGTAGTTTTTGCACACATAAGTTTGTTTTCTTAGGCTTTGTTGTTAGTCAAAAGGAATAAAGATAGATGAAAAGAATGTCAAGGCAATTAAAGATTGGCCTACGCCTAGAGGAGTTGGTGATGGGTGAAGTTTTCATGGTCTTGCAAGCTTTTATAGGTGATTTGTGAGGCATTTTAGTACCATTGCATCACCATTGACAGAAGCCATCAAGAAAAATATTGGCTTCAAGTGGGGAGATGCACAAGAATAAGAATTTAACATGCTTAAGGATAAGTTGACATTTGCTCCTTTACTTACTCTACCTAACTTTTCTAAAACATTTGAAATTGAATGTGATGCTTCAGGTTTGGGAATTGGGGATGTTATAATGCAAGATGGACAACCAATTGCTTATTTTCGTGAAAAGTTAAATGGCGCAAGCTTGAACTACCCCACTCATGATAAGGAGATGTATGCCTTAGTTCACGGTTTAGAGGCATGGCAACATTATTTATCTCCTAAAGAGTTCATGATACATACTGATCATGAATCCTTGAAGCACTTGAAAGCACAAAGCAAGCTTAACAAAAGACATGCTAGGTGGAGTGAATTCATTGGGTTATTTCCTTATGTCATTAAACATAAGCAAGGTAAAGAGAATGTTATGGCTGCTGAACTTTCAAGAAGGTATACTTTACTTACTTCTTTAGATGCCAAATTGCTAGGATTTGAATACATAAAAGAGTTGTATAAGAATGACAGTGATTTTGGTACTGTTTTTCATGCATGTGAAAATATTTCTTTTGAAAGTTCCATAGGCATGATGGTTACTTATTCAAAGAGAAACGGTTGTGTGTTCCTAATTGTTTTATGCGTGAATTGCTTATTCATGAAGCACATAAGGGTGGTTTAATGGGACATTTTGGTATAGCCAAGACTTTGGATGTTTTACATGATCACTTTTATTGGCCTAACATGAAAAAGATGTTGTTAGAATTTGTGATATATGCACTGTGTGTAAACAAGCTATGTCTAAGTTAAAACCAAATGGTTTGTATATGCCTCTACCTATGCCTAGTTCACCTTAGATTGATATTTCCATAAATTTTGTGCTTGGTTTACCTAGGACTAGGCGAGGACATGATTCAATATATGTTGTTGTAGATAGGTTTTCTAAAATGGCTCACTTTATAGCTTGTAGAAAAACTAATAATGCACAACTTGTTACTAATTTGTTCTTTTAAGAGATTATTTGTTTGCATGGCATACCTAGAACAATTATGAGTTGTAAATTGGGCACTAAAATTTTATTTTCTATAACATGTCATTTACAAACTTATGGGTAAACTGAGGTAGTTAATAGAACTTTATCTTAATTACTAAGAACCACGGTTAGGTGTAATCTGAACTCATGGGAAGATTGCTGGCCACATATTTAATTTGCTTATAATCATAGTGTGCATTCTTCTATCAATTTCTGTCATTTTGAGATTATTTATGGTTTTATTCCATTAATTCCTTTAGATTTGATTGCTTTACCTTTGAGTAAACAAGTAAATCTAGATTGAAAGAAGAGGGCAGAATTTGTGAAGTCCTTACATGAAAAGTTATGAGCAAATCTTGAAGGAAAGAATAAGCAATATGCCAAACATGCAAACAAAGGGCGTGTAAAAGTTGTATTTGAACCAGGTGAGTGGGTTTAGGTACATTTTCGCAAAGAAAGATTTTCCACTCAAAGGAAATCTAAGTTGATGCCACGTGGCAATGGACCATTGCAAGTGTTAGAGCATATCAATGACAATGCTTACAAGATTGACTTGCCTCGTGAGTATGGTGTAAGTGCTACTTTTAATGTTACTGATTTATCTCCTTTTGATTTTGATGTAGGTGCTAATTTAAGAATGAATCATCTTGAGGAAAGGGGAATGATGCAACCAAGCTAAAAAAGCCTATCAAACCAAGTTGTCCCTTATATTATAAGGGACCAATAACAAGATCAAGGACAAAAAAAGTTTAAACAAGCACTGAATTTGTTTGTCTTTCACATTATAAGCAAGTTGGTGGATTTAACTACAAGTACAAGCTTGGAGCCTCATGATGAAGAATTCAAGCTAATTAGCTTAATTTCCTATTCTAAAATTAATTAGCTTGAATTGGATGAATTTGTAATTTTTTTTTCTATTTTGGAGTCAATAAGGAAGATTCAAGAAGATTCTAGAAGATGTGAGAAGATTTAAGGATATTCCAAGTGAAAGTCAATAAGTCAATAAGTCAAAGTCAATGGTCAATGGTCAATATGTGACATGGCATGCTTCTGTCATAAGTTGTCATATTTTGCTTAGTTGTCATGAGTTGTTAATTTTGACTTTTCAAAGATGAGTTTTCATATTTTGAAGGAAATCTCCTTAATTAAGGATTTTTCTATATAGGCATCTTTGGGAATAAGGAAGAAAACCTTTTCTTTCAAGGGTTAGGTTGTTTACATACCTATATAAGGGCTAAACATATTATGGACGAATTTAGGATGTATTATTTAATAATTTTAATCAATTAAGTAAGGTTTTCCCTTAACTTTGTTCTTTTGAAACTTTGCAAGTTTACTTGAATGGTTTCACATCTACCTTTCATTACAATTGCTAGGTTAGACTTAGAATTGTGTGATTGTTCACCTTTTAATTGCTAAGTATCTTGCATCAATTTAATAAGTAAGGGGTTTAGCTCCATCAACACAACCTATCCTTGATGATCCTTAGGATAATATTCAAAGTTGGATGAGCGTTTTATCTTCGTTATAGGTAGGGTTCGTATCACCTTGTGTCAAACTTTCTCCAATTTCACTCAATTGAGCTCCATTTGCACTTGTGTTTGGATTCTCTATCCCAAACTTGATCTTTTACTTTAAGAATAATCCTAAACCACCCTTAAACTTCTTTATGCAGGTTTTAATTATTGGACCCTTATACTTGAGTGGATCATTGTATTGGTTAACATGTTTGGTGCTTGCTTGGTTCACATTAGGAAGAGTAGAGGATAGGAGAATTGATAGGTACAATAGGCACCATCACTTTCGCATGGATCTATATCCTCAACACAATTACACCCCTCTTAACACCTCTAGGAGGTGGATACTAATATGGATTAAATAGAGCAAGCAAACTGGCCGAGGAGGAGAGACTCATGATCCCTTAAAAATCATGATAAATACTATAAATTTCATAAGGGAGTGGGTTATAATACAAAGTAATGTCTTTAGCTAAAGGATAAGATTTAAAGACTCATCAGAATAGGGCACCTCTAGAGATTTATGGGAGAACCCAAGAGGAACAGATATTTCCATATTGGAAGGGTTAGTGAAGAGAATGGGAGAGAGAAGGAAGAAAAGAAACCTAGGGAAGAACCCAAGGCAGTAATAAATATGATCTTAGGAGGGTTACCTCAGGAAGGAGTACTATACAAAAAAGGAAAAAGATTCAGGGGTATTTACTCAACAATCATTAGCCAGCATGAACAACAAGCCATATTTTCATTGAAGGATGGTGAATGGTTAGATAGAGCACACAAAGAAGCCTTGGTAATCGATGGGAGAATTGATAACATCTTGTTGAGAAGAGTACTGGTGGATGACAGAAGTGCCATAAATATGATGACTTTTAGTGTATTCAGAGCTTTAGGCAAATCTATTATTAATCTTAGAAGAGTATCAAACCCCCTAGTGGGGTTAGGAGGGACCTCTACCCCTATCCAAGGGTCTGCCATATTTATGTTGCAATTGGGTGAAGATGGGCATTACAAGGAGTTCCCTATGGTTTTCATGGTGGTGGATATTCCATTTGCGTATAATGCTATATTAGGTAGACCTTTCCTTTATGACACGTGTGCTAGTACTTGCATTAGGTACCTTATGATGAAAATCCCTATAAAAAACTATGTATCAAAGGAAATAAAAAAGCCTCCAAAGAAGATTGTATGATAGCATTACAAGCCATAATAGAATCCTTACCCTTGGAAACATTAGAATCTGAGAGAACCAGCTAGAACCAATAGGAGATATAGTGGAGCGACCAATATCCAAGGCTAAGAAGGTGAAACTGGGGACTAACATGGAGAGTCAGTGCGTCAAGATGTCCAGTGGGTGTTAAAATAAAAGGAAAACTCTTTTACATGTTCTCTTAATAATATCCAAAGGATTAGCCTAAAAGTCAAGACATATAAACTAAATGTGGACTTGTCCATGAAGCCAATAAAGCAAAAGACGAGGAGATATGCACTAGAAAGGCAAAATTCCATATCAGAGGAAATTGATAAGCTTTTGAGAGCAATCTTCATCAAGGAAGTGTATTATCTTGAATGGTTATCTAATGTGGTTTTGGTGAAAAAAGCTAACGGCAAATGGAGGATGTGTGTTTATTTTACAAATCTTAATAGGGTTTGCTCAAAAGATAGTTACCGACTCCCTAACATTGACTAATTGCTGGAGTCCACAATGGAATACGAGCTGTATAGTTTCATGGATACATAAGTGGGGTAACACTAGATCTGGATGAGTAAGACGAATGAAGAAAATACATCTTTTGTAACCGACAATAGGATTTTCTTCTACGGTAAATGGATATTCCATTTACGTATAATGCTATCCTAGGTAGATCTGTCCTTTATAACATGTGTGCTAGTACTTGCATCAGGTACCTTGTGATGAAAATCCCTACGAAAAACTATGTATCAAAGGAAATCAAAGAGCCTCTAGAGAAGCTTGTGTGGTAGCATTATAAGCAATAACAAAATCCTTACCCTTGGAAATATTAGAATCTGAGAGAACCAAGGAGAACTGGCCAAAACCAATAGGAAAAGTAGTAGAGTGGTCGATTTCCAAGGGTAGGAAAGTGAAACTGGGGACTAAGATGGAGAGTTAGTGAGTTAAGATGTCCTGTGGGTGCTAAAATGGAAGGAAAACTCTTTTGCATGGTCTCTTAATAATATCCAAGGTATTAGCCTGGAAGTCATGACACATAGACTAAATATGGACTTGTTCGTGAAGCCAATAAAGTAGAAGAAGAGCATACATGCACCAGAAAGGCAGAAAGAAATATTAGAGGCAATCGACAAGCTTTTAAAAGTAAGCTTCATCAGGGAAGTGTATTATCTTAAATGGTCATCTAATGTGGTTTTGGTGAAAAAAGCTAATGAAAAATGGAGGATGTGTGTTGATTTTATAAATCTTAATAGGGTTTGCTCGAAAGATAGTTACCCACTCCCTAACGTCGACTAACTACTGGACTCCACAGCGGAATACAAGGGGCCATGTACCAATGGTTGGTCAATTGAATATTCAAGGGCCAGATCAGGAAGAGAATAGAAGCATGTGTGGATGATATGATAGTTAAGCGTGAGAAAACTGGGGACTATGCTAAAGATTTAAAAGAGGTTTTTGATATACTGGATGAGTTTTGCATGAAGCTGAATTCAGATAAGTGCATTTTTGAGGTATCAACAGGGAAGTTCCTTGAGTTCATGATCCAATAAAGAGGAATCAAGGTAAACCTAGAACATATCAAACTAGTAGAGGAGATGAAACCCCCTTAAACCATCTAGAAAGTGTAGAGGTTGAATGAAAGGATCACAACACGGGGCCATTTCATATTTTATTCTTCCAAAAGATGTCTCCTATTTTACAAAACATTGAAGTGTCTCAAGAACTTTAAATGGACAGAGGAATGGCAGAGGGCATTTAAAGAACTAAAACCTTCTTTGGTTCCCTACCACTTTTTAGTAAACCAAACCAGGAGAATCACTTTACTTGTACCTAGCCACTTCAGAGGAAACAATGGTGTCAGTATTAGTTAAGGAAGAAGAGGATGAGTGTAGACGGCGGGATTTAGCGTGCGTTCAAGATTTTAGCAACCGTGTCACTGTTTGAGCTTAGGGCTCTAGAGAACCATTGTCATAAAGACATGGCGTGGAGATGAGGAGTTGCCACCCAGGGTAATAACTGAGACATATCAAAAAGGTGGTACTCGATTCCCTAAAAGAAAGCTAGCACCATAACCAGGAGATTCTGGGTACAGAATACCAACTTCTTTCAATCTTGTGTTCATATAGAATTACTTTATGAATTACTATCTTATCCTCTATTTACATGCAATTTCATATAAACCCAAAACAATAAACTCCAAGGCTAACTAATCATGAAATATACAAGTAAATAATGCAATTCAATAAATCACATAATCCTTAAGTTAGTCTAATATACATGAATTTTAAATAAATGAGCTAAAGTCTACATGTTTTAATTTATAAGTGAACCTAAAGACCTAATTCCTTTTTATTTTAATTAAATGAACCTAAGTCTACTAATTTTAATTCTAAAAATGGGCCTAATTCTAGATGTTATGAAGATATTTAAATTAACAAGCTTAATTCTACATGTTTTAATTAAATAATGATCTTAAATCTACAAATTATGAAAAAGGGCTTAAATTGAGTGAGCTAAGTTTAAATTAATTAAATTAAATTAAGTGGGCCTATGTCTAATTAACTAAATGGGTCTAAAGGTATTTCTAACCTAAAATCTAATTAATTATGGACCTAAAATTAATTAAACCTAATTAATTATTAAATGATATGGGCTAAAAATAAACAAATCAAAATCTAAAATGGGCTTAAGGTCCAAAACACACAAAAATAATAAATAAGCTTAAAAACAAATAAAAAAAAACATAAAAAACAATTAAATAAGATCAAATAAATAACTAATTTAATCCTTACTAAAACCCTAATTTTTATTAACATTCAACCTAAATTAATCTACTTCCTTCATTGATTTTAAATGATTACCAAATTGAAACCTAATTTTACTAACCAATTTAAAAAATTATGCAACCACTCACACAATTTTATTACTATTCCCACTATTGGGGCTATTACATTAATTCATAAAATAATTAATAAAAAAATAAAAATAAAGAATAAAATAAAAATAAAGACAATAAAAATAAAAAATAAAACCCTAGAAACTAAGTCTCTACGGGGCTTGATCCATAGTCTTTTATGGATTTCCAATAAAATTCATCTTTCTCATATGATCACCATGTGTTTTCCTCCACAATCACCATAAAAAAATAAAATAATAATTAATAAATAAATTATAATAGAATAAATAGAATAATAAATAAAAAATAAATAAATAAAAGAAGAAGAAGAAGAATATGATATGCCTATGGATGATTAGGGTGCTCCTCAGATTTGTGATTCACCGTTCTTGATAAGTCTTCGAATCTTTTCTTTAAAAAATTCTTCATGAGTCTTGAATTAATTGATGAATCAACATAATTTTTGATTAAGAATAAATAAAAGAAAAGTAAAATCACAATTTTCTTTCCTCTCCTTCTTTCCTACGCCCCTCTCTTCTTCTCCCTTTTTCTGCTTTTCTACGTTTCTTCCCCCTTTTTTCTACCTCTAGCTCTTTTTTTATAGTAGAACTAGGAAGCCTAACCCTAATCCTAATGTGATTCTTATTCCTAAAGTGTATTTAGGAATTTTGAACCAAATAGGATTAAATTAATTAGGAAGTTTAAACCAATTTAGGACTGAATTAATTAGGAAATTTAAACCACCTAAAATTGGAATAATTAGAAATAGGAAAATGGAAGAGTTTAATTATGACTGGGATTGTGCAATTCCGATCGGAATTGCACAATCCCAATCAGAATTATTGTAATTCCGATCGGAATTACATAATTCTGGTCGGAATTATGGAATTTTGACACATTTAATTACAAAAAGGCTCTCAAAAAAATTTAAATTTTACAATTAGGTCCTAAAGAGAACTTTGCAATTTAGTCCCTGAAAACATTAAATTCTTCCTTTAAAAGCCTTTAGAATTTTTTAAAGATTAAGCATCAAAGACATTTTCATCATTGGAGTCCTTTGCTGCATCCATAATATGTCATCTCGAAATTGGGTGTCTACAATGAGCAGTTCCATATCTATTATGTCAGCAGAGCCTTGAAATGAGTAGAAGTAAGGTACTCAAAGATGGAAAAGCTTGCATTTGTTAAGGTAATCTCCACCAAGCAACTCAGGCAGTATTTTGAGGCATATTAAATTGTGGTAAGAACAGACCAACCCTTATGCAAGGTACTCCAAGAAGCAGCAACATTAGGAACGATAGTGGATTGGGCAACCAAAATAAGGGGATATAAAGTCATGTATGAACCTAAGAAAACCATGAACATGCAGGTATTAGCGGATTTCATGGAAAAAATGGGGAAACTGAAGAAAAGATGGCTTTCTTTAAGCAAAGTCCTTGGCGCCTATTTGTAAATGGGGTAGTGAGATAGATAAGAGTTATGATTAAGGGACCATGTGGAATAAATATTGAGTATGCCCTATGCATATGCTTTAAAGCTTCTAACAATGTGGCGGAATATGAAGCCATGATAATCGAGCTCAACTTAGCTAAAGAAGTGAGGCCTAAATCATTGGTGGTGCATAGTGACTTTAAGTTAGTAATAACTAGATGGAAGGGTCGTTCGTTGTAAAAGATAAGGATATGTTAAGATATTTACAAATGGCCAAAGGGTTAGTGGAGCAAATGATGCAATCAAAAACCAAACTCACCCTCAAGTTGATACCTAGGGAATCTAATAAGGAGGCTAATTTATTGTCTAAAATAGCATGTGAGGTGAAAAATCCACCTTGAGCCGTATTGATGGAAATACTCATGGAACCCACCATCCATAGTATACCCAAGGTGCTAATAGTATAAGACATGGGTTGGATAAAACACGTCACCATGTGGCTTGACTTAGAGATTCTCTTAAAAGATAAGGAGGAAACCAAGAAAATCCAATAAAAGGCAGCCATGTACTCATATAAGGATGTGATTTTTTTAGGAGATCCTCCACCTATCCATGGCTAAGGTGCGTGATAAAAGAGGAAAAGGAATATGTTTTCAGAGAAATCAACGAGGGTATTAGAGGAGCCTACAAAGCCACTAGCACAATAGCTAGGAAAACCTTACTGCTAGGGTACTTTCAATAATAGAGGCAAATGTTAAAGAGTTAGTAAAAAGATGTAATAAATGCCATTATCATAAGCACCAACTCCATAAAGGGCATTAGCTATTGCTTGGCCCTTTGTGTAATGGGGAATAGATATCCTGGGTCTATTCCCCCCACAAAAGGTCATAAGAAGTTTTTGATAGTGGTGGTAGATCATTTCATAAAATGGATGGAGGTTGAGCCAATGGCATCCATCACACAAAAGAAAATTACCAACTTCTTTTAGAGAGAGGTTGTGTACAGGTACAGAATACCAAAGAGACTCTCATAGGAAATAATGACTGAAGTAATGAATCATACCTGTAGATACCCAATTTTGAGATGATGAGTTATAGATGCGACAAAAGACTTCAATGATGAAAATGTCATGAATAGGTCTTTAATACTTGAACTTTGAAACTTTAGGGGTCAGATTGCATTTTTTCAAAGAAAGAATTTGATGTTTTCATGGACTAAATTGCAATGCTTATTAAGGATCAAATTGTGAAACTTAAATTCTTTTAAGGACCTTTTTGTAATTAAAAAAATGATCAGAATTACACTAATTCCGATCGAAATTACACCTCTCCTGCCTCAATTCTCAAATTTTCCAGAAAAATTGAGTCCTAATTGATCTAAAATTCTCCTAAAATTATTTTGATAATGTTTTTAAGGAAATAGAAGTCTTTTAAGAATCAATTTATAACTAGGGTTTGAAGACGTATCCTTATATAAGGAGTGTTTTGGCTCTAAAAATAAGGGGGAGGCAAAAAAAGAAAAGGAGAACGAAGGAAAAAAAAAGAAGAAAAGCAAAAAGAAAAAAGGAAGAGAGGTCTAGCAGAGGAAACAAAACGTAGAAGAAAAAAAACGAGAAAGAAAAAAAAAAGAGAAGAGGGGAGAACAACAAAAAAATGGAAAAAAGAAAAAGAGTATTGCATTCTCTATAAAAATTCTATTGTTTAATTGCTTAAAGAAAGATTTTTGAAGGATTTTTTAAGAATGATATTCGAAGACCTATCAAGAACAGTGATTCTACAAAATCTAAGGAAAGCTCCATTAAAATCATCTATAAGCATCATCTTCTCCTTATCTTATTTTATTTTATTTATTTATTTATTTTATTGATTTTTAATTTTGTTTTATTATTATTATAATTTATTCACTAAACATAATTTTTGTTCTTTTTTATGGTGATTATGGAGGAAAACACATGATGATCATACTTGGAGAATCAAATCCATAAGAGGTCCATGGAATGTCATGGATAAGACCTTGTAGAGATATAGTTTCTAGGGTTTTTTTAATTATTTTATTTATTTATTTTTGTGGTTGTATTAATTATTTTTATTTTCAATAGATTGTTGTAATAGCCCCACTAGTGGGAATAGTGAAATTATGTGTGTGATTGCACTTTTTTTTATTTTAATTAATTGGTTAGTAAAATTAGGGTTTCAATTGGGTAATTAATTAAAATCAATGGAGGAAGTAGATTAATTTAGGTTGCATGTTAATGAAAATTAGGGTTTTTAGAAGGAATTAATTTAATTAGTTGTTTGATCTTTTATTTAATTATTTTGATATGTTTTATTTGTTTTTGGGCTTGTTTATTTATTTTTATGTGTTTTAGGCCTTAAGCCCATATTAGATTCTAATCCACTTATTTAAATTTAGGTTTTTTAGGTTTAATTAATTAAAATGCATTTTAGGCCCATAATTAATTAGATTTTAGGGTAGATATAACTTAGGTAAATTAGACATAAGCCCACTTAATTTAATTTAATTAATTAGACTTAGCCCACTTAATTTAAGCCTTTTTCATAACTTATAGATTTAAGATCACCTTAGAATTAAAACATGTAGAACTAGGCCTATTAATTTAAATGCTCCATAATTTGTAGATTTAGGCCCATTTTTAGAATTAAAATAAATAGACTTAGGTTCATTTAATTAAAATTAAAAGGAATTATTTTTTAGGCTCACTTATTAAAAAATGTAGACTCGGCTCATTTAATTAAAATCTATAAATATTAGACTAACTTAGGGATTATATGTTTGAATGGATGCATTATTTACTTGTATTTTCATGACTGGTTTATCTTGGAGTTAATTGCTAGAATAAGGGTTTATATGAAATTGTATGTAAATAAAGGATAATACAGTAATTCATAAAGTAATTCTAAATGAACACAATACTGAAATAAGTTGGTATTCCGTACCCAGAATCTCCTGATTGTGGTGCTAGCTTTCTTTTAGGGAATCGAGTACCACCTTTTCGATTTGTCCCAGTTATTACTCTAGGTGGTGACTCTCATCTCCATGCCATGTCTTTGTGATAGTGGTTAGTGTGTTCTCTAGAGCCTTGAGCTCAAATAGTGTCGCGATTGCTAAAATCTTGGACGGGCGCTAAACCCCACTGTCTACGGTACCCTACTACAATGAATCAAGAAAAGGCTAGACTAAGCAAAAAGAGAATGAAAGGAAGAGCTTTATAGCGTCCTATGGTCTTACAGAATAACTCCAAAGGAGAAATTTAGAGAACCCACCCTTTTTAAGCTAGCATACGGGATGGAAGCAGTTGTACTAGTAGAAATTGACCTTTTGAGCCATAGAGTAGTCATGTATGGCAAAGAGACAAGCCATAAAGCTCTACAAACAAACCTAGACTCACTAGAAGAATTTCAAGAAATCGTAGAAGTCAGAATGGTAGCTTGTAAATGGAAGATGAGTCGTTACCATGACAAACGAGTTAAAGTATGAAAGTTTGAACATATAGACTTGGTATTAATTAAAGCAAATGTACGTAAGGGGAACACTAGAGTTAGGAAGCTTAAACCTAATTGGCAAGGTTTGTCAAAAGTAGAAGACATAGTAGGCCTAGCCACCTATAAACTATTAGAAAGGCAAACCCATGCCCAGAACATGGAACACCACAAATGTCAAGAAATTCTACTAATGAAAAGCAACTGAGAGGCAAGGAGAGAAACACCTAGAATTGTTATAGCGCACTCATAAGGATTTTGAAAAGCTCTTGCGCTTCTATACAGGCAAAGCTACCATAATTTTATCATTTTATATCCAAATTAATACAAGGCCCAAAGCTACACTTTTTCCCCCATTTGTAAAGCAGCCTAAAATTTACATAAATCCCTAGCATGATGAAACTCCTAAAATTTACATAAGTCCCTAGCATGATGAAACACTCAAAGGAATCTCCTAAAATTTATGTAAGTCCATGGAATGATAAAACACCCAAAGGAATCTCCTAAAATCCACACAAGTCCCTAGTATGATAAAATTCTAAGAGGAATCTCCAAAAATTTGCACAAATCCTTAGCGTAGTGAAATACCTAGAGGAACCTCATAATAATATACTAGTCTTAGGAATAACGAGTCATCCAGAGGAGCTTCTTAAAAATTTGAAGAAAGCCCCTGGCATAATAAATGGCTCGAAGAAGCAACCTAAAATCTACACAGATCCATGACACGACAAAATTGCTTAAAATAATTTTATAAAAGTTCATATAAATCCTTGATGCAACGAATTGACCAAAGAAATCCCTTAAAAGTTATAAGAATCTATAGCAAAAAAAAAACCCTCGAATCATCGAAAAAGGTTTCAAAAAGGGTCACCAAAATTTTATTACGACAAAACAACAAAGAAAACCCCTATAATAGGCAAATCACGGGAAACCCCCTAAGTGAAAAATGTGCTTCCCAAATGTAAACTCTCAATCCTCACTAAGGCCGAATCACAACCATGCACAAAAGGAAAATCTTAAAAGTTGTATCTTCTTTGGCAAAAGTAAAGTCACTTAATAAACATAGCAACCAGATACACAAAGTAGATGGAAAAAAATAACACTTAAATGAAAGTCAAAACATTAACAAGATAGAAAAAAATAACATAAACACAAACAATGGTTCATAATAAATCCCTATCACACAGAAGGATCCATAACAAGGTAACAAAGAAAATTATTTATAAATCCAAAATAATTACATCCTAAAGTAGAAATTAAAATAAATAGTTACGTGTCATGAATTTAGGCTTAGAGGTTAGCCAAGTCATACAACACTTAATTAAACTTGCAAGTGAAGTATAAATAAGTAAGACTAAATGTGAGTTAGAGTGGATTTTTGGTGTGCAATGTAGGGTAGCAAGGGTTTAGGACTAGTGTAGAGTAGAGTCAAAAGAAATTAAGCTTATAAATGTATAGAGCTTTATTAATTTTGTCATCAATCTTTACAAATGTGTGGGGTGGGCCTTTATATAGGTTTTCCACCTCCTTAACATGTGGCTATAATTGTTTGATCTAGATATTTTTATACAAGATATTTATTTACAAAGCTTCCCTAGTAGGCTACTTAATTTATAAGAGTAAGGGAACATTCTAGAGTCAGGCTAAATCTTCTTGTATAAGCAACATAACAAGTGAAACTTTTGAAAGGGTAGCCTTCCTAGCTCAAACATGGGAAGCTTGTAAACAACTCCTTGGCAAGGCTTAGCAGCATATAGCCTTAGCCATTCTCTACAAGTCTCCAACACCTTTTAGAATCTTCTTCCTTGCACACACTTTAGGCTAGGTATGTAGCAGCCTATTCCTGCCATGTCTTAGGCATAATTCTAACCATGTGCACCAAAATAGGGCAGGCTATAACATATGGTTGTAAATCACCAATGCAAGCACAATCAAGGTGAGGATGGTGAGCCTTAAGCTCTCAGGAGAACTATCTTTAACATCTTCATAAAGAGCCAACAATTGATTAATAATGGTTTGGATTTATGCATTATGATCGATGATAGTCTTTTGGCTAACCTCTATCAATTTAGTTAGAGATTATTGCAGCTTATCCTTCTCTTGGATTAGCTTTTGGTTCTTATTTCTTTTTGCCCGCAATTATTCTTCCAACATAGGGATCCTCTTTTGATTCCCCTTCATTGCATCAGAAAGATCCTATGCATGCCACTTTCGGAGGTGAACTAACTTCACAATAGACCAAATAGCCCTAGATCGCCAGGTGGTTAAGTCCTTATAAAGGGCAACCAACCTGTCATCCACCATTAATGAAAGCTTAAGTTGCTACTAAGAAACCAAGAAAAGCATGTGAAGAAAAATCATATTATAAAGAAAATAAAAATAGCACAAGCAGAACCTCACCTAAAAGACAGACATACGGGAAAATCTCCTAAAGATTAAATTATTAGTGATGGCATTATGGAGATCCTAATCTCCAGGGAGCTAGCAAGCTTTGGTTAAGTCAACATTAACACCCATAGAACAAATAGACACTAGACTATACTTCTGGTGTTTCTTTGAGCCTTGTACCTTTGGATATGCATAGGGAACTATCATAGAAAATCCTCACACTCTCATGAAACCTCAGAGTCGAGTAGATTTTTCCATCCCACCAAATATTCTTATCACATAATCTGTAAGGATACATTCAATTTCCTTGTCAAATTCTATAACAACAATAGTTGGAGCTCTCTCTTGGACTCACCTGGGGTCTTCCTTATTTTTTTGGTATGGTTTGAGCATACTGACATGGAAGACATTATGAATCTTCAGCTTTAAAGGGAGTTAGAACTAGTAGGAAGTAGCACCAATGCGCTTTTCAATCAAAAAAGGGCCTTCATATCGCCTTACTAAGCCTTTATGCACTTGGCAGAGAGACTTGAACTGATTAGGTAGGAACTTAACTGTCACTAAGTCAACAACACTATACTCCTTATGGCGCCTTTTTGCGTCGAACCACTTCTTTATATGCCATGCTGCCTTGTTAAGTCATGCCTTTATAATGTCTGCCTCTTCATGTCATTCCCTTATAAACTTATAGGCAGAAGGGTTGACTCCTCCATAGGTGGCAGTAGTAGCATTTAGAGTAAGTGGCTGCTATCCCATAATAATTTTGAAGGGACTCTTGCCAATGGACTTGCTCCTTTGGAGGTTGTACAAGAATTGGGCCACATCAAGTAACTTTACTCAATTCCATTAATACACCCTCACATAGTGCCTTAAGTATAGCTCAAACAAGGCATTAATCTATTCAATTTGGCCATCACTTTGAGGATGGAAGCTGGTTGAGAAGTTAAGTAGCTTAAACAACTCTCGCCAAAATTTACCCCTGAATTGAGGATCGTGATCGCTAATGATGGTCCTTGGCCATCCCCATAACTTCACCACATTCTAAAAGAATAGGTGAGCCATTTTGTTAACTTCACAATCAATAGGCGCAGGGATAACAATAGCATACTTGCTAAATTTATCCATAATCGCCATTATGCTTTTGAATCCTTCAGACTTCAGTAAGGCCATAATAAAATCCATCGAGACACTTTCCCAAGGCTTTTTAGTAATGGGAGGGGCTCAAAAAGGCAAGTAGGTTATTGTTGTTCCACCTTGTCTTATTGGTATATAAGACAAGTGCACATATGTGCTCTAACATCATCATTGAGTTGTGGCCAATAATAGCTTTGTTGAATAAGAGCTAAAGTATGATTCACATTAGGGTGTTCATCCTATAAGGAATCATAGCATTCCTTTAAGATTTCTCAGTAAAGATTTCCCCACTTTGGCACATAGACTTGATTGCCAACAATGAGTAACATGTCATCTTTCTCCTAAAATCTATGAGTTTTCCCCTCAATAGCCAACTTGAGTAGATTCTTGGCCTAGCTTTCTTACTATATTCCTTCCTTGATTCAATTAAGGAAGTAAATCTTTGGTGCTCTTACTGAGAGGGCAGCCAATTCAAGCTTCCTATTTAGTGCATCAGCCTCGACATTGGCTTTGCCCGGCTTGTATTCAAGCATGTAGTCAAACTTGGCCAAGAAATCCTACTAGCATGCTTGTTTAGGACTTAATTTCTTTTGAGTATAGAAGTAGATTGTAGCCACATTATCCTTGAAAATTTTGAACTTGCTACCAAGTAAAGAATTCCTCAAAGTATGCAAGTAATGAATAATGGCAGTCATTTCCTTTTCTTGCACTGTGTACTGCTGCTTCATGTCATTAAGCTTGTAACTTTCATACACAATTTGGTGTTGGTCTTACATTAAAACACCCCCTATGGTGAAGTTAGAGGCATCCATATGCATATCAAAGGCTTCCTATAGTTAGATAGTGTCATAATGGGCTCCTTAGACACAACTAGTTTCAAGGCATTAAAAGCTATTTGGCACTCTTCACTCCAACACCAAGCCTTATTCTTTTTCATTAGGTTTATAAGTGGAGTTGTAATGGCTGAATAACCTTTAGTGAAGCACCTATAATTTACCAAAATAAGGAACAATCATTGTTTGGGCACCTTTGAGGGAGGTTTCCATTATTGGATAACTTGCACCTTGGCTAGATCCATCATTAGTTTGCCCTCTTTGATCCTATGCCCAAGGAACTCCACCTCTTGCTTGGCAAATAACTTATTTTCCTTCTTTATGTATATTTCATGTTCATAAAGCACTTAAAAAAATTATTTGAGGTGTTGAATATGTTCCTTAAGGCTGTTACTATACACCACAATGTCATCTAAGTAAACAACCATGAACTTATTAAGGAATGAGTGTAGTACCTTATTCATTAAGGTGCAGAACATGGTAGAGGCATTGGTAAGGCTGAAGGGCATAACCAAGAACTTAAAGGCTCTATAGTGTGTGACATATGCAATCTTAGGCACATCGCTAGGTACAATGCGGACTTGGCAGTAACCAGACCACAAGTTAAGCTTTGAAAAGTATCTCACGTTACTTAGTTGGTCAAACAAATTAGCTATCAAGGGAATTGGGTACTTTTTCTTGATAGTGATTTTGTTTTGTGCCTAATAGTCAATGCACATATGTAAAAAACCATCCTTCTTCCTTTGGAAAAAGACCGGGGCACTATATAAGGCTTTGAAGGGCTAAATAAAGCTCAAATCTAGCAAGTCATAGAGTTGTCTCCATAATTCTATAAGAGCTGCCATGTGATATGGTTCCATGGTAGGAGGTTTGGCATTAGGCTCAAGCTCAATGTGGTGATCCATAATTCATTTTGGTGGTAATTTCTTTAGTAACTCATATAGCATTACATCCTTGTACTCATCAAGGACTACCTTAAATGATAGTGGTAGAGAAGGGTAGAATGTACAACATCCTCCTCATCATTGAGCTCTCTCATGGTTGTAACATAACACTCGTCGTTCTTGAAACCCACTTAAATTACAAAGGATAAATAAAATCAAGTTTTGATTTCCCCATTCTCTTTAAGGGGATCATTCAAACTTTAGAGTCATCAAGGATCAATAGAGAGCTCATAAAAGGGACTAGAATGGCAAAGGCCTTATAAGATAATGTTAGACCAAACACAACTTTGAAATCATCCATAGGCACAACAATGAAGTCTAATGTACTTTACCAATCACCTATTTGTACCTTCATGCCTTGAGCCATGCCATAGGTAAGTTTGGCCTCTAAGTTTATCACCTTGATAATGCCAACTCCTTTGGTCAACTTGAGGCCTAGGCAGTTTGCCTCTTAAGGGTTAATGAAATTGTACATAGCACCTATATCCAACATCGTACATGTAGCTATACCTTTAATGAAGGCATCAACGTAAAGCAAACTTCCCTCTTTAACGGAGGCTAAAAGGAGAAGTTTGGAAAGGGCTCCCAAGTGCAACAAAGAACCCATACCAGCTTGAGGTTCATCTTAGGATTTCTCCTTATTGAATTCTACCACAATTGTGTTCATGGCTTTCTTGTTAGGATAGTCCCTCACCTAACATGGTCCATCACACATGAAGCATGGCTTAGGAGGCTTAAAGGTAGTAGCTTTGTTTTTATATGAGGAGCCTTTTTCATGCTTAAAGTTGCCAGCAAAGGATTTCTGGTAACCTTTATTAAAGTTAGCCCTTCCATTTTTAGAAGAGTTAGGTTTCTTACCATTGTCTTAAGTGGAGTAGTCCTTGAGGTTCTCCATAGCAGCAATTGCCTCATCAAAAGATTGAAGTCTTTATCAATCAAGCTCCATTTTAACCCAATTCTTCAACCCGTCTTTGAAGTCAAAGAAGAGTTTATGGTCAAAAAAATAAGTGACTTCTAATATCAAGGTAGTGAATTCCTTGATATACTCCAAAATGCTACCTATTTGCCTCAGTCAATATAGCTTACTGAGCACCTCATCACTAGCTTGTGAGGCACAAACTGCTTATGGAGTTCAGCTTTGAACTGCTCCCATGTGTTGATTATGCAAAGTCCCTTCCCCCTTTTAGAATGCTTCCTACTCCACTATAGTTGAGCAACATCCTTTAAGAAAATGGTAGTATTGCTAATATTTAAAACATCATCCATAACATTCATCACCTTAAAGTATTGTTAAAGACCAAATAAGAAATTATCCACCATAGTGGAATTACTCATGCTATTGTACATGGCAAGCTTAGGGACCTTTAGATTATGAGGGGCAATAAAGTTGGTAATGGCAGTAATGCTTATCGAGGGTAGACTACCTCAATGAAGGGCATCTAGGTCTCTATAAAGTTGTTTCACTTCATGTTAAAAGGTCCTCTATAGATCAGTGAACTCTTGATTTAGGGAGCATAGTTCTCCCCTCAAGGCTTTGCTAAGTTCTTTAATTATGGGCTTGGCAGCCTTAGTGATCTTCGTGTTCTTATGGATGAGGTTGTAAACCTAATCATTGAGGTCACCAACAGTCAAAGTTACACTAGCCAAGTCCTTCTTAAGGCCAATATCTTAGGACTTTATAGGCTGGCGTGTTGGAGCCTTGGATTTGCTTGGCTTGGGTTATGAGCGTTGCTCCTCATGCCTACAAGTCTGCTCAATGCATTGCTTTTCCACCAAAGTAGGGACATTTCATTTCTTACTTGCCATGCTCGAGTCACCCAACCAGTTACCTAGGATGAAATTATTACTCTGATACCACCTATCACAAACTTAGGCTTAGAGGTTAGCCAAGTCATACAACACTTAGTCAAACTTATGAGTAAAGTATAACTAAGTAAGCCTAGATGTGAGTTAGAGTGGATTTTAGTTGAGCAATGTAAGGCAACAAGGGTGGTTTAGGATAACTATAGTGTAGATTCATGAGCAATTGAGCTTGCAAATGTATAGAGCTTTATTGATTTTGTCATCATTCTTTACAGATGTGTGGGGTAACCCTTTATATAGGTTTTCCATCTTCTTAACATATGGCTACAATTGTTTGATCTAGATATTTATTTACAAATTTTCCTTAGTAAGCTACTTGATTTACAAGAGCAAGGGAACATTCTAGAGTTAGGCTAAGTCTTCTTGTATAAGCAGCACAATAAGGGAAACTTCCAGAAGGGCAGCCTTCCTAGCTCCAATTTGGGAAGCTTGTAGACAGCTCCTTAGCAAGGCTTGGCAGCATATAGCCTTAGCCATTCTTCATAAATCTCCAACACCTTTTAGAGTCTTCTTCCCTTGCGTACTTATGCACACACTTTAGGCTAGGCATGTAACAGCCCATTCCTGCCATGCCTTAGGCACAATTCTGCCCATGTGCACCACCATAGGCATGCTTGGCTTACTAAAATAGGGTGGGCTATAACATACAATAGCAAATAATCAATACAATCACGGTCGAGGTCGAGATGGTGAGCCTTAAGCTCTTAGGAGAACTGCCCCTTAACATTTTCATACAGAGCCAGTAATTCATCAACAATGGTTTGGATTTGTGCATTAATATTGACGACAGTCTTTTGGCTGGCCTCTATCGACTCGGTAAGAGATTATTGGAACTTGTCCTTCTTTTGGATTAGCTTTTGGTTCTTATTTATTTCCACCATATTTGTTCTTTTAGAGTAAGGTTCCTCGAGTAGAAACATCTATGATAGATGACCCCAAGTAGAAAGGTCTCTTGGATCCTTTGATCTTGAAGTGGGAGAGGGAACCACATTGAGAGGAGTATGCTTTATAGAAAGGGACACTAAGGATTCAGATCGGGTAGGAGAATTAAAACCAATAGGGAGTTTTCCTTCCTCAGAAGAAATAATAACAATAGGAGTGACGATAGGATCCTTAGTGGAAATGGAAAGATTACCTTATAAAGGGGAGTCACGCCCTTCCCTAGATGAGCCTTTAGTGTATCCTTCAACTTTTCCCTATAAATAGACAAAAGAGCATAATCAACAATAATTCTTTAGACGTTCAATTAAAGTGGTACAACTAAAACAATGCCTTTGGCCTTAGCTACGAGGGTGTTAAGGATATCCTCCTCCCTTTTAAAAAGTTCAATCTTGCTATTCCCCCTAAAGGAGTCATCCACCCAATGTCATGAAACCTCCCCCTAAAAGGATTCATCATGATAAAGAAGTTTTTCATCCATATCTTCCTGAGTTTAGGCAAACCCTCGAAAAGCACTCCATTAAGGCACCCAATGAGTTTTCTTGCTAAACATGAAAAGATACTGGAACATGTGCAAAATCGGTTCCACCTTATTTATATAATAGGACAACAAAAAGCCAATCACCAACATCCATCCATTAGAGGTAAGTTGGCTATAAGGGATCCCATACATCCTTAAAAAAGCCACAATGAAGGGATCCAAGGGAAATTGAAGCCTACATTTGAACGAATCCTCATAAATGATAATTTGATTGTACTCAAAAGGGAATGGAGAGCTTGTACTCAAAAGAGATACTATATTTCTCCTTTATTTCATTAAGACTGGCAGAGGTCAAGTGAGAGGATACCACATCCATAAATGAAGTGTTGGAATCAACACCTCAACTTTAACCTCAATAGACTACTGCCCCTCATACAAAGTAATAACAAGATTATGACACTAAAGTTAAGAGGACACTCCGGGCCTATGAAATACCCTCATATCACCAAAATTGTTGTCTCCATCCGAAATCATCATCCGTTAATCACCCGGTGATGTAGCAGCCCCTAAGCCACCATTAACACCCATAAAAACCATATCTACACAAATATCACCAACACACAATAATAAGGGAACCAAATATCACAACTACATAACTTAGACAAAAACACCTAAACCTATAATAACATACACACTTCAGCTAATGAAAATACAAAATGAAAACAAGTCAGAAGAAAAAGAAAGATAAAAAGCATACCTTCAGAAGCCATAGCAACACCCTAGAGGTACCGACATATAGAAATTTAAAGAAGGAAGAAATGAAAAAAAGCAAGAAAGGAAGAGGAGATAAAACATAAAATATTGAGAAAAAAATCAAAAGCCACTCAAATTTATTAGTCTCCTCCTAACAACAGTTTAAATTTTGAAAAGAGAGTAGTATTGTTACACAAGAAAACATAATGACCAATGAAAAATGTGCAAATAACTACAGAGGTGAAAGGATATGATGAAGCAATGAGTACTAGGCAAGCCAATAGCTCCTAGCCATGATGCACACTAATATAAATGTTAGCTATTTTTGTTAGGGGGGAACCCTGATACTAGAAGCCTAAAAGACTTGGCCAAATCCAAAGGCCTAAAAAATCACCACAATCAGCCTAAGAAGAAGACATCTTCTTAAGCCTAAAGAGAAAGAGAGCCTTCTTCTCCAAGCTTGGTCACCTACATATAAATAACAAATAGCTTATACAAACTAGTAAGGTAAACAATAGGAGCCATGCCTGACCAACAACGCTTGAACCTGTATCAGAATAGTAGCATTGATAAAACCTCTATACAAGCCATGCCTAGCCAAGCCAAGGGCAATGCTTTTCCTTATAATAGAGGAGAGAGCATGACCACGTGAAGGAGCACAATGCTAACTATAGTAGAGAACAAGCATGTAAGAGATAAACAAGGAAAATAACAAGGTAAGAAAACCTAATCTCCATAAGCAAAATCCTCTTCTCTCTCTTGTTAGGCTCTCTAATTTGACCATCAGAGTTAGTTCATTAGGACCTCACTTGGTGAGTCTTCTCACTAGTTATTCTCTCTTGCATATACCTTTCAAGCCAGATAATTAGACAAAATCAATTCTTTTTATCCCAAACGTACTTGCAATCTCTACATCCATCACTTATTATTATTGATTCTTATCTCTCCATTACCATTATCTTTATTATTTCTTACTTTGGCATCAAAATGAAAATGGGATAGAAGGCCTACTTTTTATTAGATTATGTTTGCAGGTCTATATATCGGTTAATAGTCATATTGATATAAACGTGGTTAACTTGTACCAAACTCATATTCAATCTTGATAACCTTACAAAGGATCGTTCATAAATCAAGTAAAGGAAAACTCTAATTCCCAATAAGACCTTTAAATAACCTATACTTAAGAACCTTAATTATAAAGAATTAAAGATTGATTATTATAAACCTAAGATTAACAAAGTCAATTTTAAGTCTAAATTAAACTAGGTTTGAATGTACTGAGCCTTCACTTGATAAATTCACTAAAGTTATTTTAAGAACAAAAGAGAAGGACTTTAACCTCACAAGAATTTAGAATTAATTGATAAAACTTCATTTAAATTCATGCTACATTGTTATGGCCTTTATATAGGCATGTAAACATCCTAATCCTTGAAGGAATAGGTTTTCTCACTTATTCCGAAAGACTCCTATAAAGGAAAATCCTTAACTAAATAAGATCCCTTCAAAAATATAACAACTAAGCTTTAAAAAGTCAAATTAACAACTCATGACAACTAAGCATTAAAAGTCAAATTAATAACTCATGAAAACTAAGCAAAATTTAACCAATTCTTTAAATGAGTAGCATCCACTCTCCATCACATATAGGGTTTTATTTGTAGAGAATATTCTTAAAATATTATTGATTATTGATTCTTATAAATTCCTTTAGCACCTTCTAGAACCTTCCAAAATCTTCAAAATTGCACTTTATGTATTTTGAATGCAAATCACTCCACTTAAAGATTTTGATATGAATTCTTCATTTTGAGGGTCAAAATATAATAATAAGGTGCATAAAGTATAATTTTGCCCTTGTGTCAAATTTTCTCCAAATTCACTCAATTGAGCTCCATTTGCACTTATATTGTGATTAATCAACTCAAGCTTCACCTCTTGCTTCATGAACACTCCTAAAGCATCCTTGACGTAGCAGAAGGGCAGATAATAATAATAAAATATTATTGAATCGTACACGACTACCAATAATTGACCTTCTATAGCGATTTAGGCTATAGGCATTAAAATTTCAAGAAATTTTAGAAGAACAAAAGAGAATTCAAATTATCATGAAACTACCATCCAACAATAACAAGGAAAGCTTAAATAGTAAATCCTTAAAACAACCCTAAACAAAAATAGGAAAATAAAACCCTAAAAATAGGAAATCATAAAATTGTCTATTTAAGGGCCAAAATGATAGAATTTGATCGAAAAGTGATGGATAACACAAGCAAAGCTAGTGACTTCAAACTGTTCGCCCATTTTCACATGAAATAGGCTTTTGAATTGCCCAAATCAAATACTTAGAACTTGCTAAAATTATAAAATTGCCACTGCCGTAAGTTGTCCAATTTTTGCATAAATTGGAGGGCTTGTTCCTTTATGTTGCTTGCATCATTCTCCCCATAGTGGATAGAATTCGCCCTCAAATCTAACTCATCTAATGAATCACCTGCAAAAGGAACCAAGTGCTTGACATTGAACACATCCGTAGTCCGAACATAGCTAGGTAGCTTCAATCTGTAGGCATTAGGATTAATCTTCTCGATGATTTCCACTGGTCCAATCTTCTTGGAAGAAAACTTATTGTATTCACCTGTAGGAAACTTGTCTTTGGTCAGAACAACCAACACAAAATCCCCCACATCAAACTCGCCATGTTGCCTCTTCTTGTCAGCAGCCTACACCAGGTGGTCATGGATAGACTGATGAACTTCCTGTAACCCATTGACAAAACTTGTTGCCCTGCCATCTACTCTTGTCTTTGCTAGAAGAGGAATCAAGTCTAGGGGTCCCCTAGGCACAACTGAATACACCACTATAAAAGGGTTGAATCTAGTACTCCTATTGACTGCATGATTATGGGCAAACTCTACCTGACACAACTTCTGATACTAACTCTTTACATGTTCACCCACTAGGCTTCTTAACAAGTTACCCAAAGATCGATTCACCACCTTTGTTTGTCCATCTTTTTATGGATGAGAGGCACTACTGAAATTCAAATTCGTGTTCACCATCTTCCATAAACTATGCCAAAAATGACTAAGGAACCTAGTATCCTTATTCGACATGATAGACATAGGCAAGCCATGCATCTTGTATAATTCCTTAAAGAATAATTAAGCTACATGAATACCATCTATTGTTTTCTTACATGGTATAAAATGCACTATCTTTGAGAATCGATCAACTACCATAAAGATAGAATCATTACCTTGCTATGTGCATGGTAATCCTAGCACAAAATCCATGCTGAGTTCCACCTAAGGCTGTGAAGGAACTGGTAAAGGCATGTAAAAACCTACGTTAGATGCTACTCCCTTGGAAACTTGTTAAATTCGACACTACCCCACCAGCTTTTCAAATTCTTTGCAAATGGTATGCAAAAAATAACGAGCCTTAACCAATTGCACAATTCTGCCTCGCCCTACATGTCCCTCACCATGCAATTCCTAAAGAATCTTCAAATGTAAGCTACAATCTGGGATATATAGCTAATTACCCTTAAACAAAAATCCATTATGCACTAGGAAATCTGTTCGCTTGCCTATTTTAATCTTATCCAAAATAACAAAAAAGTATGGATCAGTCTCAAGTAATTCTGCAAAGGATTCCAAACCTGGTACCTCAATGGACATTTGGGTTAATAATGTCTTTTTTCTGCTCAATGCATTTGCCACCTTATTGGTAGCCCCTAACTTATGTTTCACAACAAAAGTGAATTTCTGAAGGTAAGCCACCCAACTCGCATGCCTAGCAGAAACTTTTTCTTATCGATGTAAGTGCTTCAAGGCCTTATAATCTGTATACAGAATAAATTCTTTCTAAAAAAATTAATGACGCCAATGCTTAATAGCTTGCACAACAATATAGAACTCAACATCATAAGTATTATAGCGCATTCTAGCCCCTGTTAACTTCTCATTGAAATATGCTACCAGTCTGCTATTTTGGCTTAAAACAGCCCCAATTCCCACTTTTGAAGCATCTGAATGTAGATCAAAAGGTTGATTAAAATTAGGCAATACTAAGATAGGGGTCATGGTAAGGCATATTTTAATCAACTAAAATGCCTTTTCTGCCTCATTAGTCCATATAAACTTCCCAACCTGTCTCATGCAATCAGTGATAGGTGCCACAATAATGCTAACATGTGGAATAAAACACCTATAAAATGAAGCCAATCCATGGAAACTTCTCACCATAGTTATGGTGGTAGGTGTTGGATAATGTTTCACAACCTCAACCTTTGTTTCGTCCACCTGCAACCCCTTTCTAGAAACAACATAACCAAGAAATAGCACCTTAGAAGTGAAAAATGCACACTTCTTAACTATAGCGTAGAACTTCTCTCTACGCAACACAGTTAGGACCTCCCATAGTTGCTGCAAATGCATATCTGGGTTAGCATTATAAATCAAAATATCATCTAAATACACAATAACACACCTATTAATGAAACGCCTCAAAAGTTGATTTATAACACGCATAAAAGTGCTTAGTGCATTTGACAGCCCAAATGGCATTACTAACCACTTATACAACCCTTCTCTTGTCTTGAAGGCTGTTTTCCATTCATCGCCAGCTCGAATCCGAATTTGATGATAGCCACTCTTCAAATCCAATTTAGTGAAAATCGTGGCCCCACTAAGTTGATCAAGTCATCCAGTCTAGGAATAGGAAAATGATACTTGACCATTATTTTATTAATGTCCCAGCTGTCTACAGACATCCGCAAAGAACCATCCTCCTTAAAATCTCTTTAAAAGATTTGCACTTTCTTATTAATTTCTTTGCTAAGCTACACACACTTGCCATTATCTTTAACTTCTTATGATATTTCATCAAGGCTTTTGGCATTATTTTTCTCCAACACCTCCACAATTTCTTCATCAACTATTTTCTCTTCAAAATCATTAGTCACACTTTCTTCATTAACCAAGACATGAATGTTGTCATCCTCCTTAATAACTTGATCATCTACTTCAATGCATAATTTCTCTTCATATTTCTCACCATGCTCGCTCAACCCTTTTTCAACACTTAACTCACTCAACTTAGTTTTAACACCCAACTCCCTCTTTTCTTTTCTCTCATCATGTCTCTCAACAACTTCAACATTCCTTGAACTTTATTTATTCCCTTCAAAGTGATTATGCCAATCCTTATAATAATGATTTGGCATAAACCTCTTTCGCATGATAGTCTTCATCTCTTGCCATGTAAAGATAGGTTCTTCTCCATAATACGTCCTTGAGACCACTAGTTGTTTCCACCAAGCTAATGCATAGCCCATGAATGCACTAGTTGTAAGCTTGACTTTCTTTTCCTCATAGTAGTTGTGGCAATTAAACATAAAATCTACCTTCTTTTCCCATGTTAGATATGCTTCGGGATCACTTTTTCCATGGAAATTAGGTATCTTCTTCTTTATGCTCTCAAGGTTCTAATCTTGCCTATTGTACCCTTGAATGCTCTCATTGACAAACTCATCATCATTCTCATGCCATCTCCCTCTATGAACTTGTTTAGGTGTGACTTGAGTCGTGTTGTTAGTGCTATTGGTAGTGGTTATAGCTTGGCTTTGCTCTAACCTCCCTATTTTCTCTCTAACCTTTTGATGGTTGTTTAATAATTGACTCATTTGTTCTTGCATCATCTTCATAAAGAGCTTCAATTCAGGATCTATCTCAGCCTTCTTTAGATCTGCCATGTTATAAACAAAGAAACAAAAGAAAATAAAAACTCACAAGTAGCACTCCCTCATGTGTTTACATTAAAAGAATGTCACTTCACGCTCATGTTTCACTCAATTAGGCTTTTACCCTCTTATAAGCTCACCACTTGCCTTTCACCTCTCAAATTCCTTTCTTATAGTTCTTATGGAATTTAAGTTACTAATTATCAAATTAAGCTCAATACAAAACAAACAAAGCAAAATTAACCTCAAATTTGACTATAAGAGCCAAAGAAAATGCAATAAACAAAGACAATATCCAAATAAAACAAAAATGAGAAAATTTGGAACAAGTGTTTAAACTACCCTAAACGCAACTTAAGAAGAAGAGTAGAATATTTGGAAATGAAATAAGGCAAAGGTATTGAATTTAGAATCAAAACAGCAAATTGGAATGGTTTTAAGCTAAATTGAATTTAACTTTTTAATTCATAATTCAAAAATTTTTTTCTTCTTTTTTTTTATATAACAGATGCAAAATGACCAAATTAAGAACAAACTCAAATTGACATGTATTTGTGACAAACAAGACTCTTAATATTCAAAGCAATAAGAATAAAAAAATAAATTTGATTTTTTTTGTTTAAAGATTAAAATATGTTGAAATATGAACAAAAGAATGAAATTGACTCAAGATATTAGAGAAAAACGAATTTGATCACAATTATCACAAAGAAAACAAATTGATATCAAACAAGACAAAAAAAACCAATGAAAAAAAGGTTTTTTTTGGATTAAATGCACACAACAAAGAAAAGTAAAGATACATACTTGATTAAGGAGCCAAAGCTCCGATACCAAATGATACGAACGTGGTTAACTTGTACCAAACTTGTATTCAATCTTGATAACCTTGCCAAGGATCATTCATAAATCAAGTAAAAAGAAACTTTAATTTCCAATAAGACCCTTAAATAACCTACACTTAAAAACCTTAATTATAAAGAATTAAAGGTTGTTTAATATAAACCTAAGATTAACAAAGTCAATTTTAAGTCTAAATTAAACTAGGTTTGAATATTCCAAGCCTTCACTTGATAAATTCACTAAAGTTCTTTTAAGAAAAAAAGAGAAGGACTTTAACCTCATAACAATTGAAATTCAATTGATAAAACTTGTTCCAATTAGTCCTACATTTATGTGGCCTTTATATAGGCATGTAAACATCCTAATCCTTGAAGGAATAGGTTTTCTTAGTTATTCCTAAATACACCTATAAAGGATAATCCTTTCTTAAATAGGATCCCTTTAAAAATATAACAACTAATAACAACTAAGCTTTGAAAAGTCAAATTGACAACTCATGACAACTAAGCATTGAAAAGTCATATTAACAACTCATGACAACTAAACAAATAACTAATGACAACTAAGCTTTGAAGCATGCCATGTCACATGTCAAGTTGGATGTTGACCATTGACTTTGACTTATTAACTTTGAATTTGACTTTGACTTGTTGACTTGGAATATCCTTGAATGTTCTCACATCTTCTAAAATCTTCCTTATTGACTCCAAAATAGAAAATAACCCAAAAATTTGTCCAAGCTTTGTACTTGACTATATTAATGTGTAGACTTCATAAATTAACCCTTTTGAGGATCGTATCAATGATGTAGAGCAACAAGTCTTGGAATGAGTTTGCAGAGCAATGGATAGTAGATATAATTATTATTATTAGGATTTGATTTTTATTTTAATTTAGTATTGATTAGAAATTGACTTTCCTATATTGTTAGGGATTCGATTTCCTACCTTAGTTAGAATTGTCTTTATTTTATTTCCTAATTAAAATTAGGGTTAGGGTTGGTAGGTTTGTGCCACCCTATAAATATGTAAGTCTTATGGCTATGTGAGGGAGTTTTTGTTAAGTTGATTATTCAAAATTATTATTTTCCCAAATTTGGTATTCTTATGAATCAACGAATTCTTGGATGATTTCTGACATTTGTGTGTGAATCAACAGACTTCAATATTTATCTTTTGTTGTTTTTCAGTATTTGTGCACAAATAAATGGACTACAATATTTATCACATTTGTTCTTTTATTTTATTTTATTCTTATTATTATTTCTTTAAGCTTCCATTACATCAGTTGGTATCAGAGCCGAACTGATCCTTATTAATCATGCCGATAGAGTATTATGAAGAGAGCTTATTCTATGATACTGATGACGGCGAGGATGAAGATTCATTTATTAAAGATGAGCCAATATTTGATGAAGAGGATGATGACGATGTTGAACATATTGACTTCATTGGCATTGATAATTTTCTTTATTCTTATATTCGTTTAATTTTTATTTTAAAGGAATTACAAGTTGAAGACGAATTTATGATGTTCTATAGAAAATTTGTTTTTAAATATTTGGGCGAAATTCGAGGGTGAATTTTCTCTACCCTGGAGGGAATGATGCAAAGCAACAAGTCTTAGAATGAGTTTGCAGAACAATGGATAGTAGATATTATTAGGATTTGATTTTTATTTTAATTTAGTATTGATTAGAAATTGACTTTCCTATATTGTTAGGGATTTGATTTCCTACCTTAGTTAGAATTGTCTTTATTTTATTTTCTAATTAAAATTAGGTTTAGGGTTGGTAGGTTTTTGTCACTCTATAAATATGTAAGCCTTATGGCTATGTGAGCGAGTTTTTATTGAGTTGATTATTCAAAATTATTATTTTTCCAAATTCAATATTCTTGTGAATCAACAAATTCTTGGATGCCTATTTTCTAGTATTTGTACGCATATCAACAGGTTGTTGAAGATTGATTTCTGGCATTCATGTGCGAATCAACAGACTTTAACATTTATCTTTTGTTGTTTTTCGGTATTTGCACAAATCAATGGACTATAATATTTATCACATTTGTTCTTTTTATTTTATTTTATTTCTATTCTTATTTCTTTAAGCTTCCACTACATCAATCCTTGAACTTATTTATGTGAGCTTTAGTCATTGGACTATCATACTTGAGTAGATCATTATCTTTATTAACATGGTTGGTGCTTATTTGGTTTGCATCATTCCCTCCTTCCTCGTAAAGAATCGTCCTCGAATTATCAACCTCATCAAAATCAAAAGGTAATAAATCAGACACAATAAAAGTTGAACTAACACCATAATCACTAGGTAAGTCTATTTTATAAGCATTATCATTGATCCTCTCTAGAACTTGAAAAGGACCATCACCCCTAGGATGTAACTTTGACTTACATAAACTAGGAAACCTTTCTTTCCTTAAATGTACCCAAACCCAATCACCAGGTTCAAATATCACTCTCACACACCCTTTATTAGCTTGTTGGGCAACTTTTACATGCTTTTAGTCAATATTAAAGCACACCTTTTCATGTAATGTCCTAACAAAATCAACCTTCCTTTTACCATCTAAATCAATTCATACATGTAAAGGCAAAGGCGATAAATCTAATGGACTTAAAGGAATAAAACCATAAACAACTTCAAAAGGACAAAAGTGAGTATATGAATGCACACTACGATTATAACCAAATTCAATATGTGGTAAACACCCCTCTCATGATTTCAAATTGTTTTTAATCAATGTGCGCAATAATTGACCTAAGGAGCAATTTACTACCTCAGTTTGACCATAAATTGGGGGTGACATGTAGTAGAGAATAACAGCTTAGTCCCTAAATTTCCCTATAAAGTCTTCCAAAAATAGCTAAGGAACTTAGCATCCCTATCACTAATAATAGTTCTAGGAAAATCATGTAAATGCACAATTTCCTTAAAGAAAATATTAGCAATATTAGAAGCATCATCAGTTTTATGGCATGTAATAAAATGTGCCATCTTTGAAAAATGATCCATAACCATAAATATTGAATCATTACCACATTTTGACCTAGGTAAACCTAAAACAAAATTCATAGAAATATCAACCCAAGACATCGTAGGGATAGGTAATGGCACATATAACCCATGAGGCTTAGACTTAGACTTAGCTTGCTTACATGCAATGCACTTATCATAAATTCTTTGTACATCCATTCTCATGTTAGGCCAATAAAAATGATCATGTAGAACATCTAAAGTCTTAGCAACACCAAAATTCCCTATTAATCCACCTTCATGTGCTTCCTTTACCAAGAGTTCACGCATACTACTTACAGGCACACATAAATGATTATCTCTAAATAAAAACCCATTATGCCTATAATACTTATCAAATGCAACCTTTTCACATGCATGATAAAATTTGCTAAAGTCATGGTCATTCATATATAATTCCTTGATATACTCAAAACCCAATAACTTTGCATCAAGAATAAAAAGAAGCACATACCTTCTAGATAATGCATCAACAACTATATTTTCCTTACCTTGTTTATACCTTATGACATATGGAAAAGATTCAATAAAATTATTCCATTTAGCATGGCATTTGTTTAGCTTCTGTTGTCCCTTCAAATACTTTAAAGACTCATTATCAATGTGAATCACAAACTCTTTAGGCCATAGGTAATGTTGCCATGTTTGTAAGGCTTAAACTAATGCATACATCTCTTTGTCATATGTAGGATACTTTAAGGCATCTTCATTCAACTTTTCACTAAAGTAAGCAATTGGCTTTCCTTTTTGCATGAGATCAACTTCAATACCCAAACCTGAGACATCACATTCAATTTCAAAAGTATTAGAAAATTTGGGTAAAGAAAGTAAAGGTACTAAAATTAACTTATCCTTAAGTGTGTTAAACACTTTCTCTTGCATATCTCTCGACTTAAATCCCATATTCTTCTTAATTATTTTGGTCAATGGTGCAGCAATTGTGTTAAAGTCTCGCACAAATCTTCTATTTGCCAAACCATGGAATGAATGAACTTCTCTAACAAACTTAGGTGTAGGCCATTCCTTGATCACCTTAACCTTCTCTTCATCCACTTCAATGCCTTTTACACCCACCACAAACCCTAGGAAAAATGAGTTTACTCGTGCAAAAAGAACATGTCTTAAGGTTAGCATATAACCTTTTTTTGCACAAAACATCAAAAACAAAATGTACATGATCAAGATATTCATTTAATAACTTACTATAAACAAGTACATCAACAAAATAAACAACTACAAACTTCCCTAAAAATGCATGCAAAACATGGTTCATTAATCTCATGAAAGTACTTAGTGCATTAGTTATCCTAAAAGTGATAACTAACCACTCATATAACCCATATTTTATTTTAAAAGCAGTTTTCCATTCATCCCCTTCTCTCATCCTAATTTGATGATAACCACTTTTAAGATCAATTTTAGTGAAAATGCATGCACCATGCAATTCATTAAGCATGTCATCTAGATGAGGAATGGGATGGCGATACTTAACTATTATTTTATTGACAGCCCTACAATCAACACACATATGCCATGAACTATCTTTCTTTGGTACTAATAAAATGGGTACAGCACATGGGCTCATGCTTTCTGTAATCAACCCTTTATCCATTAGCTCCTTCACTTATCTTTATAACTCCATTATCTCCTTAGGATTATATTGATATAGTGGCTTGTTTGGAATTTGAGAACCAGGGATGAAATCTATTTGATGCTTGATTCCCCTTAAGGGTGTTAAACCCTTTAGCACTTCTTCAAGAAACAAATCTACAAATTCCTTTGAAAGAGACACAAAAACACTAGGCAAAGAAATGTCAACTTCATTAGTAGTAAAATATGCCTCTTTGTACATAAGCATAATCATTGGCATTTAAGAAAAATATGCCCTCTTCACATCACTTTCTTTTGCATAAAAACTCACTTGCCTCTTTTTCTTTTTTCCCTCAATCTCTTCTTTTGCATGCACCTCTTTTTTCTTTTGCGCATCCACTCTTAGCTCTCTTTTTTCCACTCTTTACTCACACCTCTCATTTATTTTCTCATAACTCCCCTTTTGTTGCGCATTCTTTTCTTTTTCTTTCTCATTATCTTTTGATCCTCATAAAATTCTTTAGGTGATAAAGGTGAAAGTAAAATATTTTTACCATCCATAACAAAAGAATATTTATTTGTTAAAACATCATGAGTAACCTTTCTATCAAATTGCCATGGATGCCCGAAAAGAATATGACTAGCTTGTATGGGCATAATATCACAAAGGACCTCATCAACATACTTCCCCATAGAAAATGGAACAAGTACTTGTTTAGTAACCTTAACCTCTCCATAATCATTTAGCCAATGCAAATTATAGGGTCTAGGATGTTTTAAAATGGGCAAATTAAGTTTTTCAAATAACAAAGTACTAGTTGCATTTGTACAACTACCTCCATCAATTATTAAACAATATTACTTTCCTTTAACTTTTCATCTTGCATGAAAAATGTTGTCACATTGTTCATCCTCTTCAACTTTGGTTTGTGTACTTAATGTTTGGCTTGCAACTAGAAAATCTTTGTAGTCAACCTTCTTAAGGTGTTCTTTAACACCACTTGCATCTTTAAATTGGGGGCATCTCATCATCATCCTTTTCCTCCTTACTATCATACTCTCCATTAATAAGGATCATGACCTTCTTATTTGGAAAATCAAGTTGCATGTTTCCTCTTCCCTTGCGTTTAAAACATTCAATAGTGCTTATTTTGAGCTTAGGTGCTTCAGCTTGCCTTGAGTTGCCTCCTTCCTTGCCTCCTTTATTAAATTTAGGTTTGGAAGTGCTTTTGTCACTCTCTTTCCACTTTGACTTCCAATTGGATGTTGTTGTAGTCATATGAGACTTAAGAGTTCTCCCCTTCAACTGTTGCTCCACTTTGAGTGCCATATGGTACATGTCTTCTAGCTCTACATATGGATGTAATTCCACTACATGAGCAATCTCTGTGTTTAGCCCATTTAAGAAATATGCCATAGTCTTTTCACGGTCTTCATTAATTTTAGTACGAATCAAAGTCATCTCAATCTCTTAGTAGTACTCTTCAACACTCTTTGAACCTTGTCTAAGACTTTGAAGTCAATTGTGCATATCTCTATACTAATGAATTGGCATAAATCTCTTCTACATAATGGTCTTTATCTCTTGCCATGTAGAGACAGGTTCTTCTTCATAATGCCTTCTTGAAACGACTGGTAGATCCCACCAAACTAAGGCATAATCCACGAACTCAATAGCTGCAAGCTTAACTTTCTTTTCCTCAAAGTAGTTGTGACAATCAAACATGAAATCCACATTTTTCTCCTATGCTAGATATGTTTTAAGATTGCTTTTACCATGAAAAGTAGGTATCTTCATCTTTATGCTCCCAAGGTTTTTATCTTGCCTCTTATGCCCTTGATTGCTTTCATCAATGGATTTATCATCATCTTCACTCCACCTCCCTCTATAAACTTGTATTAGTGAGGTTTGATTTGTAGTGGCTATTATGTTTTGACTTTACTCCGTTCTTTATATTCGCTCTTGAACCTCTTTATGGCTGTTCATTAATTGACTCATTTTTTCTTACCTTCATAAAGAGTTTCCATTCAAGATCTTTCTTAGCCTCTTTTAAGCCTAACATGTTATAAACAGAAAAAACCTCATAAGTAACACTCCTTCATGTGTTTACACTCAAAGAATGTCACTTAATGCTCGTATTTCACTCAATTAGGCTTTTACCCTCTTATGAGCTCACCACTTGCCTTTTACCTCTCAAATTCCTTTCTTATAGTTCTTATGGAACTTAAGTTACTAATTATCAAATTAAGCTCAATAAAAAACAAATAAAGCAAAATTAAACTCAAATTTGATTATAAAAGCCAAGTAAAATGCAATAAACAAAGACAATATCTAAACAAAATGAAAATAAGAAATGTTGGAATAAGTGTTTAAACTACCCCTAACGCAACAAAAGAAGAAGAGTGGAATATTCAAAATTAAAATAAGGCAAGTTACGGAATTTAGAGTCAAAATAGCAAATCATAATGGTTATAGGCTGAATGAATTTAACTTTGATCAATTCACCTTTTTTTTTATAACAGATGCTAAAATGGCCAAATTAGGAACAAACTTTAATTTGATATGAATTTGTGATAAACAAGACTTTTATGATGCAAACAAAAAAAGTATAAATAATTTTTTTAAAAAAGACCAAAAACAAGTTGGAATATGAAGAACGAATGAAATAAAAAATAATGATTTTTTTTGGATAAAATGCAAACAATAAATAAAAGTAAAGATACGTACTTGATTAATGAGCCAAAGCTCTGATACCAAATGATATGATTGTGGTTAACTTGTACCAAACCCGTATTCAATCTTGATAACCTTGCCAAGGATCGCTCATAAATCAAGCAAAGGAAAACTCTAATTCCCAACAAGATCTTTAAATAACCTACACTTAAGAACCATAATTATAAAGAATTAAAGGTTATTTGATATAAACCTAAGACTAACAAAGTCAATTTTAAATCTAAATGAAACTATGTTTGAATGTACTAAGCCTTCACTTGAAAAATTCACTAAAGTTCTTTTCAGAACAAAAGAGAAGGACTTGAACCTCATAAGAATTTAGAATTAATTAATAAAACTTCATTTAAATTTGTGCTACATTGTTATGGCCTTTATACAGACATGTAAAAATCCTAATCCTTAAAGGAATAGGTTTTCTCTCTTATTCTTAAAGACTCCTATAAGGGAAAATCCTTAACTAAATAGGATCCCTTCAAATATATGACAATTAAGCTTCGAAAAGTCAAATTGACAACTCATGACAACTAAGTATTAAAAAGTCAAATTGACAACTCATGACAACTAAGCAAAATTTAACCAAGTATTTAAATGAGTAGCAACACTCTCCATAACATATAGGGTTTTATTTATAGAGAATATTCTTGAAAGATTCTTGATTCTTGTAGATTCCCTTAGCACCTTTTAGAACCTTCCAAAATCTTTAAAATTGCACTTTATGTATTTTGAATGCAAATCACTCCACTTAAAGAGTTTGACATGAATTCTTCATTTTGAAGGTCAAAATATAATAATAAGGTGCATAAAGGATGATTTTGCTCTTGTGTCAAATTTTCTCCAAATTCACTCAATTGAGCTCCATTTGCACTTGTGTTGTGATTAATCAACTCAAGCTTCACCTCTTGCTTCACGAACACTCCTAAAGCATCCTTGAACTTCTTTATATGAGCTCTAGTCATTGGACTATCATACTTGAGTAGATCATCATGCTTATCAATATGGTTAGTGCTTATTTGGTTTACATCAATTCCTCCTTCCTCATAAAGATTTGTCCTCGAACCATCAACCTCATCAAAATCAAAAGGAGATAAATCAGAAACATTTAAATTTTAACTAACACCATAATCACTAAGTAAGTCTATTTTATAAGCATTATCATTGATCCTTTCTAGAACTTAAAAAGGACCATCACCCCAAGGATGTAACTTTGACTTGCGCAAACTAGGAAACCTTTCTTTCCTTAAATGTACCCAAACCCAATCACCAGGTTCAAATATCACTCTTACACACCTTTTATTAGCTTGTTGGTTAACTTTTGCATTCTTTTATTCAATATTGAAGCACACCTTTTCATGTAATGCCCTAACAAAATCAACCTTCCTTTTACCATCTAAATTAATTCATACATGCAAAGGAAAAGGCGATAAATCTAATGGACTCAAAGGAATGAAACCATAAACAACTTCAAAAGGACAACAGTGAGTAGATGAATGCACACTACGATTATAACCAAATTCAATATGTGGCAAACACTCCTCGCATGATTTCAAATTGTTTTTAATCAATGTGCACAATAATTAACCTAAGGTGCGATTTAATACCTCAGTTTGACTAATTATTGTGATTTATTGAATTTCAATTTTATTCAGTTTTTATTATAATTTTATTCACTAATCCTCATTTTACCCTTTTGTGATGGTGATTATGGAGGAGATTACATGATGATCTTACTTGGATGAAATCCATAGGGTCCATGGAATGCCATGGATGGAACCTTGTAGCTATATATAGTTGCTAGGTTTTTTTGTTTTTTTATTTAATTGTTTATTATTGTATTATTTTTATTTATTTTTAGGATTGTATTAATTCTTCTTGTTTTTTTTTATTATTCTCAATAGTTCATTGTAATAGCCCCTATAGTGGGAATAATGAAATCATATGTGTGTGATTGTGTGTTTTATTTTAATTAATCGGTTAGAAAAATTAGGGTTTTAATTGGGTAATTAATTAAAATTAATGGCTATATAGATAATTAGGTTATTTATTTATTTATTAAAATTGGATTAGATTTAAGTGGTTAGAATTAAGCTTTTAGAGTAGATTTAATTGATTGCTTGATCTTTTATTTGATTGTTTTGTTATTTTCTTATGTTTTTTGGCTTGTTTATTTTTTATGTGTTTTGGGTCCTAGGCCCATTTTTGGCTCTAACCCTTTTAAATAAATTTAGGTTTCTTTAAGTTTAATTAATTAAAATTGATATTCGGCCCATAATGAATTAGACTTAGGGTAGAGATAACTTAAGTCCATTTAGTTAAATTGGACATAGCCCCACTTAATTATTTTAGACTTAACTCATTTAATTTAAGCCTTTTCCATAATTTATAGATTTAATATCACTTTAAAATTAAAACATGTAGAATTAGACTCATTAATTTAAATACTTCATAATTTATAAATTTAGACCCATTTTTAGAATTAAAATAAATAGACTTAGGTTTACTTCATTAAAATTAAATAAGAATTAGACCCATTAGTCTTTAAACTCACTTATAAATTTAAACATGCAGATTTAACTCATTTAATTAAAATCAATGTAGATTAGACTAACCTAGGGATTGTGATTTAAATGAATGCATTGTTTACTTGTACATTTCATGACTAGTTTGCTTGGAGTTGATTGTTTTAATAAGGATTTATATGAAATTGCATGTAAATAGAAAGTAAGATAGTAATTCATAAAATAATTCTAAAAGAACACGAGACTGAAAGAAGTTAATATTTCATACCCAAAATCTCCTGCTTGTGGTTCTGTCTTTCTTTTAGGGAATCAAGTACCATCATTTTTCGAATTATCCCAATTATTACGCTAGATGATGACTTCTTATCTCCACACCATGTTTTTGTGATATTTAAATAGACCAACTGAAGAAGAAACATCACTTATGAAAGTGAGAGAGGGCAACACAAGTAAAGATTCTAAAGGCAGGACGGTGAGTGGACGTAGCGCGGATAAAGACAATAAAGGGCATCGTGAAGGTGACTGCAACATAGGAGGCAAAGGTGGAATTGTAAGTTTATGTGGAATGAAAAAAATAATTTTAGGTTTATTATATAAAAACTATTTTGTAAATGGAAAAATTATTTATTTACATAATTTAAGGTAAATAAAAAATTATTTATTTATATAATTTAAGAGAGTGTAATACACTCTCTAACTTTGGGGAGAAATTGGGCCAAATTGTCAAAATTGGGATCTTTTTGGGTGAAATAGCCACGAAAGTTGATTTTGGGGTTAATTGCACATTCAAAGATAGTTCAAGGGGTGAATTGCCACTTTAGCCTATGATATTTATATAATATATAAAATAAATAAATAAATTAGATAGGGTGGTTTGGAAAATGAAGTGGAAATAGCCGTAGCTGTAAGAAGTTGATACCAAAAGGTTCAAAAGATAGAAAAATCACTAAGCACGTACAATTTCTTAGTGTCCAACACAAGCATTAGATACATACAAGTAAATGTTCATTGTTTACAAATTAACAATACAAGAATTGATCCATAAGATCCCTCCTCAACAATCTAGTAACCAAATCTCTCCTCCATGAAACCCTTTGTTGTCTGTGTCCGTATCCCTGTGCGCAACACATAAACAGAGATTATTAACAGATTACTTTTTTCAGTAGTTATTCTGCAAAATGTATATTTGGTTGAAATGTACTATTTCTCAATTTTTCAAGCCCTAATATAAAAAGTCCAAATATATGTGGTCATGGATTTAGCCCGACCTAAAATGTGGAATTAATGATGAGGCTTATACACCTGACGAAGACAGACATCCCTACAAGCGGTCCAAACATATGGATGAGGCAAGAATTTCACCACTGTTGAAATTTAACAGTCATCCTTGATACGGTTTCTAACTAAATATTAGATTTACAATCTGCCGAAGCATGATCATTGGACCTAATCGAAACAAGCAAAACATTCAAAATCTCATCATAAGAAAATATCTGACCATAACAAATAAATAAAATGATGTTACAATTCATTAACACAACCGCAAACAAGGAACATTTTCCATTTATTTAAGAAATAGTCCATGTCTAAATAAGTGATTCCATATTGAACTCTGAACTCCATGGATCCATCACAGCTACTAGATGTCAAGACTCAGATAAAATTCTTCACGAAAATTAACAATTGGCAGTACGCAAAGCTGGGAACAAATGAAGAACAAACCTGAGTTGCAGGTGAGGATTTGTAAAATTAAACGTCCTTAACAACAAGTTCACCGTTAACGAACTCTCTGTAAGCAGCAACAGGCCATGAAAATCCTCTAAAGATCAAGCTACTGGCCAAAGGAACATCAATGATAATCTCCTTCATGGCAGGTTTCTTCTCTCCTCTTATAGCAATCAAGTAACTCCTACCAACCCACCCAATCCAACCAGCAATGTACAGGAACAAGATTCCAGGAGTGATGAACTCACCCCAGTGCCTCTGATCACCGCTCACTATCAAATGAGGAAGCCCATCTGACCCACATAACAACCCTTGCTTTCCATAGTTATCGAATCTACGTTTTGTCTTCTCTATTGTAGCCTGGATTGCCAAAGCAGGAGCGCTATCAGGAGCATAGAGCTTCAGTGAGGATTCCAATTTCTTGATTTGCTGCTTTTCACGTTTAGCAAATTGTTTTGATTCCTTGCATGGAGTCAAGCCAGAGATGTCAGCCACGGCTGGAAGTGGAGCTGATAGGAGAATGGAAGAGAGTGCTAATGCTGCAGAGAATGCTTGAAGAGGCGACTTAGAGGAGTCTTTCTCTTGGGTTGATGGAGTTTGAGAAGCTGAGCATACAATCACGGATGATCTTGGGGTCAACAAAGAGCCAAGTTTTGGCTTCAACATGGGTTTTGAGAGATTTGCAGGTATGGTAAGCGACATCTTTCCTTTTTCCTTTTCTATCTCTTGAGAAGTGCTTTCTAACAAAGATAAAAGAAGAATGACAAGAGGGAAGAAGGAGTAGGAGATTAACTTGAAAGGAAGCAGTGTGTGGAGATTTGGTTTTTAGATTCTGAGGAGAAGGCATTAGTGGTGGAAATGCAGAGTTTTGTAGGATAAGATGAAAGGAGTAAGGAGTCTGAGCTGGACTGTTGTCATTGGTTAGAAGCCGTAGGTCATGGCTTTTTGGATCCTCTGTTTTATCTATTTTTATTTTGGATAAGAGATTTGTTAACATGTCGGCTCCATTGCATTGCATTTGCAGCTACTTAGTTCACATTTCTACTTAATTGCTAAATTATTTGAGGGTTCTAATTTGCGAGAACATCCCTGCATTTTCAGAAGTTAACTAAATACTCCATTATATTTGATTTTATTAATTATTTTTCCCTTTCATTTCCTAAATACCTCTTCATGTTTAAAAATATCAAACCTGAAAGGAAAATAGTTAATAAAATTAAATGTGAGAAGTTATTAGTAAATTTTTTAAAATATAAGAATATATAAGTGATTTTGACCAAATTTTAAAATGGTGATTGTAATTTTTCCGTTCTTTTACATGTTTTTTCTCTATTTTTTTGGACAAAACCCAACTTTTATCCCCTTTACTTATCAAGTTTTTTCATTGAGTTTTTATCTTATAATGTAGTTCTGTTGAATCTCTATACTTTTATCTTTTTTCATCGAGTCCTTATACTTTTATTTTTTTAAGCATTGAATCCCTCCATCAAAAGTTCAATCCCTATATTTAATACTATATCCAATTAAATCCTTACAAAATATGTAATTGAATCCCTATATTTTTTAATTACACTATTTAAATCCTTACAATTTTTATTTTTAGTCAATCAAATCCTTATTTTCAAATTTGTTAAGTTAATAGTTAGAATCCTAAAATGTATATTCTTTTATTGTTTATCTAGTTAAAAATATAGATTATCAATTTCTAATACATTTCTATTGATAAAAATGATTTTTTAAAAGATGTATAATACAAATTTAATTTAAATATATAAATAAGATACATTTTTATATTTTTTTATTTAAAAATATTTTAGCTAGTTATTTGTATTTGTATAGAAAATTAATAAATTTATGATTTCACTAATTTAGATTTCTAATTAAATGTGTAACAAATACAACTTTTGAACACATGATAAATTTAAATTTTAGATCATCATTAATTAAACTATAGGGATTTAATAAATAAAAATTATATTAACCAAATATTTTATAATTCATGTGATCTTAAAGTTACAGTAATTTATGCATATAATTAAGATAAAAATTCTTTTATTTATTAATTTTATCTATCAATTAGCATAAAATATTTATGCATATAAAGTTACAATAATTCATGCATATAATATTTATAACATTATTTAATATTTTTTATAAGTAAATGACTTATGTAGAAGTTTTAATTCACCAAATTAAAAGTCTTAAATTATAATTAAATTATTCAAAGGTAAATTAGATAAGAAAATAATAAAAAACAATTATTTAGATCCTTAATAGTTTTATTAGTTGCTTTAGTGAAAAAAATTAATTAAATTACAAATTTATTAGTTAGGTATATAAATGTTGATGACTAATTAAAATACTTTATATCAAAATAGATAAAATATATTTATCACATATATTTAATTTGGATTTCTATTATACATATTTTTAAAATATTTTTTAAGATTTTATATATATATATATATATATATATATATAGAGAGAGAGAGAGAGAGAGAGAGAGAGAGAGAGAGAGAGAGAGAGAAATTTATTATAAATAAATGACCTATATTTTAACCATATGAGAAAAAAATCAAAGAAAGAATATGTATTTTAAGATTTTAATAATTAAGATAAAAAAAAAAGTCAAAAATAAGGATTTCACTGGCTAAAAATGAAACTTGTGAGGATTTATTTAGTACAATTTAAAAATATAGGGAGTCAATTATATATTTTACAAGTACTTAATATGATATAATATTAAAATATAGAAACTAAAATTTTAACAGATGAATTTAACATATGAAAAAACTAAAAGTATAAGAATTTAATGAAGAAAAAAAATAGAAGTATAGGGATGCAATAGAATAAAATTGAAAATAGGGATTTAGTGAAAAAAAAAAACTCAAAAAGCAAAGGGACCAAAAATTGGGTTTTACCTTTTTTTTTTCCCTTAAATCAACAAGTAAGAGAGTTTAGGTCTCGACTAGGGCTGCTTCTTCCAATGACATCTAACTATGGTCACAATAATTACCCAATGTTCTCTACAACCAACAACTTAACAAGAAATTCATAACAATCACCAACAACTATTAGCCATGATGTATATAATTTATACATATATTTTAAATTAAATTTTATGTAAATTTTAAGTTAATAATAATTATCTTTAAAAATTAAGGTTTAGTTAGGAATAATTTTTTGTGTAGATTTTTAATCAAGATTTTAAATATTTTTACCATAATTTTAGTTTGATTAGGATTATTTATAGTTTTAATTATTTTCTCTCTTTTTGGAGGTAATATTGTTCAAGGATTTCTCCAATAAAGATAAAAATCAAGCACGGCAATAACACATGCATGTTGCAGCTCATGCCCTTCATTGGATCGTTTGGAAGTTTGAAGCACACCCTAAAGAATGACCATATTGTGACCTGTATCCCTCTCAGTCTAATTTCAAGAATTGAAGAAATAGCGACACACCTTTAAGCATAGCCATGTGCCTCTCTGAGTAAAAGCTTAAATAGAGCATGACTGTATTCTAGGTCATGCCAATCAAGTAGAAATTGAGCATAGGTGGAAGCATGGCTATGTCATGGGCAGTGTTGGATAAGAAAATATTTCTCCTCGGATATGGATTAAGAAATTCACAAGGAATAAGGACTCCATCAAGCAATGTCTATTTAATAAGGGATATTAGGAATATTAGAACGTAATAATAAACACTTTGAAGATTGCAAAAAGGAGTTTAATGAGGGAACAAAAGTGGAAGATTCAAGTGTATTCATTTCAAATGAGGTTTTCTTATTCTTTTTCTTCATTCTCTTATTTATTTATATACTTTTAATTTTTATGTGTACCATTAAAGCCATGAGTGAGTACATAGAGGTTTTAATTTTTATTTTTTTCCCTTTCTGCATTTATTCTTTTTTAACAAATGATTCCCTTTTTAATATTCCTCGCCTTTCTGATATTACTTAGCATGAATATTGCGAAAGGGTCTCTTTTGGATACTCATGATTATTTTTTAGCATTAGCATAGGTAATGTCAGGTATGATGATTTCACACTTATTTGAAAGATGTCATAATAATTTTAATTTATTTTATTCATCATTATCCTTTATAACTCCTATTTTACAATTTCTTCTTTCATTAAGATGGTAGGCAAGTATTAGATTGATTAAAGTTCAAAATCTCTTGACTTAGAGCCGTCAATTATGTTTAGAAAATTATGAAATTGGCATTAAAGAAAGATTATGACAATTAAAATTACCTCATTCAAATCTAATACATACCACTCACAGCATGAATAAATTTACAATAATATAAGAAAAGAGTTGTTATTGTCAACAATATTTATATTATTGTTATTATTATCATTATTTTTATTTTCTTTTCAATGCATGAATGCAAATGCATATGCAAGTATTAGAGAAAAGGAAGAAGACACACCTAATGTAGAGGTGGTAACAGAAGTAGCACTCATAGGTTTGTTGTGTGTATTTCCCATTTATGTTTGTTTCTCTCTTTGATGTTGCCATTTATTGGTTTTAGCATTCGTCACTTATGTTGTTTTGTGTCTTGTTTGTTTAGGTCATTCTATTAACCATAAATTGGGCTTACAAAGCATTTTGAAGTGTTGAGTGTTGTCCTTCTTAAGCAAAAAGGTCTTTCTTATTCATATTGGACACTTGATTTGCTTTTTCTGAAGGCTTTGATACTTTCAGCTTAGAGGAGCCTAGCATTGCAAATGTGAGGAGGTTGATGACTCATTATCACAACTATTGCATTTAATGTGAGGATTTCTTATTCCTTGAATTTCTAACTTGTAGAAGCATGTGTGGGTGTACCACCGTTGAGAGGCAAACTATTGTCTCTTTATTGCTTTATCATTTTATCGCTTTATTACTTTAGTTATGTCATTTTCTCCACATGTTTGCATTTTCCACATTTATTAATGTATTACCACATTCCCTTTTATTACTATTTTGTTGCTCGGTTACATTTTCTTACAAAAGAAAACCATAAAGTTTTTTTAAGCATTCAATTTGATTTTAAGCAATAGTTCTTAGTCAGCTTATATTTTGACTTCCCTTTTGTCATTATTGTTGTTGTTGCATTGCTTCTCATAGGCCTTTTGTCCTTATGTGTTTGGATTTTGCTTCATTATCCTTTGTAGTTACATTTTTGTAACAATCAATAAAAGAATTTTAGTTAGTATTGGTTCTACTTTTAGACAATGATTCCTAGCCAGAATACATTCTGACTTACCTTTTATTATTTTATTTTTATTGCATTGATACTTCTCACTCTTGTTTATTTGCATTTGCTTCGTTATTTATACAATTGTGCTTTTATGCAAAATAAATAATAAAAGAACTTTAGTCAGTATTTGTTATATTTCTAGACAATGATTATTAGCTAGAGTATATTTCAACTTCTTTTTTGTTGACTTTATGGTTTTTACTGGGAGGAATCCATGCTCTTGACCTTGTCTTGTGGTCTTGCTAAAGTAAAGGCATGGTACTGAGAGTTTCCTTTTACTTGTCTTTTTGGATGACTTTCCAACATAAAGTATCTTTTATTGTCCCATTAGATCTATAAAGGTTGATGTTGGAGCTATTTAAATGTTGATTAAAGGCCTAACAGGGCTTCATTGATCTAAGTTGTTTAGAAGGCACCATTCTTCTTGAGTGTTTGCTTGGATTTGAGGGGACTAAGCTTTTAGAGCTGATAAATGCATAAACAGTGGTTATTTTAAACTACTTTTCAATTAGTTTTACTTATTAAAGTTTGTTTATTTATTAAAAATAGTTAACTTATGATTAATTTAGGGTTTTTAGTTATTTAGTATAGTTTTATTAGATTAAGTTTATTTTATTATTTAATTTTAAAGTTTGGTTTAAATTGATAATATACTAAATGCATTTAAGGTGTTTTTGTATTATATATAGGCATTAGAAAGCTTAAATTTGAGGAGCATTCGAAATATTAGTCTTGGAATAGACCTTAATGCACTAGGAGTTTGTGTGGTGAAGACCACATGGTTGTGTGATGGCATGAAATAATTTTACAAGTGTGTTTGCTTACTATTGATTATGTGAAGAGTTGACTGCACAGCTGTACTATGGAGTTTAAATACCTGGTAATGAAGAGTTATTGATCACATGACCATACAGCTTGATAGCATAGCCATACGATGTAGTCTAGATGCTATGAAGAATTAAACACATGACTGTGTGCTTGGACAACACAGCCATCCTGTCATTCCTGATGGAACCTGGATTTGCACATGGTTCAATGTTTTGGTCATAAATTGGGCCATAAAGATTACAATAACGTGATTTAAAATGCTTTGAAAAAGCCAAAAGATAAGGCTACAAATTTCATGAAGACATCAGGAGTTTATTCAATCATTTTAAAAATGGTATTTTGGACTTATGATTTAATGAATCAACTCCTATTTTTAATTAATTGAACTATGGTATATCAAAATAATTGCCAGTTTGGTAAATTGTACATTCGAGTAGCAATTACTCAAAACACCCAACTCATCACTTTGAGAGCTTATTTAGCTAAATTGAGGCTCGATTAATTAATTCAATGATTGGTGCATCATCTCGTAAGTCCAGTTTAGGTCTTTTAAGTTTTTAGGGTTTTACTAAGTTTCAAGCTAACACACTTCAAAAGTAGTATTAATAAGTAAATTCTTATCATTTTTATAAATTGTTATCATCATCGAACTATAATTAAGGACTGTCAAATTTTGAGGCATGCTTAAGCAAATTTTCAAAACACACTATTAAAGAACTAACATTACAACTGATTCTTAGAAATCAAGACAAATAATTAATTATATGTGCATTACTTGTCATTTTATTAACAAGTATTGGAAGCTACATAAGAAAATCATTTCATTTATTCTCATTAACTCCTATAAAGTAGAGTATATGGCTAAGTGTTTAGGAAATTTCTTGCTTGACCAGGATTTAAAATCTATTTTTATAATTACTATTGATAATGTTAGTTCTGATTATGTTATTGTTGGGTATTTTAGAAAAAGGCATTGTTGAGTTAAGGCCAGCAATGTCAGGTGTAAATTTTTGCATATGAGATGTATAGCTCATATATTTAATTTGGTTATAAATGATGGGCTAAAGGAAGTATAAATGTTTGTAAAAAAAGGTTAGGGAAGCTGTTAGATACATTAGATACTAACCTACACGTTTAAGAAATTCAAAGAATTTTCAGAGTTGGTAGGGATTGTGTAGCATCCACCTAATGCATTTGCATTTATTTGCATAATATGAATATCATATAGACATGAAAAATTGCATGTAATATGTGCAGTATTAATTCAAATCTTAAATAGGAAAGGATTATAAATGTGTACAATTAAGTTTATAACAAGAATTAGAAAGTTAAGGGTTTAAATTGGTTAATAGCAAAAATAAAAGGGCTTAAATTGGTTTAGTTATTATTGTCGTTGTCATTGTGGTTGTTGTAAAAAAAAAAAAAAAAAAAGAGTTGTACATGGCTTTTAAGGAGTGAAGGAAGGAAGGGAGGAAGGAAGATAAAGGAGGAAGGAAGATAAGGATTATCTTCCTTCCTCCTCCTCCTTCTTTATCTTCTTCTTCTTCTTTTGTTTAAAAAAAATTAAATTTTTAAAGTAAATTGAAGGTTTATAAATTCATTCCAGACCATAATCTTTATCTTTAAATGCCTTGGATGTTTATTTGGAAAGTAATTTTAATATTTTTTGGTTGAATTAAGATAGGGTTTATAAGATACAAAAGTCAGGTTTTAAGGATCTAGTTTTTCAGTCATATTGTTTTGATCATATCTCGAGCTAGAGAGCTTAAAATTGAGTGTTCTTTGATGATATGGAAACCTCAAAGAGTTATTTAAAACTATTAATCTTTAGCTCAATTTGATTCAGACTCTATGTTAGTGTAATAAAAGGAAACATTTTATTGCTCATTTTCCACCACTAGTCTAAGTAAAGTGGATTCTTTCAAAGAGTTCTTCCTTTATACACCTTCAATCAAAGAAAAATTAATTTTAAATTACTTTAGAAACACATGGTTAATAATATAAAAAGTTTCATTTTGAGATATATTGTATAGAAGTATTAGTGAATTTTTAAATTCACCTTATTAAATCTCTTATAGTTGGCAGCTTTATAAGTTTAGGTAATTTAGTAATGTTATCATTCTAGATGAGGCTCTTTTATTTTTGGATGTTTAAAAAAGTAAATTATGATCTATTTTAGCTAAAAAAATGGAAATGAGGTTTTCATATAAGTAAATACAAGCAAAGGGAAAGAATCAATAAAGGTAAATAATAACTTAATGTTCTATGTGAAAATAACATTTAAAATAAATAATTATAAATTTATTTGTTAAGCTAGTTGGTTAAGAAGAAAAAGTGTCTTATAATTGGTATATTATAGTTTTTAATTATTTTGTTAATGGTTGATTATTTTTTAGATGAGATTGTACATATGAAAGAGATTGTACTTGTAAATGATGGTTGGTGAATTCAGGTGTCCTGTTTATGTGAGAATAGAATACTTGTTAAAGCCATATTTGGAATTTTATAACTCCAAATGGGGTTTTATTTGATCCTATAAAGACTTGGAGATGTTACTTATAAAATTGATAGAAATAGAGAAAACTTAATTTTGCTGTCTTGATGGTCAATTTGAGCAATACTTTTTGTAGCTTCATTTTTTTATATATAAAATGACCATAGTGGATTATTTTTAATGTTTCTCCTTCTATACATATTTAATTGATGTGAAATCAATTACAAATTAATTTAGACTTATAATGATAATGATCTAAAAAATATGACTTTGATATTCATAATGTGGAATTTTTATGTATTTTTGAATTTACATTATCAAATCTGCCATATTGAAATATGGTATATTTTTTTTATATCTTGGGTATATTATTGTTCTTATGTATTATGAGAATGTTAATTTTTTAATGGAGTGGTATGTGATATATATTTAAATATAAGAAATATAGTTGGATGAGTATGAGGACGTAATACTACTTGTGAATGAGGCAATGATGTGTGTGTTAAGGAATCCCCTTGAAATATCGTAATAAGGATAAAGAAATATTTGGTATCAAATTATGGTTGGTTACGTGCATATGGAGATCCATGAATAATTGAAAAGAAGTTGTGATTTTATAGACATATAATTCACAAGTTCATTGATGTCCAAAAGAAAATATTATGATACTATGACTATGTACATATTATAAATGCTTAGTTAAATATTGCATGGATCGATACTTGATAATATTATATGCTTGAATGTGTAATTTTTCATAAGATATTATATTATTTATTTACTGAGTTGTAGGCTCACTCCTTTGCATTATTTTTCAGGACTAGAAAAATTGTAGTCTATCTTGAAGAAACATTTTCATCAATTGTATTAGTATTGTGTTAGGTGGGTTAGCAGGAGGTCATTTTCAGTTTTTCTTGAATGTGACATGCCTAGTGAATGTTGTTATCTTGTATTAAGGCTAGTATATTACATGTGTATAACATAAGGAAAATGGTGAATTACTTGATGTTGTGAGCTTTTGTGGTGTGTATTATGTGTTATTTATATAAACAGTCTTGTACATATATTAACTCATGAACTAAAATTTGATATTAATATATATATTATTTATTAGTCACATGCATACAATATATGTCTGACATCCTTAAAAAGTGTCACAGGTTAAGTCTAAGTGTTCCTTGTCACTAATCTATACAATCCAAAGTGGTGGAAATATGAAAGCAAAATTTAATAAGTATTGGGGAGACCTCAGAAAATGAATACAAACTTTTTTTTCTCAAATATTCTTAACCCTAGAGATGAATTTTAGTATATTTAGTATTCTTTGAAGAAATGTGCTTGGCCTAAATTTGCTCACTTTAAGCACCCAATTTCAGGATGCATTTATGCATGAATGCGATGAAAGCCTCTATGATGAAAATTTAGTCGAAAATTGACCTCTAATGTTAAGTTTCACGATTTCAAGGACTAAATTGCAATGTTTTTTTGGGTTTAATTGCAAAAATTGAATTTTACAGGGGCATATTTGAAAATATGCGTAATGTCGATCGACATTACATAATGTTGGTCGACATACTGTAATGTTGAGGAGCTAAAATTTCAAAAAAAAAAATATTTTCTCGATTTTTTTAAAATTATGATTTTTCCAAATTTAATTTATTTTTAATAAATATATAAATTTTGGTATTTATTTATCCAGTCGCGTCTCTTACACGTATAATTTTTTAAAATTAAAATTCTTATCCTTTTTTTTAGGAGGATAAGAGCTACATCTCCTGTGATCACGTAAGTGGTTAGCTAGGGTTAGGAACGAGATATAAAAAGAAAAGGATTGGTAGAAAAAAAGAAAGAGGGGAGACTGCGTAAAGAGAGAAATAAAGAGAAAACCTTAATAGCTACTGCAAAAAAGAGTTGATTGAAAAAACACAGAGAGAAAAGGAAAAAAAAAAAGAAAAAAAAAACATTTTTCAAAACCAATTTACTTAATTTTAAAACAAATTTAAGCCCATTTAGGTTAATTTAGACTTAAGGCCATTTTTATCTAAAATTAAAATATGTAAAATTAGACCCACTAATTTAAATACTTCATAATTTGTACATTTAAGCCCACTTTTAAAATTAAAATGAATAGACTAAGGCTCATTTATTAACATTTAGGACCAACTTTAGTCAATTTCACTTGTAAATAAAAATGTAGAATTAGCTAAACTTTAAATAAAATTAACATAGTTTAGACCTAGGGATGATGCGTTTTGTATGCATTTTTTACATACAGTTTTATGACTAGTTTGCTTTAGGGCTAGATGGATGTTTAATCAGGGTTTAATAAAATTGTGTGTAAATAGAGAATAAAATAGTAATTCATAAAGTACTTCTAAATGAACACAAGACTGAAAGAATAATTTCGTTCCCAGAATCTCCTGGTTGTAGTGCTAGCTTTCTTTTAGAGAATCAAGTACCAACAAAATGATTTATCTCGGTTATTACCCTAGGTGTGTCACGACCCAAAACAGGGGCCATGACCGGCGCTAGGGAACGGGAATTCTTTCGAATCCGGAACCCGTAGCAAGCCTAAAAAATAAAATAAATATGCAATAATAACAATAAAAAATATAATATGCAGCGGAAAATAAAAATCATAAATATTACAATATCATCCATATCAACTGGATTTAATTCAAAACTCATCTCATCACATAAATGCATAATATTTAATACAAATCCAGTTTCAACATAATACATCTCTTTAAAATAAAGTACATAAAATCCAATACTTTAATTCACAACTACTGCAGTGTCTAGATAAAATAAATAAGACTCAAGTAGACAATTTACATAAAGAAGTCGGGGCGGAAGAAATCCGGCGTATCGACCTGCTACTGAGGTCTTAAGAAGTTGACTCTCCTGAAAAATAGTCAACGGAGGGGAGTCAGACCTCACTAAGTGAATTACTATAATATATATACATACACTCTAAGTGATAATGCATACAGTCAACAGTATATGAGTAATATGTATATATACAGGCAAGTTCATACAGATGCAGAAAAAATCATTTTATATATTTTGTCTGAAAATCAACTTTTATGAAGGATCACATAGAACCCTAGAATATCGCAACCTCAGAAAATAGTGTTAAACAACACTCTAGCCATACAGGCTCACTGATTCCAAATATATCCACTTAATCCATATGGACAGTAGACTGGCCCCGAGACACTAAGTCAACCGAGCTCCAGCAGTCTGACTGCCAGTGTGATTGGCCCCGAGACACTAAGTCAACCGAGCTCCAGCAATCACACCCACAAACCACATCTCACACATATCAATAATCATAATCAAATCGATATCCACAAATAGTCAGTAATAAAGCCTAAATACTATAGGCGTACCGGTACGTACTCGGTCCTAGTGCTGCCCACTAGGTAGCACGTTCTATTGATATCCTTCATTCTTAAATATAAAACATTCATTCACAAAAATAAATGATGCATGGATATAAATGAAATAGCAATATAAACCATATTTATACCGAAAATATACCAAACATAAACCAGGTATATTTTGAGTATATATATGTCAAATAAATCCAATCAAATCATGAATTAAACTAAAAATATATTTAAAAACATTTTAAATATGTTTTATTAATAAAACATGTATATAATTTATTATATACCAAAAATATACTTGAATATAAATCATATTATTTATGCATATTCAGTCAAAATAAAACATGCATTTTCTAAATCATGCATCCTAAGCATATATATATAATATAGTAACTCACCTAATGCGCTCCACGAGACAGGTCCGACGGGCCTGGTCCACTAACCCTCGGTCTCGGTGCAACTAAACAAGAAATAATTAATCAACATCAGAATAACCCTAACAGAAATCCTAGAATTCAATCTAGAGTATTAAAATACGGAAACAGAATTAGGGTTCGACTGGACATCACGTTTTACGAGAATTCTACCGGAAATCCGGCAGAACCTCCCCTGTAAAACGGACATCTCTCTACTCAAAAGAGTAGAGCCGACCCTGCAAAAAAATACACTTCAAAAATAAACACCACAATCAATCACAACCCCTCGGTCGGACTCCAGACTACAATCTGTCGACCGGGGTCCACAAACACAGAATATATATTCAAATATACCAAAAATATCCTTAAATCATAAAAATACATTTTATAGGTAGAAATTACATAATAAATCTTGAAACACTGTAAAAACCGATTAAAACTCATTTTATTAGAAAATCGTATATTATATATATAATTGAAAATAATTCACGAAAAATAGTTTTAATTAGTTAAAAATACCAAATATTTTGTAGAAATCATTTTTATACCTTAAATAACTATTAAAACCAATTAAATTACATTTTTAGACAATTTAGGGTAAAATTACCAAAATACCCCTATATATATATATATACCTAAATTACTTCAAAAATTCACCAAAAATCATACAATTATCCAAAATTAATTTTCTCAACATATTTATCAATAATATCAATAATTAAACTCAATTAACCAATTAAATTCAATTTAAAACACAATTAACTTAATTTTACAAAATCACATAAACTTCAATAATTAAAAATAAATACTTAGAAATTCATAAAAATTCCAAATAAATTCCTATAATTCATTTCAACACCCAATTTAACCATAAACTCCAATTTCATAATTTAAATAATTAATTTCCGAAAATTAGAAAATAATATTAAAATATTCAAAAATACCCAAAAATCCAAAAAATCTCCAAAAATTCTACAAAAATTCATAAATGTAGATTAAGCTACTAGGAACAACATTTGTGAAGGAAGTTCCCATGAATCAACCAAATCGAAGCTCAAAAAAATCGAAAACCCAAAGAGGCCGAAATTTTCAAATCGAAACCTAAGCAATTCTAGACCATTTTAGCTCAAACCAAAGCTAGAATAACACTCACCAGAGCTCAAGGAGAAGATAGAGACCGGCGGTGTCGAAAACGGTGGCCGGAGGAGGGAGAAACGGCGGTGAGGAAATGGTGGTCGGCGTCGGGCGCGGGAGAGAAAGGAAGAAGAAGAAGAAAAAGAAAAAGAAAGAAAAGGAAAGAAAAAGAAAAAGAAAAAGAAAGAAAAAGGAAAAGAAAAAAAAAAGAAAAGAAAAGAAAAATAAAATAAAATAAATTAAAATAATTAAATATTAATAAATAATTAATAATAAAATAATAAATTTTAATAATTTAATAATAAATAAAATAATCAAATAATAATAAATAAATAATAAAATATTAGGGTAATAATAAACCCTAATTAAATAAATATACACACACATGCTTTATTTAACAATTTAAAAATATGTATGAGTTCATGCAAACCCGTAAATACATTTAAAATAATTAATAATACATTGTTTACGTGGAAATTTCCCCGAAAATGAAAGTCCCGGGAAAATTTTACGTAAAATACTGAAAATAATAGACAGTAATTAAAATAGGTTTAAAATACATATCAACTCATAAAAATATCATATAATGCATAAAAATTATTGACACTGTATATCCCGGTACAGTGTAAAAATATTTTTAAAAAAACACGGGATATTACAAGGTGGTGACTCCTCATCTCCATGCCATGTCTTTGTGATAATGGTTAGTGTGTTCTTAGAGCCCTAAGCTCAAACAGTGTCATGATTGCTAAAATTTTGGACACGCACTAAACCCCACCGTCTACATTCACCACAATCAAATATGATTTTCAATTGTTATATGATGATTATATTACGTTATATGGTTCTTTTACTACCTCTATTGCTTGTGGATCTTAAAATGATGCATCCCAAGTTGCACCTATTTTTTAGTTCCCTCGCTGTGGGAAATTCATGTCTATGTTAAAGGTAAAATTTAAGAAGCAAAAAATGGAGAGTAGAGTGGGTGGAAGTAAAAGAAGTTAGTTGGACACTTACCTTAATGACTCCATTTTGGAAGAAAATGATACTTTTGATATTTTAAAGTGGCAAGAATTCAATTCTAAAAGATTTTCAATTTTATCTATGATGGCTTATGATGTCTTTGTTGTACCAATCTCTATAGTAGCTTTTAAAGCAGCCTTTAACACAAGTGATCGCATGCTTGATGCTTTTAGGAATTCAATCACTCCTAAGAATGTTAAGGCACTCATATGCACTTAACATTGGCTAAAAATGTTAAACAAGCAGCTGTCTTTAGAAGAAACACCGAAAGAACTTGAGAATGAAGAAAAAGGTATCTAGTTCATTTTTTATTTTCCTTTTAATTTTTATTTTCATTTTATTTCATTTCTTCTCATCTCTCTTTTATTTTTTCTTTGATCTTTTTAGATTTTCCATAAGTGGGCATTGGCCATTCAACATGAAATGCAAGTAAGATAATCTATTTTTTTGGTAGAGCCAATTAGTGGTTGCAAACAACATCAGCATTTGTCACTACATATGTATCATGCTAACTTTATTTTTAGTGATTAAGTTAATCGTTATTCATTTATTGCTCAATAAATGACTATATTGTGTGTTTGCTTATCTTGTTGGTTATGTTGTTTATGCACTGCCTTTATTTGTTTGGGTATTATTTCTCCAAATTTTGGTGCATGCCAAAACATTATTGGTAAAATTTTACTAGCATGCCAATGGAATATTTCCTCAAAGTAAATCCTAACTTCTTTTCAAACAATTGTAAATTCCCAAACACCTTTACCACAATTTGTTTGGATTTTAATAAGATTTTGTGAATTTAAATAGAATTGATATAAAAAGAAAATTTGGGACAAAGGAAATTTTATATTGATGAAGTTGACCATAAGCTAAAAGGAAAATTACAAGGATTTTTACTGTAAATAGAAACTAAATTTTGCTACTAATTGCATGATGAACCAAAAAGATTTAATGATGATTGTTGATTGACAATGAATATTGATAATTGGTTGTATTTTATTAGATTAGTTGATTGATTGTTGGTCTTCTTCTACAAATGATGATTATGTCTATTTATAATCATTGAGTTTCAATTCTCCAAGTAATTTTTCAACTCAAAGGTCATCTAGAGAAATAAACTTCCATAACTCAGTACCTAATCCACTTCCCCAAGGCAATTCTCATCCAGTATCTCTAGAATCTTCTATCTTTGACATTAAGTTAAACTAGTATGAGCTGAATTTTTATTCATTTTTGGGCCTTAAAAATTTTAATTAATCAAAATTAGGTCAATAATTAATGAATAATCAATGGGCTTTATAATTTAACCCAAAATTCAAATATGCCACAAATAATGCCCCCTGCATATAATTAGTTTAGGTTAGGCCCAACACTAATTTACATAGATATATGTACCCAAAAAGCAAGGCTTTTTTTACATTTTTATCTCTCCTTTTATTTTTGAATTAAAAAAAAACATTTTCTACTCCAAAAATCCCTCTCTTTTCTCTTTCACATTGCCACCAAATTTTTCTTTCAATTTTAATTCATTCACAAATCCACTTCACCTATAGCCTTGTCTTTCAAAAAATCATACATCCAAGTTAATTTCTCTACACATGTTATTTTCTTCCTCAAAATAGCCATTCTCTACACTTCTTCAAGCTCTTTCTCAAATTGCCTATAAATTGCTCTTTTAAATTTCAATTTTTCATAAAATTCACTTTATCTATTCTTTATCTTCTTCAAATATCACAAGACCCAATTTAATTTCTTCCATTTTTTAAGTTCTCAAAAGCTTAAGGTAAGAAAGGCAAGAAAAAAAAACTCTACAACTCTTTTTTTTTCTTACCAAATATTTCTCACCTTTTTCTTTCTCTAACTCTTTTCAATTTTCAAACACCCATTCAATTAATTGCTCAAAATCTACCACATCCACCTTAATTGCTTCAAAATATCATAACACCCATAACTCAAAAATCTCCAATTTTAATTTTCCCAAATCTTTTCTTCACTTTTTTTCTTCCCTTCCTCTTTGGCTCACAAAAAAACCACCTGCTCCCAAGACCTTATTGTATTTTTGTGGTTGTCGAAGCTACTTCATCACCACAAGCCATTATCACCGACCAACCACATGAACTTATAGCTTTCTTCTCTGTCACACGTAGCAAGGCTACTATCTAGTCTTGCACTAGCTCCAAGCAACGTTGTAGAGCTGCTCTCATTGCCAAACCAGCCTATTTTATTGCTCCTCCATGCGAGCTCATTGGCAAAATTGCATCACCGCACAATATCACAGTCATCATCGTCAATCCGCTGAGTCAACCAATAGCCCTTAAAGCTGCTCCATTCTTGGCCGAAGCTATTTCTTGCACTTCCAAGCTTGGTGATACAACATTGATTTCAAATTTTGAAGATTTCTATTTCTTTAAGCCACATCAAAAACATCTTCAATTAAAGAATTACTTTTAGAAAGAAAATCAAACAAGGTAATTTTCTTGTTTAATTCTTAATTCTTGATGCCTAAATTTGTGTTTTTGATTTGTGCTTATTGATCTTTGGTCCTTGATTTTATGTGGCTTGTGATTCCATGGCTTGGCTTTATTCTTATTGATAATTTTGGAAGTGGACCTTGTGTTCTTTATGCTTGAGATGATGAACTTTGCTTGGAAATATTGGGGATTTGTTCACTTTTTTTTAGCCAAAAAAAAAAATTCAAGTGCTCTAATTGGTATCTTTTAAAAAATTTTAATTATCACCATATTAATTCTCAACCCAAAAAATTAAATTAAATGTATTAAATTTAATATTTTTTACTACCCTACCAAATTCATTTGGCTTGCATTTGTAGAAGCCAAATGCACTAATGGCATTATTGTTTGGTGACTTATTTTGCAATTTGCTTGGTTTAGCCAAGAAATAGAAATTTTGTGCATTTATGAAACTTGGCTATTTCTAAACAATCATAATCCATTGGGCTTTTTTTTTCTCTTCTATATGATGTCTTTGATCATTGAAATTTATAGAATATATTTACTGCTTTGCAACCAAATGCTTTTATATCCTCAATTTGTGACTTAAATTGGATGGTGTTGAGGATTTTTCCATTTTCTGTGAAAATTTGCTTGGGGATTTGTGAATTTACCTTCATGATTTGCTTAGTTAGTCAAAAACTTTTAAGCATTTAGCAAAGTTTTAATGAAATTTGATTGTTTCCCCATATTCATTTTTATTGCTTGGTTGTTTCCCTATCACGACCCAAAATAGGGGCCATGACCGGCGCTAGGGAACGGGAACTCTTTCAAATCTGGAACCCATAGCAAGCCTAAAATAAATTAAAACATGCAATAATAATAATAACAACACAATTGAGTAAAATATTATACAGCGGAATAAAATCATAAATATCAAAATAATAATCCACCACAGGATTTAAATCAAATCCTCATCTCATAAATAAATAAACTTTTAATACAAATTTTGATTCAAATATTTAAAGTACATAACTCACACAATTATAATACGAAACCCCTTTTTCACTTTTACAACTACTGCAATGTCTAGATTAATAAAATAAAACTCAAGTGAGCATTTTACATAGTAAAGCCGGGGCGGAAGAAATCTAGCGTACAGGCCTGCTACTGAGGTTTGACAAAGATGACTCTCCTGAAAAATAGTCAACAGAGGGGAGTCAGATCTCACTAAGTGAATTACTATAATACATATACATGCATACTAAATGCCAATGCACACAGTCAAAAGTATATATAATATGTATGTATACAAGCAAATACACATGAATGCAATAAAAATTATTTTATATATTTTTATTGAAAATCACAGTTTATGAAGGATCAAATAGAACCCTAGAAAATCAAAACCTCAAAACAGTGTTAGAAAACACTCTAGCCATACAGGCTCACTTATTCCAAATAGATTCACTTGTTCCATTTGGATAGTAGACTGGCCCCGAGACACTAAGTCAACCGAGCTCCAGCAGTCTGACTGTTAGTGTGATTGGCCCCGAGACACTGAGTCAACCGAGCTCCAGCAATCACACCTCCAAATCATTTCTCACATGTCAAATAATCAAATTCAATCAATATCCTCAAATAGGTTAGTAATATAGTCTAAATGCTATAAGCATACCGGTACGTACTCGGTCCTAGTGTTGCCCACTAGGTAGCACATTCTATTGATATCCTTCATTAAAATATAAAGCATGCATTCATAAAAGTAAATGATGCATGAATTGAATAAAACAACAACTTAAACCATATATATATTAGAAATATACCAAAAATAAACCAGGTATATTTCGAGTATATGTACGTCAAATAAATCCAATATAATCATAAAATAAACCAAATATATATTTAAAAACATTTTAAATATAAATGTTTAATAAAGCATGCATATAATTTAAGATATACTAAAATAAACCAAAGATAAACCAAAAATAAACTAAAAATAAACTTAAGTACTGATCAAATTATTTATGCATATTTAATCAAAATAAAACATACATTTCTAAATCATGCACCCTAAAGCATACATATATATAATAGTAACTCACACTTAGTGCGCTCCTCGAGATGGGTCCGACGGGCCTGGTCCACTAGGCATCGGTCTCGGCGCAACTAAACATACAAAAATAACAGACATCAGAATAAACATAATAGAAAATCTTAGAAACTCGATTTAGAATATTAGACACAGAATTAAAAATCAGAATTCAATCGGACATCACGTTTTACGAGAATTCTATCAAAAATTCGGCAGAACCTCCTTTGTAAAATGGACATCTCTCTACTCAAAGAGTAGAGTCGGCCCTGCAAAGAAACACACTTTGAAAAATAGACACAGAATCACATTCATAACCCCTCGGTCGGACTCCAAACTACAGTTTACCGACCGAGGTCCACAATTCACAAAATGATTACAAAATACTAAAAATACCCTTATATCATAGAAATACATTTTATAAGTATAAATTACGTAATTAATCCTAAAACACAGTAAAAACCGATAAAAACTCATTTTATTAGAAAAATCGTATATTATATATATAATTGAAAATAATTTATGAAAAATAGTTTTAATTAGTTAAAAATACTAAATTATTTTTAGAATTATTTTTATACCTTAAATAACTATTAAACCAATTTAATTACATTTTTAGTCAATTTAAGGTAAAATTACCAAAATACCCCTATATATATAAATTAACATAATATTAATAAAAAATTCACCAAAAATAATATAATTACTCAAAATTAATTTTCTCAACATAATTCTCAATAATATAAATAAATATACCCAATTAACCAATTAATTTCAATTTAACACATAATTAACCTAATTTTCCAAAATTACATAAACATAAATAAATTCAAAATAAATACATAAAAATTCACAAAAATTCAAAGCAAATTCCTATAATTCATTTCAACACCTATAATCATCAATAAACACAATTTCATAATTTAATTAATTAATTTTTGAAAATTAAAAAATAATAATAAAATATTCAAAAATACCCAAAAATCAAAATAAATTCCAAAAATTCCAAAAAAATTCACACATGAAGATTAAGCTACTAGGATCAACATTTTTTAAGGGAATTTTCATGAATCGGTCAATTGAAGCTCAAAAATAATTGAGAAGCTATAATGGCCGAATTGAAAAGTTGAAAAAAGCCTTACCAAATCGAGTTTTAAGCTCAAATAAAGCTTGGAATCATCTTCTATGGCTTCAGAGGAGTTCAACGACACCGGAAAGAGGGGATTTGGTGGCCAAAATCTCGAGGTGTGGAGGAAGATGTAACTTTCGGCCAAAACGGCAAAACTCAGCTCACCGGTGCCGGAGCAGACGTCTGCAGGCGACAGAGTGACTGAAGGAAGAAGGTGGCACGGTGGGAGGCGCAGTGACGGTAGGTGGCCGGCGTGCACAGTGGTGAGAGGGGAAGGGGACGTCGGGAGGAAGAAGGAGAAAGGGGGTAGGTTTTGTAATTTTACAAATTATATATATATATATATATTAATAACTTTAATAATTTATATTAAAATATATTAATATAATATTTAAGAAAACATACACCACATGTTAAAATACACAATATATATATATATATATACACACACATGCTAATTAAATAATAACTATATAATATAGTATGATTTAATGGAAATAACCCTAATTTAAATCAATTATGTAAATATATGTGCATGTATATATATATATATATATATATATTCTAATATGACAATTAAAATAATGCATGGACTCATGCAATTTTATAAATCCATTTAAAATAATTAATATTGAATTTCTTATGTGTAAATTTCCTCGAAAATGCATGTCCCGAGAAAATTTTACGTAAAGTACTTAAAATAATATAAAACAATTAAAATTAGCTTTAATTAAATTACAAACTCTTAAAATATCAATATTATATATAAGAATTATTAACACAGCATATCCCGATGCAATATAAAAATATTGAAAAATACGGGATATTACATTCCCCAAGGCAACTTTGTTCGTTCACATTATGGTAGTTTTGCTTGTATCGTAACCCAAGCACCTTTAAGTAAAAATTGACTAAAAAATTATTTTAACAAATCTAATGCCAAAAATAATTTATTTGGACATCCATGGTTTCTTTTTTTTTTTTTCTTTACAAAGAAAACACAACATTTCAAAGTGATATATGGCTTGTATTTAATGAATCCATTTTTAAAAGCAATTTTTCAAGGTAAAAATTCTATTTCTCAATACATTCTTTCCTTTTACTTTAATTCCACTAAGGCTCACCAAGGCTATTCCTTAAAATTCTTGACTCACACAAAGCTCTTGCCATGAATTTTCTTTGCCTTGATTTTGCTTTTGAACTCTGAGCAACTACTAATTAAGCTTGATTTTAGCAATAAAACACCAAACTAGCTTCATGAATAACTTTGCTCAAAACATCTTAATACAACGTTACAGGAGATTGTAATGTTTAATCATCAATTTTACCTCCACAAGCCAAAATAGTTTACAAACCTTAATTTTTGATGCATCATCTTGCACATTGATTTATTTATCAACTTTGGCAAAATAAATACTCTTTTTATTTTTATAAAATCATTTAGATTTTTAGCAAGGCTTTTAAAAATGTAAGGCTTTATCTTTACCAAAGCCTCTTCATTTTTAAACAAAACTTATTGGCTATATAATCATTTATCACCAAAATAATGCAGAATTTTGCATCATTTAGCCAATAAATCCATGACCATTCAATGCATTTTGAATATTTTTGCCTATTCCCAATGGTGTTTAACTTTAGCTAAGGTTTCTTACATCTTTTTGGCCATTAATCTTAGCTTTAAATGCTTGTTTGACAAAATTCCTTTTTTATTTTGGCAACTAAATTGCCAAAATTGCTTGTTCATGATTTTAGAAATTTTTTAACACAAGTTTTTCACTTTATGTAGCTAACATGCATCTATCAAAAATATTTTTTAATCAATGGCCTTAGGATTTAGACAACTCCTTTCAAACCTCAACCTATAGCTCTTAGGCAACATTTTCACAACTTTTGGCCTTGCTAAACATTTATGAATTTATTTTGGCCAATCTTTGCCTTGGTGCTTTGGTTTGATGATCTTAGCATTTTAATGCACTAGCTTCTCTTAGCCAAAATTCAATTTTTCTTACAATTATTATTGGATTTTAAAACCATGATTTAATTGTTTTGGTAATTTTGTGATCTTGAAAATGGGGCATGCCTTGGTTTTGTCAAAATAAGAATTCACTCATGATTATCTAGATGCTCTACTTTGACCATTTTATCGATGAACTTGAAGTAACTGGCCATTCCTTGCCCTATCTTAACCAAAAATTTCAATTTTTCCTTGGAGAATTTGGCTAATTTTATTGATGTAGAAGCCTCAACTTGATGGCCTTGAAAGAAAAATATATGTTCCTATGGTTTTTAATAAAGTTCATGTCACATTCAAAGATCTTGAAAAATCCTGAATGTTTTATACTTTATTAATTTCATAAAGTTGGTCATAATTTTGCTTTTACTCTAGCCAAGATACTTGTCAGTGCTAAGTTCATTCACGCTTGGTTGTTTACAAATTTTTTAATTTTAATCAAATAAAGAATTGTTCAGCTATATTACCAAGCTAATGCTTCGCAAAATTTTTGTGCATATTTTGAATGAAATTAAGCCTTTTAATAGCTTTGAAATTTATTTTAGCAACAAGTGCCAAAATAACAATTTGACAAGCAAAAATGAGTTTTGGTTTAATAAACCAAAAAACAACTCTTTAGCATAGTTGTAATTTTGGCTCTTAGAACCAAAATAAAATGCATGTCTTGCTTTTAGCAACACAATTCTTGCTTTTGTTCTTTGCACCAAAATTTATTTCCCCTTTAATTCTTTTGGCAAACTTTTATGATGCCAAATATATCTTTGTGCCAAGCCTAGTTCTCATTTGGGCATCAATTATATGGCCAATTACATTGCTTTAAATTGTTGCCAAAAATTCAAAATATTTTTAGCAAGATTTTGACAGGCTCAATTAATTATTTGGCCATTTTTATATTTTGGCTCTAATATTTATGTTTATTTTTCTCATGCCACTTGAACATTATTTCCCCCAGCCAATCTTCTTAGGTTGCAAATAATAGCCAAATTGAGAATGTCACTATTCTTTATCCTAGTTACATGCTTCTATTGTAATTCAAAACTTGGCATAATTATTTATTTTCCAAGGCCTTAAGGCATTTGTTATTCATTTAGACATTTTAAAATGCACTTTCACCAGACCTAATGACTTGTCTAAATTCTACCAATTAAAACTCTCAAATTAATCACAGAGTTTTATCATGGTTTTTTCCTTATGATTTAATTTTCAGGAAAAAATTAAATTATTTTAGCCAATGTATTATGCCAAAATAACTTAGCCAAACACACTTTAACTTTTACCCTTATTCAGGAAAATTAGCCTTCTCTGCTCTGGTGAAATGGACCAAAGCATATTACTTTCACAATCTGAAAAAAGTTTCAATATTTTATTTTAGTAAAATTTTTCCAAAATATCTACCCTTATGAAGTTTTATTTATTTTATCTATTTATTTCAGCTTTGTCAAGTTGAATAAATTTTCCCTTTAGATGGTCACCCTTGTCCATCTTTAACTTTGCAATAATGAGTTAATTCCTTTGGGGATAATAAGCTTTGTAAATCCTACATGTTTCAAAATTTATGGCCTGGTGAAACTTGGTACGACATTCCACTCTAACATAAGCTATAAAGCAAAACATTTTAAAATAGCATGTGGTTTATGAAAACTACAAACACCCTATGCCTCCCATACTATTTATGTCCATGCTTGCCTGTATACTAACACAAGTCAAATTTATTTTACATGACAAATTATATTTTCAAGGCAATTTTTATTTTATTTTTTTCCTAGCCAAATTAATTATTTATTTGGCCCATTTATTTTATTGTCTTCTTGCTTGGGGATCTGCGAATTATGCAATTTGCTTCTTGCAAACTCATCTTCATTGTTGTGCACCTTGGTGGTTTTAATTTACCTTGACTTCTAACAGCCATTTTGCATCTTTTCTTAATATTTCGCTAGTTCTTTTTACAAGAAAAATGGATATATTATCCTCTGGTCATTTTGCTTTGTATTTGCTTGTCTGCTTTTCATTAACCAAATTCTTTAATTTTTTGCCCACTGATCACACCACAGCCATACAATACCAAAATATCAAAATTTCAATTGTTATGCTACTAAAATTTCATCAACATATCACAACACTTATTTCACACACTATTGAAAAATAAAAATAAATAGAAACATGCCAAATTAAAACCTACAAAATTCAAACGTCATTTAATTAAAATAATGGCTATTAAGACAATTTTTAAAACCAAAAAATAAAATACTGCCACTTAGTGACAAATTTCTGGTCAAAGGCCAGTTATTCATTTTATTTATTTACCTTTTTATTTTCCCACATAGTGGGAACTATTTTCATATTCACCTCTTTTAACACCCTTTTTAGGCTTAACAGGGATATAATATTTAACCACTTGATTTAGCATTTTTGTGTAGTCCCATGCAAAATAATCTCATTTAAAGCTCAGTATTTTAATCGAATTTACTATAGAGAAGACATTAAACGTTTTTTTTTTTTTGCCATCAATAATAATTGGAAAAACCATTATTGTATTGATTACTAATTCTCATCATTTCTTTAAAATAACCCTTTTATGTTGATCCAACCTTGTAGCCTGAATTGTGACATCACTTCAATGCCCTTCTATTTCTCTTGGGGAAGTTATCCCCTGAGTGTTCTAAATCTTAATGATATCTTCCTCAATCTCATGCATCATGGATCCCTTTTTGTTAGAAAGTGAATCCTCTATAGCTTTTAAGCCTGATTGGGGCATAATATCAATTTGGACCTTGTTTTCCTTTTGTATACTTTCAGCTGCCTTTTATCCCTATGAAAGTGTGTTTGACCTTAAGGAATTGATTGTTCCCTATGTGTACTCTATGTGCTTTGCTTTTGTCCTTGGGGAATTAACTTTTAGCCTTGGGGAAGTGGCACATACACTTAGGAAAAGACATTTGAGTTTGGGGATTTGGCATGTAGCCTTAAGGAATTGGTTCTTTCTTATGAGAAATATTGTACCCCGCTCCTTGTTCTTACTTTTAATGTTGAATCTTAACTTTTGGTGTAGAATTTTAACTTTCCAGTTTTGAAAGTTTTTCATTCATTCTAGTAAATGAACTATCCATTATCTGCATAGCATTATTGATTTATTGAATATAGTCTTGGAAAGAACTATTTATTTACAATATTGAGTCATGCATCTACTTTATTCCTTCTCTGAGAATATTTTGAGCACTAATAATCTCCAAATTTTGGCTTCAATAGCCAAAAGGTGTCTCAATACAAGAATGATCCAGAGGCATTAATCCTCTATTAATTTGTTTCCATAAACCACCTATTTTTACAAGTGAAATTGTTGGTCCAATAACCAACTTCAAAATTTTCTTGTTGACTTCATAATCTTGACATCTTGTCGAAACATGTCCCATTAGGCATGCTAAAAGATTAGTTCTCCAATTTTTGGTGCATGCCAAAAGATTGTTGGTAAAAGTTTGTGAGCGTGCTAGGGGAATATTTCCTCAAAGTAAATCCTGACTTCTTTTTAGACAATTGTAAATTCTCAAATGCCTTTACCACAATTTATTTAGATTTCAATAATATTTTGTGAATTTAAATAGAATTGATATAAAAGGAAATTTGGGATAAAAGAAATTTTATATTGATGAAATTTATCACAAGTTAAAAGGAAAAATTACAAGGATTTTTACAATGAACAAAATGAACCAAAGAGACTTGCTGATGATTGTTGATTGACAATGAATGTTGATAATTGACTGTGTTTAATTGGATTGGTGGATTGATTATTGGTCTCCTTTTGCAGATGATGATTGTGTCTATTTAAAATCATTAAGTTTCACTTCTTTAAGTAATTTTTCAACTCAAAGGTCATCCGGAGAAATAAATTTCTGTAACTCCAATACACAATCCACTTCTCCAAGGCAATTCTCATTTAGTATCTCAAGAATCTTCTATCTTTACCATTAAATTATACTGGTATGGGCTGAATTTTTGTTCATTCTTGGGCCTCAAAAATTTTAATTAATCAAAATTTGGTCAATAATTAATCAATAATCAATGAGCTTTATAATTTAACCCAAAATTTAAATATGACACAGACAGGTATATTTCTTGTGCATATGTAACTATGAATATGTTGTTGTTGTGCACTTAAAAATGCAATAATGAAGCTTTCACTCCTTTTTTTCTAACTTGTTTTGGGATGCTTGACTATATTTCTTTTTAGTGGATTGTGTTCTTTTTAATAGCTAGTAGAAATGTTGTTGCATTCCCAAAATGACTTGAAAATTAACTCTTTGAGTCTCTTGTTTTTTCTTAGTCTTTGCTTTTGGCCAAAAATATTTTGGTAAAAGCATAGATGACATGCCTGAACTCTGCAATATAATTTTTTGGTGTATTTGCAGGCCATTCATTTTTTTTTTTTTTATTAAGTGACTTGGTTTTTATATCATTTTTTGCCTCGTAGATATTAATACATACCTTAAGAAAAAAATGGCCGAATACTTCAATATTATAACTATAATGTAAACTTGTAAAGTAATGGGGTTGGCCCGAAATTTATTGGAATTTTTATAAAAATGACCCAAAAACAGAGAGCATTAGCATCAAATATCCTTTCTTGTCAATAATTTACACGCGTTTTTTTTTTTTTTGTCACTTTCAAAGTTCTTCTCCTTCCTCTTCCCATCTTCTTATTCCTCATTCAACATCATTGTCTTCTTCTTCCTGCGCGATTTCATGTCCTCAGACCTCAACTGCATCTCCTTTCTTTTTTTTTTTCAATTGAAATCGGATCACCAGTAATAGCAAATACATCTCCGATATTTGCTTCTAATCTTCTTCTCAAATACATCTCCAATAGGTAATATTTAAAGTTTTTTTTCTTACGTGGGTATTAATTGTTCTTCAATTTTATATTGTGGATATAAATTGGATGAATGATTTAGTTAAGGTGTTTGTGGTTTCAAGATTGTGCCTTATAACTCACCAGAAGGCAATCTTTGATGTGTTTGTGTGATTTCTTTATAAAGATAAAAAATTTACCGTGGGCACTTTCACTTTATTAAGAATTATTGAGTTTTCACCTAGCAGAGATTTTCCCTTCGTACTTTTACTTTCACTTGTGTGTCTTTACCAGGGTTTCTTGCTGAGTTGTATCCATCTTGATGATACGTTGCATCAACATATTGTAAAAGTGGTAATGTATTATGATCTTTTGTTTGTGTGGGTTTTGGAATTAAAATCTGTATCATTGGTTCTAGTTTTCCATGGCTTGATAGAGATGTTAAACAGTAGGATTGTCCTATTTTTATAAACTGATGTTCTCTGCACTAGCATTTTCTAATCTAGAGATATATAGAGAGAGACACATCTTATCGATGAGTAACAATTATCAAAATTTCGTCTTAACAAGACATTTCAAAACGATTCTGGGCAAGAATATTTTATTTACAAAAATTTGAAATTTGTTTAAGAAGAATCTTTCAAAACCATTTTATGAACATGCAACATAAATAATCGTATGAAATAATCACAAAGGAAAAACCAGCAAAAGGGTCTCCTTTGTGAGGAGTTTGATAAGGGAACTTGCTGGATTGGCACCCTATGAGAAGAGAATCACTAAGCTTTTGAAAGTTAGTAAGGATAAGTGTGCTTTGAAGGTGGCTAAAAGAAAGTTGGGCACACACAAGAATGCCGAGAAGAAGAGAGAATAGATGTCCAGTGTACTCCGCAAACTGAGAGCTGGTGGAGGTGCTGAGAAGAAGAAGTGAGAATTTACTTGAAGTTAAATGATTCTATCTTTCAGTAGAACTTAGTAACTATAGGCACATAATCATGTTTTTGTTTAAAGATTGAAGATTTCATTCAGAACTTTGTTTTGTTTTAACTGGAAGCTAGTGGTGCCCTTCATTCCGTTTTAGTTCATAATTTCTAGTACTACTATAAATTTTTATGCCCTTTGTTTTTGGAAGTGGAATGCAATTTTCATTTGCTGCTCTTGCTTGAATCAATTCAATCGATGATCTCGAGTTGGAGGCAAGTCGCCAGAAAAGAATGCAGGAGCTCATGGCTCAACGTGGCATGGGAAATCAGCAAGTCTCTAAACAACAGAAGGGTCAGGAAGAGGCAAAGAGATGGCAGATTTTGGAAGATGCAAACAGCCTTTCTGGTTTAGGGAGGCTGAGGAGCGAAGGCAAACGATGCTTAGTTAGATATTGTCTGATGAAGCACAAGAAAGACGTCAGTTCATTTCTGAATTTTGATTATAAGTTTTATGCTTATTAGTTACTAGCAGTTAAGAGAGTGCATTCTAGAAATCTATTTGCTATAAATTTTCTTTTATAATTCCATTCTTCAAAAGCATCTTTTATGTGTATTTGAACTATATGGTAAATTTATTGTCATTGATGTCTCAATTGTTTAGGAATCATTAATATAAACATTATCTATCTTATTAAAAAAAAAAAAGGAATGCAATTTTAATTTGGTGATGAAAAAAAAAATTATTCACTTACTTTATTGAATTAAAAAAATGATAATAAAATAAACAACAGAAGATGGCAACGTGGTGCGTGGACAATCAATAATAACATGGCATCATCAAGCTAGACGGATGGCTGTAAATTTCCATGTAAATCGCTAAGATTTTTTTGGCTGAAATGCTTTTTATATACCCTTGTTTTATTATGGTGGATTAACGCAAGTCTATTTAATTTTTAGACAATGTTGAAATTGAAGGGTGATGGAAAAATATTAGCTGAAGGTTTTGTTTCGTTGGTAAAAGGTTACAAGTTTATGGCTTTTTTGTGTGATCATTGAGGTGTTTTGATATTTTAATGTATTTTTTTATATTAAATTAAAATGCATGTTATTGAATTTTGGAAAATTCTAGGTTAGTATTATTGAAAAACTAAAAAGTTATATTTAAAAAAATTGGGTCCATTTTATCTAATTGTGTTAAAAATTAACAAAAATTATTAATTAAAATTTTTGTTATACAACAAGTTTAAGAAATAATAAAAATGATACTTAAAAATAATATATTATTTTAATATTATTCATATATGATGTAATAAAAACAGTATATTATCGGAATATTATAAGTATTTAAAACTCAAAATAATATTTTAAACTTAAAAATAATATCTAAAACTCAAAATAACATCTAAAAATTAAAAGAAATATTTACAACTCATAAATACAATATATTATCTAAATATTATATGTATATAATACCTTAAAATCATATCTGATGCTAAAAATAGTATATTGTCTGCATATTATTCAAATATTTTCCTCCAACAAAAAATATATTTTCTGAATATTATTCGTATCTGAAACTCAAAATAGTATTTGAAACTCAAAATAGTATCTGAAACTCAAAATTGTATCCAAAACTTAAAACAGTATCTGAAAATTAAAAATAGTATCTGTAAGCACTCAATTCCGCGATGCAATTGTGCATGCATGCGACGAAAGCCCCTATGATGAAATTAATTGAGAAATTGATCTCTAGTGTCGATATTTCATGATTTAAAGGATTAGATTGTAACGTTTTAAAGCTTAAATGCAAGAATTATAAGTTTTAGGGTTTAAATTGGAAAAAAAATCAAGTTTTAGGGTTTTTTTAGAAATTTGAGATGGCACATCAAATGTCAGTCGGCATTAGGTGAAATGTTGATTGGCATTTAGCCTAATGCTGATCGACATTAGCCAAATGCCAATCAACATTTAGCCTAATGTCGATTGACATTAGACAAATGCCAATCGGCATTTTGCTAATGCCAATCGACATTTAGCCTAATGCCAATTGGCATTTAGCCTAATGTCGATCGACATTAGACAAATGCCAATCGGCATTTTGCCTAATGCCCATCGACATTTAGCCTATTGCCAATCGGCATTTCGCCTAATGCCGACCGACATTTAACCTAATGCCAATCGGCATTATGCTGATTTTTTTTCATTTTTTGGCAAATTCAATCTTTTTCTTACGTCTGATTGGTTAATCAAACGTAATTAATACACATGCTCGCTCTGTGTGTTTAAAGAAGTCTACAGACTTAGTTCAAAATAAATCCTATCCTATCTGTGTTTTGAAAAATCAAAATCTCATATATGTGCTATGCAACTAAATCCAACATTCATGCAGAAGAGGTTGGCTCCCTGACTTTAAAAGCCGAGGGAGAAGTCTGTATGAGAGGGGCTTTTTTGGAGCGGTCTTCTTCTTCTTTTTATTATTCTTGTTCTTTTTCTTTTTTGAGAAAAACTATTAAAAAAGGTTTGAGATTGATTTTTATTAAAAGCAACGAAGATTTTTTTTTCTTCATTTGTGGAGCCTGTAAAACCTAGTGCCAAAAATGTTATGAAATAAATAAAATGAAAAACATCCATTTTAGTCCTTTAGATATGCTTGCAATTAAATTCAAGTTATTTTTTTTTCAATCTAGTCCATAATTGCATTTTAATTAGGAACTAGTTTCTAATTAATTCATCAAAATCCACATCATTAATCATTAATAGCATACATTCATTTATATTTATTTTCGATCCTCAGTCAAGTACAAAATACAAAATTCAAATTGTGCATTTTACATGCATTATTTCAATCAAAGAATTTTAAATTCATATGTTGCACATGATTATGCTATGTACTGCACAGTAGTCATAACCTTCACTGTGTTATATGTTGCATAGCAGTTATGACATAAGTTGCTAAATTTATAATTTGCTAGACGTTCCGCGAGATCTATAACAAATTTGAAAGTTGCACTTTTGTTAGTAATTACACTGTAGTTATAGCATTTTTTGAAAAATCATCATTAAACACCCTACAGGGAATATAACAAAACTCATTATCACTAGACGTTCTATAGGGAGTATAGTGTACATCGTTAGACATCCCACAAAGAATATAACGAAACTCATTATCATTAGACATCTTACAGGGAATATAATGAAACTCATTATCACTAGACGTCCTACAGGGAATATAGTGTACATCGTTAGATGTCCCATAGGGAATATAATGAAACTCATTATCACTAGACATCCTACAAGGAATATAGTGTGTATCATTAAACGTCCCACAAGGAATATAATAAAATTCATCATTGTTAGACGTTCCACAAGAACTATAGTAGACTTTTAATTTGTTATCGCTAAACGTCCCACAGGGAATATAGCGAAACTCATTTGCATAAAGTTCATTAGATGTTCCACAGGAAATATAGTAAAACTTGTTAAACATTACATCTTGCTTAAAATTGCATAGTAATTTGAGCATCGATCTATCAAATAGGATACAATTAAGTGTCCTAATTTCTTTCTATCAAAATTGTGTACTTATATTGCTTTACCGTAAATTGTCAAGCAAACAATGATAAAGGGGGGCAACTATAAGCACCCAATTCCATAATGCAATTATGCATGTGTGCGATAAAAGCCCCTATAATGAAATTAATTGAGAAATTAATCTCTAGTATCGATATTTCAAGATTTAAAGGATTAGATTGTAACGTTTTAAAGCATAAATGCAAGAATTATAAGTTTTAGGGTTTAAATTGGAAAAAAAAATTAAGTTTTAGGGTTTTTTTTGAAAATTTGAGTTGGCACGTCAAATGCCAATTAGCATTCAGCCAAATTTCAATCGGCATTTAGCTTAATGCTAATCGGCATTACATTGATTTTTTCCTTTGTTTTCGTAAATTCAATTTTTTTTTCATCTGATTGGTTAATCAAATGTAATTAATACACGTGCCCTGCTTTGTATATTGAAAGAAGTCTCTAGACTTAGTTCAAAATAAATCCTATCCTATCTGTGTTTTCAAAAATCAAAATTTCATACGCGTGCTATGTAACTAAATACTGCGTTTGCGTAGAAAAGGTTAGCTCCCTAACTTTAAAAGCCAAGGGAGAAGTCTGCAGGAGAGGGGGTTTTGGAGCGGTCTTCTTCTTCTTCTTCTTATTCTTTTTCTTTTTTAAGAAAAATTATTAAAAAAGGTTTGAGATTGATTTTTATTAAAAGCAACGAAGATTTTTTTCTTTATTTGTGGAGCCTGTAAAACCTAGTTATTTACATGAGGCCAAAAATCTCAGTTACTCACTTTTGATTTTTAACCCTAAAAGACCAAATAAAACTACATTCTATTTTAGTCCAGAGATCATGAAAGAGTCATTCAGAGCCAATCTAAACGGCAAAAATCATAGTCTAAAGGGCCATCTAATTGCATCTGCACAACATCTTCTACTCTTTTCTTTTCTTTTCCTTTATTCTAATTTGATTTCTTAATTCTACTTTTAGTGATTCATTACTGATTAAGTTTTTATTTTTGTTTTGATTGATGCTCTGTGATGCTCTAGAGGGGAGGTTAGAGATATGTGATTTTTTTGCAGTAACTATTGAAGAATCCATGGAATGTTATGGACTAAAGTCTGTAAAACTCCCATAGGATTTAGGATTTTTCTATTTTTCTGTGTTATTTGTTCATCTATTATTTATGGGTGGTAATTAATTTTCTTTTAATTTTTTGCACTGTAGGTTGTAATAGCCGCAATAGTGGAAAATTAGTGAAATTCTAATTCTCTGCACTAAAATTGATTAGTAATTAGGGTTTCACTTAGTAAAACCTTATAAAATCAACGATGGCGGTAGTTAATTAAGTTTCATGAAATTGATTTAGGATTTTTTTTAGAAAATCATTAAAATGTATGTTTGATCTATTTTTTTGTGTTTATTTGTTTTGGGCTTGTTTTTTTATGTTTCCATCCTTTTGGGCCCCAAGCCCAAGATTAGGTCCAATTCACTTAAAATAGGTTTATAAATGGTTTAGGTTAATTAATTAATTAAAACCAATGTAGGCCCATTTTAGGTTAATTAGATTTAGGCCCATTTTAATTAATAAAATCAATTTAGATCTAGCTCAGCTCATTTAATTTCATTACTTTTAAAATAAATAGACTTAGGCCGACATTTCACCTAAAATAAAATCAAGTTAGACTTAGGCCCACTTATAAAATTCAATTTATTTAAAAACTTAAATTTAGACTTATCTTTATAGATTGAAACAAGTAGATTTAAGCTTACTAATCAAATGTAGGCCCACCTTTAGTCCATTTCATTTGTAAATAAAAGTGTAAATCTAGCTAACTTTTATTAAAATTAACCTAGTTTAGACTTAGGGACGACGCACTTGAATACATTTTTTGTATGTGATTTTATTGACTAGATGCCTTAGGGTTAGATGGATGTTCAAATAGGGTTTAATAAAATTGTATGTAATTAAAGAATTAAGTAATAATTTATAAAGTAATTCTAAATGAACACGAGACTAAGAGAAGTTAGTATTCCATTCCCAAAATCTCCTGATTGTGGTGCTAACTTTCTTTTAGAGAATCGAGTACCACCAATCGAATTGTCCTAGTTATTACCCTAGGTGGTGACTCATCTTCTCCACGCTATGACTTTGTGGCATAGTAGTGTGTTCTGTAAGACCTTGAGCCTAAACAGTGTCGTAGTTGCTAAAATCTTAAACTCACACTAAACCCCGCCATTTATAGTATCTCAAACTCATAAAATATAGTACACTATCTGAATATTAAATGTATATGAAACTTCAAAATTGTATAAGATACTAAAACAGTATATTATTTGAATATTATTCAAATATTTTCTTTTAATCAAAAGTATATTTTTTGAATATTATTCGTATATGAAACACAAAACAGTATGTGAAACTCAAACCAATATCTGAATATGATAATTTGAGTAAGTATTTATTGTTAGAAAAATTATCAAAGAAATAGTTGGGCTTGAGTAAGAAATTTCAAATATAATTGTATTCAATTAATTAATATAAAAATAATTCATATATGCATATCAATTAATTTGAATTCAAGTGTCCATCTTTTTTCAAATGCATGAAACTTGAAAAAAATTTCATCTATTTCTAGTTTATTATTTGTATATTTTAGTTTATTTTCCATGCATAAAATAATATCAGCCTAAAATATATATAAATATACAAATTTATATTTCAAAATATTTTTTAAGACATCTAAAACTTTAATTATTTATTAAAACTAATATGAGTTATATAATTTAAATATGTTAATTATAATCTCTGAAATAGAGTACACCACCTATATATACACCCAAAACCAATATAAAAATAAAGAAAAAAAAGGAAAAATTAAAAATAGAGAAAATTAAAAAATAAATATAAGGATAAAATAAAAATAAGGATAATAGAGAATATGAAAAAAAGGAAAAAAAATTAAAAAGAAATTAAAAAGAAAGAAAGAAAATTAAAAAAATAAGATAACAAGAATAAGAAAAAAAATTAAATTAAAAAAAGAAAAGTGAAAAACAAAGAAAAAATAAAAATAAGAAATGGAAAAAAATAAAAAAAGGAGAAAGAAAAAATAAAAAAAGTAATAAAAAACCTGATGAAACAAAAAAGAGTAGAAGAAGAAGTAAAACGAGCATAAAGGAAAAAAAAAAAAAAGACACGTGTATAATTAATACAAAACATAGAGTAGATCAATGTAAATAAGCTAAGAGATGGTCCAAATCTATAAATTTTTCAAATTTATTTTGGTACAAAATAAATAACATTGGTAAAATTTGGATTTCAATTTCACAATGGTCCAACCTAAATTGTCTAACCCAATAATCTAATTTATTTTGAAAATTCGAACCATTCTTCAGTTTAGTTCGATTTTAATTATATTTTTTTAATAATTGATCGATTTTCAATTCTGTCAATTTGAACCACACTAAATTGATCGATGCACTTCTTCTTTTTTATAATTAAAGTTAGTTAAAGAGACATTTTTGTATATATATTCATTTTGCCAAAATGAATTTTGTTTTTGCATTTTTTTTCATATGTTGCAATGCTATGTTGGTAATAATTTTACGATTTATATCTTTTAGTATTCCTGTTCATCTATCCATGTTCATGCATGATTTTATATATATATATATATATATATATATATATATATATATAACCAAACTGTTACATCAAGATGCTTACCGTTAAAGTGGTGAGACCTAAGTTGCCAAAGTCTGGAAGTTGAACCTTGCTTGCCCAAGTCTGTTCGATTTTCACTTTTGAAAATTTGTAAGTTTTCTGTCAAAACCGAACTTATTTAATTATTGGAATTTGGATTGTTATGTGGATGTTTTTTCTCATAATAAATTTATTAAAATTATTAAATCTATTCTTTATAATTTATTTCATGGGGATTCAAAAGTTTTGAGATTGAAAATAATCTTGTTAATTGTCTTGTTATGGCCTCAATTGGAGTGCCTTAAATTTTGAATCCTAAAATTTAAATTTTTATGTTAACTTTTTGCGACAATTAATTTATAATGTAATATTAATAAATTAATTGTTTGACATTATTTTTTTTTTTTGAAATTGATCTGATGTATCATCAATTTTGTACCAATTTTTAATTTAATCTTATTTTTAAAGTTGTTTTAATTTGATCCTCTAACTTTTAGATTTATGTTAATTTTATTCAAATGGTAATGGGAATGAGGTAAAACTGATGTAGCATTTTTACGTGGTTTAAGGGCACCAAACGTGGCAAAAAATATCTTACATAACCATTTCATATGATTAATTTTATCCTCAACTTTTCGAGTTGTGTTAAATCTATTCAGACGATAAATAAATTATGAGATATTTTAAAATTATGTTCATAATTGTTTAATTATGCATATAAAGACTATTTAGTTATAATTGAAAAATTAAAATTAATTGACTCAATTTAATTTTTAGTATTGAATTATGATAATAAATTATTTTCTTTTAAAAATAAAACAAAATTATTTTTTAATTTGAATTTTAATATTTTAAATATTTTTTAAGGATTAAATACAAAAATAAATAAAAAAATAAAGGGTATTTTGAGGTGTAAAGTTTGAATTCCATCATCATCAATTTAAAGGGAAATGACTGCCTCCATTATACAATCCATCAATATTTAGGTCATATAACTTCTCTTTTAAAAAAAATTTAAATTTCACTTTAAACATCAAAAATTATATCAAGAAACACATATTATGCCTTCATAATTTAAGAGTTATTAGTAGATTTATTTCATTTTAAGGTGAAAAATAAATTACTTTTCAACTTGTGGTTATTTTAACATTTCAATTGATAAATCTAACATCAATTATCACAAAAAAATTTTCCACATTTGTCTAAGAAAAAAAAAGTAAAAAATGATTGTCACATAGGCATCTTACCCTTTTCAATGGCTAGAATGCCATTTCAATGGCTAAAAAGTGGGGGGCTCTCTCTCTCTCTCTTTTTAATTATTAAAAATTTCTTTATTTTTATTTATTTTTATATTTAATCCTTAAAAAATATTAACTAAATAGTCTTTATATGTATAATTAAACAATTATAAACATAATTTTTAAAAATCTTAAAATTTATTTGTCGTCTGAATAGATTAAACATAACTCGAAAAATTGAGAATATAATTGATAATTTGAGATGATCACGTAAGACATTTTTTACCATGTCAGATGCTCTTAAGCCACGTAGAAATGTCACTTCAGCTCTGTCTCATGCCCATTGCTATTTGGATAGAATTTGCACAAATCTAAAAGTTGGAGAACCAAATTGAAATAACTTTTAAAATACAATTAAATTAAAAATTAGTCGAAAGTTGAAGATATATCATAATAATTTCCTTTTTTTTTTATTCATGTCTAAAAAACTTCAAGAAATAGCCACACTTGTATGTCATCTCCGGAAAATAGTTTGAAGTCTTTTGTTTAGATTTCAAAATAGCTAAAACAATTATAATTTTTGCCATAAAATAAATAATTGAGACAATTAATTACAAATTTTTTGCAACAATTGTATTATTTGACTAGCAATTATATATACACATACATTGAGCTCTAAAGTTATTAAATTCAAAATTTAATAAGTGTCTCTTTTTGTAATTCAATTTCATTCCTAAAAATTTGTATTGAATTATTAAAATTCAAAAGTTGTGTTGAATTATTAAAATTCACAATATTTTTTTATAAAATATATAAAAAAATCTTATTTTAAAATCACATATTCTATTTCATGTAAAACACTCTAATTTTATTATATAAAAAACATTTACTCTTTCTTTCCATAAAAAATTATGTCTTTTATTATAACTAAAACATTTTTTAATTATTTTCTAAATGTTATTTTATTTTATTTATTCAATTTTCATTTTATATATATATTGAGTTCTAAAGTCATTAAGTTCAAAATTTAACAAATGTCCCTTTTTATAATTTAGTATTTACCCCTAAATACTTACATGTTGAGTTATTAAAATTCACAATATATTTTTATAAAAAATCTTATTTTAGAATGTATATGTTCTATTCTATATAAAACACTGTAATTATATTACATATAAAATACTACTTTTTTTCATAAAAAATTATGTCATTTATTGCTAGTTAGTGAATAGTCAAATGGTAACGACTTTCTAAAATATTTTAAAGTGTAAGGTTCGATTTTTATGGTCATCAATTTTAAAAGGAAGGGATACCCTCTGTTATACAGTTCATCGATATTAAGGTCATATGATCTCTCAATTTATCAAAAAAATTATGTCATTTATTCTAAGTAAAACATCCTTTTTTTTAACTATTTCTATTTTTTATTATATATATATATATAGTTGGTGCAGAACATGAATCACCAACTAGTTGACAATATGTCCGGCTCATAATATATATCTATAAGAAAAGGGTATCGGCTGTCTTCAGTACGTGCGAGTCTGTGTGTGTGTGAGAGAGAGAGAGAGAGGGAGAGGGCTTTGAGTAGAAAGCAAGCAAAACAAAAGGGCAAACAAAAACCAACACTTTGATTTTTCTCGTTATCAAGGCAAGCATATATGCCAATGCCATAGTGCATGACCCAAAAAGACACAAGAGAAAGATTATCATTACACATACGAGATCATCTTCCCCATAAAATAAACCTAATAATTCCACCTTTTAAGCATTTCTTCATGTACACATCTCTAAGCAAAGTAAGTGAGTAGCAAAGTGAAGCTGATAAAGAATCAATCTTTATGGCCAACCTAACCTCTTGTCTCCATATATTCTTGAGCTTGTCAGAGGCTGTCCTGCATCAACATGTATATATTCATCACCTTTGGAGTCTTTAAGTTTATGTGGAATGAAAAAAATAATTTTAGGTTTATTATATAAAAACTATTTTGTAAATGGAAAAATTATTTATTTACATAATTTAAGGTAAATAAAAAATTATTTATTTATATAATTTAAGAGAGTGTAATACACTCTCTAACTTTGGGGAGAAATTGGGCCAAATTGTCAAAATTGGGATCTTTTTGGGTGAAATAGCCACGAAAGTTGATTTTGGGGTTAATTGCACATTCAAAGATAGTTCAAGGGGTGAATTGCCACTTTAGCCTATGATATTTATATAATATATAAAATAAATAAATAAATTAGATAGGGTGGTTTGGAAAATGAAGTGGAAATAGCCGTAGCTGTAAGAAGTTGATACCAAAAGGTTCAAAAGATAGAAAAATCACTAAGCACGTACAATTTCTTAGTGTCCAACACAAGCATTAGATACATACAAGTAAATGTTCATTGTTTACAAATTAACAATACAAGAATTGATCCATAAGATCCCTCCTCAACAATCTAGTAACCAAATCTCTCCTCCATGAAACCCTTTGTTGTCTGTGTCCGTATCCCTGTGCGCAACACATAAACAGAGATTATTAACAGATTACTTTTTTCAGTAGTTATTCTGCAAAATGTATATTTGGTTGAAATGTACTATTTCTCAATTTTTCAAGCCCTAATATAAAAAGTCCAAATATATGTGGTCATGGATTTAGCCCGACCTAAAATGTGGAATTAATGATGAGGCTTATACACCTGACGAAGACAGACATCCCTACAAGCGGTCCAAACATATGGATGAGGCAAGAATTTCACCACTGTTGAAATTTAACAGTCATCCTTGATACGGTTTCTAACTAAATATTAGATTTACAATCTGCCGAAGCATGATCATTGGACCTAATCGAAACAAGCAAAACATTCAAAATCTCATCATAAGAAAATATCTGACCATAACAAATAAATAAAATGATGTTACAATTCATTAACACAACCGCAAACAAGGAACATTTTCCATTTATTTAAGAAATAGTCCATGTCTAAATAAGTGATTCCATATTGAACTCTGAACTCCATGGATCCATCACAGCTACTAGATGTCAAGACTCAGATAAAATTCTTCACGAAAATTAACAATTGGCAGTACGCAAAGCTGGGAACAAATGAAGAACAAACCTGAGTTGCAGGTGAGGATTTGTAAAATTAAACGTCCTTAACAACAAGTTCACCGTTAACGAACTCTCTGTAAGCAGCAACAGGCCATGAAAATCCTCTAAAGATCAAGCTACTGGCCAAAGGAACATCAATGATAATCTCCTTCATGGCAGGTTTCTTCTCTCCTCTTATAGCAATCAAGTAACTCCTACCAACCCACCCAATCCAACCAGCAATGTACAGGAACAAGATTCCAGGAGTGATGAACTCACCCCAGTGCCTCTGATCACCGCTCACTATCAAATGAGGAAGCCCATCTGACCCACATAACAACCCTTGCTTTCCATAGTTATCGAATCTACGTTTTGTCTTCTCTATTGTAGCCTGGATTGCCAAAGCAGGAGCGCTATCAGGAGCATAGAGCTTCAGTGAGGATTCCAATTTCTTGATTTGCTGCTTTTCACGTTTAGCAAATTGTTTTGATTCCTTGCATGGAGTCAAGCCAGAGATGTCAGCCACGGCTGGAAGTGGAGCTGATAGGAGAATGGAAGAGAGTGCTAATGCTGCAGAGAATGCTTGAAGAGGCGACTTAGAGGAGTCTTTCTCTTGGGTTGATGGAGTTTGAGAAGCTGAGCATACAATCACGGATGATCTTGGGGTCAACAAAGAGCCAAGTTTTGGCTTCAACATGGGTTTTGAGAGATTTGCAGGTATGGTAAGCGACATCTTTCCTTTTTCCTTTTCTATCTCTTGAGAAGTGCTTTCTAACAAAGATAAAAGAAGAATGAGAAGAGGGAAGAAGGAGTAGGAGATTAACTTGAAAGGAAGCAGTGTGTGGAGATTTGGTTTTTAGATTCTGAGGAGAAGGCATTAGTGGTGGAAATGCAGAGTTTTGTAGGATAAGATGAAAGGAGTAAGGAGTCTGAGCTGGACTGTTGTCATTGGTTAGAAGCCGTAGGTCATGGCTTTTTGGATCCTCTGTTTTATCTATTTTTATTTTGGATAAGAGATTTGTTAACATGTCGGCTCCATTGCATTGCATTTGCAGCTACTTAGTTCACATTTCTACTTAATTGCTAAATTATTTGAGGGTTCTAATTTGCGAGAACATCCCTGCATTTTCAGAAGTTAACTAAATACTCCATTATATTTGATTTTATTAATTATTTTTCCCTTTCATTTCCTAAATACCTCTTCATGTTTAAAAATATCAAACCTGAAAGGAAAATAGTTAATAAAATTAAATGTGAGAAGTTATTAGTAAATTTTTTAAAATATAAGAATATATAAGTGATTTTGACCAAATTTTAAAATGGTGATTGTAATTTTTCCGTTCTTTTACATGTTTTTTCTCTATTTTTTTGGACAAAACCCAACTTTTATCCCCTTTACTTATCAAGTTTTTTCATTGAGTTTTTATCTTATAATGTAGTTCTGTTGAATCTCTATACTTTTATCTTTTTTCATCGAGTCCTTATACTTTTATTTTTTTAAGCATTGAATCCCTCCATCAAAAGTTCAATCCCTATATTTAATACTATATCCAATTAAATCCTTACAAAATATGTAATTGAATCCCTATATTTTTTAATTACACTATTTAAATCCTTACAATTTTTATTTTTAGTCAATCAAATCCTTATTTTCAAATTTGTTAAGTTAATAGTTAGAATCCTAAAATGTATATTCTTTTATTGTTTATCTAGTTAAAAATATAGATTATCAATTTCTAATACATTTCTATTGATAAAAATGATTTTTTAAAAGATGTATAATACAAATTTAATTTAAATATATAAATAAGATACATTTTTATATTTTTTTATTTAAAAATATTTTAGCTAGTTATTTGTATTTGTATAGAAAATTAATAAATTTATGATTTCACTAATTTAGATTTCTAATTAAATGTGTAACAAATACAACTTTTGAACACATGATAAATTTAAATTTTAGATCATCATTAATTAAACTATAGGGATTTAATAAATAAAAATTATATTAACCAAATATTTTATAATTCATGTGATCTTAAAGTTACAGTAATTTATGCATATAATTAAGATAAAAATTCTTTTATTTATTAATTTTATCTATCAATTAGCATAAAATATTTATGCATATAAAGTTACAATAATTCATGCATATAATATTTATAACATTATTTAATATTTTTTATAAGTAAATGACTTATGTAGAAGTTTTAATTCACCAAATTAAAAGTCTTAAATTATAATTAAATTATTCAAAGGTAAATTAGATAAGAAAATAATAAAAAACAATTATTTAGATCCTTAATAGTTTTATTAGTTGCTTTAGTGAAAAAAATTAATTAAATTACAAATTTATTAGTTAGGTATATAAATGTTGATGACTAATTAAAATACTTTATATCAAAATAGATAAAATATATTTATCACATATATTTAATTTGGATTTCTATTATACATATTTTTAAAATATTTTTTAAGATTTTATATATATATATATATATATATATATATATATATATATAGAGAGAGAGAGAGAGAGAGAGAGAGAGAGAGAGAGAGAAATTTATTATAAATAAATGACCTATATTTTAACCATATGAGAAAAAAATCAAAGAAAGAATATGTATTTTAAGATTTTAATAATTAAGATAAAAAAAAAAGTCAAAAATAAGGATTTCACTGGCTAAAAATGAAACTTGTGAGGATTTATTTAGTACAATTTAAAAATATAGGGAGTCAATTATATATTTTACAAGTACTTAATATGATATAATATTAAAATATAGAAACTAAAATTTTAACAGATGAATTTAACATATGAAAAAACTAAAAGTATAAGAATTTAATGAAGAAAAAAAATAGAAGTATAGGGATGCAATAGAATAAAATTGAAAATAGGGATTTAGTGAAAAAAAAAAACTCAAAAAGCAAAGGGACCAAAAATTGGGTTTTACCTTTTTTTTTTCCCTTAAATCAACAAGTAAGAGAGTTTAGGTCTCGACTAGGGCTGCTTCTTCCAATGACATCTAACTATGGTCACAATAATTACCCAATGTTCTCTACAACCAACAACTTAACAAGAAATTCATAACAATCACCAACAACTATTAGCCATGATGTATATAATTTATACATATATTTTAAATTAAATTTTATGTAAATTTTAAGTTAATAATAATTATCTTTAAAAATTAAGGTTTAGTTAGGAATAATTTTTTGTGTAGATTTTTAATCAAGATTTTAAATATTTTTACCATAATTTTAGTTTGATTAGGATTATTTATAGTTTTAATTATTTTCTCTCTTTTTGGAGGTAATATTGTTCAAGGATTTCTCCAATAAAGATAAAAATCAAGCACGGCAATAACACATGCATGTTGCAGCTCATGCCCTTCATTGGATCGTTTGGAAGTTTGAAGCACACCCTAAAGAATGACCATATTGTGACCTGTATCCCTCTCAGTCTAATTTCAAGAATTGAAGAAATAGCGACACACCTTTAAGCATAGCCATGTGCCTCTCTGAGTAAAAGCTTAAATAGAGCATGACTGTATTCTAGGTCATGCCAATCAAGTAGAAATTGAGCATAGGTGGAAGCATGGCTATGTCATGGGCAGTGTTGGATAAGAAAATATTTCTCCTCGGATATGGATTAAGAAATTCACAAGGAATAAGGACTCCATCAAGCAATGTCTATTTAATAAGGGATATTAGGAATATTAGAACGTAATAATAAACACTTTGAAGATTGCAAAAAGGAGTTTAATGAGGGAACAAAAGTGGAAGATTCAAGTGTATTCATTTCAAATGAGGTTTTCTTATTCTTTTTCTTCATTCTCTTATTTATTTATATACTTTTAATTTTTATGTGTACCATTAAAGCCATGAGTGAGTACATAGAGGTTTTAATTTTTATTTTTTTCCCTTTCTGCATTTATTCTTTTTTAACAAATGATTCCCTTTTTAATATTCCTCGCCTTTCTGATATTACTTAGCATGAATATTGCGAAAGGGTCTCTTTTGGATACTCATGATTATTTTTTAGCATTAGCATAGGTAATGTCAGGTATGATGATTTCACACTTATTTGAAAGATGTCATAATAATTTTAATTTATTTTATTCATCATTATCCTTTATAACTCCTATTTTACAATTTCTTCTTTCATTAAGATGGTAGGCAAGTATTAGATTGATTAAAGTTCAAAATCTCTTGACTTAGAGCCGTCAATTATGTTTAGAAAATTATGAAATTGGCATTAAAGAAAGATTATGACAATTAAAATTACCTCATTCAAATCTAATACATACCACTCACAGCATGAATAAATTTACAATAATATAAGAAAAGAGTTGTTATTGTCAACAATATTTATATTATTGTTATTATTATCATTATTTTTATTTTCTTTTCAATGCATGAATGCAAATGCATATGCAAGTATTAGAGAAAAGGAAGAAGACACACCTAATGTAGAGGTGGTAACAGAAGTAGCACTCATAGGTTTGTTGTGTGTATTTCCCATTTATGTTTGTTTCTCTCTTTGATGTTGCCATTTATTGGTTTTAGCATTCGTCACTTATGTTGTTTTGTGTCTTGTTTGTTTAGGTCATTCTATTAACCATAAATTGGGCTTACAAAGCATTTTGAAGTGTTGAGTGTTGTCCTTCTTAAGCAAAAAGGTCTTTCTTATTCATATTGGACACTTGATTTGCTTTTTCTGAAGGCTTTGATACTTTCAGCTTAGAGGAGCCTAGCATTGCAAATGTGAGGAGGTTGATGACTCATTATCACAACTATTGCATTTAATGTGAGGATTTCTTATTCCTTGAATTTCTAACTTGTAGAAGCATGTGTGGGTGTACCACCGTTGAGAGGCAAACTATTGTCTCTTTATTGCTTTATCATTTTATCGCTTTATTACTTTAGTTATGTCATTTTCTCCACATGTTTGCATTTTCCACATTTATTAATGTATTACCACATTCCCTTTTATTACTATTTTGTTGCTCGGTTACATTTTCTTACAAAAGAAAACCATAAAGTTTTTTTAAGCATTCAATTTGATTTTAAGCAATAGTTCTTAGTCAGCTTATATTTTGACTTCCCTTTTGTCATTATTGTTGTTGTTGCATTGCTTCTCATAGGCCTTTTGTCCTTATGTGTTTGGATTTTGCTTCATTATCCTTTGTAGTTACATTTTTGTAACAATCAATAAAAGAATTTTAGTTAGTATTGGTTCTACTTTTAGACAATGATTCCTAGCCAGAATACATTCTGACTTACCTTTTATTATTTTATTTTTATTGCATTGATACTTCTCACTCTTGTTTATTTGCATTTGCTTCGTTATTTATACAATTGTGCTTTTATGCAAAATAAATAATAAAAGAACTTTAGTCAGTATTTGTTATATTTCTAGACAATGATTATTAGCTAGAGTATATTTCAACTTCTTTTTTGTTGACTTTATGGTTTTTACTGGGAGGAATCCATGCTCTTGACCTTGTCTTGTGGTCTTGCTAAAGTAAAGGCATGGTACTGAGAGTTTCCTTTTACTTGTCTTTTTGGATGACTTTCCAACATAAAGTATCTTTTATTGTCCCATTAGATCTATAAAGGTTGATGTTGGAGCTATTTAAATGTTGATTAAAGGCCTAACAGGGCTTCATTGATCTAAGTTGTTTAGAAGGCACCATTCTTCTTGAGTGTTTGCTTGGATTTGAGGGGACTAAGCTTTTAGAGCTGATAAATGCATAAACAGTGGTTATTTTAAACTACTTTTCAATTAGTTTTACTTATTAAAGTTTGTTTATTTATTAAAAATAGTTAACTTATGATTAATTTAGGGTTTTTAGTTATTTAGTATAGTTTTATTAGATTAAGTTTATTTTATTATTTAATTTTAAAGTTTGGTTTAAATTGATAATATACTAAATGCATTTAAGGTGTTTTTGTATTATATATAGGCATTAGAAAGCTTAAATTTGAGGAGCATTCGAAATATTAGTCTTGGAATAGACCTTAATGCACTAGGAGTTTGTGTGGTGAAGACCACATGGTTGTGTGATGGCATGAAATAATTTTACAAGTGTGTTTGCTTACTATTGATTATGTGAAGAGTTGACTGCACAGCTGTACTATGGAGTTTAAATACCTGGTAATGAAGAGTTATTGATCACATGACCATACAGCTTGATAGCATAGCCATACGATGTAGTCTAGATGCTATGAAGAATTAAACACATGACTGTGTGCTTGGACAACACAGCCATCCTGTCATTCCTGATGGAACCTGGATTTGCACATGGTTCAATGTTTTGGTCATAAATTGGGCCATAAAGATTACAATAACGTGATTTAAAATGCTTTGAAAAAGCCAAAAGATAAGGCTACAAATTTCATGAAGACATCAGGAGTTTATTCAATCATTTTAAAAATGGTATTTTGGACTTATGATTTAATGAATCAACTCCTATTTTTAATTAATTGAACTATGGTATATCAAAATAATTGCCAGTTTGGTAAATTGTACATTCGAGTAGCAATTACTCAAAACACCCAACTCATCACTTTGAGAGCTTATTTAGCTAAATTGAGGCTCGATTAATTAATTCAATGATTGGTGCATCATCTCGTAAGTCCAGTTTAGGTCTTTTAAGTTTTTAGGGTTTTACTAAGTTTCAAGCTAACACACTTCAAAAGTAGTATTAATAAGTAAATTCTTATCATTTTTATAAATTGTTATCATCATCGAACTATAATTAAGGACTGTCAAATTTTGAGGCATGCTTAAGCAAATTTTCAAAACACACTATTAAAGAACTAACATTACAACTGATTCTTAGAAATCAAGACAAATAATTAATTATATGTGCATTACTTGTCATTTTATTAACAAGTATTGGAAGCTACATAAGAAAATCATTTCATTTATTCTCATTAACTCCTATAAAGTAGAGTATATGGCTAAGTGTTTAGGAAATTTCTTGCTTGACCAGGATTTAAAATCTATTTTTATAATTACTATTGATAATGTTAGTTCTGATTATGTTATTGTTGGGTATTTTAGAAAAAGGCATTGTTGAGTTAAGGCCAGCAATGTCAGGTGTAAATTTTTGCATATGAGATGTATAGCTCATATATTTAATTTGGTTATAAATGATGGGCTAAAGGAAGTATAAATGTTTGTAAAAAAAGGTTAGGGAAGCTGTTAGATACATTAGATACTAACCTACACGTTTAAGAAATTCAAAGAATTTTCAGAGTTGGTAGGGATTGTGTAGCATCCACCTAATGCATTTGCATTTATTTGCATAATATGAATATCATATAGACATGAAAAATTGCATGTAATATGTGCAGTATTAATTCAAATCTTAAATAGGAAAGGATTATAAATGTGTACAATTAAGTTTATAACAAGAATTAGAAAGTTAAGGGTTTAAATTGGTTAATAGCAAAAATAAAAGGGCTTAAATTGGTTTAGTTATTATTGTCGTTGTCATTGTGGTTGTTGTAAAAAAAAAAAAAAAAAAGAGTTGTACATGGCTTTTAAGGAGTGAAGGAAGGAAGGGAGGAAGGAAGATAAAGGAGGAAGGAAGATAAGGATTATCTTCCTTCCTCCTCCTCCTTCTTTATCTTCTTCTTCTTCTTTTGTTTAAAAAAAATTAAATTTTTAAAGTAAATTGAAGGTTTATAAATTCATTCCAGACCATAATCTTTATCTTTAAATGCCTTGGATGTTTATTTGGAAAGTAATTTTAATATTTTTTGGTTGAATTAAGATAGGGTTTATAAGATACAAAAGTCAGGTTTTAAGGATCTAGTTTTTCAGTCATATTGTTTTGATCATATCTCGAGCTAGAGAGCTTAAAATTGAGTGTTCTTTGATGATATGGAAACCTCAAAGAGTTATTTAAAACTATTAATCTTTAGCTCAATTTGATTCAGACTCTATGTTAGTGTAATAAAAGGAAACATTTTATTGCTCATTTTCCACCACTAGTCTAAGTAAAGTGGATTCTTTCAAAGAGTTCTTCCTTTATACACCTTCAATCAAAGAAAAATTAATTTTAAATTACTTTAGAAACACATGGTTAATAATATAAAAAGTTTCATTTTGAGATATATTGTATAGAAGTATTAGTGAATTTTTAAATTCACCTTATTAAATCTCTTATAGTTGGCAGCTTTATAAGTTTAGGTAATTTAGTAATGTTATCATTCTAGATGAGGCTCTTTTATTTTTGGATGTTTAAAAAAGTAAATTATGATCTATTTTAGCTAAAAAAATGGAAATGAGGTTTTCATATAAGTAAATACAAGCAAAGGGAAAGAATCAATAAAGGTAAATAATAACTTAATGTTCTATGTGAAAATAACATTTAAAATAAATAATTATAAATTTATTTGTTAAGCTAGTTGGTTAAGAAGAAAAAGTGTCTTATAATTGGTATATTATAGTTTTTAATTATTTTGTTAATGGTTGATTATTTTTTAGATGAGATTGTACATATGAAAGAGATTGTACTTGTAAATGATGGTTGGTGAATTCAGGTGTCCTGTTTATGTGAGAATAGAATACTTGTTAAAGCCATATTTGGAATTTTATAACTCCAAATGGGGTTTTATTTGATCCTATAAAGACTTGGAGATGTTACTTATAAAATTGATAGAAATAGAGAAAACTTAATTTTGCTGTCTTGATGGTCAATTTGAGCAATACTTTTTGTAGCTTCATTTTTTTATATATAAAATGACCATAGTGGATTATTTTTAATGTTTCTCCTTCTATACATATTTAATTGATGTGAAATCAATTACAAATTAATTTAGACTTATAATGATAATGATCTAAAAAATATGACTTTGATATTCATAATGTGGAATTTTTATGTATTTTTGAATTTACATTATCAAATCTGCCATATTGAAATATGGTATATTTTTTTTATATCTTGGGTATATTATTGTTCTTATGTATTATGAGAATGTTAATTTTTTAATGGAGTGGTATGTGATATATATTTAAATATAAGAAATATAGTTGGATGAGTATGAGGACGTAATACTACTTGTGAATGAGGCAATGATGTGTGTGTTAAGGAATCCCCTTGAAATATCGTAATAAGGATAAAGAAATATTTGGTATCAAATTATGGTTGGTTACGTGCATATGGAGATCCATGAATAATTGAAAAGAAGTTGTGATTTTATAGACATATAATTCACAAGTTCATTGATGTCCAAAAGAAAATATTATGATACTATGACTATGTACATATTATAAATGCTTAGTTAAATATTGCATGGATCGATACTTGATAATATTATATGCTTGAATGTGTAATTTTTCATAAGATATTATATTATTTATTTACTGAGTTGTAGGCTCACTCCTTTGCATTATTTTTCAGGACTAGAAAAATTGTAGTCTATCTTGAAGAAACATTTTCATCAATTGTATTAGTATTGTGTTAGGTGGGTTAGCAGGAGGTCATTTTCAGTTTTTCTTGAATGTGACATGCCTAGTGAATGTTGTTATCTTGTATTAAGGCTAGTATATTACATGTGTATAACATAAGGAAAATGGTGAATTACTTGATGTTGTGAGCTTTTGTGGTGTGTATTATGTGTTATTTATATAAACAGTCTTGTACATATATTAACTCATGAACTAAAATTTGATATTAATATATATATTATTTATTAGTCACATGCATACAATATATGTCTGACATCCTTAAAAAGTGTCACAGGTTAAGTCTAAGTGTTCCTTGTCACTAATCTATACAATCCAAAGTGGTGGAAATATGAAAGCAAAATTTAATAAGTATTGGGGAGACCTCAGAAAATGAATACAAACTTTTTTTTCTCAAATATTCTTAACCCTAGAGATGAATTTTAGTATATTTAGTATTCTTTGAAGAAATGTGCTTGGCCTAAATTTGCTCACTTTAAGCACCCAATTTCAGGATGCATTTATGCATGAATGCGATGAAAGCCTCTATGATGAAAATTTAGTCGAAAATTGACCTCTAATGTTAAGTTTCACGATTTCAAGGACTAAATTGCAATGTTTTTTTGGGTTTAATTGCAAAAATTGAATTTTACAGGGGCATATTTGAAAATATGCGTAATGTCGATCGACATTACATAATGTTGGTCGACATACTGTAATGTTGAGGAGCTAAAATTTCAAAAAAAAAAATATTTTCTCGATTTTTTTAAAATTATGATTTTTCCAAATTTAATTTATTTTTAATAAATATATAAATTTTGGTATTTATTTATCCAGTCGCGTCTCTTACACGTATAATTTTTTAAAATTAAAATTCTTATCCTTTTTTTTAGGAGGATAAGAGCTACATCTCCTGTGATCACGTAAGTGGTTAGCTAGGGTTAGGAACGAGATATAAAAAGAAAAGGATTGGTAGAAAAAAAGAAAGAGGGGAGACTGCGTAAAGAGAGAAATAAAGAGAAAACCTTAATAGCTACTGCAAAAAAGAGTTGATTGAAAAAACACAGAGAGAAAAGGAAAAAAAAAAAGAAAAAAAAAACATTTTTCAAAACCAATTTACTTAATTTTAAAACAAATTTAAGCCCATTTAGGTTAATTTAGACTTAAGGCCATTTTTATCTAAAATTAAAATATGTAAAATTAGACCCACTAATTTAAATACTTCATAATTTGTACATTTAAGCCCACTTTTAAAATTAAAATGAATAGACTAAGGCTCATTTATTAACATTTAGGACCAACTTTAGTCAATTTCACTTGTAAATAAAAATGTAGAATTAGCTAAACTTTAAATAAAATTAACATAGTTTAGACCTAGGGATGATGCGTTTTGTATGCATTTTTTACATACAGTTTTATGACTAGTTTGCTTTAGGGCTAGATGGATGTTTAATCAGGGTTTAATAAAATTGTGTGTAAATAGAGAATAAAATAGTAATTCATAAAGTACTTCTAAATGAACACAAGACTGAAAGAATAATTTCGTTCCCAGAATCTCCTGGTTGTAGTGCTAGCTTTCTTTTAGAGAATCAAGTACCAACAAAATGATTTATCTCGGTTATTACCCTAGGTGTGTCACGACCCAAAACAGGGGCCATGACCGGCGCTAGGGAACGGGAATTCTTTCGAATCCGGAACCCGTAGCAAGCCTAAAAAATAAAATAAATATGCAATAATAACAATAAAAAATATAATATGCAGCGGAAAATAAAAATCATAAATATTACAATATCATCCATATCAACTGGATTTAATTCAAAACTCATCTCATCACATAAATGCATAATATTTAATACAAATCCAGTTTCAACATAATACATCTCTTTAAAATAAAGTACATAAAATCCAATACTTTAATTCACAACTACTGCAGTGTCTAGATAAAATAAATAAGACTCAAGTAGACAATTTACATAAAGAAGTCGGGGCGGAAGAAATCCGGCGTATCGACCTGCTACTGAGGTCTTAAGAAGTTGACTCTCCTGAAAAATAGTCAACGGAGGGGAGTCAGACCTCACTAAGTGAATTACTATAATATATATACATACACTCTAAGTGATAATGCATACAGTCAACAGTATATGAGTAATATGTATATATACAGGCAAGTTCATACAGATGCAGAAAAAATCATTTTATATATTTTGTCTGAAAATCAACTTTTATGAAGGATCACATAGAACCCTAGAATATCGCAACCTCAGAAAATAGTGTTAAACAACACTCTAGCCATACAGGCTCACTGATTCCAAATATATCCACTTAATCCATATGGACAGTAGACTGGCCCCGAGACACTAAGTCAACCGAGCTCCAGCAGTCTGACTGCCAGTGTGATTGGCCCCGAGACACTAAGTCAACCGAGCTCCAGCAATCACACCCACAAACCACATCTCACACATATCAATAATCATAATCAAATCGATATCCACAAATAGTCAGTAATAAAGCCTAAATACTATAGGCGTACCGGTACGTACTCGGTCCTAGTGCTGCCCACTAGGTAGCACGTTCTATTGATATCCTTCATTCTTAAATATAAAACATTCATTCACAAAAATAAATGATGCATGGATATAAATGAAATAGCAATATAAACCATATTTATACCGAAAATATACCAAACATAAACCAGGTATATTTTGAGTATATATATGTCAAATAAATCCAATCAAATCATGAATTAAACTAAAAATATATTTAAAAACATTTTAAATATGTTTTATTAATAAAACATGTATATAATTTATTATATACCAAAAATATACTTGAATATAAATCATATTATTTATGCATATTCAGTCAAAATAAAACATGCATTTTCTAAATCATGCATCCTAAGCATATATATATAATATAGTAACTCACCTAATGCGCTCCACGAGACAGGTCCGACGGGCCTGGTCCACTAACCCTCGGTCTCGGTGCAACTAAACAAGAAATAATTAATCAACATCAGAATAACCCTAACAGAAATCCTAGAATTCAATCTAGAGTATTAAAATACGGAAACAGAATTAGGGTTCGACTGGACATCACGTTTTACGAGAATTCTACCGGAAATCCGGCAGAACCTCCCCTGTAAAACGGACATCTCTCTACTCAAAAGAGTAGAGCCGACCCTGCAAAAAAATACACTTCAAAAATAAACACCACAATCAATCACAACCCCTCGGTCGGACTCCAGACTATAATCTGTCGACCGGGGTCCACAAACACAGAATATATATTCAAATATACCAAAAATATCCTTAAATCATAAAAATACATTTTATAGGTAGAAATTACATAATAAATCTTGAAACACTGTAAAAACCGATTAAAACTCATTTTATTAGAAAATCGTATATTATATATATAATTGAAAATAATTCACGAAAAATAGTTTTAATTAGTTAAAAATACCAAATATTTTGTAGAAATCATTTTTATACCTTAAATAACTATTAAAACCAATTAAATTACATTTTTAGACAATTTAGGGTAAAATTACCAAAATACCCCTATATATATATATATACCTAAATTACTTCAAAAATTCACCAAAAATCATACAATTATCCAAAATTAATTTTCTCAACATATTTATCAATAATATCAATAATTAAACTCAATTAACCAATTAAATTCAATTTAAAACACAATTAACTTAATTTTACAAAATCACATAAACTTCAATAATTAAAAATAAATACTTAGAAATTCATAAAAATTCCAAATAAATTCCTATAATTCATTTCAACACCCAATTTAACCATAAACTCCAATTTCATAATTTAAATAATTAATTTCCGAAAATTAGAAAATAATATTAAAATATTCAAAAATACCCAAAAATCCAAAAAATCTCCAAAAATTCTACAAAAATTCATAAATGTAGATTAAGCTACTAGGAACAACATTTGTGAAGGAAGTTCCCATGAATCAACCAAATCGAAGCTCAAAAAAATCGAAAACCCAAAGAGGCCGAAATTTTCAAATCGAAACCTAAGCAATTCTAGACCATTTTAGCTCAAACCAAAGCTAGAATAACACTCACCAGAGCTCAAGGAGAAGATAGAGACCGGCGGTGTCAAAAACGGTGGCCGGAGGAGGGAGAAACGGCGGTGAGGAAATGGTGGTCGGCGTCGGGCGCGGGAGAGAAAGGAAGAAGAAGAAGAAAAAGAAAAAGAAAGAAAAGGAAAGAAAAAGAAAAAGAAAAAGAAAGAAAAAGGAAAAGAAAAAAAAAAGAAAAGAAAAGAAAAATAAAATAAAATAAATTAAAATAATTAAATATTAATAAATAATTAATAATAAAATAATAAATTTTAATAATTTAATAATAAATAAAATAATCAAATAATAATAAATAAATAATAAAATATTAGGGTAATAATAAACCCTAATTAAATAAATATACACACACATGCTTTATTTAACAATTTAAAAATATGTATGAGTTCATGCAAACCCGTAAATACATTTAAAATAATTAATAATACATTGTTTACGTGGAAATTTCCCCGAAAATGAAAGTCCCGGGAAAATTTTACGTAAAATACTGAAAATAATAGACAGTAATTAAAATAGGTTTAAAATACATATCAACTCATAAAAATATCATATAATGCATAAAAATTATTGACACTGTATATCCCGGTACAGTGTAAAAATATTTTTAAAAAAACACGGGATATTACAAGGTGGTGACTCCTCATCTCCATGCCATGTCTTTGTGATAATGGTTAGTGTGTTCTTAGAGCCCTAAGCTCAAACAGTGTCATGATTGCTAAAATTTTGGACACGCACTAAACCCCACCGTCTACATTCACCACAATCAAATATGATTTTCAATTGTTATATGATGATTATATTACGTTATATGGTTCTTTTACTACCTCTATTGCTTGTGGATCTTAAAATGATGCATCCCAAGTTGCACCTATTTTTTAGTTCCCTCGCTGTGGGAAATTCATGTCTATGTTAAAGGTAAAATTTAAGAAGCAAAAAATGGAGAGTAGAGTGGGTGGAAGTAAAAGAAGTTAGTTGGACACTTACCTTAATGACTCCATTTTGGAAGAAAATGATACTTTTGATATTTTAAAGTGGCAAGAATTCAATTCTAAAAGATTTTCAATTTTATCTATGATGGCTTATGATGTCTTTGTTGTACCAATCTCTATAGTAGCTTTTAAAGCAGCCTTTAACACAAGTGATCGCATGCTTGATGCTTTTAGGAATTCAATCACTCCTAAGAATGTTAAGGCACTCATATGCACTTAACATTGGCTAAAAATGTTAAACAAGCAGCTGTCTTTAGAAGAAACACCGAAAGAACTTGAGAATGAAGAAAAAGGTATCTAGTTCATTTTTTATTTTCCTTTTAATTTTTATTTTCATTTTATTTCATTTCTTCTCATCTCTCTTTTATTTTTTCTTTGATCTTTTTAGATTTTCCATAAGTGGGCATTGGCCATTCAACATGAAATGCAAGTAAGATAATCTATTTTTTTGGTAGAGCCAATTAGTGGTTGCAAACAACATCAGCATTTGTCACTACATATGTATCATGCTAACTTTATTTTTAGTGATTAAGTTAATCGTTATTCATTTATTGCTCAATAAATGACTATATTGTGTGTTTGCTTATCTTGTTGGTTATGTTGTTTATGCACTGCCTTTATTTGTTTGGGTATTATTTCTCCAAATTTTGGTGCATGCCAAAACATTATTGGTAAAATTTTACTAGCATGCCAATGGAATATTTCCTCAAAGTAAATCCTAACTTCTTTTCAAACAATTGTAAATTCCCAAACACCTTTACCACAATTTGTTTGGATTTTAATAAGATTTTGTGAATTTAAATAGAATTGATATAAAAAGAAAATTTGGGACAAAGGAAATTTTATATTGATGAAGTTGACCATAAGCTAAAAGGAAAATTACAAGGATTTTTACTGTAAATAGAAACTAAATTTTGCTACTAATTGCATGATGAACCAAAAAGATTTAATGATGATTGTTGATTGACAATGAATATTGATAATTGGTTGTATTTTATTAGATTAGTTGATTGATTGTTGGTCTTCTTCTACAAATGATGATTATGTCTATTTATAATCATTGAGTTTCAATTCTCCAAGTAATTTTTCAACTCAAAGGTCATCTAGAGAAATAAACTTCCATAACTCAGTACCTAATCCACTTCCCCAAGGCAATTCTCATCCAGTATCTCTAGAATCTTCTATCTTTGACATTAAGTTAAACTAGTATGAGCTGAATTTTTATTCATTTTTGGGCCTTAAAAATTTTAATTAATCAAAATTAGGTCAATAATTAATGAATAATCAATGGGCTTTATAATTTAACCCAAAATTCAAATATGCCACAAATAATGCCCCCTGCATATAATTAGTTTAGGTTAGGCCCAACACTAATTTACATAGATATATGTACCCAAAAAGCAAGGCTTTTTTTACATTTTTATCTCTCCTTTTATTTTTGAATTAAAAAAAAACATTTTCTACTCCAAAAATCCCTCTCTTTTCTCTTTCACATTGCCACCAAATTTTTCTTTCAATTTTAATTCATTCACAAATCCACTTCACCTATAGCCTTGTCTTTCAAAAAATCATACATCCAAGTTAATTTCTCTACACATGTTATTTTCTTCCTCAAAATAGCCATTCTCTACACTTCTTCAAGCTCTTTCTCAAATTGCCTATAAATTGCTCTTTTAAATTTCAATTTTTCATAAAATTCACTTTATCTATTCTTTATCTTCTTCAAATATCACAAGACCCAATTTAATTTCTTCCATTTTTTAAGTTCTCAAAAGCTTAAGGTAAGAAAGGCAAGAAAAAAAAACTCTACAACTCTTTTTTTTTCTTACCAAATATTTCTCACCTTTTTCTTTCTCTAACTCTTTTCAATTTTCAAACACCCATTCAATTAATTGCTCAAAATCTACCACATCCACCTTAATTGCTTCAAAATATCATAACACCCATAACTCAAAAATCTCCAATTTTAATTTTCCCAAATCTTTTCTTCACTTTTTTTCTTCCCTTCCTCTTTGGCTCACAAAAAAACCACCTGCTCCCAAGACCTTATTGTATTTTTGTGGTTGTCGAAGCTACTTCATCACCACAAGCCATTATCACCGACCAACCACATGAACTTATAGCTTTCTTCTCTGTCACACGTAGCAAGGCTACTATCTAGTCTTGCACTAGCTCCAAGCAACGTTGTAGAGCTGCTCTCATTGCCAAACCAGCCTATTTTATTGCTCCTCCATGCGAGCTCATTGGCAAAATTGCATCACCGCACAATATCACAGTCATCATCGTCAATCCGCTGAGTCAACCAATAGCCCTTAAAGCTGCTCCATTCTTGGCCGAAGCTATTTCTTGCACTTCCAAGCTTGGTGATACAACATTGATTTCAAATTTTGAAGATTTCTATTTCTTTAAGCCACATCAAAAACATCTTCAATTAAAGAATTACTTTTAGAAAGAAAATCAAACAAGGTAATTTTCTTGTTTAATTCTTAATTCTTGATGCCTAAATTTGTGTTTTTGATTTGTGCTTATTGATCTTTGGTCCTTGATTTTATGTGGCTTGTGATTCCATGGCTTGGCTTTATTCTTATTGATAATTTTGGAAGTGGACCTTGTGTTCTTTATGCTTGAGATGATGAACTTTGCTTGGAAATATTGGGGATTTGTTCACTTTTTTTTAGCCAAAAAAAAAAATTCAAGTGCTCTAATTGGTATCTTTTAAAAAATTTTAATTATCACCATATTAATTCTCAACCCAAAAAATTAAATTAAATGTATTAAATTTAATATTTTTTACTACCCTACCAAATTCATTTGGCTTGCATTTGTAGAAGCCAAATGCACTAATGGCATTATTGTTTGGTGACTTATTTTGCAATTTGCTTGGTTTAGCCAAGAAATAGAAATTTTGTGCATTTATGAAACTTGGCTATTTCTAAACAATCATAATCCATTGGGCTTTTTTTTTCTCTTCTATATGATGTCTTTGATCATTGAAATTTATAGAATATATTTACTGCTTTGCAACCAAATGCTTTTATATCCTCAATTTGTGACTTAAATTGGATGGTGTTGAGGATTTTTCCATTTTCTGTGAAAATTTGCTTGGGGATTTGTGAATTTACCTTCATGATTTGCTTAGTTAGTCAAAAACTTTTAAGCATTTAGCAAAGTTTTAATGAAATTTGATTGTTTCCCCATATTCATTTTTATTGCTTGGTTGTTTCCCTATCACGACCCAAAATAGGGGCCATGACCGGCGCTAGGGAACGGGAACTCTTTCAAATCTGGAACCCATAGCAAGCCTAAAATAAATTAAAACATGCAATAATAATAATAACAACACAATTGAGTAAAATATTATACAGCGGAATAAAATCATAAATATCAAAATAATAATCCACCACAGGATTTAAATCAAATCCTCATCTCATAAATAAATAAACTTTTAATACAAATTTTGATTCAAATATTTAAAGTACATAACTCACACAATTATAATACGAAACCCCTTTTTCACTTTTACAACTACTGCAATGTCTAGATTAATAAAATAAAACTCAAGTGAGCATTTTACATAGTAAAGCCGGGGCGGAAGAAATCTAGCGTACAGGCCTGCTACTGAGGTTTGACAAAGATGACTCTCCTGAAAAATAGTCAACAGAGGGGAGTCAGATCTCACTAAGTGAATTACTATAATACATATACATGCATACTAAATGCCAATGCACACAGTCAAAAGTATATATAATATGTATGTATACAAGCAAATACACATGAATGCAATAAAAATTATTTTATATATTTTTATTGAAAATCACAGTTTATGAAGGATCAAATAGAACCCTAGAAAATCAAAACCTCAAAACAGTGTTAGAAAACACTCTAGCCATACAGGCTCACTTATTCCAAATAGATTCACTTGTTCCATTTGGATAGTAGACTGGCCCCGAGACACTAAGTCAACCGAGCTCCAGCAGTCTGACTGTTAGTGTGATTGGCCCCGAGACACTGAGTCAACCGAGCTCCAGCAATCACACCTCCAAATCATTTCTCACATGTCAAATAATCAAATTCAATCAATATCCTCAAATAGGTTAGTAATATAGTCTAAATGCTATAAGCATACCGGTACGTACTCGGTCCTAGTGTTGCCCACTAGGTAGCACATTCTATTGATATCCTTCATTAAAATATAAAGCATGCATTCATAAAAGTAAATGATGCATGAATTGAATAAAACAACAACTTAAACCATATATATATTAGAAATATACCAAAAATAAACCAGGTATATTTCGAGTATATGTACGTCAAATAAATCCAATATAATCATAAAATAAACCAAATATATATTTAAAAACATTTTAAATATAAATGTTTAATAAAGCATGCATATAATTTAAGATATACTAAAATAAACCAAAGATAAACCAAAAATAAACTAAAAATAAACTTAAGTACTGATCAAATTATTTATGCATATTTAATCAAAATAAAACATACATTTCTAAATCATGCACCCTAAAGCATACATATATATAATAGTAACTCACACTTAGTGCGCTCCTCGAGATGGGTCCGACGGGCCTGGTCCACTAGGCATCGGTCTCGGCGCAACTAAACATACAAAAATAACAGACATCAGAATAAACATAATAGAAAATCTTAGAAACTCGATTTAGAATATTAGACACAGAATTAAAAATCAGAATTCAATCGGACATCACGTTTTACGAGAATTCTATCAAAAATTCGGCAGAACCTCCTTTGTAAAATGGACATCTCTCTACTCAAAGAGTAGAGTCGGCCCTGCAAAGAAACACACTTTGAAAAATAGACACAGAATCACATTCATAACCCCTCGGTCGGACTCCAAACTACAGTTTACCGACCGAGGTCCACAATTCACAAAATGATTACAAAATACTAAAAATACCCTTATATCATAGAAATACATTTTATAAGTATAAATTACGTAATTAATCCTAAAACACAGTAAAAACCGATAAAAACTCATTTTATTAGAAAAATCGTATATTATATATATAATTGAAAATAATTTATGAAAAATAGTTTTAATTAGTTAAAAATACTAAATTATTTTTAGAATTATTTTTATACCTTAAATAACTATTAAACCAATTTAATTACATTTTTAGTCAATTTAAGGTAAAATTACCAAAATACCCCTATATATATAAATTAACATAATATTAATAAAAAATTCACCAAAAATAATATAATTACTCAAAATTAATTTTCTCAACATAATTCTCAATAATATAAATAAATATACCCAATTAACCAATTAATTTCAATTTAACACATAATTAACCTAATTTTCCAAAATTACATAAACATAAATAAATTCAAAATAAATACATAAAAATTCACAAAAATTCAAAACAAATTCCTATAATTCATTTCAACACCTATAATCATCAATAAACACAATTTCATAATTTAATTAATTAATTTTTGAAAATTAAAAAATAATAATAAAATATTCAAAAATACCCAAAAATCAAAATAAATTCCAAAAATTCCAAAAAAATTCACACATGAAGATTAAGCTACTAGGATCAACATTTTTTAAGGGAATTTTCATGAATCGGTCAATTGAAGCTCAAAAATAATTGAGAAGCTATAATGGCCGAATTGAAAAGTTGAAAAAAGCCTTACCAAATCGAGTTTTAAGCTCAAATAAAGCTTGGAATCATCTTCTATGGCTTCAGAGGAGTTCAACGACACCGGAAAGAGGGGATTTGGTGGCCAAAATCTCGAGGTGTGGAGGAAGATGTAACTTTCGGCCAAAACGGCAAAACTCAGCTCACCGGTGCCGGAGCAGACGTCTGCAGGCGACAGAGTGACTGAAGGAAGAAGGTGGCACGGTGGGAGGCGCAGTGACGGTAGGTGGCCGGCGTGCACAGTGGTGAGAGGGGAAGGGGACGTCGGGAGGAAGAAGGAGAAAGGGGGTAGGTTTTGTAATTTTACAAATTATATATATATATATATATTAATAACTTTAATAATTTATATTAAAATATATTAATATAATATTTAAGAAAACATACACCACATGTTAAAATACACAATATATATATATATATATACACACACATGCTAATTAAATAATAACTATATAATATAGTATGATTTAATGGAAATAACCCTAATTTAAATCAATTATGTAAATATATGTGCATGTATATATATATATATATATATATATTCTAATATGACAATTAAAATAATGCATGGACTCATGCAATTTTATAAATCCATTTAAAATAATTAATATTGAATTTCTTATGTGTAAATTTCCTCGAAAATGCATGTCCCGAGAAAATTTTACGTAAAGTACTTAAAATAATATAAAACAATTAAAATTAGCTTTAATTAAATTACAAACTCTTAAAATATCAATATTATATATAAGAATTATTAACACAGCATATCCCGATGCAATATAAAAATATTGAAAAATACGGGATATTACATTCCCCAAGGCAACTTTGTTCGTTCACATTATGGTAGTTTTGCTTGTATCGTAACCCAAGCACCTTTAAGTAAAAATTGACTAAAAAATTATTTTAACAAATCTAATGCCAAAAATAATTTATTTGGACATCCATGGTTTCTTTTTTTTTTTTTCTTTACAAAGAAAACACAACATTTCAAAGTGATATATGGCTTGTATTTAATGAATCCATTTTTAAAAGCAATTTTTCAAGGTAAAAATTCTATTTCTCAATACATTCTTTCCTTTTACTTTAATTCCACTAAGGCTCACCAAGGCTATTCCTTAAAATTCTTGACTCACACAAAGCTCTTGCCATGAATTTTCTTTGCCTTGATTTTGCTTTTGAACTCTGAGCAACTACTAATTAAGCTTGATTTTAGCAATAAAACACCAAACTAGCTTCATGAATAACTTTGCTCAAAACATCTTAATACAACGTTACAGGAGATTGTAATGTTTAATCATCAATTTTACCTCCACAAGCCAAAATAGTTTACAAACCTTAATTTTTGATGCATCATCTTGCACATTGATTTATTTATCAACTTTGGCAAAATAAATACTCTTTTTATTTTTATAAAATCATTTAGATTTTTAGCAAGGCTTTTAAAAATGTAAGGCTTTATCTTTACCAAAGCCTCTTCATTTTTAAACAAAACTTATTGGCTATATAATCATTTATCACCAAAATAATGCAGAATTTTGCATCATTTAGCCAATAAATCCATGACCATTCAATGCATTTTGAATATTTTTGCCTATTCCCAATGGTGTTTAACTTTAGCTAAGGTTTCTTACATCTTTTTGGCCATTAATCTTAGCTTTAAATGCTTGTTTGACAAAATTCCTTTTTTATTTTGGCAACTAAATTGCCAAAATTGCTTGTTCATGATTTTAGAAATTTTTTAACACAAGTTTTTCACTTTATGTAGCTAACATGCATCTATCAAAAATATTTTTTAATCAATGGCCTTAGGATTTAGACAACTCCTTTCAAACCTCAACCTATAGCTCTTAGGCAACATTTTCACAACTTTTGGCCTTGCTAAACATTTATGAATTTATTTTGGCCAATCTTTGCCTTGGTGCTTTGGTTTGATGATCTTAGCATTTTAATGCACTAGCTTCTCTTAGCCAAAATTCAATTTTTCTTACAATTATTATTGGATTTTAAAACCATGATTTAATTGTTTTGGTAATTTTGTGATCTTGAAAATGGGGCATGCCTTGGTTTTGTCAAAATAAGAATTCACTCATGATTATCTAGATGCTCTACTTTGACCATTTTATCGATGAACTTGAAGTAACTGGCCATTCCTTGCCCTATCTTAACCAAAAATTTCAATTTTTCCTTGGAGAATTTGGCTAATTTTATTGATGTAGAAGCCTCAACTTGATGGCCTTGAAAGAAAAATATATGTTCCTATGGTTTTTAATAAAGTTCATGTCACATTCAAAGATCTTGAAAATTCCTGAATGTTTTATACTTTATTAATTTCATAAAGTTGGTCATAATTTTGCTTTTACTCTAGCCAAGATACTTGTCAGTGCTAAGTTCATTCACGCTTGGTTGTTTACAAATTTTTTAATTTTAATCAAATAAAGAATTGTTCAGCTATATTACCAAGCTAATGCTTCGCAAAATTTTTGTGCATATTTTGAATGAAATTAAGCCTTTTAATAGCTTTGAAATTTATTTTAGCAACAAGTGCCAAAATAACAATTTGACAAGCAAAAATGAGTTTTGGTTTAATAAACCAAAAAACAACTCTTTAGCATAGTTGTAATTTTGGCTCTTAGAACCAAAATAAAATGCATGTCTTGCTTTTAGCAACACAATTCTTGCTTTTGTTCTTTGCACCAAAATTTATTTCCCCTTTAATTCTTTTGGCAAACTTTTATGATGCCAAATATATCTTTGTGCCAAGCCTAGTTCTCATTTGGGCATCAATTATATGGCCAATTACATTGCTTTAAATTGTTGCCAAAAATTCAAAATATTTTTAGCAAGATTTTGACAGGCTCAATTAATTATTTGGCCATTTTTATATTTTGGCTCTAATATTTATGTTTATTTTTCTCATGCCACTTGAACATTATTTCCCCCAGCCAATCTTCTTAGGTTGCAAATAATAGCCAAATTGAGAATGTCACTATTCTTTATCCTAGTTACATGCTTCTATTGTAATTCAAAACTTGGCATAATTATTTATTTTCCAAGGCCTTAAGGCATTTGTTATTCATTTAGACATTTTAAAATGCACTTTCACCAGACCTAATGACTTGTCTAAATTCTACCAATTAAAACTCTCAAATTAATCACAGAGTTTTATCATGGTTTTTTCCTTATGATTTAATTTTCAGGAAAAAATTAAATTATTTTAGCCAATGTATTATGCCAAAATAACTTAGCCAAACACACTTTAACTTTTACCCTTATTCAGGAAAATTAGCCTTCTCTGCTCTGGTGAAATGGACCAAAGCATATTACTTTCACAATCTGAAAAAAGTTTCAATATTTTATTTTAGTAAAATTTTTCCAAAATATCTACCCTTATGAAGTTTTATTTATTTTATCTATTTATTTCAGCTTTGTCAAGTTGAATAAATTTTCCCTTTAGATGGTCACCCTTGTCCATCTTTAACTTTGCAATAATGAGTTAATTCCTTTGGGGATAATAAGCTTTGTAAATCCTACATGTTTCAAAATTTATGGCCTGGTGAAACTTGGTACGACATTCCACTCTAACATAAGCTATAAAGCAAAACATTTTAAAATAGCATGTGGTTTATGAAAACTACAAACACCCTATGCCTCCCATACTATTTATGTCCATGCTTGCCTGTATACTAACACAAGTCAAATTTATTTTACATGACAAATTATATTTTCAAGGCAATTTTTATTTTATTTTTTTCCTAGCCAAATTAATTATTTATTTGGCCCATTTATTTTATTGTCTTCTTGCTTGGGGATCTGCGAATTATGCAATTTGCTTCTTGCAAACTCATCTTCATTGTTGTGCACCTTGGTGGTTTTAATTTACCTTGACTTCTAACAGCCATTTTGCATCTTTTCTTAATATTTCGCTAGTTCTTTTTACAAGAAAAATGGATATATTATCCTCTGGTCATTTTGCTTTGTATTTGCTTGTCTGCTTTTCATTAACCAAATTCTTTAATTTTTTGCCCACTGATCACACCACAGCCATACAATACCAAAATATCAAAATTTCAATTGTTATGCTACTAAAATTTCATCAACATATCACAACACTTATTTCACACACTATTGAAAAATAAAAATAAATAGAAACATGCCAAATTAAAACCTACAAAATTCAAACGTCATTTAATTAAAATAATGGCTATTAAGACAATTTTTAAAACCAAAAAATAAAATACTGCCACTTAGTGACAAATTTCTGGTCAAAGGCCAGTTATTCATTTTATTTATTTACCTTTTTATTTTCCCACATAGTGGGAACTATTTTCATATTCACCTCTTTTAACACCCTTTTTAGGCTTAACAGGGATATAATATTTAACCACTTGATTTAGCATTTTTGTGTAGTCCCATGCAAAATAATCTCATTTAAAGCTCAGTATTTTAATCGAATTTACTATAGAGAAGACATTAAACGTTTTTTTTTTTTTGCCATCAATAATAATTGGAAAAACCATTATTGTATTGATTACTAATTCTCATCATTTCTTTAAAATAACCCTTTTATGTTGATCCAACCTTGTAGCCTGAATTGTGACATCACTTCAATGCCCTTCTATTTCTCTTGGGGAAGTTATCCCCTGAGTGTTCTAAATCTTAATGATATCTTCCTCAATCTCATGCATCATGGATCCCTTTTTGTTAGAAAGTGAATCCTCTATAGCTTTTAAGCCTGATTGGGGCATAATATCAATTTGGACCTTGTTTTCCTTTTGTATACTTTCAGCTGCCTTTTATCCCTATGAAAGTGTGTTTGACCTTAAGGAATTGATTGTTCCCTATGTGTACTCTATGTGCTTTGCTTTTGTCCTTGGGGAATTAACTTTTAGCCTTGGGGAAGTGGCACATACACTTAGGAAAAGACATTTGAGTTTGGGGATTTGGCATGTAGCCTTAAGGAATTGGTTCTTTCTTATGAGAAATATTGTACCCCGCTCCTTGTTCTTACTTTTAATGTTGAATCTTAACTTTTGGTGTAGAATTTTAACTTTCCAGTTTTGAAAGTTTTTCATTCATTCTAGTAAATGAACTATCCATTATCTGCATAGCATTATTGATTTATTGAATATAGTCTTGGAAAGAACTATTTATTTACAATATTGAGTCATGCATCTACTTTATTCCTTCTCTGAGAATATTTTGAGCACTAATAATCTCCAAATTTTGGCTTCAATAGCCAAAAGGTGTCTCAATACAAGAATGATCCAGAGGCATTAATCCTCTATTAATTTGTTTCCATAAACCACCTATTTTTACAAGTGAAATTGTTGGTCCAATAACCAACTTCAAAATTTTCTTGTTGACTTCATAATCTTGACATCTTGTCGAAACATGTCCCATTAGGCATGCTAAAAGATTAGTTCTCCAATTTTTGGTGCATGCCAAAAGATTGTTGGTAAAAGTTTGTGAGCGTGCTAGGGGAATATTTCCTCAAAGTAAATCCTGACTTCTTTTTAGACAATTGTAAATTCTCAAATGCCTTTACCACAATTTATTTAGATTTCAATAATATTTTGTGAATTTAAATAGAATTGATATAAAAGGAAATTTGGGATAAAAGAAATTTTATATTGATGAAATTTATCACAAGTTAAAAGGAAAAATTACAAGGATTTTTACAATGAACAAAATGAACCAAAGAGACTTGCTGATGATTGTTGATTGACAATGAATGTTGATAATTGACTGTGTTTAATTGGATTGGTGGATTGATTATTGGTCTCCTTTTGCAGATGATGATTGTGTCTATTTAAAATCATTAAGTTTCACTTCTTTAAGTAATTTTTCAACTCAAAGGTCATCCGGAGAAATAAATTTCTGTAACTCCAATACACAATCCACTTCTCCAAGGCAATTCTCATTTAGTATCTCAAGAATCTTCTATCTTTACCATTAAATTATACTGGTATGGGCTGAATTTTTGTTCATTCTTGGGCCTCAAAAATTTTAATTAATCAAAATTTGGTCAATAATTAATCAATAATCAATGAGCTTTATAATTTAACCCAAAATTTAAATATGACACAGACAGGTATATTTCTTGTGCATATGTAACTATGAATATGTTGTTGTTGTGCACTTAAAAATGCAATAATGAAGCTTTCACTCCTTTTTTTCTAACTTGTTTTGGGATGCTTGACTATATTTCTTTTTAGTGGATTGTGTTCTTTTTAATAGCTAGTAGAAATGTTGTTGCATTCCCAAAATGACTTGAAAATTAACTCTTTGAGTCTCTTGTTTTTTCTTAGTCTTTGCTTTTGGCCAAAAATATTTTGGTAAAAGCATAGATGACATGCCTGAACTCTGCAATATAATTTTTTGGTGTATTTGCAGGCCATTCATTTTTTTTTTTTTTATTAAGTGACTTGGTTTTTATATCATTTTTTGCCTCGTAGATATTAATACATACCTTAAGAAAAAAATGGCCGAATACTTCAATATTATAACTATAATGTAAACTTGTAAAGTAATGGGGTTGGCCCGAAATTTATTGGAATTTTTATAAAAATGACCCAAAAACAGAGAGCATTAGCATCAAATATCCTTTCTTGTCAATAATTTACACGCGTTTTTTTTTTTTTTGTCACTTTCAAAGTTCTTCTCCTTCCTCTTCCCATCTTCTTATTCCTCATTCAACATCATTGTCTTCTTCTTCCTGCGCGATTTCATGTCCTCAGACCTCAACTGCATCTCCTTTCTTTTTTTTTTTCAATTGAAATCGGATCACCAGTAATAGCAAATACATCTCCGATATTTGCTTCTAATCTTCTTCTCAAATACATCTCCAATAGGTAATATTTAAAGTTTTTTTTCTTACGTGGGTATTAATTGTTCTTCAATTTTATATTGTGGATATAAATTGGATGAATGATTTAGTTAAGGTGTTTGTGGTTTCAAGATTGTGCCTTATAACTCACCAGAAGGCAATCTTTGATGTGTTTGTGTGATTTCTTTATAAAGATAAAAAATTTACCGTGGGCACTTTCACTTTATTAAGAATTATTGAGTTTTCACCTAGCAGAGATTTTCCCTTCGTACTTTTACTTTCACTTGTGTGTCTTTACCAGGGTTTCTTGCTGAGTTGTATCCATCTTGATGATACGTTGCATCAACATATTGTAAAAGTGGTAATGTATTATGATCTTTTGTTTGTGTGGGTTTTGGAATTAAAATCTGTATCATTGGTTCTAGTTTTCCATGGCTTGATAGAGATGTTAAACAGTAGGATTGTCCTATTTTTATAAACTGATGTTCTCTGCACTAGCATTTTCTAATCTAGAGATATATAGAGAGAGACACATCTTATCGATGAGTAACAATTATCAAAATTTCGTCTTAACAAGACATTTCAAAACGATTCTGGGCAAGAATATTTTATTTACAAAAATTTGAAATTTGTTTAAGAAGAATCTTTCAAAACCATTTTATGAACATGCAACATAAATAATCGTATGAAATAATCACAAAGGAAAAACCAGCAAAAGGGTCTCCTTTGTGAGGAGTTTGATAAGGGAACTTGCTGGATTGGCACCCTATGAGAAGAGAATCACTAAGCTTTTGAAAGTTAGTAAGGATAAGTGTGCTTTGAAGGTGGCTAAAAGAAAGTTGGGCACACACAAGAATGCCGAGAAGAAGAGAGAATAGATGTCCAGTGTACTCCGCAAACTGAGAGCTGGTGGAGGTGCTGAGAAGAAGAAGTGAGAATTTACTTGAAGTTAAATGATTCTATCTTTCAGTAGAACTTAGTAACTATAGGCACATAATCATGTTTTTGTTTAAAGATTGAAGATTTCATTCAGAACTTTGTTTTGTTTTAACTGGAAGCTAGTGGTGCCCTTCATTCCGTTTTAGTTCATAATTTCTAGTACTACTATAAATTTTTATGCCCTTTGTTTTTGGAAGTGGAATGCAATTTTCATTTGCTGCTCTTGCTTGAATCAATTCAATCGATGATCTCGAGTTGGAGGCAAGTCGCCAGAAAAGAATGCAGGAGCTCATGGCTCAACGTGGCATGGGAAATCAGCAAGTCTCTAAACAACAGAAGGGTCAGGAAGAGGCAAAGAGATGGCAGATTTTGGAAGATGCAAACAGCCTTTCTGGTTTAGGGAGGCTGAGGAGCGAAGGCAAACGATGCTTAGTTAGATATTGTCTGATGAAGCACAAGAAAGACGTCAGTTCATTTCTGAATTTTGATTATAAGTTTTATGCTTATTAGTTACTAGCAGTTAAGAGAGTGCATTCTAGAAATCTATTTGCTATAAATTTTCTTTTATAATTCCATTCTTCAAAAGCATCTTTTATGTGTATTTGAACTATATGGTAAATTTATTGTCATTGATGTCTCAATTGTTTAGGAATCATTAATATAAACATTATCTATCTTATTAAAAAAAAAAAAGGAATGCAATTTTAATTTGCTGATGAAAAAAAAAATTATTCACTTACTTTATTGAATTAAAAAAATGATAATAAAATAAACAACAGAAGATGGCAACGTGGTGCGTGGACAATCAATAATAACATGGCATCATCAAGCTAGACGGATGGCTGTAAATTTCCATGTAAATCGCTAAGATTTTTTTGGCTGAAATGCTTTTTATATACCCTTGTTTTATTATGGTGGATTAACGCAAGTCTATTTAATTTTTAGACAATGTTGAAATTGAAGGGTGATGGAAAAATATTAGCTGAAGGTTTTGTTTCGTTGGTAAAAGGTTACAAGTTTATGGCTTTTTTGTGTGATCATTGAGGTGTTTTGATATTTTAATGTATTTTTTTATATTAAATTAAAATGCATGTTATTGAATTTTGGAAAATTCTAGGTTAGTATTATTGAAAAACTAAAAAGTTATATTTAAAAAAATTGGGTCCATTTTATCTAATTGTGTTAAAAATTAACAAAAATTATTAATTAAAATTTTTGTTATACAACAAGTTTAAGAAATAATAAAAATGATACTTAAAAATAATATATTATTTTAATATTATTCATATATGATGTAATAAAAACAGTATATTATCGGAATATTATAAGTATTTAAAACTCAAAATAATATTTTAAACTTAAAAATAATATCTAAAACTCAAAATAACATCTAAAAATTAAAAGAAATATTTACAACTCATAAATACAATATATTATCTAAATATTATATGTATATAATACCTTAAAATCATATCTGATGCTAAAAATAGTATATTGTCTGCATATTATTCAAATATTTTCCTCCAACAAAAAATATATTTTCTGAATATTATTCGTATCTGAAACTCAAAATAGTATTTGAAACTCAAAATAGTATCTGAAACTCAAAATTGTATCCAAAACTTAAAACAGTATCTGAAAATTAAAAATAGTATCTGTAAGCACTCAATTCCGCGATGCAATTGTGCATGCATGCGACGAAAGCCCCTATGATGAAATTAATTGAGAAATTGATCTCTAGTGTCGATATTTCATGATTTAAAGGATTAGATTGTAACGTTTTAAAGCTTAAATGCAAGAATTATAAGTTTTAGGGTTTAAATTGGAAAAAAAATCAAGTTTTAGGGTTTTTTTAGAAATTTGAGATGGCACATCAAATGTCAGTCGGCATTAGGTGAAATGTTGATTGGCATTTAGCCTAATGCTGATCGACATTAGCCAAATGCCAATCAACATTTAGCCTAATGTCGATTGACATTAGACAAATGCCAATCGGCATTTTGCTAATGCCAATCGACATTTAGCCTAATGCCAATTGGCATTTAGCCTAATGTCGATCGACATTAGACAAATGCCAATCGGCATTTTGCCTAATGCCCATCGACATTTAGCCTATTGCCAATCGGCATTTCGCCTAATGCCGACCGACATTTAACCTAATGCCAATCGGCATTATGCTGATTTTTTTTCATTTTTTGGCAAATTCAATCTTTTTCTTACGTCTGATTGGTTAATCAAACGTAATTAATACACATGCTCGCTCTGTGTGTTTAAAGAAGTCTACAGACTTAGTTCAAAATAAATCCTATCCTATCTGTGTTTTGAAAAATCAAAATCTCATATATGTGCTATGCAACTAAATCCAACATTCATGCAGAAGAGGTTGGCTCCCTGACTTTAAAAGCCGAGGGAGAAGTCTGTATGAGAGGGGCTTTTTTGGAGCGGTCTTCTTCTTCTTTTTATTATTCTTGTTCTTTTTCTTTTTTGAGAAAAACTATTAAAAAAGGTTTGAGATTGATTTTTATTAAAAGCAACGAAGATTTTTTTTTCTTCATTTGTGGAGCCTGTAAAACCTAGTGCCAAAAATGTTATGAAATAAATAAAATGAAAAACATCCATTTTAGTCCTTTAGATATGCTTGCAATTAAATTCAAGTTATTTTTTTTTCAATCTAGTCCATAATTGCATTTTAATTAGGAACTAGTTTCTAATTAATTCATCAAAATCCACATCATTAATCATTAATAGCATACATTCATTTATATTTATTTTCGATCCTCAGTCAAGTACAAAATACAAAATTCAAATTGTGCATTTTACATGCATTATTTCAATCAAAGAATTTTAAATTCATATGTTGCACATGATTATGCTATGTACTGCACAGTAGTCATAACCTTCACTGTGTTATATGTTGCATAGCAGTTATGACATAAGTTGCTAAATTTATAATTTGCTAGACGTTCCGCGAGATCTATAACAAATTTGAAAGTTGCACTTTTGTTAGTAATTACACTGTAGTTATAGCATTTTTTGAAAAATCATCATTAAACACCCTACAGGGAATATAACAAAACTCATTATCACTAGACGTTCTATAGGGAGTATAGTGTACATCGTTAGACATCCCACAAAGAATATAACGAAACTCATTATCATTAGACATCTTACAGGGAATATAATGAAACTCATTATCACTAGACGTCCTACAGGGAATATAGTGTACATCGTTAGATGTCCCATAGGGAATATAATGAAACTCATTATCACTAGACATCCTACAAGGAATATAGTGTGTATCATTAAACGTCCCACAAGGAATATAATAAAATTCATCATTGTTAGACGTTCCACAAGAACTATAGTAGACTTTTAATTTGTTATCGCTAAACGTCCCACAGGGAATATAGCGAAACTCATTTGCATAAAGTTCATTAGATGTTCCACAGGAAATATAGTAAAACTTGTTAAACATTACATCTTGCTTAAAATTGCATAGTAATTTGAGCATCGATCTATCAAATAGGATACAATTAAGTGTCCTAATTTCTTTCTATCAAAATTGTGTACTTATATTGCTTTACCGTAAATTGTCAAGCAAACAATGATAAAGGGGGGCAACTATAAGCACCCAATTCCATAATGCAATTATGCATGTGTGCGATAAAAGCCCCTATAATGAAATTAATTGAGAAATTAATCTCTAGTATCGATATTTCAAGATTTAAAGGATTAGATTGTAACGTTTTAAAGCATAAATGCAAGAATTATAAGTTTTAGGGTTTAAATTGGAAAAAAAAATTAAGTTTTAGGGTTTTTTTTGAAAATTTGAGTTGGCACGTCAAATGCCAATTAGCATTCAGCCAAATTTCAATCGGCATTTAGCTTAATGCTAATCGGCATTACATTGATTTTTTCCTTTGTTTTCGTAAATTCAATTTTTTTTTCATCTGATTGGTTAATCAAATGTAATTAATACACGTGCCCTGCTTTGTATATTGAAAGAAGTCTCTAGACTTAGTTCAAAATAAATCCTATCCTATCTGTGTTTTCAAAAATCAAAATTTCATACGCGTGCTATGTAACTAAATACTGCGTTTGCGTAGAAAAGGTTAGCTCCCTAACTTTAAAAGCCAAGGGAGAAGTCTGCAGGAGAGGGGGTTTTGGAGCGGTCTTCTTCTTCTTCTTCTTATTCTTTTTCTTTTTTAAGAAAAATTATTAAAAAAGGTTTGAGATTGATTTTTATTAAAAGCAACGAAGATTTTTTTCTTTATTTGTGGAGCCTGTAAAACCTAGTTATTTACATGAGGCCAAAAATCTCAGTTACTCACTTTTGATTTTTAACCCTAAAAGACCAAATAAAACTACATTCTATTTTAGTCCAGAGATCATGAAAGAGTCATTCAGAGCCAATCTAAACGGCAAAAATCATAGTCTAAAGGGCCATCTAATTGCATCTGCACAACATCTTCTACTCTTTTCTTTTCTTTTCCTTTATTCTAATTTGATTTCTTAATTCTACTTTTAGTGATTCATTACTGATTAAGTTTTTATTTTTGTTTTGATTGATGCTCTGTGATGCTCTAGAGGGGAGGTTAGAGATATGTGATTTTTTTGCAGTAACTATTGAAGAATCCATGGAATGTTATGGACTAAAGTCTGTAAAACTCCCATAGGATTTAGGATTTTTCTATTTTTCTGTGTTATTTGTTCATCTATTATTTATGGGTGGTAATTAATTTTCTTTTAATTTTTTGCACTGTAGGTTGTAATAGCCGCAATAGTGGAAAATTAGTGAAATTCTAATTCTCTGCACTAAAATTGATTAGTAATTAGGGTTTCACTTAGTAAAACCTTATAAAATCAACGATGGCGGTAGTTAATTAAGTTTCATGAAATTGATTTAGGATTTTTTTTAGAAAATCATTAAAATGTATGTTTGATCTATTTTTTTGTGTTTATTTGTTTTGGGCTTGTTTTTTTATGTTTCCATCCTTTTGGGCCCCAAGCCCAAGATTAGGTCCAATTCACTTAAAATAGGTTTATAAATGGTTTAGGTTAATTAATTAATTAAAACCAATGTAGGCCCATTTTAGGTTAATTAGATTTAGGCCCATTTTAATTAATAAAATCAATTTAGATCTAGCTCAGCTCATTTAATTTCATTACTTTTAAAATAAATAGACTTAGGCCGACATTTCACCTAAAATAAAATCAAGTTAGACTTAGGCCCACTTATAAAATTCAATTTATTTAAAAACTTAAATTTAGACTTATCTTTATAGATTGAAACAAGTAGATTTAAGCTTACTAATCAAATGTAGGCCCACCTTTAGTCCATTTCATTTGTAAATAAAAGTGTAAATCTAGCTAACTTTTATTAAAATTAACCTAGTTTAGACTTAGGGACGACGCACTTGAATACATTTTTTGTATGTGATTTTATTGACTAGATGCCTTAGGGTTAGATGGATGTTCAAATAGGGTTTAATAAAATTGTATGTAATTAAAGAATTAAGTAATAATTTATAAAGTAATTCTAAATGAACACGAGACTAAGAGAAGTTAGTATTCCATTCCCAAAATCTCCTGATTGTGGTGCTAACTTTCTTTTAGAGAATCGAGTACCACCAATCGAATTGTCCTAGTTATTACCCTAGGTGGTGACTCATCTTCTCCACGCTATGACTTTGTGGCATAGTAGTGTGTTCTGTAAGACCTTGAGCCTAAACAGTGTCGTAGTTGCTAAAATCTTAAACTCACACTAAACCCCGCCATTTATAGTATCTCAAACTCATAAAATATAGTACACTATCTGAATATTAAATGTATATGAAACTTCAAAATTGTATAAGATACTAAAACAGTATATTATTTGAATATTATTCAAATATTTTCTTTTAATCAAAAGTATATTTTTTGAATATTATTCGTATATGAAACACAAAACAGTATGTGAAACTCAAACCAATATCTGAATATGATAATTTGAGTAAGTATTTATTGTTAGAAAAATTATCAAAGAAATAGTTGGGCTTGAGTAAGAAATTTCAAATATAATTGTATTCAATTAATTAATATAAAAATAATTCATATATGCATATCAATTAATTTGAATTCAAGTGTCCATCTTTTTTCAAATGCATGAAACTTGAAAAAAATTTCATCTATTTCTAGTTTATTATTTGTATATTTTAGTTTATTTTCCATGCATAAAATAATATCAGCCTAAAATATATATAAATATACAAATTTATATTTCAAAATATTTTTTAAGACATCTAAAACTTTAATTATTTATTAAAACTAATATGAGTTATATAATTTAAATATGTTAATTATAATCTCTGAAATAGAGTACACCACCTATATATACACCCAAAACCAATATAAAAATAAAGAAAAAAAAGGAAAAATTAAAAATAGAGAAAATTAAAAAATAAATATAAGGATAAAATAAAAATAAGGATAATAGAGAATATGAAAAAAAGGAAAAAAAATTAAAAAGAAATTAAAAAGAAAGAAAGAAAATTAAAAAAATAAGATAACAAGAATAAGAAAAAAAATTAAATTAAAAAAAGAAAAGTGAAAAACAAAGAAAAAATAAAAATAAGAAATGGAAAAAAATAAAAAAAGGAGAAAGAAAAAATAAAAAAAGTAATAAAAAACCTGATGAAACAAAAAAGAGTAGAAGAAGAAGTAAAACGAGCATAAAGGAAAAAAAAAAAAAAGACACGTGTATAATTAATACAAAACATAGAGTAGATCAATGTAAATAAGCTAAGAGATGGTCCAAATCTATAAATTTTTCAAATTTATTTTGGTACAAAATAAATAACATTGGTAAAATTTGGATTTCAATTTCACAATGGTCCAACCTAAATTGTCTAACCCAATAATCTAATTTATTTTGAAAATTCGAACCATTCTTCAGTTTAGTTCGATTTTAATTATATTTTTTTAATAATTGATCGATTTTCAATTCTGTCAATTTGAACCAAACTAAATTGATCGATGCACTTCTTCTTTTTTATAATTAAAGTTAGTTAAAGAGACATTTTTGTATATATATTCATTTTGCCAAAATGAATTTTGTTTTTGCATTTTTTTTCATATGTTGCAATGCTATGTTGGTAATAATTTTACGATTTATATCTTTTAGTATTCCTGTTCATCTATCCATGTTCATGCATGATTTTATATATATATATATATATATATATATATATATATATATAACCAAACTGTTACATCAAGATGCTTACCGTTAAAGTGGTGAGACCTAAGTTGCCAAAGTCTGGAAGTTGAACCTTGCTTGCCCAAGTCTGTTCGATTTTCACTTTTGAAAATTTGTAAGTTTTCTGTCAAAACCGAACTTATTTAATTATTGGAATTTGGATTGTTATGTGGATGTTTTTTCTCATAATAAATTTATTAAAATTATTAAATCTATTCTTTATAATTTATTTCATGGGGATTCAAAAGTTTTGAGATTGAAAATAATCTTGTTAATTGTCTTGTTATGGCCTCAATTGGAGTGCCTTAAATTTTGAATCCTAAAATTTAAATTTTTATGTTAACTTTTTGCGACAATTAATTTATAATGTAATATTAATAAATTAATTGTTTGACATTATTTTTTTTTTTTGAAATTGATCTGATGTATCATCAATTTTGTACCAATTTTTAATTTAATCTTATTTTTAAAGTTGTTTTAATTTGATCCTCTAACTTTTAGATTTATGTTAATTTTATTCAAATGGTAATGGGAATGAGGTAAAACTGATGTAGCATTTTTACGTGGTTTAAGGGCACCAAACGTGGCAAAAAATATCTTACATAACCATTTCATATGATTAATTTTATCCTCAACTTTTCGAGTTGTGTTAAATCTATTCAGACGATAAATAAATTATGAGATTTTTTAAAATTATGTTCATAATTGTTTAATTATGCATATAAAGACTATTTAGTTATAATTGAAAAATTAAAATTAATTGACTCAATTTAATTTTTAGTATTGAATTATGATAATAAATTATTTTCTTTTAAAAATAAAACAAAATTATTTTTTAATTTGAATTTTAATATTTTAAATATTTTTTAAGGATTAAATACAAAAATAAATAAAAAAATAAAGGGTATTTTGAGGTGTAAAGTTTGAATTCCATCATCATCAATTTAAAGGGAAATGACTGCCTCCATTATACAATCCATCAATATTTAGGTCATATAACTTCTCTTTTAAAAAAAATTTAAATTTCACTTTAAACATCAAAAATTATATCAAGAAACACATATTATGCCTTCATAATTTAAGAGTTATTAGTAGATTTATTTCATTTTAAGGTGAAAAATAAATTACTTTTCAACTTGTGGTTATTTTAACATTTCAATTGATAAATCTAACATCAATTATCACAAAAAAATTTTCCACATTTGTCTAAGAAAAAAAAAGTAAAAAATGATTGTCACATAGGCATCTTACCCTTTTCAATGGCTAGAATGCCATTTCAATGGCTAAAAAGTGGGGGGCTCTCTCTCTCTCTCTTTTTAATTATTAAAAATTTCTTTATTTTTATTTATTTTTATATTTAATCCTTAAAAAATATTAACTAAATAGTCTTTATATGTATAATTAAACAATTATAAACATAATTTTTAAAAATCTTAAAATTTATTTGTCGTCTGAATAGATTAAACATAACTCGAAAAATTGAGAATATAATTGATAATTTGAGATGATCACGTAAGACATTTTTTACCATGTCAGATGCTCTTAAGCCACGTAGAAATGTCACTTCAGCTCTGTCTCATGCCCATTGCTATTTGGATAGAATTTGCACAAATCTAAAAGTTGGAGAACCAAATTGAAATAACTTTTAAAATACAATTAAATTAAAAATTAGTCGAAAGTTGAAGATATATCATAATAATTTCCTTTTTTTTTTATTCATGTCTAAAAAACTTCAAGAAATAGCCACACTTGTATGTCATCTCCGGAAAATAGTTTGAAGTCTTTTGTTTAGATTTCAAAATAGCTAAAACAATTATAATTTTTGCCATAAAATAAATAATTGAGACAATTAATTACAAATTTTTTGCAACAATTGTATTATTTGACTAGCAATTATATATACACATACATTGAGCTCTAAAGTTATTAAATTCAAAATTTAATAAGTGTCTCTTTTTGTAATTCAATTTCATTCCTAAAAATTTGTATTGAATTATTAAAATTCAAAAGTTGTGTTGAATTATTAAAATTCACAATATTTTTTTATAAAATATATAAAAAAATCTTATTTTAAAATCACATATTCTATTTCATGTAAAACACTCTAATTTTATTATATAAAAAACATTTACTCTTTCTTTCCATAAAAAATTATGTCTTTTATTATAACTAAAACATTTTTTAATTATTTTCTAAATGTTATTTTATTTTATTTATTCAATTTTCATTTTATATATATATTGAGTTCTAAAGTCATTAAGTTCAAAATTTAACAAATGTCCCTTTTTATAATTTAGTATTTACCCCTAAATACTTACATGTTGAGTTATTAAAATTCACAATATATTTTTATAAAAAATCTTATTTTAGAATGTATATGTTCTATTCTATATAAAACACTGTAATTATATTACATATAAAATACTACTTTTTTTCATAAAAAATTATGTCATTTATTGCTAGTTAGTGAATAGTCAAATGGTAACGACTTTCTAAAATATTTTAAAGTGTAAGGTTCGATTTTTATGGTCATCAATTTTAAAAGGAAGGGATACCCTCTGTTATACAGTTCATCGATATTAAGGTCATATGATCTCTCAATTTATCAAAAAAATTATGTCATTTATTCTAAGTAAAACATCCTTTTTTTTAACTATTTCTATTTTTTATTATATATATATATATAGTTGGTGCAGAACATGAATCACCAACTAGTTGACAATATGTCCGGCTCATAATATATATCTATAAGAAAAGGGTATCGGCTGTCTTCAGTACGTGCGAGTCTGTGTGTGTGTGAGAGAGAGAGAGAGAGGGAGAGGGCTTTGAGTAGAAAGCAAGCAAAACAAAAGGGCAAACAAAAACCAACACTTTGATTTTTCTCGTTATCAAGGCAAGCATATATGCCAATGCCATAGTGCATGACCCAAAAAGACACAAGAGAAAGATTATCATTACACATACGAGATCATCTTCCCCATAAAATAAACCTAATAATTCCACCTTTTAAGCATTTCTTCATGTACACATCTCTAAGCAAAGTAAGTGAGTAGCAAAGTGAAGCTGATAAAGAATCAATCTTTATGGCCAACCTAACCTCTTGTCTCCATATATTCTTGAGCTTGTCAGAGGCTGTCCTGCATCAACATGTATATATTCATCACCTTTGGAGTCTTTAAGTGGTTTAGAGATTATCTACATTTTTCTTAGCGGTAGTAGTCTTTGTCTTGGTTTGTTAAAAGCCATGGAAAGAAGCATACACTGTTACCGAATTTTCCTTCTACTGCTACTCTCTCTTACTATTGCTCCTCACTCTGGTAAGCTTCTTCCATTGTATTATTAATTTTAGCAATGGCTTCTTAATTTGTTTCTCTGGCTATACTTAAATTTTAGCAATTCCCATGCATTTAGGTTTCTAAAGGGATTGAGATTGATTCATCTGGGAAAAGTAATCCCAATCATTATCAATAGGCTAAGTTCATCATCTTATAATATTATATTTAGATTTGTGGATTGTTATGAAAAGCTACTAATTGCTTCGAGTCTAAGTATACTTATCTATATTGCATCTCATTATCAACAAGTGATCACATGCACTTTGCCATAAGTGACAAATATACGCATTAACTGTTGTCCATTAACCTTTTGAACCTTTTAGCAGAAGCAAGAAAATCGTTGCAGCAGCTACTTAGAACTCCAATTCCCCCAACGAGCTCTATCATCCAGCGCATAAAGAAATTGAAGGTGACAAAGCACTTTGATTTGGCTTCATTACTTCTCCAGAAAGAAACAATGGATCCATTTAACACTAACCCTTACGTTAGTTCACCATTTACTTTGCCACCTTATGATTCATTAGCCCCTATTCCATTGCCCGAAAACGCTCCTCCATATTGCATTTATCCCCCCAATACCCCGCAATCCCCTTCCACTACAATTCCAACCCCAGCTTCAGGATCAACACCTTTATTACCCTCGCCACCCTTCTATTATCAACCACCTGTTCTTCCCCTCCCAAGCCCACCGCCAAGCCCTACGGGCGCTGTTCCGAGCCCGCCTGAAGCTACGCCGATCCTGAATCCACCTCCAATAGTTCTAAGCCCACCAGAAACAGTGCCTAGTCCAACTACCTATTTTCCAAGCCCACCAGGGCCTATTTTGAGTCCTCCTTATTTGGAGCCAAGCCCACCAACATTTCTTCCATCGCCAACTGGGTCCGTTCCAAGCCCAACTATTTTTCTTCCTCCTGTAGTGTATCCCCCGCCGATAGCACCTCCAGGTCCTAGCAGAGGCCCGCCCCAAGCACTGTGGTGTGTAGCCAAGCCCTCTGTGCCGGACCCAATAATTCAAGAAGCAATGAATTATGCTTGTGGAACGGGCGCAGAGTGCGACTCTATTCTGCCCAGTGGGTCATGCTTTCAGCCCAATACATTGTACGCTCATGCTTCCTATGCTTTCAATAGTTACTGGCAGAGGACCAAAGTGGCTGGCGGAACATGCTCTTTTGGAGGAACTGCCATGCTTGTTACTGTGGATCCAAGTGAGTTTCTAAAGAAACCTATTTTCATGGGCTAGTTGATGATTAGCCAGTAAAATTTTTAATAATAACTGCAAGTGTTGTTTAATTTCTTGACAGGTTATGATGGCTGCCATTTTGTGTACAACTAATGAGATGGATGGGATGATTTCACTGTTTAGGAGAAGAAGAGTATAGGAAACGGATTTCCTTTTCCTTTTTAAACGATAAACCAATAGAATAATTGAGAGGAGATTGGGTTTTATTTTTATTGAGATAGATTTGCTTTTGAGTGATAAATTACAATCAAGACATAAATTTTGGAAGTACATACATAGATTTGGTTCATTAGGTGGGTTAAAAATGGATTAGATTTTTTTTTTTTTTAAATTAAAAAAAAAAAAAAAAGAAATTAAGTTGTCTCTATAAAGTTCCTCATTTTGTAAGTTGCAAAAATCTCCTCTTTCGCTTTTTTAATTGAGTTATTCGAAACAGATGTTGGTCCACTTTATTTTACTTTTCCAGCATTAGATTTGGAGATTTTAGTTTTTTTTTTTACGTGGTCGTGCAACAAAGTACATTCAACAAAACAGTACATTTTAATTTTACAGTGATATAAAATTTTGTGTTGACTTCGATTTTACGAATAAATTCTAACCTTACCATCTTCATCACTACACTAGTCAATAGACTCAATACCCTGCCCATTACGGGAACTATAACTTAATATAATAATATTTTTATAAACTTTAATTTATTATGCTACAAAATATTTTAACATATTAAAAATAATAGTAAGTAAAAGATAAGACTCATTTTTAAGCATGTAGATTTTTGCATTTTATTATATGGAGCCTTTAAATTTTAATTGTGTTGCATCGAACTCACTCTTATATTTTCATATTTGCACACATTAAAAAAATAATTTTTTTTAAAAAATCTCTAAATTTGTGTTACAAGTTAAATTGCTGGGTTTTAAGTTTTCTTTTTGTCAATTCAATTCAATTAAATACCAATTTAAAATATATTTTATAATTTTATTAAAAATTGTTCGGTTGAAAATTAATATCTTATTCTTTAATGCATTTAAAGTAAAAAATATATATTCTTATTTCCCATTATTAAAAAACTTTTTTTTTGTTAAAGAAGTTTTTTAATAATAATTGAAAATAGGAAAAAGTGTACTTTTTGTTTCAAAAATTATTTAAAACATCAAAATTAAAATTATTTTGTATTTTCTATATATGGTGTGCTTAAAATATTAGTTAATGGTGGGCCAAATTTGATTTTTAATTATTTTATTTTTGTTGGTATTTCTTAGTATAATTTATACGTAGGGTTATTTGTAAAAAAATTTAGATTTTTAATCGTTTTGACAGTTTAATCACAACATTTAAAATTTGGAATAATAAAATATGAATTACATTATTTTAGCAATCCAAAGCACCAATAGACAATCTGGTAAAGAGTTGCTTACGTGTTCTATATGTGTTGGTTTTTTAATCCACATCAGATATATTTTAATCCATCTCAAAATTGTGCCTTTTTATTCAAAATGGTGTGTTTTAAACCCTTTTGTACTGTAATTATTCTTCTTTTCCTTCTTCTTCTTCTTATTGCATCCATATATGCATTGTTAAGCTTTCAATCTCCTATTTATCCACCTCCTTAACTCCTTTCTCTCCCATCATGGCCACTGCCACCATGACTGTGTATTGCCTTTATTACCGACGTCCATATGATGTCTCTCTTATACTTGTGTTTCAACGGCTCTTCACCAGACAGTAACTCCAATATCAATACACCAAAACCATACACATTAAATTCTCAAGTGGCGATTCTGATAGCTTGAAATTATGGCGACATGTAGCCTATACACCTTTGAATTCCATAACTTTACTGGTTGATCTCTTTAATTCCGTCGCTTTTTCCTCTTTTTCTTCTTCGCTCAATTCAGTTATTTCACTTTTTCTCTTTCTCGCCATACCTTGTTGTTACTACAAGGTTCTAATTTACATCCTTTCCCTGGTCTTCTTATTGGGTCCATTATATAATGCAACGGTTGTGAAGAAAATGAAGGAAATCAGTGCTATTATTATGAGTAAGACAAATTTAAATGAGTTTGGTTTAATTTGTGCTTTAATTTCTATTATTACCTGCTAAAGTTTTTATTTGCTCGCCACTACTGCTCAAGTCTATTTGTGCTTATCCTTGTGCTCTTATGTTAATTGGTGGTTTTACTTTGGTTTATTCATTGAGTTAGGCTACTCTTCTATTCTCTTCTCTTGGTGTTGATGACACAACAATGCTTTTGTATTTGAGTTTCCTTGTTGTGATTTTTATTTTTTGCTTCTTCACAAGCTTCTCCACAGAATTATGCAGTTCTGAAATGGTAGATTTCACATTAAAATTTGGCTCTATAATGATAATCCACTGCTTTTGATATGATTATGAACAAATGTGAAATCTAATCTTGTTTTGTGGTGGATATAATTAAGTCCATGAGCTACATCCTTTTGATCCGTGACTTGAACTGATATTAGGTCTTCTAAGGTTGCATTAAAAGTTGTAGAGATTGTTAGAGGTGGTGTTAGTGTAAAGATGATCAGGATAGTTATTGCAAGAGTTTTGCATGTTAGATTTCTATTAGTGATATGCACTAAGTCAATCATATATGACCATATTTTGACTTTATCATTTTATTAATAAAGAGACATTTTTCATTATCATTTTGTGTTATGATAATTACTTGAATAGTCAATTCTTACTAAGGTCATCAAGTATGTGACTTGATAGTAAAACCTTTAGATTAAATATGAGTTCTATTCAAATTATCTCAAGTCATAACAATGTATTATGGCTAGTATGGTGTTGATTGATGATTATGTTTTACTAATCATGAATATGAGATATTAAGTCAACTCATAAGTACTTATTTGATAAATAAAGTACTAGATTGACCCATTATGATAATACTACATAGATAATTGTCATAAGTAATTCTCATTACAGTTATATTGACTTAGTCCTCTGACCTTCAAATCACCATGGATTCCTATATTACTATTTGGTATTTTGACACAATCTTACATTATCTTTAACCAAATGATAAAATAAGTTGTTGTTGGGTATGAAATGAGTTATGTGAGGAATATGAGTGATTGAGAAGGAATTTATCGCTCATTTAATCTGAGTAAGATATCTATGGGCCTCTAGACAAGATAGATTGAGGAAAATATGTGGTCATGCTAAAGTAAATTGATAAAGAGTTATCATTCTCAGTCTACTTGGAATCAAGAAATAATATGATTGAATTCTATAAGGATGACATAATCTATGCCTTATATTCAATTAAGATATCATATGACAAAAGGAGTAGAATATTCATTGTATATTAGGTTATGTCAAATTATGGACTTCACATAACTTGGGTAGTTATAATATCTTACTAAAGGTCACTTATGACTTGTATGCCTAAATAGAGATTTAAGGCCCACTGCAAACGTCATATGAACCTACAGGGTCACACACTTTGAACAAGGCCAAAATGAATATGGGTTTAACAAACCCAAATAAGCTCTGTGAAAATAAATAAATAAAATATTTACTTATTTGTTTATTTTTTTATTTAGGTTATCTTAAATAAATAGAAAATTATTTCTAATTTAATTTTAAATAAAACTAGAATAAGAATAAGTGAGAAATTACTAAAAGATTGTTTGGTAAGTGAAACCCTAATTTAAAGGTCTATAAATATATTATATTCTTTAGTGTTTCACTCACTCATTATTCTACCACCAAATTCATTTTCTCTCTTTTAGAAAACAAAAACACAAAGTTCTTTTCATTCTTGATTTGTGAGAAATTAAAAGAAGGTGTTAGCACATAAACATTTATTTTCAATCAAGGGCCATTTGTGTGGACACTTGTGAAGGACATATTCTTTTGGAGATGTCTCAATTTGAATTGCCAAATTAAAAGCTCGAGGTAGGATGTTACCAGAGTGAACCTCCTCTCTCCCTTCTAGAAATATTGCCCCTTCTGCATCTGTAGTAAGATTTTGAAAACCCTAGATTTAATCAATTAATCGAATTACTTGAATTTAGATTCAGGTTTATGATTAAAATTTAATTTTTTTAATGCATATAGAATTAAGAAACCTAACAATTTCTTGGGCTCTGTTGATTTTTTTCCATATTTTCTTGATGTAATGACCATGTGTGTTCTTGCTTTTTCTGGGTTTTATTTTATTATTATTATTTTTTTCTTTTTAGTTGGGTGATGAAAAAGTGAGAACGATTTCTATACAACAAAGATGCAACTTGAAAATACAAAACTATGAAATTTGAATTTTTAGGGTTTTATAAATAATCAACTAGGTTAGCTAACTTGAAGAAAAATGAGTTTAATTGAAGCACCAATAGACAATCTGGTAAAAGAAGAAAAAGAAGAATAATAACAAGACAAAAGGAGTTTAAAAATGCACCATTTTGACATTTTCATTTTGGATCAAAACGCAACGTTTTGACATGAAAAAAGATTAATCTAATATGGATTCAAAAAACAACACAAGGTGGACACTTAAGCAACTCTTCACCAGATTGTCTATTGGTGCTTCAGGTTGCCAAAATAATATAATTCATATTTTATCATGCCAAGTTTCAAATCTCATGATTAAATTGTAAAAACGATTAAAAGTCAGGATTTTTTTTACAAATAACTCTTGTAAATATTACTCTTGAAATGTTTTATTCAATATCGTGGGTATTCAATTTTTACGGGCTCCCACTTAGGGATGGGTATTTGATCATGTTTTGGATATTTTTCTAACCAAATTAAATTAATCGAATCAAACTATATAAAAACCAAACCTAACTAAACTGAACCAAACTAGAAACCTAACCATACCAAACCAAACTGAAGTAATCAAACTAAGAAAAATCAGAAATCGAACCAAATTAAATTTTTATAAACATTAGTTATTTTATTATTTTCATATTAAATTATTATACTATTTAAAAATAAAAAAAATATATAGTCTTGGTTTATACAGTTATCTCAATTAACCAAAATTTCTTATTATAAAATTTAACCGAACCGAATTAAAATATAAAATTAAACCGAACTAAACTAAAATATAAAATATAGGTATCTCATTTTAGTTTGGTTTAGTTCATAAAATTTTAAAATATAAAATATAAAATCGAACTGAATCGAAATGAGTCAGTTTGGTTTTTGGTTCAGTTTATTTGAAAGGCTTACTTACCCCTACTCCCACTAATTAAAATTAAAAAGTTCATATTTAATACTTAAGAATTAAGAATTCATATTCATATAAAAGTTCTCATTTCAGTTTGGTTCAGTTCATATTCATACTTAAGTTGATATCCAACTCTTCACACTTCATATAATAAAATTTTATCATTATATTGGACACTTTATACTAAATTAAAATTTATTTATACTTTGTTAACTTTATTAAGTATGTCAAATATATAGTAAAGTATACAAAATATTTCTAAATATTCATATTTAAAAGTTAATATTTTAGTTAAACTTTTAGTATGTTTAACTTATACTTTATCAAATAATAATTATGAATAATAAATAATTTAATATTAATAATAAAATAATAAAATTTATTAATTTGAACTATGAGATATTTTTACTTTTAAAATAATATGTTTAAATAAGAATAACAATATTATTTTTAAATTCAATTAATTTATTAAATGATTATTTAATAAAAACATACAACATATTCATAAGTTGTTATTTGATTGTATTAAAATGATAAAAAAGAAACTTTTAAAATTTGGTAATTCGATCTTTTATAATAAGTTTAAGGACTAAATTTTTAAAAATAAATTTTACTTAAAATATGTAAAAATAAAAATATAAGAGCTTAATACAACACAATTGAAATTTAAGGATTTAATGCAATAAAATTTAAAAATTTAAGGGTTTAAAAATAACAAAATATAAAATACATATATAAATAATGTAGTTTTGTTTATATAAAAGGGTTAAATATTTCAGATGTCATCCGACTATACTATTACAGCAATTTGGATATTAAATTTTATTTTTTTATAACCTAATTTTAATTTTATTTGAAAAAGGATATTGTTAAATATTTTTAGTCCTTATTTTTTTTGCCTTTTTCAGTTTAATCCATAATGTCAAAGAATTTAAAATTTCACTTCCTCCATGGTTCTAACATTTTATACCACTTACAAATAACATCATAATTTAATTTTACTATCAATTTTACCCACAATATCTCAAAAGTTTATAAAATTAATTATCCATTAAAATTTTTGAAATAATTATTATTACATTCCTGAGGTTTGATCATAATTACTACTCTATCATTCTTTTTTTTGTAAAAAAAAATTAAAAACCCCTCAGTTTTAAAATACGCCAAACAATTTCCCCTCTTCGTTAAAAAAAAAAAAAAGTTAAATGACATTAAAAGGACATATTTTCCCTCAATACTTAATTAAATTCATAATATTATACCATATTTAATTAAATTTTTATTTTTAAAAAAACTCAACTTTAATTAAATTAAATCAAATTAGATTAAAAATTATAACTTCAAACAAAATTTTTCTTTTTGTAGAAAAAATTAACTTAAATAAAAAAAATATTTATTATGATTTTATTAAATATATAATAGTGTACAACACTTAATTAACTTCTTGTTTTCAATTTTTTGAAAAAATTAATTTACCTTTTTATAAACTATTATAATATTTTGAAATAATTAAAATCTTAAGCAATGATTTAATTAAATCAAATCAAATTTAATTTAAAATTTAACAAAAAATTTCCATTAAAACTTAAATAATTTTAAAATATATATTTATTCTCAATATTATACAATATTTAATTTATTTTTTAAATCATACATTTTTTTACACTATCACAGTCTAAAAAATATAAATATTTCAAACTATTCTTTAATTCAAATTAAAAAAATTACAATTCCTTAACAAAATAGTGAATTTATTACTTAAAATTTTTAACCTAACATCAAATTGCATATAAGTATTTGCACTTTTTAAGAATATTCTAAATTTTAAATTTTAATTAAATTAATTTTAAATTTAAAAATTAAATGTATTTTTGAAATTTTTTTATAATTATTGACTTTGACCTTTGACTAACATTATATTTCAAGAATATTCTTACACTTTTTAATGGTGGGAGAAAATTATTTGATGAATTTGAAATTGAGAGGATTTTAGTTATTTTTAAAAAGAAGGAACAAAATAGTAATTATGGTTAAACCTTAGGGGTAATCGTAATTATTCCAATTTTTTTTAAATGGATAGTTGATGTGTCCGTCAATATGCACATTTTTTGACAAGTGAGACTTATAGATGCTAACTGAATTTGAGTATTTACGTACATAATCCTAACCTTTATTAAACTTATAAAATAAATCATAATACAAAATATTTAAATAATTTTAATTAAAAATTTATAAAAATTATTAGAATAATTTTTATTAAATAAATAATAGAAATAAGTGTAAGATTCAAGTTTTTATTAATAAAATGCTCTTATATATTTAAATTTTATAAAAATTACAACACATAATTTAATATATATTTTAAAATTAAGAAAATTAAAAAAATAAAATTAAAAAATACTAAAAAAATAACATATTAATGATAAATAATGAAATTATTTTTGAGATTAATTTCACTCCAATTTCATAAAGAAATATAACACATAATTTAACATATATTTCAAAATTATATATATATATATATATATATATATATATATATATATATATATATATATATATATATATATATATATATATATATAATTGAAAAAAGACATTAAAAATGAGAAACTATTATTGTTAACTAATGAAATTATTTTTAAGATTAATTTCATTCTAATTTGATAGATTTTTTTTTTTGTTTTTTATAAACTAGTTTTAATTTTATCAAATTGGAGTAGAATTTATCTCAAAAGAATTTTATTAGTTAAAAATAATAGTTTCTCCTTTTTTAGTATCTTTTTATCAAATTTTTTATATTTTAAATTTTAAAATATATGTTAAACTATGTTTCATATTTCTTTGAAATTTTTTAAATATTTAAGAATATTTTCTTGATAATAAACTATTGAATCTCTCAATTATTTCTATTATTAAATTGGAGTGAAATTAATCTCAAAATTAATTTCATTAGTTATCAATAATATGTTATCTTTTTTAGTAATTTGTTTTTGAAATTTTCATATTTTTAGCTTTTCTTAATTTTAAAAAATATATGTTAAATTATGTATTGTAAAGTTTTTAAATATATAAGAATATTTTATTAATAAAAAAACATTGAATTTTACACTTATTTATATTATTTATTTTATAAAAATATTCTAATATTTTTTAGAATTTTTAATTAAATTAGGGTTTATATTACAAGTTTAATAAATATTAAAGTTCTATGCATAATTACTCAAATTCAGTCAGCACCTGCAAGTTTCATGTGCTAGAAAATGGATCCAACTAATGGATAAATCAGTTGTCCATTAAAGAAATTTTAACGGACAATTAATTTTGTAAAAATTTTTAATATTATGGGTAAAATTTATAGTCAAATTAAATTTTAATGTTATTTGCAAGTGGTTCAAAAATGTTACTATTACAGATTTTAAATTTTTAAGTATAGATTTTAAATTCTAAATCTTACATATTTGAAAAGTCTTATATTTTAAATTGTTTACGACTGCATTACTTAAATTGCATTATTATCTTGTTAATTGCAGCTTCTATTTTTTTTATTGCACATTTATACAATTAATTTGTAAGACTCTGTCTCTCAAATAAAAGAATAATAAAAAAAAACTTTTTTCTTTTCCTCTCATTTTCTTTAAGAGCCTTATGCAGATACCCATATGCCTTGTTGTTCCATAAATCAATTTCTGGCCATTTTTGGTCGGAAATTAGTCCTTTATTTTCCTTTTGTGTTTGTGTATAGTTTATGTTATCTTCTAATAATTATCAAAAAATTACCCAGAGCTAAACTCAACCAAGAGCTCAACCTGCTCTGATACCAACTGTCACGTGAGTTTTGTTAACTCCCAACACTCACCCACGTGCGGTCTAGTAATACCTCGTTCAACCCACGCAAGTATACTAGTAAGCCTCCTTACCCACACTTAGGTGAGGATGAGTTACTATTCCCACCTCCTTACTATTCCATCTCCTAATGAGAATATTCTAGATCCTTCTCATGTCACTCTTAAAGAAGCTTCCCTTCCTCTCCTCCCATGGAGAATTATAGACAACCCGTGTCTAGATATTTTCATAAGCTTCCCATACAACCCTCTTTAACTCTCTACACCAAAAGACATATATTATCCCAAGCTTAACTATAGAATATTCTAGAATAAGCTAGAATAAGCTAGAGTTGTGTGGAGTACTCTAGCATGTTATAGAAGAGCGTAGGGAGTCAAAGAGGGTTGTATGGAAAGCTTATGCGGACACGATCCTAAAAGTGTGGGTAAGGAGGCTTACTAGCATACTTGCGTGGGTTGGACAAAGTATTGTTAGGCCACACGTGGGCGAGTGTTGGTGGTTAACAAAACTCACGTGACATGTAAGCTTGCAACATCGCCTTAAGGGTTTTGTCTCCCTTTGACATAGGGTTGTATTCCTCTTTTACTTTCCTTTTTTTTTAGGACTTTGGATATCCTTTCATGGGATTTATCTAGATTTGAAAGAAACCTTAAAGATTTGTACTTGATTTAACTTACTCAATATTCAAAATTTTCTCTTTAAGTTGTAAAATAGATTTTGCCACACTCATTATTTTGCGAAAAATATTAAAATTTTCTTCTAGTTTATCATCTGGTGCTTAGAATTTTTCAAGACAGCATATATCTTTAGTTTCTTATCTGTCAAAATCCTTTTAATACGATACCGTAGTATCAACGCGATTATGATTATTTGTACTTTTTATGTGATATTATTTTTTTCTCTTTTTTTATATTTTTTTCTTCAAGAGTAAGATTTGGTGTTATAGATTGTATATATTATAAAATTTTGATAAAAATAATATATTTTCTCACTGATAAAAATAAGGTAAAATAAAAGAATAATTCTCACAGAGTCTCTTCAATCCTGCAGAATACAGAACTAAAATTTTTAAGGGTAGTGCTTTAAGCTACACAGCTCAGACATGTGCTTCTTTTTCTTCCCTATTTTGTAACACATTTTTGAAAAGCTTTTCCCTTTTTTGCAAAAAATCCCTTATTTTAATAAATTGCCATGGACCATTGCTGATTAAGACGCGTGGGCAGCGAGCTATAAAATGCTGACGGAGTCAGAAATCCAGCTCCTATTTCTTTGTCGATTTCTCCTTCCCTCCATATTTTAATTCATTATCCGTTTCTCATAAGTAAAACCCTAAAACCCGCCTCCTCACAAACGCAAATCACCTACTCCTCTCTTCCTCGGCGGCGGCATCTTCACTTACAGCACTAGAGGGGCAACAAAAAAAAAAAAAAAAAAAAAAAAGTGAGCATAGACATGGAAGACGGTTACGCAGCTGAGAAACTATTTAACCAGGGCTATTCATACACCTATGACGATGTTATATTTCTTCCTCACTACATCGACTTCCCAGCAGACGCAGTTTCCCTTTCGACTAAACTTTCAAAGAATGTTCCTCTTTCTATTCCTTGTGTTTCTTCTCCAATGGACACTGTTACTGAGTCTTACATGGCTGCTGCTATGGCTGCCTTGGGAGGTATTGGTATTATCCATTGTAGTCTCCTTCCCTCTCACCAAGCTGATATGGTTAGATCCGTCAAGTCTCGCCGCGTTCCTATTTTGTCAAACCCAGTTTTCATGTCTCCTGATTCTCGTGTTCTTAATGAGTTCCAGGAAGATGATGCTCTGCCTTGTGTTTTGGTTACTGAATCAGGGACCGCTACCTCCAAGCTAATAGGGTATGCCTTAAAGTCTGACTGGATGGCTTCAACTGATAAAGAAGCGAAATTGGCGACCTATATGCGCAATATTAGTGATTCAAATGTTTGTCTTCCATGGAGTTATGAGCTGGGGCAGATTGACGCCTATTTTAGAAATCAACCACAACAAGAGCATGATTTTGTGATTCTGGAGAATGAGGGAGGAGAGGCAGTTGACGTGATTATGAAGCAGGAGGTGGAGAGGGTGAAAGGATACCCCAAGTTAGGGAAGGGGACTGTGGGCTCTGATGGGAAGTGGATGGTTGGGGCATCCATTGGGACAAGGGAATCTGACAAGGAGAGATTGGAGCATTTGGTGAAAGCTGGTATAAATGCGGTGGTGTTGGATAGCTCACAAGGAAACTCCATTTATCAAATTGAAATGATTAACTATATCAAGCGTACTTATCCAGAGTTGGATGTCATTGGTGGGAATGTGGTGACCATGAATCAGGCACACAATCTCATCAAGGCAGGCGTAGATGGGTTAAGAGTTGGAATGGGTTCTGGCTCTATTTGCACCACTCAAGAGGTTTGTGCAGTTGGCAGAGGACAGGTAAACAAACCACTTTCTCTCTGTTTTTTAGACTGTTTTAGACATTCGTTTCTATTGGCAATGAGATAATTATATGAATCAAATAATTACTTGGCAAGCCATCCGTTCCTTATGCTGAAAGTTGCTTTTCTTGTCTGTGATTTTTTTTTTCAGGCAACTGCAGTTTACAAGGTTTCGTCTGTAGCTGCACAAAGTGGCGTTCCTGTCATTGCTGATGGTGGCATTTCAAACTCAGGTCATATTGTCAAGGCTTTGACACTCGGGGCATCTACTGTAATGATGGGCGGCTTTTTAGCAGGAAGTACTGAAGCTCCTGGGGTCTATGTGGATCAGGTACATCCATTGCCTAGCAAAATTTCACTGAATTATGGTTCCTCCATATTTTGTCAAGCATCTTAATAGAAGCGGGGTTTTCTTTTTTGTAAATTAATTTTTTTTTTGCACGAATTTATTTTTTTCTTGATTATGTCCTTTGCTTGTTCACTGAGGAAATTGCATCTCTTTATATGGTTTTGAGCTTTAGTTGGTTTCAAACTTTATTGAGATTCATAGTAAATAATTTTCTTAATATAATTTTAAGCATGTTATCTCATAAAATGCCAATTTCGTTCTTGGATAGACTTCATAGATATTATCGTTACATCTGTTACAGGAATTCTCATAGATTATTATAGCAACTATAGGTTGAAGAAGGTTTTATATGCGACAGATGGAACACTTTGTTAGGGGAGTTGGTTATAATTTTCCCAAGTTATATGTTATCATCTCTTTTAAAAGTGGGATGGGTTTGATCAGGAATATTTTGGATTACATAAGATTTGATGGTCTTTATTCTGCAGAGATACTTAATGATGCGTTATATTTGTGGTTTATTGGTTGTAATTATCACTTTCCAAAGTTTGAGTGGAGTTGGTTGGGATTATATTTGGATTACACTAGAATTTATGGCTTTTATATTTTTTATTGCTTGTTCTCATCTCTTTTGAAAGTTGGAGTATAGCCAATCATGAATATATTGGATTACACAAGATTTGATGGCCTTTATTTTGCAAGGGTACTTAAGGATATGTTGTATTTGTGATTCATTATTGCTTTTTTTTTTTAATAAATTTTGTATATTACTTTTTCAGTCGTGAATTCTGAATGCACCATCTTTTTTGTTTCACTATTCATTTGTTTGTTTGTCTTGCTTTGAATGCAGGTTTAAAGTTCCATATGATTTTGTTTTGGGGAAACATGGGTGTTCTATTGTTATGGGGAGGAGTGAATTCTGATAAATTGCCTCTTGCTAAAATTATGTCATTGAAACTTCATGACACTCACATAACCAGCTGCCATCACACCACTATAATTTATTTATTTATATTTGTTTCTAAGGAAATGGTTTTCCTTTTATCACTGATATGATGAAACAGTACAACTGGTCTCACTTGTAATTTCTCTAACAAGTGTCATTTGTTGGACTTCTGATGCAATAGAGCAATTATTATAGTGAACCTGTGGCAGTCTAGTAAATAATATTAGATTCTATGTCCATATGAATCAAATGTGTGACTGCACACATATATGAACAGATCTGACTTCTTGTTCTGACCAGTTCCACACCACTTTTGTAATGGATCTTTTTGTTTAAGTTTGAAACAAAGATAATCCTTTTCAGCTTGATGCATGATTTGTGTTAAATGCAGCTTTTTAAGTAATTATGTTAATTCTAACTAATTTGCTATAGCAGGATGGTTGTCGAATTAAAAAATATCGTGGCATGGGCTCTCTAGAAGCAATGACCAAAGGGAGTGATCAAAGATACTTGGGAGATACAGCTAAGCTAAAGATTGCACAAGGAGTTGTGGGAGCAGTTGCTGATAAAGACTCTGTTTTGAAGTTTGTACCTTACACCATGCAAGCGGTCAAACAAGGGTTCCAGGATCTTGGTGCAGTCTCTCTGCAGTCTGCTCATAATTTATTAAGATCAAAGACTCTGAGGCTTGAGGTATGTCTTACCTCCCGATGTTGTCCTACTGTGGGTATCAATCCGGTGGTCATCCTTGCATTGCATATATTATGGACTATAGTTGGCTCTGTCCTTGATTTAGTATTTTTACCTGTCACCATATATGTGGGCATATATGCATATTTTATTCCATTTGTCCAAGTTAAGTCAAGGTGTTTGATTGGAAGCATTTTTTTTCTGGTACAATTCAGCCAAATGACCACACCAATTATATGCATTGAACACAATCGTAATTGCTGCATTTAAACTTTGATTTTGACGAATTGCTGCTATATCAGTCATGCCATTAAGTTTGGAAGTTCTCTCGTATCATCTTTGCTTTGAGATGTTCAAGAAACTTAATCTCGCTGCCCCCCTTAAGTTTGATAGATAGGCTTAGGCCATGTTTGGTTCATGGAATGGAATAGGTGTAGAATAAAATCATAATTCTTAAGGAATAGAATAGGTATTTTTAGAATAACTATTCCTAAATAATTACTATTCTATGTTTTGATTCATGAGTAGATTTAAGTATAGATGACATTAATACCCTTATTAATGAATTTCATGATTAGTATCAAAATTAAATAGTTATATAATTTTAGCATGTTTTACATAAAAAAAATTAGCACATATATTTGATTTCTCTAAAATAATATAAATGCATAATAAATAAATAAATAAATAATATTTTAAAATTTTTTAATCATAAAAATACAAACATATAAAATAAATAAATTTTATATAATTTATGATAGTCAAACTTGAGTTAAATTAAATTAAAAGAAAAATATTGCAAATCTGAATTAAATTATTCTAAAAAAACAAAGAGAAAACATGAACATAAACATTAGGAGAGCATAAAAATAAAGAGAAAGGTAAAAATAAAAATGCTCTATTCCAAAAGTAAATAATACAGATTCTTTAGTTTTTAAAAGAAAGACTATTCCTCAAAAAATGTAGAATTATTATTTTATATAATTGGTATTTCATAATAAAATTTGAATTAAAATAAAGAATAATTATTTTCTATGGAATAACTATTTAATTTTTTATTTATTTCACAAACCAAATGTGACCTTACTTAATTACAACTAAAACCATGAGTATAGATATGATCAGTTCATTCAGTGACTGCTGGCATTCAGAGGTGGATGAGTTAACAACTTTCTTTAGTGATAAAGTTAAATGGTTGATTATTGTCATTTTTTATTTTTATTTTTTCTAGCCATTAATTTTATGGAATTTCTTGGGTTCATTAATGTTGGTTTGGTACAGGTTCGGACAGGTGCAGCTCAAGTTGAAGGTGGAGTACATGGGCTGGTTTCTTATATGAAGAAAGCCTTTTAAATTTAGCATCCTCCAGCATTTTTCATTCAGGTAATGACTCTGTCTGCATTTGAAATCGAGAGCATGGGTGAAATTTAAGATAATTCTACTGATCCTGAAGGATGGAGCCTGGCATCGGCAATCCGCCACTTCTTCATGAACCTTAGGCTGGAAAAACCAGAAAGCTGGAACCCCATGTGCTTTTGTTCTTTGAGGGACGATACATCATTCATCTGGCTGGATCTTCCACCAGTTTTGACATTTGGAAAGAAAATTAATAATAATAAAAAAAAAATAGAGCCTCCTTGCTTGTTGCAATTTTGATATCATCTGATTTTTGTCTCAAATTTTTGCAAGTTTTAGTTGCAATTTTATTGAACCAAAAATAATTATTTTTTGGGCTCTTACTATATAAATATTAGTATGTATGCGCACCTAGGTCTAAACGGGAAAACTGAATTTCGTGACAATTGAAAATTTCTTATTAATCAAAAAACTTATTTTTTTACCCTTTTAAAAAAATTAACTTTCTCTGTGTTCCCTTTCACAAAGCCTTTGCTTTTTTTATTGGGAATGATGTACAAGTGAGGCTAGAAATTGATTGACCAATCGAGACCAAAACTGACAATGGGCACAGATATCCATACCCCTATTAGTGGGTTATTTTCCCTCATTATGCGCAAACTCTGCTAGACCCTACAACTCCATCACTTCTTATTTAGTGCATCTTTAACATCACCTCAGATGTTAAAGTACAGTTTTTAATAACATCACCTCTTATTAATTTCAACCAAGAGTCTATAAAACCTTAATTTTAGTGCAACCATTTTAGCCCAATTCAAATCTTTTAAGCAAGCTAGATGAGTTGTTGATGTCAGTAATGATTCGAGGAGCCTAAAAATGGATATGCTGATTGGTCCACACAATGGATGGGTGAAGATTAATACTGATGGAGCCATGTCGATTGTAACTCAAAGTGCAATAGCTAGAGGTTTGCTGCAAGATGCAAATGGACGTTGGGTTGCAGGCTTTCTAGCTAATTTGGGAATTTGTGGTGTTCTAATAGCTGAGGTATGGGTGCTATCCATGGTCTTCGTATATTTGGCGAATTGTGATTCTTCAAAGTACTTCAAGTCGACAATCAACGCTTGGCTAACATGCCAGTGAGGCCCTTTTCAAAATCTTTCTTTGATTCAAAAAATTAAGCACATGATGCTCAGAGGATGGGAGGTAGAGTGGTTCATATCTATAGGGTAGCTACATTTTAAAATGACACGTCTTGCGGCACGTGTAGGGGATTTGGCGAGTGCATTTAATGGAACTTTAATCTTCTCATCTCTATCACCCCTCGTTGCCTTACACTATATTTGAAAAAGAAAAAAAAAAAGAGAAAAATATGAATTCTCTTATTATTTTTTTTATATTTAGATTTGAAGAAAAATAATATAAAAAAAAATTATGATATTTTTTTTATTGAAAAAATAAAATATTTTAATAAAGAAAATAAGTATATGATATATTTACTATTATGTATATATATTAAAATAATGAGTGAAAAAATAAATTGCACAATAAGAGTAAAATTATAAAGTAAAAATGAATAGTAAATTTTTTCTCTATTTTTCTCATATTTTCTCTCCAATTTGGAGATAAAATATAGGGAGGAAAATAAAATTAACTTTATTTTCCCCCTAAATTTTTCCTCCCATTCCAAATAAGATAAAGTGATTTTCCTTCTTAATTTTCTTTCATCCTTTTTCTATCATTCCCACTTTCTTCTCATTCCAAACATAGTGTTAAACTTCATTTTTTCAAATTTTTTGCTATTTTTATGTGAAAAATCCTCACCTTTGTTCTCTTTGTCTTTTCAATTCTTGGTCCATTTGTAAGCACTCTTCTAGGATTTGTGTCATGTCTTTAAAAAGTAAGTGGGTTTTATTTATTATTAATTTGTTTTATCTTTGGTTTTTTGCTTTATTCTTTTCTTTTGCTTCTCCTTTTTTACTTTGTTGATGACTTAGTCATTATTTGTATAATCTTATGTTCTGGAATTCTGTTTGTCCTTCGTGTTGCATTACTTTTTCCTTTGCATTTTCATCCGTTAATTTTGCTTTTTCAGTCTTGTTTGATTTGTGGGCTTTAGGCTTGAGTGTGATGGATGTATCTAGCTCTTTCACTGTTTGTGATAATGATTTTGTTTGAATTTATGGAGGGGTAGAGATGTCTTCTAATGATAGGTGATGAGACCTTGCTAACGGTCGGCTTCCTCTCCACAACGATCCATTGGTTCCGAGGTTAGTGGTGACTTTGAGGTGCCTGTGGTTATTGGAATTGTCAAAGTTTAGGTGGTTTCTTTTACTCTTCCTTTTGTGATTCTTTTTGGCAGTTAGGCTTCTGTAGTCAAAGTTGAGGATAACATTGTCCATTTTGGTTGTTTGGATCACATAGATGTGGTAACATCAAAGATTGAGTCTTCTATAACCCATGAACCATTAGTTGCCTAAAAGAAGGAGTTTTTAATCCCTAATCATTATGATTTTCTTTTTTAGATATCCGGAGAGGTGGGGGGAGCTTCTTAGGTTGTGGAACATAAAGCCTCATAAGTGTGGTAAGTATGTGCCTTTGACTAAGGACTAGGCTAGTAAAGTTGACCTACTGTGAGTGCATTCATGTGGTAAGGAATTTGTTTGCTCTAAGTTAATGGAGGGGATGGAGGGTCTATCCTCGTACAACAATGATGATATAGGTATATTTTTGTGTGTGTGTCTTTTATGTTTGTGCTTGCGTGCATATTTCTCTTTGTGTGTGTTAGTCTTCTTCTTTTTAATGTACAAGTGTATGTAATTTGCAAATGTTAATCTTTTTGAGCTGATGAGAGTGAGGTCACAGAAGACATGCTCAGGGAGTATCTTGAGGACTCATGATTGATATTGAAGACCAAGTGGGTCTTCATCACTTTGCGACTCTTGCACTTGGAAGAATTTTTAACACTTATTGATTGTGGAGACTAAGTGGGTCTTCATCGCTTTATGACACATGCACTTGGAAAATTATTTTTTTTAATGCTAACTATTTTTGTTACGCAGCATTGTGCTAGGTAAAATTCACTTTTCATTAATATGACCGTAATTGGTTTGTGGACATTATAATGCCTTATAGGGCTTACAATTTATTAGTAGAATTTTGTTAAGATATCACATAAATTTCAAGCATTATATGCATGATTTCTGTAATTAGGTTGCTTGATCTTAGGCTAAAATCAATGTAAATATATTGTAAATATGTGCTGTGAATACTGGATTTTAGTTCTTATTATGTATTAAAAATTAGTATAAATACCCCATTAGGTTTGAGGGAATAATCAAGCTAATCATTATTCAATCTTCATATTATCTTCTCTTCTTTTTCTTCTCTATTTTCACATAGTATCAGAGCCTTAATGGTTCACCATTATTCTCCCTCATTTTTCTCCTCTGTTTCACTACGTTTCATTAAGAGCACCAACCACTAATCAGTAGTCCGGTGGTTAAATCATTTTCCTGTTCTAGCTTCATTCAATTTTTAAATCTTCAAAAGCAGCCTATGTCATATTTGGTCTTTCAGCTCATTCAATAATGACAAATATTTTATGTGCCTTAAAACCATTTTTCTCATCTAGTTATGGTTCTTCATCTGCCACTACTGTCAAATTATAAGGTAGTAATAATTATGTTTCATGGGCAGCATTTATTGAATTATAGCTTATGGGACAAGGATATAGTGACCACTTAGTAAAAAATGCCACTACTATTAAAGAAAAGAATAGGGCTACATGGATTAAGATTGATGCACAATTATGTAGTTTGTTGTGGCACTTTTTGGAGCCAAAATTATTAACTCTTTTTCAGTTTTACAAAACATGTTACAAAGCTTGGAATAAGGCTAAGTCATTATATACTAATGATATTCAACATATATATAAGATAGTGTTTGACCTTGTCAATTTGTAGCAAAGCTTTAAGGATATGGCTAGTTATTTAGGCTAAGTTGAAACATTGAAAGATGAATTTAATTCTCTCATGCTTTTTCTGATAGTATTATTGAGCAAAAGAACCAACGAGACAATTTTTTTATGGTGTCAGCCTTGATAGGGCTTCAGGCAGATTTGTCTTCAGTTTGAGATTGGATTCTTTTCAGTCCAATCATTCCTACTCTTGATGAAAATTTTTCTTATTTAATTTGTATCTCCTCCACCAAGACTGAAATTGAGCCATCTGTACTAGCCATATAGAAAAATAGACAATAAGGAGATAATAAAAAATGGAAAGGGAAAGGCTCCAAATCTCACTATACTCATTATGATAATGGTGGTCATACACGTGACACTTGTTGGGCCCTTCATGGTCAACCTCCAAGGAATACTCAGAATAATCGATCTACGGCTCCTATGGCTCAATCTCAAAGAGATACGATTCTTCCCCTACCAACTGCTCAATCTTAGGTATCCAATTTAGTTACATTATCCGGGGTTGATTATGATGAATATTTGAAGTATCAATCATCAAAATAACAGTCCTCTTCTTCCATGGTTTTTATTGCGCAATTATGTAAATCATTTTCTTTCCTAACCCAATTATTACACAATGGATCTTGGATATTTGATTCAGGTGTTTTTTATTACATTTTTGTTAATAAAAACTTTTTCTCTACTCTCCACTCTCCATTTGTTTCCTTTACAATCAACTTGGCTAACAGATCATAAACGATGATTAGAGTAGGAGAAAGTAAACCTTTCTCTTCTATTCCTTTAGTCTCCATCTTATATGCTTCAGAATATCTTTACAATTTAATTTCCATTAGTAAACTTTCCAAACAACTTAATTGTAGAGTAATCTTTGACTCTCATTCTATTTTTGTATAGGACTGAAATACAGGGAAGATGATTGGCAAAGGTCATAAGTCAAATAAATTATATTATCTTACTTGCCTTGTCACTCGTACTGAATTTACTTTTGCTCCTTCAGTTAATATTCTTCATAATTGTCTAGGTCATCCTAGTCTTTCCAAACTTTAGAAAATGGTTCCTAGTATTTCAAAACTATATTCCATTGAATGTGAATCATGTTAACTTAAGAAACATACCTGTAGTTCTTTTTCTAAGAAATTGAATAATATAGCCTTTTTTATGTTTAATGTTGTTCACTTTGATATTTGGGGGTAAGTTATATTAATACAAACTTGGGTTTTTAGTACTTTGTTACTTTTATTGATGAATATTCTCATTACACTTAGATGTTTCTTTTAAAATCTAGATCTGAGTTATTTAATATTTTTCAAAACTTTTGTGCTAAAATTCAAAAATAATTTGGTGTCTCAATTAAAATTTTACACAGTGACAATGCACGAGAATATATATCTCTTCCTTTTTAGGAATTTATGACTTCTCGAGGAATTATTCACCAATCTTCTTATGTATATACCCCTTAACAAAATGGTATGGCTGAAAAAAAGAATCGACATTGCATTAAAACAGCTCGAACCATGCTTATCCATTATAATGTACTACTTCCTTTTAAGAGGGATGTTGTCCTAACTGCATATTATCTAATCAATCGGATGCCTTCTTTAGTTTTATAACATCAAAGTCATCATTCTATTTTATTCCTAGGTCAACCATCTTACCCTCTCTCTAGAAGTGTGCTTGGGTGCACTTGCTTTGTTCATAATCATACTCCTGGTAAGGATAGGCTTCATCCCAAATCTATTAAGTGTGTCTTCTTAGGCTATTCTCACTTACATAAGGGTTACAAATGTTACTGTCATGACCCAAAGAGAAAGGCATGTAACTGACACTAGGAAATGAGAATCTATAAAGTAACCGAAACCTATAGTAAGCCTTAAAAAATTTTCATAAAAAAAAGAGACAATACACTTAATAATAAAACCATTACTTAACAATAAAATTATAATAAGTGCACCAAAGCAAATATATAAATCAAATATCCTTCAATACAATATCTCACGTCAGATAAAATCAGAATATAATTAATATAAGTTCTTTGATTAACTACTACAGTATCTAGAGTTCAATTGTACAATACATATCAAAGAGACATACACAATAAAGCCGGAGAAGAAAAAACCTGGAGTAGAGAAGAAGGACAAGTTTCAAACTCTCAAACTCCTGAAAAAAAATATTGAGGGGAGTCAGATCTCACTAAGTAAGATAATATAGAGAGTTGTATGGTTTTAAAAATATTCATTAAATAAAATAATAATAATAAAATAAATTTTATTATTAAAATTAAAGTATTTAAAATTTATTTTCAAATCATCAACTCTCTAAATAATAAATATGAAGAATTTATAATCAAACTTCTTCAAAATAAAATATTCTTTATTTAATAATTTAAAAATGAAAAATCTTGGTAGAACCGTACTCCACAAAGTCTCATAGTCGCTTGACTCACTTAACCATAAAACTACCGGTCCTCAAGAGCTAAGCATCAACCGAGGCACCAACCATAATCATTCACTGAATCCATTATTTTACTGGCGGTCCCCGAGAGCTAAGGTATCAACCGAAACACCCATTTCAGTATCCAATGATAACATTTCTAATAATTACTAGCGATCCTCGAGAGCTACAACATCCACCAAAGCACTCGTCCTAGTTAATCAATCATAAAATTTGGATCCATCTCTCAATTTCTACCAGTGTACACATGAACTTGATGAAACTCATCAGGTAGGTCATTCTACTAGTATTTTTCAAAATTAAAATATAACTAAAAATGTAGCACAATATAAGAAAACTATAATTTACAAATTAAATAACATAAAATAGAATAAAAATAATAATAATGCTAAGCATAACCTAAAACAACATAACTTAAATTTAATGTAAGCATATTGCTATCTTAAATTTTATAAATTCGCTATGCACACAATTCAATTTATTAACTTAAAATTGGAGCAAGCCGGTTGACGGTTCCATATCCGCCTATTGTCAGTAGTTCCCACCCCGGTATGCTCTAAAATAAAATAATATTTATTCAAAACGTGCTTAAGAAAAATAATTAAAATTCATAGGAATTTCTAAAATTTTGAAATTAATAAAAATTAAGAAACTTGTAATAAATTTAGAATTAATCCTAACGAAGACTCGATTTAAGAAATGACCCTAAAATGACTTAACAGTTAAACAAAAATATACAGATGTCACGTTTTATGAAAAATCTACCGAAATTCTGAAAGAGTCTCCTCTGTAAAATGAATATCTCTCTACACGAAATAGAGTCATTCCTACAAAGAAAAATACTACTATTCACCGCACAGTACCACACTCAAATCGGGCTCTCAAACTACATACAAATTCCCGACTGAAATCAACAACAACACTACCACAAAATATATAAATTATGAAAATATATAACAACATATTTATAAAAATTAATTGGACTAATTAAATAATAAATTCTTTTTAATAATCAATATATACAAAAACTCATTTAACATAATAATATCTATACTTAAAAATTATTACTTATAAAATTCCGAAAAATTCATAAAAATATTTATTAACACTAAATATAATTATATCAATCAAATAATTAAATACTATGATATTTATATACATTTATATTATTTCCGGAAATTAATCTAAAATCAACAAAATATACAAAAATATTAATTTAGCTAATAAAATTAATTTATACTTTCTAACAATTAAAATTATTATTATACATGTCAATTAACGATAAATTTACCAAAAAAATCAATTAAAAAATCACATTACATAATTTTCTCTAAAATTCTTATTTTTCACATATAACTTCCAAAATTATAATAAATTATGTATAACTAATTTTACAAAATTTCTTTCACAAACATTACTCCAAATAATATATAGTATTTATTAAAAATATCCAAATTTTCAAACTCGAAATAGTAACCCGAACTAAAAATTCCAAAAAAATTAAAATAAATCTGAAATTTTTTTAAAAATATCATAGCATTGTAGTCAATCTCTACGTCAACTTTCCTAAATAACATCAAGCCTAATTCTCATTTAATTAATCAAAAACTAACAAATGAATTTACCTCAATTTAGGACGATCCAGGAGGAGATTGAAGAAACCAAAGGTAGATTATGGAAGTTTGAAAGATAAGGATTCTATAGATACCGGAATCACAACCATCCCACGTTGGAATCTTCACCGGAGGTCAACCAAAAACTGGCCAAAACAAGGGTAAAACAGGAATAAGAGAAGATGGGGCTGCTATTAATGGCCAAGGGAGGAGCTGGGCTGTTGTCCGGCGTGTCATGGTGGTCGGCGTGTTGCTGGTTGGCTAAGGTACAATGCTGGCAGCAGACTGGACAATGACAAAAAGAAGAAGAAGAAAAAGAAAGAAAAAAAAGAAAAAAAAAGTGGTTTTTGTCTTTTATATATATATATACACATATCAACACACTCCTATAATATTTCCTCTTCCAAAATAATAATAATATTAAAGTAAAAATAAAAATAAAAATAATACACTACTAATAATAAAATAATCATAATCAATCAAAAATAATTTCATTTAGTTAATAATAAAAATTCAAAATATTATAGTTATGATCCAATAATAAATAAATATTTTATCTTAGCAGATGTAACCTTTTTCGAGACATCCCTTTATTTTTCACCAACCATAAACTAAATGGGCATAATAGAAGCTCTTCTGAGTCTTATCGTTCTCATTTCTACTACATCAGCTCCTAAACCACTATAAGTCTACTTTATGCCTTCTTCTATGCCTACTCTTGATGTTCCTCTTACAGGTGCGTACCAGATAGATACTTCAAGTGACTCATCTCCTACATTGCCAACTTCTCTAACACTAATCATGCCTCAATCAGAAGATCTCAGTCCACCTATTGCCATTAGAAAATGTATTCATTATTCTTGTAATCCTCATCCTATTTATAATTTTTTGAGTTATCATCATTTGTCACCTTCATATTATGCTTTTGTATCCAATTTATCCACTATGCCTAATCTAAAATTTGTTAATGAAGCATAGGCACATTTTAGTTAGCAATAGGCTATAGTTGAGGAAATGACTGCTTTTAATGCTAATAATACTTGGGAGCTAGTTCCATTACATCTAAAAAATCTATAATTGGTTGTCATTGGGTTTATATAGTGAAAGTTGGTCCTTATGGCAAGATAGACCATTTGAAAGCTCATCTAGTTACAAAAGGGTACACTTAGGTTTTTAGCCTTGATTATGGAGATACCTTCTCTCCAATTACCAAGATTGCCTTTGTTTGACTACTTATTTCCCTTGCTACTATGCACCACTGGAGTATTTATTAACTGGGAATTAAAAATGCCTTCTTATATAAAGAATTAATAGAAGAAGTTTATGTGGAGCAACCACTAGGTTTTGTTACTCAGGGGGAGTCTAGGCTTATTTATCGATTGCAAAAATGTCTTTATGGTTTGAAATAATCCACAAGGGCATGGTTTGGGTGATTTAGTACCGTTGTTCAAGACTTTAAAATGCATAAGAGTCAGGCACATCACTCAATATTTTATCGTTATACAACTCATGGCAAATGTATTTACTTAGTAGTATATGTAAATGATATTGCCATAATAGGTGATGATCATGAAGGATATCAACTCAAGCAATATCTCTTCAGTCACTTCAGACTATAGACTTAAGAAGTTAAAGTACTTTTTAGGAAGTGAGGTGTCATAGTTAAATACAAGCATTGCTATTTCATGAAGGAAATATATCTTAAACATTCTGGAAGGGATAGGAATGTTGGATTGCAAACCCGTGGAAACTCCCATGGATCCAAATGTTAAACTTGTTACAGGATAGGGGAGCCATTAAAAGATCCTAAACAATATTAAATATTGGTTAGAAAACTCAATTATCTCATTATCACTTGTCCAACTATTTCCTTTGGAGTAAGTGTGGTTAGTCAATTTCTCTAAGCCCCATATGGTAGCCATTAGGATGCAGTGATATACATCCTTAGATATATTAAAGGAGCTCCAGGATAGGGTTTTTTATATGAAGACGGAGGACATACATATATTATTGGGTCTTTAAATGCTAATTGGGTAGGTTCTTCTTAAGATAGACAATCCACTTTAGGATATTGTGTCTTTACTGGAGAAAATCTAATATCTTGAAAAAGTGAAAACAAGATATTATATCAAGATCAAGTGCATAAGCAGAATATTCAACCATGGCCTTAGTTACTTATGAACTTGTTTGGTTAAAATAGTTACTTTAAGAATTAAGGTATGGAGATGCTAGTCCAATGACATTAATTTATGATAATTAAACATCACTGCATGTTATTTTAAATATGATCTTCCTTGAAAGGATAAAGCACATAAAGATAGATTTGTTAGCATAGATGTGCCCTAATGCCATTCTTATAATGTATAATGACATTGTAAGTTATCCCAAGGGCAATAAAAGAATATTCTATTATTTAAAGTGTTTATTTAATTAAATGTTTAACCATCAACATTATGCTAAATATATTCATTATTAAGAGTTGATAATATGAGCTACGAATTTATTTAGTACATATGCTATAAAATGTTTATAGTCATATAATTAATATTTGGGTAATATTGATTAAACTATCACCTCTATCTATTTTCCTTGATTATTATATGATACTAATAGTGGGAGGTAGTAAGTCTTATGCTACTTAATATGAGATATTAGAATAGAAATGTGGATACTCATGTGATAGGTGGATCAAACAGCGATGTTAGATACGTGATCATATGGATATTCACGTACAGTCAATTATCATAATCTAGATCATAATGGTACTTATAGTCCTTTGACTTGAGGTGACACGCTTATCCACATTTAAGTGGTTAGAGTTTGTTACCACTTACATACTTGTGTTACTCTCACATGGGTATATGGTGTGTGGTGGCTCTAGTTAGTTAAATGTAGGGATGAGTGTTTGACCATGATGGAATTCATTGCTTGGAGTGAATCGGGATAAAATCCTATGATATCTAAGTTTTTCTTTGTCAAAAAGTTCCTAGCCAGGACAAACATAATAGTCTGAAAGAGTTTTAGTGCTAGAAAGAGTTTTTAGTATTTGTTGTGTTTTATTAAAGGATAGAACTTGAGATGAGATAATATGATATAGCTATTAGTGTTTGACTTATCCTTGACTCTAGGCTATATTAGGATCTTTTAATGAAGGGATTTTAGTGCATGATAATTATGACCAAAGGGTTTGGGTAAATTAATAAATACATTCATTTCTAATTGGGTAGTTGTGATATCAATGCTAGGGGTCACTCATAACTTATGAGAACTAAATGTGAATAATTGGGATTTTCACATTTAGACTTGAAAGGAGTTTCAAATAATATCAAGTGTTGATATTATCTTCTCATTGCTGATTAGATATGAACCTAGTAAGTCACACATAAAAGGTTTTACTAAATCTCTATTTATATTAATCAAATTATTGATTAAAGCGTTTAATCAATCAATTAAGATTAATGAAATTAGATTTCTACTTAAAGCAATGATTCTAGCATATCGTTAAATCTAATTTCAAAGAAGGGTTTAATTATTAATTTGTGCTTAATTAATATGAGATATTAAATTAATAATAGATATATGTTGTTTCTATTGGATTTGGATTAATGGCCCAAGTGTATGGACCTAAGCCCAAAAGAGTTTTGGACTAAAGATTTATCCAAAGCCCAAGAATCTTATTTAGACCTATTTGATTAATGGATTGGGCTAGGACCAAAAGTTGATCTAATAACCAAGCCCATGTCTATTAAATGAATGTAGTGAAATTTGTCTTATTTGACATTATTGACTTTGACTACATTAGAGATGACAACATATGTGCATTGTAAGAATGGATGTAGAGAATTATATGGGATATATTTTCTAAATAATTCTTAATGTTATTTGTCATCATCCCACATTAGAGCATATATGTATGTCAATTGGATGAATTTGATCTAATAGGTCATGTGATTAGGAGCCTCCTTTTCTCTACACTCATAACTTGTCATCATATCTTTAAGGAGTAGTAGATATTAATTGGTAAGAACATAATAGATGAGTGTCAAGGTAGAGAAAGTGTAGAGACATAAAAGACAAAAAGAAAAAGAAACACACATATACAAAACTCAAGAGTTTTTACAAGGATCATCTAGTGCAAGTTTCATAAGGGTTATTGAGAGAGGGTTCTTGCTACTACTTGATCAAGACAAGAGTGAGATTTGTTAAAGCTTAGTGTTTTAAGCTAAAGGTCTCACATTTGGGATACTTGAAGAGTTGATTCAAGAGTTGAATCAAAGGAGCCAACCATTTAGTAGATTAATTGTGGTCTACATCAAACACTTAAGAGATTGTAAGTATTCCACAACTTAGATTTCCTAAGTTTTGTATTTATATATGTTGATGTATATTAGCTATATGTTAAATTGCAAATTGGATCCTAGGGATTGGAATTCTTGATGAGATCAAGGGTTATGTTGAGCAAAATTTTAAAATTTTCCTTACTTAGTATTTGATGTCTAAGTAGCATAATCGATTCCTAATAAGATTTTCATTTCATCAGACAAAAGATTGAATCTAGCTGCATTATTACTAGTTTTATGAATTCAAATTATCAATTGGTAGACATTTTTACCAAAGCTCTAAGAAGGCCATGAATTGAATATATTTATAACTAGCTAGGAGCATACGATATGTGCGCTCTAGCTTAAAGGAGAGTGTTGAGATATCACCTTGATTTTAAGTATTGTGCGCATGATTTTTGTAATTAGGTTACTTAATCAGAGGCTAAAATCAATGTAAATATGCTATAAATGTGTGCTGTAAATAATTGATTTTATTTCCTATTATGCATTAAAAAAATTAGTATAAATACCCCATTAGGCTTGAGGGAATAATCAAGCTAATCATTATTCAGTCTTCATTTTCTCTTTGCTTCTTTTTCTTCTCTATTTTCATAAATTTCTTTAGGTTGTGGGTGTTCCAAATTTTAAGGAGTGGTTTCCTATAGGCTTTACTTGGTCGATAGGTCATAACTTAGTTTATACGATATGGCCCAAACTAATTTTCTTCTAGCCTCCTAGTGTTGGCTTTTCCTTTCCTAATTTTTACTTTCATGATTACCCAGTCACCTTTATTGTAGTGTCGAGCTCTCACTCCTTGGTTAAAGAATTTTATGATCCTCTATGTATAGGATTCCATCTTTATTCGGGCTTTTTCTCTAACCTTGAAGACAATATCTAAGTTTGCTCATAATTCTTCTTCACTCCCTTATTCATCATAGTAGGTTGTTTTATAGCTCACAAAACCTATTTTAACAAGTATCATGGCCTCTATACCGTACGCCAGCTTGAAGGGTGTTTCTCCTATTGCTACTTGCGATGTAATTTGGTAAGACCATAAGACATATGGTAGCTCTTTTACCCATTTGCCCTTCACCCTATCTATTTGCTTCTTCAGTCCTTGCACGGTCATCCAGTTGGTCACCTCGGTCATCCTGTTAGTTTGAGGGTGAGCGACCAAAGTAAACTTAAGCTCTATGTAGAGTTCATAATAAAATTTCTTAAATGAGTAGTAATCGAATTGCTTTCTATTGTCTATTATATGCACCTTGGGGATCCCAAATCTATATATTACATCCTTATTGAAGAAATTTATGATCCTTGCTTAGGTGACAGTGGCAATTGATTCAACATTAACCCACTTAGTAAAGTAGTTTACAGCAATAACTAGTGGGAAGGATCCCACAATGTCTATGCCTTAAACCACACAAACAAAAAATAGGTCCTCACTTCCCTTTTTCTATCTGAAGAAAATGGATGAAGAAGAAGCCTAATTCTACCACACAACCCACTTTTAAAGAGTGTTTAAGAATATAAAAAAATTAGATAAAGAGATTTAATGCACAATTAATTCTAAGAATAATATTTTTCAACCAACAAAGTGTCTTACTATTGAATGATGCTCTAACACTTATATTTATAATTGGAGATCATACACTAGCTATCAGAGCGCATTAATATTAACTTTAAGCTTCATTATACTTCATTTAATGCTATTCAGTTTTTACAGGAAGAAAGTTGCTCATGATCATGATGATTGAAAAATATAATTGTTTGAGTCAAAAGTAGTCGTTGTGAGTATAGGTGAAGTGGTGTTACAATCGTGATAAGGGATTATAAGTGGCTTCAGTCTTTAGGGCTTCAAAGAGCTTATAAAGCTCACAGTCTAGATCGTTGGTCACTGCCTGAATCCTTTGGTCATAATCACATCCTAATTATGATAGGCACTCATAAGGGGTCTAGAGTATTGAGCTATTGAAGGAGACTTGGCTTCATAATCTAAATGGCATGGTCATGGTCTAGATTATTGGTCACAATCATGAGGGCAAATTATGAGCAACATAGACTTCTTCACATTGTAAAGCCTTTAATCTTCTGCTTGTGAGCTTGGCTCCCAATTGTGAAGGTTATCCATAAGGCACACTAAGTAATTTGAATTGACTTAAAATTAATGTAGAATAACTCCTATTTGGTCTTTGTTCTTTGTTTATATTGTAAGGGACTTTAAGAGTGCATTAAATGACCTTTCAAGTTCTTTAAACATTCTTAGGAGAGAGTTAAATCTACAATCACTTAACTAATATTATTAGTCCAATCAAATTGTTTGTTAAAGTTAAAATACAGAGATTAATCATGCATAGGGTCAATAACCTTGATAATGAACCAATTAGATTATAGGATGTAGTATTAGATGGTTAAGAACCTCCTAAAGCCAAAGTAGACAATGTTGAGTTCTCTATAAATAGAAGTTAAAAGACACGAGAGGAAAAATAAGAAAATTATAAGAATAAAAAGACAATGACCATCCTTTTTGCCTCTATGTCAAGGGAAAAAAGAGGAAAGGTTCAACTTTGTCTATCTACAAAGGAGATATAGGAGACTCTTGAGAACCATTATAAAAGAAATGTCTAAGTAAGAAGTAAGAAAGTTCAACTTTATGTATATGAGTATGAACTTTTCAAAATGAAACCTTAGGAGTCCATTACTAAAATGACAAATAGGCTTAATGCTCTCTTTATAACACTTAAAAAGCTTAGGAAGTACTACATGAAAGAAGAGGTGAATACCAAGATTCTTAGAATCCTACCTAAGAAAGATTGTAAATATAAGGTCACCTCTATTGAAGAAGCTCATGATATGTCAAAGCTCTCCATCGACATACTATTTGGATGCTTCTTACATATAAGCTTACTTTAAAGTAAAGGGAAGATAAAAAAGAAGAGAAATAAGAAAAGAAGAAGGGAATAACTCTTATGGTTATTCAAGAAGAAAGTGAAGGAGAGAGTCTCATAGACTCAAGTAAGGATGATAGTGAGATTGCCATGCTCACTAGAAACTTCAAGAAGCTCTTAAGAAGGAAGAATTTTTTAAGACCAATAGATGGCAAAAAGAATAAAGCTAGGAAGATCAAGGAGGTGATTTGGTCTGAGTGCCAAAAACCATGACACATTAGAAGTGAGTGTCCTAAGTTGAAGTTCAAGAGTAAGGGAGCAAAGGATAAGAAGAAAACCTTCAAAGCCTTTATAGGATAACTCTTTTGATTCAAAAAAGGAAAAGGAACAATATGAGATGGTTAACCTTTGCCTCATGGCACTTGAAGACAATAATGAGGTATGACTTAAGTACATTAAAAAGAAGAGTAAATAGTATCTAGATAATGGATATTCAAGGTACATGATGGGTGACAAAGATCAATTCATATCCCTTGAGGTTAAAGACAAAGGGTGTGTTGCATTTAGTGACAATGGCAAAGGAAAAATCATGGCATTAGAGAAATTAGTAACCCTCAATATGTATATATACATCATGTTTTATTTGTAGATGGACTTAGGCATAATTTACTTAGCTTAAGTCAACTATGTGACATGGGGAATAAAGTAACATTTTACCCTAAAAATTTTTTATTAGTAGTTTGAATAATGGCAGAGGAATTTTTAGTGGTGAAAGACTAGACAATGTTTACATTATTGACCTAAACAAAGTAAATAATAAAAAGCTTAACTGTCTAGTGTTTATCTTATATGACACATGGACTTGGCATAGAAGACTAAAACATACTAACTTTGAGCTTTTAAATTACCATAGTAAATGTGAACTTATGGATGGCTTACCCAAACTTAAGTTCATTAAGAACAAGATTTGAGATGTTTGTTAAAAAGGGAAGAAAACTAAGTCATCCTTTAAGCTCAAAAATAGAGTGTTTACTTCTAGGCCATTTGAACTCATTCATATGGACTTGTTTAGTCCTATTAGAGTTGTTAGTTTAGATGGAATGCATTATGCATCTCTAATTGTTGATAATTACTCTAAATTTAATTGTGTTTGCTTCCTAGCTCATAAAAATGATACTTTTAAAACTTTGCAAAAAGAGTTCAAAAAGACAAAAGTTTTTATATTTTAACTATTAGAAGTGATTATGGAACGTAATTTGAAAATGAGTTTTTCAAAAACTTTTTATAATGCACATGGTATTTATTACAACTATTCTTCTTAATAGAATTTTAGTAGAAATGACTAGACCTATGCTCCATGAGTATAGTTTGCCACTATAGTTTTGGGTAAAGGCTATTAACATCGCTTGCTATATTTTAAATAGAGTTTTTAAAATACCAATTTTAAATAAAACATCTTATGAGCTATGAAACAATAAAAAACCTAAGATTTCATATCCAAAAGTATTTGGTGACAAGTACTTTATATTAAACACCAAGAATAACCTTGAAAAATTTAACTTCAAAGATGATGAAGGAATATTTCTAAGATATTCTACCTCTAGCAAATCATATCAAGTATTTAATAAAAGAACACTTATGATAGAAGAGTTTATGTATGTTGTCTTTAATGATTTAACCCACTTAATTCGAGAAAGGATCTTGTTTATGTTAATGATGTTGGAGATGACTTCTTAAAGATGAACCTTCAAGAAAATGATGCCACCAAGCCTTTGGAGATAGAAGACTCTAACAAGGAAAGGAATGAGGAGGTGCCTCAATTCATCTTGAAAGAGAAGCTACTAAAGGATTAGCAATTTAAGAAGGACCGTCTTAAGGAATTCATCATTAGTGACATATCAAAAGGGGTAACCACTAGATCTCATCTTAGACCTATAGTTAACTTAGCTTTCATCTCTTAAATTGAACCAAAGTCTATTAATAAAACTTTAAAAGATGAATTTTAGGTTCTTTCTATACAAGAAAAACTCAATCAATTTAGCGAAGTAAGGTTTGGAACCTAGGTCTTGATTCCAAGACCTAAAAATCATCCTACTATTAGCACTAAGTGAGCACATAGAAATAAATTGAATGAACAAAGTATTATTACTAGGAATAAAGCTAGGTTAGTGGCCAAAAGTGTTGGGTTCCATGATGCAAACGCAGCGAAAAAATTAAAATTTTGTCACGTTCCCAAGCCAGGATCCATGTAATTCGACTAATTGATTAAATCTAGGGTTTTTAATAATCTTACCAAAATGCAGAAGAGGCAAGATTCTTTGGAAGGGTGAGAGGAGGTTCACACCGATAACACCTTACCTCGAGCTTTTTGGCTTGATTGTTCTGATCAAGATGTCTCTAAAAGGATGCGTCCTCTATAGGTATCCACACGAATAGCCCTTCATAAAATGAATTTGAGTGTGTGTGCTAGCAACCTCTTGACTGTCTTACAAATCAAGAACAAAAGGAAAAACTCTGTCTTTGTTTTCTAAGAGGAAAGAAAACGAATTTGGAGGCAAAAACAAGTGTGTGAAACCCTAAAGAATATAACATATTTATAGACTCCAAGTTAGGGTTTCACTTACCAATAACCTTTTGGTAATTTTCCATTTATTATATTCTGATTTTGTTTAAAAAAAAATCAAAAATAATATCTTATTTATTTATTTAAAATAACATTTATCTTAAATAAATAAACAAATAAATAAATAAATAAAACACTTTAATTATTTATTTCCATAGAGTTTATTTTGGGCTTATTAAACCCATATCCGTTTTGGGCTTGTTCTAAGTGTGTGACCCTATAGGTTCACATAACATTGGCAGTGGACCTAAATCTATATTTAGGCCTACAAGTCATAAGTGGCCTCTAGCAAGACATTATGACTACCCAAGTCATGTGAAGTCAATAATCCGACATAACCTAATTACAGTGAATTTTATTGTCCCTTTATCACATGATATCTTAATTGAACATAAGGCATAGAATGTCATCCTTATATAGTTCAATATTATGACTTGATTCCAAGTAGACTAAAAATGATAACTTTTTATCAATTCATTTCAGCATGGCCATGCATTTTCATTCAGTCTATCTCATCAAGGGGCCTTTAGATATCTTTCTCATATTAATGAGGGATAAATTCCTTCTAAATCACTCACATTCCTCACATAACTAATTTTATATCCAACAACATTCTTTTAATCATCCGGTTAAAGACAATGTTAGAATGTGTCAAAACATAAAATAGCTATGTAGAAATCCATGATGATTTCAAGGTCAAAGGACCGAAATAAAATTACTGTGATAAGAAATACTTATGACAATAATCTATGTAGTATTCTCATAGTGGGTCAATCCAGTACATGATCTCTCATCATGTACCTATGAGTTGACTTAATATCTCATATTTATGATTAGTAAAACATAACCATCAGTCAACATCATACTAGCCTTAATACTTTAATATTCATATAATGAATAAATGGCTAGGGATAATTAGAATAGAACTCTTAATTTAATCTAAGGGTTTTACTATCAAGTCACATACTTGATGGCCTTAGTAAGAATTAACCATTCATGTAATTATCATAAAATCAAATGATAATATAATACCTCTTTATTAATAAAATAAGAAAGTCAATACATAATCACAAATGATTGACCTAGTGCATATCACTAACAAAAGGATGTAATTAAAAGGAAGGAATCGATTATAATGAAACCTTCATCCCCAATTATAAGGTTAGAGGTTATTAGGATGCTACTTACATTTGCATCATTCATGGCTTTAAAACTCTTTCAAATGAATATCAAAAGTGCAATTTTAAATGGTTTTATATAAAAAGACGTATATGTTGAACAACCTCTGGGTTTTGAAATCATGAATTTCCTAATCATGTTTATAAATTATCAAAGGCATTATATGGATTAAAATAAGCTCCTAGAGCTTAGTATGAAAGGTTGAGTAACTTTCTTTTAGAGAAATATTTCTTTAAAGGAAAAGTTAACACAACACTTTCCATAAAGAAATCTAACAATGACTTGCTGATTATGAAAATATATATTTGATGATATAATATTTAGTATTACTAATCATTGTTTGTGTAAGGATTTTTCTGAGTTAATGCAAGATGAGTTTGAGATGAGCATGATGGAGGAGTCAAGTTCTTCCATGGACTTTAAATCAAGCAATGCAAGGATGGGATTTTCATCAACCAAGTTAAATATACAAGAGATTTCCTCAAGAAGTTTGGCATAGAGGGAGCTAAAGCTAGCAATACCCTTATAGTACAACTATAAAACTCTCAAAGGATGAAAGTGGAAAGTCTATTGATAAAAAGCGCTATAGAAGTATGATTGAATGCCTTATTTATTTAACTACAAATAGACCAAATATTATATTTGCTACTTATCTATATGCTAGATTTTAATCATGTCCTAAAGAATCACACCTAAATGTTATTAAAAGGATCTTTAAATGCCTTATAGGCACATTAAACTTAGGACTTTGGTGTCTTGAGAGCTCAATCTTTGACTTTATTAGCTATCTAGATGTGGACTTTATCCATAGCTTACTAGATAGAAAGAGCATTTTCAGAACTTGCCAATTCTTATGGCGATGTTTAGTCTTTTGGTTTAGCAAGAAGTAAGTTTTAGTTGCCTTGCTAAAGTCGAATATATAGCGGCTAGCTATTGTTGCTCACAAGCTTTGTGGTAAAGGCAATAACTTAAGGACTATGACATTAATATTGATCACACTCCCATAAAATATGATACTACATGAGATATAAAACTTTAGCAAGAATCATATTCAACACTATAGGACTAAGCATATTAACATTAAACACCATTTCTTACATGATCATGCACAATATGAAGATATTGCACTTAAGTTTGTAGACACCAGTCATCAACTTGCAGATATTTTTACAGAACCTCTAATGAGGAAAGACAAAATTTCTTCATTCATGAACTTAACATGTTTGTCGGGTCTATTTTGAGTTAATTGCATCTCTTATATACTTGAATGATTAAAATTGAACTATTGCAATTCTTGCATTTTAAAAGTCTATATGTTTGAATTTAAAGCATATTATTAATAAACCAATAAAAATTAATTTATTTGATGCACATATTAAAAATGTCCAAGACACCTAAGTGTATTTGCATGATTCAAAATTATTGGATTTTTAAGTTAAAATTTTCTCTTTCTTCAAAATATAAGAGCTTGTCAATTTAGTCCTGGAAGAGCAAAATTGCACATTTTTTTTGAACTTTTTGGACCCAATTGCAACTTTTTCAAAGGTTTAGGGACCAAAATGAAATTTTATCGTGATCGTTTCTTGTGACAATTCAGGTCGTGACACTTTTTCATCTCTAACAAAGAAACACTCACGGTCACAATCCCTATGGTGACCTTAATCATGACCTACATATCACGGTCGTGAGTGCAGTCCTGCATATCACGGAGAAGATTTTATTTTTGAGGTAGTCTAGAAGAGGGGAGAGAGTGTCACATAGTGGCGACAAATTTGTATATTTGTCTCCACATGTACAGTGAAATCCGTGTCCAACTTATATGTTGTGGCAGCAAATTGTTTATTAATTGCTTTTATTATACTATGCATTTGATGTTATATCATATAAAATAACTTTAATTTTTATTTTAGTACAATTTTGTAGATTTTTAATTAATCTTGTATTATGGATAAATTAATATAATATTCAAAAAAAATTTCCCCTAAATTGTTGGACGATTCATATTAAAAAATTATTCTTTTCCATGTTTTATTCATTAAAATGATTTAGCTTTCATAGGTATTTTAATCATAAAATTAAAGAATTTATTTATTATTTTATAATTTTACATTTATTTAATTCATATATTAAATAAATACTTTATGAAATGCTAGAATTTTTTATATTAAAAAGTGCCATCCGAAAATATCACTAATATCTTGTGTTTATATTTGCAAGATATCAATGTAATTATTGAAATACTTTTCAAAGATAAATATTTTTACTTTTAAATTTTTTTTAATAACTCAATAAAGTATATTTATTAAAGCTATGTAACTAATTTAAATTAATTTATTAATCTATTTGAATTATTTTATTTTATTTTATTAAACATTTAATATAATTAAATATAATATATTTTAATTTATAGTTTCACAACTATAATATATATATATATATATATAGCCAAAAATTTGACAAATGTCTATTTTTATATTTATATTTGAATATTCATTCTAAAAGCTAATGTGTCAAACCATTTAAAATCTTACTTTTTATTATTAATAAAATATTTATTATAGCTTTTTCAGTATTATTTTTTAACTAAAACACTAATATACATATTCCACTACTACTCAAATTCTAAAAGTATTTATATAATATGTATTTTTTTTTTAATTTCAAATCACTCAATAACTTTTTCTAAGCCATTAGATTTATTTGATACGTACCCTACCTATAGTAAAGATAGAATGAGCATTCAACTTTGAAATCTAACCTAATATCATCAAGAAAAGATTGTGTTGATGAAACTAAATCCTTTTCTTATTAAATTGAAGCAAAATACTTAGTTATTAAAAGATGAACAATCACACAATTCTAAATCTAATCTCACCTATCAATTGTAATTAAAGGTAGAAGTGAAACAATTCAAATAAACTTGCAAAGTTTTAAAAGAACAAAGTTTAAAGAAAAACCTCACTTTTTTTTTAATGAAAATACTCTAAATTTGTTTTACATAATTCAAACTCCCTATATAGGTATGTAAACATCCTAATCCTTAAATGAAAATATTTTCTTATTTTATTCTTAAAGACTCCTATAAAGAAAATCCTTAATTAGAAAGAATTCCTTCAAAAATAAGACAACAAATGGTAACTCATATTTGAAAAGTTAAATTGACAATTCATGATAACTAAGTATTGAAGCATGCCATGTGTAGGATGTTAACTCTTGACATTGACTTGTTGACCATTCGACTTGAAATATCTTTGAATCTTCTTAAATCTTTAAGAATCTTTTTAAATTTTCCTTATTTATTTATTATTATTTTTGGAAAGAGATCTTCCTTATTGACTCCAAAATAGAAAATAACTTGAAAATTAGTCCAATTCAAGCTAATTAATTTCAAAATATGAAATTAAACTAATTTGCTTAAATTTGTCATCATTCAGCTCCATGCTTGTACTCAATGTTGAATCCACTATTTTGCTCATAATGTAAAGAAAAAATGAATTCAATACTTGTTTGCACTTCTTATGCTTGATCTTGTCATTATTTTTAAAAAATTTCTTAGCTAAAACATTATTATACATGCTCCAGTAATCTATATATATATATATATATATATATATATATATATATATATATATATATATATATATTAAATATTGAGCTTTAAAGTTATTAAGCCAAAAATTTGACAAGTGTTTACTTTCATATTTGAGTATTCACTCTAAAAGTTAAAGTGTCAATCTATTAAACATCCTAATTTTTTATTAAAAATAAAATATTTACCATAGTTATTTACTATTATTTTTAAACTAAAACAATATTATATATATATTTTAATACTTTTCAAATTCTAAAAGTATTTATATATTACGTATTTTTCTATCTTATCACTCAAAGTATTTTTTTTTTTCAATGAAAGTGCTTTAGAGGGGGGCTGAATAAGGCTAATGAAGGATTTTAGAAAATTAAAAACGAATTTAAGGGATGAACAAGAATTAAAAGAGAATAAAGTAGGAAGACCAATGAACATAAACATTCAAGGGTTCAGATTCTCAACAATCCTACATCTCCACCTAATTTATCCTCAAGTTAGGATTTTTCAATACCCACAATCTTATTCATAAGATTGAGATTATACAAGAGTTTGAGGCTCACTCTTTCAACATTAGAACTTGAGTTTTCAAGGCTCACTCAAAAAACCAAATTTCAAGTGTTTTGATGGCTAAACACTTAAACCAATTCCTTTAGAAATAAATCTCAATTCCCTTCTAATTTATCCCATGATTTTAGATGAAGATAAATTTTATTTCTAACACACAACCAACTCTCACAAGAGTTATACAAATAAAGAATGAATATTTGAGAGCTTTGATGAATATTAAGATAAAAAATTATAATAAGTAAGGATCTTAACTTCAATTGAGCTCTAGTAAGTGTTTATATAGATCAAGGCTTAAAAATATGGTTGTTGAAAATATCAAATATGTCTCCAATGTCTCTTTTTTAAATTAAAAAATATGACGGCTGGAATGTCACTATAGTAGCAAAGCTTCAATCGTAGCCTACTGTTCACTTTGGCTTTCTATCACTATAATAACTCTTACTTCAGTCGTAACTTACTATTCATTTCAGCTTTTTGTAACTATAGAAGCTTTTGCTTCAGTTGCAGCTTACTATTCACTTAGCTTTCTATTACCATAAAAGCTTTGCTTTAGTTGCAGTTTATTATTCACTTGAATTTTGACTTGGCTTTCTTTGAGAGTAATATTGTACTTATGCTTATAATCACACTCAAATAAAAACATATTAAATGCTCAAAATTAAATTTGCTAAGAATAAAATTAAGATTGACTATTGCTAAGGTTAAGAATCTCCCCCTTTTTTATTTTGACAAACTTGTTTTGAGTTTGAGAAGATTAATATAAAGTAATGTGTGTATTGATTTGAATCCCAGTAAAGAATGTGAATTATACTCCCCCTTAATTTATGCATATTATAAAAATAATAAATTTAAGGAGTAAAGAATTCAAATAATGAAGAATATCAATGGAATGAGAATGATACCAATTTTAAAAATAATGAAATTTTAAGAATCTTTCCCTTTGTGCGATAAAAAATCAGTTAACCAACTCTTAAAAAAATTTCAATTGAAAAAGATACCAATTAAAATATTTGATATATTTCTTTATGTCACGACCCAAAACAGGGGCCATGACCGGCGCTAGGGAACGGGAATTCTTTCGAATCCGGAACCCGTAGCAAGCCTAAAAAAAATAAAATAAACATGCAATAATAGTAACAATATATAATGCAGCGGAAATAAAAATCATAAATATCACAATAACAATCCACCACGGGATTTAAATCAAATCCTCATCATTTCATATATATAAACTCTTTTAATACAAATCCAGTTCAAATACATATAATACAACATCTCTTTAAATGTTTAATGACTACTGTAGTGTCTAGATAAAATAAAACTCAAGACTCAGAGAAGCAGTTTACATAAAGAAGTCGGGGCGAAAGAAATCCGGCGTATAGGCCTGCTACTGAGGTATGAAGAAGATGACTCTCCTGAAAAATTAGTCAACGGAGGGGAGTCAGACCTCACTGAGTGAATTACTATAATATATATACATGCATGCTAAATGACAATGCATACAGTCAACAGTATATATCTAATACGTATATATACAGGCAAATACACACAAATGCAATAAAATCATTTTATATATATTTCATTGAAAATCATAGTTTATGAAGGATCAAATAGAACCCTAGAATATCGAAACCTCAAACAGTGTTAGACAACACTCTAGCCATACAGGCTCACTTATTCCAAAATATTCACTTATTCCATTTAGACAGTAGACTGGCCCCGAGACACTAAGTCAATCGAGCTCCAGCAGTCTGACTGTCAGTGTGATTGGCCCCGAGACACTTGGTCAACCGAGCTCCAACAATCACACCTCCAAAACATATCTCACACATCAAATAATCATATCCAGTCAATATCCACAAACTGGTTAGTAATATAGCCTAAATGCTATAAGCGTACCGGTACGTACTCGATCCTAGTGCTGCCCACTAGGTAGCACGTTCTATTGATATCCTTCATTAATAAATATAAAACATTCATTCACAAAAAAATGATGCATGAAATTAAATAAAATAACATTATAAACCATATATATACTAGAAATATACCAAAAATAAACCAGGTATATTTCGAGTATATATACGTCAAATGAATCCAATCAAATTATAAATTAAGCTAGAAATATATTTAAAAACATTTTAAATATAATTTATTAACAAAACATGTATATAATTTAATATATACAAAAAATAAACCAACAATAAACTAAATATAAACTTAAGTAATAATCAAATTATTCATGCATGTTTAATCAAAATAAAACATGCATTTCTAAATCATGCATCCTAAGCATATATATATAAAATAGCAACTCACACTTAGTGCGCTGCTCAAGATGGATCCGACGGGCCTGGTCCACTAAGCCTCGGTCTCGGCGCAACTAAACAAACAATAATAACAGACATAAGAATACCTAGCAGAAAATCCTAGAATTCGATCTAGAATATTAAACATGGAATCAAAATTAGGGTTCGATCGGATATCACGTTTTACGAGAATTCTATCGAAAATTCGGCAGAACCTCCCCTGTAAAATGGACATCTCTCTACTCAAAGAGTAGAGCCAGCCCTGCAAAGAAATACATTTTGAAAAACAGGCACAACAACTCATCCACAACCCCTCGGTCGGACTCCAAACTACAGTCTACCGACCGGGGTCCACAAACACAGAACAATTATAAAAATACCAAAAATACCCTTATAACATAGAAATACATTTTATACATAGAAATTACATAATTAACCTTTAAACACAATAAAAACCGATAAAAACTCATTTTATTAATAAAATCGTATATTATATATATATTTGAAAATAATTCATGAAAATAGTTTTAATTAGCTAAAAATAATAAATAATTTGTAGAAATCATTTTTATACCTTAAATAACTATTAAAACCAATTAAATTACATTTTTAGCCAATTTTGTGTAAAATTACCAAAATGCCCTATATATATAAATATACTAAAATTCATTCAAAAATTCACCAAAAGTAGTATAATTATCCAAAATTAATTTTCTCAACATATCTATCAATAATATTAATAATTAAACTCAATTAACCAATTAAATTCAATTAAAAACATAATTAACCTAATTTTCCCAAAATTACATAAACTCAAATAATTCAAAATAAATACTTAGAAATTCATAAAAATTCCAAATAAATTTCTATAATTCATTTAAACACCTATAATTACCATAAAACACAATTTCATAATTTAATTAATTAATTTCCGAAAATTAGAAAATAATATTAAAATATTCAAAAATACCCAAAAATCAAAATAATCTCCAAAAATTATAAAAAAATTCACACATGAAGATTAAGCTACTAGGATCAACATTTGTTAAGGGACTTTTCATGAATCAAACAATTTGAAGTTCAAACAAATCAAAAACCCTAAAATGGCCGAATTCGAAAATTCGAAACCTAAGCAAATCAAGACCATTTCAGCTCAAACCAAAGCTAGAATCACACTCAAAGGAGCTCAAGGAGAAGAAAGAGACTAGCGGTGTTGAAAAAGGTGGCCGGAATCGCGAGGTGTGAAGAAATTGCAAACTCTCGGCTTCCGGCCAAAAACCGACCTCCAGACGTCGGAAATGGCTGCTACAGGTGATGAGGAAGGCTGGGGAGGGTGGTGGCACACCGGACAGCACACCAACGGTGAGAAATCGGTAGTTGCAGGCGTCGGACGGCGGTGAGGGTGAAGATCGAGGAAGAAGATGCTTCGGGGGCAAAATGGTAATTTTTCCAAAAGTTTGATTTTTGATATATTATATGTATATATATATACTTTATACTATATATTAAAATAACATTAAATTACACACATTAAATATACACCACACACATATAATTTAATATTTTAAAATTTAATAATAAATAAAAATAATTAAATTACAATAAATTAATAAACAAATAATAAAATATTAGGGTACTAAATTAAACCCTAATTAAATAAATATATACACACATAGACTTTATTTAGTAATTTAAAAATACGTATGAGTTCATGCAAGTTCGAAAATATATTTACAATAATTAATAATAAATTATTTACGTGAAAATTTTTCCGAAAATGCAAGTCGCGGGAAAATTTTACGTAAAACACTTAAAATAATAATAAACAATTAAAATTCAATTTTAATTAATCAATAACTTATGAAATATCAATATCATATTTTAAAATTATTAACACTGCATATCCCGATGCAGTATTAAAATATTTAAAAACACGGGATATTACACTTTATTACTTTTCTTTTTGGATATGATAAGAAATATAAATGTATAAATCATCCTCATTAACAAAAATAGAAATAACATAAAATATAATATGAGGGACATAAAAACATGGCCTAACAGGACAAATGTGTTAAAAACATAAAAAATATGATAACATGTCATTTAAATAAATGCTAGGCAATATGAAGAAAATAATTTTAAACATATGAAAAAAATAATTAGTGGCACTTAACACATCACAAATATAGTACATATTTCACATGATCATACAGAGCTTAGTTCTAAAGGAAACAAAAGATCAAAAACTAAAAAAATAAAAATAAAGAAAGACCAAATCTTTAAAAAAATTATGTCAAAGATAAACAAAGTAAGCAAGAAAAAGCTTTTTATCAAAGATCAAAACAATTCCTAAGAAGAATTTATACAAAAATAAATTAAATATGAATTATGCATACATAAACAAAATTATGTAAAATAAATTCAAGTATTCAAACTCAAATATATCTCCCCCTTTGTAAAATTGCAAAAAATCATTAAGAAAAATAAAATTTCATAAATAAAGGATAGAGTTATAATGATATTAAAATATCAATTGTAAAAAAAAACATAATAAGACATAAAACTAATAGTTCATGGCTTATATCTAGAAAATAAACCAAACTTAAACTGACATAAAGTAACCATAAAAAAAACTAACAGCTCAAAGCTTAGATACTGAAAATAAATCAAACAGAAACTGATGAAAAAACATATAAAAAACATATAAAAAATAAATAGTCTTATTGAGGAGGAGGAAAGAGGGAATATTTTACTTTGCTTATTTTGAATATTAATTTATTGAAATAGTTTCAACAATTAATTATTAAATAGCAAAAAAATTTATAAAAAAAATTGATAAGATCAAAATCAAAATTAATAATCAAAGCAACTAATAAGCACAATATGATTTCACATGAAAATAGTTCAATCATAAGCATAAAATCAAGACAAACTAGAACCATTAATCATGCCAAAATATTGCTTAATGAAATTCATTCTGTCCTTATTAAGAGGTTTGGTGAAGATATCTACAAGTTGATTATTTGTATCAATAAATTCAAGTAAGATATCACCATTTTGAACATGATAATGCAAGAAATAATGTATGATGTCTATATGTTTAGTTATAGAATGTTGAATGAGATTTTTGCTAAGGTTAATAACACTTGTATTATCACATTTGATTGGAATGTGATCAAGTTTTATACCATAGTTCAACAAGTGTTGTTTTTGCCACAAGACTTGTGAACAACAAAGACTTACTGCAATATGTTCAGCTTCAATGATGGACAAGGCAATTGAAACTTGTTTCTTGTTAAACCAAGAAACTAAACATTGCCCTAAAATTTGACAAGTTTCGGAAGTACTCTTTCTATCTAGTAAACTATAAACAAAGTTTGTATATGAATAACTAATCAAGTCAAAAGAGGAATCCTAAGAAACCAAAGTCCTAAATGCATTGTTCCACAAAGATATCTGAAATTTTTTTGGATTGCATTCAAATGAGACTCTCTAGGACTTAATTAAAACCTAGCACACAAGCAAGTAGTAAACATAAAGTCTAGTCTACTAGCGGTTAAATAAATAAAGGATCTGATCATACCTCTAAATAATTTTGCATCAACCAGTTTTTCATTTGTTGAGTTTGGTAGTGGTACTCATAGGAGTTTTTCTTGATTTAGCTCCATCCATGCCAATCTTCTAAAGAATGTCCCTAGCATATTTAGTTTAATTGATGAAAATCTTATCTTTGCATTGCTTGATTTGAAGTCTAAGAAAGAATTTGAGCTCACCCATCATGCTTATCTTAAATTCTCTTTGCATCAATTTAGAAAATTCATCACATAAGCAATGGTTAGTAGCTCTAAAAATAATGTCATCAACATATATTTACATAATAAGTAAATCATGCTTAGATTTTTTTTATGAAGAGAGTTGTGTCAACCTTTCCTTTAAAGAAAACTTTCTCTAATAGAAAGTTACTCAACCTTTCATACCAAGCTCTAGGAGTTTGTTTTAATCCATATAATGCTTTTGAAAGTTTAAATACATGACTAGGAAAATAAAAACTTACAAAACCCAGAGGTTATTCAACATATACCTCATCTTCAATAAAACCATTTAAAAAAGCATTTTTGACATCCATTTGAAAAAGCTGAAAATTCATGAATGATGCAAATGCAAGAAACATTGTAATGGCTTCTAACTTTACAACCAAGGCAAAAGTTTCATCATAATCAATGCTTTCTTCTTGATTATATCCTTTAGCTACTAGTATAGCTTTGTTCTTAGTTATGACACTTTGTTCATTCATCTTATTTCCAAACACTCATTTGGTGCCTATAATAGGATGATGTTTAGGTCTAGGAACTAAGGTCCAAACCTTATTTCTCTTAAATTGATTTAACTCTTCTTGTATAGCAAAAACCCAAAATTCATCACTCAAAGCATCATCAACATTTTTGGGTTCATGTTATAACCTAAATTTTAATGAATTTTTGAAGTTATAGCGTTAATATTCATTTTATTATTTTATGGTATTATGATTTAATCATGAAATTTAATTTTATAAAGTAAAATATTATTTATTTTATTTATTAGTGAGATTAAATTTGGATTTCGGTGTTGAATATTGTTTTAATATATTTTAATATTAATAATTAATAAATTATGTTAATGTAGTGTATTTCAATATATTTAAATATTATGGTGAGAATAATTGAGTAGGGGATATTTAATTTGAAATAATTGAATTTTTAGTACCAATTGCACTTTTATACAATTGTTTTAATAAAATAAATAAATAAATAAAATAAAATATATATAAAAAAACACATTTTTTTCTTTTCTTTTCCCTCTCTCTCTTTTTCTTTCCTTTCTCTCTTATCTCTTTCTTTTCCTTTCCCCTCTTTTTTCCCTCTTTCTCCCTTACACAGTAACCCCTCCTTGCACCCCGACACCGAGCCAATGCCACCATCGCTGCTGCCTCTGCTCGTCGCCACCACCACCTGCTCTTCCTTTCCCCTCCTTCTGCTGTTAGCTGCTACTCTATTTTCTCTCTTCTTTCTCCTTGATGCCAACAGCTTCAGGAGACCATTAGTGTCATCGTCGACAACGCCAAGGGTTGAGATTGGTCTCGATTGAAAGCTTGTTTTACAGGCTTTAATTCCCCTAAGGTGATTTCCCTAAACAACTTTAAATTCAACTCCAATTTTGATGATTTGATTCTAGGGTTTTAAGATTTATTTGTTGATTTTGAGTTTAATTAGTTTGATTCATGTTAAATTGACCTTGGATTAGTTAAATTGAAGTTACAAGCTTTCTAAAAAATGTATTTAGATATGATTTTGGAAATAGTTGTGATTTGGGCACTATTACGAGCTCAGTTACTGTTCACAAGTATTGTTCCCAGTTCTGAAAAATATTTTATTTTTAATAAATTTTACTAATTATTTGGAGCATATTTCGTGAAGAAAGTTTATTGAAATTATGTTTTGAATTTTTGTTATGAATTTTTGAATGTTTATATGGAAAATAGATTTTTGGAAAAATTAGTATAAATTAGTAAATTTTATATTTCAATTGAAATTATTGTTAATTATTATGTCTTGGATAATTTTTGAGTAATAATTTGTATTAAAATAATTTTTATGAACTAATTACTATTTTTAGCTAATTAATAATAATTTCAGGAAAAATATTCGAATAATAGTTTTATTTATTATTTTTAAGTTTTATTGAGTTTTTAGTAATTTTTATTTTATACTTGAGCAATTTAAATAATTATTGGTAATTTATGCTATCTAATTTTGAATATTTGAAGATTGGGTTTTAGTAATATTATTTAATTATATTTGGGATTTTGTTATTTATTTTGAAAATAAATATCTTTGATGCTTTTATTATCTAAATAAATTGAATTATGGTATTTTATGATTTTTATGAGTTTTGGTGAATTATTAGTATTTATTATTATTATTTTATTGATTTTGATTGTATTAATTCTCAGTTGGGTAATAATTGTAGTTCGGGGGTCCAATCTGAGAAGTTGAACATTGTGATTATTTGAAGTGTGTTTGTGTGCATGATCGACTCTACTTTTAGTAGAGAGACGTCTGTTTTACAGACTCTACCGAATTTTCGATAGAATTCTCATAAAATGTGACATCGGGTTGATCTTGAGTTTTGTCAAGTCATGTCCTAGATCGAGTTGTTCTTTAAAAATTCTAGAAGTATAAAATTAGGATTTCAATTCTAATATATTATTATTGTTATTATTTTTCCTCAACTGCTCTACAAACTAGGCCTATTGGACCGAGTCAGGGTAAAGGAGCACACTTGAACTATGAGTTATTATTATATGTATATATTGCATATAGAAAATATATTGTGAGTATCCATATTTTGAATAAATATGAATTTCATTATGCTTTAATTCATTAATTGTTATTATTTTGATTATTTCGAATATATATATTTACATATGATTATTAAATTGTGAAAATGGATGTTGTTAATATTTTATTATGAATTTTATTATTTTAAATTATGAAACAACGTTTTGGAGGATAGTTGTAGAACGTGCCACGTAGTAGGTCACATTAGAACTGTTGTGCAATAGTACGCTAGATATTAGGCTTTGAACTTTAATTGATTTCGAATATGGAAATAATGATTTTGGTGAATGATAGATAAAAGGGTGTGACTGTGGATCCTCGGTTGACCTGCAAGGTACTCAAGGCCAATTAACACCGGTAATGGGACTGCAGATCCTCGATTGACCCTTTGTGTACTCAGGGCTAATCCACTGCCAAAAAGTTGGATAAAAGATATTTTCAGAGTTATGGAAAGCCTGTTGGCTAGTGAATTGTAGTGATCGAGATTGCAGAAAAATTTAGGGATTCTACTATGATTTTATTATCATATTGATACTTGAGTGTCTATGTCTTTAGGTTATGTATATATATATATAATAATAATAATAATTCACTCAATGAGGTATGACCCTCCTCCAATATTTTTTTAAGATATTCTACTTTAAACCTCCATATTAGATCTCTTCGTCGGACTCTTTCCTCTCCGGTTGACTTATGTAAATATTGAACTATTACTTTTTTTATATTTTAGTAAATATTACAGTAGTAGTGCTTTTTATTGTAGTACTTGATATTGTATTAGACAGTGATTCTATGTTTGAAGAGTTGTATCAATATATTATATTATGTTATGATATGGGGATTTCTTTTATATTATTTAAATTTTTTAATTCTGAGGTATTTTTATGGTATTTTTTTATGTGTTTTTATTTTAAAACTTGTTACGAGTTCCGAATTCATGTGAATTTTCATTCCCTAGTGCTGGTCATGACTCCCAAGTTTAGGTCGTGACAAAGTTCGTATTAGAGCGTAAGTTTTAGTGTTGTGGACCTAAGTTAGTAGAGTTGTGTTTTCTTTCTTTAAAACTATTGCAGTAAATTATATTTGATTATGTCTTTGAAAAGTTTTCGTTGCTTTTAAAATTTCACGTAATCGTTATGATGTATGTTTATCATCTATTTATTGTCTATTTTATCTTAATTTTATTTTTTTTCTTTTCAAAATGAGGAGGTGAGTGCATGTCACTTCACCGATCGGTGAGGCCGATGATGGTGAATCTTACCAGGATGAGGTTCTACCCTTGAGCTGCCAGTTAGGCACAGAGGTAAAGGTAGACCTTAAGGAGTGGTAGGTCACCGTAGGTAGAGAGAGCTACAGGATGAGAAACCTGTTGACTAGGAATTTAAGGAAGCTGCTATACCTCCGACCGTATCGTAGATGCAGCCTGTATATCAGTAGGGCATGTCTGACCAAGAGGCAGCCTTATTTTATGCCAGATTCGGTAGGATATCATTTGATAGGACTTTAGATCCTCTGGATTTCTTACATACTATAGAGACAAGGACTCAAACTACTCACACCGAGTACTAGAGAATCATAATCATCGAGTTATCTATTAAGGAGCCAGCCTAAATTGGTTAGTATAGGTCATCTAGCCGCATATAAAGACACTCACCGGAGCTTAGTTTCAAGAGAGATTTATGAGGCATTTATGCCCAGAGCCTATGCAGATGAGTTTCAGACTCCAGCTGACTAATATTAATAAAGGCGATAATTCAGTGGAGGAGTACACTAGAGAGTTTCGTAGATTGGGCTGATATGCAGAGGATTTATTGAGAGACCAGTACTTTACGGTCACCACTTACATCACTGGATTGGGTTCTGCATTTGTTGGGATGCCTACTACAAGCCTTACTCTAGAGTCTGTGATAGAGTTGGCCAAGGAGATAGAGCTCAGACTGATTAGGCAAGGAGTCATGCCTGACTATTATCAGATTGGAGGGTCTTAGAGCATACCGTTCATGACATTTCAGATAAGTTCTAGTAGTCAGCGGAGAGGCTTTATTTAATTGGACTAGAGACAACAGCATAGATACCACAGGAGTAAGAGACATAGCCGTGGTGGAGTTTATAAGCCTATCATATTTGGTTCAGGTGCTATCAGTAGCAGCAGTGAATAGAGTTCTAGATATGGTAGCCTAGGATCTACAGCTAGTGCTTACCAGACGTGTGAGAGAGTCCATCAAGGATCCTGTTATATGGCTCCATTAACATGTTTTAGATGTGGACAGATAGGGCACTGTGCCAGAGCAGGTCCCTATTTTGGTTATCAGTAACATTTTTCATAATAGTCTATTGCCAATGCAGCTCCAACTCCCTATCAGTTGCCTCCAACTTAGTATCCTAGTAAGTCATAATTTATAGCCCAATAAAGGCATGGCAGAGGAGGCAAAGGTAGTGCCAAAGGCTTTGGTCAAGCTTCCACTTGCTAGTAGGGAGGCCGAGGATTGGCTAGAGTCTTCACCCTTACATAGTAGGATGCTCAAGCATCCAATGTCATTATAGCAGGTTTACCCCCAGTTTATTTCCTGAATGCTAGAGTTTTAATTGATCTAGGTGCCACACATTCTTTCATGTCCTCTATTTTTACTTTGAAGTCGGGTTGGCAAACCGTAATGATAGAAATTCCTTTATTTGTTGCCACACCTCTAAGTGATTTATTGGACACTGATGTTGTTCTTTATAGGTGTCCGATGTTAATGGAGGATAGAGAATTGTTAATGAAATTGGAATTATTGGATGTAATGGAGTTTGATGTGATTTTTAGTATAGACTGGTTATCTTAACACTATGCCTTAATTGATTATCAGAGTAAAGAGGTAATTTTAAAAATTTTGAATGATGAAGAGTTTAAGTTTGTGGATGACAAGAGTTCTATACCTCAGAATCTTATCTTTGCTATCACAACTAGGAAGATGTTGAGAAAAGGTTGCCAAGGATACTTGGTAATAGTTAGAGATATTTCAGTGGAGAAGACATCCATTTTAGATGTTCCAATAGCTTGTGAGTTTCCAAATGTCTTTCCTGATGAGTTTCCAGGCTTAGCACCTCACAAAGAGATCAAATTCTGTATCGATGTGGTCCTAGGCATAACTTCTATCTCGATGTCTCCTTATAGAGTGGCTCTTGCAAAGTTGAAGGAGTTAAAGGAGCAGTTGCAAGAGTTACTAAATAAGGGTTTTATAAGACCCAACACTTCTCTTTGGGGTGCACTAGTCCTATTTATTAAAAAAATGATGATATACTGAGACTATGCATTGATTACAGAGAGCTAAATAAGGTAACATTGAAGAACAAGTGTCCTCTTCTGAGGATAGATGATTTGTTTGACTAACTTCAGGGTGCATAGTTATTTTACAAGATTGACTTTAGGTCGGGTTATCATCAGTTACGTATCAGTGAAGTCGTTGTTCCTAAAATGGCATTCCACACTAGACACGGTCACTATGAGTTTCTGGTGATGTCCTTTGAGTTAACTAATGCATTAGTTGCTTTCATGGATCTGATGAATAGGGTCTTTAGACCATTTATGAATCAGTTTATAGTAGTCTTCATTGATGATATATTAATGTATTTGAAGAGTATGGAGGAGCACATATATCATTTGAGGACAATACTACAGGCATTAAGAAAATATTAGCTTTATGCTAAATTCTCGAAGTGTGATTTTTGGATGGAGAGTGTTGCATTCCTTGGATATGTAGTGTCTAAAGATGGTATTCAGATTGATCCATAGAAGATTAAAGTAGTGTCTGAATGGCCTAAACCGGCATCAGTCACTAAGATTCAAAGTTTATTGGATTTGGTTGGGTACTATAAGAGATTTGTGAAGGATTTCTCAAGAATTTCAGCACCTATAACTTGCCTAACTTAGAAGAATGTGAAGTTCGTATGGTCAGAGACTTGCGAGAACAATTTTCAGTTACTGAAGGAGAAGTTGACCACAACTCCAGTTCTAACTTTGCCTAATAGAGAAGACAAGTTCACTATATATTGCGATGCTTCCATAGTTGGCTTAGGTTATGTGTTGATGCATAATGGTAGGGTAGTAGCTTATGCTTCCAGCTAAATGAAGAAGCATGAACATAATTATCCTACTCACGACCTAAAAATGGCTACAATGATCGTTGCTCTCAAGATTTGGAGACATTATTTGTATGGAGTGACTTATGAGATTTTCACTGGTCACAAGAGCTTGAAGTATATTTTTTAACAGAGAGATTTGAACTTGAGGTAAAGAATATGGTTAGAACTCTTGAAGGATTATAATTATGATATCCTATACCATCCAAGTAAGGCTAATGTGGTAGCAAATGCTTTGAGTAGAAAGTCCTCGACTAGTCTTGCTCACATTAGTGTGGAGAGGAGACCTTTGATTCAAGGGTTGCACAAGTTAGTGGATCAAGGTTTGATAATGAAGATAAGCATATAAAAAGGACTGCTAGCTCAGTTTAGAGTTAGATCAGTGTTGAGGGATAGGATTAAAGTAGCTCAAAGTCAAGTTTTTATTTTGGTAGAGCTTGAGGAGAATGTTCGCGAAGAAAAGTTCACAGATTTTACACTTGATAATAAAGGTATGTTATGGATCAGTGGAAAATTATGCGTTCCTAATATGGATAATTTGAGAGAAGAGATCTTAGAAGAAGTGCATTTTGTAGCTTATAATGTACATCTAGGTGTTACTAAGATGTACCATAACATTAAGGATCTGTACTAGTGGGATGGAATGCAAAAGAATGTAGTTTATTTTGTCTCTAAGTGCTTGACTTGTCAGTAGGTGAAAATTGAACATTAGAAGCCTTCTAGGAAGCTTTAGCCTCTTCCGATTCCTAAGTGGAAATGAGAGAGAATTGCTATAGATTTTGTGATAGGGTTGCCTCATTCAAAGGATGGATATGATTCCATCTGGGTGATAGTGGACAAGTTAACCAAATCAGCTCACTTCATACCAGTTAAAGCTACTTATTCTGTAGCCAAGTTGGCTAAACTGTATGTTAAGTATATTGTGTGCCTTCATGGAGTGCTTGTTTCCATTGTATCTAACAGAGATTTAGTGTTTACCTCTCAATTTTGATAGAAGTTGCAAGAAGCAATAGGCACCAGGCTTTATTTCAGTGCTACTTTTCACCCTTAGACAGATAGTCAATCTTAGAGGATGATCCAAATGCTTGAGGATATGTTAAATATGTGTGTAATAGATCTTAAAGGTAGTTGGGATGATAATTTGCCACTAGTAGAGTTTGCTTATAATAACAGCTACCATAGTAGTATTAAAATGGCACCATATGAAGCTTTGTATGGAAGAAAATATAGACCCCTCTATGTTAGGATGAGACCTAAAATTATCTAGGATGCAGCTGAGAAAATCACTTTAATCAGAAGAAGATTAGAAAGTACAGCTAGCAGATAGAAGAGCTATGCAAATCCAAAGTGCAAAGATATGGAGTTTTAGGTTTGGGACTATGTATTTCTAAAGATGTCATCAATGAAGGGTGTGATGAGATTTGGCAAGAAGGGGAAGTTAGTACTGAGATACATTGGACCTTTTGAGATTTTAGAGAGAGTGGACATGGTTGCATATCAGTTGGCTTTGCCTCCAAATTTGTCTTAAGTGCATCTGATGTTCCATGTCTCCATGCTTAGGAAGTACATTTTAGACCCTTCGCACTTGTTATAGCCCCCAAAGTGTGGAAGTGAATGAAGATTTAACGTATGAGGAAAAGCCAGTTATGATAATTGATTATCAAGTTTGTCAGTTGCGTTTGAAGCATATTCCAATAATCAAGGTGTTGTGGAGGAACACATGTGAGAGACCGAGGTTAATATGCGGGTGACTTAACCTTACCTTTTTCCCCGATGAATCCTTGTATTCAGTTCTTTTTGAAATTCGAGGATGAATTTTTGTAAAGGGGAGACTGTTATAACCTAAATTTTTATGAATTTATGAAATTGAATTTTTGATGTTATAGTGTTAATATTCAGTTTATTATTTCATGATATTATGATTTAATCATGAAATTTAATTTTATAAAGTAAAATATTATTTATTTTATTTATTAGTGAGATTAAATTTGGATTTCAGTTTTGAATATTGTTTTAATATATTTTAATATTAAAAATTAGTAAATTATGATAACGTAGTGTAATTTAATATATTTAAATATTGTGGTGAGAATAATTGAGTAGGAGACATTTAATTTGAAATAATTGATTTTTTAGTACCAATTGTACTTTTATAAAGTTGTTTTAATAAAATAAATAAATAAATAAAATAAAATAAAATATATATACAAAAACACTTTTTTTTTCTTTTCTTTTCCCTCTTTCTCTTTTTCTTTCCTCTCTCTCCCTTCTCTTTCTTTTCCTTTCCCCTCTCTTTTCCCTCCTTATCCCTCATGTAGCAGCCCCTCCTTGCCCCTCGACACAAAGCTAGCGCCACCGTCGCCACCCGCCTCTACTTGCCGCCACCACCACTTGCTCTTCCCTTCCCCTCCTTTTGTTGTTAACCGCTACTTCGTTATCTCTCTTCTTCCTTCTTGACACTAACAGCTTCAGGAGACCGTTGGTGTCATCTCCGACAATGCCAGGGGTTGAGATTGGTCTCGATTGAAAGCTTGTTTCATAGGCTTCAATTCCCCTAAAGTGATTTCCCTAAACAACTTAGAATGCAACTCCAATTTTGATGATTTGATTCTAGAGTTTTGAGATTTATTTGTTGATTTTGAGTTTAATTAGTTTGATTCATGTTAAATTGACCTTGTAAAATTTCCAAAAATGTATTTAGATTCAATTTTGGAGATAGTTGCGATTTGGGCATTATTCCAAGTTCGGTTACTGTTCACGAGTACTGATCCTGGCTCGGAAAATTTTTTTATTTTTAATAAATTCTACTAATTATTTGGAGCATATTTTGTGAAGAAATTTTATTGAAATTATGTTCCGAATTTTTATTATGAATTTTTGAATGTTTATATGGAAAATAGATTTTTGGAAAAATCAGTATAAATTAGTAAATTTTTTATTTTAATTGAAATTATTATATTTTGGATAATTTTTACATAATAAGTAGTATTAAATTAATTTTTATGAATTAATTACTTTTTTAGCTAATTAATAATAATTTTTGAAAAAATATTTGAATAATAGTTTTATTTATTATTTTTAAGATTTATTGAATTTTTAGTAATTTTAATTTTATACTTGAGCAATTTAAATAATTATTGGTAATTTATGCTATTTAATTTTGAATATTTGAAGAATGGGTTTTATTAATATTATTTAATTATATTTGAGATTTTATTATTTATTTTGAAAATAAATATCTTTGATGTTTTTATTATCTAAATAAATTGAATTGTGGTATTTTATGATTTTTATGAGTTTTAGTGAATTAATAGTATTTATTATCATTATTTTATTAATTTCGATTGTGTTGTTTCTATGTTGGGCAATAATTGTAGTTCAGAAGTCCAATCCGAGAAGTTGAGCATTGTGATTATTTGAAGTATGTTTGCGTGTAGGATCAACTCTAAAACAGACGTCTCTCTACTTTTAGTAGAGAGACGTCTGTTTTACAGACTTTACCGAATTTTTGATAGAATTTTCGTAAAATGTGACATTGAGTCGGTCCTGAGTTTTGAGTTTTGTTAAGTCATGTCCTAGATTGAGTTGTTCTTTAAAAATTCTAGAAGTATAAAATTAGGATTTCGATTCTAATATATTATTATTGTTATTATTTTTCCTTAACTACTCCGCAAGCTAGGTCTATCGAACCAGGCCAGCCTAGTCAGGGTAGAGAAGCACACTTGAACTATGAGCTATTATTATATATATACATTGCATGTAGAAAATATATTGTGAGCATCCATATTTTACATAAATATGAATTTCATTATGTTTTATTCATTAATTGTTATTATTTTGAATATATATATTTACATGTGATTATTAAATTGTGAAAATGGATGTTGTTCATATTTTATTATGAATTTCATTATTTTAAATTATGAAATAACGTTTTGAAGGATAGTTGTAGAACGTGCCACCTATCGGGTTACACTAGGACTATTGTGCAAAAGTACGCTAGAAATTAAGTTTTAAACTTTGATTGATTTCGAATATGGAAATAATGATTATGGTGAATGATGGATAAAAGGGTGTGATTGTGGATCCTCGGTTGACCTATAGGGTATTCGGGGCCAGTTAACACTAATAGTCGGACTACGGATTCTCGGTTGACCCTTTGTATACTCGGGGCCGGTCCACTACTAAATAGTTGGATAAAAGATATTTTTGAAGTTATGGAAAGCCTGTTGACTAGTGAATTACAATGATCGAGGTTGCAAAAAAATTTAGGAATTTTGCTCCGATCCTCCACCCAAAATTCTTTTACATTTATTGTTATAATAAAAATGGATTTTGAGCATCTGTATGAAATACAAATTTATATTAAATAAATATAAATTTATTATTGTACTGATGTTTGAGTGTCTATATCTTTAGGTTACGTATATATGTATAATAATAATTCACTCAGTGAGGTTTGACCCCTCTCAAATATTTTTTCAGGATCTTCTACTTCAAACCTCCATATTAGATTTCTTTGTTAGACTCTTTCCTCCCCGGCCGACTTAAATAAATATTGATGTCACGACCTAAAACAGGGGGCCATGACCGGCGTTAGGGAACGAGAATTCTTTCAAATCTGTAACCCGTAGCAAGCCTTAAAAATGAAAGCATGCAATAAAGTAAAATAAATAAAATATTTGTGCAGCGGAAATTAAATCTCGAATATAAAATAATTTCTCACTTCCTTTAATAACATAAATCACATCTCATATATAATTAAATCATTAAATACAAATTTTAGAGTAACACTCTGAAATTAAAATCTCATACAATTATAATAACAAATACAACTCACGACAGATTTAAGTACAACTACTACTACAGTGTCTAGAGTGCAAAATAAAACTCAAGTAAGTGATTTACATTATAAAGTTAGAGCGAAAAAAATCCAACAGACAGGTCTACTGCTGAGGTCTGAAGATGAAGACTCTCCTGAAAAATATCAACAGAGGGAGTTAGACCTCACTGAGTGAATTATTATAATATATATACATGCATAACTAAATGTCAAATACAGACATTCAATAGTATATATAATAAATATATATACAGACAAATGCACATAGATGCAACAAAAATCATTTTATAATGAAAATCATCGGTTTGTGAAGGATTAAATAGAACCCTATATTTTTGCAACCTCAAATATCAATAGAACTCACTTAAGCCATATAGGCCCACTTAGTTCCAAATAATTCACTTAGTCCAACTGGCCAGTAGACTGATCCCGAGACACTAAGTCAATCAAGCTCCAACAATCACACTCTCAATCACAACTCATATCAATCAAATTAATCAACAAGTCATAACCCACCAATAGGTTAGTAATTTAACCTAAAATCTACTGTCGTACCAGTATGTACTCGGTCCCAGTGCTGCCCACTAGGAAGCACGTTTTATCGATATCCTTCATTTAAATATAAAATATACATTTAAGAAAATAAATGATGTAATGATATTTAAAATAAACAAATATACCATATATATACCTAAAACAAACTAAGTATATTTCAGGTATATATACGTATAATCAACTTAAATAAGTCACAAACATATTAAATTAAACCAATAATATAATTAAAAACAAGCTAGATTTAATTAGAGAGGAAAACATGCATTTATTTCACAATATACCAAAAATATACTAAAAGTATATCTAAAATATACTTGAATATTCAAATAGGAAATTATGCAAAAACTTATGTTTATATATATATTATAACTTTATATTATAATAATATAAACTAATAATATATATACACATTAAACACACACCAAACAATATATTATATACATATTTATACACACACACACACACACACACACACACACACACATATATATATATATATATATATTAATACATAAAATAATGATAATGCATGAAACAATATAATTTAATAAGATACAATAACATTAAATAATAAAATATTATTTAAATATTATTTTCCAAAATAATAAGTTTCGGGATAATTTTTACGTAGAAATTATAAATAAACGTAAAATAACAGTAATTATAATCAAATAATCAAATATATATTTTCAAATTTATTAACACTACATATCTCGATTTAATATAAAAACATTTAAAACTCGGGTTATAACAATTGAACTATTACTTTTCTTGTATTTTAGTAAATGCTGAAGTAGTAGTGCTTCTTGTTGTAGTACCTGATATTGTATTAGACAGTGATTATGTATTTGAAGAGTTGTATCAATATATTTTATTATGTTATGATATGATGATTTTTTTTATATTATTTAATGTTTTTAATTATGAGGTATTTTTATGATATTTTTTGTACGTGTTCCTATTTTAAGACTTACTACGGGTTTTGGATTCGTGTGAATTCTCGTTCCTTAACACCGGTCATAACTCCTGAGTTTGGGTCGTGACAATTCAATTTGAGCTATAAAGGCTAAATTAATAATAAACTTAAGTTGAGATCTAGTAGTTACTCCTTTTGTAATGTCACTTATAATGAGGTTTAGAGGATGAACTTTCTTGAATTGCCAATCCTTTGGAAAATCATCCTTTAAGGTATGTTGAGGTATCTCCTCACTTTCTTCCTTACTTGGACCTTTAAGCTCAAAGATTTATTAATATTTTCTTCTTAAGAGTTCACATCCACATGCTCATTTACAAAATTATCAACACTATAAACATCTGTTTCTAGAATCAAGTGAGTTTGATTCATCAAATACAATATGCATTGACTCTTAAACTATTAGAGTTTTTATTGTTAAAAACTTTATATGCTTTATTAGAAGTACAATAGTCTAGGAAAATTCCTTCATCGGCTTTAGAGTCAAATTTTTCAAGATTATCCTTGGTGTTCAATATAAAGTACTTGCATCAAAATACTCTTAGATATGAAATTTTAGATTTTCTATTGTTATATAGCTCTTAAGAAGTTTTATTTAAAATTGGTTTTTTGAAAATTGTATTTGAAATATAACAAGATATGTTAATAACTTTCACCCAAAAGTATAGAGATAAATTATTATACTTTGAAGTATTGTTCTAACTATTTCCATAAGAGTTCTATTTTTTTTAACTACCCCATTTTGTTGAGGAGTTATAGGAGAAAAAAACATACGTGAAATACCATTTTCATTGCAAAAGATTTTAAAAAATTTATTTTCAAATTTAGTTCTATGATCACTTTTAATTGTCGGAATTCACGACAAATAATTTAATAGTTCTCAACACAAATCCTATTATATTTAATAATAATGGTAATAAATATTAAAAAAATAAAATTGATGTTATTTTTATTTTTAATCTATTTAGTTACCTTATTCTCTTTATAAAAATTCTTATTTTAAAATATATATTTTTTATTTTATATAAAACACTTTAATTACATTAACTTTTATTCAATTAAAAGCATATTTTCATTTTTATTTAATATAAATAAGAATGTGTAACTTATCAATTATATTCTATTTTTCTTTTATTTTATTTATTCAATTATTATTATTATTCTTATACATATTAAAAATATATGTATTTTTAATTAAAAAAATAAAATTATTATACTAATTTTATAAGTTTTCACTTTTATATTTAATTAATTTATAGTTATTAATTTATTAAAATTAATTAATAATTATATCAAAATGCGGATTGACCGCCAGTTTCCACCTAAATTCACGTTACAAACCTAATAATATATATGCATATATATAATTAATTAGTGTTCAAAAAAAGAAAAACCTAGAATTAATTAGTCAAGCATTGTAAATCCGGGCTAAACCTCTGGCTGAGGGTTTTTTGAAAAATTGGGTAAAGAAGGGACAGGGGAGCTGTGAAAGATGCAGCAGTTCCCGCTTCTAAGCTGCGTGGCAAGGTGTGTACCTTTTTGTTACGCTACCAGTCTTCAAGAAATAGCTTCTTCTCATCCAGCTAAAGGTCTGTCCGTATTTTCATAGACTATTTTCAATCATTTCTATAAACATTTGTTGTTGTAATTTGTTTGGGTTTGCAGGCATTGCAAAAGTTGTGCTGAAAAAAGGCAAGACACAAGTGTTTAAGGAGGGCAGCCCTATGGTGTACAGTGGAGCAATAGATAGAATAATAGGTAGGCCGCCACCCAATACCGGAGACGTTGTGCTGGTAGCTGATGGAACAGAGAAGCCCATCGGTTGGGGCATGTATAATTCTGCATCCATGTTCAGTGTTAGGCTTATGCAATTAGAAGATGAAGCGCTGAGGTATTCAGTTTGTGTTTTCAAGGATTCAGTTTCTTCGCTTTATGAAGCCATTACATTTGCTATTCATGTGGGTGTGGTGCAGAGATCCTTCTTGTGCATTGAACATGGAGAAGTTACTTCAAACAAGAATTGATGCTGCAATAGAATTACGCAGGCGGTTAGGTCTGCCTTCACCCCATACAAATGCTTATCGTCTTGTTAATAGTGAAGGAGATAGGTGCGTGCTCTTATCCACCCAAGGTAAACTAATTTATTTATTTACTAGGATAAGGGATAAAACATTCAGTATTCTTGGCTGTGATAATGTTGCAATCCATTGCCCGCTCCAAAAGAAAAGAATAGCAGTAATTAATTTATTTTTCTTAATCTTATTTGAGCTCGAGATGAATGAATTCTCAGTGTACTTTCATCAGCTGTTACTTGTTTTCTGTTCTTTATATGTGCATGTATGGTTCCAAATCTCAAGTATAAAATAAGCTAATTGCAATACTGGTCTTTCAATTGATGTACAAGGTTCTTGGTTAAGATCTTTAAGGTGTAAGTGAAGCATCTTGAACTGCCTGGAATTCTGAGTCTCCAGAGCAAATACAGATTTTTGATCGTTGGACTTGAATCTTATCAATTGGTTACAAGTGTTCTATGCTAGGTCCTTGATGTATTGCAATATGCTGTTTAACTACCACTCTAAAGTTCTGTTGTACCCATTTTGGATAATGATTGGATAATGATATCTGAGGACTGGGGGGTCTGACACTTCAAACTAATGGGAAAGTCAATTAGTATTTGAAATATGCAAATCCAATGTGCATCATTCATAGCATTTCCCATGTTACTTATAATAAATATTATAGCTGATATAAGCAAATGATGAAAAGGAGAGAAGGTAAATTGCATATTGTAGAAATATGGTTTTATTGTATAATTATGTTGTGGGACCTATCATTGATTTTCATTGTCTCTTCCACTTTGCCGCTTAAGTTTAAATGTCCTCACGAGCACGCCTCTATTATTGCAGATTGTCTGGATTAATTGTCGATGTGTTTGGAGATTTAGCGGTTATAGCATCATCTGCTGCATGGGTTGAGAAGTACAAACCAGAAGTAGAGGCTTGCATAAGTAGAATGGATGAAATTAATCATATAAACTGGAGACCATCTGTTGAAATTTTAAAGGAAGAAGGAATGGATGTATCAATTTTAAAAGAAATGCATTCATCCATTTGTCATGAAAGAACAAAGGTAGAATATGCCTTGGAACGAGTGCATATTGCATTTTTTGTCAGTTCTATCATTCAAGCATCCAAGTGTTGTGAGGCTTTGCTTGCAGCTGTTTTCTGCAAATTAACTTTTATAATTGTACATGATCCCTATGAATATTTTATGCATTTTATATATTGTCCGCTTCTTTTTCTATCTAAAATACTCACTACCTCGTAAAACTAATTGAAGTGGCAGCTACACCCTTCAAAGTAATTGAAGCAAATATTTACAAAGGTGATGACAGCTGTTGTATCTTTGTAGAAATATAGTTTGAAGTTTAACGTATTTTTTAAGGAAAGTACCCATAAAATTTTTCTATTTTACTTTGTTTTGCTGAAATCCTATTGTGGCACTATGAGACCTTCAAATAATAATTTATTCGAATTACCACTGTACCAACATCATTATTGTTTCTTCCTCATTTGATTTCTGTTAATTTGTTTATTGGCATCTAATTGAACCTGAGTAATGCTATATTATTGTGCCTTCAAAATAAATGCTTTTGTGCCTAGGTGCTTGGTCTTTGCATCACGGTATTTGGATATTTGTGTATATGTGTGAAAAGCCTCTATATTTTCCTAAAAATGTGACAAAACCCACCTAATGCTTTGCTTACTCAGTGTCAGTAGACTACACCTTTACATCTGCTTCCAAATGACTTTATGCATTTGATGCATGTAATTTCCATGCAGCAGGTTGTGGAAAATGGAATTTCTTATGCAATATCCTTGATGGGTCAAAAGACAGGGTTTTATGCTGATCAACGTGAAAATCGCCAATTTATCTCAACAATTTCAGCTGGTCAGAAAGTTCTTGACATTTGTTGCTACAGTGGTGGTTTTGCTCTGAATGCACTTTGTGGAGGTGCCACAGATGTTTTAGGTATAAACTTTTTCCCCTTTTATGTTATTGCACTACCTGTTGGCAACATTCAGTGCTAGCAAAATACCATTTTGTGGGATTCTATGTTTTATGTAGATTAGCTTGGTTGTCACATGTGCATGAACTTACTGAGCTTGGCAGATGGAAGTGATATTTTTTTATTGTCCTTTTCAATGAAGGCATATTGAGCAGGTTTTGGATTTTACATCTGTGAAATTAGACTTTTAACTTTTAAAAATTATTTATTTCATTTAAATTTATTTATTTATTTTTAAGGTTGATCAATCAAATATTTATGAAAGAATAAAGAAAGATAAACAGTTAACTTTTAGACCAAATAACCTGTAAATTTTACCGATTGGATTTCTGTCCATTAAAATTTGTTTGCCAAATATATAAGAAAAGAAGGGGATTCAGATGAAAGCTTATTGGAATTCAAATGCATATCTTTTTTTGTTTTTTGGTTTTTTTTTTTTTTTTTTTTTTTTTTTTTTTGAATCTGTCTCTCTCTAATTTTTTTCCATCACTTATAGAGCAAATAAGCAATTAATGGGTCAGGGATGAAGGGCTTTTCACAGCTGCAAAAGCATCTTTTACATTTTTCTTTAATGGTGCTTAGTTCTTCAATTTTTCCTGTAAAATGTGCTTTGGCTTCCTTCCTTCTGTGGTCCCCCTTCCTCCTTTTTCTCACCAATATTTTCTTTTGCCCTGTCAATATTTGTTCCTACTTGGCATACCTTAGATGTTTTATATGGTATTGTTTTTAAAATTAAAAGCTAGCTTTAAATACCCATAAATATTGATTGAAAGCTGCTACAGAAATCAAAAGATTGATGCATCTTTATTCTTTCAGGTGTTGACACATCGTTACCTGCCCTAGAGCTTGCTAGAGAAAATATTAATCTTAACCACCTGGACCCAGGAAAAATATCATTTTTGAGAGAAGATGCAACTGAATATATGAAGGGAGCCCTTTCCAGAAATCAATCATGGGATATCGTTATTCTGGACCCTCCTAAATTAGCACCAAAAAAGAAGGTACAGCCATATGCATATAAGTCTTACTAAATGGAAACTTGAGTTACTACAGGCTAATTTCTACTAGATGCAACCTATTGTCAAGATTTGTTTCAGTTGGGACTTTGGACCCTTCACATTCTGTTAGTTCTTAAGTGGAAAAATAGGGTGTCATAATGTACTTGACCGGCTGAACAGCCAGTTTTAACTGGAATTTTACGACAAATGATGAGGCATGTCATTCTTTTTGTTGATTTTGCAGATTTAGTTGCCAATAGTTTAGTTTTAGAATAATGTCATTTTAGTAATTGATTGCTTTAAATCATGATGGACATTGTTCTTTTGCAAACTTAGACATGTTTGGTATCATTTTTGTTTTCCAAGTTCAGAGAGTATGTTTTCAGAAAACAGAGTAAAGGAGGAAAACCACTTTTTCTATTTCAAAACAAATTATATTAATAAATTATTAATATCTTATCATCTTAATTTTTTAATGAAAGAAATAATAATTAATTGATTAATTAATTATTCTGAATAGGCCCTTAATTTCTCCAGAAACATATTCCTTTTGCAGTGATTGTTGCATCATGTTGATAAGCTCAACATAGTGATCAATTTTATTTACTAATCATAGATAGAAATATGGAAGTCTGTAATCATGTCATGTGATAATATATCTTTTTTTTACTTTTGGCCTAATTATGTGATAATATATCTAGGTGTGGGTATTCTGTCATTAAATGTAAAATTATTGCACTGACATATTGCAAGGGCACTTGTAATTGCCAAAATGTTGGTGCTTAAGCATTGTCGACCCAAAGTTTTTTTTTTTTACTCCACATTATCGCATCATGTGGGTGTTTTTCTACCAAGGATATTTCTCTTAGATAAGAATATTGCCGAAGTCGAATGTATTCTTTGAAATAATAGGTATTTTGCTTCTTTTCCCATGTAGGCATAGACCATCATCACGTTTTTATGCCTGAATTTTCGTAACTCTTGTATGTGTAAGGCCGTGGCCTAGCCTGCTTTTCTGCATACTTTTTGTCAACAGTTGATTCTCTAGCTTTTGCTGATCAGGTTCTACAAAGTGCATCAGGCATGTACAGAAATCTGAACTCTTTAGCAATGAGACTGACAAAGAGAGGTGGTCTTCTCATGACTTGTTCATGTTCAGGAGCCATGACCCGAAGTGGGAAATTCTTAAGAATTTTACAGGCAAGTTCAGTAAAATTTCAATTAATTAACAATCTCGTTTGAATAATATTTTTGATTGGTTCCGAATTGAAGCCAATGTGTTGAACCAATAACATAATAAATTATACAAGAATAATCCTTTAAGACTCATCTAATATATAAACAAATAGTTTCCTAGAATACCAATAAATAATGTACTATATATTATTTAAACACATGCGAATTGTTTATTTTTTTATTGAAATTGATACGTTGTGTCACAATTTTGTTTATTTAAATATAATTTTGGTTTGATTAAATATGTATAAAATAAAATAATGTAATATAATAAAAACATATGTAAGATATATAGAAACAATAGATATATATATATATTTTTTGTTTAGTTAAAAACATTCAGTAATGTTGTAAAACATGTATACTGTATATGGAACATAGTTATTTTCTATAAATTAATAACTTGCAAACTGTTTAATTGGTAATTTTTTTGATGCTAAAGTTATTAAGTTATAGATATTTTACAATAGTATATTTTGTATGTATGCAAGCAGGAATAAAGATCAATTTCCCCCTCAACTTCTTGACGAAAGCCATATTAGCTCTTTTGTCACCTCTTGGATCAATTTAACTGCTGAATTATCCAATAAAGGTCAAATTGGCCCTAACAATTACATTTGCCCCCTTATTCTTTGACAGGTAAACAAAAAATCCCTAATATTTACAAACATGTCCTTAATATTATACTTATTTAACAAATTAGTCCTTATTTGAGTAAAAAAAATTAACAAAAAATTATATTTAAAACCTGAATTTTTTATACCAATCCACCTGTAATTTTAGTAATTTTAAATTTTCATCTATATCTATATTGATTTTATTTTTTAAGTTATACTTAACACTCAAATTTATTACGCAATTAAGTTTTTAATTATGATGAAAAATAGTTTAATCTTAATTTAATTTTAGTTTATTATTATGTTTTTTATTACTTTAAAATGAAAAATTTTAAAAGCTAATAATTTATATGCATATTAAACTATACATTTATTTTAAAAAAAAAATAAATAAATTTGAGTGTTATTATAGTTTAAAAATTAAATATAGTGCATGAATAATTATAATATATATTTATTCATAATTAAATTTATATATTTATATAACATATTATTCATTTATTAAGTTTTTTATGGTTTAAACATATTGGAGTTTTAAATATAATTTAAAAATTTTAATTTTTTAAATTGTTTACCATAATGGAGACTAATTTGTTAAAATAAGTAAAACATTTGAGAAGGGGTTTTTCGTTCACTTGTCAAAAAATAAAGAGCAAGTATAATTGTAAAGTTTGACCTTTATTGAATAGTTCAGTGGCTACATTGGCTCACAAGGAAACAAAAGGGTTAATCTATATGATCCTCAAAAAGCTTGAGAAATCTCAAGCTTATTCTCAAGAGTTAATTTGACCTTTATTGAATAGTTCAGTGGCTACATTGGCTCACAAGGAAACAAAAAGGTTAATCTATATGATCCTCAAAAAGATTGAGAAATTTCATATTGTTCAGAAAGATTGATCTCAGAAGATTGACCTTTATTCCCATGCTGCATCTTACCATTCTATATGCACACTTTAGGAACAAGAACAAAATCTAGGGACCTTAAGTATTCTTACAGTGAATTTCATATAATAATTTTCTTGTGACATTGTGCCTTTGTCTGGTTTCTTAATTTCCTTTTGGGGAAAAAAAATCATATTCAGGGTGCTGCGGCAACAGCGGGAAGGAAAATCACAGTTCTACGACAAGCAGGGGCAGCTACTGACCATCCTATTGATCCATCCTACCCTGAAGGCGAATACCTTAGCAACGTCTTAATTAGAGTATCATAAATGTAAATTTTTACACAAGCTAAATGCAAATTGTATACTGAATTTAATAGAGGAAAAAAAAGTCACACAGTTCTATCGTTTATGTTACACAGAAGGTTTATCATTGTGTTCAAAATCTTAACTTTCAAATCTGAATTCTTCGCAAACTGAGGCACTATATTAAATTTCTAATACATAAAATTACACCAACCATAAAGTTTCACTCCAAAAGCTATCTTCAGCGACCTCCAGGAGTTCTATTCCATGATAAATATGAAGGATCTCCAAGACGCCTGATATAATGGTGATGATAAACAATCAGGAAAAATAAGCAATTAGAGGCTTGAAAATGTCCCAATGACATGATTAAAAAAATGCAACAAGCTAATACCAGAATTTAACTGTAACTAGCATAAGAATAATGCGGTAGGGAGGCATGTCTCAAAACCAGCATTAGACTTGTGAGTACAATAAATTCTCTACAAATATCCTACTGACTTCATCCCAATTTTTGGCTAGTTCAATTGAATCCCTTAACCTAACTTTTGACTAGTCCCTTTAACAACTGTCCTCATGAAAAAGAGAAGAGAGGAGGTTCTCATTTTTTCATAACGATACTTGAATTGTATCAAGCAGTAATTGTTACAATGACTCAAGGTACAAATCAAACTTTAAACAGATATGTATTTACTTTGACTCAATTAATAACTAAAGTATCCTAATTAATAAAATCCTGGATATATATGGTCATGTCAAACATAACACGAATCCCCAATTCTCCACCATAAGTAGAGCTCATATAGAAGTAGGTATTTTCCACATCTCATGCTTCAAGACTCTTCAATTTAGCAATAAGTTTAATAGATGCAGTGAAGAATCTTACCTCGGCTTGATGAGATACACAACAGTGAAACACATAGCCAAAAAGAAGCAAAGTCCCCCAACAGTGAGATAGGCAATGCCCAAAAAGTCATTCTTCCCACCAAGCCAACTTGTAGTTGAAAGCACCAATTTTTTCTTGCCATTGAAACTGTATGTATTATAGTTGTTCTCTAATGTTACATGTATCGTATCATTAGGTTGTAGGTCCTGTTCTATCTTCCCATATAACTTTCTGAACGTAGGCAGAGCTGCAGTTCGCATCCAAACAATGAGGTCCTCCTGCTCGCTTAACTATTGCACAAAAACATATTTTAACCAGGTCAGACAAATGCCAATTGCTGAAACTGACCTACTTATGGACAGCTTTCAAATTTTGATAGCCATGCAAAAACTTAAAAAGGGCCTAAATTATCAGGTAGATAGAATATAAGAAAATTCTGAAATTAACTTTTTGCAAATATTTGTGTTTTGCATAAAGTACAGAGAGAAATTTGCTCAGCAAATGAATCCACTGTCAAGTAGTGCTTACTGCAAGTGTTTTACAAAAAGACTATAAAAAATGTAATAATAACCTCACAAAATATGGTATTGGCTGTTCAATCACTCAATTGTTGAGTATCAGCATGATATGGGGTATGCTTTTCGTTTGTAATGCACATTGAACAGTAAACATGTTTAATCAGCTTGTTAATTTTTTTCTAAAATAGTTAGAAAGTTCTTTATGGCTATCTTGTGGTTACAAGATGAAAACTTTAAAGTAAAAAGAAGATTAGAGGGAGCAAAAAAAAAAAAGGAATAGGTTATTTGAAGCTAGATAGAAATCAAAGAGTAGCATTGCATGAACTGGGGATATTGATAGTTATATTATATTAAGAGAACTTTTATAACCTGGCATTCTGCTAATAGGTGGTGCATGTAGAAACAAGTAACAAAGTCTCTAGAAAAAAAAAAAAAAAAAAAAAACACTTTCTTTTTTTTGTAAAAAAAATTTAGGGACCAGAGTATCCCACATCTGATTATGCTCAGATTATTTACCAAACACCATCGTGCAAGTAGTAAACTATTAGTTCTTCATACAATTTGAAAGTGAGCAGTGGCCAGAGACTTACTGATATGTTCTCATTGAGTGTTGCACCACCTTTGAGACCTCCACTCTGAAAGTTTTTAGGAAAGACATCCTTGCCAAATTTGTGGTCCCTATCACTTTTCCATGAAATGCCTTTCTTATTCACTTGCAACTCTGTGCTGTTGTTGATGGAGAAGCTATAAGTATCATTAAACAAACTCCAGGCTATTAGACCACATGGTACGATTGCAATCCCAGTCCCATTCACATCATTTTCTGGCTTACAGGCACTGGTTTCATTCTCGCTACTTAGACTTCTTAATTGCTCATCGCTTCGACTCTTCACATACCTGAATTTCAGACCATCATTACAATATGAAATAACCATCAAAGATGAACTCCATTAAATTTGTTAGATATTTAAAGTCAAGATCAAATAAACTACATTAGAAGCAAGAAATGTTGGAAATTAGTATCAGCAAAGAAACTTAATTCTCAACATTATAGATTGCAGCCATAGCAAGCAACAATTAAATATAAAGGAATAAACTTCTTTAAACAGAAACTTGTGGTATTTTCCATTATCTATTAATTCACAAATACCAACTACACTTCATACAGCAAAAGTAATATGTTTTCAGGACTCATGCCCAACCAAATGTTCTGCAGCTTGATAATCCTAAAAGGTCCATGGTCACAAGAAGGATGAATGAACAGTAGCCTTAGAGTTCCATAAATTGTTTTTTCATGGTTGTTTGAGCCCTAAAATCATTCAAAGACAGATATGACAATGATTGGTAGGTGACATACCTGCGGTGATTCTGATAAAAGTTGTCAAGCTGATAATACACGTAAATAGGTTGCTTCATATGCTTCGGAACCTGACAGGGGAAAAAGAATATGAGACTGTCAATTGAATAACCCCAAAGCAGAATAGAAAAAGCTAACAGTAATTGACAATATTAAGAGAGTTATGGGGAAGAAGCTCACTGTTAATGTTCTGTTGCATGTTTTAGCAACCCCTGAGTTTCGAATATATCCAACCTTATCAGTTATATATTGTTCAGGAATGCATGCAGTCTCATAGCGGTCAACTATTTCAACAACCTAGTAACATATACAGGAATGGAATCACAATCAACAAAAAATGCAAAACAAACAGTAATTCTATATATAGCAAAAAATTCATTAGGTCAAAAGTAAAGCTTACATCTTGGGAGGCAAACAAGGAAGCAATTCCAATAGGAATAAAGACTATGCTAACAAGCATGAACGCAGAAATTACCTGTACAAAACATAACCACACCCATCACGATCATGCTGACTGACTTAACAAACTCTAAATTGTAAAATCAGGAAAAGAGTAAATTAACAGATATATTACCCATCGCGGAGTAAGAATTGGCTTACAAGCTGGAAGTTCTTGTTGGGAAAACTTAGAATCTGATACAAGGAAGAAAAAATCACATCAAATCCATGAAAGCAGTTGAAGTGACCAACCAGTAGACGCACCCCAAAAAAAAAAGTAAAAAGAAATAGAAAAGAGAAAAATCACATTTGGGTCGCTTTGAATTTCGTCTGGGAGCAGCAGAATCAGCGGATCCATTGGCTGCTGCACTGGAAGACGCAGTATTGTTATTCATGGTTGGGATCGAGTAGAGATGCACTTTTGTAAGCAAGAGCAAAACAAGACGAGAGGTGTTTTAGACTGTTCAGAGAGAAACCGAGGAAGAGATATATATATATACAGTGGCAACCACTAATTACATAAATAATATAAAAGAGATTTCAGACTTTTCTTTTAAAGACCAGATGAATTTGGTGTGAAGAAGAAGAAGAAAATTCCTAGTCTTGTTGGGTTTTGACTTTGGAATATACATTTATATCTCTTTCACTAGACGGCCAGCAGGCCAGCCAGGACTTGTACTCCCCTCCCTCTTTCTAGAAGACGACGACTAGCGACTCCACAACCTCCCGTCAAACCGTGTATGCCATCGCCATATTATAAAATAAAAAACCCAACTCAAAAACAAAAGTTTATGCCACGAGACTTGACCCGGTTAACATTATAGTTCACCAAATTACACTTTTTTTTTTCATCGCCCATGAGGCCTTAGCCTTGTGGCAACCAGGACTTAGATTTGGGTTTGAATACTGGCAACGTTAAAGGATTTTTTAGCCACTTTCAAGGAAAAAGTACTCTTTACGTATCCCATATAGGTTAGGTAATTTTTTCTCTTTTCGCTGACAATTAATAAATTAATAATCATAATTTAATTATAATACTAATAATATAACACCGATAAAAAAATTACACATTTTTTCCTGACTTTCTTTTGGCAAATGTAAAATAAAAATATAAACAATTTTTTTTTATTAAGATGGTGAAACAATAATGGAAAATACGGATTTATATTTTTAAGTGGTTCATATTTTTAAATTTTTCAAAATAATCATATATTAAAAAATTCAAACAATTATCTATTATAATAGCTTACCTAGTCGATTTTTTTGATGGTTTACTGTAAAATCTAAAATAAACATTTTCGTTATATTTTTAAACACTCCCCACACTAAAAAGTGAAAATGTTATACAATAAAAATTCTACTTTTATTTTGTGGTTTTATTGACAACATGAAGAAATTGAAAGATTTCACCATTATTTTCAATCACTCATGATTTTTTTACTTAATAGTTTATGGTCAACTTATATCATTTTTTTGGTAAATCATATAACATTTTGTTAATGGTTTCATTTAAAAATAAATCTTCTTCAACTAAAATATTTTATAACATTTAACCGCGTAAAATGTATATTTGTTGACACATGACTTAACCGGTCCAAGAACAAAGGTCCAATAATAAAAAAAAAAAGTAAAATAAGCTTCAAAGTGTAAAGTCCAGTCGTTTTCTTTCCAAATGGGCTCGTAGATCAATGGGTCTCACTAAGACAACAACACTAAGACGATGCCTTAACGATGCTAAACTATTTTTAAAATAACAGAGAAAACCTCGTTTTAATGCAATTTTCTCCATTTATGAACAGAGGAAGACATTATTAACATGGTGGAGAATGGAAGGGAAGAGAGAGAGACTTTCTAAATTGAAAAAATTAAGAGAAATAAAGAAGCAATGAATTAGAGAGAGGAAAAAGGGGAGGGAGGTGAGACATAAAAAAAAAGAGAATTCTAAAAAAAAGGGAGAGAGAGTTCTAAAAGAGCACTGGAAAAAGGGCAGAAAGAAAAGAAGAAGGGGAGCTAAGAAACAAGAGGAAAAGAGTTCTAAAAATTAACAAAGAAGAAGAGGAGGAGGATAGCAAAGGTTTTGATTTGACAAGAGAAAAGAGGTTGACTTGGCACTATCTGAGGCTCACTATTGTTATCATTGTAAAATACACTTGACGGCCAAAAATAGGAGCTACGATCTTAAAGCTAAATAGTAATCCTTTTTCATTTATATTTTTATTTTAAAGATTATTTTGTTAGTTTTATTCATCTAAGGTAGAACAAATATGATATGTTAGGTTGCTTTTATGACTACTTGTTTGTGAAAATTGTGTTTCATAAACAATTTGCATTCTGAATTTAGAATATAAATTTTCTGTTGAGTCCAACCTATCAGAGTAATAAGGCAATGCCTATTCAATAAGGTGTCGTCTCATTACAATAAAACGATGCCTTACTTGTGACAAGGTGCCGCCTTTTCTCTAAAAAGACATAAATATTTTATTCAAATTTAGCATTGTTTTGTTATTTTTTAGCATGTTTAATCCTTTATTTTTTTTATGCTTGTTTATATTCTAAATTGAGCATTGCCTTTTCTGTTATTTTTATGTTCAATTAAAATTTTGTGCATGTTTATTTATTTTTACCCTATTTTATAAGTTTGAAATTGGTTTAATTTATTATGTTTCTACATTGCATGATTCTGATTTTTAGTTGTTTTGTTTAATATTCTGCATGATTACATTAAACAGAATTTTAGTGATTTATTTTAGTTATTATTTTAGTGAATTCTTTATTTTAATAGCTAGTTATTGTTTGCATGCCTTAGTTACTATTTTATAAATTATGTGTTTAAGTTATTGTTTATTTTATTATTTTGATTATCGACGTAATTAAATCAAGTTCTATCATTATGTGGTATTTCTATTTTTTTTTTGTTTTATTTCATTTTAAGAAAATAACTCCGTGGTTTCTTTTGTAGGCTCTTTATTTTGGGCTAATTAAATTTAATTTTTTAGGAATAAATTAAGGTGATAATTTAGTCACCAAACAACCAATTTTTAGTTCATAAATCTTTTATTATTCTTTGCTCTAATTTATTTAATTTTATTTATTTTTAATTTGCATGATTAAAGAGTTGTAATTCTTTTCTCCTCCATTTCTTTGTGTGTGCTTTTTAATTTTTAATTTTATTTATTTTCATTTTGCTTGCATGTTTAAAGGGACGTAACTCTTTTCTCCTCCCCTCATTTCTTTTGCATGCCATTTTATTTTATTTTATTTATTTGTGTTTTAATTTAATTGTGGATGCATGATATGATGCATATTGGACTTAGTTACATGAAATTGAATTAATTGCAAACTTGAACTTAATTGTAAAATTTGACAATTGTTTGGAGGCAAATTACAAATTGCATGTAAATAAGGAAATAGTTCAATAATTAAAAGTAACAAAACATAAAACACAAACGGAGACCAATCGCAAGGTTGGGTGGGCATTCCAAAAGCGCATACTTAGTTTTCGAACCCAATCTTTGAGGACAGCTGTCGGGGCCCTCCATGAGATGCAATTATTGTAAAGTGTGTCCCGGGTTTCATTCGGGTGGCAACTCCTATCTTCGACTTGAACTATAAGCCCATGTTGTATGTCCTAGTGGGTCCTGAACTCGCACAATATTGTAGTCGCCAAAACTTGGGCTCACGATGAACCCCGCTGCCTACAATATTCTCATTTTTTAACCTTATAATTTGTGGTCAACTGCTACGAGAATTGTAGTGAAATTTAGATTCATTATTTTTTATTTGATATTTTATGATCAACCACTAAAAGAAGTTAGTGAATATGTATTTTTCGTATATTTTTACTTATTATATTGTGGTTAATCAAATAAAATTTTATAGTCCATCTTATGGTATCATATATCATAAAATTAGGTGAATTTTTAGTTGATTTTTTTTAATGCAAATGAAGCCTTAGTGGGATAATATTTTTAGAAATGATGGTATTATAAATATAAGTGATGACTTGGGTTAGAGTAATGAATAGTATAATGACCAATTCGATGGCAATGAAACCCAATATACTTCTTCACAAATTCATTTGAGTAACAAAGAGATTGACCTTATTATTGTATCCAATGATTCTAACAATTCATATAGAAGTGATTTCAAATTACCAAGTCAATAATATCAAAAATATTAACAAATATTCTTTATCAATTGGAATTTCCAAAAGAATGAAGTAGTGTATAGAGTATCTAATGGGATTTGAAATTGATTCAGTTGAAAATTTTTACAACACTTACTAACTTTACGAACTTATACTAACTCTTATTAACAATTATTTTTATTTTCATTTACTTTTCAAACACTTTTATTTATTGTTTATTTTATATATTGCTTATATTCATAAATTCTCTCTCTCTCTCTCTCTCTCTCTCTCTCTCTATATATATATATATATATATATATATATATATATATGTATGTATATATAATTGGAGCAATTAATCAAAATGAGTAATAATAAATAAACAAAAGTGAATATGATATAATATGTACAATATAAATAATGATTTTGTTCTTTTGTTTATTTATTATTACTCATTTTGATTATTTAGAAAAAATGAATTCAAGAGATGAAGAAAGAAAGCATGAGCGGATACGACATGATATTAAATGAACAAAAATATATTCACTTATCACCTTATAACCATTAATATATTAATGGCTATAAGGTGATAAGTGAATATATTTTTGTTCATTTAATATCATGTCGTATCCGCTCATGCTTTCCTTCTTTGTCTCTTGAGTATATATATATATATAGGTGACGGGGTTTAGTGCACGACCAATGTTTGGCGACCACGGCATTATGTGGGCTCGAGGTTCACTAGGAAATATAAGATAGGCTTAACGCCCAAATTGGATATAGAGTTGCCACCCGGATAAGACCTAGGACATATTGTACAACAACTAGATTCTACAGAGGTTCCCAATAGCTGTCCTCAGAGAATGGGTTTGGAAACTGAGTATGGGCTCTTGGAATGCCCACCCAAACTTACAGTTGGCCTTCGTGCATGTTTTGCATTTTATTACCTTTAATTATTAAGTTATTTCTTTATTAACATATAGATTGTGATTATTTCTTCCAAATTTTTGTAGCTGAGTCCAAGTTTGCATTAACTTCCAATTACATGCAAATTAATAGTAGTTCACAACATTTATTCCAAATAATACAAGACATTCATAAAAATGACGATAAATAAATAAATACACATGCAAAGAAATTGGAGGGGGGGGGGGAGAAATGAGTCATAACCCTTGATCCCGTAATAATAAAAAATAACAATAAAAATAAATAAATAAATTCAAGAACTAATTGGAGAATAAAATTTGATGATTAAGATCATCCTAAAGTTCCTACAATAAACAAAACATTATTCTCCCAAAAATACATAAAATCCTAGAAAAGAAAACCATAATGTTAATTCATAAATCAAATAAACGTAAATAGGAACAATCATCACATAAATATTCGATTAAGCAAGATATCACGATTATTATACAAAGGATTAAAGTTCAAACGAATGAAAATATATAAGGAACATAAATCACGTAAAGGAAACATAAGAAGTCAGAATCAGATTACACATGACTCTGATAATATGGTGGCACCTCATCAATGAGGCGTCACCTCTGGCCATAGAGGCGAAGTCACAATGCCTAAAGACAAAGAGGCAATGTGTCTGACTAATATACAATAGTAAACGTTACAAGTTTCTTAGATCTTAAGTAAGCAAAATCAAATACTAGTAACTGAGGACTTACAACTATACCTAATAATTTAAAAGGTCATATAATGGACATAACATAAAATGTAAGAACAAATAAGAAAATAAATAAATAGTTTATGTAAATTAAGAACTTAATGGTTAAAAATAGAGGCTCTTACTTCATAAGACAAATTTAATGCTCCTAACTAAGCCCTTAGAGACAAGCTTTGATTCCAATCCTCACTTGAATGTAAGAACTCCTCTTTCTCCTTGAAAATGAACCTTTAAGCCAACTCCTCCTTCTTTCTTTCTTTTTTTTTTGTTCCAGCCAACCAACCCCTTCTCTCAAAATGTCCTCCCTTTTTAAAGTCTTTTCCTATACTTTTTTAGGCTCCCCATGCTTCGACAAGACATCTTACCTCCTCCCTTTCATGTCATTGCTTATGTGTACCTTTTTAGCCATCTATTTTGACCCCAAAACCATATATTCACGTTAAGGGATTTATATTAGTCATTGTTGGCCCACCCACTTACCCATTACTGTCAATTCTCTATTTAATACTTGTGCAAGTAGGCTGTAAAAAGGTAGTGCCTCTTTGAAGTGGTGTCGCCTCATTGAAGTAGGTGCCATAAAGGCGGCACCTCTTCAGGCCTAAGGATTAGGCCTTTAGGCCAAACATGGGCTTAAGCTTTTAGGCTTGGTCTTATGGGCTAAGTTTTGAGGTTTAGGCATTTGGCTTTTAAGTCCATTCTTAAAAAGACTTTGGGCTTTCTTGCATTCAAGTTTTCTCATCGATAGGCTTTCATTGCAAAGTGATAAAACCGAGTGTCCATACACACACACACACACACATTATACATATTATTATTTATTTTTATTATTTATATTGTACATATTATATCGTATTCATTATGCTCCTTTTTATTTGATTATTTTGATTTTGTTCTTTGTTCATTTATTATTGCTCATTTTGATTAATTGCTCCAATTATATCCCTATTCACTATGTCTTAAATAATTGTAAGGTGATAAGTTAATATATTTTGTTCATTTAATATCATGTTGTATTTGCTCAAACTTTCCTTGTTCATCTCTTGAATTCATTCTTTCTAATAATAATATATATAAATAATTAGTTTTTATTTTTACTTGTATTCTTTTCTTATTCTAATTTTTCATTTTTATTATGATTCTAAAATTTCATAATAATAAAACTTATTTTTGTTTTATGAACTTTAATATAATTATCTTTATTGACAAAAAAAATATATATATATAACTATCTTGATGTATATTATTCTTTATCACATTTTCTTACTTAAATACTTTTCATTTCAATCTAAATGTGTTCTAATTTCTTCTTTTCAACTCTTGTCTTAATTCTTATTTCAATATTTTCTTTTTAACCAAATTGTTTTGTAACAAATTATCTTTTATTTGATTTCTTTTATGAATATGTGTTATGTGCATATTATTTGGTGTATTATTTCTTTTATGCTTATTTGTAAGTCTTTATTTTTAATTCAACCAAAACCCAAAATCTTTTATTTTTATAAATGTTTTCTTCTTTTCAATCCCCTTTTTGATAATGATTGTTGGAACTATCGAAAAAGCAATAATTTGTAATATGAATTTAATCTATTCAAGGTACAAAACTAATGTTTTGAAGCCTAATTTGATGGATTATCATATTATAAATTAAGGTCTTTAACATATTCAAACAATTATCATCATGAATCTTATTAAATCATTTTATTAAATAATCTTCTTGAATTGTTTTCTAAAAACTCATATTTCAAATATTCTTGTTTTTATATTTCTTTTTTAAATCACTTTTCCATCTTTTTCTTCATTTTAAAAGTTTTTTGTTCTTAAAAGAAATGGCTCTAAATCTCAATAACTAAAGACAATAAGGAGGAGTAGGTGCTTGCAAAGGTGTTTGCCTTTCGTATCTTTATTCTCTTTATTTTATTTTTGCTTGATGTATTTTCTTTATAGTATGTTACTATTAGAATTGCATGTTTAAGGATCCTCATGACATGAATACGATGATTTTTTCCCTTTTTTTTTTGCTATGGCTTTATTTATTATGCCAACATGATTGTCATGTCATGTAGAAATAATATGTATATCATATTAGTTTAGCATATGTTATGATTTATGCATCTTTCCATGTTCACACATCATATTTACCATGCTTATGCATCATTATGCCATGTTTATATATTTATGATTTTACCATAATTATTATGTTCATGCATATTATATATTGACTGGTGCTTGTGTGTATATATTGTGTTTGCATTTATATATAGTGGTTGATCCAAAATAGTATATATTTCTTGGAAGCATTGCATTAACTAATAATGTCAGCCATGTTTAACATTCAGGTAATACAGGGATACCTCATATATAAAGATTATGCTTATGCTAACATCAACATTTGAACCTAATACTTTATCTTAGGAGTGAATTTGGTTCCAAGTGAAAGATCTGAGCTTGCTTAGTCCCTAACCGAACAATTTATTGGGTGATACCAAGTGGTGACTTCCTGTTTCTCTTGGCTAGGTCATAGGGTTATACGTGCATTAATGTTATCCTTAGAAGCTCTTTTGGTATTTCCTACACATTCCCTCTATTTTCTTGTAATAAGCAAAAAAGAATTATGAACCAAATAGTGTCGAGTCGATGCACTAACATCAACACATTTCATGTTCCTTTTCTAATGCATTTCTTTTATTATTGATGATATTTGCACTTTTTCTTTTAATTTATTCTCACCCTTTTCACTTTGCCAAAAAAGGAAGAAGAGTGTAGTATTTTGAATGATTCTTGACAATTTGAATATTTAAATCTAAGTTACTCAAACTAAATGATTGATATATTATATGTAATAACATAAATGTTTGATAATTTGAATATATGAATCTAAATTACTCAACTTAAATGATTGATATACTATATATCATAGCATGAATGCTCGATAATTTGATATGACAACATGAATTTAAACTTAACCTAAGCATATATTGAAGGAGAGAATTTGAAAACCCCTTAGTATATGTTGAGGGGGAGTAACACTTCCTTAATGACACACGCACTTATGATTTATTGTTTATCATTTAAAATTATTTTTTAAAGTGAAAAAAGGAGATTGTTGATCATTTGCATGATTAATCTCAAATTAGCCTTTTTTTTTAATTTTAATAACTAATTTTGAATTACTAATTAATATATTTAATTATTTTTTAAGTGACCCATATAATCGTGAGCATTATTATTACCTTATTCTATTGTTGGTATTATTATTATGGTTGTTATATATATATATATATATATATATATATATATTAATGTTAAAAAAAGAGAAGAAGAAGACCAGTGGGTCATGGACACACCATAAAAGGAAGAGGGTTGTCTGCGGAAGAAATGAAGGAGCAGAAGTGGGAGCTTTTGAGTTTTAGGTGGTAAATTGCTTTTTAGTACCAAAATTTTTCTTCTTCTTCGTTTAACACCCAAACAAGCTCTGATTGATCCGAAACTTGAACCCTAACTTCTTCTCATCCTTTTCTACGCTTCCATAACTTTTATTTTGTGAATATCCATCCAGAAATGCCCATAATTGAAGAACAGTCAAACTAATTTCATTATTTCTCGTTGTTCTGATAGGTTTCGGGCATCATGATTGCATCCATTGTATTTCTCTCATCATCATAAATCTATAGGCACCAACCATGCATTCAATCTCAATGTCTAGAATATTTGGTGAATTTTTTAGGTAATTTCTCTTTGATTTTTTATCTATAATTCTGTGTATGTTTTGGGTTATTTGAGGCTTTAGATGTGTTATATATATTATTAGAAATATTTTGGTATAATTTGTTTGGTCAAGTGTTGTGTTTTCCAATGAGAATTCAATGGGTCCCACTCGAATTCCGATAATGAATAGTATCGACCCAAGATAAATCTATAATACTATTTTAATAAATAGTATAAATTATGGTGATCAATTTATGTAAATAGAGTTTAGTCAAATTCTTTATGGATTTTGAGAAATAAATCTCAAAAAGGTTGTAGTGGAAATTCTTTAATTTCCATTTAAATTAGTTAAATTGTTGGAGATAAATTCCTTTAGTCTCAAAAGTTATATTTAGAGTATTTCTATGTCAATTTCATTAATTCCATGACTTTTATAATTTTTCTAGAATTTTTAGAAATTATTATTAATTTGTTTATTAGATATTTTAAATAAACAAATATTATGAGCGGGAACTTTGAAGATTAGGCAGACAAGGATAAGTCAGTTGGCTCACTCCACTTATAAGTTAATATTTTGAAATGTATGTTAAATTTACGTATTTAAAGAAATATGGAACTGGAGATTTAATATGCTAGTTTTGATTACTATTGAGAAAATATATATTGTTTATATGGTTATTGATGACTATAACTAAATATATTATAGGTGCTCTCTTTTCCTGATATGATATTATAGGTGCTCTCTAGAAGAGTCTTGTACTGTAGCTCTCATAATGTCTTCGATGCCATCTATGACTTATCTTGTTATAGTTTCCAGTGATATTCTGGCTTATTTTCTTTATAGTTCTTGGTGCCATTCTAGCTTATTTTTTATTGTCTTCAGCAAGATAACTTTGTTTGTGTTCTTTAAGAAAGTGTTGTTGTGCTCTTGTTCTTAGATCTAAATCTTATATAAGATATTTTCTTTTATTTTCTTCATCCCCATTTTTCTCCTTTGCCTCTTTTCTTACTTACGAGCATCTTATCCTGGAATTGCCAAGGATTAGGGAACATTCTTACTATTAAAGCACTTAAAACCTCAATCAGAAAATACAAGCCTAACCTAATCTTCCTAATTGAAACAAAGCATCAAACTTTATACATGGAATTTGTTCGTTCAAAAATGGGTTATGGTTATGCTGTTTATGTTAATCCAATTGGAGCTACAGGTGGTTTGGCTTTATGGTGGAATGATGCATGGGGGGTGAAAATACAGAGTATGTCTTGTAACTATATTGATGCAGAAATTGAATAGGTCGTGATCTGGTGGTTCATTGGGGTTTATATGAGTTTAAGAAGGGGGGATTATCTGGAGGTCTTGGATCGACTAAAGCTACTTGATATTGGCTCAGATTAACCCTGGCTCCTCATGGGTGATTTCAATCTATGCCTCTCAGCTCATGAAAAATGAGGTGGATACTTCCTCACTCCAGGTTTGTTGTAACCTTTTATCTAATTTGTTGAGAATTGCAACTTAGTTAATCTTGGCTTTACGTGTAACCCATTTACTTGGCATAATAAGCAAATTGGATGCCAGAATATTAAAGCAAGGTTAGATTGTGCTTTAGTAAATGCAAATTGGAGATTACTTTTTGGCTTCTCTTAAATTTCACATGGATCATATTTAGGTTCTGATCATAGGTAGATTATTCTTCTTCTAGATGCAAAAGCTCCAATCAGTGTAAAAAAATTTAGATATGAAGCTAAATGGGACCTTAATCCTAAATGGGTAGGATTAATTAGTAACATTTGGGAGGACAGTTATCTTGGCAGACAGGGGTTACATTCTTTTCAATCTAAGTTACTAAATTTAAGAGCAGAATTAATTAAATGGTGTAAAAGGAAGGGCAATAATGTCTTAGATAGAATCAAGAACTTAAAAGCTATGAGAGAAGAGCGGTTGAATGGAGACTTCACTGAGTCAAGTAAAGAAGACAAAAAGCTTCTAAATGATTAGTTAAAGAAATTATACTTGCAAGAAGAAGTTAATTAGCAACAGTGTGCCCATGTACATTGGTTAAAATATGGTGATAAGAATACTAAATACTTTCATTTAACAACAGTTCAAAAAAGGAAAATGAATAAACTAAAGCGATTAAAGAAGGATGATCGCAGTTGGATATCCTCCTAAGCAAATATCATTCAGGCAGCAGTTGTTCATTTTAAATTGATTTACAAGAAAGAGGTGACCTTAAATCTTGAATAAGTATTACAATGGGTCCCAACTTTGGTTACAGAAGATATGAACAAAGTATTAGTTCAAGATGTCACTCTTTAAGAAATACATGAAGCAACTTTTTTCCATGGGGAAGCTTAAATCCCCAAGACCGGATGGGTTTTTAGGAACTTTGTATCAAACTCATTGGAATGTAATCAAAAAAGATTTATGCTCTTTAGTTAAAGACTTCTTCTCTACCGGTACACTTCCTAACTATTTGAATCAGACATTAATTGCTTTGGTGCCAAAAACTAAGAATCTACAATCTCTGCATGATTTTTTACCAATAAGTTATTATAATTATAGTTATAAGATTATTTCTAAAATTCTTGCAAACAAGCTGAAAGCTTTGCTGCCATCAATTGTCACTCCAAATTAAAGTGGATTTGTAAAGGGCAAGAATATACAAGATAACATTATCATCACTCATGAAGTCATGCATGGTTTTAGAAATCAATTTAAAGGCAAATAAAATTTTTTTTTCTTTAAAACCTGATTTTTCTAAAGCCTTTGACAAAATTGATTGGGATTTTTTATTTGTTGTTCTTAAAAAGCTTTACTTCAACAGTAATTGGATCAAATGGATCAAAGAATGTAATTCTTCAATCACTTATTCTATTTCTATTAATGGGCAGAATACCAAGTTTTTTAAGGCTTTTGAGGTCTCCGGTAAGGGGATCCTTTGTCCTCATACCTCTTCATCATCTTATCTGATGTGCTATCTTACATGCTCTTGGGACATCTAAATGTAAATGCACCTTAATGGAATTAAAATCACCAGGATCTCTCCAAAACTCACTCATTTGCTTTTTATAGATGACTTTATCATCTTTGGAAAGGGTAGTTTAAATGACCCTGAAGTTATTCGATAAATTATAGCTTCCTATTTTCACTTCAGGTCAAAGTATCAATTTGAGCAAATCTAATTTTTTTTTTAGCAAAAACGCCTCTCTTGTAATCAAGCATTATATTTCTAGCCTCTTTTATATACAAGAATCTTCTTATTCATCTAAATATTTAGGCTTCCTAATTGAATGGGCTAAGTCCAAGAGTATGACATGCACTTTCCTTATGAAAAGAGTTAAAGATAAAATCTAGAGTTTGAAAAGCAAGTTTCTTTCTCCTACAAGTTAGGAGGTGATGATCAAAGTGGTTCTTTAAGCTCTTCCTACTTATGTGATGTCATTGGTTCAAATCCCTTCTTTAGTCATTAAAGAAATATATAAAATAATTAGAAGATTTTGATGGTCCCAAAGTGTTGAAGATTGAAAAGTTTTTTGGATAAAATGGGATGATATGACAAAGTTGAAGCTTGATAGAGGCTTGGGATTCAGGCAACTAAACCACTTTAATATTACTCTTCTGGCTAAAATGGGATGTAGGCTTATTCAAAATTTAGAGCCTTTGAGCATTAGACTTTTGCATGGTATATATTTTCTATTTTCAAATTTTTTAAAAGCTTCAAAGGGTTTAAAACCCTTTTGGATTTTGTCCAGCATCCTTGTCAGGCGAGAGCTTCTTAAAGCAGGTTATAGGTGCAATGTTTATAACGAGCAAAATATTAATATTTGGCGAGACCCTTGGGCTTTATCTTTGATAAATTTCAGAATCATCATCACTGAACCTTATGCTTGTAATCTTTATCTAGTGAAGGACCTCACTGATCATAGTTCGGGAACATGGGATATGACTAAATTACAGCGTGTTTTCTTTGTGGATGAGTAGTTGGCTATTACTAAAATCCCAATTTCTTTTATAAGAGGCACTGATAAAATCATTTGGCATCCCAATAAAAATGGAGTTTTTATGTTAAATCAACCTATCATTTTCTCAAATAAATGCAAGTTTTGCAAATTTCTTCTTCTCCTTCTTCATTATTTTAGCATAACAGCCTATAAAAGTCAATTTGGTCTTTATCTTGTCCTCCTAAAATTAAAATGTTTATTTAGAAATATTGCAAAAATGGTCTTTCCATAAGTGAAAATCTAAATAAAAGGTTTGGTTTAATTGTTAAGTCTTGTCCTAGGTGTTATCATAATTGTGAATCTCTTGAGCATCTTTTTTTTTTTTTATAATCATTCAAGATTGGTATGGCATGGCTCTCAATTGGGTTATTATCCTAGTGCTTTGGGGTTTAGTAATTTCTCTGATTGGTGGAACAATGTCATGCTTATGTTAAAACAACTCAAACTGTAAGATTGCGATTCAATTTCTGGAATCCAGGCATACCTCTGTTCTATAGGAAATAGAAACTCTTGCTAAAGATATCATTGACATGAGTGCAAGGAGGAAATTTCAATTTCAATTCATTTCTAGATTGACTAACAAAGTTACAAGCTAATTGTCAAAGCAGAACTCTTCCTTGGTTTTAGATTGTAACTCATTCAATATTCATCCTGAGTTTCTTAGAATTGTATTCTTAAATCAATAATGTATTTTTACATTCATCTTTAATTAACTGATTTTTATAGTTGTTCAAATATATATCTATATATATACATAGTTATTGATGATAATATTATGGATGAGAAGTAAGAATATTGTTGTTGTTATTTTATTTTTAAGTTATGGCATTTCCATTAAAATTTATTTCATATTTATTTGTATAAAGAGATTTTGAAAAAGACTGGTAGAATGGGCTGCCTTATGGGTGTCATCAAAACCGTGTGTACATTGGTATTGATTTGTAAGTTAGGCCCTTGTTTATATGATATGTGAAAAGACTCGGTTGATGCATACCTCTTGGGCGTATTGTGATTGATGATTTACAAGGACTGGTAGCTTGGTTGATGCTTAGCTCTCGAGAACCGCTAGTAAATATTTAGAATAAGAGTTTGAGTGTGATTGGTAGCTCAGTAAAGCTTAACTCTTAAGAATCGATAGTCCTTTATGGATAAGAGAGCCGATTGGCTATTAGATTTATGGTTTAAGATTCTACCATAATTTTCTACTTAAAATATTTTAAACAAAGGGTATTTGTTGTAAAGGTGTTTATGAGACTTTATAAAATTCCTTTAGATTGTTAATATGATCTTGGTAAATTAAGGATTTTAAATATAAATTATAAATATTATATTTCTATAAAAATTATTTAAATAAAGCAAATTTTTCAAAACAGCATGCATTTCTTTATATTAGCTTACTTGGTGAGGTCTGACTCCCCACAACTATTTTTCAAGGATCTTGGGAGTCTACAATTAGTCCTTATCCTCTGTAACAAAATTTTTCTTCACCGGTTGCTTTATGTAGGTTATTGTAGTATTATTAGAATTTATGGAATAATTTAGTTATGTAGACACCGCAGTAGCATTGTAGGAATTATTCTATTGGTATTTATATGACATTATAATTTGTATTCTTATATACTTGAATTGAAATGTTGGTGATTTAATGATATTAGAATTGTGGTGATAGAGTTTAATTATTTTGGGAGTGTTATTTGTATTTTATAGATTTTGGTTTGTTTTCGGTACAGAGGAAGTTCTGTTGGATTTTCGTTAAAATTTTAAGTGGTTAATTTTATTATGATAAATATTTAGGCTTACTACGAGTTTCAGAAGCTTTATGCTTTTCAATTCTCTAGTGTTGGTCGTGTGCCCTTGGGGGGTTTGAATCGTGACAATCCTAGTTGTGATCAAGCCCTTCATGATCCTAAAGAAGAGAAACTTCATTGTTGTAAAGGCATAGTAGTAGCCCTCACAATCATGACCACAGGTTCACAATGGTGACCAAACCTATCCTAATCATGAGCTTTAAGGCATTCATAAGGAGTTCAAGTCTAAAACTCTTCATGATCATAAAGAGGATCACATGTGAGGTGGTAATTTTATAACGAGCACAATATTAGAGGCAACAATCACTTTTTTTATCCTTATGGTCGCGATCTTTTAAATTCCTATAAAAAGCAAAACAAACATTTAATAGAGATGGAGGAGTTATTGATGAATTTATAGACCTCAAACAACTATTTTTCAAGTGTCCACTACAAATACATGCCACAAAACTCATATATAATGGTTAGAGAGTTGTTGAACTAATTTCTTTGTGAAATTCTATTGTGCATTAAAAGCCTTAATCAAATTCCCTTTGCATTTAATTCTTGTTACCAAACTCTTAAGAGAGTTGAGGTGTGCTTGCAATAGGTTTCTCAATTATACTCTTTATTTAGAGTTAAAGATTTGGGTATTGAAGAACTTTAGCTTAGATTTGTGTTGAGCCTAGTGAAAAAACACAAATTGTTATGAGGTTTTGCACTAGCACAAGTGATTGTAAGGTTGGTATTGAACTTTAAAACACCTTTCTTGTACAATCTTAATAATAAGATTTGAGTGAAAGTTTAAAAATCCTAACTTGTGAAAGTTAGGGAATGGAGTAGAACTGTTAGAAATCAAACTACTATAAATTGTATGTCATTTTTTTTTTACTTTTATCTCTTCTAATTTCTTTTTAAATTGTTAATTTTTCTTTAAATTTCCAATTCTTCCTTTAATCAATTTAAAACTCTTATTTAGCCCCTTCCTCTAGGGTGTTTTTCATGTATTATGTAGAGTTTTTTTTTTATAATTTAATGACTGCAAAATGAAAACTAAATGCAATTGGAAAAGTTAGAAAAATAATTGACCAAATATATAAGTTTTTTTTTAAAAATAATTTGAGGATATGGATGTTTACAATGTAAGAGTTTAAATGACCCAAGTTGAGTTGAAATTTGCATAATTCAAGTTTGCTTCATTTATTATTGAACCAAACTCATAATATTACTTGATATTTGTGAATTGTTTATAATAAAAATTTTAGAAATATAATCTATAAATTAAAATTATCTAAGAAAAATAAAAAATAAACTGTAAAATATAATAAAAATTATGATTTTATTATAATAATATTGTTCTAATAATTTTTATATTTATCTATAATATATATGAAAGTATGAGTAGAAAAAAAAATTGGACAAAATAGTACATGTGTTTTTTATATAATAACATAAATATTTTAATTTATTTTTTAAAATCCAATGAAAATGGTTTAAGTTTATATTTTAAAAATTTTATAGTAAAAAATTAGATAAATTTAAAGTAAATTAAAATAATTTATAAGGTTCATATAAAAGCATTTTGGAGAAATTATTATTTATAATCTATTACATATTACATATAAATTACAACTAATTTTTTCTAATTAATATAATCTACATAATTTCGTATTATTTACAATCCATATCAAATAAAATAAAAAATATTATAACTTGATGATTAAAAAATAATAAATGTATATGAATTATGATTGATATTTTATGTTGAGTTTTATCCCAGTATTTAAATCTTCTAGTAATCTTATAATCTCTATTAAAATGGATAGAGAAATTTATGCATTTCAAGCATATAAAAGGTTTTCAATAATAATTAGACTTTTATTTGAAATATAAACTTATAATTTCATATTCTCAAAATAACTTTAATATTACTGTATTAAAAATTATTATTATTTATTTTTTCTTTAATTATGTTAAGGTAAGGATACATGAATAAAGTTTACACGATCTGTTGTTACTTTATTCTTCCTTTTTTTTTTTTTTAATCTCATGCAATAGTTAGCTGGGATATATATATATATATATAAAAGATATGTAGCGTAACTGTAAGTTTTTTGCTTGGTGGGGAAATGAAATGCAATAATATGGGTTATTTCAATTAGTGAAGTAGAGAAGAGATATGAATTTTTTTAGACAAGAAATATATATTTTGATATTTTTACTATGTATCAATTTATTGATTAAATGCCCCCATAGTTACCTAACTTTCGATTTATTTTATTTTAGATACGAAATTTTATTTTATATTTTTTTAATACCCATATTTCAATTTAAATATCAACCATCAACCTTTTAGTGGTAAAATATTAACAAAATCACCAATTGAAGAATATTTTATGAATATTCTTGATGTTAGCTTTCATGTCATATTCGACTCTAATTGTACATATTGTCATTGACCTCTAATTTCATGCACATATTGTCACTGAATTCTAATTTTATTTTAATTTGGATACTCAATTTCAATTTTTATCTTTCAATACCAAAATATTTAATTTAAATTAAAATTTTAACTTAATCACTCCTAATTCTATCAGGTAAATTATTCTTATCATATCAATATTTAACTTTTTAATATTTTAATATACATAAAATTTAGATATATTTTAATTAAAATTAAATTGTATGTTATTTATATTATATAAAAATATTTTATTTAAATTTAAATTATAACTTAATTAAGCCTATTCTATAAGTAAATTATTTTTATCATATTAATATTTAACTTAACATTTTTAATATATATACAATTTCAATATATTTTATATCTTAAAAATTATAATGTTAATATATAATTTTTTTAAAAATTTAATCTTAAAAATCTAGTTAAATGAATAAAATTATTAAATTTTGTGTTTATATAATAACAATAATATTCAAATCATTTTAATATTTAAGTTTCCCATATTTTTAATATCTTTTCTTTAATATGTTTTGCTTTTTAAATAAATAAAGCTTAAAATATATATTTAAAATATTTTTTTAATTTTTAGTAATTTAATTAAGAAATAAATTTTAAAAAATTATATATTAATAATATAAATTTTTGAGATATAACATATATCTAAATTATATGTATAATAAAATATATTAAAAAGTTAAATATTATTGAGAATAATTTACTTATAGAATTAGGTTAATTAAGTTATAATTTGAATTTAAATAAAATATTTACATGCAATCTAATTTAAATATATCTAAATTTTATGGATATTAAAATATTAAAAGTTAAATAATAATATGATGAGAATAATTTATTTACTAGAATTAGGACTGATGAGGGTTATAATTTTAATTTAAATAAAATATTTTATATTAAAAACAATATAATTTGAAATTCGAATTGAAACAAAATTAAAATTCAATGACCATATGTATATTTAAGGTCAAAGATGACAAGGAAGCTAACATGGAAAATATTCTATACATATTATTAAACTAGTGACAACATTAGCACTTTACCATCTGATAATTGATAGTTGATACTTAAATTGAAGCTTGGATACCAAATAGATATAAATTAAAATTTGATATCCAAAATAAAATAAATTAAAATTTAGGTGACTATGGGTGTGTTTAACCCATAAATTTATACGTATATGATCAGTACTTTATTTTAACAAAAATATTCTTATTTTCCAAGTTTTAGATAGAAATAGCTATATTATGCGTATAAATAAATTAAAATAAAAAAAAATTAAAAATAGTATTTTGTTTAAAGTTAAATATATGTTTTGAATATCTATATAAATAATAAATGATACCCCACATATATATTTCTATTTAATTAAGATTTTTATTTTCTATACAGGTTACTTGGAAAATAAAGGTAGCTAGAGACGTTCAGGAAAAAGTTTCTTATACATAAGACTCCCGAAACAAGAAGGAACATTCTCCTAATTGGTTTAGGATTCCTATCCAAAAAAAAAATTCTATTCCTTTTAGGTTTAAGTATCACTATCATTATAAATAGGACCCCATATCTCTCATTTTCATTCATTCTATTCTCTTATGCTCTCATTGTTCTCCTCCTCTCTTTAGATTCCCTCTATATCTTCTGACTTAAGCATCAGAGGGTTTATGGGAATCTTTCCCAACTCTTACCTTGCCCTTTATTGATCATTTGCAAGGTTCCAGCTTAAGAGTTCCAAAAAATAAGTTATCAAGTGGTGTCGTTTATGGGAACTCTTAGGAAAAAGTCATTCGTGCATCTGCCAAATTAAGACGTTAACACTATGATTTCCAGCCCACCGTCAATCATGACTCCTAATACTTACATCAATCTCTCTATTCTCATTCATCTAATCACTGTGATAGCACTTTTCCCAACGGCGGTACCCCAACTACTTTCCCGTATGTCGGACCTTAATCTGGTAATATGCACATTCCTCTTGGAAACACCCAGAGATGGTCGGCTCTCAGTACCGACTTCCTGTATTATGCCCCCTTACAACATCATCACCGACCTATACCTTCCGTACCCTTTCCAAATCTAACAGAAACACTAGCCATAACTACACCTAACCTAAACATCGTAACTCAAATACTCAACCTCAACCTAACAAATAAAGAAGCAATGATACAAAACATCCAAGCCCATATAGCCTTAATGCAGCAATAATTGAACACCTTAATTCAAAGTGGTAACCCTAGACCAGCTAATATAGAAAATACCATGCCTCTGGAATTGCCTAGAGGGAGCAAGCAAAAGATAAAGCTCCAAAAGAAGAATCTAGCTCCACAATTTTGGCTCTCAATAATTCAAAATTAACCCGAAAGGTTAAAGAGGTTATATATAAAACCCACATGAGATCGAGGAAGGAAGATGAATGTATTATGGAAGGCAAAATACCATTCATAAAGAGGATAACCCAGATAGAAATCCCAACCAAGTTTAGGATACCATAATTGGATTAATATGATGGAACTGGAGATCCCGTCAACCATGTATCCTTGTTCAGAACAAGAATGTTGCTTCAGAACGTAAATAACAGCATCATGTGCAGAGTTTTCCCAAGCACGCTCACGAAGAATGCTAAAAAATGGTTTCACCTGTTTCCTAAAAACTCCATCACTTCTTTTGAAGACCTAACAGAGAAGTTTCGAACTAGGTTTATCACCAACATTTCCCTAACCAAAAACATCAATGACCTCCGAATGTGTCGGCAAGAGGTTGATGAATCACTATGAAGCTACCTAGATTAGTTCAATAAAGTGGCTATACAAATTGAAAATCCTGTAGATGAAGTTGCCATCGAAGCCCTAAAAAATGGCACCAAACTCAAAAAAACTCAAAGATAAGATAATGACAAAAGAACCAGGCACTTTAGCGGAGGTGATGGCTATGGTGATCAAAATAATAAAAATGGATGAAGACAAAAGGATGCGAAGGGAGGAGGAAAAAGCACCAGCCAGAGAAGAGACATTAAGGACTAGAAGAGGAAGCTTCCGACGAATAAATTTTAGAAACCCAGTGGAAAAATTTGAAAAGGAAGTCAACAAATACATACCTTTAAATACCTATAGATCCAGGGTCCTTATATGGGTTAGGCATAATAAGGTGGAATTACCCCAGCTAGTATAATAAGCCCAAATCAAAGAGCCACACAAGATAGAGGACACTATTGCTAGTATCACTAGGACTATAGGCATGACATAAAGGCCTACCAAGAATTAAAAAATTCTTTAGAAAGACTGGTGCAGAATGGCAGACTCAGCAATTTCATTGACACATCCAGAGGGACAAGGAATCTAGATGTATAAGGACGAGACATGCCAGAACTAAAAAAGGCCTGGACTGAACTAGCCGGGGTCATTAACATGATAGTCGGAGGATAAAATGCTAAGAAAAGACCTAAGAGAAGCCGAGGAGAAGGACCAACCCACAAAAAGAGAGAGGTCATTATGTTTGATTGTGAGGATGGGGAGCATGTTCAACACCTACACAATGACGCCTTGGTGGTAAGTGCATACATTAATAATTATCTAGTAAAAAGGTTATTGGTCAACAACGGGAGCACCATTAACACACTGTATTGGAATGCTTATAAAGTAATAGGGGGTTTTGTCATTAACCTAAAAGCTATCCAAAATCCCATGACTAGCTTCTGCGGAGGAACCATACAGCCAATGGGAATTACAGAGTTAAGTCTGGAATTCAAAAATTGAGACATTAAAGAAACAAAAGTCATTAAAGCCCTATTCAATATAGTGGATCTCTCATTGACATATAATGACATCATAGGATGGCCAACACTCTATGAAATTGATGCAGTCACAAGTATCCAACACCTAACCATGAAGATTCCAATCAAGGGCAGAACTCTTACAATCCGTGGAGATCAGCACATGGCTAGGCAATGCTACCAGATGGCAATCAAACCTTAGACAGAAGCATTCGCCCTAGAGACTTGGGAGATAGAGAAACAAGGAGCCGAACCTGAATTGGTCGACGACACTCAAACATTATAAATTACTGATAGGAAGATGGTAAAGATCAGCAATGAACTTGACTTTGAAACCAAGCAAGGAATAAGTGAATTCCTCACCAAGCACTTAGGAGGATTTTCCTCTCATGCGTCAGAGATAATTAGAGGAGATCCTCATATAGCTTAAACATTAGACCAGGGGTGCAACCAGTGATCTAGAAAAAATGAAATCTTGCATACAAGAGGTAGAAGATAATCATCAAGGAAATAAAGAAGTTACTATAAGTCAGATTCATCAAAGAGGTTACCCACCCGGAATGGGTAACCAATGTGGTGCTAGTAAAGAAATCAAACAACAAGTGTAGGATGTGCGTGGACTATACTGACCTCAACCGGGTGTGTTTTAAGGACAGCTACCCCCTGCCAACAATTGATCATCTAGTAGACTCTATTATCGGCCATGGTTTATAAAGTTTTATAGATGCAGCGCAAGGATATCACCAGATACCAATGAAGGAAGAAGACCAAGAGAAAATATCCTTCATCACCGATGAAAGTCTTTACTACTACAAAGTAATGCCCTTTGGATTAAAGAATGCTGGAGCCACATATCAGAGGATGATGAACCATGTATTCCGAGACCAGAATGGGAGAAATGTGGAAGTATACGTGGACGACATTATTATCAAAAGCAAGCATGCAGATTAACACCCCATGGATTTAGATCAGGTCCTTCAATTGTTGAACGAGTCCATGATTAAGTTAAATCTGGAAAAGTGCATCTTCGAAGTCAAGATAGGAAAATTCCTAGGATTCATGATATCCTATCGAGGTATTGAGGCCAACCCGGAAAAGATGGAAGCCATTCTTGAAATAAAGGTTCCGAAAACCATCCACGAACTACAAAAGCTCAATGGAAGGATCACAACTTTAGGGCATTTCATCTCTTGCTCGGCCAAGCGGTGCCTTCCACTATTCCGAGCTTTAAAAAATTCCAAGAAATTTGTTCAGACGGAAGATTGCCAAATGACTCTTGAAGTTATTAAAAAATTCATTTCCTCCCCACCTCTACTTAGTAAACTAGTTCTGAAAGAAATGTTGTACTTATACCTTTCAATTGACCAATAATGTATAGCTTCAGTACTAATAAGGGAGGAAAAGAGCCAACAAAGCTCGATTGTCATGACCCAAAACAGGGGCCATGACCGGCGCTAGAGAATTGGAATTCTTTCGAATCCGAAACCCGTAGCAAGCATAAAAATAAAATAAACATGCAATAATAATAATAACAATATTAAATGCAGTAGAAATAAAAATCATAAATATCATAAATATCATAATAGTATTTCACCAACTGGATTTAAGTCAAATCTCATCTCATATATATATAAAACTCTTTTAATACAAATCTAGTTCACATAAAATACAATATCTCACATAAATAAAATACATAAAATCCTATAATTAATTTACAACTACTGCAGTGTCTAGATTATAAAAATAAGACTCAGAGAAGCAGTTTACACAAAGAAGCCGGGGCGGAAGAAATCCGGCGTACAGGCCTGCTACTGAGGTCTGAAGATGTTGACTCTCCTGAAAAATTGTCAACAGAGGGGAGTCAGACCTCACTGAGTGAATTACTATAATATATATACATGCATACTAAATGACAATGCATACAATCATCAGTATATATATAATATGTATATATATACAGGCAATACACACAGATGCAGTAAAATCATTTTGTATATTTTTTTATTAAAAATCACAGTTTATGAAGGATCAAATAGAACCCTATGATATCGAAAACCTCAGACAGTGTTAGACAACACTCTAGCCATACAGTCTCACTTAATCCAAATATATCCACTTAATCCATTTAGACAGTAGACTGGCCTCGAGACACTAAGTCAACCGAGCTCCAGCAGTTTGACTGCCACTGTGATTGGCCCCGAGACACTTGGTCAACCGAGCTCCAGCAATCACACCCAAATCACATCTCACACATCAAATGATCATAATCAATCAATATCCACAAATAGGTTAGTAATATAGCCTAAATACTATAGGCGTACCGGTACGTACTCGGTCATAATGCTGCCCACTAGGTAGCACGTTCTATCGATATCCTTCACTTTAAATATAAAGCATACATTCATAAAAATAAATGATGCATGAATTTCAATAAAATAGCAACATAAACCATATATATACTGGAAATATACCAAAAGTAAACCAGGTATATTTGGAGTATATATACGTCAAATCAATCCAATCAAATTATAAATTAAGCTAGAAATATATTTAAAAACATTTTAAATATAGTTTATTAACAAAACATGCATATAATTTAATATATACCAAAAATAAACTAAAAATAAACCAAAATATACTTAAATACAAATCACATTATTTATGCATTTTAATCAAAATAAAACGTATATTTCTAAATCATGCATCCTAAAGCATATATATATAGTATAGTAACTCATCCTAGTGCGCTCCACGAGATGGATCCGATGGGCCTGGTCCACTAGCCCTCGGTCTCGGTGCAACTAGACAAACAATAAATAACCGACATCAAAATAAACTTAACAGAAAATCCTAGAATTCGATCTAGAGTATTAAACACAGAATTGAGATTAGGGTTCGACCGGACATCACGTTTTACGAGAATTCTATCGAAAATTCGGCAGAACCTCCCTTGTAAAACGGACATCTCTCTACTCAAAGAGTAGAGCTGACCCTGCAAAGAAACACACTTCGAAAACATAGGCACAACAACTCATCCACAACCCCTCGGTCGGACTCCAAACTACAGTCTACCGATCGGAGTCCACAAACACAGAACAATTCAGGAAATACCAAAAATATCCTTAAATCACAGAAATTCATTTTATAAGTAGAAATTACATAATTAACCTTAAAAAATATTAAAAACCAATAAAAACTCATTTTATTAGAAAAATCGTATATTATATATATAATTGAAAATAATTCACAAAAAATAGTTTTAATTAGTTAAAAATACCAAATAATTTGTAAAAATCATTTTTATACCTTAAATAACTATTAAAACCAATTAAATTACATTTTTAGCCAATTTAGGGTAAAATTACCAAAATACCCCTATATATATAAATATACTAAAATTACTTCAAAAATTCACCAAAAATTATACAATTATCCAAAATTAATTTTCTCAACATATTTATCAATAATATCAATAATTAAACTCAATTATCCAATTAAATTCAATTAAAAACACAATTAACCTAATTTTTCCAAAATTACATAAACTTAAATAATTCAAAATAAATACATAGAAATTCATAAAAATTCCAAATAAATTCCTATAACTCATTTCAACACCTAATTTAACCATAAAACACAATTTCATAATTTAAATAATTAATTTCCGAAAATTAGAAAATAATATTAAAATATTCAAAAATACCCAAAAATCAAAATAATCTCAAAAGATTCCACAAAAATTCGTACATGTATATTAAGCTACTGGGATCAACATTTGTGAAGGGAGTTTTCATGAATCAATCAATTCAAAGCTCAAAAAATTCAAAAACCCTAATATGGCTGAAATGGAAAATTCAAAACCTAAACAAATCAAGACCATTTAAGCTCAAACCAAAGCTAGAATCACACTCACTAGAGCTCAAGGAGAAGAAAGAGACCAGCGGTGTCGAAAATGGTGGTCGGAATCGCAAGGTGAGAAGAAATGGAGCTTTCGGCCGGAAATGGAAGAAAAGGGACAAGCCGGCGCCGGGGAAGGAGGCTGGGGGCGGCGGAGCAGCTGGAAGTGGTGAGCAGAGCTGTTGGTGGCACACCGATGGTAGGTGGTCGGGATTGCAGCGGTGAGGGGAAGGTAGTCGCGCACGGGAAGAAGAAGAAGAAGAAGAAAAGAAAAGAAAAGAAAAGAAAAAGAAAAAGAAAAAGAAAAATAAAAATAAAAAAAAAGAAATAATAAAATATTATGTATTTATTATAGTATAGTGTATAAATAAAATATGTGGAAAAATTGCACACCACACATTATTATATTAATTTAATAAACAAATAATAATAAAATATTAGGGTAATATATTAAACCCTAATTAGATAAATAATTACATACATAGGCTTTATTTAGTAATTTAAAAATACGTATGAGTTCATGCAAGTCCGAAAATATATTTAAAATAATTAATAATAAATTATTTACGTGAAAATTTCCCCGAAAATGAAAGTCTCGGGAAAATTTTACGTAAAGCACTGTAAATAAGACACAATAATTAAAATAGGTTTTATATACATATCAACTCATAAAAAAAATATCATAATATATACAAAAATTATTAACACTGTATATCCCGATACAGTATTAAAAATATTTAAAAACACGGGATATTGCACCGATATACTATATCAGCAAAATACTTTGAGGATCTGAGATTCGGTACCCAACACTAGATAAACTGGTTATGGTTGTCGTCCATGCATCTCGAAAACTTAGACACTACTTCCAGGCTCATCCCATTATTGTACGAACAAGCTTCCCCTTGTAGAAAATTTTACAAAGACCTAAGACTTCGGGCAGATGGGTCTGATGGTGAGTATTACTCAGAGAATTTGATGTTGACTATGAGTCTCGACAGTAGGTGAAAGCTTAAGCACTAATAAATTTTGTTTAAGAAATGACGCTAAAAGATCTCACTACCACCAGAGCACTAAAATGGAAGCTCTATGTCGACGGGGCATCCTCCACTCAGGGATCCGGCGCCAAGATCATCCTTAAAGGATCGTATAAAGTTCATATAAGATATGCAGTTTGAATAAAGTATAACGTACTAAATAATGCGACAGAATATGAGGCACTTATCACATGACTGAAGTTGGCTACAGAAGTCAAAGCTGAGCATCTCATAATACACTTCGACTCCTAATTGGTAGTAAACCTGGTTAACAGGACATTCCATATTAAAGATCCGAGCATCGCCAGATATATGAAAAAAGTTATGCAACTCCTGAAGAAGATCGAGCAAGACGGGGACAATGAGAGATAGTCTAGATATGCTGAAATGAAAACTCTGAGGCTAACCTCTTGGCCAAGTCAGCAGCTAAAGATAATTAGGCATTTAAAGTTATGGAGATCATTAAAACACTAACAAGACCCAACACTGAGGATCCAAAAATCCTGGACGTACAAGAAGTCTTAGAATGGATGAAATCGATAGTCCAATATCTGGAAAATGGGACACTTTCAGAAGATAAGCTGAAAGCTCAAAAATTGAAGATGAAGGTAGTCCACTACTCTATCCATCATGGGGAACTCTATAGAAAATCCCTTTCACACCCATGTGTAGACACTCAATTTCGGGATGATATGTTATGGATGTAACAAAAGGACTCCAGTGATGAAAATGTCTTCGAAACTTAATCCTTAAAAAATTCTAAGGGCTTTTAAAGGAAGGATTTAATGTTTTCAGGGACTAAATCGCAAAGTTCTTTTTAGGACCTAATTGTAAAATTTAAATTTTTTGGGGGCCTTTTTGTAATTAAATGTTAAAAAAAGTGCGTCGGAATTCTATAATTCTGATCGAGATTGTATAATTCCGATCGGAATTACACAATCCCAGTTGGAATTGAATTCTTCTGTTTTCCTATTTCTAAATTGCTTCCAATTTAGTGTTTTAATTGGTTTAAACTTCCTAATTAATTCAATCTAAATTGATTTAAACTTCCTAATTAATTCATTTCTAATTGATTTAAAATTCTTGAATACACTTTAGGAATTAAAATCACATTAGGATTGGGGTTAGGCCTCCTGGTTCTACTATAAAAGAAAGGAAGGAGCAGTGGAAGAAAGGAGGGAGGTGCAGAAAAGAAGACGGTAGGAGGAGAAAAAGGCGTAGAAAAGAGGAGAGGAGAGAAAGAAAATTATATTTTTTTATTTACTCTTAATCAAAAATTACTTTTGATTCATCAATTAATTCACAACCAGTGAAGGATTTTTTGAAGAAAAGATTCGAAGACTTATAAAGAACATTGAATCACAAATCTGAGGAGCACCCTGATCATCCATAAGCATATCACATTCTTCTTCTTTTATTTATTTATTTATTTTTTTATTTGTTATGCTATTTATTTTATTATAATTTATTCACTAATTATTTATATTTTTATGGTGATTATGGAGGAAAACACATAGTGATTATATGAGGAAGATGAAATCCACAGAAGACTATGGATCAAGCCTATGGAGACTTAGTTTTTAGGATTTTTTTATTTTTATTGTCTTTATTTTTATTTTATTCTTTATTTTTATTAATTATTTTACGAATTAATGTAACAGCCCCAATAGTGGGAATAATAATAAAATTATGTGTGTGGTTGTATGATTTTTTTTTAAATTGGTTAGTAAAATTAGGTTTCAATTTGGTAATCATTTAAAATCAATGGAGGAAATAGATTAATTTAAGTTGCATGTTAATAAAAATTAGGATTTTAGTAAGGATTAAATTAATTATTTATTTGATCTTATTTAATTGTTTTTTTTTATGTTTTTTATTAGTTTTGTGTGTTTTGGGTTTTAAGCCCACTTTAGGCCTTGATTTATTTAGCTAAGTTTTAGTAATTCTTTTAGCCCATATCATTTAATAATTAATTAGGTTTAATTAATTAAAATATATTTTTAGGTTCATAATTAATTAGATTTTAGGTTAGAAATATCCTTAGGCCTATTTACTTAATTAGACATAGGCCCACTTAATTTAATTTAATTAATTTAGACTTAACTCACTTAATTTAAGCCCTTTTTCATAATTTGTAGATTTAAGATCATTATTTAATTAAAACATGTAGAATTAAACCCACTAATTTAAATGCCTTCATAATATGTAGAATTAGGCCTAATTTTTATTAAAATTAATAGACTTAGGTTCCTTTAATTAAAATTAAAAGGATTAGGTCTTTCGGTTCGCTTATATATTAAAACATGTAGATTTAACTCATTTAATTAAAATCCATGTAGATTAGACTAACTTAGGGATTATGTGATTTATTGAATGCATTATTTACTTGTATATTTCATGACTAGTTTGCCTTGGAGTTTATTGTTTTGGGTTTATATGAAATTGCATGTATATAGAGGATAAGATAGTAATTCATAAAGTAATTCTAAATGAACACAAGACTGAAAGAAGTTGGTATTCCGTATCTAGAATCTCCTGGTTGTGGTGCTAGCTTTCTTTTAGGGAATCGAGTACCACTTTTTTGATTTGTCCCAGTTATTACCCTGGGTGGCGACTCCTTATCTCCATGCCATGTCTTTGTGATAATGGTTAGTGTGTTCTTTAGAGCCTTGAGCTCAAACAGTGTCGCGGTTGTTAAAATCTTGGATGCGCGCTAAACCCTGCTGTCTACACCATGGTCTAAATGTGTATCCCTAGAGGAAGGGAATTACATACTTAAGGAAATCCACGAAGGAATTTATAGAGCACATGAATCACATAACACACTGACTAGGAAAGCACTACTGCAAGGATATTACTGGCCCACCATGTCCAATGATGCCCAAAAGCTAACTCAGGAATGTTATAAATGCCAACAGTTCGCTCGTCTCAACTACAAACCCTCCAACCCTCAACATCCAATCAGTAGCCCCTGGCCCTTCGAAATATGGGGAATGGACATCCTAGGTCCCTTCCCAACCTCCACATCATAAAAAAAGTTCTTGATTGTGGTCATAAACCATTTCACTAAGTGGGAAGAGGTGGAAGCTGCACCGATTATCATAGAATCTTGGATCCAACACTTCTCCTGGAGAGAAATCATCTGCAGGTTTGGAATACCACACACCCTGATTATGGACAACGGGAAATAGTTTGATAATGAGAAGTTCCAAAGGTTATGCTCTGACCTTGGAATAAAGCTTTGTTTCACCTCACTAGCCCACCTATAGATAAACGGACAAATGGAAGTCACTAATCATACAAGGATTGAAGAAGAGGCTCGACGAAAAGAAGGGAAATTGGGTTGAAGAGCTGAACAATGTTATCTAGGCTTACAGGACTACACCTAGATCATCTACAGAAGAAACACCATTCAAGTTAACCTATGGTATGGACGCAGTAATACTAGTAGAAATTAGATCACCAAGTTACCGAGTCAATAGAGAATTAGATAAGGACATCAAACAATATTGACACTCAGATATGTTTAGATTCACTAGAAGAAAGAAGAGAATGGACATCTATTGTCATAGAGGCACAAAAGAGGAAAATAACATAATATCATCTCCAGCACATCCGCCTAAGATAGTACAAGATAGGAGACAGGGTGCTTAGAAGGGCAGACATCGGCAAGGGTAACTCTGATACTGTCAAACTTGGACCTAATTAGGAAGGGCCTTATTAGATTTTAGAATGAACATTTAAAGGAGCATATAAAATAAGAGGCAAACAAGGCAAGGAATTACAATGATATTGGAACTCAGATTGTCTCTAAAAATATTACCAATAGATGTATTTGAAATAACATTCAATAAATCATTTTCATTTATTGAAGAAAAATCATATTACAAAAGTTAATTATAAAAAAAATCTCTAGTCTACCAATGTAAGTCTGATGGATCAGACTCAGAGATAGGAGGAGGAGGAGCATTGATAGCATTGACAGGCGCTTAAGGCTCAAAAGATGACCTGGTCTTCAACTAATTTAGAAATATTTCTCGCACGGAGGGCAAAGGCCTTATTCCAGGCATCCTCTTTAGAAGTGATACTAGGCAGGTCAGTCGGCATTATCTTATCTAAGTCAGCCAAGTCTAGAGCTGGATCTTAGGAGAGCAAGACTCTCTTACACTCAAACCTGTATGCCTTGAGAAACCCCCCGACCATATTCTGATAAGAGCTTTTGTCATTTTCTTAGGATTTTTCAGCCTCGTTTAGCTTCCTCTCTAGATCAACAATTTGAGAGTCTTAGTCCTTAATGCTCCTCATCAGCTGAGCTTAACTATACTCTAGCTTAACCACCTTTTTCTGACTCATTTCTGCTTCAGATTTAGCCTCTGCATATTTGGTCTGGCAAAGCTCCAGCAATGCCTTTGCATTGTTCAACTTCTTCTTGAAGTCGATCACTATGGTCCCGACCTCTGTCTTTTTTAAGCTATACTGGCTCTTTAAGAAGAAATATTGGTCCTTCGTCAGCAGCAAAGCTTGGGTTATCTGCAAAAGGTGGGTCATTACCTTGAAACTCGAAACATAAAAAGTCAGACAAGTGTTCAAAACTTACTTCTAATGAATGCCCGATCATGGAGCAAAATAACTCCTCGCGACCCTCATCTATCCAACGCTGCATATCGACCGGTAGCCTCAAGAACTTAGCATATTGGTCTCTGACTTGGGCGTTCGAGACACTTAGAGGTTTCACTTTGTTCAAGATCCATGCCCTCATATTCAGAAACCTAAAGAGCCTTAGACACTGGACGAATATCTTCTCATACAATTCCTCAGCATCAGAGTCTTAGTCTATCAGCCACCTTTTTCACCGCCCTTCCTTTTCAATCCACGAAGACCTAACCATAGCTTTTCCTTTCGGATTGTTGGTGACTTCCTTTGGGACCACAGGCACTATAGGCTTGAGCGAGGGGGAGGAGATATGAGCTTCTTCTTGCCTCATTGGCTTGTCAACTATAAGTTAAATTCTATCCGTAAATGTAAAAAAGTTAGCCATCTACAAATAAAAAGATAAAAATATAAGTTAGAGAGTTACCACTCCATGATGAAAACATACCAGTCGATTGTACACTATCTGGGCAAACCCTCCATATGTATCTTCTCGATACATTTGTGGCTGACTGAGCATTAGCCAAACCATTGAGATGAAGTCTTAGGACCATCTCAATATCATGGTTAGATAATTTTGGAGGCCGCTTCATCCTACGGCACTTTTCAGACCACATTCACCAGGTATCTATAAAGTCCAAGTGGTGCTTAACAATGAAAAATTTATGCCTCCACTTCTTATAAAGGTTCGATAGCTTCACAAAAAGGTTGTGGTTGGGGATGATCGATAATGAGAACATCAACTCCCCTTTCTTCTTAGTCAGGCTATACTAATATCACAAGACATTTAAGTCTGGCTCTCTACCCTCCTCATGTAATAACTCTATAAACCCGGTTAGCAGTCGATAACTATTAAGATGAAGCTGACGGGGTGCTATGTTATACCTATTCAAGAATGTCTTTACAGAGGGATCCAAAGGGAACTTCAGACCCCCTCTAGTTGGTCAAAATATACTACTAACCTATTGAAGCCCAACATGACAGTGTAGGCTCTAAATTTTCTATCGACGGTGTGTATGGTGAAATCGATGGGAATACTAAACTGCCTCCAATGCCACCCTAATAACTCCTTGTCTATTCTAGAAATGAATATATCAGAGCTAATTTGTTCCCTCGGTGCCATGAATTTATCTAAAAACAAAATATAAAGCAATGAAGAAAGGAAGAAAAGGATCACTTGGTTACAGAAGCACAGGGGTTGTTGCAAAAAAAGCTTAGTGGTAGAAGCAAAAGGAGGCAAAGAAAATAGAAGAACCCAACGAGATAGTGAGAAGTAAAAATGCAACACATCAAAGAAACAAAGATACTTATAGGGCAACAGAAGGCTCTGGAATAAACCATTAACTACCCTCGTAAAAACTTTGATTTCTCCCATATCATTAAGGGTAAACGGGGAAATAGGAAAATTCATTAATTAAGTTGTCATTATTATGGCAGTTGAAATGTGTTATCTTCTGACACATGAATAGACGCGATGGTTATGCAATTCAATTTTTTTTTTAAAAAGAGGGGCATCGAAATGACCTAGCAAACGTACACCGCTGACAACTGCCCCTTCACAGCGAGCATCACAATCTCTAGTTTTTTAGTTTAGTAATTGAAGCTGGCTCCCTTAGGTCACTTCTATAGTATTGAGGGTTGGCATCCGAACCATACTTTCAAGACACTAAAATTATATGACACTTAGGCCGCGCTTCTAATGCGCCAAGATTAAGTCTAGTGACTGAAGCTAGCACCCTCAGGTCGCTTTTATAGTACTGAGGTTCTGAGCATGTAAGCCTCACGTCCTTGCACTGAGTATCTAAGCCTCGAGCATCTAAGTCTAGTGATTGAAGCTAACATCCTCAAGTCACTTCTTTAGTATTGAGGTTTGGCACTCGGGCCACGCTTTTAATGCACCAAGCATTAAAACTCCAATGATGATTGGTTCTATCATGTTGTCTCCACAATGATGGGTTAATCCATTACATATTCTTTTTTGCAGATTTTGTGCACTCAAAGTACAACTGGCACTTCAACGACATCCTTGCACGATGATTTCAAAGACTCGGTACCGAGCTTTATATTTTCTCGTGACTGAGGTTGGCCACCTCGGCTCACCTTTCCATATCAAATGTAATTAAGTAATCTTTCCTCAAGAGGACGAGTGACATTGTCGTCCCTTTCATACCTGGATACATTGGACATAAATATCCGAACACACTTGCAGGGGCACTTTTAATACCCCACGTATATATTCCTGTTTAATTAAGGTCTTTATTTCCTATACAGGTTACTTGGAAAAGGAAGGTAATTAGAGACTTTCAAGAACAGGTTCCTTATGCATAAGACTCCTGAAACAAGAACGAACATTCTCCTAATTGGTCTAGGATTCCTATCCAAAGAGCAATCCTACTCCTTTCATGTTTAAGTATCACTATCACTATAAATAGGACCCCATATCTCTCATTCTCATTTATTTTATTCTCTTATACTCTCATTATTCTCCTCCTCTCTTTAGATTTCCTCTATATCTTCTGATTTAGGCATTGGAAGGTTTGTGGAGATCTTCCCCACCTCTCATCTTGCCCTTTATTGATCATTTGTAGTGTTCTAGCTCAAGAGTTCCAGAAAACAAGTTATCAATAAATAAATTAGTTTAATTCATTCTATAATAATAATAATAATAATAATAATATAATTCCTGAATAGATTTTATTATAAATTCACTACATATATTAAATATGTAAATAGCGAATAAAATGGTTGAGTAATAAAATTTAAAAATTTGCATGTGACTAAACATATGTTGATGAATCACTTTTCTTCTTATTATTGTTTGATTATAAAATTAAAAATCAGATAATAGGTATTATCAATTTTACTTTTAAGTCAAAGATATCAATTAGAAACCAAATTTTTATATTTTTACTTATTTTCTTTTTTTATTTTATTGTTATTAAGTTCTAAATATATTTTTATGGTATGCAAAAAATTCAAATATGTATACATATTATCTATCTATATACCTATACTATATATAAAAGTATAATAGGATTATTATTTCTATTTAAAATGACAAAAATAGTTTTAATTATTTTTAAAAAAATTTGAAATAGATGAAAATAATTTTAATTTGTATTTTAAATTTTAGAATTCTATATATAAAATTATACAAATTTAAAGAAAAAATGAAATAATTTATATAATATTTATAATCAAATTTAAATAAAATACATAAATTATTATATTATTTTATTTTAAGGTTCATATGTAATTACTTTTATGAAAATCCATATCTATAATTTACTACATCTTATGTATGAAGAATGATTAACAATTATAATTAATATCTTATTACATAATTTTACGCAATGTCTAACATATAAAAATAATTAAAATTAAAATTAAAACTAAAAAAATTATTTCACAAGATTTTTTATAAATATTTTACATGTAAGTGATTGAAAAATGAAATTTTAAAAAAATTTAAATCAAATAGAAAAAATTATTAGATGGTGTCAAAAAATTTTATTTAATTTATTAATTTTCAAATAATGTAGTTTTTTATATATTTCAGTAGAACTAATATTTTTTACAAATCTATAAATGTATTTTAAGTATATTATAGATAAAGTAATAATACTCTTTCAAATACAATATTAGCTTTTATTTTTATAATTGTGTTGTATTTTTGTATATAATGATTAGGCCTATCACTTATATGAATATCTTTGAACAATTATTATTAAATTCATATTCATTTTTTTTATAATAACTCTAGAAATATAACATATATTATATAAATTAATATTAGTAATGACTATTATTTAGTACTAATAATTTATTCTATTTATGTTATAATAGTTTATACATTTTATAATATACAAATTTAAATAAAGTAAATATTTAATAAAAGTTTAATTACGTCCAATGTTCATGATAAAGAAACTAATTATAAATAAAAGTTTATATAAGTTATATGTTTAATATCAAACTATTAATATATTAAAAATCTAAGTTAATTTGTTCCCATGAGTAATTTAAAGGGCAAAAGTGTGGACACACAAATGTGGAGAGTAGAGTTTGAATCCCTATTCCCCATGCTTTCCTCCTTTAATATGGAGAATAACCCACTTCAACTGACTCAAAAAAAATTATGAGCTAATTGATGATGAGTTTTGTGTGGTTTGAGCTCAATTCTTTATTATTTGAATTTTAATTTAAGCAAGATTCAATTTTTGGTCCCTTTATTTATTGGTTTTTTTTTTTCATTGCATTCATATCTTTCAATTTTGTCCAATTTAATTCTTATGTTTTTATTTTTTCTTTATTGAGTTCTTATATTTTTATCTCTTTATATATTAAATCCTTCCACTAAAATTTCAATTCCTATATTTTGACATTATATTTAACTAAATCCTTATAAAATATATAATTGACACCCTATATTTTTAAATTATACTAAATAAATTCTCACAAGTTTTAATTTTAGATAGTTAAATCATTATTTTTAAATATTTGATCTTAATTATTAAAATCTTCAAATACATATTCTTTTATTTTCTTCTTATACAGTTGAATATAAAGTGATTTATTTATGATAAATTTCTATCAATATATATATATATATATATATATATATATATATATATATATATATATATATATATATATATATATAATCATTAAAAAATATTTAAAAATATGTATAATAGAAATCCAATTTAAATATATATAATAAATATTTTTATCTATTTTGATTTTAAATATTTTAATTATTCGTCAACATTTACATACATGATTAATAACTTTGTAATTTCAATAATTTTTATTACTAAAGCAACCAAATAAAACTAGTAAGAATCCAAAAAAAATTTATTCACTATTTTCTTATCTAATTTGCCTTTAAGTCATTTAGTTATAACTAATTGTGAATACACACTTTTACACAGACTATATATAATTAATTAATTTTAATAAATTAAAACTACAAATTAGTCAAATATAAAAATGAGAACTTACAAAGTTATTGTAATAGTTTTATTTTATTATTATTTTTATTAAGAATATATACAGTAATAATAATAATAATAATTGATTAAAGAAAATTAAAGAAAAACAAGAAAATAGTTGAAAAAATAGGGATGTTTTAGTTAGATTAAATAAAAGATATAATTTTTTTATGGAAATGAAGAGTAATATTTTAAATGTAATAGAATTAAAGTGTTTTATGAAGAATAGAATATGTATATTTTAAAATAAGATTTTTTTAATATTTTTTAGAAAATATTATGAATTTTAATAATTCAACACATAAGTTTTAGGAGAGAATGTTGAATTATAAGAACAAACACTTGTAAAATTTTGTGATTAATAACTTTTGGAACTCAACATATATATATATATATATATATATGGGTCTTTTAATTTGGTGAACTTATAAGTCATTTACTTATATAAATATTAAATAATGTTATAAATATTTTCATAATTTTACCAATTGATAGGTGAATTTAATAAATAAAAGCATTTGTATCTTAATTATATGGACAAATTATTGTAACTTTAAGGTTACATGAATCATAAAATATTTGGTTAATAAAAAGAATTTAGCGTCCGTTTGTTTGTGAAAAATAATTTTTTTTTTTGAAAATATTCTCTAAAAATATTTTTTGATGTTTGACTACAACATTAGATTATAGTTGGAAAATATTATTCATTATGACATCAATATATTTTATTACTCAAATTATTTTTTTTGTAATAGATCTAATGTATATTTTTTACAAATTATTTCTTTATAATGGAACTGATGTATTGATACAAAATCTATACAAAAGAATATAAGGAAAAAAGAAAGGGGATGAGAGGAAAAAAATGAAAAAAAAGAAAGAAAGAGGGAAATGAGAGAAGATAAAAAAAAATAAAAAATAAAAGGGAAAGGGAAAAAAGGAGAGAAAGTAAACAAAATAAGGAAAAAAAAAAGGACGATGAATAAAAATGAGAGAAGACAAAAAAAGGAGAAAATAAAAATCAAAAAAAAAAAAGAGAAGAAAAAAATAAAAATGGCATTTTAGGTAAATTTCTCTTATTTATAAGCATTGGATTTGGTTTAAAGTTATTTTATGAAAAGGACCCCAGAGGAGGGGGGGGGGGGGGGGGGGGATGAATAGGGCAAATAAAAAATTAAAAAAAGATTAAAAATTAATTAAGAGCTACAAAAAGATTTTGGTAGTAAGGTAAGAAAAGAACTAAAAAACTTAAGGATTTAAGGAGTTCGATTCATAAATGAATCTACGTCTCTACTTAACTTATCCTCAAGTTAGAAATTTCAACACCCACACCAATCTTATTAACCAAGATTGAGCTTATAAGAGTTTTGAGGATTAACTCTAACCTTTACAACTCAATGAGGTTTTCTAGGCTAAGCTCTAACCCAACTATTAATCACGAGTGTTTTGAGGCTTACACTTGAACCTAACTCATTAGTATTAATAGCATTAGCTCCTCACTTCCCTTTTGTAACCCAAGAAAGAAGATAAAGAAAATAGTTAACCTAACACATAACTAATCACTCAATTACAATAAGAATTTTAAGAATAGAGAAATGCTCAAGAGTAATCTAAGAAATCAATTTGCTTAACCAACTTATCCAACTCTTTAAATGAAGTTCCAGAGCTGATATTTATTGATTAAGGATGGAAAATGGTTGTTGGAGACCATTAATTGCTTCCTTAAGCTCCTTTCTCCTTCATTAAATGAATTTTAGCTTTTTGTAGTCGAAGTGCTACTCATGGTCATGAGTGGGCTTCAGCTCGTGAGACTTGAACATTAAAACCATTAGAGCCTCAATTAGCCATTGGAGAGCAGTTTATTTGCTGCTTATGACTATGACCCACTTATAAGGGTCGATCATGAGAAGTACATACTTGCTTGCTCATTTTAATGCAAGCTTGTCATTCAGCTTGTAAGGGTGTTCATGACTTGGAGGGTGAATCATGAGGGGCAGTCTTGTTCTTAAAAATTTGGCTTTTATTCTTCTCTTTTCCACCTAATTGATTTAGGAACATATATAGCTTCTTGTGCCTCATGAATTGCCATGTAAAAAGCTCTTTATAAGAGTTTTATAATCCTTTTAATTTGAGTGAGCTATCTTGAGCTTGAAATATGAGATTCTATTTGCTAACACACATTACAGAGAAGTCATTAGTACTTCAAATTATTTGTCAAAATCAAAATTAAGAGATTGATCATACAAATGGTCAACAATCTCCCTCTTTTTATCTTTGACAAGCAATTTAGTTGACTAATGAATAGTGTGTGTGTGTTCCAATGAAAGCTCCCCTTTACAAGTTGAATTGATGCAATGAAAATTGAATATAGCAATATATATAATATATTAACTCCCCCTTAATTTGTGCATGTCATTAAAAGATATTTTACATACTTAAGTGCATATGTTGCATGGCTAATCATAAGTGATATATTGAAGCAAATGGTTAAGTTGTCATGTTAAGTGAATAATTCACATTCTCACTGTGATAATTCAAGTAATTGGTAAGCATAACATAGATAATATTAATATAAAAACAAAAAACATCACAATGAGTTATAACAATAATATTGTACATATAACAATAACATATCACTAATACACATAACGATAACATATCACTAATACATCACATATCATACTTTTCTCCCCCTTTATCAAAGAGTAAAAAGAGGGAAGAAGGAAGAGATTAGGAAACATAAGCATAAGGAAAACAAAATAACCTAAAACAAAAAGATGTGGTCCCAACATAAATATTTAAAAGCAAACTAACTAACTAAAGTAAATAAAGATTCAATGATCATTGTCATTATAGGGTTAAGGGTTTTGAAATGAAGGAGGTGGACGATGAACCCATTAATATTACATATTGTAATGAGAATAGAGATGATGAACATCAAACTCTAAATGGTCCATTCCTTTATCAAAATGGTCAAGACGGGTGTCCACATTATCAAAATGGTTATTAAAATTTGAGTCAACCAAGGATATATAATTAAAGAAGTGGCCAACCTAGGATAGTTCATCTTCATGGCCTTGTGCACTTTAAAAAGACCCTTCAACACCTTTTATATATTTCCTTTGAGGAGGAGGAGGAGGATGTTGGCCTTCATCTTCATTGCCATCTTTTTTATCAAGACCAAAGTGCCAATCCTCTATATGTCTTCAAGGTCTTGAGTAAGCTCCTAATCAATTTCTTCTTCTTCCTTATCTTTCAAAAACCAAACTTCTCCACTTTTCTTGAATTGTCCACAATTCTTTAAAAGATTTTCATTAATAAGAGAGTAGGAAATTGTGTCAAGGGAGGAGAGATTGATTTTAAAGTGGGTTCCAAGTTTGGTTACAACTCCCTTTATGCAAAAACTCCCACAACACTATCTATTACAAGTCATAACCTCAATTAAAGCCATTTACCCAATCCAACATCTATATTATCCATAAGGTAATAAAGCAAAAAGAAATTATTAAAGGAAATAGCCTCATTATTAGACCTTTTAGTTTGAAATGAATAAGTGATAAATCTATAGATGTACTATAAAGCCTTGGATGAAAGGGATGAGGATTTTGAGTGACCCGCAACAAAGGATCTAACATTTAGCTTGGTATAACTAACCCAAAAATTATGGGCTGACCAAATTATGTTAGGTGAAGGAAGTCCCCCTTATTTGAGGCAAAAACTATTATTAAATTGTTGTGTAGTTTAGAATATATCTTTACCCCCCAAATGAAATCTCATACTATTGAAAAGATTTTACTCATCAATGAGTTGAATCTTAAGGCAAAAGGTTGAAAGAAATTCAATCACAAGAGTAGGATATGTAGGGTAGGTTTGAAACGCAAAATTGAACATCCTAACCCTTTTAAGAATTTGTTTCACTTCCTTAAAATAACCTAATTTATCAAGAGTGGATTATGACATGTATTTTGAGGGGGTGATTGATCGCTTGCTAAAAAGAGCCATCCTACTTCTAATTTGACTTGAGGAGTAAGAAATTAATGGAGTCTTCTATGGCTGATCTTTGGTGGTATACCTTGATGAAGGGGAGGAAGGAACATCTTTTGTGGTTGATTTATTTAGAGCTATAAAGGAGGTGTGATTGAGATAAGAATGTAATGAAATGAAAGAGTCAATAAAGGAGAAGATAGCCAAGGAAGAAGATTAATAGTGAAAGTTGTGAGTTGTGAATTAAAGAGGGATAATAGGAGGTAATTTATAAGGGAATGGAGGCATAAAGTAGCCTTTAAATGAAGGAAAATTGATGAGTGAATGTAGCTAGCCATTTCAGAATAAGAAAGAGTAAAGGATAGTAAAAATTCCTCAAACAATGCAACTTTTTGCCTATCAAGATGCTCCTTATAGTCATGAGTGGTATTGACCCCTAAACATATATGACTTATAAGAGGTTACAACTTTTGTAATGGCTTGTGATGGTTTTGCCCTCCAGACCCTGAACTTTTAAACTTTATTCAATTAGGTCTTAAAAAAGTGGCTTATGGCCTCAATTAATTGTCACGACCCGAACCCGAGGGCACGTGACCGACACTAGGGAATGGGTAAGCATAAGGCCCCTGAAACCCATAGTAAGCCTAAAGGAAAAAAAAAGAAAATAAAACCATTCACATATTAAACTTTACTTTAAAACAAAACACATTATCAAACTGATTTTTCTCAGAATACACAAATTCATCTGCTTAAATAATAATGTATTTCAACGTCTCATATTATAAATCAGAGAATCTTATACGCAAGCGTGGTTATACATAAATAAATTACATAATTATGTTTAAACCATACAAATCTGTAATACATATACTACTGCAGCAACCTAGATTAGTACACAGTACAGCTTATAATGACCTACATAAAATTGCCGGTGAAGAAGAAATCCGACGTAGAGGTAGTCTGAGGTCGAACTCCCAAGCTCCTGAAAAAAAAAAAAATTGAGGGGAATCAGACCTCACTGAGTAAGTCAATAAAAGAGCTTTACGGTTTGAAAACCTTTTTGAAAACTATATATATATTTATAGTGAAAATAATTTATAATATATAAGTATAGCTTTTGGAAAATCTCGGTAGAACCCTAAACCCAAGTCTAATCGGCCAACTGGGCCCACTTATTCCAATTAAACTACCGGTCCCCGAGAGCAAGGGCATCAACCGAGGCACCAAGCCGTAGTCATTCACTTAATCCAACTATATGGCTCTGGCGGTCCCCGAGAGCTAAGGCATCAACCGAGGGCACCCATCCCAGTCCATTATTGACTTTCCAATCACTGGCGGTCCCCGAGAGCAAAGGCATCTACCGAGGCACCCGTCCCAGTTTAACATTCATCAATCATACAGTTATCGGATCCATCTCTCAATCTCTACCATGTGCACATAGTCCTGGTGAGGCCCACCAGGTAGCTCGTTCTACCAAAATTTCTCAAATCGATTTTGAATAAATAAAATGCATTTAAATCGTAAATAATAGCATTAAATTAAATAAATCATATAATCAATATAATAGAAATACGAGCGCATGCATTCTTTAAATAAACACACGCACAGATCATTTTATCGACTTACAGGATGAATGTGAAGGCTGACGACCACGCGTCTGCCTCGGTCTCATAGCTTTTGCTCCGATATGCTCTAAAAGAAAATAATGAATCGACTTTTTAAAACATGACTAAGGAATCGAAATCAGGAATCAACAAAATAATAAAATTCCAGACTGACTCGATGAAAATCGGACGAGACTCGACAGACAGGATTTAACCTAACTAACGGTAGGAATTTTACGGATATCACGTTTTACGAGAAAATCTTCCGAAATTTCGACAGAGTCTCCTCTGTAAAACGGACATCTCTCTACCAAAGGTAGAGCCAGACCTGCATAGAAAATGCACTTCTAATTTCCACAACCATTCACACTCGAGTCGGGCTCCCAAAAATACAATTTGCCCCGACCGAGATCACAACTCAATAAAATATCAGAAATTAATAATATCTGTTTCTTAAATACATATATCATATACATACATACTAGAATATATGAAAATTATATAAAATCTTCATTATTCAAAATTGAGCAATTAAATTTGTATTCCAATCATATTAAAATTATAATTATAGCCCAAATTAAAACTAGTGCAATGTATTATATGTATATATATATATATATATATATATATATATATTGGGAATTTGATATTCAAAATTTACACTACTTAGGAAATTATGTAAATTAATTTATAAAAATTATCTAAACCCTTTAATTATTAATAAAACTAATTAAAATATATATATTTATCATATTTAGTGTAAAATTACATTTTTTTACCCCCCTAAAATACATAATTTACATAATGAGCTTTTAATACTGAAAATAATTCCTTAAAATTATTTAATCATGTCAAAAATTCATTTTCTCAAGATACATTTTCTTAATATAATTAAAACATTTAATTAACCAACAAATAATAACACCAAAAATGTCAATTATTATTATTTGCTATTATTATAATTAATTTTCGAAAATTCCTAAAATAGTATCAAAATTTTTCAAAATTCACTAAAAATCAAAATAAATACCAAAAATTTCAATAAATTTTATTTTACTCAAAATAATTAATAACAATCACCCTAATTGCTAATTATGGCTAAATAAATATCCAAATAAACCAAATAAACATTAAATAAATTCTGGAAATTCAATTTAATTACCAAAAATTCAAGAAAATTTAAATCAACTCAAATGCATGTTAACCAACACTAATCACCCTAGAATTGCCAAGATCGGGCAGAAAATTGAAGGAAGAAAAGGAGGAATAGGGTGAGTGTTACTCATTACCTGCAGGCCGAAGAAGATGGGAAAGATGAGCTTGCTGTCGCCGGGAAGGAGAAGGGGAGAAGAAGCAGCACAAACGAGATGGACAGCAACGGCAAGCGGAGGATCACTGGCAGGAAGGTGCTGTCGTGCGTAGGGAGGGAGCTTGCTGCCAGACGGAGGAGGAAGAAGAAGAAGAAGAAGAAGAAGAAGAAGAAGAAGTGCAGCAGCAGCTGCCGGGCTTGGGGAGCTCCTGAAGCACAGCGGAGATGGAGTCTTCCGGTCAAAGGCGAGGGCGGCATAGGGAGGGTAGGGAGCAGTAGGGTGACGGACGGGGAAGGAGGTGTAGAGGGGTCTGTTGCTTCGGTTTGGTTTCCTTCTAACTCTAACTATATATATATATATATATATATATATATATATATATATATATATATATATATATATATATATATATATATATATATATATATATATATATATATATATATATGTTATATATGTATATGTATGTAAACATACACTACATGAAAATGTATATAATTATCCTTTATACTATATTATATATACATTTATGTGCATATTTATATATACATACATATGAATAAATATACACATTTAAACCAACATTTAACCTAAAATAAAATGTTAACACAATCATACTATAATATAATACAAATTAACTATTACTAGTACTATTTGAGAAAAATTATGTCCCTTTTTATTTAAATAATTATATATATATATATAGGGTATTACATTAATGAAATCTATAAGTCATTTAAAGACAAAAAAATTTTAATTAAAAGTAGCGACACATTTGAATAAAATTGAGCATGTAAATGTAAAATTTGTTGACAAATTAATTTTTGCTATTTTTGTTTTGAATAATTAAATAATGGAATTAATTGAAATAATTAATTACTAAATAGCAAAATTAACAAGGAAAATTTTCATATAGGTACGTTAATTAATTAAAAAATATATAAAATAAAGGACAATTACTATTTGCCCTTTGTGGTTTGTTGAATTATATTAATTGGTCTCTCATTTTAAAAAAAATATATTTATTCATCCCCCAGTTTTAGAGAAATAAATTACATAGCCCTTCTATTATGTTTTCTGTCAAATAGCTGTTAAATAGATATAAAATGACCAAAATACCATATATTTACGTTTTGATGGCCTAAGTAATTGTGTAGAACTTGTCTCTTATTGTCACTGTGCTTTTGGTAGCTGTAAACTAGCTTTAAGCGCTTTAATAGGTGACCCTCCTGCTGCTCCTTTGCATCCACAGTTGCCTGCTCCACCACCATTAGTATCACCACTACCACTTTCTTGTTGACTATCTTCTTTAAAAAATCATTGTGCATATTAGGTAGGTGGTAACAACATTTTTTGCAAGTGGTTTTTGGTTTCATTCATGTCATAATGCACATGGAAGTATTAAGCTTTATTTATTTATTGATCTTGAGGAAGTAGAGTTTAGTTCTTGTTCTTGTAAGGTCTAATCTCACTGCTAAAGTCATATGAACTTATTAATTACTTAATATAAAGCAACCTCATACTAAAACTTTGTAACCATCAATTTACCAATGTAGAAAGTATAGGCTGGAATTGAACTAAACTCTATTAGTAATTGACATCACTCACCTATTTACTAATGATTCAAGTTTCTATAACCAATTTAAATATTGACCTTGCTCCTTTTAGTTTAGATGTAATGGGAGGAAAGTGGTAAGGCTTTCACATGATTTCCCTGGCCCAAAGGTATCCTCTTGTAAATGACGGTCCAAAGTGCTGCAAATATAAAGGCAAAGAACAAATTATTATCCGTAAAGAATCCAAATAAATAACAAGAACGCAATATGATGTGATTAAAAATAATTGCATATGAGTAGAAAAATAAGTTGGATGATTACAATCATATTTACAGGCTGCAAGCATGATACAACTGAAGGAAGGAATCTTAAGAATCTTATTAAATCCAATAGTGCACATATCCATAATCAACAACTCATATTCTGAGCAAATATTATTCACTTTTGAATCACCAACTAAATGGGAAGGAGTGTAGAGCACACACAAAGATGAGGATGATAGGAAACCAATCCAGGCTCCAAGGAAAAAACCTCAAACAATGTAAACTATCTAAGCTAAAATAATAATCCACTATGAAATGTTCCTTGCAATAACAACTTTAAGTAAGTTCCATACGCCATAAAAAGAAATTAGTCTTTATGATTCTTGAAACTAACTAAAAATTTCTGCCGAAGTGTTAATAGTATCGTGAAATTATGAGTTTGAAACACCCAATTGAGAGGTGATCACTTAGCATGACTTCATACACAAATCCTTCAATTACATTTTGAATAATTGAAACAACAACAAGCTCCACCTCTCCCAAATGGCTAGCATATGTAGAAGTGACAAATCCAATAGAGAATTGTGTTACTGCAGTTAACATAGCAGGCGCTGCTATTTTGCACATCTTTTTTGATTCATCTCAACTTCTTTTCACTAATTTTTTTCTCCTCGCGGTCTCAATCATCTCCATCTTTATACCAAAAGGCCTTTTTTTAATTAAAGAAGCCTTTTCCTCTATAACAAAAAGACCTTTTCCTTATAAATGTTCCTAATATTACACACAAGAAAGATCTAGTATAAGATAATTCAGGTTGGATAAATATAGAGCCTATAAAGGGACCACCTCTTCTCTAACATCAAAAGAAACATGGTGGTGACAATGATAATGATGTTGCTGATGGTAGTAGGGTTCTTAGTTACTAATATTATTTTGCTTATTATTTTACATATTTGTAAATTCTATATTGATTTTTTTGTGTTGTGTTAGATGTGGGGTAAGAAATAATTTACTACTAGAAGTCCACTCGGGTCATGTAAAAATGGAATGTTAAAAATATGGGCAATAATGCATATGGCATTAATGGTATTTATGGCTTTTTCATTTTTCTTTTCTATTTTACATTATTTTCTTCATTTACTATCAAGAAAAAAGTGAAAATATTGACAGAAGTATAACGGAATAAAAAATGAGAAATGAATAAATATATTTTTTAAAAGTGAAGTACTATTTAATAAAATATAACAAAGTATAAATGATAAACGGTAATTGTCCCATAAAATAATTAATTTTAAAAGAAATGCACTCACGGATAAAACAAATAAAATTCATTTGGGGAAAATAGATAATTTTAAAGCAATTCACATATGGGCAAATAATGATGAAAAAGAAATAATAAAAAAATATAACATATATTGAAAATACCATAAAATAAATAAAGAAATATTCAATATCATAGATAACAAAAGACTAGACAATCAATATTGTCTATATATCTATATACTGTATATAATAGCTAAGTCGATGAATTTTGACACGTCAATCTACCACTACAATCTTTACCTTAAAATTTTGCCACATGGCATGCTCAGAAGCCAGCACTCCAGCTCCAAGTTTCAACCATTTTGCAAGCTCTATCGACAACTGAAAAAAAAAAGAAAGGCAAGAGCTGTAGCCCTTCATCTTTCACTTCTGTTGGAACCGGTCATTCATGCACTTTATGCTTCCAGCCTCTGTAGCTTTTTTTTTTTTTTGGTTATGTTTTTTCAATTCTCAATTTCGTAGCAATGAGAATATATATATAAATGAAAATAAATGCCTTCCACTACACTCTCAAAGCCCATTTTTCCCATTTCTCTTCGTTTTTGTTAGTCCTCCCTTTTTGTTGATTTGCTATTCTTATTTCTTTCCTCTTTTTTAAGTGTCCCATTCCTATTTCTGTTTTCTATTCTTCTGTTTCTGTTCTGCTTTTTTTTTTTTCGAGAAAGGGAACAATTCCCTTTTATTTCTAAAGAAAAGAAAATAGAAAAATATGGAATCAAACAAGCAAGTGAGAACATTGATCCTTCTCATCCTCGCACTTTCAAACTTATGATGTCTACTCCATGTTAGATATGATGCCTCCGATCACCACTACAAATAAGGTAGCTCTATTCTTTTGTACGCTGATAAAGTTAGTCCTTTTCACAATCCTAAGTATCCTTTTTAATTTTGCATTTTTTTTTTTACTTTCATTTGATCTGAGTTTTATTTTTATAGTCACCTTTTTTTTCTCTTGAATTGTGTTTGTTTTAGTTTAGTTAGTTTTTTTTTTTTCACACTTTCAATTTGAAAATAAAAGGAATCAAGGTTTGTTTCATTTAATTGGGTTTCTTCAAGGTACAAAGCTGATATTTTAATTCAATTTGTTTTTGTTTTTGTTTGTGTCTTCTAATGTTGGTATTTGAGTACGTAAGTGATATATTTTTTTCTTCTGAATATTTTGGGAGTTTAGAAATGTCAGTAATAGGACAGAGAGGAATCCATTACTTACAAAAATCAAAAGCAGTAAATATTCCAGCTGAGTTGATAGAGAAAGGCCAAAATCATTACATGCTTCTCTTATTCTTATTTGTTAGAGAGCAAAGCTCAAGGTTTGAGGATTTCATTGAACAATTAAATATTGATGCTAAATGATTAGTTGAATAAATGTGACATGTTTGATTTGTTCAGCTATGAAATTTTATTGGTTTTTCATTGATTTGGCAGGGAGAGCTGGTCCCTGCTCTAGCAGTTGGTAATGGAACAGATGAATTTTTTTCAATTACTTTGATTATGAGCCTTTTTCTTTTAAGTAATTTTGTGAGTTTCTTCTTTCATAGCCCTAGTGAATTATTCAAATTAAGAAATTAATGTTTCCTACCTGGTGAATTATTCAATTTTAGTATGTTATATTCTTGGCATGATCAGCCACCTTTTATTTTACTAGTTCATGAGTAAAATGCTGAATGCTTATCCGTGACCCTTGTCATAATGGTTTATGATTTCTTTTATTTATTTTTTTGGGATAAATGAGCAACAGATATGAATAGTATTTTGAGGTTCAAAGGCACCAAGAAACTTTAGAAAAGGTACCAAAAATATAATTTGAGGTTCAAGGTAAGGATTTCGTTTTAGCTAGCAAGAATGGAAGAAGAGAAGCCATGGAAGATGGGTATGGAGTTATGACCAATATTGTAGGAGATTCAAAGCGAGTAGATTGATTAATTATCTCATAATTATTCTCCTTTTTTGTTCTTTGTTTCTTTAATTTCTTTAAATAATCATGAGATTTTTGTTTGTTTAACTTATAAAAATTATTCAATTTGAGAAATTCACTTATCATCAGGTTAAGTTTGCCAATGCATTAATCATTCTTTTCAATGTTTGATGGGTGTTGATTTTTGGGTTTTCTCAATTTCTTATTCTAACTTTGTGTATCAATGCAGTCTTTTTCTTTTTTTTTTTGCTATGATTGGTAGGCATGGAGGATGCAACTGATATTTTAGCAATAAATTTAGGAAAGAACATTGTAAACGGTCTTGAAACTGCTGGAAAAGAAGAAGATGATTGTCAACCAGAACAAGCTATCTGCAACGGTTACATGATTACAAATAGAGAGTTTCTTGGTCAGGTAAACTTTGTATATTTGTATTGCGCACATGTTATACAATTAATGACTTGACCTAGGCAACAATTTTAATTGCTATAGAAAGAAACTAAGAATACATCAGTTAGTACTTGACATTATTTATGCTGCTAGAAATACATTGTATTTTTTTATTTTTTCTTTTTTGAATTTCTAAACATCTGCAAAATGGGCAATCTGCTTGCTACATGTAAAAGTAAATTTGCTTCCCTTGCCCCATAAGATGCCTTTAGAGTAGTGTAGTCTTGAGAAAATGAAATCAATGCATGTGTAGATTTTAGAACTTTGATTGCATAACTATGTCCTCAATCATTTTTGTATTTTACTAATAATTCATTCCATGGAAGGTTGAAAGATGCTATTGAAAAGTATATTTGGAATTTGAAAGTGAAAAGCATTATTGTCACTTCCCAAAATTGATGGACACTTTGAAAGCCAATTTTTCCCATTTCTCCTCATTTCTGTTGTTTCTCACTTTTTATTGATTTCCTATTTTTATTTTTTCTTCTTTGGAAAGTGTCCCATTCCTATTTCTATTTCCTTTCCTCTTTTCTAACCATTCCATTGTTTTCTTCTTTTGATACCATTTAATTGATTAATTCTTTTATAACCTTTCTCTATATTCACACTAATTATGTCTAATTTTCTGCTTGAACAATTTAAGCTCATATTGAAGCATGCTATTTTGGTTCCATTTTCACCCCAAACTGACTTTAAGACGCTGATAAATATGCAACCCTTGAGTATGCGATCACATGTTCTTCAATTTTGAGCTTTACCATTTCATATCCAGAGCTGCTTCGTTGAAGTTGAGAGTCAACATAAGAATATATGCATTTTAGCTAACAGATCAAAGGAACATGATTCTCTTTCTATGCAATTCATAACCAAAAAAGTAATCTCTTTATAAGGAACATGAGAAGAAGATGGTGATTAGATGCAGAGAAGGAGCTTTAATGAGAAACAATAATGGATTGCAGTCACTTCACGAACCGTAATTGTAATCTTTCTTGGATGTGTTTTCTCTTTCCTTTTCCCTTATGGAATCTTCCTCTCCAATTCTCACAACCACTTCAATTTGATTTCCCAGGTAATAATAATTCATTTTTCTTATGCTTTTTTTGAATTGTTGTGAACCCAAAATTTGAATTTCTTCATTTTTTAATTGCATAATTATGTTGTGTGCTATGGATTTTCAGTGTCAAAGAAGTGTAATAATTAAGCAAAAATGAATTCATTCTAAAGAGTATGTACATTGTTTAATTATTAAATTTATAGCTTATTTTGAAGGAATCGAAAACATTTGTATTGAAAAAGAAAACATATATTAGAAATTAATTTCAATTGAATTGAAATTAAATAACTTGAGTTATGCCTTATATGCCTGGAATTCTTAGTGACTGGCCATGGAAGCCTTTTGGAAGTTTCAAGGTCTGCCTATTTTTAATTATTTAATTTTTATATGTTTCTTTCTACATTTTGATATTTAGCTAATTAATTATTGAGGTTAACATATATGTTGCATGCAACATGTGATACTGGCTCCATGGATGCTTCACCACATATATTTATTCGTGGTTAAAGGAGAAATGCTGAATTCGACCTATTTGATTTTCCCATTTTTATTGTTCAAAATGCTTCACAATTAGCTATGGATTAGCCTCTCTCGATATCAAACAGCCAAAGGCAACAACGGGATCATCGACAAAGGCATTGAATTTGATCAAGTAGACAGAGAAAGAAACTGGCATTGAATATGGCTCTATGTCATTTGTAAGTGATCTGTTATATTCTGGTTATCATTTTATGTTAAGCTAAATATGGTGTTCCCATGTTAAGATAAAAAACATAGAAAAAAGAAAGACTCTCGATAAAAATCTGTCTTTGAAATGCTACAACAACAACAATGACTTAACTTTTTTCCTCTTTCTTATTCCTTTTCTAAATTGTTTTTAGTTTTAAGTTGAAAGAAGTGAATTTGAATAATTGTGTGTTTTAAAAACAAAGAGTTGAGTGAACAAAATTGAATTGTTATTTCACTTCTGACTATCATTTTATGTTGGGCTAAATATGGTGTTCCCATGTTAAGATAGAAAACATAGAAAAAAGAAAGAGACTCGGTAAAAATTTGTCTTTGAAATGCTATCACAGCAACAATGACTTAACTTTTTTTCCTTCTTCTTATTCCTTTTCTAAATTGTTTTTAGTTTTTAAGTTGAAAGAAGTGAATTTGAATAATTGTGTATTTTGAAAACAAAGAGTTCAATGAACAAAATTGAATTGAATTGTTATTTCCCTTCTAACTCTAATGTATTTACTCATGTAATTTGGTTGCATATATGATTAGTTGGTTTTGGTTGTGGACTAACTAGCCGAGGCATAGCTATTATGATCATGACTGCCAAGAGCTACACTTACATTTGAATTTAGATGATTGTTTTCGGGCTTTTATATCATTGTCATACCTGAGTAATTTTGAAATATAATGCTTCTATTGCTTTGTTCAAACTTCAATTGATTATGTGAACATGAATAAGAAAACTTGTATAACATATAATTTTGTCAGACCAAGCTTACTGAAGAAATTTTATCAATAACATTGTTGCATTTTTTTCATATATCATAAAGAAGCTTGCTGACTAAATTTGTCCCTCTAGCTGGCTAAACATCACTAATAGTAGGATTTATCTCATGTAGTTTATTTATTTATTTATTTTTTTAGTTTTATTCCCACCCGCCTCACTTCCTCTTGATTATGTTATAATGTTCATCCTTCTAACTAGCGATTGCTGAAACTTTTTAAGCATTTGGTGTTGCATCTTTTCTCATCCCAAAGGATTTCTACTAATGATATATTCTTACTGTAATCTATTCCATGTGCTACATTTTTGTTGAATTTAGGTAATTACTTATTATCCCTCTTCTTTTCAAGAATATAAAGAAATCAGAAGAGGATATTCTTATTCCACTTCTTGTGCAAAGTGCTATTATTTGGGGCAAGCAACTAACCTATTTGCAACAATATTATTTCACCCTTTGGTCTCTGTTCTAATGTACAATTTTTGAACAATTTAACTTATAATAATCAAGATTGGGTTCTTCTTAGGCTCATTTGTTCTCTATTATCTCCGGCCTATTGAAAAAGAAGTTTTCTTTTGAGAATCTAGATGGGGTCCAATACTAATATTCATAAGGGTGGAATCATCAAGTTGCAGACAATATCGATAAAGAAAGGAGCAACTAATTGGCCAATTGTTCCATATTGGTTAAGTTCAAGATTAAAGTTGCTATAAATATACATATTGAATAATGAAGCACTAATGGAAGGACTAATGATAGTGCCAGTGGAACCTCAACAAAGTATTTAGTAATTATTATTAAAAAAAATTAAGTTGAGCTGTGCAATGCGCAGGCATTTGTCTAATTAATACCAAGAACGATTATAAATTCCAAAAAATAGCCAAATAACCATTTTCATACCCACATGAGGTCAATTTTTTTTTTTTTTAAGAAAAAATTAGTCACTACCACAAGCACTTTGACATATGAGAGTGCATATTAATGATAAATAAAAAAATTACAACAGGCTAGAAAATGCAACTATTAAATTGAGACGCACATTTTAATCATAAGCACTTAACTCCATATTATTAAAAAAAATTGTTAGCATAGGAAAGTCAAGTCAAGCTAGCACGATCTAGCATCTCAAGTTCATGTTTAATGAAGTTCATCCTCTCTTCACTAACTGGTTGGCTAAAAATGTCTGTTAGTTGATTATTAGTATCAATAAATTCAAGAATAATGTCATCATTTTGCACATGATCATGCAAGAAATGATGCCTAATGTCTATATGCTTGGTTCTTAAATGTTGAATGAGTTTCTTGCTAAGGTTTATAGCACTTGTATTGTCACATTTAATTTAAATATGATCAATATCAATGTCATAGTTCATTAGTTGTTGTTTTTGTCACAATACTTCTAAACAACAACAACTTGCCATTCAACTTCGATAGTGGACAAGGCAACCGAGACTTACTTTTTGCTAAACCATGAAACTAAATAATTTCCTAAAAATTGGCAAGTTCTAGAAGTACTCTTTCTATCTAGCAAGCTACTAGCAAAGTCAGCATCTCAATAGCTAGTCAAATGAAATGAAGGACTCTTGGGGTACCAAAGTCTTAAATACAAGGTTCCAACAAAGTACTTAAAAATTCTTTTAATTGCACTTAAATGACTCTTTTAGATAAGATTAAAATCTAGCACACAAGCACGTAGTGAACATTATATCCAGTCTACTTATGGTTAAATGAAGAAGGGATACAATAATACATAGCACTTTTTATTAACTGGTTTCCCATTCTCATCCTTGGTAAGTTTAGTAGTGGTGCTTATAGGTGTTTTACTAGCTTTGGCTCCTTCAAGGATGTCCCTTGTGTACTTTGCTTAGTTAATGAAAATTTTATCCTTGCATTGCTTGATTTAAAGTCTAAGGAAGAACTTGAGTTCACCCATAATGCTCATCTCAAATTTCTCTTGCATTGACTTAGAAAACTCTTCACATAAGCAATGGTTAGTAGCACTAAATATAATTTCATCTATATAGATTTATAATATAAGCAAGTAATTATTGGATTTCTTAATGAAGAGAGTTGTATATACTTTCCTTTAGAGAATCTTTTTTTTTATTAAAAAGGTACTCAGCTTTTCATACCAAGCTCTAGAAGCTTGCTTTAATCCATACAATGCTTTGGTTAGTTTAGAAACATGATTTGGAAATTCAAAGTTCTAAAAAATCAGAGGTTGTTCAACATACACATCTTCTTGAATGAAACCATTCAAGAATGCACTTATAACATCCATTTGAAAGAGTTTGAAATCCATGTGAGAAGCATAAGCAAGTAGAATTCTAATGGCCTCTAACCTTGCAACCAGGGCAAATGTTTCATCATAATCTATACCTTTTTATTGATTATAACGTTTGGACACTAACGTAGCCTTATTTCTAGTAATAACAACTTACACATTTAGCGTATTTCTATACACCCATTTAGTGCCAATAATGAGATGATTCTTAGGTCTTAGAACTAAGTTCCAAATCTTATTGCTCTTAAATTGATTGAGTTCTTCTTGCATAGTAAGAATCCAAAACTCATATTCCAAAGCCTTATTAGTGGACTTAGGTTCAATTTAAGAAAGAAAAGCTAAATTAATAAGAGGTTTAAGATGAGATTTATTGGTTACCCAATTCTGATGTTTCACTTATGATGAGCTCTTTTGGATGATCTTTCTTAAAATGCTAATCCTTAGGTAGTTTCTCCTTCAAGGTGAGTTGAGGAACATCTCTTTGCTTTTCTTTGCTTAGAGCTTCTAGTTCCAAAGGCTTACTAGCATTATTTTCTTAAGGTTTATCTCCAAAATGTCATCTATAATATTATCAATATAAGGAAGATCCTTTCTCGGATCAAGTAGGTTAGATTCATCAAATACTACATGCATAAACTCTTTTACTACTAGAGTTCTCTTGTTAAATACTCTATAAACTTTGCTATAGGTGGAATACCCTAAAAATGTACCTTCATAAGCTTTACAATTAAATTTTTTGAGGTTGCCCTTGGTGTTCCATATAAAGCATTTCCATTCAAATACTCTTAGATATGAAATCTTGGATTTTTTTATTATTCCAAATCTTATAAGAAGTTTTATTTAAGCTAGGTCTTTTAAAAACTCTATTTAAAATGTAACAAATGGTATTAATGACTTCTGCCCAAAAATAGAGTGGTAAGCTATATTCATGGAGCATAATCTTAGCCATCTTAATTGAAGTTCTATTTTTCCTTTCAACTATCCCATTTTCTAGAGGAGTTCTAGAAGATTAATAGTTATAGAAAATCCCATTTTCATCATAATAGTTTTGAAAAACTCATTTTCAAATTCAGTTCTATGATCACTTCTTACAGATGAAATGCAAAAATCATTTTTCTTTTTGAACTTTTTTGTAAAACTTTGAAAAGCTTTAAATGCATTATTTTTATGAGTTAAGAAACTAAACCAAGCAAATCTAGAGTAGTCATCAACAAACACAAATACATAATGCATTCCACCAAAGCTAACTACCCTAAATGGATAAAAAAAATCCATATGAATTAATTGTAAAGGTTTAGCAGTGGACACTCTATTTTTAAGCTTGAAGGATGAGTTAGTTTATTTCCCTTTTTGACAAACATCACAATTCTTGTTTTTAATGAACTTGAGTTTGGGTAATCCATCCATAAGTTCACTTTTACTAAGGTCATCAAGAAGTTCAAAATTAGTATGTCCTAAGCTTTTATGCAAGTCCATGTATCATGTGAAATAGACATTAAACACTTAAGTTCTTAGTTATCTACTTTGTTCAAGTCAATCACATATACATTATCTAATTTTTCATAACTAAAATTACTTTATCATCATCTGTTGCGTTCAAAACCTACAAACACACAGATTATGATTACAGTATAAAGAGTTATTGTTCCCATGAGAATTGTATATTGAGTACTAATATCTCTACTTATGATCTCAGCTAGTAAATTGAATAAAAGTGATTTAACAAATAAAATATAAATCAAAGCAATGTCAATTAAATTAAATTAAAATCAAATGATTAGAAGCTTAGAGCTTAGGTTTAATTTTACTATTCCAATCCTATCATGAACACAAACTAATTAAAAACATTAACTTCAGTTAAGGGTAACTGTTCTAAAATACCTAAAGACTCTCTCAAGTTCAATTAAGCATGCCAAGATTAAGATTTAACCTACTCTCATGATTAAGAAATTAATCCTAACTCATTAAGCTTTTTAACAATTATTTTATCCTTGAAGTTATCTCGCCTCCTCTCATGATCGAGTGATTAGGCTAATAAATTTCCTTAAGTCTCATTGATGAATTTACCCATAAACATGCAAATAAGTTAGCCAAGAATGAAAACATATATTAATTATAACTCATAGAATTAACTAAAAATCAATTTAAATAATAAAATCTTGTGTTCAATCACATCATGGAATGGTTACTCCTAACCTAAACCTTAAAAGAAGTTTAGCCACACATAATTATGGCAAAAAACACAAACATGATTAAAGAATTAAAGATGAAGAAGAATAAAAAAAATAAAACTCTTAATTCTTGCATTAATCTTCTCTAATTTATGTTAAGCTCTTATTTATGGACTCTTGTGAATGACCAAAGATCCTCCCCATAATCCCCTTTTACAGGGTCAGTTTGATAGGAAACATGAATACCCTTAAATTCCTCTGCCTTTTTTAGTAGGGAAACTCTTTTTTTTATCCACACAACCTGAGCACGGTCGTGTCGATCCTGTGTCAAACTGCTCCTATTCGGCATAGCCTACGCATGGCCATATGTATATTCGATTCGATCTTCTAGTAAAAGGAGCATGGCCGACCATATGATCATGCTTCAGCTATGTGGCTCTTCTCAAATTCAGACAGAAAGATGCACGACTTCATAACATGCCCATGTCGTGCTTGTGTGGCATGGCACTTGAGTCTCTTGTAGAGGATATGACCTCAATATGGTTGTGTGGTAAACCATGATGCTTTAACTTCTCTTTCGACATACTTATACGGGTGCAACATGCCCATGCCATGATTGCATCATGCAAATCCTTGACTATTTTAGAATTCTTTGCTAATTTTCCTATAAGAAAAAGGGAACACTTATTACTACTTGAATAAAATTCCTAATTTAATTAAAATAATACTAAAACCCAATAAAATCCAAATAAAAACTTCAATCCAAAATATTTCTTATTTAAACCCGATTTCTACCCAAATTAAACTAATTAATTATTCAAAATTTATTAAAATTCAACTTAAACATATGTAAAAATTACGCACATCAAATTCTCCCACACTAAAGCTTTGCTTATGCTCAAGTAAAAATCAGATTTGAAATTTAAAGAACAAACTTAACTATAACCAAAGACTTATAGCTTCTAAGACATGCAAACCGATAACACCGAGATTGAAAATTATTTGCTAAAGAAGATAATCAAACAAAAATACATTATTTATGAACAATTTACTAATCACAACCCAAACAGATAACTCTTTAAAATCCAATGAACATGATTGTAAAAAAGAAACATTAAGGTCTATAACTCTTTTAACCAAAACTTTGGTTGTGAATGCATTTTATGCTCCATTTCACAATATCTTTTTTTTATTCTTTTTAATCAATTCTTCCTACTCTTAGTTATCCCCCGTTGTACCCATATTACTAAGCGTGGATACTGCCAAGTAGGTCATTTGGAAACTCTTACTCTAATTAGAGCATTAGAGTAGATTCAGAGCATATAATAATTTAGATTTAATCACTGCTCTTACTTAAGAAAAGAGAGTTTTTTTTTTAGAATTACAGACCAAAAAGCACTCTCTCCCAAAATCATGATCAAATTAAATCTCCCAAGTTCATGCTTAGGTTATAAAAACTAATTTTTTCATAAATAATGACATGTTCAACTATCTTAATTAATAAACTATTCAATATTTTGATAATTGAATCGAGATTGCACACTTATTCACTATCCCCCTCTAATTGCAATTGAGCTCTAATTTTTCACAAAAACAAAAGAAAAGTTTTAAAGACAAACTTTACCATAAGTGTGGAGAAATTGAGTTGAAGGTTAATGAAAATCGATCAACTACTAAATTTATGCAAAATTTTAAACCATGATCATTTTAACACTCAGGGTATGTTTGGATGTGGTTTCAAAGGGGTTAAATGTTACTCTTGTAATACATTAACTCCCTTTACCCTTGTTTGGTAAACATTAAAAGTATAGGGTTAACATTTAACCTCCTTACTGATTAAGCCCACTTATATGTATTTTATTAACCTAGTTGAGACTAGGTTAAACACCTGTAACAACAAAAACATGTTTTTAAAAAAAGAGCACTCTTTAATTTTTTTTATTTCTCTACTTTCATCATATTACTTCAACCATTTTTTTTTATGTATCAAGAAGCTACTAATCAAATCTATAAAAAAGGTACAAATTAATTTAAAATTTTATTATAATATTTATATTACTTTTTAAAATGCATATGAATATATTATTTAAATAATTATATAAATATTCAAAAATTTAAATGATTATTTATTTATTTTTATTATTTTAAAATATTTAATAATAAATTTAATCAACTATATTATTTTTTCTCTTTAAAGGATACCACATTACAATTTATCAATTACCCTTAATTTGCCAAAAAAGGTTAATAACTTAATTAATATGAACCCTAAAAGGGATCAAAAGTGCCTGAATATAAAGAATTCAAGCTAATTAGCTTAATTTTCTATTTTGAAATTAATTAGTTTGATATGGACGAATTTTGAGTTATTTTCCTATTATATAGTCAATAAGTAAGATTCTAAAAGTTGTGAGAAGATTCAAGGATATTCCAAGTCAAAGTCAATAAGTCAACAAGTTAAAGTCAAAGTCAAATAGTCAACAAGTCAAAGTCAAGGGTCAAGGGTCAACATGTGACATAACATGCTTTAATGTTTAGTTGTCATGAGTTGTCATTTTGCTTAGTTGTCATGAATTGTCATTTTGCTTAGTTGTAATGAGTTGTCATTAGTTGTTAATTTTAACTTTTCAAAGATGGTTGTCATTAGTTGTCTTATTTTGAAGGAAACCTCTTTATTTAAGGATTTTCCTATATAGGTATCTTTAGGAATAAGGAATAAAACCTTTTCCTATAAGGATTAGATTTTTTACATGACTATATAAGGGCTACAAATATGTAAAACAAATTTTGGAGAAGTATTGAAATATTAAAAAGTGAGGTTTTTCCTTAAACTTTGTTCTTTTGAAACTTTACAAATTTACTTAAGTTATTTCACATCTACCTTTCATTACAATTGCTAGGTTAGACTTAGAATCGTGTGATTGTTCATATTTTAATAGCTAAGTATCTTGCTTCAATTTAATAAGCAAGGGGTTTAGCTCCATTAACACAACCTATCCTTGATGATCTTTGGGATAATATTCAAAGTTGGATGCGCGTTCTATCTTTATTATAGGTAGGGTTCGTATCAGTTTGGTATCAAAGCCAAACTTCAAAGTTTGGTTAACTATCCTTTTTATTTTTGTGTATTATTTCTTTTTCTTCTTCTCAATTCTTCATAAATAAAAAAAATTGAGTGAAACACGAGAGCATTCATATCCTTAAGTGTAAACACATAAGGGAATGCTTTATGAGGATTTTTTTATATATATTTTTAAAAGTGATTTTTAGCATTGACATGTCTTATTTTCTTAGTGGGGATGATCCTTATGTTTACTTGAAGTGGGAGCAACAAATGGAGGAGATATTTGATTCTCTTAAGATAAGTAATTTTAAAAAGTGCAAACTTGCTTCTAATAAATTTTTGGATCATGCTGCTTTATGGGGGGAAGATTTGATGGTAAATGACGTTAGAAATTAGGAGTTGATGAAAAGGTTAATGTCTAGATATTTCATTCCTCATGATGTTAGGAATAAAATTTATCTTAAATTAGAAAGACTTAAACAAGGGGATGCGTTAACTGTTGATGATTATACTAAAAAGTTTAAGTTTTTTGTAATTACAAGTGATTTAGGAGAATCTGAAGGGCAAAAGATTGCAAGATTCATAAACGGGCTTAAGAGTGACATTAGACAATATCTTATATTTGTGGTACAATTACAACTTAAATTTTCTTTGAATGATGTGATTATACTTGCTTTAGATAGAGAGAGTTGAAGTAATAAGGTTGATAATCAAAATGGTGCTAACGTTGAAGTGGTGTTAAGTGATTATAAAAAGAAGCATGAGGATTAATTTTATGATCAAACTAATAAAGTGGAGGAGAGCATTAGTCATAAAAAGAAGTGTGAAAAAGAAGATGTTGTGTATAAGGAGATCAAAATAGAGTGTGAATCTAAGAATAATGAAATTGTTAGGGTCATTAAAGCTAACAAGGAGTGTTTTCCAAATTTTAAGCAATCTAGTGAAGTTGTATAAGGATTAACTACTCAAGAGGTTGCTAAGAGTGTATCTTATGAACATGAAGCATGCATGCATCATAAAAAGGAATATCAAGAAGTTTGTACACAAAAGAAGAAGGAAGATAAAGAGTTGGTTATTCATTATGATTATACTAACAATTTTAATCTTTCTTTTTCTAGTGTTTTGAAAGTTGTTTTACAGACTTTTATACCATATGAACATCTATTTGATGATGTAGTTGAAGTATCTTATGCCTATAAGAGAATCTATGGAGTCTTTGCTCATAGCAAGAAGAACTTGAGATACTCATATTTCAAGTTTAGAAAGAAGCAACCAGAATTCAATCCTTATATGTTCATGAATAGAATTTCTATGTTTCATATGTACTATAAAGTTCAAGTTATGTTGAAGCTATTTATATGGATCATTATTTCAAAGGAGAAGCTTCCAACAAAGGTGTTTATGTTTGACCCTGGAGGATTTATGAATTTATTAACTTTAGAAGATGGCTATAATTCAAGGGCGATCATCTTCAAGAGGGAGGGAATAATATGAACCCTAAAAGGGAATAAAAGTGCTTGAATATGAAGAATTCAAGCTAATTAGCTTAATTTCCTACTTTGAAATTAATTAGTCTGATATGGATGAATTTTGAGTTATTTTCCTATTTTAGAGTCAATAAGGAAGATTCAAAAGATTCAAAGATATTCCAAGTCAAAGTCAATAAGTCAAAGTTAAATAGTCAACAAGTCAAAGTCAATGGTCAAGGGTCAACATGTGACATGACATGCTTCAATGTTTAGTTGTCATGAGTTGTCATTTTGCTTAGTTGTAATGAGTTGTTATTAGTTGTCAATTTTGACTTTTCAAAGATGAGTTGTCATTAGTTGTCCTATTTTGATGGAAACCTCTTTATTTAAGGATTTTCCTATATAGGTATCTTTAGGAATAAGGAAGAAAACATTTTCCTTCAAGGATTAGGTTGTTTACATGCCTATATAAGGGCTACAAATATGTAAAACGAATTTTAGAGAAGCACTGAAATATTAAAAAGTGAGGTTTTTCCTTAAACTTTGTATATATATATATATATATGGACTCACACAATAATAATAACTATAAACACACATAATAATAAATCCTAATTTATATTTGTGCATATATATATATAATAACACATAAAGTAATAATACAATAATGTAATTTATTAAAAAAAATAATATTAAAATAATAATGCACTAAATTAAATATTATGAAAATAATATTATCCAAAATAATAAATGTAAATAACATAAATTACTTGTCCAAAATAATAAGCTTTGATATAAATATTTACCTAGAAAATTATAATTAAACAAAAAAAAAGAAAAATAAATATTAACTACAAAATAATCAAATATAACTTTTAAATTTATTAATACTGCATATCTCGTTAAATATTAAAATAATTTAAAAATTAGGGTCATTACAGTAGTACCCCCTAGGATGCAAGCAAGTGTGAGCTCATCATCCAAAGTTAGGAATTGATGGGATAGCTCTCTTGAAGGAACCCAGTAACGAACAAGTGGATCAGGAGTGTGAGCAAAGCTGCCGGTAATGATCTCGGAGATAGAAATAGCGGGAGGTCTCTTCTGCTTAGCTGCAGCCGAGGTCCCCTTTTTGTGTGGACCTCTGCAAGATCTTTGGGTCTCTCTCTCACGCATAAGATGCCTAACATGAACCACTGTTCTAGTGGGTGCAACCTGAAAATGAGGAATTATATTAGGACATCACTATTACAAGACATGAGTCGAGCACTAAATGCTTAGCTAAGAAGTGGAGGCAAGAGACAGAGGTACCATCTGCAAGAGATGGGTCTGAACGAAATCCATATATGGCTTTTGATTCACATAGTGTGATCCACAGCCGGTGAACTAGCGACAGCCTAAGCAAGGTCGTTACCTTCCAACTCATACGTTCAAAGCATGCTATTGGGAGGAGACTTAGGTAAGCGCTGGCCCTGGTACCCATGTTCTAATTGAGGACTCGCTCACTAAGATACTAGACTTGACAATCTAGCCCACACAAAAGGACCCTCCTCTAGGATAGGGGCTTGGAACAAGTCATCTCCACATTCCACTTGTCTTTGTGACCCCATAAGTCATTCCGAATTTGCGAAAATACCAAAAGGTAAGCAATTCAAATTTGTGAAAATTACTAACACAATTAATAAATGTTTTAGGTATCGCATCTTACGTCAAGGAGTTTAGGTGCAGTCGATGGATATGAACTCGAGTCAAGTTCTTCTTTAGGACATGGCTGGCACCCCACCTTTGAATGGCCAGAAGCTCGTTCACTACATAGGTCAGCCCAATGAGCAACTCTAACTCCATCGCCCAGACCTACAAAAGAAGCAGCATTAATAAGAGGTTTAGTAAATGGTAATAGAAATGAATTAGTCAATAAAGAGGATGAAGCTTACCAAAATAGTGTGCTAAAAGTCGTAAAATCTCTTGGCTCCATGCACCAAATCATCCATACTCTTATACAAATAAGCCAAGGCACAACTACCCCAATCATAGGAGGCCACCAGATCTAAATCCCAAAGGGGTGGTAGGAACATCAGGTCAACTGAACTGCCAGTGTCAGTAAAGAGAGTGGTACTGAGCATATACACCAAGAAAGCCTACACCACTTGATCCACTTAGCATGGAGTGACCATCTCTGTGATCCTCTCCTGGGTGTAGAAGCTCTAGATCAAATTAAACTTGATGTTGTACGATCCTTTCATGTCCAGGACCATACCAAGAAGATGCTCGATAAAAGTGGCCTTCTCAGGACTCAACTGATGCAAACTAGCATCAAGAGGGAAGGGATCCCCAACACATGATATCCCAATGATGGCGTAAAGGAAATGGGATCCAAAGTGAGCTCTCTGAAAGGGAGGTGAAAGGTATGAGTCGTCTTGAACCATTGCTCCATCAATGCATAGAGGGGCTGATAGTCGGTCCGACCCTACTCCTCAGGAAGTGTGGTGATAAAATTATCAAACTCGGTCTCCTGAAGCCGATCCTTTTGGCCTTTTGTTAGGTCATTGAAGAATACACAGGCCCTATGGAAGTTCCCCATGCCCTTAAATGTCTAACCTAATACCTACAATAAAATCAGGGAAGTTAAAATAAATTACAATCAAATTTTTATCGTTTTTAAATAAAAATGAAAAATTGAAAAAGAAATGGACAAATCACCTTGTCACAGAGGCGCAATGCCTCAACCATGAGGTGATTGCCTTATGGTTGTGATGATCGCCATTGTGATAGAGGCGATGGCCTCTTCCTGCATTAAAGGCAAATGCCCCTAAGTAATAAAACGATCGCCTCAGTCATTAGGCAATCGCCTCATCACTGAGACGATCGCCTCTACGCAGTGAAGAACAGCATGACAATTTTCAATTTTCAATTAATTTCATAAAATTCGATAATAATTCACCCTATTTTTTATCCTAGATGATAGACTATCACAAATAAGTGCTAACCTGGTATAAATTTTAGGAAAACGAGAGGATTCATACACTAACCTCTCCGTCGTAAAAAAGCAAATGTGGGTTCTCAAATCTGCTAAGAGAGGAATCTGATTTCCCTAAATCAATCTGAAGTTATGAGGTGCGCTAGGGGAAGGCAAAATGTGATCCCATCCAGGCACGAAAGGATTCCTCTCGTCGTCCATTTTCAAATAGGTGTGAGCATGGGAAAGAGAAGAAAAAGAAAGAAAAGAGAAAGAGGAAGGAAAAGAAAGAAAGAAAAGGGAGAAGAGACCCTTATTATAGGTAAAAAAACATGCAAATTAGAAATCGAACAAAGATGAATGAATGATGATGATGAGTGAAGATGATGAAATGATATATAATAATGACGGATGAATTTTTCATTTCGAATGAACCCAAAGCGATTAACAGATTAAGACTTTTGATTATGGTTGAAGCACCAGTCAGATTATGAATAGGAACCCAAAGGGGTTAGAAAGTTAAGTTTTTTCTTAGTTCTAGTCGAAGCACCAGTTAGCAACACCTAGTTTGGTCGGCCCATGCATCATGGGTAAATAGCGTGTTCGGTTTGATCAGCCCACATCTGGGGACAAGCTATGGAATTAACAACACCTAGTTTGGTCGGCCTGTGCATCAAGGGGCAAATCGCACATTCAGTTTGATTGACCTACATCTGGGGACAAGCTATGGAATCAGCAACACCTAGTTTGGTCAGCTCGTGCATCGGGGACAAATTGCACGTTTGGTTTGATTGGCTTGGATCTAGGGATAAGCTATGGAATCAGCAACACCTAGTTTAGCCAGCCCGTGCATCGAGGGCAAATTGCACATATGGTTTGATTGGCCAGCATCCAGAGACAAACTATGGATTTTCTCTTTTAAATCTATATGTATCCCCTTGCTTGTATATATGATTACCATGATGTATAATGTTGTTGTTATGTGATATTACTGTGTTATTTGTAAAATATTCTATGACTTATATTTCCATTCCCTATGAGTATTATCCGTTGATTGTCAATTATGAGATAATGTTGTTATTTGTGGAAGAGAACTAACCTGTGTTTGTTGTAAGGATTATTTTTATGACCTTTAGCCACCAAATAATCATTTGATTAATTAGTTCTTGAGGTGTTTTTGCTTGTATAATTAGTTTGTTGCTGGTTTACTTTTGGTATATGTACGGTTTATTTTTTGTATATTATACTTCTATTTTGCTCCAAAGCGTTGTAATCCTTAATCCCTTCCCCTTTTGATTTTGAATGAATGGTTGTAAATATCAATTATTTATTTTGTTTATGATGAATGTTGAGACGAAGTGCACGAAAAAGAATTAATGTGCAAATACGGATTTAATTATCAAACTTGACAATTATTCGAAGGAAATTACAATCTACTTGGTAATAAAGAAATAATTGAATAATTAAAGGTAATAATTCACAAAACACAAACGGAGGCCAACCGCAAGGTTGGGTGGGCATTCAAATGCCCATACCCAATTTCCGAAGTCGTTCTTTAACGACGACTTCTAGGAACCTCTGTGGAATTTAGTTGTTGTATAAATGTATTCCAGCTTTTATCCTGGTGGTGACTCCATCTCCATTTAGGCTTCAAAGACCTAATATGTATTTTCAAGTGGGCCTCGAGCCCACATGGTGTTGTGGTCTCCAAACACTTGGACGCGCGTTAAACCTAGTCGCCTGCACATACCATTCTATACATTTACATTTCTATCTACACCTCTCTTATTTAATCACTATTAAAATCCTCTAAGGATATAGTGTTGAGAACATATATTATGAAAATTTTTCTAGATCCTATTATTTGCCTCTATCAAATAGAGGCAAATTGTCTAATATCGTTAAAAATGATGACATGGCAAAAGGTATTTTTTTTGTCACATCACTTTGTAAAAAAGAAAGAATATTTTGTGGTTTTATATTATGACTTGTGGTTTAGTTTTATAACAAATAAATACCCTATTTTACAATATCAAAAAAATAAGAAATTTATTATTATATTAATTTTATAATATAATTAATTATTATATTAATTGATCATTATATAATTAATTGTATAATAATATAAATCTTATATTAATTAATTATTATAAATTTATATTAAAAATTAAAAATTAATATTAATAAATTTAATAATTTGTAATTTTTAATTTTTAGAATTTTATATATTTTTAATCTAATTAATTTAAAACTTATATTATTAATAAATTATCAATTATTTTACAAAAGTTAAAATTTAATTTTGTAAATTTGAAAAAAATTAAAAATGATGGCTTCATAATTATATACACACACCAAAGTCATGCGCAAATATTTTGTTAGAAACTTATGTTATTAATGCATTATTAATAATTTTATAATAATTAATATTTAATTTTGTAAAATTAAAATAATTTTAGTAATAGGATATACATATAATTTTTTAAAATTATTTTAATTCTACAAAATTAAATATCAATTATTATAAATTTATTTATTAGTATTGTGCTATATATATATAAAAACAAATATATATATATATTCTAAAAAAATTGATTGAACCACTAAGAAATAATTTATAAAAAATATTATTATTACTATAAATAAATAAATAATTTTTTATATTGTAAAATAGGATACTTATTTGTTATGTAGGTAAACCATAAGTCAAAATATAAAATCACAAAATATTTCTTCTTTTAGTCAAAGTAATATGACTAAAGTACCCTTTGTTACGTCATCATTTTTAACAATGTTAGATGATTTGCCTCTATTTGCTAACAGTTTGTTGCACAGGGTACCGATTTCTTAGGATTAAAACTACAAATCAAAAAGTGATTAGGGTTAAAACCATAAGGTATTTTTTGTGTACTTTTCCATTATTAATATTAATATTAATATTATTATTATTATTATTATTATTATTATTATTATTATTATTATTATTATTTATTATTATTTATATAAATTTTAATATAACATTTATGTTATTTTTCAGTTAAATTGTCCAAGAATATTAATTATGCAAGATGATAATTATAAAAGAGGTTAAATTTGATCATGTGTAGAATATTATAAAGGATTTCGAAAAGTTTAAATATCATGTTAGCACTGTAAGAGAAAAATCTTGCATGAAAAAAAAAAGAATTATGTTTCATTAGAATCAAGATAATTCTACTCATAATCCTCCTATACTTGAATCTCCTAATTGTTGTAATTTTTTCTTAATTTAGATTTTTCAAATGTTGGTGGTTCATTATGGGACCGCCCTATTGGTATTAAAAAAGTCAAGTTAAAGATAAAAAATGATGACCAAACTTTAATGGTCATCAATACTCTAAAAACAAATGAAAAGCTTAGGGAGATTTTGAAGAAAAGTGGTTTAGATAGATTAGAAGCGTATAACAAGCATACAATAATGCAAGAATTAAGAGAAGAAAATAAAATTTTGATGTGGAATTTGAATGCTATCACAAATCCAATTATGCATGCATTTGTTGAAGCTGAACAAGCACATATAATGTGAAAGAGATTTGCACAACATCAATTACCACCTTCTGCCTCTAATAAATTTAATAATTATGTTGATAATATTGGTGGATCTGGAACTAGATTACCATATTATTAAAATATATGATATTTATGTAATATTTTTAATATTTATGTAGTTTTTTTAGTAATTATGTGATGTTGTTAAAATTTATGTAACGTTTTTAATATCTATGTAATGTTTGATAATGTTTATAATATTTATATTATGTTATTTTATATTTATGTGAATATAATTAATAATATATGTAATTAATATAAATAATCATATAAATTTTGAAAATATAAATAATAATACATTAAACTAATTTTATATTTTATTAATTAAAAAAATAAAAAAATAATTATTAGAAAAAAATAAAATAATGTTAAGTTGAAATTTGTCTAAAATATTACAAATGTAAATGAATATGACGATTTTGTAATTATACTAAAAAAAACAATGAATGGTGTTTGGTTTGGTGAATAGTGACACCAAATTACCTTGACACCCTTCAACATAACAAATTTATTCTTGAATTTGGCGTGGAATAATTGGAACTATCCCACGCCAAAACCAATGCAAATCTAATGATTTGCATACTCGCTAGAGTTGTCTTTATACTTTTCAATTTTTCACCACCTTCTTTTCTAACAATAGTACCTAATATTTATTATGTGGGGTCTATTATAACACATCAATAATTTTAATGACTGTTGGGCCTGGTATTAGCTAAGGGGTTCTTTTGAGCTATTTTTTTTGTATCTGGAGGTCCAGTTTGGAATAAAAAAAACATTAATGTCCAATTAAGATTTGATCTAAAATTGAAGGTCAAAATATATACCAATGACCAAGTCATTCTTCAGTGTAAATAGTTGATATAAATGGAACTAAAATCCATTGGATTAATATATGTTTAATAATTGTCACGATCCAAACTAGAAATTATGACCGACGTTAGAGAACGAGAATTGTTTCGAATTCGGACCCCGTAGCAAGCCTTAGAAAATAAAATCATGCAATAATTAAATAAAAATACGATAGAATTAAAATTTTTTGAATCAATATATAAAATAAATACTCCAAATCTTTTCATACATAAATACATAATCGTACAGTGTTCAAATATAAATTTCTCAGAGTATTTAATATCAAAACAAAATACTACTCTTCCGATACAATAACACTACTACTGCAATTTCTAGAATATAAATCAGAGTTCAAAATATACATTTGCATAAAATAGTCGGGACTAAAGAATACCGGCAAGGAACTCTGCAACTAAGGTTTGACGATATAGGATCTCTTGAAAAAAAATAATTGAGGGGGGTCAAACCTTATTGAGTGAATTATTATACTATATATACATGCAATCTAAAACATATCCAATCATGCATTCACACACACACACACACACACACATATATATATATATATTCACGCTTTCCACACATATGCCGACTCTGCTTATATAAATATACTACATGCAGAAAACATTTAGTTTAATTCATGAAGGATCCATAGAACCCTAATAATAGCAACCTGAAACAACCACAATATCACTCTAGCCATACAGGCTCACTTAATTCTAAATAGAACACTTATTCCAATCTGGACAGCTGATTGGCCACGAGACACTAAGTCGACTGAGCTCCAGCAGCTTGGCTGTCAGTGTGATTGGCCCCGAGATCCCTGGTCAACCGAGCTCCAGCAATCACACTATCATCACCTCACATCTCAATCAAATCAATAGATCATTTATTCCACTATGGATAGTAGACTGGCCCCGAGACACTAAGTCAATCGAGCTTCAACAGTCTGACTGTCAATGTAATTGGCCCCGCAATCACACTACCTATCATACCATTAATCTTAGTCAAATCAATCAAATCAATTATAATCACCAAAATTAATTCTCACTCAACCCTTATCTATCGCACCAATACGTACACGGTCATAGTGTTGCCCACTAGGAAGCACGTTCTATTGATATCATTCACTTAAAATAAATCATTCATTCGGAAAATAATTAATATAAAATGATTTTCATAATAATAAAATTAACTATATATACATATATACCAAAAATATACCTAGTATATTTCGGGTATTTATATATATATATAAGTCAAAGAAAGTATGAAATATATTAAAGGTAAACCATTAATATAGTTAAAAACAATTAAGTATGTACCAATAGTATAACATGCACTTACTTAAAAATATACTTAAATATACAAAAGATATACCATAATCACACAAATCATTTAATAAAATAATTATGCACCAATATTCATGTAAAACATATATATGTACTAAAACATGCATTTTAGGTTTACATGTATTGGCAAATAAACCCTAAGTAATGCATCCTATATGCAATGCATATATATATAGTATAATAACTCACCTATTAGCGCCCCGCAAGACAAACTCGGCGGGCCTGGTCAATTAGGCCTCAGTCTCGACGTAGCTAAAAAAATAAAATAGTAATAACCGTCAGAATAAACTTCTAACTCTATAATTATAGGATTACTATAGACAGATTCAATCAAGAATTTAGAATTAGACTTGGACCGGTTGTCACATTTTACGAGAAATCTACCGAAATTTCGATAGAGTTTTCTCTGTAAAACGGACATCTCCCTACAAAAGTAGGGCCGATCCTGCATAAAAAAAACACACTTCAAGAATACACAACCACACAACCCCTTGGTCGGACTCCCAAACTACAATTCTCCCGATTGATGCTCACAATTCACGAAATAAACACAAAATACATGAAAATTCTAAAAATACCAAAAATACCCTTTAATACTCAAAATATAGCAAATCATATATTTAAAATACTGAAAATAATTATTTCATCGATAAATAAAATAAAACCTTAATTTTTAATAAAATATTATAAAAATCGATAATTCTTTATAAATTCATAAATATTGACCAAAATACATTTTAAAACTCCAAATTACACAATTAACCTTAAAAAACATTAAAAATCAATAAAAACTCATTTATTTAGAAAAATAATATATTATATATAATTTGAAAATAATTTACGAAAAATAGTTTTAATTAGTTAAAAATACTAAATAATTTGTAGAAATCATTTTTATACCTCAAATAACTATTAAAACCAATTTAATTATATTTTTAGCCAATTTAGTGCCAAATTACCAAAATACCCCTACTATATATAAATTCACTATAATTACTCAAAAAATTCATTAAAAATAATATAATTACTCAAAATTAATTTCTCAACATATAATTCAATAAAATCAACAAATACACCTAATTAACCAATAATTTCTATAAAAATACATATTTAATCTATTAATTCCAAATACACATAAATTAAATAAACTTCCATAAAAATAATAGAAATTCCTAAAAATTATTTTATCATCAAATAACATTTTTAATATAAACTAAAAAACACAATTAAACTTCAAATTCAACCCAAATACTCATTTAACTCAATTATCCAATATTTACATAAACTATAAATATTTCTTAAAAATTATATAAAATTCCCAAAAATTAATTTCTCAACATCAAAATCAATAACAATATATAATAACAATAATTTAACAAATTTCATAATTTAATTAATTTATTTACAAAAATTCATTAAATAATATTAAAATAATAAAAAATTCACCAAAATTAAAATAAATTCCAAAAATTATAAAAAAAATATATTCATGAAGTTCAAGCTATAAGGATCATCATTTACAAAGGGAGTTTGCTTGAATCATTAAAAATCAACCTAAAAAAAATAAAAACCCTAAAAAGCTCAAAAACAAAAATTCAAGAAACTCACAAATGAGGAGGAAAGGACTCGAACCAAGCTAAGATTCAACTTCCCTGGAGCTCTAGGAGTTGAATGGCACCAAGATCATGAAAAATGGTGGTGGGATAAAGGTGGTGATTAGAAACAATGGAGTTTCGATCACCTCTAATCTCCTTCAACACAGACATCGACGAGCTACTCCCCTAACTCGACGGCGATGAGGAAGATGGAGGAGATGACGGTGATGAAGGGTGACAGTCAGGCGAGCTTGAATGGAAGGCGCAGTGAAGGTAAGGGAGTCAAGTCGCGAGGAAGAAATAAGAGGGGGGAAAGGTTTTGTTGTTTTTTTTTTCTTTTGCATGTATATATATACTATATATTATAATTGTATAATATATTTATGTCTATTAATCTCTACAACAAGTATATACATTAATACACACACACACACACACACACACATATAGACCCACATAATAATAAATAACACACATAATTAAAATAATAAACCCTATTATATATATGTGCATATATATATATATATAATAACACATAAAATATCATTAAAAAAAATAACATTAATAATAACCATAATTATTAAATAATTAATAATACAAATAATGTATATTTAATAAAATAAATTAACATATTCATGCACTAAATTAGTATTATTGAAACAATAGTATTTGAAAATAATAAATATACACAATAGACTTTAAACATTCAAAATAATTTCTTCCAAATTAATATATTTATGTAGAAAATTCAATTAAACTTAAAATAATGATAATAAATCATAAAATAGTGAAATAACTAAATATAACTTTTAAACTTTATTAACACTGCATATCTCAATATTTAATAAAATAAAGTAAAAACAAGGGCTATTACAATAATAGCCTTTGATATTCAAAATTTGTTATTGGTTAAAATGATTCTTTATTTTAAATTTATTAACCCATTACTTGTTATATTCCGGTATTTTATAAAGATCATCATTGTCAACGGATCTTTTTATCTCCCTTCTTCTTCTTTCTCTCTATCATTGACTTTTTTTATCTCTGTCCCTAATCACTACTAACCTCACCATCGCCTTCGCCACTAGAATTGCCATTACCACAGCCATTACTCGTCTCCTTTTACTCCTCCATTTATTTTCACTTTCTTCGTTGCATCAGATTCCATGGTCTCTTTACTCATCCACTGTTTTAAAATTCCCATTTCTCCATTTTCATTTGTGGTCTAGAGCTTGTAATAGAGATAATTATGGTGGTTTGAAACCTATTAGTGTAGAAAATAGTGGGTTTGCTGATGAGTTTGCACATTTATTTTGTTATATATGGATGCCTGAGGTCTTTGTGGAGGACTTAAAAAAATGGTGCAAGTATTACAGTGAAGAGATTGCCGTATGAATTTTTATAGTAATTTTCACAAGTAGAATGCACTTGTTTTTTTCCCCTTTTTGTAGATCACAAGAATTTGGATATAAAGATTGGCAGTTTTCTTAATGTTGTGATTCTTACACTGAGACATAGTCTCTCAATTATGTAAATGCTTTGATGGTGGATAGAGGACTGCTAAGTAGTGTCAAACCTTTATGAAGTTAAGCAGCATTTTAAGTTGTAGTACTTGACAAGCTGGTCTTGTCTGATGTTATTTTCTTTATTTATATATGGTTGGATATTAATTATAGTGAATATTTTCAAATCCTGTCAAAGGCATTTTTTAAGAGAGAGAGACAAAGAGCAATCAAGTTCTAGAACTCTAGATCTAGTAAGAATTTAATGGGTTGACTCCTCAATATTGCTAGTCCTGCTTAATCCTAAAGGTTTTAGCCAACACTCTAAGAATAAAGTTTAAATTTTGAGACTTTTATCATCACCAGCTTCACTAGAATTGTGGCAACAAAAATAAATTAGTAGAGTTTTAGAAATTTTTGGGTGATATATTGTATGGGGTATGAGGATTTGTGTTACATCTAATAGATCTTGCAACTGAACAACACTTTTAACTTTTATCTGTAAAATGAATAAGCATAAGGAGAGAGAAGAGATCCAAAAATAAATCAGTACTGTAGGAGTATAAATAAAACATAAACTCGAAAGCATGTACTACATACTAAATTACCTTAGATCTAAGACGTCCCCCATTATAATTTAACTTCAAGTTTAGCAGCTTTTCCTCTGTAACCTTCCACTAAACCTTCTATTTAGGAATTCTATCACCACTGTCCATATAAAAGTAAAAGATTAAAAAAGTAAAATTAGAGGGAGTGAATATTGAAAAAATAACATTTGGAACAAATGACTTCAAAATTCATTTCTAGTTTTATACTTTCATGTTTAAAACTTCCCTAATTCTCATTAAGGATTATGTATCTTCAAATCTATGGAATTCAAAATACTTTAAGAAAATGCTATTAAAGTTGACGGAATTTGCAATTCAATTTTGCAACTTTAAAGCAAAGTTTACTACATTTGCATATTCCCCACCTCGCCACTCCCCATATAATTTAGTTAAAACAAATGTTTATTTCTCTTTTCTTACTCAGTGCTGCAAGGCATTCTCTGAAAAAAGAAACATCGAAAATAATTATTTATTTATTATAAATATTACTTTACAAATGTTGGATTATAATTCTATAAAAAATGAATTCTAAAATAGAAATCATTTACAAAGAATTGAATTCTTCAATAATTAGTTTTCAATCAGACTTGGATTATAACCTTTGGATGGCAGTTGATTGTCAAAGTAATCCACTTTTGTAGGTTCTAAAGGTTAAATTGAAGCACTAACCGAATTGAGTGAATGAGGAAGTCTCATCGATGAATTTATAGCTCCAATAAAATTCTTTTTCAACTATAGGGAAAATGCTAAAACAAAATAAGAGTGATATTGTCTATAAGTAACACACATAAGATTGAGTTATGAATGCATAAACCCTTCCATCTATAATTTGTCACAAACCAATCAATAAATAAATGAACCTTAAAGACTAGAAGCATCATCAAAATTCACTAGCGCTAGCGCCTCCTCAAAACATTAATTTGAATCCATTGCTTCTCTTATAGATATATTCTCAAACAAGTAATGGGCACCCACATTTTGGTTGTCGAAAATGGAATAAAGACTTCATAAGTGTTAGACTAAAGAGGATGCTTTGAGAACAGATGATGTTAGCATTTTTTAGACAAAGGTTTAAAAATTCTTGGAGCTGGGGGTATATATTAATGTAAAAAAAAAGAAGCTTGAAGTGTTTTCCTCTTTACTTCATATACAAACTAAGCCATTGCACCTATATTTGGTTCTTTTTTCACGACTCTTCAAATGGCAGACTAAAATTGGAAAAAACTTGTCCACGCCTAGACATGGTTTCACTAGCCTTTTTGGTAGTAAGGGCAATATCAAAGTAGAAGGATTGCATAATGGTGAGGCTGTGGTTAGAGCAATGATGGTGGGGGTAGAAAGAAGGTTAAGGCGATGAGTGATAGGAGGAGGAGTGAGTGGAGAAGAGGAAGTTTAAAAGGCATGTGATATATATATGTCATAAGGTAATAGGTTATTGTTACTTAGAATTGATAGTCATAATCCTATAATAGGAGGTAAAATCATTGTTTGTATTCATATAAATAGTTATACTATAGCAAGATCCCTAAATAAATATTAATTTGTCTGTTATAATTTAATGAAAAATTACATAAAAAATCCTAATCTTTTTTCTGCCACTTACAAACAACACTATAATTTAATTTTTTTGTCAATTTTACTCACAATATTTCAAAAGTTTATAAACTAACCTTCCATTAAAATTTCTTTAATGTGGGATCTATGGGTGCTGACTGAGTTTAAGTAATTACATATAGAACTTTAACCCTAAGTAAACTTGCAAAATAAACCCTAACATAAAATATTTAGATAATTTTAATTAAAAATTAAAATATTATTAGAATAATTTTAATAAAATAAATAATAGAAATAAGTGTAAAATTCAATACTTTTTTATTAATAAAATATTTTTATATGTTTAAAGATTTTATAAAAATTACAATACATAATTTAACATATATTTTAAAATTAAAATATAAAAATATGAAAATTCAAAAAAAGTACTAAAATATATGAATATTTTAAATGTTTTAATTAAAATAATAAAAAAACTATGAAATTCAATGCTTTATTATTAATAAAATATTCTTAAATATTTAAAAATTTAATAAAAATTACAACATATAATTTAATATATACTTTAATATTAAGAAATTATATAAATATGAAAATTAAAAAAAAAAACTAAAAAGGAGAACCTATTGGTGATAACTAATGAAATTATTTTTGTGATTAATTTCACTCCAATTTGATAACGTTAAAACTAAAACTAATTTATGAAAATATTTTTATTTTATTTTTTTTTATTGTAAGAGCATATACAAGAAATTTTTCATAATAAAATACACAAATATAAAGATAAAAATAACTTTTTGTTTTTTATACAATAGTTTTAATTTTATTAAATTAGAATTGATTTTAAAAAATTTCATTGGTTAACAATAATAGTTTCTCCTCTTTAGTGTCTTTTTTTTTTTTGAATTTTTATATTTTTAAAATATATGTTAAATTATGTTTTATATTTCTTTATGAAATTATTAAATATTTAAGAATATTAAATTTCTCACTTATTTTTATAATCAAATGGTGTGGAATTAATCTCAAAAATAATTTTATTAGTTATCAGTAGTAGATTATGCTTTTTAGTACTTTTTTTTTTATTTTTCATATCCTTATAGTTTCTTAATTTTAAAATATATGTTAAATTATATATTGTAATTTTTATAAAATCTTTAAATATATAAAAATATTTTAATAATAAAAAGCATTGAATTTTACACTTATCTCTATTATTTATTTTATTAAAATTATTCTACTAATTTAAAACTTTTTCATTAAAATTATCTAAATATTTTATATTAGGATATATTTTGTAAGTTTACTAAATGTTAAAGTTCTATATATAATTACTCAAAAATAGTCAACATTTACAGGTCTCATGTATCAGAAAATAGACCTCATTAATAGATACATCAATTTTGCGTTAAAGAAATCTAATAGGAGGGTTAATTTTGTAAATTTTTAAAATGTTATGGATAAAATTAATTAAAAAATTAATTTATAATGTTATTTGCAAGTATTATAAAAGGTTAGGATATTTTATATACTTTTTTCTAATTTTTTTTTATATATATACACATTTGTAGGAAAGAAGGACCAAAACTTTTGACAGAAAGATAGAAAGACTGAATGTGAAGAAAAAATAAAGTATACAAATCTAATAGATTTTTTTCAAAAAAAAAAAAAATCTAATAGATTAAAATTGAATGATAGGAACTGAATAAAAAAAACTAAAAAGCAAAACAACTTTTTGGCATTTTCCTTCAATATATGAATTCGAATGAAATTCTACTGTGACGAACATGAGTAACTATAATCTTTTAGGGTCTAAATATGGATAACAGGTTAAAAAAGAAGATGATTAAATTGGTCAAACTTTAGACTCTTGCAGATACGAATAAAATTAGTACCGATAAATTAATTTTTATTTATTTATAATCATTAATTATTTTTATGTTTTAATACCCTATGTATTAATGGTCGTGAGATTAAATTGTTAGTCTAGGGACACCTTATTCTGTGAGTCTATATAAGCTGGAGTGGGGGAGAGGAGTGACAGTGGAGTGTTAATTGAGAAGGAAAGCAAAGACTTATCAATCAAAACTGAAAACAAAAGGATAAGAGATGAGCGCAGCGAGAGTGGCACGCATGGCAGCCATTGGGCGTATCAAGTTTTTCACTTCCTCACAATTGCCTTACACGCACCTCGCCAATCGTCCCTCGTTTCGTCCTGTAATCAATTTCTGTTTCCTTTTCCTTGCTTTGCTATATTTGTTTCTCTGCATCTACTTTTACATAGCTCTACTAAATGATCACCATCGCTGCATAAACTTTATTAATCTTCATTACTCTATATTCATAATTTTGATTTTTTTTTTAATTTCCCCTTTCAACAATAAGAAATAGGATATTTACTGGATTAGCTGATTGCTTAGTGACTGCAATTCCTCAATTGCTTTTTTTAGAAGATCTTAGTCGAAAGAAGATTGATAAACTAGTCCTTGAGAGTTTATCAAAGATTATATAGATTTGGAAGATGGAATTCTTATTTGTTTGTGTATTGAAATTGCTATTTCTCAATTTAATCCCATTCTCACAGAATATACATCCTTTTTTAGCAGAGATTTTTCTAGTTTTCTGTTTTGAATGAAACTCATTTTAGTATTTTTTCTAATTTTTTTTAACATTTAAGCCACTTGCCAAAAAAAAAAAAAACATTTTTGATAATGGCTCAAAAATGGATAGTGAGGAGGTTTAATATACAATTTGCATATACAGACATACACGCATAAACCCTTTGCCAAAAAACATAATGATCTCAAAAGTTGAAGTATCATCTGGATGCCATTTTGTTATTCTTTTTACTGTTGACTTCGTAATAAATGCCTAATTTTTTTAATGGTTTTTAATATATCAATATCTTTTTCCCAATTTTCAGTGTCAGATAAGCACGAAGACAGAGAGTCTTGCTGCTCGGCTAAGTAGTGCAGGAATGTTGCGGACGCAGGGTCTTATTGGAGGGAAGTGGACTGATGCATATGATGGGAAGACAATTCAGGTCTAATCACTCCCTTCCACTTGACTCTGTCTCTGAATTGTCATGTGCACTACGAGCCACATGAACTTTTAGGATGGATTATGGAACGATTACATGCTAATTGGGTCTGAGTTTTTATCTCATTGGTTGTTTATATACAGCTTTGACACACAATTAATAGAGGGATATCTAACGTTGGGGAGTTACTTGACTAGTGCACATTTCCAACACTTGTTTGACATTTGTGAAACACATTAAACTGTTTCCAATGGAAAGTCAAAAAGGTGAAAAAGGAAATGCTCAACACCTGAGTTCAACACACTTTTATTTCTTATCAAATTCGAATTAGGCAATTTTTGAGTTTCTTAGTGGTAAATAATTTTGTGAATATTACTAGGACGAAGTAATGCATAACTGAATTTCAATAAACAGTATTAAAGAATAAAACTTAAATTAGGAGAGTAGCATATAAAAATATGTTTCAAATACTTTATAGAAGTAAAGTAGATAAACTGTGTTGATAATTAGTTTCTGGTAATTATCTTTGCTTGTTTATCATGAATTATTATGAATATTTCTCAGTGCATGCTTTTATGTTTAACATTGAAGGCAACATCATATGATACGATATGTTTGAAGCTTTTTCCCCTTTTATAGTAATTCTTTTTTATTGTAACAAATGAGCATTTTTATTTTATTTATATGATGCAACTTTTAAGTGTACATACTTTTGTATAATAGTAAAAATATCAATATTATTTATGAAATAGAAGATTTAGTTTTCAATATGTTGAGTCATTTACATTTTGTGTTACTACATATCCCCACATGCCATGCCCGAATTTTGCTAGAATTTCAATGTACTTGTTGTGTCCCTGTCTGAATCTGTATTTGTGCATTATAGGGTTGCTTCCCTCTACTAAGGCAAGTGTGAGCATATGCCTCACTTGTGTCATATGCCTCACTTGTGTTGAATAATATGTTTTCCCCTCCTTGCAGCAGGGTTGTAAAGTGAATTCAGGGTCTTGAATCTTTTTTGACACAGTTACACATTTTCTTTTATAATTTTGCTTTGCTTATTTTATACCTGGTTCTCCTCGTGGCAGGTTCTCAATCCAGCAACTGGTGAAGTTATAGCAGATATTCCATGCATGGGTGGAAAGGAGACTAAAGAAGCAATATCTTCTGCTCATATCGCATTTCAATGTAACCTCAAAATGATCTATATTTTAGCCAACTTTATTTTTGTTTGAAATTCAGAACCCATAAAATTTGTTTTTATTTTCTCCCTCCCATTTGTGCATCATTTTTCTTTTTCCATTTTAGTGCTATAGACCTTAAATAGCTTGCACCATAGCACAAGGCTCCACAAACGGATTTCATCACATCAGTTGATTTCTATATGGTATTTATTAAATTTATTTTTAGATCCAACTCTTTCCATGTCTATTATGAATAGGAAAGTTACTTTGTAATGACTGACAATTTAAGTTTGGCTGAATGAATAGTTTCACCCCTGAACTTTACACGATTAACCTTTGACACTCAACTTTTATTACTTTCTATTCAACTTTTAAACTTTTATTTTGAACATTTTTCAGTTTCAATTTACATTTTTTTATTCTATTTAACTTATGCAATATCAAAATGAATAGAAATTTTATTTCAAATGATTTTAAACACATAAAATGCTAAAGTTAGTTTTTTAAAAAATATAACTAGAATTAAAAACTAATGTAAAAAAGTTAGATTTTTTTTTTAATTATATTCTCTCTTTTATTAAACATTATTTTAATTTGTATAAGTTGCTTATGTATTCATATCAACATTGGTTTAAAAAATATTTCAATTTTATGTATTATAGAGGTTAGATAGATTCAAAATAAAAGTTTAAAGGTTGCATAAAACATAATAAAAGTTAATGAGTGCTAGAGGTTAATTGAGTAAAGTTTAAGGGTGAAACTGTGGATTTGGCCATTTAAGTTTTCTTTGTAAATTTTTCCTATTTAAAAAAATTGGAGAGAGAGGTTATTTTGGGAAAGAATTTAATATAATTTTACCTTTTGATATGCATAAAAACTTTTATTAATTTAAAACTCATTGGCTTTCTGTTCAGAGGGTATTTGATGCTGGTGCTTTTCTTGCTTTGTTGTAATTATTATGATAAATTTGGTGATAATGGTTATTTAGTTTGTTTAGGTATCTTTTTCCTAGTATTCCTAATTGTTTTATGGTTTTTGTTAGTCCACTTGAAACTGTGGTTTTAAGGTTCATTCTCTTTATATAGACGTTGAATAGGTACATATCATCATAGAATTTTTTCACTTTTGATATGGCTGAGGGTTGAAATTCTTGTGCTCGGTCTCTTTTTTTTTTTTTTTTTGAAAATTCGGTCTCATTTTTTTAATTTTTCTTTTTGCCTACAAAATTTGCATGTGTTTTTTTTTTTTTGGTGCACTTTGCTAGAGTTGTTATGGTGCTTTATATGTCATTTGTATGTGAATTGACTTTAACTCTGAATTTATATTGCTGATGCAAATTTTTTTATCATTTATATAGCCTGGAGCAAACTCACTGCTAGTGAGCGGAGCAAACATTTACGAACATGGTATTTCTTTTTGCTATGTATGTATTAAATGCTATTTTTATGAAGACCTTTAGATGATCCAGAGTTGAAAATTTTATTTTATTATTTGGTATCCTTCATTGCTATTCTTCTAATTCTTTCCCACATCTATTTCAAGGTTTGACTTACTAATTGCCCACAAAGAAGAACTTGGACAACTAATAACCTTGGAGCAAGGGAAGCCTCTCAAAGAGGCCATCGGGGAGGTATCACACGTTTTACTTGCAAATTTAAGAGATAGGATTTAGAAATTCATCTTGATTTTTCCTCTTTTTTTTTTAAACTTTGATTTTCCCATTATTGAGCATTTGCAACATGTAATTCTAAGATTTAATTAATAGGTTAGCTATGGGGCCAGTTTTATTGAGTTCTTTGCTGAGGAGGCAAAACGTGTGTATGGTGACATCATCCCAGCTACACTTGGTGATCGCCGGTTACTTGTTCTGAAGCAGGTGACAAAAATAAAGTTTCCATTGATGTTCTAAATTCTATATAATTATCGACATGAGTGTTTTGAGCCATTTTAAGTTCTTGGCTTCTGAAATACAACTCATTGTTTCTGCCTTACTTGAGACAAGCCCTTTAAATGGTTGCTTTTGTGTCTTAATGTTTGACATCAGCATGAGGTGTTTAAGATTGCAATACCATAAAAATTTAGTAAAACCTGATACATAAGAAACAGAACAAGGAAAAAAAAAGAAGCAGCCTTATTTCCAAATCATAGAACAATTTTTAATGGTGATGCCTATTATTGCACAGGTTGTTCACACTGCCAGCCTACCTAGGCCTGTTCTTTTAGCTTCATTTGTTTTGCAAAAAATATCTTCAAGAAAAAGATTTTCCCCATATTCCTGTATTTGGTGCATCTAAGGGTATTGATCAACACTAGAACATATTCCTGGCAAAAGGAACTATAATAGGGAAGTCATTTTCCAGATTTCTATAAACTTACAAAAATGAAAATAACTCATACAAAAGTTGATTAAATATATGCCAATTAGTATATCAATTACCAGCAATCACCTTTGGTCACATTGGTCAATTGAAGATCATGGGGAAAAAATCTAAATTTTATTTTTTTTAGTAAATATTTAGTTTTATGAGTTTTAAATATTATCATAGGCTTTTTCTTTACTTGAAAGATAAGTATTTTTTTTTTTTTCAAAATACTCCAAACACCAGGAATATTCTTCTGATTTTATGCAAGTAACCAGACAGAAAAAAAAAAGTTACTTTCTTGAAGATTGTTTTCCTAAGAAAATATTTTCCAAAAGCAAGTTAGTTTCAGTGAAACATAGCCTTTTTGTGAGCTTAATCATCTACATGTGGATGACATTGTTATTTTTTCTTCTTACTGGACTCATATTATACTAATAGCTATTCTGATTATATTCTCCATGGAGCCTTTTTATTTGTTCCTTTTCGCTTTCCGAGCTTTAAGTAACATCTTTTAGCGACGGCCACTGCTAGTATCTTTATTTATTTATTTTTTAAAAAGTTCCATGAGAATTGGACTGGTAGAACTTTGAGTACTGCATGAATATTTCAGGAACTTGTTATCCTGGTTTGATTATGGGTAGCTGGTTGGTGTGTTAGTTGATATGTAACAGAATATTGACCTCCCAATATGTTATAGGGGATTGGCGAACAATGTTTTTTTCCCCAAATTATGCCTATATATATATATTTTTAATACAATTCCTTGTCTTGAACCTATACATTTCTAAAGTTACCCTTTTGAATGAGAATTGTTATAAAAATTTCATGATACCCGTTTCAATATAGTCTGATTCAGTTTGACACTGTTACACTGTATCCAATACCTGATACAGTTCACAAAACCATTGTTTAAAACCATTATCCGAGTAGTGGTCTCGGAAGATAATTCAGTGCAAGCTGTTCTTGTTGGAAGCTTTTTGGTTTTATTAGTTTCTTAATGCTAGTTGTTTCTAGGCTACAACTTGACCAATATAGTCATCATATTGGTTTCACCTCTTTGTTTGCATATATTATTTTCCAGCCCGTTGGTGTTGTTGGAGCAATTACACCCTGGAACTTTCCTTTGGCAATGATTACTCGTAAGGTGTGTTCAATTTAGGATGAAAGTACATTTGTTGTTTTGGTGGTTTTGATAGATGTCTATAACAGATGGCTTTCTGATTTAAGATAAATTGCAACTTTTACTTGCTCACACAGGTTGGTCCTGCCCTTGCTTGTGGTTGTACAGTGGTTGTTAAGCCCTCTGAACTCACACCTCTCACAGCCTTAGCAGCAGCAGAGCTAGCCCTTCAAGCTGGAATACCACCGGTAATTCTTGTGATATGCTGCGATGTTGATAAAGTACTTGTATAGTTGTTATTTTGGCATGATTTGTCAATGCCTGTTGTATTGTTTCAGTTGAAGGTTTTACTGTTTTTTTGTTGTTCTTTGAAGATTATTAGAATGTATGATCATTTGACCCATTATTTATTTTTCCTATAGAAGTAAAATGATGTTATGAGGCTGACCTAATATTGTTCACCAGTGTCTGCTAACATCAACAATATAAACTTCATATTTCATGATTGATCGCATGGAAATGATTTGTGTTTTGTGATGCAGTGTGTTTCTATAATAAAGCTTTGTTTGCAACATGGAATGATTTTAGAGTATGATTTAGTTAGAAGTCAAAGAATAAAACCAATTTACATATGTTGAAACCATGAAGAGTTCAGTAGCTAGCTCTGCAAAGTTACAAGCTAGCAATGTAGATTAGAATTCTGGTTCTTGAGACATGCTAATGATGCTAGAAATGTGCATGATTGTGGTGGTCTAGAAGTTAACAATTGTAGGTTCAAAGGTAGAATTTCTTGTTTTAATAGGAGTTTTAACATTGAAGATTTCTTTGATTAGATTGTAGAGATAGACTGGTCCTTTGATATATGAAATCTTTAAAAAAAAAAGGATCAGGACTAGTGATATGCTAGATACAGGGCAGTGCTTTTGCCACATGGGAGAGGTTGTAGTTGAGAAATGTGAGCAGAAAGCAGTTGTTAGGACCTGGCACATGATGAAGCAGCACTTACAGAATGCAACAAAGAGAGAAAAATAATTTCTAGATGTTTATTCATAGGTAAATTAAGCGGCATGGAAATGGAAACAGGAAAATGGGGAAACGTGGAAACAGATACGGTGAAACGACATTTTTAAAAAATATAGGAAACAAAAACGTGTAAATATTAAAATATAGGGATATATAAATAAATACAGAAAATATATGAATATATATAGACATAAATTTTATATATAAATATTGAAATTTTTTTAATTCTATCAATTAATAGTATAATTATAGAAATTATTTTGTTTAATTAAGAAAAATATAAAATTATTTTTTAATTTTTCCCTTTTCTTATTTAGAAAAATACTAAATAAATATATTTTTCAAGTTGGAAATGCATTTTCAAGTAGAAAACATGTTTCCTAATTTTTCATATTTGTAGAAACGGCCCCGAAATGTTTCCGAGGAGTTTCTTGAAGTTTCCGATGCGGAAACGTTTCTGAAATGCGGAAACGTCTACTGGGAGAAGTTTCCGTGCATCATAGTAGGTAAAGATATATATATATACACACACGCACACAAACAGAGATTGGGAGGTCTATATTAGAAAGATATACTAATTATGGATATCTATTAGTTAGCCTACATATAATCCTACAGGTTGTATTTACATTTGGTAATCCTATAGGCTGTATTTACATTTTGTAATCCTATAGGCTGTATTTACATTTTGTAACACTTACCCTCAAGCTTGAGTCTTACTCCAGAAATATAATTAGACCCATTATGTTCGTGTTCTGTGATTTTTGACATCATCGGAATCATATCAGGCACGGCTTATGGTTTTATTCCACAAAATGAAGAAAAAAAAATTAACCCAACAAGACTGCTCCACAGGAAAAACAACCAAAATCAGAATTAAGAACCAAAGAAAGGAACTAAAAAACCGGAATAGGGAGATAAAACCTTGGCCAGATGCATAATCAAGCAGCAGATCATAGGGAAGTGATATACAGGTCTAGGTGACTCCAAGAAGGGTGGCAGGATGATGGGGAGAGGCCGGTTGGCTGGTGGCGGTCCTCCCTAGGTTGGTGGTGACAGACAATGGGCAATCTGAAGGGTTACCCAAAATACCTGTTACTGCTCACTGGGCAGACCCAGAAGATAAAAAAGAACTTTCAGAGTGGCTCACTAGGGCAACCAAGCTCTGATACCATGTAACAAAGGAGGAAATAATTTCTAGATTTTTTATTCACTGGTTAAAATGCATATATACACTAATTGAGAAGTTTTATATTAGGAAGATATACTAATTAGGAATCCCTATAACTAAGCCTACAGATAATCCTACAGGCTGTATTTACATTATGTAACACAGAAAGATTTTCTTTTTCCTGATTATAAACAGATTCTGCTCTAGGAGTAACAGAGCTACCATAAATGAGTTCTTGAGACCGCTAGAACAAAAGAGCTTGTGAGAATGAGGGTTAGCAGATGGCAACTTATTTAGCAGAACTGAAACTGGTGATCAAATATAAAATAAGGGTGTCGGTGTTGTGAAGCAATTATTTTGCAGTTGAAGTTGATGCTGCAGGAGGATCAGTGTTAATTCTTGTTGGAGGAAATATAGCAACGATGATAATTATTAACTTCGTGTTGATAATGTAATCTTACACAGGTGTTGTTCCATACATGCAATGATATGTGCGTCATTTGGACTATGCTTGTTTATACAATATACAATTTCAAATCATGGATGTATGATGTGTCATTTGGCACTATTAGAATAATAAGGTTTAATTCATTTAGATGATTGTGCTACTGCATCTTTATGGTTTAGCATGTTACTCTATCATGTGATAGTAGTAGGCTCTTCTCCATCTATTTCAATGATGAAAAAAAGCAACCCTTTAAAATTTTTTTATGCATAAATCTGTTCCAGACATGAATGATGCATGATATTTATATGAGTTTGAAACTTAAATAAATCATAGTTTTTTCTGTTCCTAATGGTTTTACTTTCGTCTTTTAGGGTGTGCTAAATGTGGTTATGGGAAAGGCTACTGATATTGGAGATGCTTTACTTGCAAGTCCAGAGGTTTCTACCCTGATTATATATATTTGTTTTTCTCCTTTCTGCCATTTTAAATTTATGATTATTTGTGCAAAGCAGATATGAAAATGAAGTGATGCTGAGGTGCACTTTTTTTTTGTGACCCAGGTTAGGAAGATCACATTCACAGGCTCAACTGCTGTGGGAAAGAAGTTGATGGAAGGCGCTGCCAGGACTGTTAAAAAGGTATGAACTGGGCATGAATGATTTTGCACCCAAAATAATCTTTTAGAAATCATCATATGATTTTGTTTTCCCCTTGTTACATCCAGGTGTCTTTGGAACTTGGTGGCAATGCACCCTGCATTGTATTTGATGATGCAGACCTTGATGTGGCAGTAAAAGGATCAGTAAGTCGAAAGTGGCTTTCCATGTGCTTTTTGTGATTATGTGGTATCATCCTTGAAAATTTTCAGATTTTAGTTTTACTAATATTTTGTCTTATAATTTTGGTACCATATGATATTTTCAGTCCTTTTTTTAGTTGCTAAAACACATTCTTTTGTTGGTCTGTTATTATCTCAGTCTTTGTTTTAATCAGTTGGTAAATCAGTTGGCATTTGGGTGATTTTTTTTTTTTTTTTTGAGAAAATATTGGGGGTGATAATTTTAACTGTTACCATTTGGTGTTAGATAGTTGATTGGTTAGGGTAGATTGTTGATAGTGTTGATGATACACAACTATGACATATCAGGAGGCACATCAAGAATGGAGATATCAAATTTCACTTGCAAATGACAGATATATTCTAACAAAGTGTATACATATTTATTTTTCTATTGCTGAAGGAAGATTATTGTCCTTTTTAGAAGGACTTGGGTTATGTGTACACTTAGAATGCGTCTAGAATGGGTTTAAAGGAAGGAATGCAGTAATTACATGAGTGATGGTTAAGGGTGTAATGCTTAAAGCTGTAACCATTTGGCTATTAACCATGTTTGGTAATGTTTGTAAATTGCGAAATAATGATTATGGAATGGCTTATTCATTCCGATTTTTATAAATACTTATGTGTCAATATCTCCCCAGCCGCGGTTTAAAATGCTCCTGCCCTTCTTTTGCGGGCTCTCAGTGAAAAAATAAGCTTTTGGGAGTTGCTGGCATATTGGGCGCTGCTATGCGCTATTCATGGTGCTATTGTAGAAAATACTTTATTTGAAGGTGGTGATGGTGCAAATACATTGTGCTTTTAACCCAACTCAAGCTGCAATAGTGGCCATTTAATATAAACTTTAAAAAATTCAGATAGTAATTTATTTGTTATTAAGTTAAAATTATTTAAGTTAATAAATAATAAAAGAAAAAATTATTGTAGTTAAAAAATAATAAAAGAAAAACTTGTAATTTTTCTTTTTACTCTTATTTCCCTTTAACTTTAGGAGGAGGGGGTTTAACCAAAAAAATGGCAGGGCGATCTAGGGTTTGGTTTAGGAAGGTAAGCTGCCTAACAGTGAATCACTTAGCATCAATTTATGCCAAATGAGGGTAAAAAGAGTTAACTGTTAATCCCTTATTTTTAACCTCTGTTAGCCTCAAACTAAGTGCAATTTTATGAGGAAAATATCTAATGCATTGTTCATAAAGGGGATGTCAAAAGCTGCTCTAACTATAAAGGCATTGAAATCATGAGTCATACCACAAAGCTTTGGGAGAGAGTGTGATGGAACATTGCTTGCAATGTGTTACATCTATAAATTTTCTTGCTTCAGGGTTCAGTGGAATATTATAGAGAAAATAAAATCGACTTTCTTATGGTATTCATTGATCCAGAAAAGGCCTATGATAGAATCTGAAGAGAGGTTTTGTTGTGGATTTTAGAGTGTGAGGGGGTTTCTATTAGTTGTGCCAAAGCTCTATAAGATATGTATGACGAGGCTACACCAGGGATCAGCCCCCATCTTACTTATTGTTGACTTGACAAAACATATAAAAGATGACATCCCCTAATGCATGATGCTCACAGACGACATCATGTTGGTAGAGGAAATACAAAAGGGCTCGATAGGAAGCTAGAGTTATGGAGACGTAAGCTAACTATTTTGATAGGAAATGATAATTTGAAGGTTGCCTTCTGTTTTCCCTTAGTATGGTCTTGGGTTTGTTCAACCTTTGTTGCTTCACATCACACTGTATGTCACATTGATAAACGGGTAAAGGCTGTACCAATTGATACTCACCAGTTCTAGACAATGTGGCTTATGTAGTGAACGTTTCCTGCTACAAAAGGAAGAAGAAGAGAGGGGGTTTCACCACATGTTTTGGCTCTCTGATTTTTACATCTCAGAAACAGCCATCTCTTTTAAATTCCTCTTCTTTTGAATCCTTAATTATAAAATGGGCTTTTTGTTCTCAATTTAGAAATTTTTGGTTTTGCTGATCTATTTAGATTCTTGACAAGCGTTTTTATATGTCTTTTTTTAATAGTTTATGACCATATCATATGAATCGTTGCAGCTTGCAGCCAAGTTCCGTAATAGTGGACAAACATGCGTCTGTGCTAATAGATTAATTGTACAAGAAGGTAAAGATAGACAATTACAGAATTATGGCCATTTCTGTTTTTCTTTTTGTTCTGTTTTCTCATTGGTAGTTCAGTACAAGTATAATGCCAAACTGGCTTTATTTGTACTTTTGTTAATTATTAATGCAGTACAGTTAATGGCCTTCACTTAATGGTAGCACATCAGTTGGTCTATTTAGGCTTTTAAGCTTGAAAAACTATCAAATTTTTGCGGTTTTTTTTTTTGGATACTTTTTTCGGGATAAAGTAATGTTAAACAACCCTTGTGGTTATTTTCCTTTTATGAGCTGTTAAAAAACTGCATTGCAAAAATTCAGCAAATGGTTCAGTCAATTATCATTCATTGTTGCTAGTTAGCACTTCCTATTACTGTCTAGAAATATGCTCCTGCTGCCCTTTGCATTGCTGAACCTTTTTGTGCATTGCAGTTATATATGGCAAATTTGTGCTCCTGCTGCCCTTTGCATTACTGAACCTTTTTGTGCATTGCAGGTATCTATGACAAATTTGCAGAGGCCTTTTCAAAGGCTGTTCAAAATTTGCAAGTTGGAGATGGATTTACCAATGGCGTGGCACAGGTTGGTATATGTCTCTGTATATGTATGTATGCGTGCGTGTGTGTGCATGCGCCCAGGCACACATACACACGTATATTTTCCTTTTTTATTTTTCACTTTAGCTTCCTTTATTAGATTCCCCACCCCCCCACCCACACACACGATTCCCTTTTTTATTCCTTTAGTTTCTTTATTAGATTCTACACAGGCAAGTATTAGAATGATTGGTTTTTCATTACTTTACAGTCCGTTCTCCCCAAGTATTAGAATGATTTGTCTCTGATCTGCAATTCAAAAAATGGTTTGAGCTTAAGGATATAGTTTTGATTGTTGTGTTAATTTTTGTGCAGGGTCCATTAATTAATGAAGCAGCACTGCATAAGGTTAGTTTTGCTTTTCGATCAATTCATATATTTTTAATCATTTAATTATGAAATGAACTTCTGTATCATTTGGTTCCTCTATGATTTTGGGATACAGGTTGAATCATTTGTTCAAGATGCCATCTCAAAGGTTTGTCTTTTTCATTTATGATGCTTAATAGATTATATTGATATTTCTCATGATTATCAAACAACATGCAATGTCTTTTGCATCGTATGCCAAGATGTATATGTTGTATTTCATGTATATTTCTCTTCTTAATTCTCCAGGAGTGTGTGTCAATTGGTAAAACCAAATTTATCTGAATCTAAATCCAATTAACAGGATCAAATAACTTCAACGTATAACTTCAATGAATTATGGAAACTTAAGGCCCATATACTAAGTGAAAAGCATCATCTTATCTTTCGTGAAAACTTGAGTGTGGACCTAAAAGATGTTGCGTGTCTAACAGAAATCTCATATGGCTAATCTAAAAAATCCCCTGATTTCATAATTCATTTTTTTTTGTCCTTTTCCCCATGCTTTCATAACAGCCACACACTATCAAAATGGAGCAGTTAGGGTTTATTGTTAAAGAATTCCAATTGCTCAGTGCAACTTGCAACTACAGCTGGGATTTTTAGTTTTATTAATTATAAACTTGACCATAACAGAAGGCAAACTTGAAAGTTTCTTGTTTCCTTGTCTGGTTCTTAAAATCATAGGGTTTATATGCATCCTCTCAAATCATTCATCAATGTCCCCTCACTGTTGATGTAGAAACATAACAAAATTGAAACAAAACAATACTCCAATGATTTAATTCAATTGCTGGAGGGAGCAACATGACACAGATAAACTTGGCCACTGTCATTGTTACCCCGAGGCTTGGTGTATGTAGCAATAAACTGCTCAAAGTGACAAGATCTTGTATGACTGAGTTTGGCAAGGAGCCCCTCCGCTGCCTATCCTTACTTAAGGTAGAGAACCCTTTGTAATGATAGGATATTTTTTACATATAGCCATGACTTTCTCAGACCAACAGTAAACAGCACAAAAACTCTTGCGTAGTGACTATGAAACAACCCCAGTCCTAATATGGTAACATACCAAACATCTTTTAAATACGAAAAATACAGAAAGGAACCTAATAGCATAATTTTGAAAATTTTTAAAATATGCAGTCCTGAATGTTTAATAGGTGAACTGGAACCTACCGTTGCTTAACACCAAGAAACACAAAGGTGTACTATTTTAACTTACAGTGCTGTTAACTTTATTACTCTGAATAGATATATGGTTGCTGTTTTAAGGATGCTAAATTAAGATTCATGAGAACGAACTGCAGCTGCATTCAGTGTGCCATTCCATTCCTAGGCACCAGGGAGGGATCCAGGGTGGAGGCAGTAGGGGCAGCACTTGCCCCCACTGCGGCCACAAATCCCTTTAGAATACTATAAAGACAAAAAAATTAGTTTGCCCCCACAATTGATAAAAATTATTTGTTGCCCCTACGTTTTTCCATAATCTATCTTTATTGCCTCCAACTTGTCTTAAATTACTAAAAGCAAAATTTTTTTTACTTCATACCTTTTCATAAAAATTACATATTGTCATTTCATACCATGGTTGTATTAAAATTAATTAAAATTATTTTTTAATCTATAAAAGTATAAAATATATTCAATTCATATTTGGTTAAAAATTAGGTGATTTTTTTATAAATTAAATAAAGGTAATAAATTTGATATATATACCTATATTTCAACAAATCAAATAAATGATATAAACCAATTTTATAAATTATTAATTTATTTAAACTATATTTAAAATTATAATTTTAATATAAAAAAACATGCTCAATTTCAAAAATTAGAAGTTTTATATTTAAAAGTAAACTAGAATCATCTAATAAATTTAGAAACTTCTATATTTTAAAATTTATTTTCAATTTCTTCTATTATTATTTACACATATTATAAATTTTTTTGCTTATATTTTTTTTCTATAATAAATTGTTTAAATATGTTAAAAATAAATTTTGATAAATATAATTTTATGAAAATAAATTATAATCATTTTAACATATATCATTATTTTAAAAAGAATATTATAATCTAAAAATATATATTTTAAATATTTTGTTTAAAATTATGTACACATGCATGTACATAAAATTATGTACGCATGTACATGCTCGAACTTCTATAAAATCTCTCAATAAATTGCTCCCATTGAGAATTTTTTTTTGGATCCGTCCCTGCTAGGCACTTTGCTTAAATTAAACTTTAGTTTCTTGTCTGCTATAAGAATTGTAACTTAAGCAATGGCTATTTAGTGTTGAGATTCTTTCATATCAATGGTTTGTGTAAAATGACCTTGATTTACCATTATTATGCTTGAAGGGGGCAAAAGTCCTCATTGGGGGCAAAAGGCATAGTCTGGGGAGGACTTTCTATGAGCCTACTGTAATCAGCAATGTCAACAGTGATATGATTTTATCCAGGTACCATACAGCAAGGATGTTTAAATGATGATTTGATATATTTGAACTCTAGAGTTAAAATTTGCTGACCTGGACCTTTTATATGCTCGACTGAACCCTCTAATTGCCAACGAAGTCACACATTCTCTTTGTAGCCTATGTTTTTCCAGCTCAACACCTTGGTCATTTTAAATGAAAAGGAAAAGGGTCACTTGCTTTTTGGCCTGTCTAATTTAAAATATTATATTACTTGCTCCGTGACATTAAAAATTTTATTTTTTCCATATACTTTTCTTTTCAGAAAATATTATATTTGTTATCATTTCTCTCAAATTTTCTGTTAAAGTTAAGAAACCAAAAATGATCAAAATAACCTTTGATGTAGGAAACAATTACTATCTACATCATCTACTTGACAATACTATACTATTTGCCTACTAATATTTTAAAATTATATTTTTTCATTTTTATACTAATTTTTTGTTAGAATTTATAATAAAATATATCATACCCAATTTTGACTTTAATCTAGTTAAAATTTCAATTATATACTAATTAATTACTCTTAATCATAAAATATATTTACTTAAATATTAACTTAAAATATTTATATTGCATAAAAAATTTAATCAAGCAAAATTAATTTTTAACTTGTAAATTTATTTATTTTTTTATTTGAATTGTTAGTGTAAATTGTTGAGTACATGAATTAAAGTACTTAAAATTATTTTCTTATTTTCTGTTTGGATAAACTTTTAAATTAAAGATTATTTTGGTTATTTGTAGTCATTTACTAATTTTAATTAAAAATTTGACAAGAAGAGTAAAAAGTGTAATAGTGCAAAAAAGGATAAAACTATAATTTTTAAATTTTAGAGGATAAATAGAATAATATGGCAAAATAGAAGAGTGGTAGTTAGTAACTATTTTAAATTTTTTTATATTTCATTAAAGAGTATATTGTGATTTCATATTCAATAATAGTAGTTTAATGGATGCTGACAGGATTGGTAAATAATATAATATTGTAAAAAGGAAGAATAAAAAGACATAATTTAATATGTTAGGGGTAGGTAGAATAATATGGTAAAATAGAGGGGTTAAATAATAGTTAACTCTCTTCTCATATTTTTGGATCAAACTGCCACAGTATACATTCATATAAGACTTATATTTAACCATTTCAGGACCAAAATTTCAAATTTTGAAACAAAAGGACCAGATTTCTATTTATGTGCATGTATCTGTGCATGCATTTGTCTTACAAGTGTTTTAGAACACTTTTTGTAGATAAGGGGACTGAGATTGATGTCAGTTTTCTGCTAAAGGGGGTGAATGTGAAACATGTTGCAAATATAGATGAAACACAGTAATCTAGTGCATGCACTGTAATAGTTTCTGTATTGTTTTGCTTTTGAGGTGACCCAGGACAATGACAAGTTCATTGTTTTTGTGTTTTTGGCATGCACTTATTCTCAAATTTGGCTATAGTTTATCTATGTGGGGAAAATGTAGCATATAAAGGATGCTCTTTTTGGTGTTTGGGTTTTTGAGATATCTCATTTTGAGTTGAAATTATTATCACATCAAGATGGATTAAAGCATGCCTCAAATGTTTCTAGCACCAGATTTTGGGGTTGGTATTTCTTGTTTTCTTTTTTTCTCTTTTATAATTTATTAGGAATACAAGGTTATTCACTATTTTTTTTAGTATCTCTGCAGTTTTCTTAAATCATAAATGAATGCACTCTGAACTACTGCTTGAATGACAAATGAATATACAATATGTAGTAAGTTAAAAAGGGTTAGCTTGTTTGTCGGGATTTGACACATCTCCTACATGTTAGAAGTGTGCATTTTTTTATTAAGTTGATGTACAAAAGATATCTTTCAATGTTTAGACACTTCTACCCGATTATGTTGATGTACAGAAGTATATTTGTTTTTGTGTTTTTCTTTTCTCAGGCTAAAAAAACATCATTCACATGAACATTAATTTAAACTGTTCTTCTTTTACTTTAGAGAGGAAGTATTTGGACCAGTGGCACCAATATTGCTTTTCAAAACTGAGGAGGAAGCTATTGGCATTGCTAACAACACCAGTGCAGGTTTTTTCATTAGATATGCCCATACGTTTACACACATGCGTCCATTGATATTTTTGTTTCTATTTCCTTTCATTTCTACTTTTTAAAGAATTTTTGAAACATCCGTGTTTTCGTGTTGTGATTAGTCAAAATGGTAATATAATAAATTTAATTTAAATACAAGTATGAGAGTAAGTGAATTAATGTTTTTCATAGAATACATCTATGTAGCATGGAAACGGAAATGGGGAAATTTGGAAACGCATACGGCGAAATGACAATTTTTTAAAAATGTAGGAAATAGAAACATGAGGGAAATGTGTAAATATTAAAAGTATAGGGGTATCTAAATAAATATTAAAAATATACTAATATATATAGGTATAAATTTTATATATAAATATTGAAAAATTTTATTTATTCTATCAATTAAGAGTATAATTATAGAAATTATTTTGTTTAGTTAAGAAAGATATAATTTTTTTTTTAATTTGCCTTCTTTCTTATTTAGAAAAATACTAAAGAAATATATTTTCCAAGTTAGAAACATATTTCCTAATTTTTCATATTTGCAGTAATGGCTCCGAAATGTTTTTGAAGAGGTTCCTAAAGTTTCCAATGTGAAAACGTTTCCGAAACGCGGAAATGTCTATTGATAGAAGTTTCCGTGCATCATAGGAATACATTTAATTAAAATATGAAAATATATTTTATTTTGATATTTACATATTGTCAGTCTTAATTTATAAAAATCAGTTCTTTTAGATTGTAATTAATTAAAATAAATATTTTCATACAATATCTAGTTATAGTAAAATATTTTAAAATATTTTCTAATAATTTAATTTATTCAAGAATTAAAATATAAAATTTGTTTAAAATCAAGTTCCACTTATCAAAATTTTAAAACAAGCCCAATCCATTTGAACTGCTCAAATGACCCAACTGAACTAAACTGTGTCTTCTATTTATGGTTTGGTTTGGTTTTATTTTATTTTATTTTTGTAACTGTGTACTTGAATATACTGAACAATGTACGCTACTGTGCAAGACTATTTATCTGTGAGCATTCATGCTCACACACACATATTTGCATGTGCGCGTGCACAAGCACAAATCAAAGTCATTTAATAATTAACAAAGAAAATAATACCTACATGTATATAGCTAGTTATGTAACAATGAAAAAAATTAACTCAGCTTGAAAAGAAATAGCAGCAATAATAAAATACATCATTTTGAACAGGATGTTAAAGATGTTCATGATTTTTCTTATTGCCTCCTACCATTTAAGGCATTTGAATTAAATAATCCAGTTTTCAGCAAATAAAAAAGTGTTATTAAATTGGTCAAACACCTGATATGAGTCACTATAGAACAATATTGATTATGTTTCATTTCACTGTGAATGTGGAGTGCAACTAGCATATATGCATTCAATGATGGAAAATTATACATACGATGCATCCTTTGTAGATACAACCCATGAATTGTGACATAGGACCATCCATCATCATCAACGGTTCAGGTGCATCTTTTGTACATAGAGCGGATGTATCGTAAAAAGGCTCAACAAAAACACACGTATAGATATGAGTTTATTGATGAACATTTGCATGTATAAGCATCTTTATTATGAGCCCATTTCCTTGATCCCAATTTAAAAAAAAAAATCAAATCAAAACAAAACAAAACAGAAACAGTTCCCATTTATATCTCTTCTTCCCTCATATGGAATTCTTTTAACTGCAGTTATTTTCTGTCTATGCAAGTATGTTCAATTGGTTATACTTGTATTGCTGACTTGTTTTTTTTTGCTGTTGGGGGGTGGGCGAGATGTGTGGCTGTAAGAGCCACTCCCACCATGTGGTGCTGATCAAAATTTACATTCATAGTTCTAACATTGTTTATGTTGCATTGTAATGATATTTGCGTTCATGCTGTTTTATAATAGATTGTTAGTGTCTTTTACTATTTAATGATCCAGGATTAGCAGCATATATTTTCACGAATAATATACAACGCTCATGGCGTGTCACTGAAGCTCTTGAATATGGGCTTGTAGGTGTCAATGAAGGAATAATTTCAACTGAGGTGGGATGCATCTTGTATTCTTTTGAAGAATAACATGGTGATTAATTATTCTGGCTGATGAAGACTTCTGTTATGATGCAGGTGGCTCCATTTGGAGGAGTAAAACAGTCTGGTCTAGGAAGGGAAGGCTCCAAGTATGGGATTGATGAATATTTGGAGGTAAGCATTATCTTCAATATGCTTTGAATGTCTCTTTTGTTGATGATAGAAGTCTTCAAATCAATTTTTAAAATACGCCACTCTCTTTTATAACTTGTGCTTGTACCATGCAGCTCAAATATGTATGCTTAGGAGATATGAACAGAAAATGAGATGCAAGGTGTGTTTTCCACTAGTTTGATATCTGTTTATCATCTTTAAGTTTTGTTTTAACTAGTAATGTGTGTTTCTATAAATGTATACATACGTAGGTAGCCAGCAGCTTGTGAATTTTGCAAGAGAGATGAAGTTTCAAGCATAAAACAATGAGCAGCAGAAAGGCCTTCATAGCCTGTGTATATAAATAAGTGCAAACTTGCTCAACTACCTCAAAGGCATCAATTTATCATGCGTATTCTGTTGTATAACACAACTTTCCCCTCGCTTGATGCGCTGAACGCTTTGTCGTTCTCTCTCTTTTCATCTAAAGGTGGACACTTCTATAACTTCAATGCCTCCTTGGGTTCTCGATGCTGCACGTTTGCTGACCTGCTTATCCATAAAGCTTATGATTTTATTGTTATTGTTTGCTTTTTAGCAGGCACTAATGTTTTTCTGGGTAATTTTTTTGAAGCTAATAATAATTGATCAGTAACCGAAAGATGGAATGACTCTGGGTCTGGGATACCAATTTGATGGTTTAGATTGGGATGCGATTGTGCTTTTGGAAAAGGATGAGGCAAAATATGCTACTTACAAACGTGCAAATTATGAATAAGGAGAAAGGTTAATAGTAAGTATTATTTACCTTCAGTGTATTACCTATTAACTAAAATGACCGGAAAAGGTGATTGGAATCGACAGCCAATGTAGTGTAATCTCTATAAATTAACAATTTTGGAATTATAAAATTATTAATTAAACGAAGGTCTGATTAATTCATAAGTTATTACTTTGTAACAAATAACTACATATACACAATATATATTTGGGACTTTTTAAAAAATAACTGAAGGAGGGAAAATATGGCTACATCTTATACACGATATATGTTTGGGACTTTTTTGTTTTCTTACAAAATACTGTATATTTATTTATTTATTTTAAAAAATATGGGCCCTCACTGTTGAGACAACCTTGGAGGTTTCTAAATGAATGCTGCCTATCAACCTGCGAATTCGGGCACGCTTGTACACTGTTACCGAAACGAGTCCTAATCACCACCTACAATGGTGGTCTTGGTCCAAAAAGAGCTGCAGACTGCCAGTTGATGCAGCTGTAAATATTTAAATATCCTGAGCCTTAAACGTTGTTCTTGGCCCAGTGATTTATTTTCTTGATGCGTGTTTGTTTTCTTTGAAATTTCTCGACCAACCAGTTGGTTTGATTTCGTTTTAACCATCTCAACACCCACATTTTGGACTTTATTAACCGATCATATTTATTTCTTGATTCAAAGATTTTAATGTTATTGATATTGTGCATGGATTTTAAAGGAAGTTAAAATTATTCTTGCCTATTAATACAAAGTTTTTCATTAAAATGTTATATAACATTAAAGCTATGTAGCAACCGCTTACAAAATAGAAAGGTAAAATCGAAAATTATAATAAAAATTAGAATTTTTTTAAAGCACAGACACCGGATTTAATGAATTTATGGTAATTCTTTCATCATATTAAAGTATATTCTTACAATTCAGAATAAGAATATAAATTAATTCAGAATAATAGTACAAAATTAAAATTGATGTACAACTAATATTTTATGATAAATTTGTGGTATATTCAAATCAAATATGCAACTTATACAAAACGTCAAAAGTTGGAATTTTTTAAAACTTATTAACTTTAGAAATTATCTTAAAACAACCAAATTAACCAATTTTTCAGATAAAAAATAAACTAAAATAATTACTGCAAAATAATTTCATAAAATATAAAGCTGAAACAACAAAAATCTAAAAATAACTGTCAAAATAATAAAAAAGACAACTAAAACAATAAAAAACAATTGCTGAAATAACCAATTTTTTCAACTAAAATAATCATCAAAACAATCAAAACAACATAAAAAATAAAACAAATGACGCTGTAGATTTTTTCAACCAAAACAATCACTACAAAATAACTTTATAAATCATAAATGCGAAACAATAAAAAAACAAAAAAATCATCAAAACAACAAAAAATAACCGTTAAAATAACCATCTTTCAACCAAAACAACTATTGAAAACAATCAAAACAATATAATAAATAACATTTAGACTTTATTTTCAACAAAAACAACTACTGAAACAATTATTACTGACCAATTTTTTCAACTAAATCAACCAAAACAACCTTTTTGGCTGAGAATCACCCCATTCCTATTATTATTATTATTATTTTTTTTTTCTTTTTGCTTGGTTTGTGCTTGTGTGTATATATAGTTTTTCTAACTTTTGTCGCGTTAGATGGGCACTTGTTTAGAGACTCTGTTATGCAACCTTTTTGGCTGAGAATCACCCCATTCCTATTATTATTATTATTTTTTCTTTTTGCTTGGTTTGTGCTTGTGTGTGTATATATAGTTTTTCTTACTTTTGTCGCGTTAGATGGCACTTGTTTAGAGACTGTTATGTTTTATTTAATTAATTAATTTATTTTAAAATTTAATGTTTCGAGCTTTATGCATGAGTATGATAAGTAGTACTCCATCTGTTTGGTGATCAAATGAACTTTAAGAAGTTTTTATTTTGGCTGAGTGCATAATTTCACCTCTGAACTTTATATGATTAATCTTTAACATTCTTCAGTTTTATTGTTTTCTATATAATTTTTAAATTTTTATTTTAAATCTTTTTCATCTTTCAATTTATACTTTTTATTATATTTAACTTATATAATATCAAAATGAATAAAAATTTAATTTCAAATGATTTTAAACATATAAAATGTTAAAGTTAGCTTCAAAACAATATAAATAGAATAAAAAAACTAATATAAAAAAGTTAGAAAAATTTTATTTTTAATTATATTCTCTCTTTCATTAAACATTCTTTTAGTTTATATAAGTTGCTCTTATATTCTTGTCAATATTGATTTAAAAAAAATACTTTGATTTTATATATTGTAGAGGTTAAATAATTTCAAAACAAAAGTTTAAAAGTTGAATAGAATATAATATAAGTTGAGGAATATAAGAGGTCAATTGAGTAAAGTTCAAAAGTGAAATGGATCATGTACATTTTCGCCCTTAATGTATACCCCGAGGTGCACTTAAGTACTTGAATTAAATTTTGACCTACTTAAATTGAAAATTCAAGTTTTTTTTTAAATGTTGGCCCTTCTCTTAATGATAGTCTATTCTATCTACAACCTCACCGTTATATGCCCTTAAAGTTGGGCCACGTAGGCAACAAAAATCTTCATTTTCCTTTCCATCTCCTTCTTTCAACAATAAAATCATCTTGAACCCTAAAAAAATTGGGAGAGAAAAATTGAAATCCAAGATTGTAATTAGTGGGAAAACTGATTTGGCTTCTTCATTATTGTCCATAACAAACTTAATGATGTATTCAACTATGGAGAATAATTATGAAGGAGCACCAAGGTACTGCAAATGTAAATACAAGGGTATGAAAGTGAAGGCTCCTAGATGGATATCGTGGATGAACAAAAATCTTAGGAGGAGGTTTTATGCATGCCCTAACTATAAGGTAATATGTGAAATTTGCATTTAGAATTTTATTATTAGTATAATGTTGGGGAAAATTACTTTTTAACTTTGCATTTTAAACTTTGTTATCACAAGAATTCAAGGAAGAAGTTATGGGAATTTAAATGGCATGACGAGCCATTGAATGAAAAGGTGAAAGATTTGATAAATGAATTAAAATAGGAAAATAGAAAATTAGTTGTTCAGAATAGGTAGTTGAATTCGATTAGAACTGGAGAAAATTGTGCTCATTAAGAGGTTGCTGCTAAAATTAATGATCTTTGGGTGGAGTTAAGCAAATTGAAAAAGGCAAAATTGGACTTGGATGATTATGCGATGATAAGGAAAAGGCTCATAATAACATATGTTGTTATTGGTATATCTTCGTTGGTGTTTGTACTTTTCTTCATTATGTTGTAGTTTCTTAGTGTTGGTTATTTTATTGCTTAAAAGAACATGTACTGGTTTGCAATTGTAATGGAAACACATTTTGCAATTGTAATAGAAGCAATTGATTATGAAAATGAGATATGTTTGGGTTTGTAATTATAATGGAAGCACATTTTGCAATTGTATGAAACTTGTTATTTGAATGTTAAATAGAAAAGATTCATATTTTATTAAATTAGAATCTGAAAGAAACACTACAGACATATGAAAAGAAACAGTGCAGATTAATATTTTGCAACATCATGAGAATATATAAGAAACATCAAGAGAAATTCGAAAAAACATGGACTTGTCATTTAAGTAATGCAAATACATTAGATGTTCCAATCAATTTAGACATTTATAAGTGAACTAAATCATATTTTCTAGTGAACTAACAAAATATAAGCTAAGTTGTATCAAGTTCCTTGTCAACTTCATTTATGGTTCATAAGTTCAAGTTCATATAGAACTTGATTGACACTAGCAAAAAGTGTAAGCTTGATACTAAGTTTAATTAACCAAAAGATCAAATAAAAAAATCAGTTTCAAAAAACATTCTCTTAATGCAATTACAAGATATCTAAGTTTCAAGCAGCTTATACTTTTGTCTCAGTTGCATCTGTTTCCTTTAAGTTTGAAGATAGGATGAGCTAATGGCAGGAGCCCCTCTCCATTGCAATCCTAGAGGCTAAAATGGCAAATCTGTAACCATTAACATGTGAGCCATGTCCTTGAAAACCAATTTGCCTTGAAGGTCCATGTGTAGCATGTCTCGATTTGTTCTTTCATATATCTCTTTCATTTGGTATGGGATATCTCATTTTAGGATAAGAATTAACCCCAGAAGTAGGTGCTTTTCCATTAGTTATAACCCTCTCAGTTGAAGTCCCAAGTTGTTAATAAAGAAATTACAACATTAACAGAATTCTAAAGACATAAGCAAAATGCTATTATTCTCACATTCTTATAATAAAAAATGTACTTATATTTAACACAGTTCTCCTTGTATTCAAATTCACATAGCAATCATATGTTCTTAGCTTTTGCATAGATGTTGGCCCAATAGGTGGGCTAGATACTGCTTCAGGTGTAGTGGGTGGGGTAGCTGCTACTTTAGTCTTTATTGTTGCCTATTGACCTTTTTTAGAAGATGCTCTTGCTACTTGTCTAGTCTACTAGGCATTTGGAGGTGATGCATATGTGTTCTCCATTGAGGACTATTAAGATGAGTTGAATAATATGTCGTGCACACCCATGATGTTTAGCCTTAGGTAATATATTACTTATAGCATCAACCAAACCTTAAAAATAATAAAAGGAAAGACCATGTTCATTTGTAATAGCCAAAATATAGGTTCATTTGCAATAAAAACTATGTTCAATTTCAAAAAAAAAAAATTCTAAAACTAAAAGAAGAATGATAGTACCAGACATGACTGTTAAATAAGAAATTAAACAAGACATTACTTGTAAATAAGACAAGGGTGAAAATTGAAATTAAAAAAAAAACTAGAAATTAAATAAGACATGACTATTAACTTTTGCATATATGATATTATTATCAATTTTGATCCATCACCTATTTCTAATTCTTGTACAAGCCATGAAAGAAACCATCTTCAGTTTCCTTTATTCTTTTTATCCACCACTACCTAAGCAATTGACACCATTTGATATGAGTAGTGTAAATGGACACCCTTCCTCATTAATGCATTTGGCTCTTATTCCTAAAGGCTCATTAGGATTTATCTTTAATTTAAATTTATAGGTAACTACATAGTTACTAATTGCTTCCCTAGCCTCATGAGCATCTATAAAGGTCATATCAAGCCTAAAATAATTCAAATCACTATTCTAGTGGAGTCCCAAAACTTAAATGGAGTCCCTAATTCATACCTTTCCCTCTCTTTTAGTGGTGCAAACTCATCTTCAATGTTGTTTGAGTTGTCATTATCATCACTATCTTTATTCAAATATGTTTCCCCTCCTTCTCCATCACCTTCACTTGCATATCCATTAGGGACTTCATTTAAGTTTTGAACTAACTCCCTTTCTCCCATTTCATATTCATTTATCTTTACCTTATCCTAAATTTCATCCATTCTATCCATAGGTTCATCAAATTCATTGTCAGCATGCCACTTAATAGTCAAAATATTAGGTTGAAACATAGGCTCATTGATTTGATGATTTGCATAAAAATCAATTTCTTTTACCCAACTATATTTTCTTATGTAATCCAATACCTTTTTAATAGTTGCATCATCATACACTAAAAATAGCCCATCATTAAGATCTTTTCTTGGTTCAAGAATAAATACTTTCTCCAGAGTTGCAAAGCCTAATAGGTTTCAAAATCTATATAAAATGTCTTGATAACATATAAAGTCTGGATCAGAATCATATACTACATCTACCCTACCATTAATATACTGAAGCTTATTGTCTACATATTGCCAAGTACCTCTATAATTGAACCTCACATCAATTGTTTTCAAAATGCCCTAAATAATATTTATAACATAGATTCTAGTATAATTGCTGAGTAAATTAATATTTATTAGTGGTTAATACATCAATGCAATAACACCCAACTCCTAATTTGTTATTAAAAAAAATTAGACAGTCTAGTACCTTTCCAAAAATGATGGCTGCCTCTAAATTCACAAACAAAATGCCCAAATTACTGCTAGATTTTCACTCACTTCACATGGGTTTACAGAGCTAACAAACCAAAAAAGAAGAAAAGAACTTCTTCTAGAGTTTTTTGTCTCTTTTTTATGAAGATGGTGGGTAGGTCTTACTTTAACTTTTTTTTTTTTTTGGGTTTTTGAAAGGTAAAGTTCAACAGGGGTTTTTATTGCCTATGTGTCACATTATTTGGCCTAACTTTTAGGGCATATAACGAACATAGGAAGATGGAATAGACTTCCATTAAAAAAAGGGCTAGGATTTCAAAAAAAACTTAAATTTTTATTTTAAGTGGGCTAAAATTTAGTTCAGGTGCTTAAGGGCGCCTCAGGGTATACATTAAGAGCAAAAATGTACCTTATCCCGAAGTGAAACTGTGCATTTGGCCTTTCTTACTTTTGATGATTGGTAGTTAAACCATGGACAAATTTTAGAAGAAATACTTGATACAATTTATTAAAAAATAAAATATTTTTAGCTATTTTTTTTCTTTTTAAAGAAAAAATGTTCAAGATGGAGTTTGTTGCATTCATCATTACACTAAACAAGTTCGCAATTTATGATTTGCAAAAACTGCAAATAATATATATATTTTTAAAATTATTTTAAAATAAATAATTAAATAATTTTAATAAATTATAAATTAATCAAATAATTTATAAATGTGGACACTTAAAAATTCATTGTAATAATTTTATTTGGTTTTTTTTTATGAAGAGTACATGTATTTTTGTTTTTAAAAAAATTTTTTGTAGATTTTTTATTTAAATAAATAAGGAAAAAATATTTTTAGTTGAATAAAATACATATAGATGTTTTAGGTAAAGTAAAAGACATTTTTTGATGGAATAGAAGAGTGGTGTTTTACATATAATAGAATTATAGTGTTTTAGATGAAATAGAATATGTATATTTTAAAATAAGGAATTTTTATAGAAAAATATTGTAAATTTTAATAATTCAACACGTAAACCTTTCTAATTAAATAATATTAATAAAATATAATTTATAAAATTATTTATTTTTTAAAAATACATGCACATTTTAAATGATGTCTTGTAAATATAAGACATTAATAATATGTTTGGATATGACCTTTAATATAAAAAATTATGATAATTCATAAGTTATTGAAATTAAATAAATTAAATAAATTTAAAATTTAAAAATATATAAATAAAAGTTTTAGTTTTATAATTTAAATTATTATAAGAGTTAAATCATTTTAATGAAAAAATGTAAAATATAAATTTTAAATAGGAAAAAAGATTCACATAATATAACAAAAACAATGAATTAGTTAAAATCCTATAAATCATTTATATAATATGATATACATGATAAAATAAAAATAATAAATAAATAAAATAATTTTATAGAAATATATCATGCAAAAGTGGAAAATGAATTATAAACTCTTTATAGCCTTCAATAGTGATGAATTGGTTATGTAACTTAAACATTAAAAACATATGTGGTGAGTACAAGTCTAAGTAGGATAAAATTTCAAAACTTTTACTCATATAACCCTTCATGACATGAAAAATTCCATTAGGTTTAATTCTTGAATCAAATTCTTTAGCCTTGAAAATGAAAGGCCTCTAGCTTGGAACGCTAAATCTCCACCAAATCACCTTCTTGCTTTGATTTGATTAGTTGAAAGTGTGTGGACAATGAGGTTTAGCGCGTGTCCAAGATTTTAGCAACCACGACATTGTTTGAGTTCAGAGCTTTAGAGAACACACCAACCATTGTCACAAAGACATGGCGTGGAGATGAGGAGTCACCATTTAGGGTAATAACTGGGACAAATAAAAATGGTGGTACTTGATTCTCTAAAAGAAAGCTAGCACCACAACCAGGAGATTCTGAATACGAAATACCAACTTCTTTCAGTTTTATGTTCATTTATAATTACTTTATATATTACTATGTTATCATTTATTTACATGCAATTTCATATAAACCCTTATTTAAAATAATTAACTATAGGCAAACTAGTCATGAAAATACATATAAACAATGCATTCATCATAATCCCTAGGTTAGTGTAGTCTACATTGATTTTAATTAAATGAGCTAAATGTACATGTTTTAATTTATAAGTGAGCCTAAAGACTAATGGGTCTAATTCTTATTTAATTTTAATTAAGTGAACCTAAGTCTATTTATTTTAATTCTAAAAATGGGCCTAGATCTACAACTTATGATATCTAAATTAATGGGCCTAATTCTACATATTTTAATTTTGAAGTAATCTTAAATCTATAAATTATGGAAAAGGTTTAAATTAAATGGGTTAAGTCTAAATTAATTAAATTAAGTAGGTCTATGTCTAAATTAACCTAAATGGGTCTAAATTGATTTTTAAATTAAACCTAAAAATCCAATTAAAAGCCTATTTATTAAATGGGTTAGAGCCTAAACATGGGTTTGGGGCCAAAACACACAAAAATAAACAAAAACCCAAAAACATAAAAAAAAAAAAAACAATCAAATAAAAAAGATAAAAAATGCAACTAAATTATTTATTCTAAAAAACCTAATTTTAATTAACATGCAACCTAAATTAATCTATTGCCTCCATTGATTTTAATTAGGGTTTACCAAATTGCACCTAATTTACTAATTAATCTTTTAAGAACAAGAGAAAGCTAGATTTTTTATTATTCGCACTATCGAGGTTATTACAAAGTCTACCAAAAATAATAAAGAAAATAAAATTAAAATTACAACCTTTGAGAAAAATAAAACAAATTCAAAACCTAAAAAAAACAACAAAATAAACTAAATAGAGCAAGATAAAAATTAAATCAGGATCTTTAACTTTTGGCTTTTATTCATGGATTCTTGATAGGTTTCCTTGGTTCAATCATTTATTCATCACCAGAAACATGAAACACAAAGAATAAAAAAAAGAAAATGAGATTATAATTAATGAACAAAGAAAACAAAATAATGAAATTAAACAAAAACCCAGAAATAATAAAATAAAAAAATAATAAAATGATAAAAAAGAAAGAATTAATAAAAAGAAAGGAGTAGGAGAGTAATGCTATGCAGATGCTGTTTGAATGCTTCGTAGAATGAGATTTCACCGTTTTGAGAAAATTGACTCTGTGTTCTCTTGATTTCTAGACTTTGAAAAGAACATATTTTTTTTCTTTGAAAAGTTTTTTTTTGAAACTCACAGTAGAAGGTTAGGTCTTTTCTTTCCCTCTGTATTTTTTAATTAACCCTTTTTTTTTGCAGTAGCTAATTAGGTTTTTTTCTGTCTCATTTTACGCAGCCCCCTCTCTTCTCTGCCAATCTTTTCTTTTTATATCCTATTCCTAAGCTAACCACTTACGTGATCAAAGGAGTTACATGATTACAGTAGCTTTGATCCCTCCTTCCCAAAAACAAATAGGATAATAATTTTAATTTTAAAAAATTATACGCATAAGAGATGCGTACTGGAAGCAGATCCCTTACAAAAAAATACCAAAATTAATTAATTTATTAAAAATAAATTAAATTTGGACCAATCATAGTAAAAAAAAAGATTTTTACTGAAAATTTTTAACGCCTCGGCATTCCAAAATGTCGACTGGCATTGTGTAATGCTGATTGACATTGTGTAATGCCAATTGACATTATATAATGCTAATGCTAATCGGTATTATGTAATGCTGATTGGCATTACGCAAATTTTTAAATATGCCCTTGCAAAATTCAATTTTTTATAATTAAACCTAAAAAATATTGCAATTTAGTCCTTGAAATCACAAAACTTAACACTAGAGGTCAAATTTCAACTAAATTTTCATCATAGAGGCTTTTGTCACATTCATGCACAAATGCATCTTGAAATTGGGTGCTTATAGTTGCCCTCCTTTGTCGCTATTTGCTTGACAAATTGTGGCAAAAACACATAATTTTAAAGGAAAGAATTAGGGTACTTAATTGTATCCTAATTAATGGATTGATGCTTAAATTGCTGTGCAATTTTTAAGCAAGATGTTATGTTTAGCATGCTTCACTATATTTCCTGTAGAATGTCTAGTGAGATATGTGCAAATGAGTTTCGCTATATTCCCTGTGGGATGTTTAGCATTTTATGATTTGAGAACATGCTATAGCTCATATGGAATTTCTAACAATAATACCATAACTACCATGTAGTGTCTGGTGAACTGCACTATATTCCCTTTGGGATGTCTAGTGACAATGGATTTTATTGTATTCCTTATGAGACATTTAATGAAATATATGTAATGATTCTCGTTATATTCCCTGTAGGATGTTTAGCAATTTATGATTTGAGAATGTGCTATAGCTCCTATGGAACGTCTAACAATGATACCATAACTACTGCATAGTGTTTGGTGAACTGCATTATATTCCCTTTGGGATGTCTAGTGATAATGGATTTCGTTATATTCCTTGTGAGACATTTAACAAAATATATGTAATGATTTTTGCTATATTCCCTGTGGGATGTTTAACAATTCGTGATTTGAAAAATGTACTATAGTTCATGTGGAACATCTAGCAATGATACCATAACTATTGTGTAGTGTCTAGTAGATAAAAAGGTTTGAAAATTCATATTATAACTGCTTTGTAGCATATAACATATTGAATTTGAAATTCATATTATGACTAATGGGTAGTGCATAACGAAATAATCTGAAATTTTTGTTATAACTACTGTGTAGCATATAACAAAATAGATTTAAAATCCTTGACAAAAAATGATGATGCATGTAAAATGCAAAAATTGAATTCTGTAATTATATTCTGTATTCTGTACTTGATAAAGGATTCAAAATTGTAATATAGACTAACTATGTAATCAATAATTCTGTGAATTATTAATTAACAATATGAATTTTATGAGTTAATTATGAATTTACCAAATTGTAAGGAAGATTTTTGGACTTGAATGCAAGTAAGTTTTGGTGGATCAAAATGGATATTTTCCATCCTATATATTTCACTTTTGCACCTGACGTTTCATTTCTCATTTCATCTTCATTTTCTTTTCCTTTCATTTTCTCTTTGCATTGATTTTTTCTTTCTTTGATTAATTGATCATTTGACATTTGATTTGCAATCCATAAGATCCTATGGTTGCCCCATGATATAGACCATATAGGAGAGCAAAAATTCCAATCGATTCAATTATTCTGTCTCCTCGTTTTCCTTAGAATAGTGTTGGACTTTGAGAAGGCTCCACCATCCTCCATTTGACTTACCTATATCTCCACAAGTGTACAGATATGGGTAATGAGGTAATATTTCCTCATTTTTGTTTATTTCTTAGAAAAAAATATTTATAAAGTTAGTAATCAGAATCAATTTCAGAATGCAAATTAGTATGCACATTATTCAAATTAGATTAAAAATTGGTAAAAAATGCATGAAAATTTGAAATTAAACCCTAAAAATATGAAAATTTTAGCTCGGGTTTGCTATATGTTTGGTCAAATGTTTGGAATCTTAATTAAAAGTCTGGATTTTCAATCGCCATCCAAATTTTCAGTTGGCATTGCCCAATGTCAATTAGCATTATATAATGCTGATCAGCATTACATAATGTCAATCGACATTCCATTTTATAAACCAAAAAATTTATTTTATTTTTTATTTTTATTAATTATTTTTTCATCTAATGACCGATGAAATTCATGGGCTGTTTTCACATAGCTTGAGAGTTATTTCATGGGCTGCTAGTGAATGTGGCACAATTGATATGGGCCTAAGGTTTCAGATAATTCAACGCTACGCTTCTGACAATTTGGGGTTAATCTGACCGTTATTCTTTATTTGCTTTGATTGAGAGGTGGATGGACACCACCCACACTTTTCACACTTGCATAGGGGAACTGATTATTTCTCTTATGAGTTTTTCTACCATCACTGGGATTTCCTTTGGAGGAACTCCTGTTCCTTTCGACATTAGTTATTGCAGTCTTTATGAAGATGCACAGAGTCAGTACATGCGTAACTTGATTAGGTTCATCCTGATGCGAAAGAATTAAAAAAATGTTCTCCTTTCTTCTCTAGTCGAGGGATTTAGACATTTTCCCACTACTACTCCTCGTCAGATTGCTTAGAAGGCGAGGTGTCTCCTCCTTATGCTGCTAGGCATGACTCTTTTCTACGAGATTGGTCATGAGGTCAGTATTCCTTTACTCGGCCCCCTTTGTGACTTAGATCGAGTTGTTACCCATGATTAGGGATCTGCTGCATTAGCCTATCTTTACCATAAATTGGATACCATCTATAGAGGTGCGGTCATGATGTGTGGCTTTTGTCACATCTAGCATGTACGTTCTCCTTTTTTTTTTACATGATTTATTGATTTATTTTTTTTCTTTTCTAGATTTAGAGTATAAAGATCGGGCTGATCTGGGGTTTCGATGCTATAAGCTCTGATAGGAGCCTCCCTCTTCTTCTTGCTTGGCTAGTGTTAAAAATATTCTTCAGACCTATTGTGATAATATAAACTCCACTGAGTGGCACCTGGTAAGAAAACAAAGTCATCAATATTTTATAATGCAAGTTTAAACTTAATTAACATAATTTGAAGATTAATTCCAATTGGCTGGAGGGAGCTGATGATGTCTAGAGATACAATTTTATGGTTAGAGCAGTACGCCTTAAGTCCATGAGGATTTTACTCCCTGGATATGGTTGTCAGATGTGGTATCTGGGGGAACGAGTATAACACTGGTCCTTTAGGCCTTCATGACATTGTATTCCTTATGATATCCCTCCTTCGATGTTACATAGCTCACACTTGATGGGTTCAAAGCTGAGAGAGGTGCTACAGGGATATGCTGCCTTGACTTTACTTAAGCCATTATCGGCAGTTCATTCACAAGAACCTCATGGAGCAGATTCCTACTGACTATACTGAGGTAACTTCTGATCATTTTATTTATTTTTTAAAACCCATAATTTACTCATTCTTTTTCATAGTTTAAGGAGATTGGTTACCCTGCTGCTGAGGCGATGGGGGAAGAGACTGAGATTACTCAGAGGACTGAGACTGTTCTTGATACTAAGAGATCTAAGCCCAAACCTAGTCATACACACTATACTTAACACATTGGGACTAGTGGTGAGGGGGATTTTATTGGTGCTATCCTTAGAACTGTCTCTCTTTTGGAAAGGTCTATGCTTTATTGGGCTCTTGCTATTCAGACTGCGATTGAGCAGTATATGCACTTTAGTGATGCTCAGCTTCCTAGCTTTTCTCCGATAGATACTTCTCATGTGAGTCTATTTGACTTATTTCTTGCATGATCTATACACTTGACATAGATGTTAATAGAAAATTTTATAAAATAGGTTCCTTGGACACAGGCAGAGTATTTGCATGGTTTAGCCTCGTCTCAAAGGTTATTTACTATGCAGGTCACAAATAGTTGGTGAGTAAGTATATACACTGAAAAATGCAAAGTGTATGCATGTTATTCATGAAATGGATATGATATGACATTTCCTATATATGCAGAGTTATTCCAATGGTTTAGGGCACGAGAATGAGATACTTCACTAGTAGCTTGCAGACTTGGGCATTGATCCTTATAGTATTGGGACTTCAACTATTAGACCTTCAAATACTTATCAGCATGATGATCTGACTGGAGGATGGAGGCCTTGGCTCGATTCGAGTGCTCATGATGACTGATTAGGACTTTTTTTATTTTTGATTCTCAGTGTGCTTGTATTTGGCTGTTTCTGTAGTACTGTTACTTTCTAGATTTTGCACTATTCTGAGTACTATTATGTATCACTTGAACTGGTAGCTGCTTTTGAGTAAACTTCTTCCATTAAAATTCTTTTAACAATAGATAATGCTGAATAATCAAATAAATAACTAATTAATTAAAAAGATAAATAATGAATATTATCCCTTTAATAATTGTTTATTTATCTTGATCTCTTTTAGGCTCCATCACCTCATCTTATTGATATTCCTTGAGCAAATAGAATCCTTTTCTCATATGGACTTATTTCCTTCTCTATATAAAGAGAACACAAGAGGCATTATTCCTCATTCTTAACACTTTCAATCATGACTCAAGCATCTCTCTACTTGATGAAGAAATTCCTTAAGAGCCTTGATGGAAATAATTGGAACAAATTTCTCCCTTTTCATTGCAAGTCACTAAAATCTCTTCAGCATTTGAATATCGACAACTTTTTGGATGCTACCGTAACTTTTTACGATGCTAAGGACCATATGTTCATATTCAATGGGAAAGAGTTATGCCCAATGATTGAAGAATTTACTGCTATCTTGGGATGCTCATTAGATTCAACTACCATGATTGCTCTTCCTGATCTAACCATGCAGTTTCCTGATAAGCTAGTAGCATTCTTCGATTGACCCCCAAATGACATCTATCTATATGCTCACAACCCTGTGACCATCGATCTATCTTCTCTGATTACTATCTATGAAACTAAAGATAAGAGCAATGCTGCTTGGACCAGAACCATTGCTTTTTGTCTTTATGCACAATTTTTGCCAATTTCATCTCATGAAAATGTTGACACATTGATTGTGAGTATTTTATAGTAGGTACAAGTTAGAGCCAACCCTATGCCTGTATTTCTTGTTGAAACTATTATGGGACTGGATAACTTTAGAACTTAAAGTCATCTTTCAGGCAGTTTACTCCTCCTTCAGGTGTGTAACCAAAATCCTTTATTGTTTTCTTTCTCTTTTATTTGCCTTAACTTTTACCTAAGTTGCCCTTTTAATTTTTCAACTTAGTAGGCTTGCCCTAACTTTTACCTAAGCTACCCTTTCAAGTTTTCAACTTAACGGGCTCCCTTTCTTTTTTTAGATCTGACTACAGGAAAAGTTGAGTTAGCTTATCGTTCCTGCCAATGCTTTGACTTATCAACCTCATTAACTACAATCTCGTCCATTGAAGATGAAGGATAAGCTTACTATAAACCAATAGGTTGATTGGTTGAGGGGAATTGTAGATGTTGAGATCACATGGGTTTGCACTTGGTGGAAATTGAATTTCATGACCATTGAGCTATATGATCATAATGTTCCTATTCCTGGGCTATGTTTCTCTACCTTTTTCTCTCCTTTACATCTTTGCCATTAGTATGGCCACCCATAGTTCATTGTCACTATTCTTATAAACTTTGAAGGCTTCGCTTTGAGATAGGACTTTATGGATAAGGTTAGGAGCTTGTGGCCTCATAGGAACTTCGAGCGAATTATGAATTTGAATGCCAATATGACTAGTGATAATAACTACAAAGCTTGGGTTATTTGTCACAACATGGTGTGGGATCCCATACTTGAAAATAAGACTCTTCTCAATAAACTATGCCATTTGTTTCACTTTCAGAGTGTTAAAGGACTCAGCCTCAACCCATTTGGAAAAATAATCTATTGCCATAACTATATACTTATGCCCATTGGATGTTGTCGACCTTATCTCTCCTATAATATCAATCCCCCACACTGCAAAGGGCTAAGGAGATGATAAACTATTTAGCATAATAGGAGGAAAATGGCTAAGATTCCCATAGATTTAGCACTGATGGCACTATCTTACAATTATGATACAATTATTTTCCAAACTCATCAAATAATACCCCTATCTGATTATCTTCTTAGCTAAGATCATTCCATTCAAGTGAGACCCGTAAGCTCCTACATGAATCTCTTTCATCACCTCTTCAGCTTCATCTTTCTTGAGACATTTGAGCTGCATTCCATTCAACATTCTTTTGTATGATACTCCATTGTGACTTGCATAATTACGTGTGAGAACATGAAGAGCATATTTCTTTTTTAAAGTCGCTTCATCTAGATACTTTCCTTCCTCAATAAACCTTTGAATGTCATAAAACCACGGCTTCTCTTCAGGGCCTATTTGAATACCCATTGTTTATTCTTCCCCATAATATGGAGCTTTTGATTTTATGATTACCAAAGGCTTTATAGTCAATCCAGTCATATTATCCCACATTAAAGAGAGTGTTGCCAGTGCATCTGCCATTTGATTATCATCTCTTGACAAATGGATGAAGAGAAATTTAGTGAAGTTCCTTATTAAAGTTTTTAAATAGCAGATATAAGGCTTCAAATTTTCCTTTTTTACCTCCCATTCTTCATTAGCCTGACTGATGACCAACATCGAATCCCCATATACCAACAAATTTTTTACTCTAGCTGCTATTGCTGCCTCCACTCCATGAATGCATGCCTCATACTCAACCATATTATTTGTTACCTTGAAATCTAACTTCTTGGCCATTAATATTGTTTCTTCTTCTGGTATAACAAGGATCACTCCTACTCCAGCTCCTTTGTTGTTTATAGCTCTATCAAAATAAAGCTTTAACTCTTGATGATCTACGACTACTAAGTTCTCATATAGAAAATCTAAATTCCATTATTCATTACCTTCTATTGCATACTGAGCTAGGAATTCTGCTACTGCCCTTCCTTTGATAACCTTTAAGATATTCTGCTCTATATCAAATTCAATACGGAGTATGAGCAATCGAGACATTTTTCCAGTTAAAGCAGATGCTTGAAATAGATATCTTAAAGGATCTATCGTTGAAATAGCCTGAACTTTATAGGACTAAAAATAATGCCTCAATTTTCTTATTGTTCATATCATTATTAGACATGTCTTTTATACGAAATCATACTTTTCCTTATATGGTAGAAACTTCTTGCTAAGGTAATACACCATATGTTCTACTCCATCCAGTCCTTTTTGTGCTACTATTGCCACCATTGCATTTTCCTCTAGAGCCAAGTACAAGAGTAATGACTTACCTTGCCTTAGTGGCTTTAATATAGGCAGATTGGCAAGATATTCCTTAATCCTATCAAAAGCCTTCTGACAATCATTGTTCCATTTCACAGGTTGATCTTTCCTTAAAAGCTTGAAGATAGGGTCATAAATATTTGTAAGCTTTGCAATGAACCCACTAATATACTGCAACCTACTAATGAATCCTCTTACTTCTTTCTCTATCTTTAGCACTGACATTTCCTGGATAGCTTTCACTTTATCTAGATCTACTTCAATTCCTTTGCTACTAACTATATGCCCTAGCAGTTTTCCTGAATTAACCCCAAAAATGCATTTCTTTGGGTTGAGCCTCAAATTGTACCTCTCAATTCAAGCCAAAAGCTTATCTAAAGCTTTAAAGTGTCCCTCTCTTGTCTCTGACTTGACCATCATGTCATCTACATATACTTCTACTTTTTTATGCATCATGTCATGGAAAAGAGCAATAGCTTCCCTTTGATATGTTTCACCTGCATTCTTCAATCCAAAAGGCATAACCTTATAACAATATGTCCCCCATTTTGTGATGAAAGCTATTTTAATCTTGTCCATGACTGCCATTATTATATGATTATATCCTGAAAACCCATCCATAAAAGAATACATTGCGCTTGACGCTGCACTGTCCACTATCACATCAATATGAGGTAAAGGAAAATCATCTTTTGGGTATGCTTTGTTTAGAAACCTGAAATCCACACACATACATACTTTACTATCTTTCTTAGGTACTAGTACTATGTTTGCCAACCATTGAGGATAATCTACCACTTCTAGAAAATTAGCCTGGATTTGTTTAACAATTTTCTCTCTTATCTTTTCAATCTACTCTAGTCTTAGCCTGCGTAGTTTTTGTTTAACAGGTTTAATTTCTGGATAAGTTGGGATGTGATGTTCTATAATTTCCCTGTCTAAGCCTGACATATCTTCATAAGTCCAGGAAAATACTACCTTTCTTTTTGTTAATACTCTCTCAAAATTTTCCCTTTCTTAAGGAGTTACATTATATGATATAGAAATGTTCTTAGGATTATCATTTGTGCCCATATTTAATGAATCTAATTAAATGGAATTAATGTCTAACATGCACATACGATCAATATTAAAATGCACAGAACCATTAGGATGGACATCACACAAGTAAGCCAAACCAGAATTCATGTCATTGACCATGGAAAAAATAAAGTCTTCATCCTTATAAAGGTCGAACGTTATTACATCTGTTTCTTTATAAAAACATCACTAAAACTATTACTAATGATAGTAGCTAAATCTTGGGGTGGCTCCTCTTCAGGTGGCAGACACAACAACTCTTCAACAATAGTATCACCCATCCTCTCAGCTACCTGCTTCATCACTTCCTCTTTGTTGTCCTCTACCAGGTTCTCCATAATCTGCTCCTTGAAGATCTTAAACCCAGGAATGTCTTTTCTTGCAACATTGATAGATTCCTTAGCACTTAGATAGTACTTGCTTGCCCTTAGCTTGATAAAATTCTCACTCATCAGCCTGATTCTCCCTAAGGGCTTACTTATCTTGGCCTTTCCCTTCTTCCTTCCTCTTTTATTACCAGGTTCTATCTCAGTGCACCATAATCCCTTGGTGTCACCTTGACTTTTGAATTCCAGGGGTTTAGGGCTTCCTTGCTCATTCTTTCCCAGCCCTTATCTAGGTTGATAATTCATACTCTTCATCATCCTCGTAACTTTTAGATCCATCTTAGTTCCATCGAATATTCTAGTAACTTGGAAACTAAGGGGAACATATACTTATTTCTATTTATCTTGTATGGCTGCCACAGTTGCATTGGTTCCAACTTCTATAGTCACAACCTCTCCTTTATGAGAAAATTTTATCTTTTGGTGCACAGTTAAGGGTACCCTTCCTAAAGCATAGAACCACGTCCTTCCTAAGAGCAAGGCATATGTGACAAGGATGTCTAATATAGTGAACTCAACAGTTGACTCTATAGGTCCATTTTAACCACAGCTTGGAATGTGCCTTCCACATTCTAGGTTCTATCATCATAGGCTCTGATTATAAGATTTGAACCTTTCAAATTATTAGTTTCAAACCCAAATTACGCAGGATTTTTAATGGACATATATTAATAGTAGAACCATCATTTATCATTGCAAAATTGGTTCTCTTTCCCCTTACTTCAGTTAGGATAAATAGTGCCTTGTTATGATTTCTACCTTTCAAAGGCAAATCATCATCCGAGAACGTTATCAAGCCATGCTTCTTTTTCGTGACCTTTGCTACTATATCCTCAAGTGTAGCTGCTGTTTTGATTCTCATATTTGATAAAGCCTTGACAAGAGTTCTTCAGTGGTTGCCTGAATGCATCAATAATTCCCAAATGCTCATATTTTCCTTGGCTTTCTTTAGCTGCTCTAAGATCAGGTCTTCTTTTTGCCCTTCCTTTACATCTATATCCTCTGTCTCTTCTCTTTCTATAACTCTCTCAATTTTCTTTTCTGCTGCCTTATAATTCTTTTCACTTTTAGTGACATGGTTCACATTAGGATTATCACTCCATATATTTAAACCACAAGGGCTCACTTCATTAGAGTCATTCCAAATGTCAATAACCCTAATAATTCGATCCCTCTTTCCATCTTTCCATACTTCCATTATGCATGTTTATTTCCCTTTTAGCTACTCTATGTTAAGTTTACACAAATGTTGGCTCATTAACTCTTCAACTCCCTCTTGAGACTATTCAGAAGTAAAAGATCCATTATTCTTTCCTTTTACATCATCATCTTTGAACTCTTTACCTCATCCTGAGGGCATAATCTCCTTTACTGGTATATCACTTTAAGTGAGCTTAGAGTAAAATACTTTATAGTCGAACTTGCATAAAGGTTGCCCCAATAAACCTTCAACCCCTCTCAATGGTTGCTTAGGAGTTTCATATTCTCTCTTTTCTTCCATTAGCTCATTATCAAACTCATCACCCCATCCTGAGGGCATAATTAATTCAAAGGGAATATCAGTAGAGGGTGGTTTTGAATAGAACACCTTAAAGTCAAATTTGCTTGAGGGTTCCCCAATAAATCCTCTACTCCTCTAAAGGCATAAGGAGATTTCTCATTGTTTGTAAGGTTTAAGTTTTCAAAGAAGTCCAACACTTCCTCTTCACTAACTCATGAGTTGATCATCATAGTGGCTAGTGGTGGAACATTTTGGTAGTTTGGGGAAGGGTTATTTCTAATGTTTGGGTTGGAATTGGATTTTTTAGGGTCTGTGATTTTTTTGGAGTCTATAAAGTTTTGGATTTCATGTTTTAAGTGGATACATGTGTCTGTGGAGTGGCCAACTACTTGGTGAAATTTACAGTAGCTTTTTAGGTCGTAGCCTGAAACATTTAGGTTTATTGGTTTGGAAAAAGTTAAGGGTCTAAGCAGGCCTTTTTGGACCAAACGGTCTAAGACTTTGGAAAGTGGTTGGTTAAAATTGGAGAATCTCCTAGGTTACTGAACTGGATGCACCTCCACAGCTCAGCTAGTATTTCCTTGTTGGGTACCCCTAGTTGGGTAATTTTGGGTTCTTATACTTCTAAAACTTTTCTTCTTCTCACTCTCAATCTCTTCGGCTTGCAAACCATCATCATACAGGTCTATAAATGTTTTGGGATTCATCATTTGCATTCTCTCAACCAAATTAGGCAACACGTTATGGACTATCATCCTAACCTGATCTTTCTCAACTGACTTATTTTTCATTAATCCTGCCTTGTTTATAAATTTGGTCAAGAAATCAGAAAAGGATTCGTTTGATTTTTTCTTAGTTAGTTCCAAATCCCTGATGGACACTTCCAATCTAGTGTTATAATCATATTGTTTCAAAAAAAGTAGTACATAGTTCTTTCCAGTCAACCCTGACAGACTTTTCTATCCCATGATATAAGTTTATAGCCATTCCCTCTAAAGATAGTACAAATAACCTAGTGATCACTGGTAATGGGGCCTTAGTAGTGCTCATAGTTATTATGTATTGACTGAGATGAATCATAGGATCTTCAGTTCCATCAAACTTTTGCAGTTGAGGCATTTGAACTTCTCAGGTAGCTTATTACCCTCAATTAGTTGCATATCATCAAAGTCAAATGAATATCCCATGCCTTATCCTCTAATAAGCTCTTCCATCTTAGGCATTTTCTAGGCCAGTGCTTGCATATGCTTAGACTCATGGTTTTGTACCAGTTCAAGTGATTCTCTCTTTGCCTTTTCTATCATGTAGTTCTCAACATCCTCAAGCTTCACATTAATAGCAAGTGGGTTTCTAGCAATAAGTTTCCCCTAGCATTATTGGCAGCAGGTGGAGCATTTGCAATAAGTGGGATAACTACAACAATAAGTGGTTGCTCAATTATAGGTGGTGGTATAATAGCAGCAATAAGTTGCATCAATCTAGATAAAGCCGATCTTAGTTCATCTTGCATTATAGCCCTTATGTCATCCGTCAAAGCTCCTTTAATGTCTTTTAAAGTCTAGTTCCCTCCTTGTTGTTGTTCCATTTCTAAATGCTCAGTTGGAGTTGGTTAAGCTTCTAATTAAAGTGGATTAATAGGACTCTTCTCTAGTCTGTGAAGGATCTCTTTTGCTATGGCTTTAGGACTTAATTATATTCTTCTTCGTCTGCCACCTTTCTTTCCCTAAATATAAGAAGACCCAGATGAATCTATAATGGTTGCAAAACAAAGTGTTAGTGTGATTTATGAAATACATGTATGCATGATGCACGTGCTATGCAATAAGTAGCAAATAGCAAATAGCAAATAGCAAATATCAATCAAGTGCACAACATTCATCCTTCCAACCTTATTCCTCCCACACAAGTGTTCAATGGTGAGTCTCTTTTCCTAGAATTTTTAGTCTTGGCCTTAATATCAATAGGGTATATCAATAACCAATGTGCATGCCAAATCCCTCAAAGCAGTAAAGCATAAAAATAGTACTTCTAGGTATAAAAGAACAGCCCAATCTTTATTGACCTTAATGGGCTTCCAAATTATGGGCTTGGGCCTTTATAGATAGAAATACCTCATGGAAACATTCACATAAAATTTGGGTAATCCTTAGGGAAGTTACTAAGCCATTATATGTGGATAGGGTTTGGTGAAAGGTCAAGGTTCCGTTAGCAAGATGCCCTCCTTTAAGACTAAAGTTATAGGCCAAGGTCTAAGGGGCCCAACATCCTTTGCAAACTCGAGAGAAGACTACCCCCCTTTTAGGACTTGGGTTACAGACTCTAGTCAGATGAGCTCGGTAATCTCTCTTGAATCGAGTTAAGGGTAAGAGTGATGGTTAGCCAATTTATAACTCTATAAAGCTAGTGAAATCATGGAATCATAAACCAATGCCATCGATTAATAGGGACATGCAAAATGAATGCAAGAATAAAATAATAATTAATAAAATAATTATAAAGAACATAACTAGAATCAATATCTTTTATCCCTAGTGGAGTCGCCACTATAGACGATGGGGTTTAGCCTGCGTCCAAGATTTTAGTAACCACGACACTGTTTGAGCTTAGGACTCTAGAGAACACACTAACCATTATCATAAAGGCATGGCGTGGAGATGAGGAGTCACCACCCAAGGTAATAATTGGGACAAATAAAAATGGTGGTACTCGATTCTCTAAAAGAAAGCTAGCACCACAACTAGGAGATTCTGGGTACGGAATACCAACTTCTTTCAGTTTTGTGTTCATTTAGAATTAGTTTATAAATTACTATGTTATCCTTTATTTACATGCAATTTCATATAAACCCTTATTTAAAATAATTAACTCTAGGCAAACTAGTCATGAAAATACATGAAAACAACGCATTCATCACAATCTCTAGGTTAGTCTAATCTATATTGATTTTAATTAAATGAGCTAAATCTACATGTTTTAATTTATAAGTGAGCCTAAAGACTAATGAGCCTAATTCTTATTTAATTTTAATTAAGTGAACATAAGTCTATTTATTTTAATTCTAAAAATAGGCCTAGATCTATAACTTATGAAGTATCTAAATTAATGGGCTTAATTCTACATGTTTTAATTCTAAAGTGATTTTAAATCTATAAATTATGGAAAAGGCTTAAATTAAATCGGCTAAGTCTAAATTAATTAAATTAAGTGAGTCTAAGTCTAAATTAACCTAAAATGGGCCTAAATTGATTTTTAAAATTAAACCTAAAAATTCAATTAAAAGCTTATTTATTAAATGGGTTAGAGCCTAAACATGAGCTTGGGGCCCAAAAAAAAAAAACTCAAAAACATAAAAAAAATCAAAATAATGAAATAAAAAAGCTCAAACATGCAATTAAATTATTTATTCTAAAAGACCTAATTTTAATTAACATGCAACCTAAATTAATATACTGCCTCCATTGATTTTAATTAGGGTTTCCCAAATTGCACCTAATTTACTAATTAATTTTTTAATAACAAGAGAAAGCTAGATTTTTCATTATTCCTGATGTTGGGGATATTACAAAAATTTACCAAAAATAATAAAGAAAATAAAATTAAAATTACAACCTTTGAGAAAATAAATTAAACAAATTCAAAACCTAAAAAATAATAAAATAAACTAAAGAGAGCAAGATAAAAATTAAATCGGGATTTTGACTTTTGGCTTTTATTCATGGATTCTCCATGAGTTTCCTTGGTTCAATCATGTATTTATTACCAGAAACATGAAACACAAAGAATCAAAAAAAGAAAATGAGATTAGAATTAATGAACAAAGAAAACAAAATAATGAAAATTAAACAAAAACACATAAATAATAAAATGATATAAAAGAAAGAATTAATAAAAAAAAAGAGTAAAGGAGTAATGCTATGCAGGTACCGTTTGAATGCCTCTCAAAATGGGATTTCACTGTTTTGAGAAAATTGACTCTGTATTTTCTTGATTTTTGTACTTTGAAAAGAAAGTATTTTTTTGCTTTGAGAAGGTTTTTTTGAAACCTACAATAGAAGGTTAGGTCTTTTCTTTCCCTCTGTGTTTTTTAATCAACCCCTTTTTTTTGTAGTAGCTAATTAGATTTTTTTGTCTCCCATTTTACGCAGCCCCCTCTTCTCTGCCAATCTTTTCTTTTTATATCCCGTTCCTAAGTTAACCACTTACGTGATCAAAAGAGTTACATGATTACAGTAGCTCTGATCCCTTCCTTCCCAAAAACAAACAGGATAAGAATTTTAATTTCAAAAAAATTATACGAGTAAGAGACGTATACTAGAAGTAGAATCCCTACAGATAAATATCAAAATTAATTTATTTATTACAAATAAATTAAATTTGGACCAATCATAGTAAAAAAAAGATTTTTATTGAAAATTTTTAGTGCCTCGGTATTGCAAAATATCGATTGGCATTGTGTAATGCTGATTGGTATTTTGTAATGCCAATTGACATTACATAATGCCGATCGGCATTATGTAATGCCGATTGGCATTGTGCATATTTTCAATTATGCCCCTGTAAAATTCATTTTTTTTTTACAATTAAACCCAAAAAAACCTTGCAATTTAGTCCTTGAAATCGTGAAACTTAACACTAGAGGTCAATTTTTGACTAAATTTTTATTATAGAGGCTTTCATTGCATTCATGCATAAATGCATCTTGAATTATGTGCTTACAAAGTGTCCTCTCAATTGACGCTCACAAATCTTGCATTAACTTAATCTTTTGCAAGAGTACTTTGGGTTTGTGTTTAGTAGATGTTGTTTCTATTTTTGGTGTGTCTAACCATTAAAAAAAATAGAAATTTTTTTAGGTTATATATATAGAGAAAGCAAGCATCTCATAACATCATAAGCATGCAACTTGACATAATAAATATACAATTTGTATAAGTAACTCACTAGTGTATAAAGAAGTTTGTAGAGAATACATCTTATATCATCCTCTCACATTTATTAGTGGGATAAATATATGTAACCTAATCTTTATTTGACCATGTTAAATATTTACACATTAAAGATTTAATGTGCATACTATGCCAAATTTGTCTACATCACTTTTATGGATTTGGGCTTGGTAATTGGGCCAATACTTGGTCTAAGCCCACTTCGTAAAAAAAAGGGCCTATATTAGGTTCATGGGCTTTCTCAATATTTTAGATTAAACTTTGGTTCAAAATTCTTTTGGGCCATTAATCCAAGTCTAAATAGAAACAACATATATATTATTAATTTAATATTTTAATTAATATCTCATATTAATTAAGTATAAATTAATAATTAAACCCTTACTTGAATTAAATTTCATGATATGTTAGAATTATTGCTTAAAACATAAATCCAATTCCATTAATCTTAATTAATTGATTAAACATTTTAATCAATAATTAGATTAATGTTGATGGTGATTTGGTAAAACACTTTTAGGTTTGACTTACTAGGTTTATGTCTAATTGGCAATGAGAAAATAATACCAATACTTGATATTATTTGAAACTCCTTTCCAAATCTAGATGTGAAAATCTTAATTATACACATTTAGTTCTCATAAGTTGTAAGTGACCCTAGCATCGATATCACAACTACCCAATTAAAAATGAATGCATATTTTGATTCATACTAACCCTTTGGTCATAATTACCATGCACTAAAATCCCTTCATTAGAAGTTCCCAATATAGCCTAGAGTTATGGTTTAGTCAAACTCTAATAACTATATCATATGACCTCATATTAAATTCTAATTCTTGATAAAACATTACTAATACTAGAAACACTTTTTCTAGCACTGAAACTCTTTTAAACTGTGTCATGTTTGTCTTAGCCATGAGCTTATTCATCACGAAAAAATTTAGAAAACATAGGATCCTATCCTGGTTTACTCTAGGTAATGACTACAATTTTGGCCGAATACTCATCCCTATATTTAACCTACTAGCGCAATCACACGCCATATAGCCATATGTGATTAACATAAGCATATAAGTAGTAATAAACCCTAACCACTAAAATGTGGATGACCATGTCGCTTCAAGTCAAAGGACTATATGCACTATTATGACCTAAATTATGATCGTTGACTATAGGTGAATATCCATGTGATCACCAATCTAACATAACCATCATACCATTAAATTTGGCTGTCCCCAAAAAAGTCTGATGATGAAAACAATGACAAGAGTTTGTTCAATTTGTATCGCCTCTAAAACGTGCAAGAGCTTAAAAATAGTTAAAAACCCTGAATCAAACTTCCAGGATGACAAGTTGTACTCTAAATCATTGAATTAAGTCTTAATCTCATGAAATACAAACTCTCGGAAAGAGTAAGCTGCATGTTTCAAGCAAACATGTAGCTTGCTAGTCTGATGCTTGTCTCATGAGTTCGAGACTCGATTCCATAAAAATGGAAGCTGATTTTGACAAAACAGATATTACAAATGTGTCCAAAAGGTCCAAGAACCTTAAAAATGATCCCAACCTTATCAAAGTCACCACCAGAATGCCGGAAAAGCATCAGAATATGGCAGTGTGCCCCGAAGAGGGCATGATATGCACCTAAAGAGTGTGACACGTGCCCTAGGGCACGTGACACACACCCTTAGGGCATGATGCATGCCGTAGATACACACCAGGTGTGTGAAAATCAAATTTTTCTCTATAATAGCACCATACTCTTTCATTTTTATAGGGCTAAAAATACACTAAAACTCTACCAAATTGAAGACTTTAAAAACCCATTTCACACATCTCTAGCCTGTCTTACTCATTCCCTTAGGATTTTTAGACTGATCCTAATAAAACCGAGCCTCCTTGTTGTCAAAGCTTGCTTTAAAGGTATACAGATCTACATTCTACACTCATTTTAAACTTCTTGATGAGAACAACTTAATCTCTACATGAAGCAAAAGCTTCTAAAAACATAAACACAAGCTTAGTCAAATCTGAGGACCAAACAATTATTTTTGCACATTTGTTTTGTTGTTTTACATTTTTACTTTATCGTTGCCAACAGTTGAGAAATTGTTGTGATTGTGTGAACTATGCTTAATTTTACAATTGATGTTACATCATTTTGTGAGACATTTTTCACCCTTATAATGACCAAATTTGCTTATGAATAAAATATATAGGTTGTATCTCTAGACATTAACTTTAAAAGCAATACTATATCATTTAATTTAACCTTGTAATGAGCAAGATATGGGCCAAAAACTTATAAGTGTGCAAGCTATAGAAGGAAGGTAATAAGCCCAAAGCTCAAACTACTAGCTCATTTGTTAATTTGGATTTTAAGCAACCCACTTTGATAATATCAAAACTTATTGGGTTTGGTACTTGAATTCACATCATAACCCTTTCTTTTAGAAGATTTTTCCTTAAATCTTGATGATGTGTTCGGAACATGATTGGAAATGTGAAAAGAAAAATCCTCAAACCCTCCCTCATGTGTTTCACTCAAGCACTCTTCACCAAATAACACTCTTCTCCCATATTTGACTTTTATTTATATATTTCAAGAAATATGGTAGCACATAAAACACAACAAAATAAGAACTAGGATGACTAGTTAATAAAAATTATAAAATCAAACAAAACTTTAGGACATATATATATATATATTTTGACACAAAATATAAACTTTCAAAATCACAATAATTGAAAAAAAAAAAAAACAAAGGATACATAGAATTGAAATGAACAAAATCTAAGTTAAACCAAAATTTGAACTTGAATGATCCAAAATTGTCAATTTAGCAACCATAAATTTCGATAACTAAAGAGCTATAACATACAAGAAATGTAAATTAACACATTCAATCAATATGAACCCAAACTCATGCTCATAAAGAAAGTTTTAAATCAAATCTAAATTAGACATAGGCTATTGTTTGAAAATATATTGACAAGTCATAACTTTGCTTGCCACAAATACAGGATTTGATAAGATCATATGATTTTATTGAAAATTCTAAAATAAAGAGAGAATGTGGATTAAAAAATAAAAATAAGAAAATTTATCTCTACTTTTTCAGTAATTAAAAAATTTTCTTAAATTATATTTTTATAATTATTAATTTTTCATTAATTATAAATAAATAAATAAATAAAGATAAACATAAATTGAGTAATATCGATTGTATTAGTTCTAATTTTATGTAGGATAATTGAGGTGGGATATGGTAATTACCTGGTTTAAAAAAAGTTTAGAACAGAAAATGGGTTTCCCAACACAACGATTGCCAGGGAGGGGGCGATAGATGGATAGAAAAGAGAAGTATTCTAATACAGGCCCCACAAAATTCAAGTAAGAGGGAATATATTCATTTTTGGAGAATATATTCATCACAAAAAAGATGCTTGAAATTCAAGCTAACATGCCCTTAACACTACTTTTCTAGTGGGTTACGATCTTCAAACATATTGAACTAAAAGTTAAACCATACCTTTGCTTGATTATATTGTAAAGTCTTAAGACGAATCTCCGAATCCAATTTCATGTGCTTCCACACACTAAAATCCCAATTTTATAAAATAGCACTTTGTTTTATAATATTAATTATATTTCTACTCAAAAGCTCCGCTTAATGTACACTTGGCATCATGCTTTCCCTTGATTTGGACAGTTGTGTAGGGCCTTCTCCAACATTTTTTTTACTTCTTTATTATTATTATTATTTTCCATTACAATGTAACTGATTTAATTTTATCTCAATCATTAAAATTGTAACAATTTTTCAACAAATATTTCAATTCAACGGCCTACAAATACTATTATGTATATTATTTTTGTTAAGACAATAAAATCATAATCTTTAAAAACTGATTTATTACTTAGATAACTTCTTTCTAATCACATCTTAATGTACGGTACAGATTTTAAATTTTATTATAATGCCCTATACTATATTTTATACCTTCCCTAGATTCCATCTTGTGCATTTTAATTCCTAATTACAAATCACCAACAAAAATTGATATAAAGAATTAAAATTGCCAAAAACTAATTTATAATTTTTTAAAATATTTTAAAATAGAAAATAATTAAATTATTATTAATTTGTAAAAGTTATCATTACTTAAATTACACAATTTTTTTTTATTAAAAGATTAAAATTGATTATGCACTTCCAATCCTTTTTTTTTTTTCTAAAGCAAGTATCTTTTGTCACTGCAGAATGATACACCGTTGCATTGATACAAATCTTTTATGTTGGTAAGATTCAATCCTTTTTACATACTAGTTCTATGTTTAGGGGTCGTAAGGGAGAATAGCGGAAACATATACAAAAATAAATATTAAAAATTATTATTTGAAAAATTTTAAAATAAAAATTAAGTATTATTTCTTATGGTGTATTTAGATCTGATTAAATGAGGGGTAAATGTTATCCATGTAATACATTAATTTCCTTTAATCCTATTTGATAAATTTTAGAAAATTAACATTAACCTATATTTATATGTATTTTTATTATTATAATTGAATGTAGGGTAAATGTCTAAAAAAATTTTCATTGAAAAATATATATTTTTCATTTTTCTATTATTTTATATTTATTTATAAATTACTCATTCTCTTAATTTTTTATATTAATAAAACATAAATCAAATTTATAAAAAAATACATATATAAATAAAATTTATTTTTTATGCTGGTTTTATTATTTCTATTTTAATTCTATTATTATCACTAGTTTATCTTTTTTATTTTTATTTTTATTTTTTATGTCAAATATTATGAGAATGTTAATGAATTAATCATGTTAATTATATTAAATATTACTTTCTTCATTTTAAATTTAATACATAAGAAATCTTGTCTAATAATTAGTATATGTGTTTTCATAACTAGTTATAAAGTATAAACTAATTGTTTAAATGTAATATTTTTATTAATTATATTCTATAACGTTTGTACATTTTTTGTGTAAGAATGTATAAAATATATTATGTAACTTTATATTTATGAAATTTTTTAATGATTTAATATTTTAAAAATTAATTTTATTATTTATGAAAAATCTATTTATATTATTTTTTATTAATTCATATGTATCAACAATTTAAAAAAACAAAAATCAATTACACAGTTTATACATTACTCTTTATTTACTAAATGAGATTAATAATAAAACTATTATATATATATATAGTTGTTACTCCCTTAATAGTTACACGTAACTATTACACCCCATTTATTTAACTTCAATCTAAATTTACCTTAATGTAAAACAAATCAAAACTCTTGATTCCTTTAATTAAAACGAAACAAAACATAACATGGTTGAAGGAATAAGATTCTTTTATCTTTCAATTTCATACATTATTAAACTTGCAAGGACATTAATACAATTTTTTTTTATTTCTTTTATTTTTAATTTTTTCATATCATTTTATTCAAATTAAATGAAACTAGTCATGAATTCTCATTTACGTGGATTGTTAATTAAATATAAAAATGATAACTTAAAAAGTTATTGTACTAATTATATTTGATATATATATATATATATATATATATATATATATATATATATATTAAATAAGAAAAATAAAAGAAAATAAAAAATAGTCAAAAAAAATAATATTTTAGTTAGAATAAAATATTATACATGTAGTTGTTAGTGCCTTAATAATTATACATGTAACTATTACATCCCATTTATTTAACCTCGATATAAATGTACCTTAATGTAAAACAAATCAAAACTCTTAATTCCTTTAATTAAAACGAAGCAAAACATAACATGTTTGAAGGAATAAGATTCTTTTATCTTTCAATTTCACACATTATTAAACTTGCAAGGACAATTAATACAATTTTTTTTTAATTTTTTCTCTTTCTAATTTTTTCATATCATTTTATTCAAAGTAAATGAAACTAGTCTTGAATTTACGTTTACGTGGATTGTTAATTAAATATGATAAAATATGTGTATCTTAAAATAAAATTATTTATATTTTTATAAAAAAATATTGTAAATTTTAATAACTCAATAAATAAGTTTTTAAAGCGAATGCTAAATTATAAAAAGGAATACTTGTCAAATTTTAAATTTAATGATTTTTAAGCTCAATATATATATGTGTGAAAGTAAAACTATTCCCGCATTAAAAATAAAGTACCTATTATTTCTTATAAAAATACAAGTTTATACATGTATTTATCAATATTAATAAAAATTATCCTTTATCATGATAAACAAATAAAAACAAACAATTTTTTTTATTTAATTTACATATTTTCTGGTTTTGAATTGTTCTTATATGTGTATATATACACACATACAAAATCTTTCAATATCAGGTTCACTAATAGGTGTTGTACAAAATTAACTAATTAAAAAAATAATTAGTTAAATAGACAATTATTCAATTTTGATTGATGGTCAAAGATGAACTGAAGTTTAGTAGTAAAATTCTAAAAGCTTCATTGTATTTTCTACATTGTTTATATGTATGTAGTCTTATAATGTATAAAAAATTCTCTGTATTCACAGAAAAGCTGTAAACAAATTTAGGATCATTTGATGGTCTTGTGAATGGATGCAAGGTTTTTATCATTGAAATTTTAGATTTCTAGGGATAGGAATCTTTCTTTAATTGTCAAAGAAGAAAGCATTTATTCCCAGGAGAATTAAATAACATTTGTTTACTTGGAATAGATTTTTATGCATCCATCACAAGATTTTGGCATGTTTTTGTTATAAATCATAAAATATTTTTATATTATATTAAATATATCATAATTTTTAGGAATAAATATAATTTTTATCTCTATAATTTCATTTTTGGAAAAATCAATCATGTGATTATTTGGAATTTAAGTAACTGCATTTCATATTTGTTTTACACTTTAATCCTCTTTTGACAAATGTATGCTTTAATGTAAATATAACTTGCATTTTAAATACTAAAATCATATAATGTGTGATATGTCATTCAACTAATTATAATAAACTCACAAAAAATTAAGTTTGGATGTATTTTAATTTTATTATGAATAAAAATAATTTTTAAAATAAATTTGCAAAATTTTTATAAAATTACTGATTGGTTAGAATGATCATATATCATATTTATAATAAATATATTACTAAATTTAATATTATAATATTTTTCCATACAATAATAATGATATTAGTTAGTATGAAGTTATGGTTTGGAATGTGAAAATAATTGTTGTATATTGCTGTATGTCATAAACAAAGTATTACAAGTATTTATAGAGTACAGAGAAGGAAATGTTAAACAGATAGAGATGAACAATAATCCTTATCAAGCTAAACATATCTTATCAGATAAGAGCAACAATATCGTGACTGATGTATATCAGCTAACACCCCTGTGAAGCTGAGGGTAAGTGAGAGATCAACCGAAGCTTGTCTCGATGCTTAAGAAACTTGGTGGCGGACAAAGGCTTTGTCAGAATGTCTGCTATTTGATCATTAGTGTTAAGAAACTGAATGTGCAACTGCTTGGAGGCTCTTGTTCATGAACAAAGTAGTAGTCAAGCTCCATATGTTTGGTTCTAGCATTAAGCACATGGTTAGCAGAGAGATAAATGGCTGTGATGTTATTACACCATAACACCAGAGGGAATGAAATGGATATTTGGAGCTCCTGCAAAAGGGACCAAAGTGACATTGACTCTTCTATTGCATTAGCGATTGCTTTATACTCTCTTTCGGTCGAAGAACGAGCAATAATTGGTTGTTTCTTAGCCATCCAAGACACCAAATTATGGCTGAGATATATAAAGCCACTTGTAGAATGCCTATTGTCAGGGTAACCTCCCCCATCCTTATCTGTATAGTATTGCAAACTAGAAATTTTGCAAGGCAAGATAGACAAAGAAAGGGTGACTGTGTGCTTAAAATAGTGAAGAACTCATTTCACTAATTGCCAATGGACATCAGTAGGACAATGTATATATTGACAAAGCTTATTAATGGTGAAAGTTATGTCAGGATGTGTGATAGTCACATACTGTAATGCACCCACTGTTTGGCGATAAATGGCACCATTGTCAAGAGCCGTTCCCATGTGTTTAGAGAGAATATGAGTAGTTGCCATCGGTGTGTTACATGACTTAGCACCAGTCATTTTGGTCTTTTTTAAAAGATCAAGAACATATTTTTGATGAGAAAGTAATAAATTATTGGAGTTACGAATGACCTCAACACTAAGAAAATAGATTAAAGGTCCCAAGTCCTTTAAATGGAAATTCAAACTATGGAGTAGAGATGAGAGTGTCAACTTCGATTTGGCATGAGCCTATTACGACTATATCGTCGACATAGACCAAAAGGAAGAGTTTAGTGGAACCATAAACTCGAATAAACAATGAACTATCAGCTTTGGAGTTCTGAAATCCATGACTCTATAAGAAAGAAGTTAAGTGGTTGAACCAAGCTCTTGGGGCTTGTTTAAGTCCGTATAGAGAGCGATGAAGAAGAATATATGATTGGAATTTTCTTTATCAATGAATCCAGTAGGTTGAACCATATAAACTTATTTAGTTAAGGAGCCATGAAGAAAGGCATTGGAAACATCAATTCGTCAAAGAGACCAACTAGAAGAGATGGCAATTATGAGCATTATTCAGATTGTAGTAGCTCGAATCATAGGGCTGTATGTGTTGAAATAGTTTATTCTAGGTTGCTGATTATGTCCTTGTGCAACCAAATGGGCTTTGTACCATTCGATAGTTCTATTCAGTCATCTTTAATGCAAAAAATCCATCTATTTCCAATTATGTTCTTGTTTATAGGACATGGAACAAGAAACTAAGTCTTAGTACGGATCAAGGCATTTATCTCCTCTTGTATTGAACTTTGCCATTGGGGGTACTGTTTGGCTTGAATGTATATGACATGTTTAATTTGTAAATAATCAATTTTGGGAATGGAAAGTGGATGTTTAGTGACTAGTTTTGCATGGCAACATTGGAGGGTAGAGAGGCGAAGTTGCATAGGATGGGTTCGGTCAGGGACTGGTTAGTGAGAAGGAGACATTGGTGGTGAGAAATTTTCTAAGTCAACAATTAAATTTATGGCTAGAATATCTGATGGTGGGATATTAGTGGAGGAGGATGGTGTTTGGTTGGAGATAAAATTAGTGGTAGATTGAGTAGGATATGTGTTTTGGGTTAAAGTTTGTGAGAGAGGTAGATATGAAAGTGATGGAGTAGTAGAGATTAGATCACTTTGTACTTAATCCGAAGGAGGTGGAGTAGGAGTAGATGTCACAATTGATAACCACGAAGCAGACAAGAAATTAGAGGAAGTACCTACAGACCTAGAGATAAAATGAAAAAGAAAAGTTTCTAATTAAAATGAACAAAATGTGCAACATAAATATGGCTGGACTTAGGATCAAAATAACTATAACTAAAATGATTTCGAGCTAGACCTAAGCTGACACATTGTTTAGACCTGAAGTTGAACTTTTATTTATTGTAAGGGTAGAGCAAGGGATACACACAACAACCAAAGAATTGGAGCAAGATAGCCTTGGTGACCTGATCTTTGACAAAGAATTGGTTAGGATGAAACTCAAAGAAACAAGAATTTTCAATGGTAAACTTGTTAATGGAAAGCAAAGGTTTAGATAAAAGAGGAACATGTAAAACATTTTTTAAGTGCAATGGTTTGTTCTTGGAAGGAATATGAGAAGAACCAGTATGTAAAATTTGGAAACCTTGACCATTGGCTGTATGAATTTGAGCAGGGCCTTTATATTTGGTGGGAAATGAGAGAGAAGAAAAATCTAGTGTGATATGGTGCATTGCACCTGTGTTTAGATGCCAAGGTGTTGAAGTAGGATTACCAATATAGTTGGGTGCAGAATCCCATATCTAGGAAAAGACCCATAAATGGAGGTGTAATTGGCTTGTGGAGATCCAGTGCAATTTGATAGTTGTTGGTAGTGGATGAACGTTGATAATGTCTCTTACATATGTCAGCTGTGTGATTTCAAAAACTACAGATTTGTCATTTTCCACGACGTTGAAAATTGTTGGGATTAGGTAAGCGTTGAAAATTATTGGGCATTGGATTTGAGAGAAATTGTGGTTGGTGGTTTGTGACAGTTATATAAGCCTGAGGAAGCTCATTAGCACTTTTCAAGAGAATCTCATGTGCCACTAACTGACCATGGAGTTCAGGGAAGGGGATTGGTTAAGTTCGCAAGTTTAATACAGTGATGATTAAGTGAAACTCGCTACTAATGTTGTGATAAACAATCATATTAAATTCAACAATATCAAGGGGACGACCCGCAACACTAAGTTCATCAGCAAGGCCTTTGGCCTTTTGTAAATAGAGGGACACAGACATATCATTCCATTTTAATTCCTGTAAATTGATGTGTAATTGTAGCTGGCAGTTTTATAAGACAGCACCAAATGCTTGACTAAGGGCATTCCAAACTTGAAGAGAAGATTTTAAGCTGATAACATATGAATATACCTCTTCAGCAAGAAAGGGCAATAATCATGGCATAAGAAGTTGATCTTTGATGAACCAAACGTGGTAATCTGGATTAGAAATCATCTTAGTAGTGTTTGTGGGATTAGGAATTTCTTTGGGAGGAGTTGGTGTACTATCATCAATAAATCCCATGAGATTTTGGTAGTTTAGTAAGGGTAGAAACTGTGTTTTCTGAGCAAGAAAATTCTATGAAGTTAATTTAATTGCAAGGTATGGTGGGCATGAGAAGAAGAAATTGGTTGGGTGGTAACATTAGTGGTTATGGCAGTATTGTTGGCCATATTTGGGCTCTAATACCATATAAAGTTATGGTTTGGAATGTGAAAATAATTGTTGTATATTGATGTATGTCATAAATAGAGTATTACAAGTATTTATAGAGTATAGAGAAGGAATTATTAAATAGATAGAGATGAACAATAATCCTTATCAAGCTAAACATATCTTATCAGATAAGAGCAATAATATCATGGTCGATGTATATCAGCTAACAGTTAGAAGGATATCAAAATGTAAAAAAATATGAAACACATGATACTTAAATGTTGAAAAAAATTATAGGATTAATTTTACCAAAAGGTAAAATAATAAGAATAAAAATTATACTTATCTCTACTCTTTATTCGTATTTTATAATTAGTGTATGTTTGAATTTTGTTTCATATTTTTTAATTGGTACAGACTTAAAAAATTGATATGATAAAAATTTCAAAACATAAATTATTTGACTATAATTATATTCTTACATAAAAATTTGATGAAATCTTACAGAATTAAATAAACCTTTCCATTAGATTTAGCATGCTTTGAATGGGGTTTATATTATCCCTTCAAGAGGGAGAGCTTTATTGTATTATTATTTAGCATTTCTTTTGCTATCATTGGGTCCCTGAGCCAATTTGTCTGGTATAACTCCATGAGAGGTCTCTTGTTTGATATGTTATGGATGGGAGTGGGATAATGTGTTTGTGCATGGAAAGGACAATCTTCTATTCCACGAAAGGAGAAGAGATTGAGCCCCAATATGCTTTAGAAGAAGTGAGGTCCCCCCATCAAAAGCTCCACACTCATAACACTAGCTTTTGTATACATGCACTCAAGTTTATGTCCCCAAATTACAGTCAAAAGTCGGTTCCATATATTTCTTCTATAGTGCTTTATATTTTTAGTAAATGATTTCATAACATATCTAATATATTCAATATAATTAGCTTTTATCTATAATAAAAGTTAAATTAATTAAATATAATTCTAATTATTTAGTTGAAACTATATTTTCTATTTTAATCATGTTAAATTTTATTTATCTCTAAAAAATTAACTTAACTAAAATTTTAGTTGTAATTTTATTGAAAAATCTTTTCAATTTTAATTAGTTTTGATTTCAATTTATCAAAATCAAATAAGGTAATATAATTTTATAAGTGTTATTTACTTAAATTTGATAAATAAAAAATTACAATTAAAATTAATATTTTTTTATAAAATAATTAACTATAAGAAAATATTAATGTAAAAAATATTGAAAGTGTGTTGTATAATTATTTAAATAGAAAATTTATTGAGATATTATAACTGTATCAAATTCGTAAAATTAGATTATTACATACAAAAATATTGAATGAGTGTTTAAATAAAAAATTATTAAGATGCCTATATATTATTATATTATAATGTAACTATATCAAGTTTGAAAACTTACATTTTTATATTGATAAAATATTACTTCTACTAGTTTTAAAAATTTTAGCAAACTAAATTTTAGTAAAAATTAAATTAATTAAAATTTTTATTTGTTTAGAAAAATATATAATTTTTGAAAAATATCTAAATGGAGACAGAAAAAAGAAGTTAACAAAAATAAGAAATTCAAGGTGTAAATTTACGTCTTATGCCTATTAAAAAAAAAAAAAGGTACAACGTATATGAAGCAAATGTTAGATATAGAGCCAACACATAATTAGTAAAAAAAAAAATCATGATTATGAACTTTCTGGTAGCAATGATAGAGATACATAATAAATTAAACACATGTCCTCAAATTGTGTTATAAACACCACAACATTGTACGCTAATTGGTTAACACAATATATGCTAAAAGGTGGGTTTAGTACGAAAGGGTGGAGACGATGATCTGACCCATTTATTTGTTTATGTGCACATAATGATTTGGGATGAGGTAATTCAGCCAAAATAACAATGGCCATCATAATGATTGCATATGAGTGGTCTCACCTACATGCATGCATGTTTCTATGCCCCAAATAGTTTCACATGGTAAAGGAATATATCACTCACACTACAAAAGATTTCTCTTCTTTTGGCCATGACAAAAGGCATACCCCTCATTTCTAACTCTACGCATACGTTTATTATTCATACATCCTAGAATTATAAAGATTCTCTTGCCATAGATCAAAATTTTAGACTTATACAACAAGTATTTTTTTCTTTTCTTTTGGTAAAGGAGGACTATTGTTCCTTTTTTTTTTTTTTTTTGATATTAGATTGGGTGCTCTTTCAATTTAATTTCAATATTACGACTATTATATGTTTACTTTTGTCCAAGGGTTAGCTTGTCACCTGTGCTTTCTTACTGGACAGAGAAGGCGAGAGAGATAAAAGAAGGAAAAAAAAAAAACTCTTGTTCCCTTTTAATTTAATTCTTCTTTTTTCTGTCTCTTCTTCCTCATCATTCATCTTCTTCTTAAAAAACGCACCCTATTCTTCCCTATTTGCATCGCATTTGTTCTTGAATCTCCTTAGTATTCCTCAGAGAGTGTATTTTTATTTTTATTTTTTATCTTAGAGTCAGAGAGAGAGAGAGAGAAGAATGTTCCATACAAAGAAACCCTCAAATATGAATTCCCATGACAGACCCATGTGTGTTCAAGGTGACTCTGGTCTTGTCTTAACTACTGACCCTAAACCTCGTCTGCGTTGGACAGTTGAACTCCATGAACGCTTTGTCGATGCTGTTACTCAACTTGGAGGCCCAGATAGTACTTACTATTTCATTATTTTGTCTCTCTAATTTCTTATTAAAATTATTATAGGAATTGTTATGTTCTTTAATTGTTCTTTCCATTGATTACTTGTCTTTATTGTTCTTCTTCTTTGTCTACCCTTATTTTTGTCTTCAATATGTTTTTGATCAAATCTTGTAACTTTGTGTGTGTGTTTTGTAGAGGCCACTCCAAAGACCATCATGAGAGTTATGGGTGTGAAGGGACTTACTCTTTACCACCTCAAAAGCCATCTTCAGGTTTGAAAATAATAACATCTTAATTTCTTGCTTCTTTGGCTTTCGAAAACTACACTTTTATGACATATATTTCTTTTCTTTTCAATTTTGTAATTTTTTATGCTGCTACTAGGTTTATTTGCCTTTGATTTCATTATTTTCTTTTTCTTTTCATCTTTTGTGTTCCTTTCCATTTAATTATTTTTCTTTTTCTCGCTTAGAAATTTAGACTTGGAAAGCAACCTCACAAGGATTTCAGTGATCCCTCGATGAAGGATGGTAAGAGAGGAACTCTTTTTCCTTTATTTTTCTATCTCTGCGTTTATGTGTGCACCTTGACATGTTTCTTGACAACTTTTGTCTTTTATTATTGCATTAATTAGAAATACGAATATCTAATTAATACATATATTTCTGTTCTTTTTTCGGTTTCCATGGCAGGTCCAACATTAGATCTTCAACGAAGTGCAGCTTCTTCTTCTGCAATGATGGGCCGTAGCATGAATGAGTAAGTATTAGTTGGAACAGAATATTTTTAAGACGAAGAAAAGCAAAATAAATAAAAATTATTTATTTATTTTTTAAATAAAGTAAAAATCAGTACGACTATTTGCCTAAGTTGCTCTTTTCATTCTTGTATTTGGGGTTGTTGTTTTCCGTTTTTCTTGTCGAATATATATGACAGTAACTCATACATGGTTGGTGCGATTAGGATGCAAATGGAGGTGCAGAGAAGACTGCATGAACAATTGGAGGTCAGCTCCTTTACATTCTGTTCAATTATTTGTATTTCATCACTTGTTTCAAGAAAGAAAAATTGTTGATGGCATGGATGGCTACAGGTACAAAGGCATCTTCAGTTAAGGATTGAAGCACATGGGAAGTACATGCAGAACATGTTGGAGAAAGCTTATCACACACTTGCAGGCGAAAATATGGCTTCTGGAAGCTACAAAGGAATTGGGAATCAAGGAGTTCCTGATTTAGGTGCAATGAAAGACTTTGGTCCTCTAAATTTTCCAGCATTTCAAGACCTTAACATTTATGGCGGCGATCAACTTGATCTCCAACACAACAATATGGATAGGCCATTACTTGATGGGTTCATGCCGAATAATGATAACATATGCTTGGGAAAGAAGAGGTCTAGTCCTTACGGTTGTAGCGGCAAGAGCCCTTTGATTTGGTCTGATGATCTACGCTTGCAAGATCTTGGGCCAGCACCAACATGTCTTGGAACTCCGGATGATCTCCTCAAGGGTGATCAGGTTCAGATTGCTCCGCCGTCAATGGATAGAGGTGGTGATTTGGATTCAATATCTGAAATATATGAAACAAAGCCGGTGGTGCTTCAAGGTGATGCAATGGGTGAAAAGAAATTTGACACATCAACAAAGCTTGAAAGGCCATCACCAAGAAGAGCACCCCTTCCGACTGATAGGATGAGCCCTATGATAAATTCTGGTGCTATGCCACAGGACAGAAATTCATCATATGGTTGAAGTCAATACCGAAACATAATTATCTTGACATGCAAGTGAGTTCATGATATATTATTAATTATATATATCCAGCTCTTAAAGCTTATATTGTATGGTTTTTTGGCCTCCAAAAATGATAAATTTAGTGTTATTTTGTTAGGATTCCTACTCCGTAAAATATTAACAAATTAACTAGTCCTTTGTTTCTCTCTCTCTCTTTCTTTTTTTTTAACCTTTTTCACTAATTTGTATGGTGTTTAGTTATTGTATCCTTAGAAATATAATATTCTTAATGTTTAAGAATTGGCATATAAAATATTTTTTAAATTTATTTGTTTATTTTTTTATTCTGGACGTATTTTTGGGACTTGTTTTGACAAAAATATAAACAATTTTATTATTATTATTATTTGAAAAAACGAGGCACAAGCTTATGCAAATGCAACTAATAGACATCTAACTACAATGAAATAAATAACCGTGTACAAAGATACATGTGGCTGTGTATTGGAGCTTTTTTTTTTTTTTTTTTTTTAATACTTTGCAAAAAGGTAAAACGCTTCTAATGATTAGAAGGGTGAGAAGAAACTTTGGAATTACTAAAAAAGGGAAAAAAAAACCTCCAACAGATAAATTATGAATCACTAACTCATTAAACGCGTTAAAAAATAAAAAATAAAAAATAAAAAATAAAAAATAAAAAATAAAAGAAGATGAACTAACTCATAGCCCCTCCAACTAACTAAAGCAAGCTAAAACAAGATTGATCAGACAAGTGAAGTCAGACCACTGAAAAATTATCTAACTAACACAAGCATTCTCTACTTGCAAAGAACACAGCAATGGTGCATATGTATGAATGTAATAGCTTCAACTCAACTTAAACTCCATGAGCTTCACAATTCAATGAAACTGTCCCTTCAAAAACATATTTGTTTAATGCATACAAGTGTTGTCATGTTCTCAAATGATGTGATAACAAAAAGATCTACGTTTGAGGTCATGCTGTAAAACGTAAATTCTCCGATTGCTTGAATACTTCATTTCTAAAGGATCAGAATGAAAATGATAAATTGCATTCCGGTCACTAATTTATACTAAAATTTTAAGATAAAATGGTAAGTTCTATTCAATACTTGAAGTCAATTGTCTACTTTTTTTAGAATGGTATCAATTTTCTCATTTAATTTTACAATTTGTGTCATTTTTATCCAAATTTTTTTAAAGATTTAATTGTATTTTCAAAAATTAATTTTAGATCCTTGTAAAATACATTTTTCATTTATTCCAAAAAATGTAAACTATGCTCTTAAATTTTAATTTGACTACTCTCAAAATAAGCTTAAAAATTAATTTCTACATATTTAGATAAAATTTTAATTTTTTAACCATTAATTAATGAAAATAATGGAAAAAAATAAAAAAGTCATAACTTATAATTCGATTTTTTATATGTTTTAATATTAATAAAAATATAAATATAAAATAAGTAATTTTTTTTTGTTTAATAGGGAAGTTATATGACCTAAGCATCTATAAACTATACAACATGAGATAATTATCCATTTTTAATTTGACAATGGTAAGATTGAAACCCTATATCTCAGAATGTCTTTGAAGAGAAATTAACATTTAACAACTCCATTACTAATATAAAATAAGCAATTTTAACTAATAAACTATAAAAATAAAGAAAGCAGCAACATTGTTGTGGCTATATAAAGAAGCAAAATACATATATGTAAAATACACTATTGCGGTTGATTATGTGCTTAAAGAAATAAAATAAATATCTATTTAATTTGTAGTTTAATTTGAGGTGTATGTGAAGTACTGAGGTGAGAGTTACGGGTCGTGAAACCTTTAGATCAATTTCAGTCAATGTGGGTCTGTTTTGTTGCTAATCGAGAACAACCTTTTTATAACTGCTGCTTTTGAACTAGTTTCCTAAGTTAGTTATTCCTATCATTGCAGACAAAATCCTCGTGGAAGTTAACATGATAAAAGGGAAAACAAATTAAAAAAAGAAAACACCAAAAGAAGAGAGATGTAGAAAGCTGTCCTTTGCTATCAATTAGGGAAATATCAAAATTTCAGATTTTTAAATCTTTAAAATTTTATAAAAATATCTTAATGTAGTTAATTATTTATAATTTTAACATACTTATTAACATAATCAGAATTAACTAAAATTAAAAATAGACACAGATAAACACTTTGCATTTACATATTTTTCTTTTAATTTTAATCAAATGGACAATGCTAAAATTATAATTAATTTTTCAAATAAAAGCATTTTTTTGTTGCCAAATCTTAGAACTTGAAATAAACCTGTAATTTCTTTTTTTTTTTTTTTAAAAAAAGCAGATTACTTACATTGATTTATAACTACAACATGTATAGAAATTTCGGTGAATGAAGATAGGCTACAAAGAGCATCTATATCTTTCATGCATGCCACTTTTTTTTTTAATCTTTATATATGAAATCATTTGCTTATCATTTTTTATCAGTTTGATACATGAATTTGTAATTTTGCCATTTTAATATCTGAACTTAGTTAAAATGCACTAATTTACAGTAATATAATGATATAATACATCTATCACTCCTTATATTTGTTACTTTTTATTAGTTTGACACCTTTAATTGTAATTTTTTTATCATTCAAAATATTATGATATGACACATATTAATTTACTATTTCATGTTATATGCATTTTAGATGAGTTCATGTGTCAAAATAGGAAAAATATAAGTTCAGGCGTTAAGCCGACAAAAAATTATAAGTACAAAACTTATATATGTATTATGCCTTATCTTTACTACTCTGCGGCGTTGAGGAAGAGCACAACGCCAGTAATGTACCCACAAGGTTCCTTCTATAAAACACCGCTTTCGCCAGCGCTAGATAAAATTTACTTCTCCGAACTCTAATTTGATTTGGTTTCTAATGTAGTGAAATTCCAAGGAATATAGTTTATTCAAACCGGAAACATGCAGTTGAAAGCTATATTGTTCATATGAACTCATGTATCTTTACGCAGAGCTAGTTAACCTTAATTTGATTAATTAGATCTAAGCAGGTCCAGGTTTCTCACTGAAAATGTTTAGGAAAAAGGTGGTGGTGGTGGTGCTGCCACTACCTTTATTGGTCGCAGAGCAAAAATTTGGGTACTGCAAGTTGTCAAGAAAGCTCAGCCTTCCTATACAGACACAAAGGGAAAGAAGAAAAAGATAATAAAGACTAAAGCAGAAGATGAAGAATACAACGCACTTCCACAAGTCCACATATCGAGGAAGCTTCTATCTTTATGTGCACAAAGTTAAATGTCTTGCCTTACAAAGCTGATGACGCATACATATGAGATTGGTTTTTATTTAAATTTTAATCTTCTATGTAAATAATTAAAATCATTTGCAATCTAATGTGAGGCACTTTGGATTCGGTACTTGCTCCTTTGATAGGATTTGGGGTTTCTGTTTTGGCCAAAGTAACACAGCTCGCACAAGCTTCTTTTGTCTACACTCTTTTATACTTTGAGGCGCGCCCAACAGAAATTGTCAGTCCCTTGTTTCCCTTAGAAAGTGGCTATGTTATTTGGTCTTATTAGTAGCTTACATTATTTAGTCTAATCCACCAAATTTATTTCTTTTTTTATGTCCCTATTGCACGGAATATATGACCTTCTCGTACTGTTGACAGTGGCTTGGAACCCTTTCAGGCTCCATGCTATAATAAATCCACTTATTAAGGACAATATTATTATTATGGGCATAAAATTAATTGTACAAACAATCAAATAAATGACAATAATATTTTATTATGGCACAATATTTAATTTATCTGTTACTTCTTGAATAATATATTTGCAATTTTTTGTAATTGAAACAATTGGTCAATTTGATAATTTAATTTAAAATTTAGCCATTTCAATATTTAAACTCATCTAAAATGTAGTAATCTAATGACATAATTTATTTTCTATCTTATATATTTATCACTTTTTATAAGTTCGACACCTGTACTTATAGGGGGTAATCAAGTCAAGCCGAGCTGAGTTTTAACTAATTCAAACTTGATTCAATTATAATTGAGCTGACTTTGTTATGTAACTTAGTGTTCATGAATTGTTCTTAAACTTAAACAAACCTAAAAAAATTTCAATCATCCCCAAACGCTACTTAAGAAGAAGAGTAGAATATTCAGAATTGAAATAAGGTAAGGTATGAAATTTAGAATCAAAACAGCAAATTGGAATGGTTATAGGCTGAATGAATTCAACTTTGATCAATTCACATTTATTTATTTTTTTTTTATAACAGATGCCAAAATGGCCAAATTAAAAACAAACTTCAAATTGATATGTATTTGTTACAAACAAGATTTTTAAGATGCAAAACAACAAGAGTATAAACGATTTTTTTTTTGTTGAAAGACTAAAAACAATTTGGAATTTAAAGAAAAGAATGAAATTGACTCAAAATAATAAAGAAAAACGAATTTGATCACAATGATCACAAAGAAAACGAATGGATATCAAACAAGACACAAAAATGAATAAAAAAAGAAATAATAATTTCTTTTTAGATTAAATGCAAACAACAAAGAAAAACAAAGATACGTACTTGATTAATGAGCCAAAGCTTTGATACTAAATGATACGAATATGGTTAACTTGTACCAAACCCGTATTCAATCTTGATAACCTTACTAAGGATCGAACATAAATCAAGCAAAAAAGAAACTCTAATCCCCAACAAAACCCTTAAATAACCTATATTTAAGAACCTTAATTATAAAAAATTAAAGGTTGTTTAATATAAACGTAAGATTAACAAAGTCAATTTCTAGTCCAAATTAAATTAGGTTTGAATGTACTAAGACTTCACTTGATAAATTTACTAAAATTCTTTTAAGAATAAAAGAAAAGGACTTTAACCTCTCAAGAATTCAAAATTAATTGATAAAACTTCATTCAAAATTTGTACTATATCGATATAGCCTTTATATAGGCATATAAACGTCATAATCCTTGAGGGAATATGTTTTCTTACTTATTTCTAAAAACTCCTATAAAGGAAAATCCTTAACTAAATAGGAACCCTTTAAATATGACAACTATTGATAATTAATGATAGCCAATGAAAACTAAGTTTTGAAAATCAAATTGACAACTTATGACAACTAAACAAAATTTAACCAAGTCTTTAAATGAGTAGCAACACTCTCCATCACATCTAGAGTTTTATTTGTAAAGAATATTCTTATAAGATTCTTGATTCTTGTAAATTCCCTTAGTATCTTCTAGAACCTTTTAAAATCTTTAAAATTGCACTTTATGTGTTTTGAATGCAAATCACTTCACTTGAAGAGTTTGACATGAATTCTTCATTTTGAGAGTCAAAATATGATAATAAGGTGCAAAAAAGGATGGTTTTACCCTTAAGTCAAACTTTCTCTAATTTCACTCAATTGAGCTCCATTTACACTTGTGCTTTGATTCTCTATCCCAAACTTCATCTTTTGCTTCAAGAACAATCCTAAACCACCCTTAAACTTCTTCATGCATGTTTTAATAATTGGACCATTATACTTGAGTGGATCATCACGTTGGTTAACATGTTTGGTGCTTGCTTCGTTCACATCAACTATAAATTAAAATTATTTATTAAAAATTAAAAATAAATTATTTACTAAATAAAAGTATAATATATTTAATAAAAATATTTTATAATCTAAAATATTTTTTTTGAATAAGAATTTATATATTATATATGTAAAAATAAATTATTAAACATTAGAATCACGAGCTATTTTGCAAGTTTTATTTCGATTTTGTTCACGAGTTTCATGAGTCGAGTTTTATATAATTCAAGCTCAGCTTATTTATTAAATGAACTTCAATGTATGAGCTCAAATGAGATTTTATCAAGTTGAACACCGAGCTGTTGGTGAACAACTTGATTTGTTTATTGCCCTCTATACTTACAGTTTTGATTAATCAAATCCTTAGAATGTGGTACATATTGATTCACTATTTTATACCATTTGTGCTAACAAGAGTTTAAAAATTGCATTTTAGGCAGGTTTAGATGTTGAAATAGAAAAACTATAAGTAGATGTGTCAAATTGACAAGAATGACAAATACAAGAGGCCACAAATATATTATGCTAGCAATATATGACAATACTATTGTCACAAATCTTCTAAAATTTTGTGATAATTGACAATAATGTCACTATCCTAAAAAATGAAAATGAAAATTTTTTGCGAGAATATTTTGTGTAATTAAAAAAAATTAGTGACAATTTAAATTTGTCATATAAAATATATTATTTAATATTTTCACTAAAATTTTTAATTTATAAGTGATGATTTTTAGTTGCCATCAAAATATATTCATCTGTTAGAAGTTAAAAATTATAATGAATAAATTTTAATATTTGGGTCAATTTTTTTTTTTTTTTTTATCAAATGTTACAAAATTTGCTTATACTACTAAAAAAATTAGTTACCTGGCTCTTAAAAAGGAAGAAAAAAAAAACGCTAGAATCATGCAATAATTTTTTCCATTTCCTTCATGTATTTGGTTTATTTTCTACAAATACTCAAATATTTAAGAAAACTAATTATTATTTTTTTTTTTTACATGTAACACCATTGCATTTTTCTTCATCTCATCCATCATTCCTTTTCTTTTTCTCAATATAATTTTTTTTATATTTACTAATTTTCTTCATTTTTTATATTTCAATTTTCAATTAGACAAATCATAAGTAAATTCATTTTATTTGATTTCTTGTATACATTTCAACATTAATTATTGAAGATTAAATTCATTATTTTCTTAGGTGAAGTACATACAAAAATCGAAAGCAAATATCTTGTATGTATTCTTTTTATTGGGTTGTTTTATTACTTATATAAAGTTAATTTTGCAGTCTCAATATTTAGTGATATTTGATTTTGTTTTATTCAATCATTAATTGTAAGTTTGGGAGAAACTTTTTTATTTTTAGTTTATTCTATAATTAGTTAGTGGTTCGTAGTATTAGTAATTAGTTATTTGATGTTTATACACTAGCTATTAATTAAGAAGACTATAGGGACGTATATCATATATTTCATATCAGATTGATTTATATAGGGATAGTAACATTGTTAGTAATATAACTTATATCTTTTTTTTAATTAAGTCCTATAAATAATTTTCTTCACAATCAAGTTTAATAAGTTTTAAAAACTTTTCCCATTAATCCTATCCGTTAGTCAATCCTTAAAATTAAACTTTTTTTTTTAAATTTTAGTCCTAAAAATTTGAAAAAAAAATTATTTTTAAGATTTTAAATAAGTATTGTTTATTTATGATTTATTTTATTATTTAATTTGTAAAATATCTATATAACTCACTAAAATAATATAAAAAAAATATTTTTTCTTAAATTACTAGTTTAACAACCAATGTTAAATAAAATTAATTAAATATTTTTAAATATCTAATTTAATTAATATATCATAAATGAATAAATTTTTTATATGCATAAAAATCAAACAATTTTGTAAATGTTATAATTTGTTTTATATTTTAAATAATTTTTAAACTCAATTGATTTTAAAATGGACAATTTTTTTTTAAAAAATATTTCTTTAATAGACTTTTTTATAATAGATATTTGAACAATTAGATAAGTGAACATAATTTTTTTTCATAAAATAGCTTGATGTAGAGAATGTTGACAAAACTAATTGAATTTATGTAAATATAAAAAAAAGTTATTCGTATATGATATCTTAATTAAAATTATTTATTTTAAATAATAAAAATAATACTTTGTTAATTTTATTTGTCATTCTTAATGCAACTAATAATTTAAGAAAAAAATATTTTTAATTTTTAATTTTTTATATTACTTTTACTGAGTCTATACAATTATTATGAAAATTAAATAATATAATAAATTATAAATAATAATAAAAATTATTTATTTAAAATATAAAAAAATTTCAAGTTTTAGGACTGAAATATAAAAGAAATTTTAACGTTAAAGGTTGATTAATGGAAAATTGAGCTGACTAACAAATAAAACTAACAGGAAGATTTTTTAAAACTTATAGAACTTGATTGTAAAGAAAATTGCTTATAGGGCTTAATTGAAAAAATGATATAAGTTATAGGACTAAAAATATTGTTATCCCTTGTATATATAGCTAGATATATAATTGCTAGTTATATATAAGTAGCTAGAGGGACCATATTTGGAATCAAACGATAAACATTTCATAACTAGCCTTGTAAAGTGGTGGTTCCATCATAATACTTAGCATTATAAGTTAGTATTAATTTTGGACAATAATTTCAAGATTGTCATTCATTGACAAAGCAAAAATGACTTCCATAATAGAGTGGGTACTTATTACTACAAGGGAATGCTGTTTGGTCTAAATAATGCATATAAGACTTACTAGAGAATGGCCACAACCATGTTTCATGACATCATACACAAAGAGATGGTTCTTAGGTAAGCTCTAATTCATCAGCAAATTCATTGCTCAGTTGACAGATGTATATGAACCAATTTTCAAATTACTTAAGAAGCATTAACTAATTGAATGGAATGAATAATATCAGATAGCTTACGATAAGATAAGAGATTATTTAGCTAGTCCACTAGTACTAAAATTGCCAAAATCAAACACACCATTGACTTTGTACTTGCCAATTAAAGGGAATGCAATTGGTGCTATATTAGACAAGGAGGGACAAGAAAGAGTAGAGCATGCTATATATTATTTGACTAAGAAAATGTTGCCATATAAGGAAAAGTACAGTTAGGTTAAACAAATATGTTTGGCAATGGCATGGATTATGAAGAAACTAATACATTATTTTCAATCTTACAAGATCCAAGTTGTGTTCAAAATGGATCCAATTAAATACTTGTATGAAGCTCTTTCTTTACTAGAAAAGTTAGCCCAGTAGCTTATGTTGTTAATAGAGTTCGATGTTTAATACCTGACTAAAAAGATAAAAAAAAGAAGAGCAACAATTGAATTCTTGACATTAAATCTAATCTCTAATTTAAAAGAAGTGCAACTAGATTTTCTATATGATGTCAGCTTAACCATTAATATTTAAGGATGGTGTATATACTTCGATGGGGCAGTAGATTACTTTAGTGCTAGAATTGGAGTTATACTAATAGCATTATAAGGTGAAGTGGTGCCTATTGCTAAGAGGCTAGCATTTAAAGTCATGAACAATAAGGCTGAGTATGAAGTATGTGTAGTCAAAATGGAAGCTCTAATAGCCTTAAGGGTAACAGAAGTTAAGTTATTGAAAGACTCTATGCTAGTGATTAATCAGACTACTGAAGAATGGGAATTGAAGGAAAAACACTTGAGACTATATTTGGATTATCTTCACCAACTAGCTCAATCCTTTCTAAGATGTAAATTCATTCACCTTCCAAGAAGTCATAACCAAATAGCAGATACACTTTCTTCCTTACCATCAGTATGGGAAGGTCCAATGAACATGCTAATGAAACCTTTAATCCTATTGAAGTCATAATGGCCTTGCCATAGGTATCTTAAGATAGCAATATTGAAAGTCGATAAGAGACCCTGGTTCTACTACATCCAAACATACTTAATAGAATGGGTTTACCTTAAGGGAGCTAGTGAAACAAAATTCTAATGGGATGTAGCTTTGATGTTTAGATGAGATTGAAGCAGCAAGGGCAATGGAAGAGGTACATGAGGATGTATATGGTCCACACATGAATAGGGCAATGTTAGCTAAACAAATTAATGAGACAAGGATTTTTCTAGTAACAATGATGGAAGATTGCATCAAATTCATAAGGAAAATGTCATAAATGCCAAGTGTATGATGATGTCAGTTATCTTCCTTCAACAAAGTTGTATGTAATGTCCTCTCCATAGCTATTTTCAATGTAAGGTTTGGGGAAACTTGTCCCACAACCTCAAATGGACACATATTCATCCTTGTAGTAATCGACTACTTCTCATTGTGGGTTAAAGTAGAATCATATATAAGAATGGAGACAGATAAATGGCTAAGTTCATCAGGAAAATTCTATTTTATCAATACAAGATTCTCATTATATAGTTTTGAATAATGCTATACAATTCTAAGGTAATGTCAAAGAGTTATTAACGAGATATAAGGTGAAGCAAATAAGTCATCACTATATAGACCATAAGCTAATGAAGCCGTTAAAGCTATAAATAAAAGCATTAAAAAATCTTAGCCAAAATGACTCAAACCTATCGTGGTTGGGCAAATTGACTACCATATGATTTATGGGGATACCAATCAATAATTAAAACATTTATCAGAGCCATTATATTCTCACTAGTGTATGGTTCCGAAGTAGTCCTCATAGTGGAAATTGAAATGAAATCTCTCCATATAGTAGTATAATCATAGTTATCTAAGACATAATGGGTTGATAAAAAACTTGCTAGTCTAGTCAGTTAAAGGCTCAAAGCATTGTATCATACCTAGCTATATCAAGCCTGGTTAAGCAAAGTTTTTAATAAAAGAGTAAGATAAAAGAGTGTCAAAGTAAGAGACTGGGTGTTAAAATAAGTCAGACAAAATGTTCCTGATCCAATAAGGAAGTTTACATCAAATTAGGAAGGCCTATATCAGGTCAAGACCATTTTATTTAGAGGAGTGATTAAACTGATGGTTTTGGAGGGAAATGAATTCTCTGAGCTAGTCAATGTCAATTGCCTAAAGAAATATTATGTCTAATATATATAGGAAAATCAATTAAAAATTAAAATCATTACTAAGGCGAAAACCTAAAAAGGTAACTTAAGTAAAAGTTAAGGGCCTTATTGCTAGGTTGAAAACTCAAAAGGGCAACCTAGGCAGAAGTTAGGGACTCTTTCTAGGTTGAAAAACTAAAAGGGTGGCCTAGGAAAAAGTTAGGGAAACAAGAGGAAAAATACTTAATTAGAAAACCTAAAAAGGCTAGCTATGGATAGGGGTACCATTGAGTGAAATTTGCACAAATGCATCTATACCATTCTTAAATATTTTTAGTAAATATGTGAATGTCTGTTGAACTTTGCAAATGTATTTATGAAAATGCAATGTACCACTATCATCTATTTAAGTGTATAAACGCATGTTAGGTGAAATTTGTGTTCTTTTGCTTTATTTACAAGTACTTATGTTTTCTTATCAGTTCTCTGATTATAGATAGTTATTAGTAAGCCTCAAAGTCAAAATGAGGTACAAAAAAGAGAAAATGAGAGCCCAACTAAGCGTAAAAATCTCCAAAATGGGACCACTTAGGCAAAAAAGGAAAAATAAAAAGAGAAGGGGAGAAAGCAAAAAGAGAGCGTAACTAGGTGTGAAAATTATCAAAGGGGACTGCTTATGCAGGAAAGATAAAAAGAAAATAAACCTAAATAGAAGTACAAAAGCAAAAAGAGAGCCTAACTAGGTGTGAAAATTATCAAAGGGGACTGCTTATGCAGGAAAGATAAAAAGAAAATAAACCTAAATAGAAGTACAATACTAGATTAAAGCAGTCAAGTGTACATGACATAAGCAGAATAAGCAACAACCAATATGCAAAGTATCTAAGGAATAGTATAACAACTAATGTTCAACATATTCAAGATCCAAGGATGATTGCCTAAGAAATACTATAATAATACAATAACAGCAGAAATAACAAATACAACCTTTATAACTACAAGGCCTATTCCTAACCTCTTGAATAACTTCATCTATCATTAATATTGTCCGGGGGTAGTCACTGTGTCCTCTCAATGATCATCCTCATTCAAAAATTTAGATGCATCATCATTACCACCCCTACGATACCTAAGGAGCTCCTACTCTAATATATTGATGAGCTTATTGAAAGTGTTCTCCCTTATCTCCCTCTACTAGTGAGCTCTGACTTGATATTCCTACATAAAAAGTAGGAATTTATAGTATCATGCATACATTCATACATACATTTATGCATTAATTCTTACAGAGAATAACATAAAAGCAACAAAGGAAAGTGTAGTAAAATTTATGAGTCACAATACTCAATGAAATAACTATTGACCATTTAGATAATCAAACTCCTAATTTTGGATTTTGACAAGCAATTTTGATTCTAATGAGTTCAACTAAGTGTGTAGGAACTTTTATATCAAAATTATTAGTTCAAGTCTGAAAATATGAAATACTATCATTATACTATATTTTATTGAGGTATAATATCTCAATATTATACTTAAAGTATCCAGAGCTGGTATGAGTTACCTCACAACCTGAATTGATAAGTTATGCTTTTGGTTTAATTTGACCTCTAAGATTCAAGAAAACTTTTTAACATCTTTAGAGCTCTATAATGAGAAAATGATCTTCTTCACATTTGAAGTAGACATCTTAAGCTTTTTGAATTGAGCTTACTTATCAAAATCCAATCTCATTTGGTATGCAAATCATTAGTCAAAGTTAGCATATGCAACTTTCATTTTAGGTTGCATAGCTCTTAGTATTTTAGCAATTTCTTAAGATAAAGATGTTCAATTGAGGTGGTTCAAAGTGTTAGAGAAATATAAGAAAATTATGTACAACTTACATGAAGATAGTTTAGGTTGATTCAATCATCTTCAGTCCTATTCATGAGTATCTCATGAGTTGGTCATAAGCTATCCCCTTTTAATATTCATTTTAAGCAAAGGGATAGTGCCACTCACGAGCAAGAGTCATGAGCACTATTCAATCATGATGAGCTCGTGTTGATAGCTCCAAATGGACATATTTGAATATGACAACTATTATTTTTGCTCCTTACGAGCCAAAGCTTGCTCCTTATGAGCACTGTTCACTTGTGAGTAGTGTTATGACAGAATTAAGTCCAAGATGATTCAAAAATCAATTATAGATGTTGAAGACTTTTTTGATATATCCAATAGCCATATTTTTTTAGTGTTTGTCTATATAAACACTCCTTAGAGTTCAATTGAAAGCTGAAGAAACTTGTTTATTATTCATTCTCTCTTAAGCATTCCATTAAGCTCTTAAATTCTCTTAAACAATTCTTTGTTTGTATAACTCTTGTGAGAGTTGGTTGTGTGTTAGAAATAGAATTTCTCTTCATCTTAAATCTTGGGATAGATTAGAAGGGAAGTGAGATTTATTTTTAAAGGAATTGGTTTAAGTGTTGTCCATTGAAACACTTGGAATTTAGTTTTTGAGTGAGCCTCAAAAACTCAAGTTGTAAGGTTATAAGAGTGAGCCATAAAACTCTTTTGTAATCAATCTTGTGAATAATATTATGGGTGATTGAAAATCCTAACTTGGGGATAAGTTCGGTGGAGATGTAGGATTGTTATTGAATTTGAACTCCTTAAATCCTTGTGTCCTTTATTCTTCCTTTTTAACTTCCATTCAATTCTTGCAAACAATTCTTTTAATTTCTCATTTTTATTCAATAGTCCTATTCACCCCCTCTAAGACTCTTTTGAATAACATTGAGTGCTAGCAATGCTGGAATATAATGTCTCTGGCATGGTGCGAGGAACTTGAAAGAGTAAGTTTTAATGGGGTAAATGAGACAAGATCACTAGTTTATATTAGGAAACACATGCTTGATGACGATAGCATTATACCAATTGATATTAACTTGGAAGGGTCAGCCTAAAAAAGCTATAAAAGTTAGAGTCGCCACTTGACTATGGTTGGGAAATGGGAAAATAGGTGGGAACCCATTTCTCTTGTCAAAGATTCTGAGTTCAGGGGGTAGCATTTACTTATCCTATTTCTTAATATATATAACTTGAATTACTCATCACTTCACCCTAGTTTTAGTTTCATGTTGGATTTACCATATTTGAATATTATTCAAATTAAAATTGTATTAGATTTAATAATTTGAATGCGGGATGGTTGCATATGATGTGTATACATTACAAACATAAATAAAAAGTACATAAATAATGTGAGCAAGCTCTGTACCTTTCGAGCTTTTTTTTTTATAGCAATATGTTTTTGTGGGACATTATTAGGTCTTTCCATTTCCAAGGGATATGGCAACTTTTTTGAATAGGGACAAATGATTGGTCTCAGGGGGATGAGACACTATTGATTTTATGGAGTCGCCACTTGATTTTTTAGAAAATTAGAAAAAGAAAGGGACAACATTGGGTCACTCAACGAGTATTGTCCCCAGCAGAGATTTTTGGGTTTGGGGGATTGCATATACTTTTTGACTATTTCTCATTATATGATATTCGATGTATAGTTACCACAACACACTAGTTTCGATAATGACAGTTTGTATAGCATTCACAAAGTACATTACATAGTGGAATATAATAAAGATGAAAATTTATTTATTACATCGCTTTCCTGATAAAATACATATGAAAAGGAAAAGATTATGAAAAAGTAAATCTAATTTGGATATGAGTGATCTATAAGATTAACACAACCATTCACACAACTTGCTCGATTTCATGAATAATAGGATGATCATGCATGCATACAGTGATTATTTATGCTATAATGATGTATGACGATAATATAAAGGATGCATGAGGTCATCACTAGATCGAGAGCATGATGACTGTATTCCAAGATATGAAATTTTCACATTATTTGGTATTTATAATGTGATTTCATAATTTTAGAAATAGAGGATGTAGAATGATGATATGAAATGAGCATAATAAAGCATAAATTATTCATATAGCATGCAAGTTTGCCAGTCTCATTACATAAGCACAATAATATTCTCAAATGTTGGTGACAGTAAAATAAAATGCAATGCGATAAAATAAATGTGCTAAAATAATTGTATGGTCCTTAAACTCGACTGAGCTTATGTGGGTTTTGAAGCTTTAGCTTCAAGAGATTATTAAGCTTTCCTCATCAAGAGGTTCAAAATGACAATAAAATGATGCTAGATTGTATACCTTTGAAGCATACTTTGATAAAGATGAGGCTTGGTTTGGTGTAAAAAGGATTTAACAACCTAAGAGAAAGGTTATGGGAGAGCAAAAACTATTTAGAAAGGGGTTTCCAGCACCTTCGATCGGACCAATTTTTTAGTTTGTGTGTTTCCACTTGCTCCCCCCTCTAAAATGGGGTGTGAAAGGGTCTATTTATAGCGAAAATTGGGTAGAATAGGGTGGTAAGGGCATGGTCACGTGCGTATATTAAGGATTTTACATGTAGCCATGCTAAGTGCATATGGTCATGAACAATGTGCATGTGGCCACGCGCTTGGCATATGGTCATATGTGCACACATGCACTTCCACACGTACTTCGATGCATTACACACACTTCCTGAATTTTACGCATATTATTTCAGGGTTGGTTCCTATGGTTTTTAGGCCTTCCAAACTTGCTTTTGAAGTCCATTTTATCAAATTCCTCCTCAATTTTAGCACATGACACCTAGGGAAATTTACACGCACTTTTAAGCAATACTCGATGATCCTTGGGTTATGTTGGACTCTTCTGGGACCACTTTTAGAGGTTTTAGGGCCTTTCAGATGTGTTTCTAAAGTATGTTTTGTCAACATTAATTTTTTATTTTTTCATGAAGTTGGGTCCCGGTCTAACGAAATGTGTACAAGCCTAATGAGCTATGTATTTTGAGAGGATTTTTATTGAAATAAACCTGTCATTGTTCCGATAATTTGTATTTCACAAGGTTGAGGCACAACTTAATGGCTCAGTGATTAATTTTGCACACTAGTGGGGTCGGTTAGGTTTTTTAAAGTTGCAAACTTCAGAGGTGTTATGAACGAGCAGACTCTAGTCATCTCGGGGATTCATTTCATTATTAGACCTTTTTTTAGGGATAGTCAAATTTGAGATATGAAAAATAAACAAATATAGCTAATCATAGCAAACTAAACAATTAACATGTATTTCACACAAAATAAGTAATCAAACAGTAAACAACACACAGGCATACAAGAAATAATAAACAAAAAAAAAATAAGCAAACAAATAAACAAAATAAAATATAATATAACATGGAAAGAAATTAAGGATTACAACCCTTGAAATGACCTATTATAATAAATACATCGAAATGAAAAATAAAATAAAGGGGAATTAGTATTAAATATTACATTGCTTTGGGAATTGCCTATTCTATTAAATATATTAAAAATGGAAAGTAAAAATTTCTATTATGATAAACTTGCAAAACAAAGGTTAGTTCACACACACATACAAGGGCACATTTCAAGATGGAATATTATTATTAGATACCTACAAAAACCTATGAAACAAAGACTAGCAAGAGAGATCAAGTTAAATGCAAGATGACTTATGTGAAAATGCATAATGCAAAACTAATTGTTTAAATTAACATCTCACATGATTTTAAATTGTTTTAAAATGAACCATTTTGATCGTTGGCGTTAAAAGCATGATTCTATATAATGAAATGATGATTTGATGCTGTAATCAACAACTTTAATTATGGAAATGAAATATCTTAGTGCCAAAGTGCAATTTTTACCATAAAAATTGTAATTTCTGTCAGAAAAATATAAATTTTATGATGAAAAATATAAAATTCATAATAAAAAGAGAAAAATTAATAAAAAGGCAATTTCCACCATAAAAATATAAAATTTATGATGAAAAATGAAAAATTTATCATAAAAAGAGAAAAATTAATAAAAATGCAATTTTCGTCATAAAAATTATAGATTTTAATGATGAAAAGTGCAAAATTTATAATAAAAAGAGAAAAATGATAAAAATACAATTTTTTACCAAATTAAGATTTTTATAATAAAAATATACACTTGAGCACCAAAATACCAAATGAATTGAAAAAAAGGGAAACTTAAATAGAAAAGGATGCAAACATGATATTTGAAATGTACAAATTCATAATTAATGCAAAATATGCAACAATTTGACTCAAACTTCCCACATGATCCATATATCTTATACTACTTCCGAACATCATCAAAATCACATTTTCACCATAAAATCAATAAAATAATTCAATGGATGAAAAATAATTAAAAAATGATAAAAATAAAAATAGAATTAGAAGTATAAGAGAAGAATGAATGCAAATTTAAAAAAATGCAATTTTATTAAAAATAATATTAGGATCCTCTAAGGGATTTACACTTATAGTGCACTTTGACCAAGATGAGATTTGGTTTGGTGAGAAAGTGCTAAAATTTTAAAAGAAATGAGTAGAGAATGGTTTATAGTGCTTTGGTTAATTGGGTTCCATGAGTTTTTTGCGTTAGTAACGAGGGTTTAAGACTTAGAATTATGAGAAAACGGTGTCAAAATTCATTTAACATAGTGTCTTAAGAGTTTGTATTTTCAAGTTCAAAAAAAATACCCAAAACATGGGTGAAAATCAAACTTTAATAGGTTATGGAGTGATCCCACATATGTGGGATATGTAATCTATGAGCGTGGGTAATGATGTACAATGTACGAGTGTGGATTGACAACCCATGCACATGGCATATTATCCCACACTCATGGGATTATCCTGTGCTTATGGGATGTGTTCTGTTAAGCACATTACATTTGGTTTCACACTATTTTACTTCCTCAGGCCTACGTCGGGCAACCTTTATGGTTTAGGTGAATGTTTTTAGGTATTTTGGGTGTGTTTTAGGGTTTTGCATCTTGTAGAATTGCGCTTGGGATGACTTTTAGAAGTCGTCCTCTATATAGTTGACAAAAACCTTCATTATCACATCATTTTGGGAGATTATTGAAATTTAGGTATCAATAGTTGCCCCTTACTTCACATGCATTAAGCAAGTTTCTTCTTGTTAATGCATGGGAACTAAAAAGTAGCCCACATATGGCTAAAGGTGAGCCCATTTAAGTCTTAGCCCATGTAAGGCTGAAAGTATAGCCCATAAAAGGTTGAAAGTATAGCCCATATAAGGCTAGAAATGTAGCCTATATTGGCTTAGCCCATTTAAGGCTGAAAGTGTAGCCTATATAAGGCCTAGCCCATGTAAGGCTAAAAGTGTAGTCCATATAAGGCTAAAAGTGTAGCCTATATATGGTTGAAAATGTAGTCCATATAAGGTTGAAAGTGTAACCTATATAAGGCCTAGCCCATGTAAGGCTAAAAGTGTAGCCATATAAGGCTGAAATGTAGCCCAGTAAGGCTAAAAATATAGTCTGCATAAGTCTTAACCCATTTAAGGTTAAAGTGTAGCCCATGTGAGGCTAAAAGTGTAGTGTGAGAATGCAAAATGCAATTTAGTTTTCATAATAATGATACATGTAGAATTTTCTTTACTTGTGTTTTTGCTAATTTACCCATATTAGGGAAAGTTGTTTGACAAGGATTTTAGGTGACTTTAGTTTTAGTAATTTCGATTTAACATTGTTCTCAATGTTTCAAAAGAATGATTGGCAGCCAAGGATATTTTTGTTACCAAGTGAAGAGCTAGTGTCCTAAATGATTAGGTAAAAATCTCACAAAGTTAGTCCTTTAGGAGACCATGATGAACATGAATATTTTTGTTGCTAAAACATTCCCTCAACAAGTATGAATGTTGAGTATATATATATTTTTTTAGGATTTTTCTCCTTTAGCATTCCTTGCCTTTCTCATGTTACTCAATGTGAATGCCACCAAGGGATCCTTTGGATACTCTTACTTATTTTAGGCATTGGAGTAGATTGAGTATGATCTTCATGCCAATTTGGGAAATTATTTTGATAATTATAAGCTATCTTTTACATAACAATTCATTATAAACCTTACTTTGAGGGTGGGTTCGTTTTCCCTCTCATATGATTATCAAGCATTAAGTTTATTAGGATTTAGAAATCTCGACTTGGAATTATAGATCATAATTAAAAAATTATGAAAACCTCATTAAAATAAGATCAAGATAGCTATGGTCAGCTAGTATGCTCTTGTTACATGATTTCTTTAGTGCAAACTCATTTCCAAAAAGGACATGAGTATCTTTGTGTGGATGCATGAGTATGAGGATATTCATGAATGCATATGCATGCATTTAAAAGTAAGTGAGAGTGAGTACTTCCTTAGGGAGTATGGTGTGTTTCTTAACATGTTCTTAGTCTCCTTTTTATCATTTTTGTGTGTTTTTAATGTCCTATATGCATTGTGCATTGGTTTGCATGTCTAAAGATCATTTCTGAAACTTTGCAAGCCTTTTAACTACTTTGTAAGGATGACCTAAGAGTGTGGGTTAATGACCCACGTGTGTGGGTTGTATCCCATGCTCATGGGTTATAAAATAAATAAGCCATGAAGCCAAGCCTTATAAAATGCTTCCTTTTTACCGTTTTTATTATTTTTGACTTGAACTTTCTCTCTCCTTTAGGACTTTTCTTTGAGTTATAATTACCTTTTCTTTTAAAGCTATACAAGGAGATGGTTTTGAGGATGTTAACCCTACATTCTTTAAGGGGATTGACATATATGTTAGTGACCTAGAGGGTGTGGCTGCTATTTATCGAAAGCTAATGCTATTTCACTACCATAAGCATGAGGTGGTTCGAGGTTAGAGCATTCTTTTGGTCTTGACTTGGAGCACACAAGTGGGTGCTGTAACTTTAGTTAGTTAGTATTTTTATTTTATTTTTTTATCATTTATTTATTTATTTATTATTATTTTTTGAATGTCTTTTCCTTATATCTTTTGCATGTTTTAAGAATTCCCTATAAATAAAAGAAAAATTAGGAGTTAGTATTTGTTTAGCTTTCAAAAGAAAACATCTTAGTCTTAGAAATTGCTATGTATGACTTTTTTTTATTAGAGTATAGGCTCATTTACCTTCATATGCTAGAATCCTTGTGGGAATTTCCTATAAATAAAAGATGAATTATGAATTAGTATATATTTTATTGTCATTAACAAATATTTTGGTTAGAAAATAGGTTTGTTGACTTCCTTTTATTAGGGTGAGGTTACACCTTTAGTTTTTCTTGGTAGCTTTACTGGTGCAAAATAGTTTTATAGGAGCTTTCCAAAGGTGGTGTAAGCCCATATTTATAGCCTTGGCATTGATGGCTTGATCCAGAGCTTAATGGTGGGTCTGATAGTGCTGAAGAGTTGCCAGGTGTCCATGAATGCACTAATTGAGAGGTCATCTAACTACACACACACCTTTTACTTTTATTTTAGAGAGATGACGATCACTCCTCTCAACTTTGCTGCTATCATTAGCCTTTCATTCATTAGTTAGTGAGTATATTTTAAAATCTTGGAGGATCTTGAGGCTCTATTTATAGAGTTGTTCAACTACGGGCTCTAGACTAAGGTTGGTCATAGAGGGCTGATCTCCTATGCTCGCCTTATATGGTCATGTCGGGGAGCTTTGATTGGAGGACTCGAGGACATAGAAAGGCTAGCCAAATGTTGGAGACCCTTATGGATCATGTTTAGTACCTTGGTGAGCACATAATTAATTAGAGTGTGGGGTTGTTGCTTATCATGTACCTATTTCTCCTCCCTTTAACATATTTTAGGGGAAAGATTTGCTCGGTGATCACCTGATGGAGGCTATATCTAGCCTGGATGGTTTCCATTTTCTAGAGCCTGAGGGCACTTCCTATACAAATAGCATTATCCCTTACCCGATTCATGGTGTGGCCACTAGTCATGTTTCAGTGCCTTTTGTTGGTGGCACTAGCTCTATTACTCATTTGATGAGTTTCATAGATTTGTATTTCTTTGTGTTGATTGTTTTAGCCTTTCATTTTTTTTTGAGATTTTGAATATTTGCAGTCCTATTTTAGGAGAGCTCATATTAAGGGTGCCATTGAGGTCTCGGGTGGTGTTGGCATTACTAGGGCTTCCCTAGATGCTTCCAACATAGTTCTTGGAGTTACTATAGTTCCTTTGGTTCCATAGATTAGAGGCTTCAATCTTTGTGGCAATGTGGTGATTCATGTGATTCCATTAGAGAGCGAACGTATTGGTTTTGTCCTAGAAGACTCTAACTATGTACATTTTCTTTCTTTGTATTAGTCTTTTATGTTCTTTGACTCTTTCTATTTACTGACTTCACTGCATGTATGTTCCTTGAGGTATAACTCAATATTGGTATTAATATGTGTCAGGGTTGCTTAGTCATCACATCCTGTATTCTATGGAGGTCCATGTGAGTGAATTTTTTGCCATTTTGCTTTTCCCTATTCATAAAACATTTCTTATGCAATATGCAATATGCAGTATACATATTCTATGAATTGCTTATCCTAATGCATGTATGCAATATAAGTATATGGAGGCGATGCACTAGTGCGAGGCCCAATATCAAAGCAAGATTGAGAGGCTTTAATATGAGATTCAGGAGATAAGGATCTATGATTTTAGTACTGGACTTAGTAGAACTAGACCTTTAATAGGTGATAATGATGGGGATGAGTCTTGATTCCCCCACCCTCGATGTTATGTTATGATTGCATTGATAAACTTTAGAACATTTTATTTATCTTTGATTGTCATTAATACATTTGGTTGTTACTTTATTTGATGATATTTTTGCCCAATTTTCTCATATGGAAAACCTTTTAAATAATATTTGAAATGAGACTGGGATTTGCATTAAAAGAACCTCACTTGTTGAGGGTTGAGGACATCCCACGAGCATGGCTTGTTTTCCCATAATTATGGGTTATTTCCCATGGTCTTAGGTTATGCAATTTTAGGCTAAAAGTGGCTCATTTATGTTTTTGGGTTATTTTATGTTTTAGGATTTTTTAGAGAGTGATCAAGTGAACCATGAGTAAGGCTAGGCTTTAGATAGAGGGTTTTTTTAAGAGGATTTAGGAAGGCTAGAGAGCTTGTATCAATTTGGGATATTGTGTTTTAAAAAATTACAAAATGTACATCTTGACTTTAGATTTCTAGGTGATATTATTTCTTTCTGGGATCCAAATGAGCATGTCTTTTGCTTCAATTATCAAGGGCTATGTCCTTTGTATGAGGAGTTTAGTGCTATTGCAGTATGGAGTCCCATTATAATTGAGAGTGCAATATTCATTGATTCATCTTTTGATTACCCTAGTTATGGTTCTGCATTCTTGGATATAAGTTCACACTACTTAGACAAGTTGATTACACCAAACAAATGACTGATCCCTTCTCATCTCATTTATGTTGTGGTTTTACATTCTTGGATATAAGTACACACTAGTTGGATGGGTTGATTACACTAAACAAATGATTGATCCTTTCTCATCTCATGGATGCTTGTACGACCAAGATTTTAGGTAGTTTGCCTTGGGCAAGTCTTACTTAGTACTATCTTTTTACTTTAGTTTTTGATTGATTTAGCTGATGGACTTGGAGATTATAAAATTTTAGGAATTAATAAGGGCATTGAGTAGAGACTGAGCCCATTTCCACTCTGTCCAAGGACTGGATGATGTGAGCATTTGTAGGTGCTCCAACTTCATTGGTAGTGCTTTATTGCTTCATATTTAGCTTTAAGAGAAACTAAGTATCTTAGAGAGTCCTTTGGCGAATCCATTAAGGTACAAGCCTAGGTGTTACTAAGAGAGATGACTTAAAAGGACTATGGGTTGCTCATTATCTAACTTGAGCTCAGTATACTTCGATGAGAGCTATTAAAAAGGTTGAGATTTCTTACACTTATCCCTTATAGAGGCTAGAGCATGTGACATTGAGGTTTTATGTCAAATACGTGACTATTACTAGTTTCAGATCATGCACCCATTATTATCTGATGTGGACATGGCCAAGCTTAAGAATGGTGATGGTGGTGGCATTTCTAAAGATAAAGCTAAGGAAGAGCTTAATGGAGAGGACAACAAGAAAACCAAAGATAAAGCTAAGGATCCATTAAGTATGCCAGAAGGCCCAATTACAAGGTCATGGTCTAAGAAGCTATAAGAAGCCTTAATTGGCTATATGCAAGATTGGGCTAATCAAGGAAGTTCAATTGATCATGCTAGGTTTGGCCCAAGTGAATACACAATTGAATGGGCTTTGTTTAATGTTTTTCAAGTCCAAATACTTGAAGACTAATATGAGATAGTATGTGGGCTCAATTCTCTTATTTAAGTTCATAACTATATTATTTTCTATTATGCTTAATAATTTTATTAGGGTTTTGTAGATGGTAGGGTTTAGCACGCATCCAAGATTTTAGCAACCACGACACTGTTTAGGCTTAGGGCTTTAGAGAACACACTAACCACTATAACAAAGACATGGCGTGGAGATGAGGAGTTGCCACCCAGGGTAATAACTAGGACAAATTGAAAAGGTGGTACTCGATTCCCTAAAAGAAAGCTAGCACCATAACTAGGAGATTCTGGATACAGAATACTAACTTCTCTTAGTCTCGTGTTCTTTTAGAATAATTTTATAAATGATTATTTCATCCTCTAATTACATGCAATTTTATTAAACCCTAATTAACATCCATCTAACCCAAAAGGCAACAGTTTAATAAAATTACAAGTAAAAATGGATAAAAAAGGCAATGTCCCTATGTCTAAACTATGTTAATTTTATTTTATAAGTTAGTTAAGTCTACATATTATTTATAAATGAGAAATGGACTATAGGTGGGCCTACATTTTATTAATTAGTGAGCCTAGGTCTATTTTTAGTCTTTCAAAGATATGGGCTTAAGTCTATTCAATTTTAAAGGAAAATTAAATTAGTGGGCCTAAGTCTAAATTGGTTTTATTTTAGGTGAAATGTGGGCCTAGGTCTATTTATTTTAAAAGAAATGCAATTAAGTGGGCTGAGCTAAGTCTAGACAAGTTTTAATTAACTAAATAAGCCTAAATTGATTTTAATTATTTAAAACCTAAACCATTTTTTAAGCCTATTTATTAAGTGGGTTAGACCTAAACGTGGGCCCAAAAACATAAAAACATAAAAAAAAAGCCCAAAATAAATAAAACACAAAAAAATGGATCAAACAAACATTATAGTGATTTTCTAAAAAAACCTAAATTAATTACATGCAAACCCTAATTTAAGCTACTTCCACCATTGATTTTAATTGATTTTTACCTAATTGAACCTAATTACTAATTAATTTTAAAGTACAAAAAATTAAATTTTCATTATTCCCACTACTGGGGCTATTACAAACTATGTACAAAATTAAAATTAAATGATTATACACCTAGACATTAAAATAACTACACAGAACACCAAAAAAGGAAAAATAATAAAAAATCCTAAATCTTACTGGAAAACAACACAGGTCCCTCCATGGACCTTCTACTCAATTTAAATATAGGCAGTATCCTCCTCAATCCACATGCACATATCAAAACAAAAAAATCAAGTAATCAGATTAGTAGTGAAATCAAATAATCAAAATAATAATAAAAAATGAAAGAAAAATCATAAACTAAAAATAATAGAAAAGAGTACAAAATGAAATAGAAAATAACACTGAAGATTTATATGCTGTACAAATGCCCTTTTTGAGCCCCTCAAATTGGATTATCACTGTTGAAATTAAAATATTATTGATTCTGGACTATTGCTTTCGAAAACTTCAGTGTCCAAAATTAAGTTTTTTTGCGCTCGCAATCTCTCTATTTTTTTCTCGTTGTGTCTGTGTGTGCCTTTCAAAAAAATCCGCTAAAAAAAGGAGCCCCCTCGCACGCATCCGGACTTTGCTTTTTAAAGTAGAGTCTACGTGTATTGGTTTCCTCCAAAAGAGGAACAGACCTATTTGGTCGGATAGCATTTGTTTTCTTTGATTTCAAAAAAACCTTCTGAGTTTAAAAAACCTTATCAAATAATTGTAAAGATAAAATTTGAATTTTCAACCAATCAAAACATTAAAAAATCAATAAAAAAAGTAAAAAAATCAACCTTTACGAGTCAGAATTGTGTAATGCCGATCGGCATTGCATTAAATGCTGACCCTAATTTTTTTAACTTTTAATTACTAAAAGACCCCTAAAAAATTGACTTATTTGCAGTCAAACCTTAAAAAATATTACAATTTAGTCCTTAAAGTCCAAAAAATTGACAACCAATTTCAATTTTGGAATGAATTTTGTCATAGGGGCTTATGTCATAATTGTGCACAATTGCATCCCGAAATTAGGTGCTTACAGGTTTTTTATGTAAGGATGCTATAAAAAACCCTCCTTATGTTGTGTTTTGGACAGATTGGAAATTGAATGAAAACTAGTCCTTCTACATATTTTCTTGAATTCTTATTGAATGTATAAACCACTTATCAAGGAATTAATCTATCCTTGTGGCGTGTTAAGGGTTAGGGTTTAAAGAACTTAGTTTTCTTTAGGTTCTGATCTTGATTAACCAAACCTTGCAATTTGATTTAAACGATTCTTGGGTTTTAAAAATCAATTTGTTCTTGGGTTTCCAAGATAGTAATTCATGGGTTTATAATCATTAGGGTTCGTGGTTCTAATCTTTGGAGGTTCTTAACATTTGGTATCAAAGCTTTAGCTTTTAAATCAGGTTATTTATCCTTTTGTTTAAGTTATTTGCTTTTTTTTCTTTACATTCTACATTGTTTAGTTTTTATTCTTATAATTTTTTAATTTTGATTCAAAAAGAAAAAAAGAAAAGTAGAAGAAAAAAATGAAATCAGATTTGAAGTATAAAAAAAGAGGATCAAGGAATAGGTCTAATTAGTTTGATTGTGTCTTGATTGGTGTGAAAATGTGTTTTATGTGTTAATCCTTGTTCTTAGCATGTTTATTTAGATATTAGGGTTGTTAAAAGATTCCTATTACAACTAGTCTTGAAAGTTTCCTAAACTCAAGAGGAAATGAAGAAGATTTTTACAATCCTACACAAATAAGGATTAACTGGTTGTTTAGGAAGATTCAAAGGGACATTGAATTCCATTGACCTGAACCCTACATATACCATCTTATTTAAATTATTTCAGTCTTAAATTCATCTTTTTCCTTCAAATATTCACTTTTTAGCATGTCTTTTAAGTTTGGGCAGAATTGACACATTTAAGGCATACAGAGGTAACCTTCCTTCTTGATTAACTTTCTTTGTGATTTTTGCTTCCTAATATGATCCTTACATGTCTTTTACATCATGTTGAAGTTTTTAATTCATTCTTGAGCTTTAAAATCTTGTTCTATTATTTTTTGGTTTGAACTTTCTATTCAAGCTTAAACGTGGTTTTTTGGTTCTTGAACTTAAGTCTTTGTTTCTTACACATTATTTTTATTCCGTTTACATGACCATTGCTTCATTTTGAGTTTTTCATTATTCTTGATTCATTAAGCACTTATTTTTTGTTACTGTTCCCTCTTTTTTTATTTTAGGTTGCATTGCATCTTTCTTATTTCTTCATCTAATTTTTGTGTTTCTTACATCTAGATTGTTTCTTTATGTCATTTGCATCCTTTTGAAGTTTTCTTATGTTTTTCTTCCTAATTTTATTGAAAGCATGGCTATTTATTGATTTTCTTAATTCTTACATTATGCCTCAACTAAGCTTTTTAGATCATAATTCTTGGTGCATTACAAGTATAGTGAAAAAACTTGATGTGTGGTTATTGATTCACATAAGAATCCTTAAAAACAAGCTGAGTGGTATGAGTTTTCAGCCTCGTATGATCATTCTTGATTGTGTGAAACACGAGTGACCATCCTAATTAATTGAGAGTAAACATGTGAAGGAGTGATAATGAGGTCCTTAATTCTTTTTATCTTTTTTATTTCATACTAACTCTTATTGTAGCATGTCAAGTGGTTCTAATAGAGGTGATAATGTGCTAACTACCAGTATACTCGTGACATAAATGCATGAAAATGAGAGGGTGCAACGAAGTATAAGGAATATGAATGAGAAAATGGAGAGGTTGCAACTTGAAATGGAAGCCAATCAATAAGCCATTCTAGACTAAATTAATGTACTTGCCTGAGGTATGGGAAATAGGCCGAATGAAGGGGTGAATGTGCAAGGCAATTATGGGTAGCAAATTGGGGTGAATGATGATGACTTTGATGAGGGCTTTGAGGAGTATAATAATGTAGCCTATGGTGGGGTTGGTAGAGGCATGGGTAGAGGAGTTAGGAGGTACCAAAATCATGGTAGAGGTAGAGGATACTTTAGTGGTGAGTTTGGTAGCTATGGGAACTATGATGATGCTGATAGGAACTTGGGTAGCATCAAACTTAAGATTCCTATTTTTTTGGGCAAAACTGATCCGGAGGCATATTTGGAGTGGAAAAAGCGAGTTGACCTTATCTTTGATTGCCATAACTTTTCAAAAGAGAAAAAGGTGAAATTGGTGGTTACCTAATTTAGTGAGTATGTTATAATTTGGTGGGATCATTTGGTTGTTAGTAGGAGGAGGAACATGGAAGAACCTATTGATAGTTGGATTACACTTAAAACTATCATGAGGAGGCATTTTATACCTAGACATTTCCATAAGGAGTTACATTAAAGGCTCCAATCTTTGAGGCAAGGTACAAAGAGTGTTAAGGATTATTACAAAGAGATGGAGATGCTTATGACTAGGGCTTATTTGGATGAGGATAGGGAAGCTACCATGACATGATTCATTGGTGGGCTTAATAATGAGATTACTGATAAGGTATAGTTGTAACATTATATGGAGCTTGAGGAGTTAGTTCACTGTGCAATTAAGGTGGAAAAGCATTAAAACCTAGAGGAGCAACCAAGTTTGAATATAAGGGTGCTTCAAGTGGTAGGCCACATTGGTCTAATTCATGGAACAGAGGCAAGAAAGGTTATGATAAGGCTATTTTCAATAAGAACAAAGGAAAAAGCATTTCGGGCAGTAAAGAAACATCTAAACCTAAAATCAACAAAGAAAAAAAATAAAGATATTAAGTGTTTCAAATGCTTGAGGAATGGCTATATTGCTTCATAATGTCTAAACAAGCGAACGGTGGTGGCTAGAGAGCATGAGGAGATTGAAACAAGTGAGGAGAGTGACAATGATGATGAGATACCTCAATTGGAAGATGGTAGTGATAATTGCATTGAAGTTCCTATAGGAGGTGAGCTTTTGGTGGCTAGGCGCACACTAAGTGTTCAATTAAAGGAAGAAAATGCCTTGGAGTAGCAAAGAGACAACATTTTCCACACAAGATGCCATGTACAAAATGAGACTTGTCTTGTTATTATTGATGGTGGTAGTTATACAAATGTTGCTAGTACTTTAATGGTTGAAGAATTGGGTTTAAATCTGATTCACATTTAGGCCCTATAGATTGTTGTGGTTAAATAATTATGGTAATATCAAAGTCAATAGGCAGGTTGTTGTACCTTTCACAATTGGTAGATATTTAGATGAGGTACTATGTAATGTTGTGCCAATGCATGCTGGCCATATCTTGTTAGGTAGGCCATGGCAATTTGATATAAAGGTTATCCATGATGGCTTTCTAAATAGGTACTCATTTGTGAAGGATAGGAGAAAAGTTACATTAACACCTCTTTCTCTTAAGGAAGTGTATAATGACTAATGTAAGCTAGAAAAAGAAAGGAGTGAGGTCAAAAATAAAAAAAAGGAGAGTGAAAACCCAAAGGATAAGATTCGGCCTAAAGAGAAAACAAAGGCAAAGGGTAGTTTTTTGGCTAGGGAAAGTGAAGTTAGGCATGCATTGCATTCAAGTCAGATGTTTTTTGTTGTTACTTATAAAGATGCATACTTGAGCACTACATAACTTGATCTTTCCTTGCCGAGTGTGTTTGCTAATCTTTTGCAGGAGTTTGCTAATGTCTTTCCTAAGGAAATGCCAAGTGGATTACCTCCTTAAAAAGGGATAGAGCATCAAATAGATTTTATACTAGGAGCTACCATACCAAATAGACTATCCTATATAAGTAATCTCGAGGAGACAAAGGAGCTTCAAAGGCAAGTGGAATAACTGATGTCAAAAGGGTATGTGTGTGAGAGATTAAGTCCTTGTACAGTTCTAGTGATTTTGGTTCCAAAGAAGGATGGCATATGGAGAATGCATGTGGACTACCATGCAATCAACAAAATAATGGTAACATATTATCATCCTATCCTTAGGTCAGATAATGTGCTTGATGAGTTGTGTGGTGCATGTTTGTTTACTAAGATTGATTTGCGTTCTGATTATTATCAAATTTGCCTGAAAATTGGGGATGAGTGGAAAATGACTTTTAAGATTAGGTATGGTCTTTATGAGTGGTTAGTTATGTCGTTTGGGCTTACAAATGCACCTAGTACTTTTATAAGGTTGATGAACCATGTCTTGCGTGAGTGTCTTGGTAAATTTATGGTTATGTATTTTGATGATATCTTAATTTGTTTCGAGTCCATTGAAGATCATGTCATGAATGTGCAAAGGGTTTTAGAAATTCTTAGGATAGAAAAGTTGTATGCCAATTTGAAAAAGTGTAGTTTTTGCATGGACAAAGTTAATTTCCCTAGTTTTGTTGTTAGTTCAAAGGGTCTAGAGGTCGATGTAGAGAAGGTGGAAGCAATTAAGGAGTGGCCGACACCCAAAACCATTAGCCAAGTTAGGAGCTTTTATTGTTTAACTAGTTTTTATAGGAGTTTCATTAGAGACTTTAGTAGTATAGCTGCACCCTTGAGTGAAATTGTAAAAAAAAATGTTGGGTTTACTTAGGGTGATGCACAAGAACATGCTTTTAATATGCTTAAAGATAAGTTGAATAATGCTCCTTTGTTTATTTTAACTAACTTTAACAAAACCTTTAAGATTGAGTGTTATACTAGTGGCTTTAGAATTAGGGCTATTTTGATGCGAGAGGGCAGACCTATATGCTATTTTAGTGAAAAGCCAAATGGAGCAGCCCTTTGGTACCCAACCTATGGTAAAGAACTCTATGCTTTGGTTTGGGCCTTACAAACATGGCAACACTATTTGTGGCTGAAGGAATTTTTCATACAAATGGATCATGAGAGTTTAAAGCATCTCAAGGGGCAAGACAAGCTGAACCGAAGACATGCCAAGTGAATGGAGTTCATTTAGACATTCCTATATGTAATCAAGTACAAGAAAGGTAAAGAAAATGTGGTTGTTGATGCACTCTCTCGTAGGTGAAAGAGGACATTAAGAAATAGATCAAAGAAAAATTCTCATAGATAGTAGGCTATCCATAATGGTTAGCAAATGTGGTGCTAGTGCCAAAGAAAGATGAAAGGGTTACAATTTGTGTTAACTATAGAGATCTGAATAAGGCTTGCTTAAAGGATGATTTCCCACTACCTTACATAGACATACAAGTTGACAGCTCCACCATATGTGTAATGTACTCCTTTATGGATCGATTCTCTGGGTACAATTAGATCCTAATGGCCATTATTGACAAAGCAAAGATAGTTTTCATAACAGAATGAGGTACTTACTACTACACGGTAATGCCTTTTGGACTAAAGAATATGGTGGCAACCTACTAGAGAATGGTAATTGCAATGTTCCATGACACAATACATGAAAAAGTGGAGGTATACATTGACGACATGATAATCAAATCTAGAACTAAGGAAGAACACCCCTCTAATCTCGAAAAGTTCATAAGAAGGGTCAAATGGTATAGTCTTAGGCTAAATTCAAAAAAATGCATATTCAGGGTTACTTCAGGAAAGATGCTAGGGTATGTTGTCAGTCAAAACATGATTGAAATGGATCCAAACAAAGCAAAAGCCATCAGAGAGATGGCAGTACCAAAAATAGAGAAAGAAATTAAAGGGTTTTTAAGGAAACTACAGTTCATCAACATATTCATCGCTAAGTTGACAATAGTGTGTGAACTGATCTTCAACGTACTAAGAAAATATTAGCCAATTGAATGGAAAGAAGAGTGTCATCTAGAATTTAATAAGATGAGAAGCTACCTAGCCAACCCACTAGTTCTAACACTACCAAAACTAGGGATACCTTTAACCCTATATCTGGCCATCGAAGGGAATGTAATCGGTGCAATGTTAGCCCAAGAGGGAGAAATGAAAGCAGCACACATAGTTTACTACTCAAGCAGGAAGATGCTACCATATGAAGAGAAATATAGTCAAGTCAAATAGATATGCCTAGCAATAGTATGGGCAATGAAGAAACTCAGACACTACTTTCAATCTTACAAAATACAGGCCGTGTCTAAAATGGACCTAATGAAGTACCTTTATGAAGCTCCCTCTTTAGTGGGTAAACTTGCCAAGTGGCTTGTATTGCTAACAAAATTTGACATGCAATATTTGACTAGAAAGGCAGTAAAAGGGAGAGCAACGACTGAATTTCTAGCTTAACCCCATTATAGACTAAGAAGAAATCCAATTGGACTTCTTAGATGACCTTAGTTCAATCATTAAAATCCAAAGATGGGGCATGTACTTTAACAGAGCAGTTAATTAATTCATCACAGGAGTCGATGTTATACTATAATCTTTAGAAGGTGAAGTAGTACCAATTGCTAAAAAGCTCGAGTTCAGAGTCATAAACAATGAAGCATAATACGAAGCATGCACACTCAGAATATAAGCACTGATAGCCCTATATGTCATAGAAGTCAAAATCTTTGGAGATTCCATGCTATTAATCAATTATGCCACGAAAGAGTGGGAATTTAAAGAGCAGCACTTAAAGCCTTATTAAGACCACTTGAGGCTACTCACCATGTCCTTCTAAAAATGCAAATTCATTCTTCTCCCCAGGAACCATAATCAGATGATAGATGCACTTGCTTCCCTAGTATCAGTATGGGAAGGACCATCTAAAATGCCCATAAAAGCCTATAATTCTACTCAGATTAGGACAACCTTCTCATAAAAATTGTAAGATATCAAAGATAGAATTAGCTAAAAATCGTTCTATGACATATAGAGATATCTAAAGGAACAAGCCTATCTTGATCAAGTAAATGAAAGAGACAAAGTGGTCATTCGACGATTAGCATCAAAACTCACATCACACCAGGGTGTGTTATACAAGAGAACCTCATATGATTTATAACTCTAATGTCTAGATGAAACTGAGGCTAAAAAAGCAATAGGAGAAGTGCATAAGGGTGTTTATAGTCCACACATGAATGGATCAATCTTGGCCACGAAGCTAATCAGATAAGGGTTCTTTTCTGGATGACGATGATAGAAGACTACATCAAATTTATGAGGAAATGCCATAAGTGTCAGATCCACGAGAATGTTAGCCACATTCCCCTAATAGAACTACATTATATCTCCTTTCCATAGCTCTTCCTAGCATGGGGACTAGACATAATTAGGGAATCCACCCCAACAGCCTCAAACAGACACAAGTTTATCTTAGTGGCAGTGGACTACTTTACAAAATGGGTCAAAGTATAATCATTTGCAATAATAGGAGCTAAGCAAGTGGCTAAGTTCATTAAAAGAAACTTGTTCTATCGATATAGGATTCCCTATCACATCATCTCTGACAATAATGTCCAATTCCAAAGGGAAGTTAGAGAGGTACTCAGGAGTTATAAAGTGGAACATCACTTAACTTCTCCTTACTGACTACAAGCGAATGGGGCTGTTGAAACTATAAATAAGAACATCAAAAAGATCTTGTCAAAGATGACTCAAACTTAATGAGACTGGGCAGACAAATTATCACATGCCTTATGGGTGTACCAAATAAAAATCAAAACTTTGATAGGAGCAACTCCTTTCTTATTAGTGTATGGGTCAAAAGCAGTTCTTCTAATTAAGACAAAAATCAATTCTCTTCAGGTAGTGATCAAATCTAAATTATCATAAGTATAGTAGGCTCGATAGAGGCATGATAATCTTACTCTCTTAAATAGCCAAAGGCTCAAGGCTCTATACCACACACAGTTATATCAGGCTCGACTAGCCAAGTCCTTTAATAGAAGAGTAAAACAAAAGAATGTGAAGCAAGAGACTAGGTGCTAAAGTAAATAAGATAGAACATTCTAGACCCTAGAGGGAAATTCATACCAAACTGGGAAGGACCATACCAAGTCAAACATATCCTATTAAAAGGAGCAGTCAAGTCGATGGATTCTGAAGGTAATGAATTCTTTGAATCTATTAACACAGACCACCTAAAGAAGTACTATGCCTAAGGAAAAAAAAATCATCATCCTGTTAGGTTAAAAGCCTAAAAATGGTAGCTCAGGCAAAAGTTAGGGACTTCCCACTTAGTTGAAAACCTAAAAATGGTAGCTTAAGAAAAAATTAGGGAAAGAGAGAAAATACTTAATTATAAAACCTGAGAAGGTTAGTTAAGGACAGGGGTAACCTCAAGTTTGAAATTTGTACGAATGCACCTATGCTTTTCTTAAATGATTATAGTGAAATGAGAATGATTACCAATTTATACAAAATGTCTTTGAAAAGTGCAACACATTTTATCATCATGAATTGCATCAAGCATGCTTTTTGTTTTCCTTCATTACATGGCCATGGTTCTTACCATCCTCTTTAAGCTCACTCATTGAGATCAGCCACTATTGTATAGCAAAAAAAACCCAACTAAGTGTGAAAAGCTTTAAAAGTAGACAGCCTAGGCAAAAAAGGGAAAAAAGGTAGATAATAGGAATGGAAAACATCATCATCAATGATATATAATAGGATGCATATATAGTCATAATCACACAAACATCATACAACATGCAGGACAAATGCCTAGATACAACACCAAGAGTCCATAACCTTAGGAAAATAATACAACTACATCAGTTATGGCTGCCATCAAAAGCAAGTAATGATCCTGCTCAAGCATCCCCCTCATTTGATCCTGACTTATTATCGTTCATTAAAAGGGATGATAGTCATGACTCCAGCTCACTGATGCATTCATGATAAGCTGCATGCTCCTACTCCCATTCATAATTGGTAAGATGATGCTCAACCTGCATTACACATTGCATATCATACACTTATACATAAAATATGTGCATAAAATGAATAGGTACAATAAAAAAAGGCATACTCTATGATGGCAACATACTCCAAAATGCATAATGAGGGAAGCCATCCTCCTAAAAATGCTCAATGGATGGATGGGAGAGAATCCTAAACTTATACGCCCAGATTTGTCAAAATTAGAGGGTCATAAATAACCAACCAAGTGCAAGACAATATACAATAGAATTCCTACTCACATCCAGCATGAATAAGCATCCAAAAATCCTTGAGCCACCTCGGCATGCTATGTCAAGCCCTGTGTAGATATGAGCAAAGGCAACAACACCCTAACAATACCTTAGCAAGCTATCCAAGTCCCTCAAAATAGGTAATAATTGCATATCACCTATACTTAAAGGGTTCAAGAAGATAACAGTACTTAGCAAATAAAAAAAAAAGCAACGGGCTAGTTGCTTTGCTAAGACAACACCATCATCATACAAAGCTCATACGAATGAAACAAACTCTATGTATCGAGTGAAATATGGGCAACTAGACTTCATAGGAGTGATTACTCCAAGCAAATCCCTTATAAGATGCCTCCTTGCCACAACAGTGGAACACTCCTCATCACTAAAAGGAATGGGCTCTTCAGAAATATTGAGCTTGTGATAGCAACAAAGTCTAAGGGGGTAATAGTCATCTCCCTGATAGGCAGATGGAAAGTATGCATTATGTCCATCCACCGCTTTATCAATGCAGACATAGCAATTTAACTCGATGCATACGAGTCATAAGATAATGCAGCTATCATTCCATCGAAGCCCTTCACAGTAACCATCTGCTTCACGCACATCAGGAGACCTTGATAGTACATGCTGACCCTGTTGAAACTACCAGAGGCAACACAGTGACATACCTACAGGGCTACAAACAATAGGTATGTTATCAAACATTTGCACAACTACTAAATACTGACACAACTCTCTCTGTCATCTACAGGATCATAATAATAATAAAGGCAAAAAAGGAAAGCATCATGGAAATTAAACAAACACAAAAAGAAAATAAAGCAAGAGCTATCAGCATTAGCATCTATAATAAAGCTAGGCAAAAAGTTACAACAAGAGCTATAGATCTATAGCTATAACAACTTTATACAATAATATAAATAGTAAAATAGTCGATGAACAAGCTTTAAAAAATAAGGGCAAAGAGGGACCTACCTCTCGATGATGACGTACCTAAGTGTGAGTCTCCAAGCTATGAATAATGGGGATTGGATCTCCCCGAGAAAGCCCAGAAGGCTAAGAACTTTAAGCACCATATGTGCTAGTGCTAGCTGCGAATGTCTTAACTCTAATAGCTTCTGTAAAATGTCCTCCAAAGCCTCAAGAATATTGGGAAACTCCATTTTATGCAAAACAAAATGGAAGTATAGAAGCAAAAATATAGCAAAAAGCACTCAAAACACAAAAAGGGTTAAGAAAAGTCAGAAAACACCAAAAAAAAGTTTGGATGAAGCCTTCCAAGACCTTCAAAGATAGCCACGTAAATAAGCATGGAGGGGGGGAAGCACATGACCATGCACTCCCCCACGCACAGTCACGTGCACTTCCCCCTTCCACATTCTCTTCTTTATTTTTATGTGCACTTTGAGACTTTGAACACTCACTTCTACAGTCCTAAACTTCCATTTGAGCATAAGATATGCACTAAACTCATATAAATATACACTAGTGAGGACTTCATCTCTCTAAAGACACTGCACGTGCACCACTCTCTTCAAAAAACTCAACATCATACAAAAGAAGAAGAGTAAGGAAAATTCACTGTAAGAATATCTTACTCCAAATCATCAAAATAACATCCTCAACATGACAAATCACTAAATCATTACTGCATCATTGTTGCATCATCACTTCATCACTATTACACTACTATTGCATCACCACCACTGTCTTATTCCTTGCTTAGAAGCATTTGCATTGCTTAGGAGCACTCTCGTATTGCTTAGAAGCACTCTCACATCTCATTCATTTCTTAGAAGCATTCACATTGCTTAGAAGCACTCTCTCATCGCTTAGAACTACTCACATTGCTTAGAAGCACCCATATCACTTAGAAGTACTCATTCATTGCTTAGAAGCACTCTCACATCTCATTCAATGCTTTGAAGCATTCGCATTGCTTAGGTGCACTCTCACATTTCTTAAAAGCACTCTCATATCTCATTCATTGCTTAGAAGCATTCACATTGCTTTGGAGTGCTTTCATTTCTTAGAAGCACTCAAACTCATTACTTAGGAGCATTCACATTGCTTATGAACACTTTCACTGCTTAGAAGCATCTTCTCATTGCTTAAAAGCACATTCATTACTTAGGAGCATCTATACTACTTAGGAGTATTCTCATTTGCTTAATAGCATATTCATTTCATATGACACCTAAGAAGGTTTTAGTCAGACGTTCATTTCGCGTGACACCTAATAAGGTTATAGTCGTATGTTCATTTCATGTGACACCTAAAAAGGTTATAGTCGCATGTTCATTTTGCATGGCACCTAAGAAGGTTATAGTCATATATTCATTTTGCGTGCCACCTAAGGTCATAGTCGCATGTTCATTTACATGACACTTAAGAAGGTTATAGTCGCATGTTCATTTTGGGTGACACCTAAGAAGGTTATAGTCGCATGTTTATTTCCATGACACCTAAGAAGGTTATAGTTGCATGTTCATTCACATCACACCTAAGAAAATTATAGTCGTATGATCATTTCGCATGACATCGATGAAGGTTATAGTCGCATTCACATTTTGTTTAGTAGCATGTTCATTTGCGTGACATCTAGAAAGGTTATAGTCACATTTGCACTCTACACTTTACATGAATCCCAATCTTGCATATGTCCCAAATAGCACCTTGGTTAACAACCAAGTCACATGACAATAGTAATAAACAAAACACAACAACAGTAGTCAAATCTCAACAAGATGTCTAAAACAATCCATAGGTAAGTACCTCTATCCCTATTAAAACATTTTTGCATCTTTGCATTTGCTTCACATATATTAACACTAGCGTTAGGTGGCTATAAAACACATATGAAGTAGGGGGCAACTATTATACCTCAAATTTGACTTTCCTTAAAAAGGTCCGATGATGAAACGAATTCCTGAGATGACTAAAGTCTACTCATTTGTAACACCTTTAAAGAGTGCAACCTTAATACACCCAACCGACCGCATCAGTGTGCAAAATTAATCACAGGGTCATTAAGTTATGATCTGACCTTGCAAAATACAAATTATCAAAACAACGAGAGGTTTATTTTGAGAAAAATCCTCTCAGGATACTCAGCTTGTCAAGCAGCTGTGTATTTCATTAAATCGAGACCTAGTGTCGTGAAAAATGGAAATCAATTTTGACAAAATGAACTTCAAAAATAGGTCTAGAGCTCCAAAACCTTTGAAAGTGGTCTTGGAATGGTCCAAGATAACTTGGGTATCAGCACATATTTCTTGGAAGTGCGCTTAAACACCCCTAGTAATCATGTGCTAAAATTGAAGTCGAATTTGTTAAAATGGACTTTGCAAATGCATCCAGAAGGCCTAAAAGCCCTATGAACTAACTTTGAAATAGCATGTACAAAACCCAGGAAGAGCGTATAGAGCATCGAAGTGCACATGAAAATGCGAACAAGCATGAGAGGCCATGCGCCAAGCGCATGACCATGCACACACTATGCGTGGTCATGTGCACTTGGTGTGGCCATGCACAAAAGTACACTCACACAAGCATGACTGCACCTAAACCACCTAATTCTACACATTTTTTTTCTATAGATAGACCCCTTTACACCCCATTTTGAGGGGGGGGGGAAGCAAGTGAAGACACAAACACACTCAAGAATCTGTCTAATCGAAGGCACATGAAACCCTTTCCCATACAATTTTTGCTCTCCCACAACCTTTCCTTTAGTTTGTTAGATCCCTTTTTCCATGAAACCCAGCCTCATCTTTGTCAAAGTACACATCAAAGGTATACAGTCTAGCATCATTATACTGTCATTTTGAACCTCTCGACATGGAAAACTTGATAATCTCTCAAAGCTAGAGGTTCAAAGTTCACACAAACTAAGTCAAGTCTGAAGACCACATAATCATTTCAACATGTTTACTTTATTGTATTGCATTTTATTTTACTGTCTCTAGCATTTAGGAATATTATTATGCTTATATGATGGGACTGGAAATCTTGTATGTTACATGAATAATATATGCATTATTATTCTCATTTTACATCATCACTATGCATCCTCTATTTCTAAAATCGTGAAATCACATCGTAAATATCAATAATGTGAAAAAGTTTATGTCTTGGAATATAATCATCATGCTCTCTATCTAATGATGACCTCATGCATCCTTTATATTATCATCATTTGTCATCATAGCAAAAATAATCATTTCAACCATGATCATCCTATCATTTATCAAATAAGTTGTGTAAGTGATCATGTTATCCTTGTAGATCAATCATATTAGATTTACTTCTCCACAATCCTTTTCTTTTCATATTATTTTATCAGGAAAGTTATGTAATACAATTCTCAACTTCAGTATCCTATATTTTCTAATGTATTGTGTGAATGCTATATAAAATGTCATCACTAAAACTAGGGTGTTGTAGTAGCTATACATTGAATGTCTTATAATGAGAAATAGTCAAAAAGAATATACGATCTCCTGAACCCATATATCTCTACTGGGGACAATACTCATTGAGTGACCTAATGTTGTCCCTTTCTTTTACTGACTTTCTAAAAATCAAGTGGCTACTCCATAAAATCAAAAGCATTTTGTTCCCTTAAGACTAATCACTTGTCCCTATTTGGTAAATTTGCCATGTTCCTCGAAACCAACACAAACCAAATGAAAAAAGGAAGGTCATTCACAATAGTTGAGCTGATGGATTCTAAAAGCAAAAAATTCTTTGAACCTATCAATATAGACTGCCTGAAGAACTACTACATCTTAGGCAAAAAAAAATCCTGCTGAGTTGAAAACCTAAAAATGGTAGCTCAGGCAAAAGTTAGGGACTTCCCATTGAATTGAAAACCTAAAAATGGTAGCTCATGCAATAATTAGGGAAAGAGAGAAAATACCTAAATAGAAAACCTAAGAAGGCTAGTTAAGAATAGGGGTAGCCTCAAATTTTAAATTTATATGAATGCACCTGTGCTTAAATGATTATAGTGAAATAAGAATGATTGCTAATTTATGTGAAATGTCTTTCAAAAGTGCAACACATTTTATCATCATAAATTACATCAAACATGCTTTGCATTTTCTTTCATTACATAACCATGGTTCTTACCATCCTCTCTAAGCTCACTCCTTAAGATCAGCCACAATCGTATAGTAAAAAAAAGCCTAGCTAGGTGTGAAAAGCTCAAAAAGGAGACACCGTAGGCAAAAAAAAAGAAGAAAAAGAAAACCCAGCTAAGTGCGAAAAGCTCCAAAAGGAGACACCTTAAGCAAAAAAGAGAAAAAAGGTAGATGATAGTAATGGCAAACATCATCATTAATGATACACAATAAGAAGCATATACATTCATCATCGTATAAGCATCATACAACATATGGGACAAATGCTTAGATATAACACCAGAGCCCATAACCTCGAGAAAATAATACAATAAACCATAGGCCAAAAGTCCTACACCTAGCTCCTAAAATAACTACATTGATCATGGCTACCATTAAAAACAAGCAATGATCCTGCTCAAGCATCCCCCTCATCATATCCTGACTCATCACTATTCATTTCAAAGGATGATAGTTGTGACTCCAACTCACTAATGTGGTCATGATAAGCTGCACGCTCCTACTCCCATTCAAGACTAGCAAAATGATGCTCAATCTACATTACACATTGCATATCATACACTCATACATAAAACATGCTCATAAAATAAATAAATACAATAAAGAAGGCATACCTCAGAGTGGTAGTAAACTCTGAAAAGCACTAATGTGCACTCCCAACAACAGTATGCCAGTACTGACTAGAGGAGACATGAATCTATAAGAGCAAGCAAATAAATCAACCACCACTCACTAAGGAAATGAAACATAGCCAAGAATAAGTGAGGAACACGAACATAGGTAGCATTAGCAAGAGCAACAACCGACTGAGGAAAGCCAGGTCTAGGCAAATCGAACCTCACTACTTTACCAACAATATCAGTCCCAAGCAAAGACAAAAATGACTAAATCGTCAAGTTCCTAAATATGGTATTACTAGAAGCCACACCACTAGCATGAGCATCTGCCTCAGTACGGAACATAACCTCATCCTCCTCAAAAAAAGTCCTGGATCTCCTTCGATGTCACTGTAGATAAGTTCTCATAACTCATGTCAATTATAGTTTATTACTAATAAAGTCTGCTACATGCTTGCACCAAAACAAGAATAAAGGCTTACTAGATAAGAAGAAGCGACTGCCGATGACCCGCGTGATGGCCTAATCCTCAAACCCAAAGGACAAGATACATCTACCTAAGAAGGTGGAGGTGAAGGAAAGGTCCCACTAGCTATAACATCAATCAGCTGAGGGATCAGTACATCAGCATAAGGTAAACCCACACTCTCCAAAAGGCTCTTAGAGGGGAATCCTATCATAATAACAATAAGATCATCACCACAAATCTTGTCACCACTAGAACATGTCATTAGGGGGAGGGACATGAACTCTCATCATATATGGGTCATCTCACCAATGATGAACTCACTTGGCTAAATACCACACTCTGCCGATAAGGCCAGAGAGCAACACTTATCTCTCTATCAACTGCCATGCAGCCACCATCTATGCCATCCAATGAGACCTCACCACCCATTAACAAAGAAAGATTTGCTCAAAGGGAAATAATGAAAAAATGATCCCTAAGAAAGGAACAAATAACACAACAAGGAATCAGACATACCTAATCAAGGGACAACTTCCTCATATGGTCCCGAGCTACCATGCAATCCTCAATCAAATCAGTAGTCTTCATGATCTAGTGAGAATAATGAGGGAAGCCATCCTTCTGGAAATGCATGATGGATGGATGAGGAAGAATCCCAAACTTATATGCCCATATCTATCAAATTTAGAGGGTCAAAAATAACAAACCAAAAGTAAAAGAACAGACAACATAACTCCTACTGATGTCCAACATGAAAAAGCATCCATAAATCCTTGAACCACCTCGGCATGTTGCATAAAGTCCTGAGTACATATAGGTAAAGGCAGCAGTGCCCTAGTAATAACCCGGCATGCCATCTAGATATCTCAAGACAACCAGCAATCGTAAATCACCCCGTACCCGAAGGGTTCTAGAAGATAACAACACATAGCAAATAAAAAAAAAGGAATGAGCCACCTACTCTGCTGAGATAAGACCATCATCATGAAGCCCATATGAAAGAAACAAACTATGTGTATTGAGTAAATTATGGGCTACCATACTTCATAGGTGTGACTACCCCAAGCAAATCCATTGTGAGGCACCTCCTCCTTACTAAAAGGAATAGGCTCTATAGAAAAGCTCATGCCCATGATAGCAGTAAAACCCAAGGGGGTAATAGTCATCTCCCCGATAAGCAAATGGAAAGTATGCATTGTCCATCATTGGTGGGATGGCCCATATATGAGGAGATTTCCCGTTCCTCCCCCTAAGGACATGTTTTGGGTTATAAGCTATGTAGTGATGATGTTACTGCTGTTATGATGGGATTTACCTCTAAGGGCCTTTTGGAGAGTGAGGGTTTGCCTTATGCTGATGTATTGATCCCTCAGCTAATTGGTGTTGTAGCTACTAGGACCTTTCCTTCTCCTCCACCTTCTTAGGCATATGAATCTCTCCCTCAGATTCAAGGGCTAGGCCGTCACGCGAGTCATTAAGAGTCGCTTCTTATGATTTGGTAAGCTTTTATTTTTTTTAGTGCAAGTATATGGCAAACATTATTAGTAATCAACTATAATTGACATAGGTTATGAGAGCTTATCTACAGTGATGCTGGAGGAGATCTGAATCACGCTTTAAGGATGATGAGGGCATGCTCTGCAATGAGGTGATTGCTCATGCCAGTGGTGTGGCTTGTAGTAGCACTATCCTTAAGGCTTTGATGGTTTAGCCATCTTTATCTTTGCTTGGGACAGATATCTTAGGTAGAGTAGTGAGCTTTAATTTTCCTAGACTCGACTTTCCTTTAGTCGGGTGTTGCTCTTGCCGATGCTACCCATGTTCATGTTCTTCTCTTATTCTTGCATGTGTTTCATTTATTTAGTGAGTGGTGGTTAACTTATTTGCTTGCTTTTGTAGATTCCTATTTTCTCTGGCCAGTACTAGTATATTGTTGTAGGGAGTGCACGACAGTGCTTTTTGGAGTTTGCTATCACTTAGAGGGTATGCCTTCTTTATTTTACCTATTTATTTTATGTACATGGTTTATGTATAAGTATATAATATGAAATGTGTAATGTAGGTTAAGCACCATCTAGCTAGTCATGAATGGGAGCGTGTAACTTATTGTGACCGCATTAGTGAGCTAGAGTCACAACCATCATCCTTTGAGATGAATGATGATGATTCGGGATCAGATGAGGGGGATGCGTGAGCAGGATCATTGCTTGCTTTTGATGGTAGCCATGGCTGATGTAGTTGTTTTAGGAGTTAGGTGTAGGACTTTTGGTTTATGGTTTGCTCTGTTGTATCATTTTCCTGAGGTTATGGACTCTGGGTGTTGTATTTGGGCATTTGTCCTACGTGTTGTATGATGTTTGTATGATGATTATTGTATATGCTTCTTGTTGTGTATCATTGATGATGATGTTTGCCATTACTATCATCTGCCTTTCTTTTTCCTTTTTTGCCTAAGGCATCTCCTTTTGGACCTTTTTGCACTTAGTTGGGTTTTCTTTTTCTTTGCTTTTTTGGCCAAGGGTGTCTCCTTTTGGAGCTTTTCACACCTAGCTATTTTTTTTATATGATAGTGGCTGATCTTAAGGAGTGAGCTTAGAAAGGATGGTAAGAACCATGGTCATCTAATGAAAGAAAATGCAAAGCATGCTTGATGCAATTTATAATGATAAAATGTGTTGCACTTTTCAAAGACATTTTGCATAAATTGGAAATCATTCTCATTTCACTACAATCATTTAAGAAAAGCAAAGGTGTATTCATACAAATTTCCAACTTGAGGTTACCCCTATCCTTAAGTAGCCTTCTTAGGTTTTCTAGTTAAGTATTTTCTCTCATTCCTTAATTTTTGCCTGAGTTGCCCATTTTTGGTTTTCAACTCAGTGGGAAGTCCTTAACTTTTTCCTAAGCTACTATTTTTAGGTTCCCAACTTAGCGGAATTATTTTTTATTTTTTTTTGCCTTAGACGTAGTACTTCTTTAAGTAGTATGTGTTGACAAGTTTGGGAGATTCATTGCCTTTAGAATCCTTTAACTTCACTACTCCTTTTAATAAGACATGTTTGATCGAGTATGGGCCTTCTTAGTTCAGTCTAAATTTCCCTCTAGGGTCTGGAACATTCTGTCTTTTTTGCTTTAGCACCCAATCTCCTGATTTCACACTCTTATGTTTTACTTTTCTATTGAAGGAATTGGGTAGTTGAACCTAATACAACTGTGTGTGGTATAGAGCCTTGAGCCTTCGACCGTCTAAAAGAGTGAGATTATCATGCCTCTATTGAGCCCAATGTACTTATAGTAATTCATATTCGATTACTACCCAAAGAGACTTGATTTCTATTTCGATTGGAAGAACTACTTCTGACCCATACATTAATAAGAAAGGAGATGCTCCTATTGAAGTTCTGAATGTCATTTGGTACCCACATAAAGCATGTTGCAATTTGTCTACCCAGTCTTGGTAAGTCTGAGTCATCTTTAAGAAGATCTTTTTTATGTTCTTATTTGCAGCTTCGATGGCCCTATTTACTTATGGACGATAAGGAGAAGACTTATGATGTTCCACCTTATAACTCGTTAGTAGCTCTTTAACTTCCCTTTGGAATTCAACATCGTTGTTAGAGATGATGTGATAGGGGATCCCATATTGATAGAACATGTTTCTTTTAATGAACTTAGCCATTTGCTTGGCTCCTATCCTTGCGAATGATTTTTCTTGGAACCATTTTATGAAGTAGTCCACCGCCACTAGGATGAACCTGTGTCCATTTGAGGTTGCCGGGTGGATTTTCCCAACTATGTCTAGTCGCTATGCTGAGAATGGCCATGGAGAGGAGATGTAGTGTAGTTCTATTGGGGGAAGGTGACTGACATTCCCATGGATCTAACACTTGTGGCATTTCCACATGAATTTGTTGTAGTCTTCCATCATCGTCATCCAGAAGAACCCTTGTTTGATTAGATTTTTAGCCAAGATTGCTCCATTCAAGTGTGGAGCATAAACACCCTCATCTACTACTTTTATTCCTCTTATAGCCTTAGTTTCATCTAGACATCAAAGTTATAAACAATATGAGGTTCTCCTGTATAACACACCCTGGTGTGATGTGAATTTTGATGCTAATCATCAAATGACCACTTGTAAACGGCGGGGTTTAGCACGCATCCAAGATTTTAGCAACTGCGACACTGTTTAAGCTTAGGGCTTTAGAGAACACGCTAACCATTATCACCAAGACATGGTGTGGAGATAAGGAGTTGCCACCCAGGGTAATAACTAGGAAAAATTAAGAAGGTGGTACTCAATTCCCTTAAAGAAAGCTAGCACCACAACCAGGAGATTCTGGGTATTGAATACCAACTTCTTTCAGTCTTGTGTTTTTTTAGAATTACTTTATGAATTACTATATTATCCTCTATTTACATGCAATTTCATATAAAACCCTTATTCTAGCAATTAACTCCAAGGCAAACCAATCATGAAAAATACAAGTAAATAATTAATTCATTCAAACATATAATCCCTAAGTTAGTCTAATGTACATTGATTTTAATTAAATGAGCTAAACGTACATGTTTGAATTTACAAGTGAGTTAAAGACTAATGAGCCTAAATCCTTTTAATTTTAATTAAATGAACCTAGGTCAATTTATTTTAATTCTAAAAATGGGCCTAAATCTATAAATTATGGAGTATTTAAATTAATGGGCCTAGTTTTACATATTTTAATTATAAGGTGATCTTAAATCTACAAGTTATGAAATAGGCTTAAATTAAGTGGGCTAAGTCTAATTAATAAAATTAAATTAAGTGGGCCTATGTCTAATTTACTAAATGAGACTAAATTATCTCTAATCTAAAAATCTAATTAATTATGGGCTTAAAATGCATTTTAATTAATTAAACCTAAAAAAACTTAAATTTAAATGGGTTAAAGTCTAATATGGCCCTAGGGACCAAACACATAAAAATAAATAAACAAGGCAAAAAACAAATAAAACAAATCAAAACAATTAAATAAAAGATGAAACAACTAATTAAATTAATTACTTCTAAAAAACCCTAATTTTCATTAACATGTAATCCTAAATTAATCTACTTCCTCCATTGATTTTAATTAATTACCTAATTGAAACCTTAATTTTACTAACCAATTAATTAAAATAAATAAAGAACTACACACAATTCCATTATTCCCACTATTGGGGCTATTACAATAATTTATTGAAAATAAAAATAAAAATAATTATTACAACCCCAACAAATATATAAATAAAATAAAATAATTAAATAAAAAAATAAAAAGACCTAAAAACTAAATTTACAAGGTCTTATCCATGGCATTCCATGGACTTCTCATGAGTTTAGTCCTCCATAATCACCATAAAAAAATAACAAAAATTATGATTAGTGAATAAATTATAATAATAATAAAACAAAATTAAAAATCAATAAAATCAAAAAATAAATAAATAAAATAAATAAAGGGAAGATGATGCTTATGGATGATTTTAATGGAGTGCTCCTCAGGTTTTATAAAATCACCGTTCTTGATAGGTCTTCGAATATTGTTCTTCAAAAATTCTCTAAAAATATTTAATCAAGCAAAAGAATTTGTAGAGAATAAGATGCTTCTTTTCGTCCCTTTCTTCCCTTCTTTCATCCCTTTCTTTCTTTTCTTTTCTTTTCTTTTTTCTCTTTTTTATTTTTTTCTTTCTTCTCATTTTTTCTTTTTTTATGCCTTCTCTTTTTCTTTCCTCTACTCTGCCTCCTCTATCCCACTTTTCAAGAGCCAAAACACTCCTTATATAGGGAGACATCTTCAAACCCTAGTTCTAAATTGATTCTAAAAAGACTCTTATTTCCTTAAAAACATTATCAAAATAATTTTAGGAGAATTTTAGACCAATTAGGACTTAATTTTTCTTGGAAAATTTGAGAATCGGGTGGAAGAAGTCTAATTCTGATCAAAATTGTGTAATTCTAATCAGAAATACATAATTCCAATCAGAATTAGTGTAATTCTGATTGGAATTATACAATTTTGATCGAAATTATACAATTTCGATCGAAATTAATGTAATTCTGACCATTTTTTACTTTTAATTACAAGAAGGTCCTTGAAAGAATTTAAGTTTAGCAATTAGATCCTTAAAAAGAATTGCAATTTAGTCCATGAAAACATTAAAATCTTTCTTTGAAAAATGCAATCAGACCCTTAAATTTTGAAAGTTCCACTATTGAAGACCTATTCATGACATTTTCATCATTGGAGTCTTTTGTCACATCCATAACTCATCATCCCAAAATTGGATGTCTACACAACTTTGTCTCTTTCATCTACTTCATCAAGATAGGTTCGTTCCTTCAAATATCTATGGATGTCATAGAACTAGGGCTTTTCAACTGCTTATGTCTTTGCTATTCTGCAGTCTTTATGACAAGGTTGTCCTGATCTGAGTAGAATGAAGGGCTTTATGGGCATTTTGGATGGTCCTTCCCATGTTTATGCTAGGGAAGCAAGTGCATCTACCATTTGATTATGGTTCGTAGGGAGATGAATGAATCTACAATTTTGAAAGGACATGGTGAGTAGCCTCAAGTGGTGTAGATAAGGCTTTAAGTGCTACTCTTTCAGTTCACACTCTTTCGTGGCATGATTGATTACTAGCATGTAATCTCTAAAGTTTTTGACTCCCATGACATCTAGGGTTATCAGTGCTTCTATTCCAAGTATGCATCCCTCGTATTATGCTTCATTGTTTATGATTATGAACTTGAGCTTTTTAGCAATTAGTACTACTTTACCTTTTGGAGATTACTGTGTGACACTAATTCCTATGCCGAACTAATTGACTGCTTGATCAAAGTACATGCACCATCCTTGGATTTTAATGGTTGAGTTGAGGTTATCTGGGAAGTCCAATTGAATTTCTTCTGAGTCTAGAATGTGGTTGAGGGCTAGAAATTCAGCCACTACTCTTCCTTTTATTGCCTTCTTAGTCAGATATTGCACATTGAATTCTGTTAGCAATATGAGCCACTTGGCAAGTTTCCCAACTAGATAGGGAGCTTCATAGAGGTACTTTATTGGATCTATTTTAGACATGACTTGAATTCTATAGGATGAAAAGTAGTGTATGAGTTTCTTCGTTAGCAGACATATCTGTTTGACTTGGTTGTACTTCTCCTTATATGGTAGCATTTTATTGCTCAAGTAGTATACTGCATGTTCTGCTTTCGTTTCTCCCTTTTGGGCTAACATTACACCGATTGCATTCCCTTAGATGGCTAGAAATAGGGTTAGAGGTATCCTTGGTTTATGTGGTCTTATAACCAGTAGGTTGGCTAGTAGCTTATAATCCTATCAAATTCTAGCTGATGTTGTTCATTCCATTCAACTGACTGATCTTGTTTAAGTAGCTTGAAGATCAGTTCACACACTACTGTCAACTTAGCGATGAATCTGTTGATGAACTGTAGTTTCCCTAGAAATCCTCTGATTTCTTTCTTTACTTTTGGCACTGGCATCTCTTTGATGGATTTTGCTCTGTATGGATCCATTTCAATCCTATTCTAGCTGATAACATACCCCACTATCTTTCCTAAAATGACCCCAAACACGCATTTCTTTGGATTTAGCCTGAGACTTACCTTTTGACCCTTTTGAGGAACTTTTCGAGATTAGAGGGGTGTTCTTCCCTAGTTCTTGATTTGACCATCATGTCATCAATGTGTACCTCCATTTCTTTATGTATCATGTCATGGAACATTGCAGTTGTCATTTTCTGGTAGGTTGCCCCTATATTCTTTAGTCCAAAAGGCATTACTCTATATGAGTAAGTACCTTATTATATTGTGAAAGCTATCTTTGCTTTATCAATAATGGTCGTTATGATCTAATTGTACATAGAGAATCCATCCATGAAGGAATACATTACACATTTGGCGACGCTGTCAACCATTATGTCTATGTGAGGTAGTGGGAAATCATCCTTCTGGCAGGCTTTATTCAGATCTCTATGGTCGATGCAGATTCTAACCATTTCATTTTTATTCGATACTAGCACCATATTTGATAACCATTATGGATAGTCTACTACCTTTAAGAATTTTTCTTTGATCTATTTCTTGATGTTCTCTTTCACTAGTTGGGCCCATTATGGTTTAAGTCTTCTCAGCTTCTACTTTACTAGGTTGCAACCTTTTTTGTTAGTAATGAAGCATTGAGCAGTGTCTCTATCAATACCAGGCATATCATAGTACGTCTAGGTAAATAATTTTGAATATTTTATTAATATTTTCAATTTCTTTCCTTTCTTTAGGGGTAACATCTTTCAAAATATGCAAAATGTGTGGTTTAGATTTCATGCCAATGTTAAATAATTCAGTGCATATGGAATGAATGTCAAATATGCTAATTTTTTTATTAATGAATTGCACATTACCATCAAGAAAGGCATCAAATAAGTAAGTAAAATCTCATTTCATTGCATTAACTTTAGAGTTCATTACATCATCATTTTTAAATAAAGAAAAAGTACAGAGATCATCATCAATAATGTCTTCAGATAGGATGTCATCGATGCTTGATTCGAGGATGGTAACAGTATGGGTATAATTTATACCTTCATTCTCAGATTCTATCTACAGGTTTTTTGTCTGAAAAGGTGATTGCATTGGAGCTTTCATTAGAGAGACTAACATCTAGTGCTCTAACTAGGGCATCTCTATGCTTCTTGGAGGCTACAAGTAGGTCCCAGATACTAGCTTGTGCTTGAGTTTTCTTGAGTTATTTAAGAATAGTTTCTTTTTCTTTAATTGAAGCTTGATCTTTTACTACTTCCTTCTCTTTAGAGGGTTCCTTCTCTTTCTCATGTGGTTGATATACTTGGCCACTATGAGTTACATAATTAACTACTAGTGAGGGCTTCTCAACTACTTGCTTATCTACTTTTGTACTATTATTTTGGTCCCAGACAATGATTTTAGGATCATCAGAGTCATACCATATGTCTATCCCCATGATTTATAGGTTTTGAAGCTGAATTGTACTGCCCATCCCATCTTCATTATCAAATTCTTCTCCCCATCCTGAGGGTGTTATGTCTTCTAAGAGTGTGTGAGCAACAGGAGGTGTTATGTACTTGACTCTGTAGTTGAATTTCCTAGATGGCTGGCTAAGTAGATCCCATACTTTGTGGTGATTTTTGAGATTCTTGTCTATGTTTGCTTTATGTGAGTAAGGGCAATTAATCACTTCACCATTCATGGGAAGAGTTGTATCCCTGCCCTTTTTTATATCATCAAGTGGGGAAGGAACTTTCAAGGCATTGGAATGTATTCAAAGGTAGAAGGGCATTGCTCATCTTCACTATAATCATGAGGCTCAAGAATGGGTATTGGGGGTTTGTCTTCTGGGGGCTTATCTTGGGTTTCTTATATGGATTGGATTGATTTTTTAACAAACTCTTCTGGTATATTGGAGGAGAACATGCTGATTGTTGATGGAGGCATGTTTTGATATTTTGGAAGAGGATTGGTCTTTATGTTGGGTCATTTTTCTAGGTCATCGATTTTCTAGAATCAATAATGTATTGGATTGCATTTTTTAGGGTTTTGCATGTATCAGTGTTATGGCTAAGCATCTAGTGAAAATGGCAGAACAAGTTTTGGTTAATTTGAGATGGTAGTGGGTTTGGAAGGGGCCTAGGCTCTTATGGCTATAAGAGGTTCTTTTGTTGAAGTCTCTGGAATACATTGGATAGTGGGAGGTTAAAGTTTGAGAATTTTCTTAATGGTCTGATAGTATTGATAGATGGTGAGTTTTTAGGTGTTGGCTTGGATCATGTTTATTTATGTGGTTCACGTGAAGGTGTTTTGGGTGTTTGGTTGGGTATTGCGATGAAAAGTGTTTCTGGCTTGCTAAGGTTCCTCTTCCTTAATTATAACCCCAGCCTAATGGAGAGCTCTAAAGTTAGGATAATGAGCAAAGATCATCTATGTTCTGAAGTGTGGTAATGCCCTTTTTATTATCAGCTCTATTTGTTCATCCTTAGGAGGATGATTTCTCATCTTAACTGCCTTTCCTTGCCATCTTGTGACATAATCACAGAAACCTTCATCGAGTTTCTACTTTATGGTCTCAAGGTCCCTTTGAGTGATGTCTAACTGAGTGTTGTATTCATACTTCTTGAAAAACTTATGAGTTAGTATTAGCCAATCATTTTTTATTTCATTTTTAAGGTCAAAGAACCATGCCCTCGGTCCTTCCTCTAGTGATGTGAAGAAGAATCAAACAATTTATGATTTTGTAAGCTTTGTGGAAGTTGTGAAGGTAGCATATTGCCTTAAATGGACCCTCAAATCTCTTGTTCCATCAAACGTAGCAAAGTTTGGTAGCTTAAAAGTAGTTGGAAGTGGCTCATCTTTTGACAGCACCAAGTTGGTAAAGCTTTATGAGCCATGAGTTCCCTTGTCTTTAAAGGCAAATTCTAACTGAGCCATCCTATTAGGTAATAGTTTAACCTCCCCTATCAATTTAGGCTTGGTCATGTCAGCAATTTTTGTAGCTTTTGGTGCATTCTTGAGATCTTGGTAGTAGTCGTTGTCATCATCAACTTGAACTGGAGCACAAGGAATTCACTTTGCTGTATCTATTGTTGGGTGAACAGATGTAGATGCTTTATTCAGTGGTGTGCTATTCGCATCTTGAGCATGTTTGGCTTTGATTTGGGCTTTAGAGGATTTCAGTTATGGTGCCATTAGAGAGTAACATTTGGATCCCCTCTTTTAGCTTGTCTTTGAATTACTGATGGGAGGTATCTTCTTGGTCACTCATATTTGAATGTAGTTTTCCATTACATTTATTTGGGTTAGCTAAATGAATGATGCATGATGTGTTCCTTCAAAAGAAAGGGTGAGCATGTATGCATGGAGCGGATGCAAGAAATCCTATAATGGAAAAATGATTATTCCTGCAGGAAACAGTGGTTAGTATATACTATATATATATATATATGATGTATGCATGATTAAAGCTGGTTAGTTTTCCTACATAGTGAACAAACCAATCACAAGCAAGCTCTCGCTTCTAACCTTATTTCTCCATGAGCTTATTCAGTCTCTTTCCTAGGTGGGTTTTGAACTTATAGTCATTAGGGGACTATGGTTCTACTCTTAGAACTAGGTTGTTTCAATTTATATTGGTCAAAACCAAAGGGTAAATTGAGGAATGATACTTAAATGTGTTTGAGGTAACCATATAATGTCAATGTGAGGGTCAAGTATCAAGCTTCAAGTGATGTCCAAAGCCCATATGCATAGAACCAAGGTCAATAAAAGGGTGTCTAAGTTCTTGCCCCCACATTGATATTTGATATTCTTATTGTGAGTCATGAAAGTATCATTTGATACTTTATAGTTTGCTTTTGCTGACATAAAGGTCCATAATCTAGTTGGATTCCTAACCCATTCATTTGATTTGATAAGGATAAATGGACGACATCTCATAGGTTCCATCATCAAGGGGTGTCATTATTCAGTATTTCATATAGACTATTCAAGCTGAGGTACATAATTCTCATCATTCCTCATGCTTTGGGCTCACACGAACTATATGAGGATCACGTGGTCCTGAGCATAAATTTTCTATGAAAGCTAGCATTATAATGTCATTCCATGATAGACACTAGGAGGGTCATGTCATTTATGAGTATCAGGTCAAATAGACAACATTAGAATAAGGATAGCATGCGTAGCTTGGCAGAATCATAGTGGATGTTGCTACTGGTTTATCTACATGAGCTAAGTCAGGGTGAAAGGCTAAGGGTTCCTTTAGTGAGAATGGCCCTGTATGACTAAGGTTATGGATTTTGGTCTATGAGTCTAGCATTCTTTTGATAACTCAGTCGCCCCCTTAAGGACTTGGGTTATAGACTATTGTAATGCACAAGTAAAGACTAAAGGTGATAATATTGTATCTTCATCCACTTAATGAATCGAGTGAAACCATGGTGGCAATGCCATTTAGTATTTTTGACGCTTTTAGGGAAAAGTAGTGCACATGTGACGTGTAGTGCAAATGCAGTGGTGAGGGGCTCTATATGATTAAGTATTGCAAAATAAGAAATTTTCATTTTTGAGTTGATCCGTCTTACTTAGAAGTCCCTAGTGGAGTCACCACTATAAGCGACCTTCCTCTTTCATTTTTTTTTGTTCGGTTTGTGTTGGTTTTTTCATTTCTGTGGGACATGGAAACTTTACTGAATAGGGAGGAGTGATTGGTCTCAGGGGGATGAGACATTTTTGATTTTGTGGAGTCACCACCTGGTTTTCTAAAAATCAAGAAAAGAAAGGGACAACATTGGGTCCCTTAATGAGTATTGTCCCCATCTAGGTTTCTAGGTTCGGGATACTTTTTGACTATTTCTCATTATAAGATATTCGATGTATAGCTACCATAACACCCTAGTTTCGATAATGACAATTTATATAGCATTCACATATTACATTGGAAAATATTGGATAATAAAGCTGAGAATTTTATTACATCACTTTCCTGATAAAATATATATGAAAAGAAAAAAGATTACAGAATAGTAAATCTCATATAATTGATCTATAAGGATAACATGATCATTTACATAACTTATTTAATGAATGATAAGATGATCATGCTTGCAGTGATTATTTATGCTATGATGATGAATGATGATAATATAAAGGATGCATGAGGTCATCACCAGACCAAGAGCATGATGACTTTATTATGATGCATGAACTTTTTATATTATTGATATTTATGATATGATTTCATGATTTTAGAAATAGAGGATGTAGAGTGATGATGTAAAATGAGCATAATAACACATATATTATTCACGTACCATGTAAGATTGCTAGTCTCATCACATAAGCATCACAGTATTCCCAAATGCTAGCGATAGTAAAATAAATTACAATGCAGTAAAGTAAATGTGCTAAAATGATTATGTGGTCCTCAAACTTGACTCAGCTTATATGAACTTTAAAGCTCTGGCTTGGAGAGGTTCAAAATGATAATAGAATGATGTTAGACTGTATACCTTTGAAGTGTGCTTTGACAAATATGAGGTTAGGTTTAGTGGGAAAAGGGATCTAATAATGTAAAGGAAAGGCTGTGGGAGAGCAAAAACTATATAGGAAAGAGTTTCATACGCCTTCGATCAGACTGACTCTTGAGTGTGTGTGTGTCTTCACTTGCTTCCTTCCCTCCAAAATGGGGTGTATAAGGGTTTATTTATAGGAAAAATGTGTAGAATTAGGTGGTGTAGGTGTGGTCACACGCATGTGAGTGTATTTTTGTGCTTAGCCATGCCAAGTGCGTGTGACCACGCACAGTGTGTGCATTTTCACGCGCACTTTGATGCTCTACGCGCTCTTCTTGGGTTCTACACATGTTGTTCTAGGTTGGTTCCTAGGGTTTTTGGACCTTCCAAATGTATTTTTGGAGTATGTTTTGCCAAATTTAGCTTCAATTTTAGCACATGACACATAGGGGTGTTTAAGTGCATTTCTAAGTGACACGCGTTGAAACCCAGGTTGTGTTGGACCATTCTAGGACCATTTCTATAGGTTTTGGAGCCCTTCGAATGTTTTTTCAAAGTCCGTTTTATCAAAATTGATTTCCTATTTTTCACAAAGCTAGGTCCCTGTCTAATAAAATACGCACTGGCCCGATGATCTAAGTATTTTAAGAGGATTTTTCTTAAAATAAACCTCTCATTGTTCTAATAATTTGTATAGCGCAAGGTTAAAGCACAACTTAATAACTCAGTGATCAATTTTGCACACTAGTGGGGTTGGTTAGGTGTTTTAAGGTTGCAGACTTCAGAGGTGTTACAAACAAGCATACTCTAGTCATCTCCAGGATTTGTTTCATCATGGAGCCTTTTTAGGGATAGTTTGAGGTATGACATTTGTACTGTTGGGCTTCATGATACAAATGCAGTGAAAAAATTAAAAATTTATCACATTCCTAAATCTAGATCCATGTAATTCGACTACTTGATTAAATTTAAGGTTTCAAGAATCTTACTAAGATGCAGAAGAGGCAAGATTTTTTGGAAGGATGAGAGGAGGTTCACACCAATGACACCTTATCTCGAGCCTTTTGCTTTGGTTTTTCGGATCTAGATGTCTCTAAAAGGATGCATACTCTATAGGTATCCACACAAATAGTCCTTCATAAAAATGAATTGGAGTGTGTGCTAGCAACTTTCTTGATTGTCTCACAAATCAAGAACAAAAGAAAAAATATGTGTTTGTTTTCTAAGAAGAGAGAAAACCGTTTTTGAGGTATGAAAAACAAGTGAGTTAAACCTTAAAGAATATAACATATTTACAGACTCCAAATTAGGGTTTCACCTACCAATGACCTTTTGATAATTTCCATTTATTATATTCTGATTTTGTTTAAAAAATAAGTCAGAAATAATATCTTATTTATTTATTTAAAATAATATTTATCTTAAATAAATAAATAAAAGACTTTAATTATTTATTTCCATAGAGTTTATTTTGGGCTTATTAAACCGAAATTCATTTTGCACTTGTTCTAAGTGTGTGACCCTGTAGGTTCACATAACATTGGCAGTGGGCTTAAATCTCTATTTAGGCCTACAAGTCATAAGTGGCCTCTAGCAAGACATTATGACTACCCAAGTCAAGGGAAGTCAATAATCTGACATAACCTAATTATAATGAAATTTATTGTCCATTTATCACATGATATCTTAATTAAACATAAGGCATAGATGTCATCCTTATATAGTTCAATATTATGACTTAATTCCAAGTAGACTAAAAATGATAACTCTTTATTAATTCATTTTAGCATGGCCATGCATTTTCCTTCAGTTTATCTCATCAAGGGGCCTATAGATATCTTTCTCATATTAATGAGGGATAAATTCCTTTTGAATCACTCACATTCCTCATATAACTAATTTCATATCCAACAACATCCTATTTAATCATCCAGTTAAAGACAATGCTAGAATGTGTCAAAACATAAAATAGCTATGTAGAAATCCATAATGATTTCAAGGTCAAAGGATCGAAATAAAATTACTGTGATGAGAAATACTTATGACAATAATCTATGTAGTATTTTCATAGTAGGTCAATCCAGTATATGATCTCTCATCATGTACCTATGAGTTGACTTAATATCTCATATTCATGATTAGTAAAACATAATCATTAGTCAACTTCATACTAGCCTTAAATACTCTAATATGTATAAATGGCTAGGGATAATTAGAATAGAACTCTTATTTTAATCTAAGGGTTTTACTATCAAGTCACATACTTGATGGCCTTAGTAAGAATTAACCATTCATATAATTATCATAAAATCAAATGACAATGAAATACCTCTTTATTAATAAAATAAGAAAGTCAATACATAATCACAAATGATTTACCTAGTGCATATCACTAACATGTACTTCTCCTGATATGGTAGCATGTTCTTTCTCAATTAGTAGACTGCGTGTTCTAATTTTATTTCTCCCTCTTAAGCTAACACTGCACTGACTGCATTCCTTTCGATGGCCAGATACACGATTAGAGGTATCCCTGGTTTGGGTGGTCTTAAGACCGACGGGTTGGCTAGGTAGCTTCTGATATTTTCAAATGCTAGCTAACACTATTTGTTACATTCAACCAACTGATCTTTTCTGAGTAACTTGAAGATTGGTTCACACACTGCTGTTAACTTAACGATGAATCTGCTGATAAATTATAGTTTCCTTATAAACCCTCTAATTTCTTTCTCTGTTTTTGGCACTAGCATCTCTTTGATGGCTTTTACTTTATCTGGATCCATTTCAATCCCATTCTGACTGACAACATACCCCAGCATCTTTCCTGAAGTAACCCTGAATATGCATTTCTTTGGATTTAGCATGAGACTGCACTTTTTAACCCTTCTAAGGAACTTTTCGAGATCAAAGGGGTGTTCTTCCTTGGTTCTTAATTTGATCATCATGTCATCAATGTATACCTCCACTTCTTTGTGTAGCATGTTATGGAACATTGTAGTCGCCATTCTCTAGTATGTTGCCCATGCATTCTTTAGTCCATAAGGCATTATTCTATAGCAGTAAGTACCCTATTTTGTTATGAAAGTTGTCTTTGCCTTATTGATAATGGCCATTAGGATCTTATTGTACCCAAAATATCCATCCATGAATGAGTACATTCCATATATGGCAGCGCTGTCAACTAGTATGTCTATATGGGGTAGTGGGCAATCATCCTTCAGGCAAGTGTTGTTTAGATCTCTGTAGTCGATGCAAATTCTAACCCTTCTGTCTTTCTTCGGTACTAGCACCACATTTGCTAATAATTTTACTTTGATTTTTTTCTCCATGTCCTCTTTCACTACTTGGGCCCATTACAGTCTGAGTCTTCTCAGCTTCTGCTTTACCAGTTTGCACCCTTCTTTGGTACGAATGAAGTGTTGAGCAATGTCTCTATCAATACCGTGCATATTGTTATATGTCTAGGAAAATACTTTTGAATATGTTATTAATATTTTTTCAATTTATCTCCTCTCTTTAGGGGTAACATCTTTTAAAATATGTAGAATGCATGGTTCAAATTTCATGCCAATGTTAAATGATTCAGTGCATATGGAATGAATGTCAAATATGCAAATGTTTTTATCAATGCAATGCACACTACCATCAGGAAAGGCATCAAACAAGTAAGCAAAATCTAATTTCATTACATTAACTTTAGATTTCATTACATCATCATTTTCAAATAAAGAAAAAAAAGAAAAACTTTCTCTAGATTAGTGACTTAAGAGATGTTTCTGTCTTTGGATCATCCACTGCTTGTATGTTTCATCTGTAACACCATCTTCGATACTAGATATAAATTGGTGGATGATTCTCCTCCTCTATGTTCCTCTGAAGTGATCAATAAACCTTTCTTGTATCTTGCCACCAGAGAAATTTGTGAGCTCAAAAGGTATGTGTGGCTTCTTGCCAAACTATCCTTTCACCAGTGCTAAGGTGCATGACTTGAATTAAAGAGTCACATGCCCTAGCTTCCACCATGGGCACATCCATCTTACTTGGTATTCTGATGTGTCCTTCATGCATTCGAACCATTCCTAGGCTGTGATGTGGGCTGAGCGCCCATGAACATCCTTGATGTGTCTTTCTAAGTGATTCCTGGGTTGGTATCTCATCCAGTTCCCTCTAGGTTTGTTAAGTAGACTCAACTTTTTTTATAGCCATATTTGAAGCAAGAGAGGACTTCCAATGAAGTTTGGACTTTCCCCTTTTTTAAGGTCATCCAAACCTTCAATGGTTTTTGCTAGGATTAGTGGGAAGGGAGTCATTCCACATTCTATTCCTTCAATGACCTAGAGTATCCTGTAATCCATCATTCGAGATGGTGAAGTATTGCATAAAGAGGTAACATGTGAGTACACGTACCTAAATTAGACTACCAGTCTCCTTGGAAGTGTAGGCAGTTAGGAGTTGTATAGAAATCAGTTGTTTGCACTCAGTGACTAGTTCATCAAGCTTTTATAAGCTTAGGTCAAAGAAAGTGACCCCAAGCCCTGGGTATTTGATGTCTTGGTTAGTGAAGATTGCCTCTTTAGTTATGGTGGGGATTCACCCTACTATAGCACTAAATTCTTCATATAACGGGCACAATTCTATGATGTCGAATCATAACACATGCTCCTGAGGGTCCCAAAATGACAGAATAGTATTCAAGAGTTCACAGTTGAGGTGCACATGCTGAAATGTCTTAATCCATAGCATTCCATATGGTTGCAGGCTTTTCTAGTCAGCCTTGTCAAGGTTATAGAGGAAATGTCCAGTGATATTGTTTGGGTTTAGGGGTTTTTTACCATGGCACCATCGTCAAGCAATTTTTGGATCCTGGCTTTCAATTTTCCATTCCTTTAGTGAGAAGACTTAGCTTCATGGTCGCTCATATTTGAATGTCGTATTCCTATGCATTTATTAGGGTTAGCTAAATGAATGATGCGTGATGTGTGCCTGCAAAAGAAAAGGGTGAGCATGTATGCATGGAGTAATGCAAAAATCCTACAATGGAAAAATGATTATTCCTACAAGAAATAGTGGTTAGTACATGCTATCTACATTTATGTTATGTATGCATTAGTAAAGCTGGTTAGTTTTCTTGCACAATGAACAAACCAATCACAAGCAAGCTCTTGCCTCCAACCTTATTTCTCCACAAGGTTATTCAGTCTCTTTCCTAAGTTGGTTTTGGACCTAAAGTCATTAAGGGACTATGGTTTCCCTCTCAGAACTAGGCTATTTTGATTTATATTGGTTAAAACTAAAGGGTAAACTGTGGAACGATACTCAAATGTGCTTGATGTAATCACATGATGTCAATGTGAGGGTCAATTATTGTGCTTCAAATGATATCCAAAGCATGTGTTCAGTCATTTGCATAAGACCAAGGTCAATCAAAGGTAGTTCGAGTTCTTGCCCCCACATCAATATTTGATATATTTATCATAAGCCATGAAAGTATCATTTGATAGTTTACTATTTGATTTTGTCGACATAAAGGTCAATAATTTAGTTAGGTTCCTAACCCATTTTTTTGACTTAATAAGGATAAACGGATGACATCTCGTTGCTTTAGTCATTAATGTATATTGTTATTTATTAATTCACATATACTATTCAATATGAGGTATATAATCCTCATGCTTTGAGCTCACATGAAGTAGATGAGAATCATGTGGTCCTGAGTGTAAATTTTCTATGAAAACTAACATTACAACATTATTTGATGATAGACACTAGGAGGGTCATGTCATTTATGAGTATAAGGTCAAACGAACAGTGTTAGGACTAGGATAGCATGCATAGTTTAGTAGAATCCTAGTGGATGTTGCTACTAGTTCATCTATGTGAGCTGAGTCAAGGTGAAAGGCTAAGGGTTCCTTTAGCAAGAATGGCCCACATGACTAGGGTTACGGACTCTAGTTAGCGAGTCTAGGATTCTTTTAATAACTTAGTCATCCCCCTTAAGGACTTGGGTTATAGACTTTGGTAAGATGAGTCCAACGAATGCACGAGGAAAGACTAAAGGTGATAATATTGTATCTTCATCACCCCATGACTTGAGTGGAATCATGGTGGCAATGTCATTTAGTATTATCGAGGCTTTTAAGGACAAGTAGTACACGTGTGATGTGTAGTGAAAATGAAGTGGTGAGGGGCTCTATATGATCAAGTATTGCATAATGAGAAATAGTCATTTTCAAGTTGATCCCTCTTACTTAGAAGTCCAAAAGGAGTCAGCACTATGTGCGACCATCAACTTTTGTTGTTGTGGTTTTTTTGTTACTTTGTTAAATAGTGTAGCTAGTCTTTCCATTTCTGAGGGACATGGCAACTTTACCGAATGTGGAAAAGTGATCAGTCTAAAGGGGATAGGACACTTTTGATTTTATGGAATCACCACCCAATTTTTAGAAAATCAGGAAAAGAAAAGGACAACATCGAGTCACTCAGCTAGTATTAACCCCATCAAAGATTATCAGGTTTAAGAAATTGCATCTACTTTTTGACTATTTCTCATTATATAATATTCGATGTATAGCTACCACAACACCCTAGTTTCGATAATGATAGTTTATATAGCATTCACATAGTAGATTAGATTGTATAAGATAATAAGACTAGAAGTTTTATTACATCACTTTCTTGATAAATACATATGAAAAGGAAAAGATTATGAAAAAGTAAATCTAATATGATTGATTTATAAGGATAATATGACCATTTACATAGCTTATTCGATGAATGATAGGATGATCATGCTTACGGTGATTATATAATGATGAATGATGGTAATATAAAGGATGTATAATGTCATCATTAGACTGAGAGCATGATGAATCTATTCCAAGACATGAACTTTTTCACATTATTTATATTTATGATATGATTTTATAATTTTGGAAATAGAGGATGCGAAATGATGATATGAAATGAGCATACATTATTCAAATAGCATGCAAGATTGCCAATCTCATCATACAAGCACAACAGTATTCTCAAATGCTGGCGGCAGTAAAACATAATGCAATGTGGTAAAATAAACATGCTAAAATAATTATGTGGTCCGTAAACTTGACTTAGCTTGTGTGAACTTTGAAGCTTTAGCTTCAAGAGATTATGAAGCTTTCCTTGTCTAGATATTCAAAATGATAGCAGAATGATACTAGATTGTATACCTTTGAAGTGTGCTTTGACAAAGATAAGGCTAGGTTTGGTGGAAAAATGGATCTAACAACCTAAAGGAAAGGTTGTAGGAGAGCAAAAACTATATGATGAGGGATTTCCTGTACCTTTAATTAAATTGACTTTTAAGTGTGTGTGTACCTTCATTTGCTCCCCCCCCCCTCTAAAATGGGGTGTAGAGGGGTCTATTTAGTGGAAAATATATATAGAATGGGGTGGTGTAGGTGTGGTCATGTGCGTATAAGGGGATTTTTGCTCATGGCCATGAACAGTGTGCACACTTCGACGCTCTATACACTCTTCCTGGGTTTTATGGGTCCTATTCTGGGGTTGGTTCCTAAGGTTTTTGGGCCTTCTAGACAAGTTTCTAGAGTTTATTTTTCCAAATTCAGCTTTCATTTTAGCACATGACACCTAAGGGCATTTATGCACACTTTTGAGCGATACGTGTTGATACTTGAGTTATGTTGGACTATTCCGGGACCACTTTTGAAGGTTTTGGAGCCTTCTATATGTGTTTCCAAAGTTTTTTTTATCAAAATCAATTTCTATTTTTTCAAAAAGTCGAGTCCTGGTCTAACAAAATGTGTATTAACCCAACGAGGAGTTTTCTGAGGAGTTTTCTTGAAATAAAACCTCTTGTTTCAATAATTCATATTTCGCAAGGTCAGAGTACAACTTAATGGCTAGGTGCTTTATTTTGCACACTGGTAGGTTATTTAGGTGTTTTAAGGTTGCCCACTCTATAGGTGTTATTAACAAGTAGAGTCTAGTCATCTCGAGGATTTGTTTCATTATTGGACCTTTTTAGGGACAGTCAAATTTAAGGTATGACAACACTAAGCAAATGATATGCATGAAAATGAAATAATGTAAAAAAAATATAAGAGGAGAAGTAGAGAATTAGCGTAGTAATTATAATATAGCTTAGATAAGAGTAGAGAAAGATTATTATAATAAAAAGATCACAATTAGATAACAAATTGATTAATTGACACTATAAATAAAACTCTAATTAAACTAGAGACAATAAATAGGCACAAATTACATTCGAAGCAAAATTGACACACAAATTAACAATTATACATGAAAATCACTAAATTGACTTAATGAAAGCATAAAACATGTGTCATACCATAAATTTGACTATCCCCAACAAGGTCCAATGATGAAATGAATCCCCGAGATGACTAGAGTTTGCTCATTCATAATAACTCTGAAGTGTGCAACATAAAAAAAACCTAAACGACCCTACCAATATGCAAATCTATCACTGAGCCATTAAGTTATGCTCTGACCTTGTGAAATATGAATTATTATAACAATAAGAGGTTTATTTCAAGAAAACTCCTTTCAGAATACTTAGCTCATTGGGCTAGTGCAAATGTCGTTAGACCAGGACCTAGCTTCGTGAAAAAATGGAAATCGATTTTGATAAAACAAACTTTAAAAAAACATCTATAAGGCTCCATAATCTTTGGAAGTGGTCTTAAAATGGTCCAACATAACCCAAGGATCAATGCGTGTCGCTCATAAGTGCGCGTAAACAACCATAGGTGCCTGCTAAAATCAAGGTTGAATTTGGCTAAAACACATTTGAAAGGCCTATAAACCCTAGGAACCAACCTTGGAATTGCATGCATAAAACCCAAGAAGTGTCCGTGGAAGGCCAAAGTGCCCATGGATCATGTGCATGCATGCACATGACCATGACCATGACCACACTGTGCGTAGCCATACTCACTTGGTATGGCCATATGTAAAATTCTCGATATGCGCATGTGACCATGCCCCCACCACCCTATTATACCTAATTTTCTATATAAATAGACCCTTCACACCCCATTTTGGTGGGGGGAGCAAGTAGAAACACACACACACTTAAAAATTGGTCCAATCGAAGGCATTGGAAACCCCTTTCCAGATAGGTTTTGCTCTTCCATAGCCTTTCTCTTAGGTTGTTAGAACCCTTTTCCACCAAACCAAGCCTCGTCTTTATCAAAGCATGCTTTAAAGGTATACGATCTAGCATCATCCTACTATCATTTTGAACCTCTCAATAAGGAAAGCTTGGTAATCTCTTAAAGCTAAAGCATCAAAACCCATACAAGCTCAATCGAGTCTACGGACCACACAATCATTTTAGCACATTTATTTTATTGCATTGTGTTTTATTTTACCGTCGCCAACATTTAGGAATACTATTATGCTTGTGTGATGATACTGATAATCTTGCATGCTATATGAATAATATATGCTTTATTATGCTAATTTCATATCATCATTTTTCATATTGTATTTCCAAAATCATGAAATCACATCATAAATTCCAATAATGTGAAAAGTTCAAATCCCAAAATAGAGTCATCATGCTTTTAGTCCAGTAATGACCTCATGCATCCTTTATATTATTGTTATACATCATCATAGCACAAATAATCACTACAAGCATGCATGATTATCCTATTATTTATGAATCGAGCAAGCTATGTGAATTGGTGTGTTAATCTTGTTAATCAGTCATATCCAAATTATATTTACATTTTCATAATCTTTCCCTTTTCATATGTATTTTACTAGGAAAGCAATGTAATAATTAAATTTTTAACTTTATTATCTTCCACTATCTTATGTACTATGTTAATGCTATACAAACTGTTATTACTAAAACTAGGGTGTTATAGTAGGTATACATCAAATATTATCTAATGAGAAATAGTCAAAAAGTATATGCAATCCTCCAAACCAGGAAATCTCTACTGGGGACAATACTTGCTGAATGACTTGATGTTGTCCCTTTCTTTTCCCGATTTTCATAAAATCAGGTGGTAACTCCATAAAATCAAAAGCGTCTTGTCCCCTTAAGACCAATCATTTGTCCCTATTTGGTAAATTTTCTATGTCCCTTAGAAATGGAAAGACCAGCACAATGTCCCATAAAAACATACCACTATCTAAAAGTGAGAAGAGGTAGCTCACAGTGGCAACTACACTCGGGACTTCTAAGTAAAAGAAATCAACTCGAAAATGACTATTTATCATTATGTAATACTCAAGCGTATAGAGCCCCTCACCACTGCATTTGCACTACACATCACATATACACCACTTGTCCCTAAAAGCCTTGACAATACTAAATGACATTGCCACCATGATTCTATTCGAGCCACAAGGTGACAAAGATACGGTGTTATCACCTTTAGTCTTCACTCATGCATTTGTTGAACTCATCTGAATAGAGTTTGTAACCTAAGTCCTTAAAGGGGCAACTGAGTTATCAAAAGAAAGCTAGACTCACTATGCGGAGTCCATAACCCTAGTCATATGGGGCATTGTCGCTCAAGGAACCTTAGCCTTTCACCCTGACTCAGCTTATATAGATAAACCAATAGTAACATCCACTAGGATTTCACTAAGCTATGCACGTTATCCTTGTCCTAATAATGTCTGTTTGACCTGATATTCATATATGACATGACCCTCTTAGTGTTTATCATTGAATGACATCATAACATCAATTTTCATAGAAAATTTATGCTCAGGACCATATGATTCTCATCTACTTCCTATGAGCCCGAAGCATGTGGAATGATAAGAATAATGTACCTTAGCTTGAATAGTCTATGCAAATTAACAAACAATGACATGCATCAATGACGAAACCTACGAGATGTCATCCATTTATAATTATCATATCAAATGAATGGGTTAGGAACCTAACTAGATTATGGACCTTTATATCAGCAAAATCAAACTGCAAACTATCGAATGATATTTCATGATTCCTTGTAAACATATTGAATATTGATATGGGGGAAAAAACTCATACTCCTTTTGATTTACCTTGGTCCTGTGCATACGGGTGCATATAGGCTCTAGACATTATTTAAAGCCCAACAATTGACCCTCACATTACCATTATGTGATTACCTCAATCACATTTGAGTATCGTTCCAACCAATATAAAATTAAACAACCTAGTTCTAAGAGCAAAATTGTAGTCCCCTCATGACTACAGGTTCAAAACCTACCTAGGAAAGAGATTGAATGACCTCATGGAGAAATAAGGTTGGAAGAGAGAGCTTGCATGTGATTAGTTTGTTCATTATGTAGGAAAAACTAACAAGCTTTAAACATAACATACATATAGTTAGCACATACTAACCACTATTTTTTGCAAGAATAATTATCTTTCATCGTAGGATTTTACATCCACACCATGCATATATGCTCACCCTTCTCTTTTATAGGTGCATACCATGCATCACTCATCATTTACTTATCTAACATTAATAAATGTACAAGAAACATTTACTAGTTTTCTTAAATTTCTTTTCATTACATGTACACAACACGCATGTACTAAGCACATTCTTTTTGCAGTCATCATGTGTCTTTGCATGAACACATCACACATATATTCTCATCTTGTTCCTTTGCACATCATGCATATGCGATAAACATTTTTTCAACCTATAACATGATGAGCATTCATGATCATTTATTTTAGCTCACCTTGTTTCATTTACTAACCTTTTGTTGTGTTTCCTCCTCATGTACAAAGAGCAAGTGCATCATATGCACTTCTAATAAGGTCCCGTGCATAGCATAACATGCATCCAGTACATCTTCATCCTTCACATTAATCTTGCATCCTTTTACATAACATTACATACATGCATTTCATAATAATCATACCAAATCATACATCTTAATTGTGCACACATGCTTTTCATAATAATTGCATTAATCTCATCATTTCTACATCCTTAAAACCTCAAAAGCAACCCCAAAGGGAGAGACAACATTGGTTAGAATTTGAAATGGTTGAGAATCTGGGAAATTAGAGCCTTAATGACTAACTCAAAGAGCATAGGAAGAAACTTATGGCTGATTGTGGCTTAACCAACATCCTTCAAGCTAAGATCAAGGCCATTCTTTAGGCTAAAATTAAGAACATCCTCAATCAACCCCCAGACTTCAAGGAAGAGATAATCCTCTTAAATGGTGCTCTTAATGATGAGGGGGCAATGGCACTCCTAATTCCAAGCTGAACAAAAGAAAGAAAGTCTTGAGCATACCTGAAGATATTGAAGATAACTGTGAGTTCTACTAGGAAGAATCCTCATTTAGGACTGCAAGCATCGATGAGTCTAAATCAATAATGAAGATCCAAGAATTGGCCTATAGGATCACTAAGCTTGAGGTTCTAGTGAAGGAAAACACTAATACCATGACTAGAGGCTTTAACTAATTTTTCATGCTCAAGCCACCCTTTGGTTCTATCAGATGAAACCAAAAGTCCAAAAATGGGACATGATTTATTACATCTAGAATTCCTAGAACTACCTATAGTTAACCTACGTTCAACCCATAGAAAATATAAATATTTTAACCAACCTCTCTCCATGATATTCCAAAGGCTTTGAGAAAAGGACCTCCTACAGCCTCAAAAACCAAAACTGCTACCAAAACCGCTACCCTATAAAATTGACCCAAACCTTTACTGTCACTTGTTAGGAATCAATTATGCTTCTTAGACATCAAATTCCAAGTAGGTTAAATTTTAAAATTTTACTTAATATGATCCTTGATCTCATCAAGAATTCTAATCCTTAGGATCCAATTTTTAATTTAACATATATCTAATATACATCAACATGTATAAATACAAAACTTAGGAAATTTAAATTATGAAATGCTTACAATTTCCTAAGTGTTTGATGTAGACCATAATTAATCTACTATATGGTTGGCTTCTCTGATTCAACTCTTGAATCAACTTTTTAAGTCTCCAAAATATAAGACCTCTAGCTTAAAACACTATAGATTCACTAATCACCTTCTTAATTTGATTTGGTCATATGCAAGTAGCCTCTCTCAATGACCCTTTGTAAAGTTGCACTAACTTAATCTACTTGCAAGAATACTGGAGCTTTTGAGTATATGTTGTTTGCTTTGGTTTTGTGTCTCTACACAAAATTCTTAATTTTTCTAACCTTAAGAACATTTCTTAAGTTATCTATATATATGTAGAGAAAAGAAACCTGATGATGTCATTACTTACACCACATGTATGATATCATCCATCCTTAGTCCAATTCACTTGTAAATAAATTTTGGAGAATTAGCTAATTTTAATTAATAAAATTATCCTAGTTTAGACTTAAGGACATTGCTGCCTTTTGTATGCATTTTTTACATGTAATTTTATAACCTGTCACCTTTTTAGGCTAACAAGATGTTTAATTAAGGTTTAAATAAAATTGCATGTAATTAGAGAATAAAATAGTAATTCATAAAATAAATATAAATGAACACAAGATTAAAAGAAGTTAGTATTTCATTCCCAGAATTTCCTGGTTGTGGTGCTAGCTTTCTTTTAAAGAATCGAGTACCACCTTTCAATTTGTCCCAGTTATTACCCTGGGTGGCGACTCCTCATCTCCACGCCATGTCTTTTTGACAATGTTTAGTGTGTTCTCTAAGGCCTTTAGCTTAAATAGTGTCGCAATTGCTAAAATATTGGGCATGTGCTAAACCTCACCGTCTACAATGGCGACTCCACTATGGATAGAGATATTGATTCTACTTGTGTTCTTTAGAGTTATTTTATTAGTTATTATTTTATTCTTGCATTCATTCTACACATCCCTATTAAACTGATGGCACTGGTTTATAATTCCATGATTCCACTAGCTTCATAGAGTTGTAAATTGGCTTAACTCTTAGCCTTAACTCAATTCAAGAGAGATTACCAGGCTCATCTGACCAGATTCTATAACCTAAGTCTTAAAAGGGGGCATCACATATACATACATCTCATTCATCATGCTAACACCTTATTTTACAACCATCATAGATACATTGGGGTCTTCTTATATTTTGGGATGGAAAGGTGGCATACTAAAAAGAATGAATCAGAGCTCTAAAACCTTAGCAAAGGAAATCTTGAATAGACTGGAAAGAAGCCCTATCAACCCACTTTACTTGGAAGCTGAACCAACTTTATCCTAATCTGAATAAATGGAACAACAACAAGGGAACTGGACCTTAGAAGACATCAACGGAGCTTTGATGGATGACATAAGGTCTACGATGCAAGATGAACTGAGACATACTTTATCTAGATTGATGCAACCTTCTGCTGTTGTCATACCACCACTTGTAATTGATCAACCACTTGCTGCTACAACTATCCTACTTCTTGCAGAAACTCCATATGCTACCAATAATGCTAAGGGCCAACTTGTTGCTAGAAATCCACCCGATATTGATGTGAAGCTTAAGGATGTTGAGAACTACACAATAGAAAAGGAAAAGAGAGAATCACTTGAACTTGTACAAGACCATGAGTCTAAGCAGATGCAAGCGCTAACCTAGAAAATGTCCAAGATCAAAGAGCTACTTAGAGGACAAGGCATGGGATATTCATTTGACTTTGATGATATGCTGCTAACGAAGGGTAATAAGCTACCTGAGAAGTTCAAAATGCCTCAGCTGCAGAAGTATGATGGGACTAGAGATCCTAGGATTCATCTTAGTCAGTACACAATAACTATGAGCACTACTACAACTCCATTAGAAGTGATCACTAGATTATTTGTACTATCTTTAGAGGGAATGGCTATAAACTGGTATCATGGGTTATAAAAGTTTGTCAAGGCTAATTGGAAAGAACTGTGTACTACTTTTTTGAAATAGTATGATTATAACACTAGATTGGAAGTGTCCATCAAGGATTTCGAATTGACCATGCAGAATCCTAATGAATAATTTTTGAATTTTCTAACAAGATTCATGAATAAAGTAAGGCTAATAAAGAATAAGTTGGCCAAGAAGGATCAGGTTAGGATGATAGTTCAGAATGAGTCATCTAATCTTATTGAGAGATTATAAATGATGAATCCTAAAATATTTATAGACTTGTATGATGATGGTTTGCAAGTCAAAGAGATTGAGAGTGAAAAGAAGAAAATTTTAAGAAGTACAGGAACCTGAAAACGACCCAACTAGTGGCACACAACAATGGAGCACTAGCTGGATTATGAAAATACATGATATTCAACAACTAAGGAGATTCTCCAATTATAACCAACCACTTTCAAAAGTCCTATAGCGCCTAATGCAAAAGGGCTTACTTTAACCTTTACCTAATCCAAACCCACTAAACCCAAACTCCCTAGGCTATAACCCAAATAAGCACTACTAATTCCATCAAAACCTCTAACACTCCATGGATAACTGCATCCATCTAAAACATGAAATCCAAAACATTATAGACTTCAAAAAGATCACAGACCTCAAAAACCCAAACACCAGAAATAATCCTTTCCTAAAATACAAAAATGTACCACCCTCAACTACCATGATTATTAACTTAAGAGTTACTGAGGAAGAAGTGTGAATATCCTTTGAGGGCCTAGACCTTAAAACCAATGAGAAATATCCTAATGCCCCCAAAGATATGGAAAGAGCATAAGACTTATTAGGCCAGCCTTCAGGCAAGTTTGACTATAAGGTGTTTTATACTAAACCACATTCTTTTGACATACCCTTTGAGTCGATTATGCCTACAGGATGGGGTGATGAGTTTGATGATGAGAAGCTGCTAGACAAGAAAGAAAAATGCACATTTAAGGTAGATGAAGATAAAGTAATAGAGACAGTTAGTAAAAAGATGTAAGAATAGTTGTTATGTCAGATGCCTCAAGGACAAGCACCATGAGACCTAGCATCTATAACATCTAGAATAGGAAATAAAATTTCTTATTATCTTCTTTGAGTAAAATTTTAGTTTTTGTTTTGTTTTACTGATCGATAATATAAATTTTGATAATGTTTACTTATGTAATGTACATCCTAATGGTACTGTGCATTATGATATTAATTGAATTTGCATGTTTGACATAAATTCAATTAAATTAGATTCATTCAACATGGGCATAAATGCAAATTCAAAGAACATACATATATCACATTATGTAAGTTCTGAAGATAGGAAATTTAAGGAAAAAAAGAATGAAGACAAAAAGAGAAAAAACAATCAAAGAAAAAAATGAAAAAAGAATAGTAAGTTTAAAATTAGAGAGAAAAAATTCATGACTAGCTGATAACAAGAGTTGTATCATATGATGAAATGAATGTTCTCATTTTTGCCCTAATGAATTATTAAAATTGAATTTTAATTTTTTTTCAAATATCACATATTCGTCTTTATCATACTGTATAAGTATATGATTGGAAAGATAATACATAATGAAAGCCAAATCTGAGCAATGCGATCACTATTTTAGTTATGTTTTCTTTTTTGCCACCCCTTTTGTAATTTTTCTTGTAAGCCTAGCATCCCCTTATACCTTGAGAATTTAGGTGGCTCAGTAACTTGTGTTATAGCCCATACCTTGTAACTGTCATCAATTATTGCATCAGCATCAAGCCTTATATTTTGCTCAAGAATTCTTTAAAGTGCAAGTCCAGTTGATTTCATCTTCAAAAACTCACTTCAATCAGTTCACCCACTCCTCTACATCTTTAATACATGAGATTGCAACTAATAGGGTTAGTAAGATAAAGGGTCAATAACAACAATGACTAAACCGAGTCTCTTACACATATGAAGAAAAAGACTGCTATAATGAATTCAAAATGAAGTTGGGGGCAAAATGTAACTCTAGGGCAAGTTAGGGGCAAAACAATAAATACAACACTAGAACTTCAAAGTTAGTAAAAAAGATCTTAGGGCAAAAAGGAGTAAACTACAAGTATATAAATACATAAGTTATCATACAACAAAAGTAGTAAAAAAAAGAAAAGTTCAATAGTGCATCGGTCAATCACGAGCTCTAGTGTAAAGCCATAGACCCCACTCATTAGCCTGGTCATCAGTCTGATGAGTTGTATCAGAAGCTTTGACATTAGAAGTACCAAGATGAAGTGTCCAGTGTTTAAACCTACAAGTTATTAATGAGGCACCTTCTTCTCACACTCTAAGATGCAAACACAACTTTGTTCCAAACAAAAGACCTATTAGGATCATTCATGTCATACATAACATGCATACACTTGCATACATTTGATGTGAAATACTTATTTTGCATAATAAAGTCTTTGAGCCTAGGCAAGATTGTGCAAACACTTTGCTACTAACATTCAAGATTAGTGTTGTAAAACCATAAAAAGGTAGTCAGAATGTTCTCATGTGAAGCATATGAAGGAAAAAGGTGACACTATTCAAGTGAACTTGAAGCTCAATGGGACTCTAGATTGTAGGAGCCTAATTAATTATAGGGCCATCTAGTAAGGGAATATCACCAATAGTGATATTTATGAAAGCATCATCCTAGTGACCTCAAAGGGCTGGATAGGACATTTTGGCTCCTCAAACTCAATATCCATCTCCATAGTCTCATCGAGAGCATCATCTAGAATATCTCTCCATAAAAGTTAAACCAATATAGGGTATGGAATATGGTGATGAGAAGGTCCAATATGTCAGCAGTACATTCATTGGCCTTATAAAAGGGAAGAATGCACTCAAAACTTAAAATTAATGCACTATGGAAAATTATTTGATCATGAAATAAGATCTCTAACTCCTTAACCTTTTTCATAAGAGATGTCAAAAAGAGGAATGAAGCCCTCTACCATAGTATTAATGGAATGGCAGAAAGGCAAATTCAACCCTAGGCCATAACTTCAATGATGGAGTATCATGACCTTGTGAACAAAGACATCATCATCATAATCAAAGGGGAAGAATGCAAAAGAATAACATTGCATTTTGACAAAATCTCTTCACTTACAAATAGACCATACTAACTTATGGTATTTTATGTAGTGAAAAAAAAGAATGAAGAAGGAGAAAGGAACTGATACATCAATAAGAATGGGCAAGATAGCAAATGCTAAACCCTCACCAAGATAATAAAAGGAAGTAACAGAACTCTATTATGTAATAAAGTACCACCTCGATCATAAAATTCATAAATTGAAAGTAAATTCATCCACTTAACGAGATCATGTTTGAAAAGCCTATCTCATGACCTTTGATTATAATGGCTCTTTTTCATTAGCCTCACAGAATTCAAATGATTAGTTATTGGCTTTGTGTTGAGAGTTTATAAATTTTTATCAATCTAATGCTTACTTCACACCCAAACGAGTGGAAGGATACGTAAAGACAAAACCTATGGACTTACAGTATAAATTGCTTGAATTTTAAAGTATCATTTTAGTCTTTTGAATAATAAATATGCATATAATCTACTCTAATACTCATAAATGAGTATGATTATAAATCCCTCAATGGTATCCATGCTAAGTAATATGAGAAAGGTAGGGGAACACCAAAAGGAGAATCAAAATAAGAGCAAGCATAATTTATGATATAGCACAAATATGCATACTTATTTAGGAGTATTTTAGTAATTATGTTATTTATTTTTGGTTGAGATATTGTGTTTTTATGTTCTTATTATATGATTTCTATCTTCCAAATGCATTTTAGGTTTGTTTGTATGTTTTGATGTGTTTTTAGGTCTAATGATCATTGGAAAAGGCTTGGATTTGGTTAAAACAAGTTGGAAGGCAAAAAGACTCATTTTTTAAGGATTCAAGAATATCATGAGTTGTTACACATGAGATGACTCATTACAGAAAGCTTCCATAACGAGTCGACACCTTGGAATGACTTGGCACAGAGACTAAGGGCCTAGAAGATTCTAGATTAAGCAGTTTTCGTATTTCACTCATAAATTTTTCTAAAGACATCCAAATGAGGTGATTCAAGTTAATTTAGAAATATGACTTGAAGATCTAGAACTTTCATGAAGAAACTTTCTAGAGATAGAGTCATTTATGTGGACAAAAATTCCCTAGAATTTATGTATTATGCATAGGTTTGTAACCCTTCATGTCAAAGGGTACCTTTCTATTTTGTAACCACTTTTAAGGCCTATATATAGGTCATTAGTGCCTTGTACACATATAGAGAATAAAATGATAGAATTCCGGATATAATTTAGGAGAGATAGAGTTATAAATATTTTAGATAGATTTATATATTATCTTATAAAGTTACTATTAAGTTTCTTATATTTTTTGAGAGTTCATTCTTCTTTTCTATTATCCTATCTATTATTCAAGAAGAAGGAAGTAGGTCATTCCTATAAGAGATATTATTTTTGGCTAGAAGACAAATTAAAAGGTTGTATAAACTCAATCTCTTCTCTTATATATATTTTTTATTATCTTTTGATTTAATTAACCATGCATAGTGGCTAAGTATTTGAAAGAATTACAATGTTGATTGAATAAGGATTACATATTCATGCTTGCTTATTTGATTTGAATTCAATTAGTACATAATTGTGTTTTGTATACTTGACCACCATATGTAACTTGTAAATCGGTTTATTTACAATGAAAGTTAGAATAATTCGGTGGAACTTTAATTGGATTCACTTAAGTAATGAATTCACTTGGAGACAAGGAATTCATCTTAAGGGATTTTTAGTAGTTTTACTTACGTTTCCTTGTCTATCTCTATAATGAACTGAGAGGACTTGTAGACTCTAGACGGGAATATCCTAATCTGACAATGAGAGTTGCTCTTTCGGATTTGTTTAGTATAATGTCATTTATGGTTTTTTCCTATCTCTGTAATACATTGAGAGAGCTTGTAGACTCTATGAGGGAACACTTCTAATTAACAATAAGAGTTTCTTTTAGGAACTTTACTTTAATCTGACAAAAAGAGTTACTTTTAAAGATTATACACACTAATTTCCAATCATTAAGTCAATAATAATTAATTTACATATCTTTATTGATTGTCATTGTAATTCTTCCATGTGTTTTGATAAGAACTTATAGTAATTGTAGTTTTAGTATTAGAGTAGTTATTTTCATTGTAATTCATTTGCTTGATTATTATTGTGATTTTATTTGCCTATCCATCTTAGTACCTATTCGATTAATACAATATTTACCCCGAATTCCATGTGGATCGACACCCTACTTGCTCTATACTAAGTCTTAGAGACTAGGGTATTATAATTTGACCCTCGATCAATTTACTCCAATGCTAAAAAATGAGCAAGAGTATCAATGTGAAGCTCTGGTGGTATCCACACTGAATAATACAAGAAAGGTGGGGGAATACTAAAAGAGGACCCACGTCAAAAATTTTTTTGTTATATTTACTCTAATTCTCTATAAGAGTATAAATATCCAAAGGACCTTTCCAATGGTATCCACACTGAGTAATATAAGAAAGGCAGGGGAATACTTGGATAAAGAAGAAAAGCATAGAAATAATTCAAGGACTATTATGATACTCAGAATTCAATTTGTTTATACTTAAATTCCATGAGTTTTATTTAGCAAATTCTCCCTGAAATTGGGTGTGGAAGTAAGTTCTTCACTTGGTAAAAGACATGCTCTCAACTTAAAATTGTTAATGATGCCTCTGTCCTTTGCAAATGGCAAATAAATGACAGTCGTGAAAATAAAAAATAGTGAGATTCATTAAGTGCATGCTATCTCATGAAAAAGTGATGGATTTTCTCATAAATTCATCATGATTGAAACTAACTTCAACAAGTCTATAGGAATTAAAAATCTAAAAGAAAGTGCACCCAACCTATGAGTTGGTTAATATAGCGGAATTGAAATTAGTCAATCAGTCAACATAGTCAACAAAAATGCTAATTGGTCAATACAAATAATTCAAAGCATTAAACTCAAACAATTAAAGATAAAAATTATGAGCAATTATGGATTGCAGCATCATCAACGAGCAATAAAAGGGTTGTAGTTAATTGAAATCATTAGCAAGAAATGAATGGATTGTAGTTGATTGAAATCAAAGGTGAGCAATGAAAGGATTACAGTCACTTTGTAAGCAATTATGGGTTGCAGCATCATCAGCGAGCAATTATGGACTATAGCATCATCAAAGGTGAGAAATAAAAGGATTGTAGTCAATTTGCAAGCAATTAAGGGTTTCAACTAATCATGAATAATTATAGATTACAACATCATCAATGAGCAATGAAAGGGTTGTAGCTAATCATGAGCAGTTATGGACTGTAGCATCATCAATGAGCAACAAAAGGGTTGTAGCTAATCGTGAGCAATTATAGATTGTAGCATAATCACATAAAAGAAATCAACACTACATGACTAAGTGTAGTGTATTTCAATTCAGACTATACAACCAGGTATAGTCGAGATTGTACAACCGAGTGTAATGTACTTCTTTCATTAAAATCATTCTAACATGAATTTTTAAATCTTTTAATATACTAAACACTACACAATAGTTATGATATTATTGCTAGACATTCCATAGGAGCTATATCATGTTCTCAAATTACAATCACTAGACATCCTATGGGGAATATAGTGAAAATCACGATCACTAGACATTCCACAAGGAATATAGTGAACATCACAATCACTAGATGTCCATGGGGAATATAGTGAAAATCATGATCACTAGACATCGTATAAGGAATATAGCGAAAATCATAATCACTAGATGTCCCACAAGGAATATAGTGAAAATCATAATCACTAGACATCCCATAAGGAATATAATGAAAATCATTATCATTAGACATCCAAAAGGGAATATAGTGCAGTTTACTAGACACTACACATTAGTTATAGTATCATTGCTAGACGTTCCTATTGGGGTTTTGTGATACAAACACAGTGAAAAATTAAAATTTTATCACGTTCCCAAACCTGGATCCATGTAATTCGACTACTTGACTAAATCTAGAGTTTCAAGAATCTCACCAAAATGTAAATGAGGCAAGATTTTCTAGAAGGATAAGAGGAGGTTCACACCAGTGACACCTTACCTCGAGCTTTTTGCTTTAGTTGTTCGGATCAAGACGTCTCCAAAAGGATGCATCCCCTATAGGTATCCACACAAACAACCCTTCACAAAATGAATTGGAGTGTGTGCTAGCAACTTTCTTGATTGTCTCACAAATCAAGAACAAAAGAAAAACTCGATGTTTGTTTTCTAAGAAGAGAGAAAACCCTTTTTGGAGGCAAGGAAAAACTACTATTAAACCCTAGAGAATATAAATATTTATAGACTCCAAATTAGGGTTTCACCTACTAAAAACCTTTTGGTAATTTCCATTTATTACATTCTGATTTTGTTTGAAAAACAAATCAGAAATAATATCTTATTTATTTGTTTATTTAAAATAACATTTATCTTAAATAAATAAATAAATAAATAAAACACTTTAATTATTTATTTCCATAGAGTTTATTTTGGGCTTATTAAACCTATAATTGTTTTGGGCTTGTTCTAAGTGTGTGACCCTATAGATTCACATAATATTGGTAGTGGGCCTAAATCTCTATTTAGGCCTACAAGTCATAAGTGGCCTCTAGCAAGACATTATGACTACCCAAGTCATGTGAAGTCAATAAACTGACATAACCTAATTACAGTGAATTTTATCGTCCTTTTATCATATGATATGTTAATTGAACATAAGGCATAGAATGTCATCCTTATATAGTTCAATATTCTAACTTGATTACAAGTAGACTAAAAATGATAACTCTTTATCAATTCATTTCAGCATGGCCATGCATTTTTCTTCAGTCTATCTTATCAAAGGGCCCATAGATATCTTTCTCATATTAATGAGGGATAAATTCCTTCTAAATCACTCACATTCCTCAAATAACTAATTTCATATCCAACAACATCCTATCTAATCGTCCAGTTAAAGACAATGTTAGAATGTGTCAAAACATAAAATAGCTATGTAGAAATCCATGATGATTTCAAGGTCAAAGGACCAAAATAAAATTACTGTGATGAGAAATACTTATGACAATAATCTATGTAGTATTTTCATAGTGGGCCAATGCAATACATGATCTCTCATCATGTACTTATGAGTTGACTTTATATCTCATATTCATGATTAGTAAAACGTAACCATCAGTCAACTTCATACTAGCCTTAATACTTTAACATTTATATAATTAATAAATGGCTAGGGATAATTAGAATTGAACTCTTATTTTAATCTAAGAGTTTTACTATCAAGTCACATACTTGATGGCCTTAGTAAGAATTAACCATTCATATAATTATCATAAAATCAAATGATAATGAAATACCTCTTTATTAATAAAATAAGAAAGCTAATGCATAATCAAATGTTTGACCTTGTGCATATCACTAACAATCTCCCACTTGCACTAGGCCCAATCAACATCGTATCGAATACCCATGGACCTAGTATGACTCTCATGTTTAGGTTGTGGAAGAGGTTTAGTCAATGGATCAGCAACATTATCATTTGTAGGTACTTTGCATATCTTGACGTCTCCTCTCTTAATGATTTCTTGAATGAGATGATAATGCCTGAGTATGTGTTTGGATCTCTGATGTGATCTGGGCTCCTTAGCTTGGGCTATAGCTCCATTATTGTCATCATACAATTTCACTGGATTTGATATACTAGGAACAACACCTAGTCCAGTTATGAACTTCTTAATCTGAATAGCCTCCTTAGCTGCTTCTGAGGCAGCTATGTACTCAGCTTCTATTGTAGAATCAGCAACAGTGTCTTGCTTGGAACTCCTCCAGCTCACTGCACCTCCATTCAAACAAAACACATATCCGGACTGTGATCGAAAATCATCCTTGTCAGTTTGGAAGTTAGCATCTGTGTAACCATTTACAACTAGCTCATCTTCTTGACCACCATACAGTAAAAATGCATCCTTAGTTCTTCTCAAGTACTTAAGGATATTTTTAACTGCTGTCCAGTGACTTTCACCTGGGTCTGACTGGTAGTTACTCATTGTGCTTAAGGCATATGAAACATCAAGTCGAGTACACAATATTGCTTACATGATAGATCTAATAGCAGAAGCATATGGAATCTTACTCATGCGGTCTCGCTCATCTTGTGTCATAGGACACTGAGTCTTGCTGAGACTAATGCCATGCGATATTGGCAAGAATCCTCTCTTGGAATCTTGCATACTAAACCTGTTTAATACCTTATCAATATAAGTGCTTTGACATAGGCCAATAAGCCTTTTAGATCTATCTCTATAGATCTTGATGCCTAATATATAAGTAGCTTCACCTAAGTCTTTCATTGAGAAACAATTCCCTAACCATGATTTAACATTTTGTAAAATAGGGATATCATTTCCAATGAGTAGTATGTCATCCATATATAGCACTAAAAACACAATAGCACTCCCACTAACTTTCTTGTATACATAAGGTTCATCATCATTTTTAATGAAGCCAAATTCTTTGACTGCTTCATCAAAGTGAAGATTCCAACTCCGAGATGCTTGCTTCAATCCATAAATGGATCTTTGAAGCTTGCATACCTTTCCAGAATTCTCAGGACTAGAAAAACCCTCTGGTTGTGTCATGTACATATCCTTAAGTAAATTTCCATTAAGAAATGTTGTTTTGACATCCATTTTCCATATTTCATAATCATAGTATGAAGCTATGGCAAGGAGAATTTGAATAGATTTTAGCATAGCCACTGGTGAAAAGGTTTCATCATAGTCTATACCATGTGTTTGTTTGAAACCTTTTGCAACCAGTCTTGCCTTAAAGGTATGCACATTACTATCCATGTCAATTTTCTTTTTAAAAACCCATTTGCATCCAATAGTTTTTAAACCATCATTTGGGTCAATTAAGGTCCATACTTGATTATCATACATGGATTGTATTTCTGATCTCATGGTTTTAAGCCATTTCTCAAAGTTAGGACTATTTATGGCCTCCTAATAGGATGTGGGCTCATTTTGATCCACAATTAACACATCATTATCATTGGTTATGAGAAATCCATATCTTATAGGGATTTGACGTGTCCTACCAGACCTCTTTGGGCCTTCTGGTACTTGTGCAGGATCAACAACTACTTGTTGATTCAGCTGTGGTTCCATATTAGGTACAATACTATTTTGTGGGCCTTGAATTTCTTCAAGTTGCATTATGCTCCCACTGGTTCCTTTGGAAATAAACTCTCTTTCCAAGAATATACCATTTCGAGACATAAACACTTTGTTCTCAGATGCATTATAGAAGTAATATCTTTTAGTTTCTTTAGGATATCCCACAAAAAGGCATTTGTCAGATTTTGGTGCTAGTTTATCTAAGATTTGATGCTTCACAAAAGCATCACATCCCCAAATCTTAAGAAAAGACAAACTGGGAGTTTTTCTAGTCCATTTCTCATATGGTGTCTTTTCAACTGCCTCCGATGGAACTCTATTCAAAATGAATGCAACAGTTTCTAAAGCATATCCCTAAAAAGAGATTGGAAGATTAGATTGACTCATCATAGATCAAACCATATCCAATAGAGTCTGATTTCTGCGTTCAGACACACCATTCCATTGTGGTGTACCTAGAGGAGTCAATTGTGAAACAATCCCATAATCTTTAAGATGATCTATAAATTCTTGGTTTATATATTCACCACCTTAATCAGATCTTAGTGTTTTAATATTTTTACCAAGTTGATTTTGTACTTTATTCTTGAAAATGTTGAACTTTTCAAAAGATTCAGATTTATGTTTTATTAGATAGAGATAACCATATCTACTGAAAACCTCCTCTAGTAGTTGAGCTTAATGGTCCACATACATCAGTATGTATTAGGCCCAATAAGTCATTAGCCCTCTCATTCTATCCAGTAAAAGGTGTTTTAGTCATTTTTCCAAGTAAACAAGATTTACATGTATCAAATGATTCATAATCAAATGAATTTAAAAGCCCATTTTGGTGTAACTTTAAAATGTGTTTCTCATTTATATGGCCTAAATGACAATGCCAGAGATAGGTCAAGTTTAAATCATTAGATTTAGACTTCTTTGTATCTATGTTATAGATTGGCATTTCATTAGTGTCTTCAACATCTAAAACATAAAGTCCATTAGTGCGTGGATCATATCCATAGAAAATGTTATCCTGATAAATATTGCATTTATTATTCTTAATAATAAATTCAAACCCTTTCTTGTCCAAACAAGAACAAAAATAATATTCCAATGCATAGTAGGTACATAATAACAATTTTCTAAAGATAAAACAAGTCCACTAGGCAAAGGTAACTCATAAGTTCCTACAGCTAAGGCATCAACTCTTGCTCCATTGCGAACTAGTAGGTACACTTTGCCTTTTGCCAATGATCTACTCCTTTTTAGACCCTGCACATTTGTACAAATGTGAGATCCTGATCCATTATCTAATACCCAAGAATCAGAATCAAAAGTAGATAGATTTAATTCTATAACATGAATACCTAAAGAGTTAGTCTCACCACCCTTTTTCTTCTTCAGATCATCCAAATAGAGCTTGCAATTTCTTTTTTAGTGGCCTAGCTCATTACAGAAAAAGCAAATTCCTTCCTTTGTTTTGGGTTTAGCCTTGTATTTGAGCTTGGGCTTTGGCTTGGGCTTCTAAAAGCCTTTAAAGACCTTGCCCTTGCCCTTTCCAACCCTTTTCATCCCCTTTCCCTTATTGACCATGAGAACATCCTTGGTGCTACTCTTGATGTTCCTTTCAGCAATTTTCAGCATCCCATGCAACTTTGAAACAGTATTCTCCATACTATGCATATTGTAATTCATAATAAAGCTATTATAAACTTCAGGCAAAGATTGGAGAATAATATCCACAGCCAGTTCTTGTTCAATCTTAAGACCAAGCTTGTCCAAGTGATTAAGATGACCCTTCATCTGGAGAACATGAGGATTGACAGAGCTACCAGTAGTCAGCTTATAGGAAAGCAATGCCCTGATGGTATTGAACCTTTCAATTCTGGCTTTCTCTTGGAACATTTCCTTGAGATGGCCTATCATAGTATAAGCCTCTATTTCCATCAGCTGCTTTTGTACCTCAGATTCCATACATCCAAGCATAACACAAGTGACATCATTAGAATCATTAAGATGCTTATTATAAGCATCCCTTTATGCTCTAGGAGCATTGGCAACTGGTCCCTCAGGGATGGGTTGATCAAGGATGTATTCCTTTCTCTCATGCCTAAGAACAATTCTTAGGTTTCTATACCAATCAAGAAAGTTAGTCCCATTGAGCTTATCCTTCTTAAGGATCGATCGTAGTGACATGGTAGATGTAGTGTTTGAAGTCATTTTCTACAACAAATATATGCAACGTCCATTTAGTATTTTATTAAATATGTATGAGGCATAATTAAAAAGTCCCACTAAATTTACTTAAATTAATAACCCTCTAAGTTAAATTTTTTAAAAATTTTAGTGGGCCAAGATCCATATTTCACCATACTCTAAGTGAGCTTTGGCTCATCTCCTAAAATATGGTTATTTAGGTAGACAACTCTTATCAATTACATTTCATGTAACTCTTGGAGGGTATGGGATTTAACATCACATGTCATAGCTAAAAATCCTATCTAATGCCCTAGGTCCAAAACCATTTTGACAACCTAGTTAAGTCAAACCATATTAAATGTTTAGATAACACTATTATCCAACTTGCCTTCCTCAGATAAATTTATATACCCTGCTTTGGCAGGCCCATATATAATAATTTAAGGCTTAACAAGTGTTGAATTTATGGGAGGCATTATAATGACTTAATATTAAATGAGGGTTCATCTTTATTTAATCTTATTTAGTTATTGTTATGTTGTATTGCATGGCATCACATGGCATCACATACATAACAACTAAAATAAATGTGACATAGCATGGCCCAAATCTAAGTTGATATTCATAAGCCAATATGAAGATCAAAGGTCAAACCTAGGTAATATTACAATTACAAATTGAGCCTCTAACTTAGATCTCCATCTTCTACCATAGATCTCCTTCTTTGGTTCCTACCTCGGATCTCCATCCTGGGCCTCCAACTTGAATTGCACCATGGGTCTTGATTTGCATAAATTGTCATAATTTATTCTACACTATTCTAATAAAATAAACACAATAAAATGAAAATGACTCGTAGGCCGTATTTAAAATTACAACCCATAAAAGAAAATTAAATCCAATCACATTGGTCTAAGGGCCATGCTATGCACCATGCATAAAACAACAAACATGTATAACATAATAATCTATTTAGTTAGCAAAGCCAATTATTATGTTAAAAATAAAATAATGTGACAATTCTTTTGGGGTCAGGGGGTAGTGCCCCTTGTGGGGTCCTAGGGGCAGCACCCCTAGTGGGGTTCCAAGGGGCAACACCCCCAGTGGCGGTCCCGCTGACTGTAAACACTTTACCTTAGTTCTTCAATGAATTGCCTTTCAAATTTCTAAACATTAATGAATTTTTATAATCAAATTACTATAAAATCAACTTGTTCAAAAATAGACAAAATGCTCAATTAAAACAGCCACCATGAAACCCTAATTTATGTTAAGGAAGCAACTAACCAATTTTCGTAATCAAATTGCTGAATCAGCTGCTGCCTAAAACAACATCACTTTCTGTAAACAGCTTACAGTCTGAAAAATTATGTTTAAAATAGATAAAAAACAATTTTAGTTTTTCATAAAAACATCTGTGCTAGTAGCTGATTTTGATCACAATCAAAAATCACAATAAAAAGGGCAATAAACATATCAATTCGTATACTTGAACAAATTCGACTTTGCCTGTGCATCAGGTCGCACGGTCGTGTGCAAAATGCACATGGTCATGCTACCTGATTGACGTCGTATCACGCATGGCCATGTGCCAAATGCGCACAGTCGTGCTACCTGCTAGCACAGATTATACTTAGTTCATTTTTTATGAAGCAGCATCCTGTATTCATATAATCAAAAACTGATTTTAGTTTAATCACATTAAACCATTACAAACATTAATCAAACTAATGTTTAATTCCATTTTCAAATTAATTACTAAGAATTGTTATAAAATAAATAAAAAACCTTTTTTTTGATAATTTTTAAAACCCTTTTCAAAATGAACCATAAACCTTAACAGATATCACATATACACAGAATCAATTAATCGAATTACAAGTGGCTTTGATACCACTGTTGGGGTTTCGTGATACAAATACAGTAGAAAATTAAAATTTTATCACGTTCCCAAACTTGGATCTATGTAATTCGACTACTTGACTAAATCTAGAGTTTTAAGAATCTTACCAAAATGTAGAAGAGGTAAGATTTTCTGGAAGGATGAGAGGAGGTTCACACCGGTGATACCTTACCTCGAGCTTTTTGCTTTGGTTGTTTGGATCAAGATGTCTCCAAAAAGATGAGTCCTCTATAGGTATCCACACAAACAGCACTTCATAAAATGAATTGGAGTGTGTGCTAGCAACTTTCTTGATTGTCTCACAAATCAAGAATAAAAGAAAAACTCTATGTTTGTTTTCTAAGAAGAGAGAAAACCCTTTTTGGAGGCAAGGAAAAACTATTATTAAACCCTAGAGAATATAACATATTTATAGACTCCAAATTAGGGTTTCACCTACCAAAAACCTTTTTGGTAATTTCCATTTATTACACTCTGATTTTATTTTAAAAACAAATCAGAAATAATATCTTATTTATTTGTTTATTTAAAATAACATTTATCCTAAATAAATAAATAAATAAAACACTTTAATGATTTATTTCCATAGAGTTTATTTTGGGCTTATTAAACCTATAATCTTTTTGGGCTTGTTCTAAGTGTGTGACCCTGTAGGTTCACATAACATTGGCAGTGGACCTAAATCTCTATTTAGGCCTTCAAGTCATAAGTGACCTCTAGCAAGACATTATGACTACCCAAGTCATGTGAAGTCAATAATCTGACATAACCTAATTATAGTGAATTTTATCATCCCTTTATCACATGATATCTTAATTGAACATAAGGCATAGAATGTCATTCTTATATAGTTCATCATTCTGACTTGATTCCAAGTAGACTGAAAATGATAACTCTTTATCAATTCATTTCAGCATGGCCATCCATTTTCCTTTAGTCTATCTCATCAAGGGGCCCATAGATATCTTTCTTATATTAATAAAGGATAAATTCCTTCTAAATCACTCACATTCCTCACATAACTAATTTCATATCTAACAACATCCTATCCAATCGTCCAGTTAAAGACAATGTCAGAATGTGTCAAAATATAAAATAGCTATGTAGAAATCCATGATGATTTCAAGGTCAAAGGACCGAAATAAAATTACTGTGATGAGAAATACTTATGAAAATATTCTATGTAGTATTCTCATAGTGGGTCAATCCAGTACATGATCTCTCATCATGTACCTATGAGTTGACTTAATATCTCATATTCATGATTAGTAAAACATAACCATCAGTCAACATCATACTAGCCTTAATATTTTAACATTTATATAATTAATAAATGGCTAGGGATAATTAGAATAAAACTCTTATTTTAATCTAAGGGTTTTATTATCAAGTCACATACTTGATCGCCTTAGTAAGAATTAACCATTCATATAATTATCATAAAATCAAATGATAATGAAATACCTCTTTATTAATAAAATAAGAAAGTCAATGCATAATCAAATGATTGACCTAGTGCATATCACTAACAGTTCCATGGGAATTATAGCACATTTTTCAAATCATAAATCACTAAACATTCCATAAGGAATATAGCAAGAATCATTGCATTTATTTCATTAAAATGTCATACACTCATTTCGTTAAAACATCATATTGGGAATATAACAAAATCTATTATCACTAGACATCCCAAAGGGAATATACTGTAGTCCACCATACACTACACAGTAGTGATGATATTATTGCTAGACGTTCCACAGGAACTATAACATGTTTTTAGATCACGAGTAGTTAAACGTCCCAAGGGGAATATAGCAAAATTCATAAGTTTCACTAGATGTTGCATAGGAAATATAGTGAAATATATTAAATAGAGCATCTTGCTTAAAATTGCTCAATAATTTAAGCATCAATACGTCAATTAAGATATAATGAAGTACCCTAATTCTTTCTTTTGAAATTGTGTGCTATTATTGCTTTGCCGTAATTTGTCAAGCAAACAACGACAAAGGGGGGCAACTATAAGCACCTAATTTTGGGATGCAATTGTGTAAGCATTCAACGAAAGCCCCTATGATGAAAATCTAATTAAGAACTGATCTATGGTGTTGAGTTTCATGATTTAAAAGACTACATTGTAATGTTTTATGGATTTAATTACAAAATTGATTTTTTTTAGGGATTTGATTGCAACCATTAGAAACTTTTGAGGACTTTTTCATAATTTAAAAAAATTAATATTGGTCGACCAATATTTAATGTCGACCGACATTGTGTAATGCTGATCAGCATTACAAAATGTTGACCAGTATTATGTAATGCCGATCGACATTACATAATGTCGGTCAACATTAGGCAATACTAGTCGGCATTACATAATGTCAGTCGGCATTATGGATGAAAATCAGCATTCTAGAATGCCAATTTTTGTGCATTTTTTTACGCTAATGTTATCATTTATCATTTTTTTCATTGGTCAAAATTTTTAGCTTTTCTAAATCTTATCGCTTATCATCTCATTATCCTGAGTTTGAAAATTCAAAACTAAAATGCAAACTAGTCTGCTAATCGCTCCCAGCTATCACACAACTTCCTATGTGATCACAAGAACTGAATGATTGGGTCTGGCTTTAAAAGTCATAAGGGAAGGTTGTGAGTGTTAGTGATATGCACTAGGTTAATCATTTGATTATGCATTTACTTTCTTATTTTCTTAATAAAATGGTATTTTATTATCATTTGATTTTATGATAATTATATGAATGGTTAATTCTTACTAAGACCAGCAAGTATGTGACTTGATAGTAAAACCCTTAAATTAAAATAAGAGTTCTATTCTAATTATCCCTAGCCATTTATTAATTATATAAATCTTAAATTATTAAGGCTAGTATGATGTTGACTGATGGTTATATTTTACTAATCATGAATATGAGATATTAAGTCAACTCATAGGTACATGATGAGAGATCATGTACTGGATTGACCCACTATAAGACTACTTCATAAAATATTATCATAAGTATTTCTCATCATAGTAATTTTATTTAAATCCTTTGACCTTAAAATCATAATGGATTTCTACATAGCTATTTTATGTTTTGACACATTCTAACATTATCTTTAACCGGACGATTAGATAGGATGTTGTTGGATATGAAATTAGTTATGTGAGGAATGTGAGTGATTTAGAAGGAATTTATCCCTCATTAATGCGAGAAAGATATTTATAGGCCCATTGATGAAATAGACTGAAGAAAAATGCATGGCCATGCTAAAATGAATTGACAAAGAGTTATCATTTTCAGTCTACTTGGAATCAAGTCATAATATTGAACTATATAAGAATGACATTCGATGCCTTATGTTCAATTAAGATATCATGTGATAAAGGGGCAATAAAATTCATTGTAATTAGTTTATGTCGGATTATTGACTTCACATGACTTGGGTAGTCATAATGTCTTGCTAGAGGCCACTTATGACTTGTAGGCCTAAATAGAGATTTAGGCCCACTGTCAATGTTATGTGAACCTACAGGGTCACACACTTAGAACAAAGCCCAAAATGATTATATGTTTAATAAGCCTAAAATAAACTCTATGGAAATAAATTATTAAAGTGTTTTATTTATTTGTTTATTTATTTAAGATAAATGTTATTTTAAATAAATAAACAAATAAGATATTATTTCTGATTTGTTTTAAAAAAAAAATCATAATATAATAGGAAATTACTAAAAAGGTCATTGGTAGGTGAAACCCTAATTTGGAGTCTATAAATATGTTATATTCTCTAGGGTTTAAAAAATAGTTTTGTTTTCCCTACCTCTAAAAACAGTTTTCTCTCTTCCTAAAAAACAAACATAGAGTTTTTTCTTTTGTTCTTGATTTGTGAGAAAATCAAGAAGGTTGCTAGTACACACTCCAATTAATTTTGTGAAGGGCTATTCGTGTGGATACCTATAGAGGACGCATCCTTTTGAAGACGTCTTGATCCGAACAACCAAAGTAAAAAGCTCGAGGTAAGGTGTCACCGGTGTGAACCTCCTCTCATCCTTCCAGAAAATCTTGCCTCTTCTACATCTTCGTGAGATTCTTGAAATCCTAGATTTAATCAAGTAGTCAAATTACATGGATCCAGGTTTGGGAACGTGATAAATTTTTAATTTTTTCGCTGCGTTTGTATCACGGAACCCCAACAGTGGTATCAAAGCCACTTGTAATTCAATTAATTGATTCTGTGTATATGTGATATATGTTAGGGTTTATGATTCATTTTGACAAAGGTTTTCAAAATTATCAAAAAAAGATTTTTGATTTGTTTTGTGACAATTTTTAGTAATCAATTTGAAAACGGAATTAAACATTAATTTGATTAATGTTTGTAATGGTTTAATGTGATTAAACTAAAAGATGTTTTTCATTTTATGAATATAGGATGTTGTATTCATGAAAAATGAATTCAGTATAATCTGTACTAGCAGGTAGCACGGCCATGCACATTTGGCACACGACCGTGTGTGATACAACGTCAATAAGGTAGCATAGCCATGCACATTTTGCACACGACCATGCGACCTGATGTATAGGCAAAGTCTAATTTGTACAAGTATACGAATTGATCTATTTATTACCCTTTTTATTGTGATTTTTGATTATGATCAAAATCAGCTACTAGCACATATGTTTTTATGAAACACTAAAAATTTTTTTTGATATGTTTTGAACAAAATTTTTAGACTATAAGCTATTTACAAAAGGTGATGTTATTTTAGGAAGAAGCTAATTCAGTAATTTGATTACGAAAATTGGTTGGTTGCTTCCTTGACACAAATTAGGGTTCCATAGTGGCTGTTTTCATTTAGCGTTTTGTCTATTTTTCAACAAGTTGATTTTATAGTAATTTGATTATGAAAATTCATTAATGTTAAAAAATTTGAAAGGAAATTCACCGAAGAACTAAGGTAAAATGTTTACCAGTCAGCGGGACCACCACCTGGGGCGCTGCCTCCGAACCCTGGCAGGGGCACTGCCCCTTGGACCCCCACTAGTGGCACTGCCCTTAAGACCCTGCAAGGGCCACTGCCCCTTGACCTTGAAAGAATTGTCATATTATTTTATTTTTTAACATAATAATTAGATTTGCTAACTAAATAGATTATTATGTTATACATGTTTGTTATTTTTATGCATGGTGCATAGCATGGCCTTTAGACCAATATGATTGGATTTAATTTTTTATGGGTTGTAATTTTAAATATGACCTGCGAGTTGTTTTTGTTTTGTTGTATTTATTTTATTAGACTAGTGTAGAATAAATTACAATAATTTATGTAAATCAAGACCCGTGGTGCAATTCAAGTTGGAGGCCCAGGATGGAGATCCAAGGTGGGAACCAAAGAAGGAGATCCATGGTAGAAGATGGAGATCCAAGTTGGAGGCTCAATTTGTAATTTTAATATTACCTAGGTTTGACCTTTGATCTTCATATTGGCTTATGAAGATCAACTTAGATTTGGGCCATGCTATGTCACATTTATTTTAGTTGTTATGTATATGATGCCATATGATGCCATGCAATACAACATAACAACAACTAAATAAGATTAAATAAAGACGAACCCTCATTTAATATTAAGTCATTATAATGCCTCCCATAAATTTAACACTTGTCAAGCCTTAGATTATTATATATGGGCATGCCAAAGTAGGGTGTATAAATTTATCTGAGGAAGGCAAGTTGGATAATGGTGCTATCCAAACATTTGATATGGTTTGACTTAACTAGGTTATCAAAATGGTTTTGGACCTAGGGCATTAGATGGGATTTTTAACTATGACATATGATGTCAAATCCTATACCATCCAAGAGTTACATGAGATATAATTGATAAGAGTTGTCTACCTAAATAACCATATTTTAGGCGATGAGCTAACGCTCACTTAGAGTATGGTGAAATATGGATCTTGGCCCACTAAAATTTATAAAATTAATTTAGAGGGTTATTGATTTAAGTAAACTTAGTAGGAGTTTTTAATTATGCCTCATACATATTTAATAAAATACTGAATGGACTTTGCACATATTTGTTGTAGAAAATGACTTCAAACACTACATCTACCATGTCGCTATGATCGATCCTTGAGAAGGATAAGCTCAATGGGACTAACTTTCTTGACTGGTACAGAAACCTAAGAATTGTTCTTTGGCATGAGAGAAAGGAAATACATCCTTGATCAACCTATCCTTGAGGAACCAGCTGCTAATGCTCCTAGAGCATAAAAGGATGCTTATAATAAGCATCTCAATGATTCTAATGATGTCACTTGTGTTATGCTTGGATGTATGGAGTTTGAGCTATAAAAGCAGCTGATGGAATTGGAGGCTTGTACTATGATAGGCCATCTCAAGGAAATATTCCAAGAGAAAGCTAGAATTGAAAGGTTCAATACCATCAGGGCATTACTTTTCTGCAAGCTGACTACTGGCGGCTCTGTCAGTCCTCATGTTCTTAAGATGAAGGGTCATCTTGATCACTTGGAAAAGCTTAGTCTCAAGATTGAATAAGAACTAGCTGTGGATATAATTCTCCAATCTTTGCCTGAAGCTTATGATAGCTTCGTTATGAATTACAATATGCAGAGTATGAAGAAGACTGTTTTAGAGTTGCATGGGATGCTGAAAATTGTTGAAAGGAACATCAAGAGTAACACCAAGGATGTTCTCATGGTCAATAAGGGAAAGGGGATGAAAAGGGTTTAAAAGGGCAAGGGCAAGGTCTTTAAAGGCTTTTAGAAGCCCAAGCCAAATCCTAAGCCCAAAACAAACGAAGGAATTTGCTTTTTTTGTAATGAACCAGGCCATTGGAAAATAAATTACAAGCTCTATTTGGATGATCTGAAGAAGAAAAAGGGTGGTGAGACTACCTCTTCAGGTATTCAAGTTATAGAATTAAATCTACCTACTTTTGATTCTGATTCTTAGGTATTAGATATTGGATTAGGATCTCACATTTGTATAAATGTGCAGGGTCTAAAAAGGAGTAGATCATTGGTAAGAGGTGAAGTGTACCTATGAGTTTGCAATGGAGCAAGAGTTGCTATTTTAGCTGTAGGAACTTATGAGTTACCTTTGCCTAGTGGACTTGTTTTACCTTTAGAAAATTGTTATTATGTACCTACTATGCGTAGAATATTATTTCTATTTCTTGTGTAGACAAGAAAGGGTTTGAATTTATTATTAAGAATAATAAATGCAATATTTATCAGGATAACATTTTCTATGGATATGCTCCATGCACTAGTGGAATTTATATTTTAGATGCTAAAGACACTAATGAAATGCCAATCTATAACATAGATATAAAGAAGTTTAAATCTAATGATTTAAACTCGACCTATCTCTAGCATTGTCGTTTAGGCCATATAAATAAGAAACACATTTTAAAGTTACACCAAAATGGCCTTTTAAATTCATTTGATTATGAATCATTTGATACATGTGAATCTTGTTTAGTAGGAAAAATGACTAAAAAACCTTTTACTAGATAGAGTGAGAGGGTTGATGACTTATTGGGCCTAATACAGTCTGATGTATATGGACCATTATGCTCAACTGCTATAAGAGGTTTTCAGTACTTCATAACTTTCACAGATGATTTCAGTAGATATGGTTATCTATATCTAATGAAATATAAATTTGAATCTTTTGAAAAGTTCAAAATTCTCAAGAATGAAGTAAAAAATCAACTTGGTAAAAATATTAAAACACTAAGATCTGATCGAGGTGGTGAATATTTAAACCAATAATTTGTAGATCATCTTAGAGATTGTGGGATTGTTTCACAATTGACTCCTCCAAGTACACCACAATGGAATGGTGTGTCTGAACGTAGGAATCAGACTCTATTAGATATGGTTCAATCTATGATGAGTCAATCTGATCTTCCAATCTCTTTTTGGGGATATGCTTTAGAAACTACAACATTCATTTTGAATAGAGTTCCATCAAAGGCAGTTGAAAAGACACCGTATGAGAAATGGACTGGAAAAACTCCCAGTTTGTCTTTTCTTAAGATTTGGGGATGTGATGCTTTTGTGAAGTTTCAAATCTCAGATAAACTAGCACCCAAATCTAACAAATGCCTTTTTATAGGATATCCTAAAGAAACTAATGGATATTACTTTTACAATGCATATGAGAACAAAGTGTTTGTGTCTCAAAATAGTATATTCTTAGGAAGAGAGTTTATTTCCAAAGGAACCAGTGGGAGCATAGTGCAACTTGAAGAAATTCAAGGCCCAAGGAGCATTGTACCTGATATGGAACTGTAGCTGAATCAACAAGTAGTTGTTAAGCTTGCACAAGTACTAGAAGGCCTAAGGAGGTACGGTAGGACACGTAAAATCCCCATGAGATATGGATTTCTCATAACTGGTGATAAAGATGTGTTAATTGTGGATCAAAATGAGCCCACATTCAATCAGGAGACCATAAATAGTCTTGACTCTGAGAAATGGCTTGAAGCCATGAGATCAGAAATGCAATCCATGTATGATAATCAAGTATAGACCTTGATTGACTCAAATGATGGTTTAAAAACCATTGGGTGCAAATGGGTTTTCAAAAGGAAAATCGACATGGATGGCAATGTGCATACCTTTAAGGCAAGACTGGTTACAAAATGTTTCAAACAAACACATGGTATAGACTATGATGAAACGTTTTCACCAGTGGCTATGCGAAAATCTATTCAAATTCTCCTTGCCATTGCTGCATACTATGATTATGAAATATGGCAAATGGACATTAAAACAACATTTCTTAATGGAAACTTACTTAAGGATGTGTACATGATGCAACCAGAGGGTTTTATTAGTCTTGAGAATTTTGGAAAGGTATATAAGCTTTAAAGATCCATTTATGGATTGAAGCAAGCATCTCGGAGTTGGAATCTTCGTTTTGATGAAGCAGTCAAAGAATTTGGCTTCATTAAAAATGATGATGAACCTCATGTATATAGGAAAGTTAGTGGGAGTGCTATTGTGTTTTTAGTGCTATATGTGGATGACATACTACTCATTAGAAATGATATCCCTATTTTACAAAATGTTAAATCATGGTTAGGGAATTGTTTTGTCAATGAAAGACTTAGGTGAAGCAGCTTATATATTAGGCATTAAGATTTATAGAGATAGATCTAAAAGGCTTATTGGCCTAAGTCAAGGCCCTTATATTGATAAGGTATTGAACAAGTTTAGTATACAAGATTCCAAGAGAGGATTCTTACCAATATTGTATGGCATTAGTCTCAGCAAGACTCAGTGTCCTATGACACAAGATGAGCGAGACCACATGAGTAAGATTCCATATGCTTTTGCTATTGGATCTATCATATATGCAATGTTGTGTACTCGATCTGATGTTTCATATGCCTTAAGCACAATGAGCAGATACCAGTCAGACCTAGGTGAAAGTCACTGGACAATAGTTAAAAATATCCTTAAGTACTTGAGAAGAACTAAGGATGCATTGTTATTATATGGTGGTCAGGAAGATGAGCTAGTTGTAAATGGTTACACAGATGCCAGCTTCCAAACTGACAAGGATGATTTTTTATCACAGTCGGGATATGTGTTATGTTTGAATGAAGGTGCAGTGACCTGGAGGAGTTCCAAGCAAGATAATGTTGCTAATTCTCTAACAGAAGCTGAGTACATAGCTGCTTCAAAAGTAGCTAAGGAGGCTATTTGGATTAAGAAGTTCATAACTAGACTAGGTGTTGTTCCTAGTATATCAGATCCAGTGAACTTGTATTGTGACAATAATAGAGCTATAGCCCAAGCTAAGGAGCCCAGATCACATCAGATATCCAAACATATACTCAGGCGTTATCATCTCATTCGAGAAATCATTAAGAGAGGAGACGTCAAAATATACAGAGTACCTACAAATGATAATGTTGCTGATCCACTGACTAAGCCTCTTCCACAGCCTAAACATGATAGTCATACTAGGTCCATGGGTATTCGATACGATGTTGATTAGGCCTAGTGCAAGTGGGAGATTGTTAGTGATATGCACTAGGTCAATCATTTGATTATGCATTGACTTTCTTATTTTATTGACAAAGAGGTATTTCATTATCATTTGATTTTATGATAATCATATGAATGGTTAATTCTTATTAAGGCGATCAAGTATGTGACTTGATAGTAAAACCCTTAGATTAAAATAAGAGTTCTATTCTAATTATCCCTAGCCATTTATTAATTATATAAATGTTAAATTATTAAGGCTAGTATGATGTTAACTGATGGTTATGTTTTACTAATCATGAATATAAGATATTAAGTCAACTCATAGGTACATGATGAGAGATCATGTATTGGATTGACCCACTATGAGAATACTGCATAGAATATTATCATAAGTATTTCTCATCACAGTAATTTTATTTCGGTCCTTTGACCTTGAAATCATCATGGATTTCTACATAGCTATTTTATGTTTTCACACATTCTAATGTTGTCTTTAACCAGACGATAGGATAGGATGTTGTTGGATATGAAATTAGTTATGTGAGGAATGTGAGTGATTTAAAAGGAATTTATCCCTCATTAATACGAGAAAGATATCTATAGGACCCTTGATGAAATAGATTGAAGGAAAATGCATGGCCATGCTGAAATGAATTAATAAAGAGTTATCATTTTCAGTCTACTTGGAATCAAGTCATAATATTGAACTATATAAGGATGACATTCTATGCCTTATGTTCAATTAAGATATCATGTGATAAAGGGACGATGACATTCACTGTAATTAAGTTATGTCGAATTATTGACTTCACATGACTTGGGTAGTCATAATGTCTTACTAAAGGCCACTTATGACTTATAGGCCTAAATAGAGATTTAGGCCCACTGCCAATGTTATGTGAACCTACAGGGTCACACACTTAGAACAAGCCCAAAACGATTATGGGTTTAATAAGCCCAAAATAAACTCTATGGAAATAACTAATTAAAGCATTTTATTTATTTATTTATTTGTTTATTTATTTAAGATAAATGTTATTTTAAATAAATAAATAAATAAGATATTATTTCTAATTTTTTTTAAAACAAAATCAGAATATAATGGGAATTACCAAAAAGGTCATTGGTAGGTGAAACCCTAATTTGGAGTCTATAAATATGTTATATTCTCTAGGGTTTAAAAAATAGGTTTGTTTTCCCTACCTCTAAAAACTATTTTCTCTCTTCCTAGAAAACAAACATAGAGTTTTTTCTTTTGTTCTTGATTTGTGAGACAATCAAGAAGGTTGCTGCACACACTCCAATTCATTTTGTGAAGGGCTGTTCATGTGGATACCTATAGAGGATGCATCCTTTTGGAGACGTCTTGATATGAACAACCAAAGCAAAAAGCTCAAGGTAAGGTGTCACCAGTGTGAACCTCCTCTCATCCTTCCAGAAAATCTTGCCTCTTCTACGTCTTGGTGAGATTCTTGAAATCCTGGATTTAATCAAGTAGTCAAATTACATGGATCCAGGTTTGGGGATGTGATAAATTTTTAATTTTTCCACTACGTTTGTATCACAAAACCTCAACAGTGAGGGTGCTAGCTAGAGAGCGAGAAAAAAAAAAGAAGAAAAAGGTGGAGAGAGTATGTGAAAAGAAAAGTTGTGTAGAAACCCTAAAAAAAGAGCTTCAAAAAAACTAGAGAAAAAAAAAACCCTAATTAGCTACTACAAAAAAAAAACCACGATCTTTGCTTTTAAGGTCTAGAGAATCAAGAAAAAACAACAACCTTCATCTCAAAATAATGACAATCTCAATCTAAGCGGCATTCAAATAGCATTTGCACAACATCTTCTACTTATTTCTTTTCTCTTTTCTTTTTTATTTTTTATTTGATTTCTTTATTTGATTTTTGATTCATTCATTACTGATTAATTTTTATGTTTTTTTTATTTTTTTATTGATGTTTTGTGGTACTCTAGAGATGAGGTTGAAATGAAATTTTGATAGTGATTACATTGAAGAATCCATGGGATGCCATGGATTAAGATTTGTAAAACTCATGTAGAATTTATGATTTATGATTTTTGCATTCTTTTAATTTTTTTTTGTTTTGGGTTATAATTAAATTAATTTTAATTTCTGTACAGTTTGTTGTAATAGCCCCAATAATGGGAAATAATGAATATTGTTTAATTTTTGGCACTATTAATATTAATTAGTAAATTAGGTTAATTTGGTAAACCCTAATTAAAATCAATGGAGGCAATAGGTTAATTTAGGTTGCATGTTAATTAAAATTAGGGTTTTTTTAGAAGAAATAATCTATTTTCTTGTTTGATATTTTTTTTATGTTTTTGGACTTTTTTTTTTGTATGATTTGGGCCCTAAGCCCATATTAGGATCCAAACCCACTAAATAAAAATAGGCTTAAAGATGGTTTAGATTAACTAACTAAAATCAACTTAGGCCCATTAGGTTAATTTAGACTTAGGCCCATTTTTTAGGTTGACTAAAATTAATTTAGACATACCTCAACCCATTAATTTCATTTCTTTTAAAATAAATAGATTTAGGATCACACCATTTAATTAAAATCAGGTTGGAATTAGGCCCACTAATTAATTCCTTTCTTTAAGAATTTGTAGACTATGGGGCCATTTTTAGTTGAAATTAAAATGAATAGACTTAGGCTCACTTATTAATGTTGAGAGTTAGATTTATATACCCTAGTCTCTAGGACTTAGTATTGGGTCAATCTTGTATTCACCATATAGATACATAAATGGATATGTAAATAAACTAGAATAATAATAATGACTAAAATAAATAATGAAACCTAAACACTAACTAATTGCTAAAATATTCAAACAAGTTATAACAATGTGTATATATGTATATATATATATATATATATATATATATATATATATATATATATATATATATATATATATATAGGAGAATCACAAATCAAAATCAAACAAGAACTTTAAACATAATTATCATAAAACATATTGATTGGAAATTAGTCTATAATCTATATATATATATATCTAGGAGAATCACAAATCAAAATCAAACAAGAACTTTAAACATAATTATCATAAAACATATTGATTGGAAATTAGTCTATAATCTTTAAAAGCAACTCTCGCTATTAATTAAAGGTGTTTCCTCTTAGAGTCTACATTCATTATCATGGCAATGCAGAGATAAGAGAAAATCATAAAACATAAGAGCAAAAAGGGTGTCGAACACTTGGGAATTGGGTCAATCTTGTATTCACCATATAGATACATAAATGGATATGTAAATAAACTAGAATAATAATAATGACTAAAATAAATAATGAAACCTAAACACTAACTAATTGCTAAAATATTCAAACAAGTTATAACAATGTATATATATATGTATATATATATACATTGTTATAACTTGTTAATAATGACTAAAATAAATAATGAAACCTAAACACTAACTAATTGCTAAAATATTCAAACAAGTTATAACAATGTATATATATATGTATATATATATACATTGCTATAACTTGTTTGAATATTTTAGCAATTAGTTAGTGTTTAGGTTTCATTATTTATTTTAGTCATTATTATTATTCTAGTTTATTTACATATCCATTTATGTATCTATATGGTGAATACAAGATTGACCTAATTCCCAAGTGTTCGACACCCTTTTTGCTCTTATGTTTTATGATTTTCTCTTATCTCTGCATTGCCATGATAATGAATGTAGACTCTAAGAGGAAACACCTTTAATTGATAACGAGAGTTGCTTTTAAAGATTATAGACTAATTTCCAATCAATATGTTTTATGATAATTATGTTTAAAGTTCTTGTTTGATTTTGATTTGTGATTCTCCTATATATATATATATATATATATATATATATATATATATATATATATAGATTATAGACTAATTTCCAATCAATATGTTTTATGATAATTATGTTTAAAGTTCTTGTTTGATTTTGATTTATGATTCTCCTATATATATATATATATATATATATATATATACACATTGTTATAACTTGTTTGAATATTTTAGCAATTAGTTAGTGTTTAGGTTTCATTATTTATTTTAGTCATTATTATTATTCTAGTTTATTTATACATATATATATATATATATATAGGAGAATCACAAATCAAAATCAAACAAGAACTTTAAACATAATTATCATAAAACATATTGATTGAAAATTAGTCTATAATCTTTAAAAGCAACTCTCGCTATCAATTAAAGGTGTTTCCTCTTAGAGTCTACATTCATTATCATGGCAATGCAGAGATAAGAGAAAATCATAAAACATATTATACTAATTCTATTTCCCTTAAGATGAATCCCTTATCTCCAAGTCAAATTCTGTTCTTATGTAATCTCAAATACGTTCCACCAAAATACTCCATTTCTCATTGTAAATAATTTGATTAACAAGTTATATATGGTGATCAAACATACATAATGCAAATTGCACTAATTGAAATTAAATCATGAATAATGTAAGATAAAAATGTAGTTCTTATTTAATTCATCATTGTAATTGCCATACAAAGACTTAGCCTAGATACACGATTAAGAAGCAACAAAAGAAACCAAGTTCAACATAGAAAGAAAGATAAAGAGAGAAAGAATTGAATAAGTAAAAGTCCCTTCTATGTCTTCTAAAGAATTCTTGATTTAGGATGATCTTCTCTTGCACTTGGCTTTGTCTTCTTCAAGTGTTTCTTATAATGACTCTTAAAACTAAAAGATAATAATTGTAGTTCTAAAAAAAATATTATAATTCATATGTCTGTATGTTTTATTCTAGAAATTATGCATATATAGAGCTCAGAAACTATTGGAAGTGACTAGAATATGGTTGGACTTGGAAAGGCACCACTTGACATCAAAAGTCACATCCCTATGCAGATTATGTAACTTCAAAGGAATTTCTATCCATCTAGATGACTTTATCTCTAGAAAGTTCCTTTAATAAAATTTTATGTTATTATGTTATATTTCTATAGAAACTAAAATCACCTAATTTGGATGTTTGTATATGGAGTTATGGCTAAAATACTATAACTGCTCAAACTAAGAAAAGTTGCAACTCTTCAACAAGGCACGATTGTGACAACTCGTCACAAAGACTCTCGGTGATGACTCGTGCCCTTGGTGACAATTCATAAACCTTCTTGATGATCCAAGATTGACTACTTTTGCTTTCTAGCTTGTTCCAATTAACTCCAAATGTCTTCTAAATGTCATTTGAGCCTTAAATCATGCATAAAACTTACAAAGTGAGTCCTAATGATAAAATAAGTAAAAACATCAATTCAATAACCAAAAAACACATAAAACATAATGAAATGAAATTAAAATAAACCTTAAATAGCCTAAATAACTATGCACATTTTCATTATATCAAACTCCCCTACACTTAGACCTTGCTTGCCCTTAAGTAAGAAAAGATCTAGTATAGAAAAGTACATAAAATTTTCATCTCTTCCAAAGAAAATGTACTTATCTTGTCAATTCATCTCAATAATGAAAGAGGTTATAAGAGATAGTTGATAAATGAAACTTCAATGCTCCACAATAATAAAATAAGCAAGTTTCATAGCATAAGTAATAAATTCACCAATTTATCTCAATTTACTAAGAATAAAATTAGGAACACAAAGTCAAAGTTCTAACCAAACTACTTAACCAAAATAGTTATTCTCTAAACTTATGATTTCCAAGAAGCAAAAATAACCTTGAGATAATATTAAGCACACACATGAACTCACTCTTCTTATGGCATTTTTAAACATTTTATTCAATAATATATTTTTTGGACGTATTCTTTCCGAATGAATATGACTAAGGAGCATACTCAATGACACATAACTTACTTGAAATACATCTACTTATGATGTTGCTCATTTCTTTCTAAATGAATGTAACTAAGGAGCATACTCAATTACACACAACTTACTCAAAATGCAAACTTCAAAAGCATTTGGTTTTCTTTTTTTTTTTTTTTAATCTTGTCCTCATCCATCATTGAAAAGTGAGTTTCATGAGTATTATGTCTATAATTTCCCTAAGGTTACTCAAAATTCTAAGAAAACCTAAGCTTTAGCCTTAAGCATAGTTAGCAAGTTAACTAAATATTCTTTAGATCTTAAAAATAATAAAAAGAGATAAAAAGGAAAATTGATAACCTATACTAGATGAAAGTTTCAACTTCTATTAATAGAGCATAAAAAATCTAATTATCAACATTAATTATTAACCTCAATCAAAATCAATGAACTAAAAAGAACAACTACTTATTAAATATAAGAAGAGAATGAATAATATAAATGCAAAATAGCACTAACAATACCCTAAATGCAAAATGCAACCATGACATAACATATAAATGCAAAACACACAACACACATAAAATATATAAACAATATACTATTAATATACTACTAATATACTACTAATATCCCACTAATATCCTACTAATATCCCTTCCTCCATACTTAAAACCATGCATTGTCCTCAATGTAATAAAAATAAAGCAAGGAAAAGGATAAAAGTACTCCCTTAATCATCCGTAGGGGTAGGAGGTGGAGGCTTGATCGGATAGCCAAAGTTTGCAAAAAATTGATTCAATTTATACTCCATTTTGCATTGCTGATGAGTAAGTTATTGGTTTTGAAACCCCATCTCATTAAGCTGATGCTGCATAGCAATCTACATATCCAATATTTGATCCCAAATAGGAGGATAGGCACTTGAGGATCCACTGGTGGTACTTTGAATTGGATAAGTGAGTAGAGGAACATCATTGAATGGTGTATATTAGGGAAGTTCCTCCTCTGGATCACTCTCCTTGACAGATTCTGCATAGTGTTGCTCCTCAGTTGGTGGTGGTCCTTCAATTCCTCTTCAATAATAATGGGAATAGGGAGGAATCAAATGGAATGCAACATACACTACTTCTCCTCTCATAAAAGCTTGCTTAGTAAAATAAGAATGTTCAACAAAATGAGTATAGTTAGCAAGGTTAACATTCAAAGCCTTTGCAATAATGGTAATCAGATGTCCATGAGTCAAAGGTGCATCCTTACGGGAAGCTTAAGCTAAAAATTGATTAAACACCTAATAAGTCCAACACACTTCTTTTTATTGTGAATACACCACATTAAAAACAATTCTTGTATAGAAACTCTATTGAATTCAGTTTATGAAACATAACACATGCAAGAACTTTATGTAGCAACTAATGTTTCAAGTCCTTAATAAATATAGCCTTGCCTTTCTTAGAGTCAAATGGTGTGTGCAAACCAATTAAAAACATCTAGAATTCATTCAACCTAAAAGAATGATGGGGTATCGTATAACCTATCTCTTTTGAAACCAAAGACACGATTCATTAAAGTGTAAGTATGTTGATGTTTCTTCCTTTGCATGCAAAATTCCAAAATTTGTGAATTTTTATCATTAACATTGAAAGTAGTATAAAATTTGGTAGTTAATTCCACATTGGTATCTTCATGCATAGAAATAAATTTCTTAAGCCCACATTGAGTCAACAATTGATCAAAAGATTCAAGCATACCCACATCATTCAAAAGAGAGTTAGGAATGCACTTACAACCCAAGATTTCCCTAAACTTGATTATTATGAACTTGGCACCTTCTTCATATGTAAGGATTGGAAACTTGGCTTTATAAGTTATGGAAAGATCTTCCTCCTCTTGATGTGTTTCTTTAATGTGTGGCCTCTTAGAAGATGATCTTCTAGTCTTACCCATAGTGATAGTCTTGCTCCAATGAATTGGAAATGCAGAGATATGTAAGAAATGAAAATGGAAAAATAAAACAAAGATGATAAAAAGAGTGAGGTGGTTTAGTTAGGGTTGATTTAGAGAATAGATTAAGAGAAAGTCTAAGTATATAAGGAATGAAAGAATAGGAAATAATGGAAGAGAGTGTAAGTAAGTGTAAATTCGTTTGGATATGAAGACATGTGAGATTGGGTGGTCAAAAGGTTGTATTTATATATGTAATAGGGGTGTAAGATGTAAGGGTAGAAGAGATAGTGAAAGCGTGTGTAAGGGTTGGTGAAAAGGTATGTCTATTCTTGGAAAAGAAATAACCTTTCAATTATAAAATTGTTCTTAGTTAAGGAATAAAGAGAACAAAACAAATAAATGAACAATAGAAGAAATGTAATACATATATATATATATATATATATATATATATATATATATATATATATATATATATATATATATATATATATATATATAATGAAACTAAGCTATTATAAGTATAAATATATGATAATGCAATTTTAGGTAGGATAAATGTGGGTGTACGAGTCGTCAATGTGGTGACGATTTGTCACCTAAAATCTCTGTGACAAGTCATCAAGTCACCATGCTATATGTTCTATGTGATGAGTTATCCATTAGTGATGACTCATCATCCAACCTTCCTGTTATGAGTCATCAATGAGTGACAACTCATCACTAGCATTTCAATCAGAAAAGAAAAACTAAGGCATGGAGGTTTTAAAAAAAGTAAATACTAGTACATGACTAAAACTAAACACTAAATGAAACTAATCTGAAGTCAAAAATAATACAAAAAATAAGGCTAGGAAATGTAAAAATGTAGAGTAATGACTCAAAAGAAAATAAAATGAAATAAAAGCATAGAAAATGTAAAGATGTATATGAAAGTTAAAAAAGTAAAGATGTGTTAGTCTTACCATGCTAAATTTAAAAGTTGATAGCTTGACCTTACCTCAATTCAATTATGGTGTAGATAGAGAGATAGAGCATCTTGGATCAATTGCATTATCGATCAAGTAAGGCTTGAGACGATGTCCATTTACCTTAAAAATTTCCCCCTTTGCATTAGCAAGATCAACTGCACCATGAGGATAAACCTTAATAACTTTAAACGGACCCGTCAATCGTGACCATAACTTTTTTGAAAATAAATTGAGTCTTTAATTAAAAAGGAGAACAAGCTCACCCTTATGAAATTCCTCTTTAGATAAATGCTTATCATGCCATAACTTACTATGACATTTATATAACTTTGCATTCTCATAAGCATTCATTCTTAACTCATCTAATTCATTAAAATGAAGTAACCTCTTCCTATTGGCCTCCTTCAAATCAAAATTCCAAGCCCTTGTTGCCCAATATGCTTTATGCTCTAATTCAATGGGGAGATGACAAGACTTCCCATAAACTAATTAGTAAGGAGTAAGGCCAATTGGGATTTTAAAGGCTATCCCATATGCCCATAAAGCGTCATCAAGCTTTAATGCCCAATCCTTTTGTGAAGAATACACTATTTTCTTTATGATCCACTTAACCTGTCTATTACTAATCTCAACTTGTCCACTTTTTTATGGGTGATATGGAGTAGCAACCTTATGTGTTACTCCATATTTTTTCAAAAAAGCCTCAATCATATGATTACAAAAATGGGAACCTCCATCACTGTTCAATGCCTTAGGAGTACCAAACCTAGGAAAAATAGTTCTCTTAAGCATCTTCTTGACCACTTTAGCATCATTAGTAATTATTGGTAATGCTTCCACCCATTTTGAAACATAATTCACCATGACCAGAATATACTTGTAGCCTAAAGAGCTAGGAAATGGACTTATGAAATCTGTACCTAAACATCGAAGAGCTCAATTTTAAGGATTCCTTTTAAGGGCATATTATGTTTCCTAGTGATATTACCTAATCTTTGACATCTATCACATGTAAGAACAAACTCTCTAGCATCTTTAAATAAAGTTGGCCACCAAAAACCATATTATAGTACCTTAAATGCATTTTTTGTTGCACCAAAGTGTCCTTCAACATCTATGGAATGGCAATGTCTCAAAACATCTTATGCTTCATCTTGAGGAATGCATCTTCGAATTAAACCATCGACACATCTCTTGTATAAAAAAGGCTCCTCCCAATAATAGAATTTAATATCATGAGAAATTCCTTCTTTTGTCTATAATCTAACTCATAAGGAAGAATACCACTCACAAGATAATATGCAATATCCGCATACCATGGAAGTTCCTTTTATACCACACTTAGTAAGTGTTCATCATGAAATGTGTCATTAATTGGCACACCATCATCATTCCTCTTCAGTCCATCCTAATCGATCCTTGATAGGTGATCTAAAATAAGGTTCTCACTTCCCTTCTTGTCTCTCACTTCCCAATCAAAATCCACCGTAAGAGTCTAGGTTTTGCATCCTTTTTGCTTAAAAGATACTTAAGAGCAACATGATATGAAAAAATAATCAAATTTTGCCCCAAAAGATATGCTATAAACTTATCAAATGCATAAACAATAGCAAGTAACTCCTTTTTCATTGTGATGTAGTTGATCTAAGCATCATCAAGTAGTTTGCTAGCATAGTAAATCACATAAGGCTTGCCTTCCTTTCTTTAACCCAAAACAGCCCCCATCGCAAAGTTACTAGCATCACATATTATTTCAAATGGTTGCTCCCAATTAGGTGGTTGCAAGACAGGTGCAGAAATAAGAGCTATTTTCAAAGTTGCAAATGCATTAAGGCACGCATCATCAAACTCAAAAATAGCATCTTTAATAAGTAACTTACACAATGGCTTTGCTGTCTTGGAGAAGTCTTTGATAAATGTTCTATAAAAACATGCATGTCCAAGGAAGCTTCATATCTTTAACACTCTTCAGAGGTGGAAAATTTTTAATTACTTCTATCTTTGCTTTATCAACTTTAATGCCCTTCTTTGAAACTAAATGACCAAGAATGATTCCCTCTTGTGCCATAAAGTGACATTTTTCCCAATTCAAGACCAATCCATGCTCAATACACCTATCAAGAAACTTAGATAGATTGTCTAAATAATTAGTAAAATCAGTACCTACATAATCGTCCATAAAAACTTCTACATATTCGTCTAGCATATCACTGAATATTGAAAACATGCATCTTTGGAAAGTTGCAGGTGCATTACATAAACCAAAAGGTATATGTCTAAAAGAAAAAGTACCATATTGACATGTAAAGGTGGTTTTAGCTTGATCCTCAGGATGAATAGGAATTTGATAAAAACCACTTAGTCCATCCAAACAATAAAAATAAGAAAAGTTGGCTAGTCTCTCAAGGACTTGGTCGATAAAAGGCAACGAGAAATGGTCCTTCCTAGTTGCTTTATTTAATTTCCTATAGTCAATGCACATACACCATCCCATAATAGTTCTAGTAGGTATGAGATCATTAGATTCACTCCTAACAACGATTAAGCCTCCCTTCTTTGGTACAACCTGAACAGGGCTTACCCATTTACTATCACTAATGGAATATATGATTCCATTATTAAGCAACTTAGTTACCTCTTTTCTCACTAATTTTTTGAGAGTGGGGTTTAACTACCTTTGACTTTCAATAAAAGGCTTAACATGGTCCTCTAAAAGAATTCTATGCATACATACATTAGGACTAATACCATTCAAATCATTTATAGAATAACCAATAGCATTTTTATGATTAAGCAACATATCACGTAAGGCATCAACATTATCATTAAGTAAAGATGAAGTAACAATAAAAGGAAATTTAAGGTTTAAGTCAAGAAATGCATATCTTAGGTTTGATGGTAGAGGCTTCAACTCCATCTTGACTTTTTTGCTTGATGTAGTATCTTTTGGATCATCCTCTCTACTTAAAGGTTAAAATCTTAATGTCCTACTAGAAATTTGATATGGAGTTACCTCTAAAATTTGCTCATTAGCTTTTTACGTTCCGTATGGCTCTATAGAATCTTGCCTCAAACATTCATGAATTACTTATTTAATGCATTCATCAATAACATCAATAAAATCAATTCTACTTGCCACTTTTATAGGTGTTAACTTCATGATTTTCAGCACATCAAATTCCATACATTCATTATCCACCTCTAATGTGATCTTTCCTCTCTTCATGTCAATAATTGCTCTTGCCATCATAAAAAATGGTCTTCCAAACAAAATTGGGATCTCAAAATCTTCCTCCATTTCCAACATAACAAAGTCAGTCGGTATTATAAACTTCCCTACTTTTGTTGGCACATTTTCTAGAATGCTAAGTAGATATTTAATAGATTTGTTCACCATGGAAAGACATATATTAGTAGGCTTAAGCTCATCCAAATTGAGCCTTTTGTAAATAGAGTAAGGCATAAGGCTAACACTAGCACCAATATCACATAAAGCTTTATGAAAATACATTCCTCAAATTGTACAAGGAACCATAAATGAACCAGGACCCTTAAGCTTTGGTGGAGACTTGGAGTACATAGCCTTGGATTCTTCAATAAGAGATACTAAGCCATAATCTTCAAGCTTGCTCTTATGGCTAATAATATCCTTCAAAAGTGTACCCCATGCTGGCATGTCTCTAATGGCATCCACAAATGGTACGGTGATAGTAATTTCCTTGAGATAATCAAGGAATTTTCCAAACTGTTTATCTAAGTTACACCTTATGAACCTTTGAGGAAAATGAAGAGTTTTAACATCTACCCTTGGTTCATCATTCTTCGATGGTATGGCACCTTCCTTACTACCTTTCTTCGCAAACTCATCATCATTTTTCTTTCTTAATTTGTACCCTAGCATCATCATCAACCATTTTTTTTTCTTATTGAGATCCTTTTTAACCTCTTTACCACTATATAAGGTAATTATTTGACAAGACTCTTTTTGTATATACTTTGGTTGGCTAGAAAGCTTTCCCAAAGGATTAGTGTTATAGGAAGAGGCTTGTTAGGCAATTTAGGTTTTAAGGATGTGGTTATGAGTAGCAAGCTACTCAAGTTTAGAGTTTAGCTGCTTAAATTGCTCCTTTTTTTTGTTTATGGACATTTGTTGGTTGAAAAATAGCTCCTCATTTTTTTTATAGACATTTGTTGGTTGAAAAATTGCTCCATGAGATTTTCAAGAGTAGGTTTAGGATGGGAGGATTAAAGGTTTGTTGTTTCATTGAAAATCCCAATGGGTTTTGAGGTTTAATATTTAGGTTATATGGAGGGTTTAATTGAGAGAATAGGTTTGACTAGGAGAAACCAGGATGGTTCCTCCATTAAGGGTCATAAGTGTTGGAATTCAACCCCATTCTTTGGTTAAAACCCCCTTGCATGTAGTTCACATCCTCATTTGTACTTTAATTACATTGAGAATATGAATGAGATCCTCCACAAGACTCACAAACAACATTAGTACTTTCTAAAGAATTAATTTGATTTCTACTTACCAAATTAGTGAGAGCATCTACATTTGCATTCAATATTTTAATTATGTCAAGCTCCAAAACTCCCGTTGCTTTTGCCATAATTGTTTCATTACCCATATATCCTTGAGATGCAAGTTCTTCAAGAAAAGTAATGGCTTCTTTAGCCATTTTATCCATCCATTTTCCATCGGCTGCTTCATTCATAATATTTCAATTTTCATCCATCGACCCATTGTAGAAAATGTGAGGAATCATCCATTCTGGCAAGCCATAACGTGGACATTGCCTTTGGAGTTCCTTGAATCTCTCCCAAGCTGAATAGATGGTCTCACTTCCATTTTTCTTGAAAGTAGTGATCTCATTGCGAAACTTGGCCATTTTATGTGGTGGAAATATTTGTGTAAAAATGCTTACTTCAATTGATCCCACATTGTGATTGACTCATTTGGAAAACTAACAAGCCAAAGTTGTGCTTTATCCCTAACAAAAAATGGGAAGGGTTTGAGCCTGATTGTGTCATTCGTTACACCATTGATATTAAAAGTTGCGCATAAATTAAGGAAAGTTAATATATGGGCATAAGGATCTTCTCCTTATAAACCTCCAAAATGATTTTTTTGCACCATTTGGATGATACATGGCTTGATCTCAAAATTTTTGTTCGCAATAGCTGGAGCTAGAATCCCTCCAAAACTTCCTAAGATATTGGGCATTGCAAAATCCCCTAATGTTCTCCTTTCTAGTTAAGCCATGTTATTCAAATTCAATTGGTTCTCTCTTTTTTGCATTTTTTCCTTACATAAAGCACGTATAGTTAAATCAATTTCAGGATCAAAGTTCAAATGATTATCACTAGTACTTCTAGTAAGTATTAAAAAATGTAACTTCACAATTGAATAAATTAAACTTAATAAATAACAATAACAAAAAATAAAATATAAAAAAAATTAAAATAAAAACAAAAAAAAGATCTAAAACAACCTTTCTCTACCTTAAGTTAACAAAAATTACAACACATTCCCCAGTAAGGGTGCCAAAATCTTTTGCGAGTTAGATTTATATACCCTAGTCTTTAGGACTTAGTATAGAGCAAGAAGGGTGTCGAACACTTAGGAATTGGGTCAATCTTATATTAACCTGATAGATACTTAGATGGATAGGTAAATAAACGATAATAATATTAATGACTAAAACAAATAAAGAAACCTAAACACTAACTAATTACTAAAATATTAAGACAAGTTATAATAATGTATATATATGAGAATCACAAATCAGAATCAGACAAGAACTTTAAACATAATTATCATAAAACATATTGATTAGAAATTAGTCTATAATCTTTAAAATCAACTCTCATTGTCAATTAAAGGTATTTCCTCTTACAGTCTACATTCATTCTCACAAAAATGCAGAGATAAGAGAAAATCATAAAACACATTATACTAATTCTATTTCCCTTAAGATGAATCCCTTGTCTTGAAGTCAAATTCCATTCTTAAGTAGTCTTAATTACTTTCCACTAAATTACTCTAATTCTCATTATAAATAATTTGATTAAAAAGTTACATATGGTGATGAAACATACATAACACAAATTGCACTAATTGAAATTAAATCATGAATAATATAAGATAAAAATGTAGTTCTTATTTCATTCATCATTGTAATTCCCATACAAAGACTTAGCCTAGATATATGATTAAGAAGCAACAAAAGAAAACCAAATTCAACATAGAAAGAAAGATAAAAAGAGAAAGAATTGAATAAGTAAAACTCCCTTGTATGTCTTCTAAAGAATTCTTGATTTATGATGATCTTCTCTTGCACTTGGCTTTGTCTTCTTCAAGTTTTTCTTACAATGCCTTTTAAAACTAAAAGATAATAATTGTATTTTTAAAACACTATAATAATTCATATGTCTCCCCTATTTTAAACTAGAAATGATGCATATATAGAGCTCAGAAGTTGCTAGAAGTGACTAGAATATGGTTGGACTTGGAAAGGCACCACTTGACATCAAAGGTTAACCCCTTTGCAGATTCTATAACATCAAGGGCATTTTCATCCTTCTAGATGACTTTATCTCTAGAAAGTTCCTTTAAGAAAGTTGTATTCATTATGTTATCTTTCAAGAGCAACTTTAATCACCTAATTTGGATGTCTGTAGACAAATTTATGGCTAAAATTCAGAAACTGCTCAAACTGGGAAAAGTTGCAACTCTTGGGCAATGCACGAGTGTGACGACTCGTCATTCGGTGATGAATCATCATAGAGACTCTTAATGATGACTCGTGCCCTTGGTGACGAGTTGTACACCTTCTTGATGATCCAAGCTTGACTACTTTTGCTTCCTAGCTTGTTCCAATCAACTCCAAGTGTCTTCTAAATGTCATTGGAGCCCTAAATCATACATAAAACTTACATAGTGAGTCCTAATGATAAAATAAGTAAAAAAATCAATTTAATAACCAAACAAACAAATAAAACATAATAAAATGAAATGAAAATAAACCTTAACTAGCCTAAATAACTATGCACATTTACATTATATCAATTAATATGTAAGCCCATCCCCAGTCCAATTCACTTGTAAATAAAATATGTAGAATTAACTAATTTAATTAATAAAAGTAACCTAGTTTAGACTTAGGGACGTCGCTGCCTTTTCTATGCATTTTTTACATGTAATTTTATGACCTATCACCTTTTTGGGTTAGTTGGATGTTTAATTAAGGTTTAAATAAAAGTGCATGTAAATAGATAATAAAAAAGTATTTCATAAAATAAATATAAACAAACACAAGACATAAATAAGTTAGTATTTCATTTCCAGAATTTCCTGGATGTGGTGCTAGCTTTCTTTTAAAGAATCGAGTACCACCTTTCAATTTGTCCCAGTTATTACCCTAGGTAGCGACTCCTCATCTCCACGCCATGTCTATGTGACAATGGTTAGTGTGTTTACTAGGGCCCTGAGCCCAAATAGTGTCGTAGTTACTAAAATCTTGGGCACGCGCTAAACCCCACCATTTACACATTCCCTCAATTTTTTCTGTAACGAGGAAAAAAGGATCATGATTTAAATAGTGCCAAGTAGAACCCACTGGCATCAACATCACCCTTTCTTATTGTCCCTTTACTTCTTAAGTTTCTTCCTTCTCAAGAGTTTTCTTAAAGCTCCATGAAAGCATTACAAGTTCATCATCTTATTTAGTATAGCATTCTAGACTTTCTTTTTCACTATCAACTTGAGTTTCTTTATGTGAAACTTCCTTTTTTTCTGTTCCTTCTCTTGAATCTTATCCTCACTTTGGCTTAGAGTGAGCTAATATGTTAGAACCTTGCCAAAAAGAATGTTGGTGGATAGCTTACACAAGTCATGAGCTTCCTTAATAGAAGTGACTATGTCATATCAAATTTGATTATCCCCAAAAAGGTCCAATGATGAAACAAATCCCCTAAATGATTAGATTCAGCTAATTCATAACACCTTTGAAGTGTGTAATCTTAAAACACTCAACTGACCTCCACCAGTGTGCAAAATCGATCACCCAACCATTAAGTTATGCTTTAACCTTATGAAATATGAATTATCATAACAATGAGAGGTTTTATTTCAATAAAACTCCTCTCATAATACTCAGCTCATTAGGCTAGTGTGCATTTTGTTAGACCATGACCTAACTTTGTGAAAAAATGGAAATAGATTTTGATAAAATAGACTACGAAAAAAACCATTTAGAAGGCCCTAATACCTCTAAAAGTGGTCTTAAAATGGTCCAACAGAACCCTAGTATCAGCACATATTACTCAAAAGTGCATGTAAACACCTTTAGGTGTCATATGCTAAAATCAAAGTTGAATTTGGCAAAATAGAATCCAAAAAAGCATCCGGAAGGCCAAAAAACCTTAGGAACCAACCCTTGAATAGTGTGCATAGAACCAAAGAAGAGCGCATAGAGTGTCGAAGTACACATGAAAACGTACACGTGCATGTGTGAGCGACCTTCTTTTTTATTATTTTAAGAGGAAAATGACTTTTATGTTGTTGTGGTTTTGTGCGGGTCTTTCTGTTTCCAAGGCATATTGAAACTTTACCGAATAGGGATAAGTGATTGGTCCCAGGGGGAAGAGATGCTTTTGATTTTGTGGAGTCGCCACCTAATTTTTAGAAATTAGGAAAAGAAAGAGACAACATCGGATCACTCAATGAGTATTGTCCCCATTAGAGATTTTCAAGTTTAGGATATTGCATCTACTTTTTAACTACTTCTCATTATATGATATTTGATGTATAGCTACCATAACACCCTAGTTTTGGTAATGATAGTTTATATAGCATTCACACAGTACATTAGATGGTATAGAATAATAAAGCTAAAAAATTTATTACATCACTTTCCTAATAAAATACATATGAAAATGGAGAGATTAAAGAAAAGTAAATCTAATATGGTTAATCTGTAAGGGTAACAAGATCATTTACATAACTTATTCAATGAATAATAGGATGATCATACTTGCGATGATTATTTATGCTATGATGATGAATGATGATAATATAAAGGATGTATGAGGTCATCATTGGACCAAGAGCATGACGACTCTATTTTGAGACATGAACTTTTTCACATTATTGATATTTATGTTATGATTTCATGATTTCAAAAATAGAGGATGCAGGATGATGATAATAACGCATATATTATTCACGTAGCATGCAAGATTGCCAATCTCATTACACAAGCACAATAGTATTCACAAATGCTAGCGACAATAAAATAAAATATAATATGATAAAATAAATGTGCTAAAATAATTGTGTGGTCCTCAAACTCGACTAAGCTTGTGTGAGCTTTGAAGCTTTAGCTTCAAGAGATTATTAAGCTTTCCACATTAAGAGGTTCAAAATGATAGTAGAATGATGCTAGATTGTATATTTTAGAAGTGTGCTTTGACAAAGATGAGGCTGGGTTTGGTGGAAAAGGGATCTAACAACCTAAGGGAAAGGATGTGGAAGAGCAAAAATTATACAGATAGGGATTTCCTACATGTTTGATCGAACTAACTTTTGAGTGTTTGTCTTCACTTGTTCCCTCCCCAAAATGGGGTGTATAAAGGTCTATTTATAGAAAAATGTGCAGAATGTGGTGGTGTAGGTGTGGTCATTAGCATGGCCACGCATAGTGTGTGCATGGTCATGCACTTAGTGCATTGCCACACACACATGTGTGTATTTTCATTGCACTTCGATGCTCTATGTGCTCTTCTTAGGTTCTACATATGCTATTCTAGGGTTAGTTCTTCAGGTTTTTAGGCCTTCTAAATGTGTTTCCAAAGTCTATTTTTCCAAATTTGGCTTTGATTTTAGCACATGACACCTAGGGTGTTTACACGAACTTCTAATTGATATGTGCTTATACTCGAGTTATGTTGGACCATTCTGGGACCACTTTCAGAGGTCTTGGAGCCCTATAAATTTGTTTCTGAAGTCTGTTTTTTCAAAATCATTTTTTTTTTCACAAAGCTAGGTCGTAATCTAACGAAATATCCACCATCCCAATGAGCTAATCATTCAGAGAGGAGTTTTCTAGAAATAAAACCTCTCGTTGTTCCAATAATTTGTATTTTACAAGGTTAAAGCATAACTTAATGGCTCAGTGATTGATTTTGCACACTGGTAGGGTCGGTTGGGTGTTTTAAGGTTGCACATTTTAAAGGTGTTATGAACAAGCACACTTTAGTCATCTCAGGGATTCATTTCATCATTGGACCCATTTAGGGACAGTCAAATTTAAGGTATGACAGTTGCCCCCTACTTCACATGTGTTGCATAGCCACCTAGCGCTAGCATCAATACACATGAAGCAAAATGCAAATAAAAAATTGATAGGGAGAGAGGTACTTACTTATGGGTTGTCTTTAGACATCTTGTCAAGATTTGACTACTTATTATTGTGTTTTGTTCATTGCTATTATTTTGTGACTTGGTCATTACACAAGGTGCTATTTGGGACATATGCAAGCTTGTGATTCATGAAAAGTGTAGAGTGTAGATGCGACTATAACCTTTTTAGGTGTCATGCAAATGAAGATGCAACTAAGTAAAATGAAAATGCAATTATAACCTTCTTAGGTGTCACACAAATAAACATACGACTATAACCTTCTTATGTGTCACATAAATGAACATGCGACTATAACCTTCTTAGGTGTCATACAAATGAACATGAGACTATAACCTTCTTAGGTGTCATGTGAATGAACATATAACTATAACTTTCTTAGGTGTTAGAACATGTGACTATAACCTTCTTATGTGTCACGCGAATGAACATGTGACTAAAACCTTCTTAAGTATCACACGAATGAACATATAGGTGTTGTCATACCTCAAATTTGATTGTCCCCAAAAAGGTTTGATGATGAAATAAATCCTCGAGATGACTACAGTCTGCTCATTCATAACACCTCTGAAGTGTGCAATCTTAAAACACCCAACTAACCCCACCAGTGTACAAAATTGATCATCGGGTCATTAAGTTATGCTCCAACCTTACAAAATATGAATTATCGGAACAATAAAAGGTTCATTTTAAGAAAACTCATCTCAGAATACTCAGCTCGTTGGGCTTATGCATATTTCATTAGACTTGGACCTAGCTTTGTGAAAAAATAAAAATTGATTTTGATAAAATGGACTTTGAAAACACGTCTGGAGGGCTCTAAAACCTCTAGAAGTAGTCCCGAATGGTCCAACACAACTCGAGTATCAGCGTGTATCGCGTAGAAGTGCGTGTAAACATCCCTAGGTATCATGTAGTAAAATAAAAACTAAATTTGGCAGAAATGGACTCTAGAAACTTGTACGGAAGGCCTAAAAACCCTAGGAACCAACCTTGGAATAGTGCATGTAGAACCTGAGAAGAGTGTGTAGAGCATCAAAGTGCATATAAAAAAGCACATAGGCATGTATGGCCACGTGCCAAGCATATGACAACGAGCACACTATGCATGGTCGTGCGCACTTGGTGTGGCAACACACAAAAATACACTCACATGCGCGTGACCACACCTACACCACCCCATTCTACACATTTTCCCTATAAATAGACCCCTCTACACCCCATTTTGGAGGGAGGAGCAAGTGAAGAGACATACACACTCAAGAGTTAGTCTGATTGAAGGCGTACGAAACCCCTTCCCATATAGTTTTTGCTCTCCCATAGCCTTTCCTTTAGGTTGTTAGATCCCATTTTCCACTAAACCTAGCCTCATCGTTGTCCAAGCATGCTTCAAAGGTATACAATCTAGCAACATTCTACTGTCATTTTGAACCTTTCGATGAGGAAAGCTTGATAATTTTTCAAAGCTAGAGCTTCAAAGTTCATATAATCTGAGTTGAGTCTAAGGACCACAAAATCATTTTAGCACATTTATTTTACAACACTGCATGTTATTTTACTGTCACCAATATTTAGGAATATTATTGTGCTTGTGTGATAATATAGGTAATCTTGCATGCTACGTGAATAATATATGTGTTATTATGCTCATTTTACATCATCATTCTGCATCCTCTATTTTTAAAAGCATGAAATCACATTATAAATATCAATAATGCGAAATGTTCATGCCCCAGAATAAAGTCATCATGCTCTCGGTCCAGTAATGACCTCATGCATCCTTTATATTATCATCATTCATCATTATAGTATAAATAATCATTGAAAGCATAATCATCCTATCATTCATCAAATAAGTTATGTAAATGACTGTGTTATTGTTGTAGAGCAGTCATATTATATTTATTTTTTTGCAATCTTGTTCTCTTTATATGTATTTTATCAGGAAAGCGATGTAATAAAATTCTTAGCATTATTATCCCATATTTTCTAATGTACAATGTGAATTCTATATAAACTATCATCACTGAAAATAGGGTGTTACAGTAGCTATACATTGAATATTGTATAATGAGAAATAGTCAAAAAGTAGATGCGATCTCCCAAACTTGAAAATCTTTACTGGGGACAATACTCGCTGAGTGACCCAATATTGTCCCATTCTTTTCTCAATTTTATAAAAATTGTGTGACGACTCCACAAAATCAAAAGCGTCTCGTCCCCCTGATACCAATTGCTTATCCATATTCTAGTAAAGTTGCCATGTCCCTCAAAAATGAAAATACCAACAAAGACAAAAACACAAAAGAAGAATTCCCAAACAATTCAGGTCGATTACAGTGGCAACACCACTGGGGACTTCTAAGTAAGAGGGATCAACTCAAAAATGACTATTTCTCATTATGTAATACTCTATCGTATAGAGCCCCTTACCACTGCATTTGCACTACAAATCACATGTGCATTTGTCCCTAAAAGCCTTGATAATACTAAATGACATCTCCACCATGGTTCCACTTGAGTCATAGGGTGACGAAGATAAGGTATTATCACCTTTAGTCTTTACTTGTGTATTTGCCAAACTCATATGACCAAAGTCTTTAACCTAAGTCCTTGAGGGGGGTGACCAAGTTGTCAAAAAAATGCCAGACTCACTTATTGGAATCTGTAACCTTAGTCATATAGGGGCATTCTCGCTAAAGGAACCCTTAGTATTTTACCTTGACTTAGCTCATGTAGATAAACTAGTAGCAACATCCACTAGGATTCTACCAAGCTATACATGATATCCTTGTCCTAATGCTATCTGTTTGACCTAATATTCATAAATGACATAACCCTCTTAGTGTCTATCATTGAATGACATCATAATCTTAGTTTTTATATAAAATTTAAGCTCAAGAACACGTGATTCTCATCAACTTCATGTGAGCCTGAAGCATGAGGAATGATTAGAATCATGTACCTTAGCTTGAATAGTATATGCAAATTAATGAATAACAACATCCCTCGATGATGGAACCTACTAGATGTCATCCATTTATCCTTATTAGATCAAATGAATGGGTTAGGAACCCAACTAGATTATGGACCTTTATGTTAGAAAAATCAAATTGTAAACTATCAAATGATACTTTCATGACTCACGGTAAGCATATTAAATATCAATATGGGGGCAAGAACTTGGACTCCCTTTGATTGACCTTGGTCCTATGCATATAGGCACATACAAGCTTTGGACATCATTTTAAGCCCGACAATTAGCCCTCACATTGACATCATATGATTACCTCAAGCACATTTGAGTATCATTCCTCAGTTTACCCTTTAGTTCTAACCAACATAAATTGAAACATCCTAGTTCTAAGAGTAGAACCATAGTCCCTTGATGACTATAGGTTCAAAACCCACCTAAAAAAGAGACTGAATGACCTTATGGAGAATTAAGGTTAAAAGCAGGAGCTTACTTATGATTGGTTTGTTTACTGTGTAGGAAAACTAACCAGCTTTAATCATGCATGCATCACATACATTTAAATAGCACATACTAACCACTATTTCTTGTAGGAATAATCATTATAGGGTTTATTGCATCCACTCCATGCATACATGCTCACCCTTTTCTTTTGTAGGCATATATCATGCATCATTCATTTAGCTAACCTTAATAAATGTACAAGAAAACTATATTCAAACATAAGTGACCACAAAGATACCTCATGTCAGCAATTCAAAGACAAGCTAAAAAATGGAATCCAAAAGTTATGCACTGATGGCACCATAGCTAAAATCCTCCAAGCCCAAATCAAAGCCGAAAGTGCCCGAGATGGGAATAGCACACCATTAAATGAAGCACCTGCATCTGTTCACCCAAGGGTAGATAAGGCAAAAGGGAATTCCCCATGCTCCAGTTCAAGCTAATAATGACTGATGAGTGTGAAAAATGCATTTCATTAAGTAGTCTTTGTGTTAGGAAAAATTCAATTTCAGTTAAGTTTGTGTTTCTTTTATTCAGTTTTTATTTAGTTGAGTACTTACTGCATGTCTTATGTGTTTATTTATTTTTACGTATTAGTTGGTTTATTTTTGGTTGACTTTTTTATGTATTTAGGGAAGTCAAAGAACAGTTGAGGAATGTTATATGGGAGCCGTGAGCACTTGAAGTAAGCTTAAAAAGCAATGGAGATCAATATGCTGAAATGCTAAAAAAATGATGTGCACGGCCATGCGCATTTTGCACATGGCCATGCCACCTGGTGATTAGGAAAGTTAGAGTCGAATTTAATTGCTAACTCATGAAGGACAAGAGGGAGATTTCACATGGAAGTAACCCTAGGGCTGGTAATTAGGGTTTTATAAGAGGGTAGCCACTAGAAAAAGAGGAGGATTATTATTCTTTTTTTATCATTACTTTTTGGAGATACAATTTTTCTTAGAGCAGTTTTCAGAAAACAAGGATTTTTTTTTACTTATGTTAGTTTGGAGATTGGAGAATAAAAATTAAAGAACATCAAGCTTCCTATTTAATAGGGGGTTTATTCTATTCAATTATTTTTATTCGTTCTTAATTTTAATTCAATGATGATGTCTATTTTTTGTTATTATTCCTCTTTATTTCTTAAAATTAACATGAGTAGCTAAATTCTTAGTTATGGTTCATATTGCTATTCAACCATGGGCTAATCATAATTAGACCTAAGCCATTAACTTAGATCCTTTGGTTGTTGTTGAACTTAATGTCTTCCTAGGATTGATCACCCTTTAATTGAATATACATAATAAAACTTGATCGAGAGATGGGTTTTATTAGATTTAAATAATAACCTGTTAGATGCTTTCTTAGTTGAGAAACACTTAAGCAACTAATATTGATTAAGGGTTGGTGCTTAAACCGGGTTAACCGAACACTTAGTAGGCAAGAGCTTTAAATCTAAGAACATCAATTTACTTGGTTAATTATAGGGTTGTCTTAGGAGGAAAGCCTATGATTCTAGGGAAACCCTCAAATTGGATTAATGTTAGATATGGCTTTACCGTAAATTGATTTTAAATAAAGGTTTAATTGGTAATTAGAACCCTAGCTCTCTAAAGTGATTTTTATTTCATTATGATTTTTGTGTGTGTTTTGTCTTAGTTTAATTTTTAGTTTAATTAAAAATACCCTTTTTCATTATTTAAACAAACAAACAAACAAACACAACTAGTATCATTGTAGTCAATCTGCAATCTCTGTGGGATCGATATTTAATTACTACTTGTATGAATCTGTATACTTACGGAAACCCATCAAGTTTTTGGTGTCATTATTGGGGATTTCCAAATTGATATTGTTGAGAATTTTGTGTTATTTGATTTAGACGTTATTTTTTACTTTTGTTTTTGTTATTTTTTTGGTTTTATAGGAACTGTTATTGTTGCATGCACACAACACGTGGTGCAAGCAGACAAGGAGTCCAGTTAATACCACTTGATTTAGAGATTGAGAAAACTATTCATAGAAGGAGAAGACAAAATAGAGATAAGATGAATGGAGGGGAAGCACACAATGAGCAAGATGGCCAAAATGGGAACGTTGCCCATAGAACTATAAGGGACTTTATGAGTCCCAATATCCAAGGTGATCAAACTCCAATTTTAAGGCCGGCGATTTCTACAAACAACTTTGAAATCAAACCTGCCATGATCCAAATGATTCAAAACACACAGTTTAGTGGCTTACCACATAAGGATCCAATTGGTCACATGACAAGATTTTTGGAGTATTGTTCGACCTTCAAGATGAATGGAGTATAACCAAAAGCAATCAGGCTCATCCTTTTTCCATTTTCATTGATGGATAGAGCAAAAAGATGGTTCACCAGCTTGGCACCTAACTACATAAACACATGGCAAGAGCTTTATACAGCCTTTTTCAATAAGTACTTTCCACCAGCTAAAGTACTCAAAATCAGAAATGAAATCAACTCTTTTTATCAAAGAGATGATTAAAGTTTGTATGAGTGCTGAGATAGATTTAAGGATCTTCAGCGACAATGTCCACCATAGCTGATTCCTTCATGGGATTTGGCACAATCTTTTTACAAGGGTGTCAATCCCATAATGAGAGTAAATATAGATGCATCAGCAGGAGGAACTATCATGTCTAAGACACCAGAAGATGCCTTAGAGCTTTTTGAAGAAATGGCTAATACCAAAAGCCTCTGGTCCAGTGAGAGAGCTATTCCAAAGAGAGGGGGAGCAATTGAAGTTAACAGTTTGACGATGTTAAATGCAAAGATGGATGCTTTATCTAAAAGAATGTATAAAATGAATATCAATGCCATATCTAACTTGTCTTCCTCTTGTGAATTATGTCAGGGTATTCATCCAACTATAGAGTGTCAAATGATGCAAAGCCTGTCCATGGAGAATGTAAACTTTGTGAACAACTTTAAAGGACAGCAAAACCAAGTGCAGGGCAACACCTATAATCCAAGTTGGAGAACTCATCCTAATTTCTCTTGAAGCAATCAAGGAAACAACCAGTGGAGGCCACAAGCACCATTTAATTTTGTAGGGCATAATGTACAACACCGGCAACCAAATTACCACTAAGAAAAAACCTCATCTTCTGGAAGTTCTCTAAAGAGAAAGTTAGAGAAGTTCATGGATGTGATGTCGATAAAAATGAATCAACAAGATAAAGCTACAAAAAGGTTGGAAGGCATATTTGAGCAAATGTATCAAGACACTCAATTGATGTTCAAGAACCACTCTTCCTCTATTCATAATTTAGAGGTGCAAATGGGGCAGTTGGTAAATTCTTTGTCAATGAGGAATCAAGGTTCTTTGCCAAGCAACACTGAGAAGAATCCAAAAGAATAGTTGAACGCTATCACTTTAAGAAGTGGAACAGAGATACAAATCCCAAAAGCAACAATAGAATATGAGCAGGAAAAGAATCAGGAAGAGGAGAAAGAGCAAGTGGATGAATGGGTTGAAGTGCAAACAGAGGAGAAGCTGCAAGGGGATAACAATAATAAGGAATGAGTAGTGGAGAAACCTACACCACCACTAGTGAAACCTTACAAACCTCTAGCTCCATATCCTCAAAGACTAAAAAAATAGGAGCATGATCAACAATTTGCTAAATTTCTAGAGAGGTTTAAAGCACTTCACATCAACATGCCTCTGGTGGAATGTCTTTCGTAAATGCCTAAGTATGCTAAATTTCTCAAGGAACTGATTTCCAATAAAAAGAAGTTGCAAGAATGTGAGACCATCACACTCACAAAAGAGTGTAGCGCTATCATCTCGAAGAAACTTCCTTTAAAAAGGAAGCATCCAGGGAGTCTCACTATTCCTTGTTATGTGGGAAATTTAAATTTTCAAAGAGCTTTATGTGATTCTAGAGCTTCAATTAATCTTATGCCTTTGTTTGTTTATAGGAAATTGGGATTAGGAGAAGCAAAACCTACAAGCATTCAATTACAACTGTAGATAGGACAGTGAAGGAACCAAAAGGGATAGTGGAGGATGTGTTAGTAAGGGCTGGGATATTTATTTTTCCAGTGGATTTTGTAGTCCTTGACTTTAAAGAAGACGAGGAGGTTCCACTAATCCTTGGTATGCCATTCCTTTACACTGCTAGAGCAATAATTAACGAATATGATAGAACTCTTATATTGAGAGTGGGGGATGAGAGTTGTAAGTTTAATATCTATAAGACTATGAAATATCCCTATGACGAAGATTTTTGCATGTGAGTTGAAGTCATTGATGAATGTGTGAATGAAGTCCAACGACGGAGGTTGGCACAGTCCTTAGAAGTTAAGAATATTGAGAAGTGCTTATAGGTAGAATCTTCTCAAGAAGAAGTGACTCTCAAATACTCGAACCAACCACACATACAACTACCAAACACTGAACCCACACCACCCTCAATCATAAAACCATAAAAACTAGACTTGAAGCCGTTACCTCAATATTTAAGATACACTTTTCTTGGTGATGACCAAACTTTACCTATGATTATATCTTCTAAACTTAGCAAGGAGCAAGAGGATTTATTGGTGAACATGCTGAAGAGAAAAATAAAGGCAATCGGGTGGCAAATTTTGGATATAAGATGAATAAGTCCCTCTTATTGCATGCATAAGATTTTGATGGAGGATGGACACAAGCCAACCATTGAAAGATAGAGGAGGCTCAACCCGAACATGCAAGAGGTGGTAAAGAAAGAAGTGGTCAAACTACTTGATGCAGGAATTATTTATCCAATCTCTAATAGTTCTTGGGTTAGCCCAATTCAGTGTGTGCCGAAGAAGGGGGGAATAATGATTGTGAAAAATACAAAAGGAGAGTTCATTCCTACTAGAGTTGTGAATGGATGGAGAGTGTTTATTGATTACAAGAAACTGAACTCATCCATAAGGAAAGACCATTTCCCATTACCCTTCATTGATCAAATGTTGAGCGAATAGTAGAACATGCTTTTTACAACTTCCTGGATGGTTATTCAGGCTACAATCAAATTGTAATAGCTCAAGAAGATCAAGAGAATACCACCTTTATATGTCCTTATGGCACATTTGCATACAGGAGGATGCCATTTGGGTTATGTAATGGTCTTATAACTTTTCAGAGATGTATGATGGCTATATTTCCATATTTAGTGGAGAAGATCATGGATGTTTTCACGGATGATTTTTCTATCTATGGAAACTCATTTGAAGGATGTCTAAGCAATTTGGAGCAAGTTTTGGCACGTTGTAAGGAAACAAATTTAGTACTGAATTGGGAAAAGTGCCATTTCATGGTAGATGAAGGTATTATACTTGGACACAAGATTTCAGCTCAAGGCATTCAAGTTGATAAAGCAAAGGTGGAGGCAATTGAGAATCTACATTACCCTACAAATTTTAAAGGAGTTAGGAGTTTTCTTGGTCATGTAGGCTTCTATAGGCGATTTATTAAGGATTTCTCAAAAATCTCAAAACCCCTTTGTAAGTTACTTGAAAAAGATTCACCTTTTGATTTTACTGATGACTGTAAATTGGCTTTTGACAAGTTGAAACAAGCACTTGTTTCTGCTCCTATAGTGATGGCACCAGATTGGAGTCTACCATTCGAGTTGATGTGTGACGCCAGTGATCATGCAATAGGAGTCGTTCTTAGCCAAAGAAAGGAGAATAGGTTGTATGTGATCTATTATGCGAGCTGAACATTGATAGATACTCAGTTAAATTATGTTACTATAGAAAAGGAGATGCTGGCTATTATATTTGCTTTTGAAAAGTTCAAATCATACCTCCTTGGATCTAAGGCAATTGTATACACAGATCATGCAACATTGAAGTATTTAATGAACAAAAAGGATTCAAAACCAAGGCTCATGAGATGGGTACTTCTATTGCAAGAGTTTGATATTGACATCAGAGATAAGAAATGAGTTGAAATGTAGTAGTTGATCATCTTTCAAGGTTGGAGTTGAAACATGAGGAAAGTGATAAGCAAGAGCCTATCAAGGAGATGCTCCCTGATGAAATGCTTTTTGCTATAGAATTTATGGATGCTCCTTGGTTTGCTAATATAGCAAATTTTTTGTCAGTAGGTGAAATTCCAAAAGAGTTCACTCCTCAGCAAAAGAAAAAGTTGATTCGTGATGCTAAATTCTACATTTGGGATGAGCCATTCTTGTGGAAACTATGCAATGATAGCATAGTTAGGAGATGTGTAACAAATGAGGAAGCAGGAGACATTTTATAACACTATCATAGGAGGGTCAAAGGTGGACATTATGGACCACAACGAACAACTGCTAAGGTTCTTGAAATAGGGTGGCCGATAATTTTTCAAAATGCTAGAGATTTTGTAATGTATTGTGACACATGCCAAAGGAGTGGAAACATTTCAAAGAAGGATGAAATGCTCCAATCTGGAATTCTAGAAGTGGAAATTTTTAATGTCTGGGGCATTGATTTCATGGGACCATTTCCAGTGTCAGATGGTAACAAGTATATTCTTGTTTATGTAGATTATATTTCCAAGTGGGTGGAAGCTCAAGCATGCATAGTCAATGATGCAAGGGTTGTTTGCAAGTTCTTAAAGAAGCTATTCTCTCGATTTGGAATGCCTCGAGTCATCATAAATGATGGGGGAACACACTTCTTCAACAAGAATATGGAAGCTTTATTAGCTTGCTATGATGTGAAGCACATGGTAGCTACACCTTATCACCCACAAACCAGTGGCCAAGTTGAGGTGAGTAATAGGGAGTTGAAGAAGATTTTGGAGAGAACAGTAAGTAAGTCAAGGAAAGAATGGGCAAGGAAGCTTAATGATGATTTGTGGGTATATAGAACAGCTTACCAAACACCTCTTAGGATGTCTCCCTTCAAGGTTGTTTATGGCAAAGCATGTCATCTTCCCGTTGAGATTGAACACAAGGCCTACTAGGCAGTGAAAGCATTGAATTTTGACTTCAGGAAGGCAGCTGAGAGAAGAATGTTATAGTTGAATGAACTTGAAGGGATAAGGGAAGTTGCTTATGAAAATTCAAGGATTTATAAAGAACGTACTAAGAGATGGCATGATGCAAAAGTAAGAATCAAGGAGTTTAAGGAAGGTGATCAAGTGTTGTTGTTCAACTCATGGCTCAGATTGTTTCCTGGAAAGTTGAAAAGTAGATGGACAGGACCATATACAGTGACTCATTCATATCCTCATGGAGTTGTGGAATTGAGCAACACAAAAGGAGACACATTCAAAGTGAATGGACAAAGGTTAAAGTTATACCATGGATGCACATTTAAGGAGTTCCATTAAGTTTCATACTTAAGGGAATTAATTGGATGATCAATTTGATGGTCTAGCTCATGGACCATTAAAAGATCGCTTCTTAGGGGCTTAACTAAGCTTATTTTTTATTTGTATTTGTATTTGTATTTTTTATTTTTATTATTGGTTATTTATTTTATGCTTTTGCAAGTTTATTCTATTTTTAATGATTATTTCTAGTGCATTTCAGGGAATGAAAGAAAGGTTGGAGCTTTAGAAGAGGTCTTATGAGTTAAATGTTTAGTGGAATTTTTGTTTCGAGTGACTTGTAATTTAAATTTATTATGCATTGCTGCTTGTCTATGTGTGTTGAATTTTTAATTTAGCGAATTTATAAAGTATGCATATACAGGTTGCATGGCTGTGTGCATTTTGCACATGGTCGTGTGTCTTGCGTCGCCACTTTTAAACCATCAGGTCACACAGCCATGCGCCTTAATACACTAAAACTCGACACACGGCTGTGCGAATTTTGCACATGGCCGTGTGATGAGACAAACCTGACTTTTAGAAAAGACGTGAAACTTTGGTTTAAGTGGATTCTTCCACTTCCCAACACTCCACACTTCCCCAAAACCCTAGGGACTCTACTTTTGACCACTTTTCCACTTCCCAAGCCCTAGAAAACCTAACCCTTGACCACCTTTTCAATTTCTCATTAAATTAGACCCAATTCGCCATTATCCCACTCTCTATATAAACACTCACTTCTTCTCTACAAAATCATTCTCTACACCATTTCCTACACCATTCTCCACTCTACATATTCTACATATTCTCTTAATTCTTTTTAAAAAATTCTTATGGAGAAAGATCAAAGAAGGAAGGGCATAGCAAGGAAGCAAACTAATCCTTCCAAAAGAATAAGACATGGTGGAACTTCCAATAATCTAGGTGGTGCTGAAGAGGAACAAATGGTAAAACCTTTCCCCTCTCAAATTCAATTTAGGCATGGTGAGCATAGGAATAAATTTCAAGCAATGATGAATAGGAAGATTGTGCCAAATAGATATTTGAGTGCCACATCCTTGATTTAAATTGGGTTGTTAGATGAGATTAATTTGTATGTTCACAGGATGGGGTGGAATGATTTTATTTTGATGCAGAATCCTTCTTATGCCATCCCTACTTGTGAATTTCTCTCTTCTTTCGAGTTTAATGATCATACCCTTATGCTTACTTTTTGCTTGGGGGAATGAGGAGCATACTCTAGGTTTGTTTGAACTCAATGATGTATTTCATTTTCCTAAAAATCAGGATGCTAATGTTGCATATGATAGAAATGAGTTTTGGAGAGAATTAACTAGGGAAAAGGGATTTTTCTATGAGGCTCGGTCAATAAAAGAATCAAGGATTCGATTGCTCGCACTCAAGTACCTTCATAGACTCATGGCACATTCTTTGTTTCCAAGGAAAGAGGGTGACTCTATGATTACAACCATTGAGCTAAACATTTTATATTGTATGGTGAATGATAAAAAACTTGATGTCTATCATGCTTTAGCCTGGAACTTGAGGCTACAAAAGCTACTGGGGCTATTAAAGTGGGAGGTCTAGTAATAGCTATAGCTAAGTGCTTAAACTTTGACATCGAGAACATGCCTTTTGAAAGGGTCCAAGTCGTCACTTCATTAAAACTGGTATGATGGAATCCATGGGAATGGTTAGAGTTAATCCTACTGGGAGAGCTTTTCTTATCCTGCCTGCACCTATAGAGCAAGATGAAGAGGAAGAGGAAGATGTTGTTGGGTTTCATGATACAAACGCAGTGAAAAAATTAAAAATTTATTATGTTCCCAAACTTGGATCCATGTAATTCGACTACTTAATTAAATCTAGGGTTTCAAGAATCTCACCAAGATGCAGAAGAGGCAAGATTTTTTGGAAGGATGAGAGGAGGTTCACACCGGTGACACCTTACCTCGAGCCTTTTGGTTTGGTTGTTCGGATCTAGACGTCTCCAAAAGGATGTGTCCTCTATAGGTATCCATACGAACAACCCTTCATAAAATGAATTGGAGTGTGTGCTAGCAACCTCCTTGATTGTCTCACAAATCAAGAACAAAAGAAAAACTCTATCTTTGTTTTCTAATAAGAAAGAAAATGAATTTGGAGGCAAGAAAAACAAGTGTGTTAAACCCCAGAGAATATAACATATTTATAGACTCCAAATTAGGGTTTCACCTACCAATGACCTTTTGGTAACTTCAATTTATTATATTCTGAATTTGTTTAAAAACAAATTGGAAATAATATTTATTTATTTAAAATAACATTTATCTTAAATAAATAAATAAATAAAACACTTTAATTATTTATTTCCATAGAATTTATTTTTGGGCTCATTAAACCCAAATTCGTTTTGGGCTTGTTCTAAGTGTGTGACCCTGTAGGTTCACATAACATTGGTTGTGGGCCTAAATCTCTATTTAGGCCTATAAGTCATAAGTGGCCTCTAGCAAGACATTATGACTACCTAAGTAATGTGAAGTCAATAATCCGACATAAGCTAATTACAATGAATTTTATTGTCCCTTTATCACATGATATCCTAATTGAACATAAAGCATAGAATGTCATCCTTATATAGTTTAATATTGTGACTTGATTCCAAGTAGACTAAAAATAATAACTCTTTATCAATTCATTTCAGCATGGCCATGCATTTTCCTTCAGTCTATCTCATCAAGGGGCCCTTAGATATCTTTCTCATGTTAATGAGGGATAAATTCCTTCTGAATCACTCACATTCCTCACATAACTAATTTCATATCCAATAACATCATATTTAATCATCTGGTTAAAGACAATGTTAGAATGTGTCAAAACATAAAATAGCTATGTAGAAATCCATAATGATTTCAAGGTCAAAGACCAAAATAAAATTACTATGATGAGAAATACTTATGACAATAATCTATGTAGTATTTTCATAGTGGGTCAATCCAGTACATGATCTCTTATCATGTACCTATAAGGTGACTTAATATCTCATATTCATGATTAGTAAAACATAACCATCAGCCAACTTCATACTAGCCTTAATACTTCATGATTAGTAAAACATAACCATCAGCCAACTTCATACTAGCCTTAATACTTTAATAATTATATATAATGAATAAATGGCTTGGGATAATTAGAATAGAACTCTTATGTTAATTTAAGGGTTTTACTATCAAGTCACATACTTGATGGCCTTAGTAAGAATTATCCATTCATATAATTATCATAAAATCAAATGATAATGAAATACCTCTTTATTAATAAAATAAGAAAGTCAATACATAATCGCAAATGATTGACCTAGTGCATATCACTAACAGATGTCTCTTTGAATAATGTGTTAAAAAGGCTGGATAACTTGGAGTTGCAAATTGCAGACATCGATTCCAACGTAGGAGAGCTAAATTCTGAAGTGGTAGGAATGGGTCGTACTTCTAGGAAAATGAATTGCACAATGCAGATGATTAACCATAACCTTAACGCCTATTTCAGCTCTCATAATTTTATCCCGTTGCCATTCCCATATGATGAAGATATGCCAGCACAAGAGTACTCCTCTGAGGATGAAAAGGAGGAATGAAGACCTTGTTTTGAAGTGTTTAGCTCTAGCTTGAACAATGTTTACTTTATGTGTTTTCATTTTTTTTTCATTGTGATGTTTTGTGGAACGTTATATGTTATGTTTCATGTTTCGAATTGAAGTATGTTTTTGTTTAAGTTGTTTTTTTTGTTAAGGACTTTTATTTTAGGAATGTTACTTTTTCTTATTTTTTCCATTTAATATTTTTTTCCTCCAATTGTGCAATAAATATGGGAGGTTTGTCCTACCAAAAAAAAAATTTGTGCTAGAACGTAGCACGACCCTGTGCATTTTGCACATGGTCGTGCATGATACAACATCAATCAGGTCACATTTTGCACACGGCCATGCGACCTGATGCACAGGCACAGTTGAATTTCTCAAAATTTTTCCTATTTTAAACGTAGCAATTAGGACATTGCACATTTTAAGTGTGGAGGAGGAAATAAAAAAATAAATTTATTTTGCGAGCTTGTTAGTTGTGATTTTATTTGTTTTTATTTATTTCCTTATTCCATTGAGGGTTTAGTTGATTTTAGTTTCCTAAGTAAGCTAAATTTCCTGAATTAATGGGTAAGCAATTTTTACTGAAATTGGAATGTTTTGTTTCTTGTAATTTTTTTTCTTATTTAAACTCTGCTGCCTTTTGTTTTTGCTCTTGTTAATTCCATTTTTTTTATTGTTTTATTTTAGTACTAGCATTGTTATGATGGCTAGAACAAAGACACAATTTCAAGGAAAGAAGCTTAGTGATGGCGAGGGCAAACCTAAAGACATGAGGGACGATTATGAAGCTTTCTTTGCCATTTATTCTGAAGAAGAAGGGAAGGGATTCTGCTCCTTAGTCATGAGAAAATTTAGCAAGCCAAAATACTTTGATGATGAGGTACTGTTGAATATGGGTATTAACGGAACCATAAATATGTTTTGCAATAAATTGGGGTGGTTTAAATTGGCTACAACCCAATATGATGTATTCTTTAAACTCATAATAGAATTTTACACTACATTTAAGATTTTAGATGCACCTCTAGGGATCTTTTCATGTAGGTTCTTTGGGAAAGAATACTTATTTGACTATGAAATCATGTGTCAAATCTTTGGTTTTCCTCAAGGAGGTGTTTGTCAACCTCCAATGGATTATAATATGAGTAGGTTTTGGCATGAAATCACTAGAGGTGGTAAAGCTTGTGAGGGTCAAATAATGACTAGTGGTTTGATCAAAGATCACTCATATTTAATCATGCATAAATTCATGGCACATACAATCTTTGGAAGAAAAGATAGTACTAGGGTTTCCCTGATGAACTATTCATGTTGTGGTGCTTGAAGACTAACACAAAAGTATGTAGTACATACTTTGTTTTGTGTTCTATGTGGTGGGTTGTTTAGGCTAGAAAGGTGTTGATCTCAATGAGGCATATTGTCACCGGATTGGCATTGTATTTTGCTCCATTCGAATTTGCCAAACATAAATTGGAGCCTTTAGAAGCCGAGTCCCTTGATGAAGATTACCTAGTGCGAGCTAAAATCATCATGGAATTCAATGAGTTCCATGATGTAACGAGTAGAAGATGCTACCTGATCCATCAATTGGCAATGCAACATGGTGAAATACCTTTACCCCCTAATGCAGTTGAAAAAGGAGATAATGGGAGTGAAGCTCAATCAAGGAAGTGACATAACACCAAAAATGGAGTGATGACATCATGGAAAATATCAAAGAGTGGATGGATATCTCTGATAATAGGATTGGGAACATGGTTATGGATTTTTCTAACCAATTAGAGAAGTTTGAGAGGTGATGTGAATCTAGAGTTGAAAGGTTAAAACTTTAAATTGATGAAATATTTCGCATCCTTCCTCAAAGCAAAAGATCTAAAGCTATAAATGAAGCTGCAAAGTGCATCATGGTCACACCATATATTCCCCCTCCAGTTTCACCAGAATAAAGGGAGTATACTGTTCTTTAATTTTCTTTTATTTATTTACTTTTCATGATTGTATGCTTGTGTGTTTATTTTACTTTAAGAATTTACATGCTTTATTTTTATTTTATTTTATTTTACCCTTTTGTGTGTTTATGCCTTGCCCTTACACTTGAATTTTTGCAACATATATACCTTTAGAGCCTTATTCATTAATCTTAGTTTTCTTGAAGAAATGCCTTAATCTTCCTTTAATAGATTGTTTTAAAATTTTAAATTAGAAGAGCAGCTTGTGGTTAAGAATTTTTACATTTTAATGAACATTAATGCTTACTTTTCTATTGAACAAGTGAATCTAGATGATTAATATTTGAGAAAAGTATTTGTGAGTAAGAATTTAAGGCTGCTTTATAGCGGTTATAAAAAACAAAACAAAAAAATCAATCAAGAAGCGAGATGGAGCGTAAAACGCACTCATTTGGAGCTTACAATTGAAAACAAAAATCTTTTAAATGCTCCTTCTACTCCAATGCTCTTTAAGAGTAAGAGTATCCAAAGGATCCCTTTTGGAGGTTTTCACACTGAGTAACACAAGAAAGGTGGGGGATGCTGAGATTGGGAAGATATTGATTGATGAACCTTTTAGCCTCTTTATTATTGGCATGATTCCTACTTGTTTTTATTTTTCTTGAGTATCAATTGTTTGTTTTCATATTTTCACTAGAAAAGTATGCTCTTCACAAGGTAACAATATATTCTTGACCTCAGTTGCTATTTTACTTTTCGAGTTTATAAACTTTTTATTAAAAGAAGATTATGGTAGTTAATCAAGTCAAAGCTAGTTAATGAGTATGATTCTTTAGGTAGATATGTGTTTTCAGATTTTGCTTGAGGACAAGCAAATATTCAAGTGTGGGGGAATTTGATGAGTGTAAAAAATGCATTTCATTAAGTAGTCTTTATGTTAGGAAAAATTCAATTTTTGTTAAGTTTGTGTTTCTTTTATTCAGTTTTTATTTAGTTGAGTACTTACTGCATGTCTTGTGTGTTTATTTATTTTTACATATTAGTTGGTTTATTTTTGGTTGACTTTTTATGTATTTAGGGAAGTCAAAGAACAGTAGAGGAAGGTTATATAGGAGCCATGAGCACTTGAAGCAGGCCTAAAAAGCAATGGAGATCAATATGGTAAAATGCTGAAAAAATGATGTGCATGGCCATGCGACTCATGAAGGACAAGAGGGAGATTTCACATAGATGTAACCCTAGGGCTGGTAATTAGGGTTTTATAAGAGGGTAGCCACCAGAAATAAGAGGAGGATTATTATTCTTTTTTTTATCATCACTTTTTTGAGATACAATTTTTCTTAGAGCAGTTTTGAGAAAACAAGGATTTTTTCTTGCTTATGTTAGTTTGGTGATTGAAGAATAAAAATTGAAGAACATCAAGCTTCCTATTTAACAAGGGGTTTATTCTATTCAATTCTTTTTATTCTTTCTTAATTTTAATTCAATGATAATGTCTATTTTATGTTATTATTCCTCTTTATTTCTTAAAATTAACATGAGTAGCTAAATTCTTAGTTAGGGTTCTTATTATTATTCAACCATGGGCTAATCACAATTAAACCTAAGCCATTAACCTAGATCCTTTGGTTGTTGTTGAACTTAATGTCTTCTTAGGATTGATCACCCTTTGATTGAATATACATAATAAAACTTGATCGAGAGATGGGTTGTATTGGATTTAAACAATAACCTGCTAGATGCTTTCTTAGTTGAGAAACAATTAAGCAACTAATATTGATTAAGGGTTGGTGCTTAAACTGGGTTAACCGAACACTTAGTATGTGAGCGCTTTAAATCTAAAAACATCAATTTACTTGGTTAATCATAGGGTTCTCTTAGGAGGAAAGCCTATGATTCTAGGGAAACCCTCAAATTGGATTAAGGTTAGATATGGCTTAGCCATAAATTGATTTTAAATAAAGGTTGAATTGGTAATAAGAACCCTAGCTCTCTAAAGTGATTTTTATTTCATTGTGATTTTTATTTGTGTTTTGTCTTAGTTTAATTAAAAATACCCTTTTTCATTGTTGAAATAAACAAACACAACTAGTATCACTATAGTCAATCTGCAATCTCTATGGGATCAATATTTAATTACTACTTGTACGAATCCGTATACTTGCGGAAACCCATCAATGACAATGACTACTACCAAGTTCTCAGGAATGCACTAAAAGATGCAAAAATTACTAACATGGCCAAGCCTAAATTGATAGGGGAGGTCAAACTATTAGCCAACAGGATGGCTTAGTTGGAATCCTCCTTCAAAGATAAGGGAACTCATGGCTCCAAAAGCTTTACCATCCTAATGTTGTTCAAAGATGAGCTACTTCCAAATGATTTTAAACTATCAAACTTTTCCAAGTTTGATAGAACAGGAGATCCGAGGGTTCATCTAAGGTTATATGCTACCTTCATGGCTACCACAAAGCTTACAGAATCAAAGATTGTTCGATTCTTCTTCATATCACTAGAAGAAGGATCGAAGGCATAGTTCTTTGACCTTGAAGATGAAATAAAAAATGATTAGCTACTACTAACTCAGAAGTTTATTAAGCAGTGTGAATTCAACACTCAGTTAGACATCACTCGAAGGGACCTTGAGACCACAAGGTAGAAACCCAGTGAAGCTTTCTCTGATTATGTCACTAAATGGTAGGGAAAGGCAATCAAGATGAGAAACCATCTTCCTAAGGATGAAAAAATAATGCTAATAATCAAAGGGGCACTACCACACTTAAGAAAATAAATTCTTTGCTCATTGTCCTAACTTTAGCGCACTCTATTAGGTTGGGATCAGTTTTGAGGATAAAAAACCTCAGTAAGCCATAAATACTTTTTGCCACAATACCCAACCAAACACCCAAAACACCTTCACCTGAGCTGCAAAAATAAACATGATCCAACCCAACACCCACAGCTCACTATCTATCAATGCCATTAGACCACCAAGAAAATTCTCAAACTTTAACCTCCCACCCTCCAAAGTATTCCAAAGGCTTTAACAAAAGAACCTCCTACAGCCATAAGAGCCTAGGCCTTTTCCAAACCCACTACCACCTTAAATAAACCAAATCTTATTCTACCTAGCCACATCACAGATACATGCAGAACTCTCAAAAATACAATCCAAGACCTCATTGACTTTGGAAAAATCAATGACCTAGAAAAATGGCCTAGTATCAAGACTAATCCTCTCCCAAACTATCAAAACATGCTTCTACCAACCATCAACATGATCTCCTCTAATCTACTATAGGACCTTGTTGAAAAATCATTTTGAGCCATACAAGAAACTCGAGATAAGCCCTTAGAAGACAAACCCTTAAAACTCATTCTTGAGCCTCATAATTCTAATGAAGATGAGTAATGCCCTTCTACCTTTGAATACATTCCAATGCCTCGAAAGTTCCTTCCCCACTTAATGATGCAAAAAAGAGCCAAGGATATAACTCTCTGCATGAACGATGAAGTGATTGATTGCCCATACTCACAAAAAGCAAACACAGACAAAATTTCCAATAGTAACCATTAAGTATGGGATCTACTAGGCCAACCTTCTGGGAAGTTCAACTACAAAGTCAAGTACACAACACCTCCTACTACCCACACACTCTTTGAAGACATAGTACCCTCAAGATAAAAAGAAGAATTTGACAATGAAGATGGGATGGTCAATGCTATTCAGCTTTAAAATCTATAAATCATGGGGATAGACATATGGTATGACTTTGATGATCCTAAAATCATTATCTAGGACTATAACAGTAATACAATAGTAGATAAGGAAATAGATGAGAAGCCCTCACTAGTAGTTAATCATGTAACTCACAATGGGTGGGTATATCGACCTCCTAAAAAGAGAAGGAACCCTTTAAAGAGAAAGAAGTAGCAAGAGATCAAGCTCCAGTCAAAGAGGAAGACGCTATCCTCAAATAGCTCAAGAAAACTCAAGCACAAGCCAGTATCTGAGACCTACTCGTGGCCTCCAAGATGCATATAGATGCCCTAGTCAAAGCACTAGATGAAGCAAAGATTTCCACTAATGCCTTACCTTGCAAGATGATATCCTCTCTAATGAAAGCACCTTCCAATGCAATCACCTTTTCATATGAAGATTTACTCCTCGAGGGAAGGGTCAACAATCATCCTCTCTTCATACAAGCAATTGTCAAGACTAAGAAGACCTTATGTGTTATGGTAGATGATGGGTCTGCCATCAATGTTTGCCCCTTAATCTTGCTACATAAGTTTGGGATGAATGTTGAAAACCTGAAAGAGTCCAATGTGGTCATATAAGCCTACGATGATTTTAAAAAGCCAGTCATCGACACTTTCAAAGAAATAGTTATAGTAGGATATATCAAATCAAAAATAGAATTTATCATCCTGAACATCTCTCCAATGTTTTCCCTGCTACTAGAAAGACCTTGGTTCCACCTACTATGGGGCATACCTTCCATTGTGCATTAAAAGATCAAGTTCCCTCTGAATGGAAAGGTCATTACCATCCCTGCTGAAACAAACAACATTATTGCCTGTTTGAATGTGGTCCCACTAGGATTCCAGGTTTCTATGATCAATGACGGTCATATCGATCCCAAAGTTACTGCTATAATGAAGAAGATGTAATAGCTGCTTGGAACAAGATTAAGAAGAAGAAATATTAGAGTCATAGAATTCCCTAACTTCTGAGCATAAACCAATAAAAATGGTATGGGGTATGATCCTGAAAAGGATACTAGGGCTAAGAAGTTAACCTCTTTTATGGTTGAAAGCTCAACCTAAGTCTATCAAGGACAAACTGAGGAATGGGTGAGCAATGGAATCAAGAAATTGGGGTTTGAGATCTTTGGTGACACCCTCAAGGAGAAACACTTACCAGACATGACCATCAAGACTGATGAAAAACCTAGACATAGAATGTGAGAGTGAAGCTATCAATCATGCCCAAGCTACTACCATCCTTGAATCAAGCATCAATGACATCCTCTTCAAAGACATTACTAATGATGATCTCTGTACTTTTCATTATTTGAAAATGATGATGTAATGAACTCTAAAGTTAATGCAATGAAATCAAATTTTGCTTACTTGTTTCATGTCTTTCCTTATGGTAGCGTGCATTACATTGATAAAAACATTAGCATATTTGAAATTCATTCCATATACATTGAATCATTTAACATTGGCATGGAATCTAAACCACACATTTTGCATATTTTAAAAGATATTACCCCTGAAGAAACGAAAGAAATTGAAAAAATATTAATAAAATACTCAAACATATTTGCTTGGACATATAATTATATGCCTGGTATTGATAGAGACATTGCTCAACACTTCATTCCAACTAAAGAAGGGTGCAAACCAGTAAAGCAGAATTTGAGAAGACTCATACTAGAATGGGCCCAACTAGTGAAAGAAGACATCGAGAAACAAATCAAAGGAAAATTGCTAGAGGTAGTAGACTATCTAGAATAGTTAATAAATATGGTACTAGTACCGAAGAAAGACGGAAGGGTTAGAATCTGTGTCGACTGTAGAGATCTAAACAAGGCCTGCTAGAAGGATGATTTCCCACTACCTCACATAGACATATTAGTTAGCAGTACCACCATATGTGCAATGTACTCCTTTATTAATGGATTCTCTAGGTACAATCAGAGCATAATAGCCATTGTCTATAAAGCAAATATAGCTTTCATAACATAATAGGGTACTTACTATTACAGAGTAATGCCTTTTAGAATAAAGAATGTAAGGGCAACCTAACCCTGTGTCTGGCCATAAAAGGGAATGCAATTGGTACAATGTTAGCCTAAAAGAGAGAAACAAAAGCAGAACACACAGTCTACTAGTTGATTAATAAAATGCTACCATATGAAGAAAATTACAACCAAGTTAAACAGATATGCCTGGCAATGGTATGGGCAATGAAGAAACTCAGACACTACTTTCAATCCTATAATATCTAGGGCATTTCTAAAATAGACTTAATGAAGTACCTCTATGAAGATCCCTCTCTAGTGGGGAAACTTGCCAAGTGACTCGTACTGCTAACAGAATTTGACGTACAATATCTTACTAAGAAGGAAATAAAAAGAGAGCAATGGCTGAATTTCTACCTCTTAACCCCATTCCAGACTCAAAATAAATCCAACTAGACTTCCTAGATGACCTTAGCTCAGTTATTGAAATATAAGGATGGTGTATGTACTTTAATAGAGCAATTAATTAGTTTGGCACAGGAGTCAGTATCATACTACAAATCTAAAAGGTGAAGTAGTAACAATTACTAAAAAGCTTGAGTTCAAAGTCACAAATAATGAAGTAGAATACGAGGCATGCATACTTATAATAGAAGCACTTATAACCCTAGATTTCACAAAAGTTGAAATCTTGGGAGATTCCATGCTAATAATCAATCATGCCATGGAAGAGTGGGAATGAAAAGAGCAGCACTTAAAGCCTTATTTGGACCACTTGAGGCTACTCACCATGTCCTTTAAAAAATGCAAATTCATCTAGCTCCTTAGGATGGTAGATGCACTTACTTCCCTAGCATTAGTATGGGAAGGACCATCCAAAATGCCAATTAAGCCTATAATTCTACTCATATCAGGACAACCTTGTCATAAAAATTGTAGAATAGCAAAGACAGAAGTAACTAAAAAGCCCTAGTTCTATGACATCTAGAGATATCTAGAGGAACAGGCGTATCCTAATCAAGCAGATGAAAGAGACAAAAGTAGTCATTCAACAACTAGCATCAAAATTCACATTTCACTAGGGTTTGTTATATAGAAGAACCTCAGATGGTTTATAACTCTAATGTCTAGATAAAGCTAAGGCTATAAGAGCAACACAGGAAGTACATGAGGGTGTTTTGTGGTCCATATATGAATGGAGCAATCCTGGCTAAGTAGCTAATTAGACAAAGGTTCTTCTAGATGACGATGATGGAAGACTGCATCAAATTTGTAAGGAAATGACATAAGTGTCAAATCCACGGGAATGTCAACCACCTTCCCCCAATAGAACTACACTACAGGTCCTCTCCATGGCTCCTCTCAGTGTGGGGACTAGACATAATTAGGGAAATCCACCTAACAAACTCAAATAGACATAAGATCATCCTAGTGGCTGTGGACTGCTTTACAAAATGGGTCAAAGCAGAATCATTTGCAATGATAGGAGCCCAGCAAGTGGCTAGGTTCATCACAAGAAACTTTTTCTATTGATATGGGATCCCCTATCATATCATGTATGATAATGGTGTCCAATTCCAAGGGGAAGTTAGAGAGCTACTAAGGAGTTATAAGGTGGAACGTCACAAGTGTTCTCCTTACTTACCACAAGCGAATGGGGCCGTTAAAGCTACAAACAAATAAAAAGATCTTGTTAAAGATGACTTAGACTTACTGAGATTGGGCAGACAAATTGCCACATGCTTTATGGGGGTACCGAACAATAATAAGAACTTCAACAGGAGCAACTCCTTTATCATTAGTGTATGGATCAGAAGTAGTCCTTCCAATCAAAATATAGATCAAGTCTCTTCATGTAGCAATTGAATCTAAATTACTAGAAGTACAGTAGTCTCGACAAAGCACAAAAATCTCACTTTCTTAGACAACCAAAGGCTCAAGGCTCTATACCACACATAGTTGTATTAGGTGCAACTAGCCAAGTCCTTCAATAAAAAAGTAAAATACAAGAGTGTGAAAGTAGGAGACTGGATGCTAAAGCAAACAAGATAGAATGTTTTGGACCCTAGAGGGAAATTCATACCAAAAAGGGAAGGTCCATACCTAGTCAAACATGTCCTATCAAAAGGAGCAGTTAAGCTGATGGATTTTGAAGGCAATGAATTTACCAAACTTGTCAATACAGACCGCCTGAAGAAATATTACATCTAATGCACACACAAAAATCATCTCGTTTAGTTAAAAACCTAAAAATGGCAGCTCAAGCAAAAGTTAAGGACTTTTCACTGAGTTGAAAACCTATAAATGGTAGCTCATGCAAAAATTAGGGAAAGAGAGAAAAAAATTAACTAGAAAACCTGAGAAGGCTAGTTAAGGACAGGGGCAACCTCAAGTTCAAAATTTGTACGAATGCACCTATGCTTTTCTTAAATGATTATAGTGAAATGAGAATGATTGCCAATTTATGCAAAATGTCTTTGAAAAGTATAACACATTTTATCATCATGAATTACATCAAGCATGCTCAGTATTTTCTTTCATTACATGACCATGGTTCTTACCGTCCTCTCTAAGCTCACTCCTTGACATCAGCCACTATCATATAGCCAAAAAAAACCCAGCTAAGTGTGAAAAGCTCCAAAAGGAGAGGTCTTAGGCAAAAAAGGGAAAAAAAGGCAGATGATAGTAATGGCAAACATCATCATTAATGACACACAATAGGAAGCATATACAGTCATGATCATACAACCATCATACAACATGCAAGACAAATGCCCAGATACAACACCTAGAGTCCATAACCTCGGGAAAATGATAAAATAAAGCAAACCATAGACCAAAAATTCCTACACCTAGTTCCTAAAACAACTACATCGATCATGGCTGCCATTAAAGCAAGCAATGATCCTGCTCAAGCATCCCCCTCGTCTGATCTTGACTCATCATCATTCGTCACAAGGGATGATAGTCATGACTCTAACTCATTTATACAGTCACGATAAGCTACACGCTCCCACTCCCATTCACAACTACTAAGATGGTGCTCAACTTGCATTACACAATGCATATCATACACTCATACATAAAACATGTTCATAGAATAAATATATACAATAAAGAAGGCATACCCTATGAGTGGTAGCAAACTCCAAAATGCACTACTGTATACTTCCTATAATAGTATATCAGTACTAGCCAGAGGATATAGGAATTTGCAAAAGTAAGCAAATAGGTCAACCACCACTCACTAAATAAATGAAACATAAGCAAGAGTAAGGGAACATGAACATGGGTAGCATTAGCAGGAGCAACACCCGACTAAGGAAAGCTAGGTCTAGGCAAATTGAAGCTCACTACTCTACCAAGGATATTTTTCCCAAGCAAAGACAAAGATGATTGAACCATTAATTCCCTAAGCATAGTGCTACAAAAAGCCACACCACTGGCATGAGCAATCGCTTCAGTGCGAAATGTGCCCTCATCATCCTTAAAGTGGGATCTAAATCTCCTCTAGCATCATTGCAATAAGCTCTTATAACCCATGTCAATTATAGTTTATTAATAATAAAGTCTACTACATGATTGCACTAAAACAAGAATAAAATCTTACCATATCAGAAGAAGCAACTATCGATGACTCGAGTGATGGCCTCACCCTCGAACCTGAAGGACAACATACATTTACCTGAGAAGGTGGAGGTAAAGGAAAGGTCCCACTAGCTATGGCATCAATTAGATAAGGGATGAATACAATAGCATAAGGTAAACCCACACTCTATAAGAGGCTCTCAGAGGGGAATCCTATCATAACAATAACAAGATCATCACCACAAAGCTCATGACCCCAGAAGATGTCCCTAGGGGGAGGGACATGAACTCACCTCATGTATAGTCCATCCCACCAATAATGGACTTGCTCGCCTAAATACCATACCTTGCTAACGAGTCCAAAGAGCAACACTCATCTCTCTGTTAGTTGCCATACAGCCACTATCTCTACCATCTAGTGAGATCTCACCACCCACTAGTGAAGAAAAATCTACTCAAAAGGCAACAATGAACAAAAGACCTTTAAGAAAGAAACAACCAACACAATAAGAATTAGACATATCGAATCAAGGGATAGCTTCCTGATATGGTCTTGAGCTACCATACAATCCTCAATCAAATCAGTAGTCTTCCTAATCCAGTATGAATAATTAGGGAAGCCATCCTCTTGGAAATGCTCAATGGATGGTTGAGGGAGAATCTTGAACTCATATGCCCAAATTTGTCAAAATCAGAGGGTTAGAAATAACAAACTAAAAGCAAAAGAATAGACAACACAACTACTACTCACATCCAGCATGAACAAACATCTATAGATCAAGTCCTAACCTGAGTACTATTGAGCAAAGGTAGCAGTGCCCCAGCAATAGCCCGGTAAGCCATCCAGATCTCTCAAGATGGGCAACAATGATAGATCACCCGTACTTAAAGCATTCGAGAAGATAACAACACTCAATAAATAAAATAAAAAGTAGTGAGCTAGCTACTCCGCTGAGACAAGACCATCATCATACAAAGCTCGCATAAAAGAAACAAACTCTATGTATCAAGCTAAATATAGGCAACCAAACTTTATAGGAGTGAGTACCCTAAACAAATCCTTTGTGAGACACCTCCTTGCCACAATAGTGGAACACTCCTCACCACCAAAAGGAATAGGCTCTTCAAAAAAGCTCAAGCCCATAATAGTAGCAAAATCCAGTGAGGTAATAGTCATCTCCCTGATAGGCAAATGGAAAGTATGCATCATGTCCATCCATCGCTCAATCAATGCATACATAGCAATCTGACTTGACGTGTATGACTTATAAGCAATGCAACAATTACCCTATCAAAAGGCCTTCCCAGTAACCATCTACTTCACACACATTAGGAGACCTTGATAGTATATACTGACTCTTTTGGAACTACCAGGCAGCACAATGACAAACCTACATGGCTATAAACAACAGGTATGCTATCAAACGTTTGCACAACTACTACATACTAACATATCTCTCTCTTTGTCACTTAATAGGATTAAAATAATAAAGGTTGAAAAGAAAAGCATCGTGGTAAGAAAACAATCATAAAAAGAAAATAAAGCAAGTGCTATCAGCATCAGCATCTATAATAAAGCTAGACAGACAATTACAGTAACAGCTATATATCTACAGCTATAATAACTTCATATAGTAATATAAATAGCAAAATAGTCAACAAACAAGCTTCAGAAAATAAAGGCAAAGAGGAACTACCTTACGATGATGATGCACCTAAGCGTGAGTCTCCAAGCTATAAGAAATAGGGATCAAATCTCCCCGAGAAAGCCTGGATGGTTGAGAACTTTGAGCACTAGATATGCTAGTCCCTACAGCAAACGTCCCAGCTCCAGTAGCCTCTGCAAAGTCACCCTTAAGATCAAGATCAACATAAATAAAAATGTCTTCCAGACCCTCAGGAATGTTGGGGAATTCCATTTTATGCAGAAGAAAATGGAAGTACATAAGCAAAATATAGCAGAAAGCACCTGGAACATGAAAAGGGTCAAGAAAAGTCAGAAAACACTCAAAGAAGTCCGGACGAAGCCTTTTAAGACCTCTAAAAATAGTCATTTAAATAAGCTCAAAGGGGGAAGCACATGACCACACGCCCCCTATGCATAGTCACTCACACTTCCCCCTTCCATGCACTCTTCTATGGACTTATGCGCACTTTGAGACTTTGCACACTCACTTTTACAGTCCTAAACTTCCATTTGAGCATAAGATATGCACCAAAATTGCATAAAAGTACACTGATGCTGACTCAATCTGTCTAAAGACACTGCGCATGCACCGCTTTCTTTAGAAAACTTAACATCTTACAAAAGAAGAAGAGGAAGAAAAATCCACTATAAGGATATCTTACTCCAAATCATCAAAATGACATCCTCAACATGAAAAATCACTGCATCATTATTACATCATCATTGCATCACTACCATATCATTATTGCATCATCACTACTACCTCATTCATTGCTTAAAAGCACCCACATTTCTTAGGAACACTCTTACACCACTTAGAAGCACTCTCATTATTTAGAAGCACTCACACACACTGCGTAGGAGAATTTTCATCACTTGGAAGCATCCTCACATTACTTAGGAGCATCCACACTACTTAGGAGTATTCTTATTTTCTTAGTAGCATCCTCATTCATGTGACACCTAAGAGGGTTATAGTCATATATTCATTCGTGTGACACCTAAGAAGGTTATAGTCGCATGTTGATTTATGTGACACCTAAGATGGTTATAGTCGCATGTTCATTCACATGACACCTAAAAAGGTCATAGTCGCATATTCATTCACGTGACACCTAAAAATGTTATAGTGGCATGTTTATTTGCATGACAAATAAGAAGGTTATAGTTACATTGTCATTCGCGTGACACTAAAGAAGGTTATAGTCACATTGTCATTCGCGTGACACTAAAGAAGGTTATAGTCACATGTTCAATCATGTGACACTTGAGAAGGTTATAGTCACATGTTCATTCGCGTGACACCTAAGAAGGTTATAGTTGCATGTTCATTTGCGTGGCACCTAAGAAGGTTATAGTCCCATGTTCATTCACGTGACACCTAAGAAAGTTATAGTTGCATGCTCATTTGCATGACACCTAAAAAGGTTATAGTTGCATTAGTATTTTGCTTAGTAGCATCTTCATTTGCATAACACCTAAAAAGGTTATAGTCACATCTCCACTCTACACTTTGCATCAATCACAGGCTTGCATATGTCCCAAAATAGCACCCTGCATGATGACCAAGTCACAGAACAATAGCATAAAAAAAGACACAATAATAACAGTCAAATCTTGATAATATGTCTAGAGACAACCCACAGGTAAGTATCTCTCTCCCTACCAAAAAGTTTTTTGCATCTTTGCATTTTATTTCACGTGTATTAACACTAGTGCTAGGTGGCTATGCAATGCATGTGAAGCAAGGGGCAACTGTCATACCTCAAATTTTACTATCCCTAAAAAGGTCCAATGATGAAATGAATCCCTAAGATGACTAGAGTATGCTCGTTTGTAACACCTCTGAAGTGTGCAACCTTAAAACACCCAACCAACCCTAATAGTGTGCAAATTTGATTACCGAGCCATTAAGTTATGCTCCAACCTTATGAAATATGAATTATTGGAACAATGAAAGGTTTTATTTCAAAAAAGCTCCTCTCGAAATACTCAGCTCATTAGGCCAATGCGTATTTTGTAAGACTAGGACCCAGCTTCGTGAAAAAACAAAATAGACTTTTGACAAAATAGACTTTGGGAACATGTTTAGAAGGACCAAAACCTCTGGAAGTGGTCCTGGAATGGTGCAACATAACCCGAGTATCAACGTGTATCACTCAGAAGTGCGTGTAAACACCCCTAGGTGTCATATGCTAAAATTGAAGCTGAATTTGACAAAACAGACTTTAAAACCCCATCCAGAAGGCCTAAAAAGCCTAAAAACTGACCAAAATAGCATGCGTAGAACCCGGGAGGAGCACGTAGAGTGTTGAAGTGCGCATGAAAATGTGCATGTCCACACATGACCATGCACACACTATGAGTGGCCATGTGTAAAAATGCACTTCTTCACATGTGACCATGCCTACACCACCCCATTCTATATAGTTTTTCTATATATAGGCCCTTTACATCCCATTTTAAGGGGAGAGCAAGTGAAGACACACATACACTCAAAAGTCTGTCCAATTGAAGGTGCGAGAAATCCCTCTCCATATAGTTTTTACTCTCCCATAGCCTTTCCCTTAGGTTGTTAGATCCCTTTTTTCCACCATACCCAGCCTCATCTTTGTCAAAGCATGCTTTAAAGTTATACAATCTAGCATCATTATGTTGTCATTTTGAATCTATCAACGAGGAAAGCTGGATAATCTCTTAAAGCTAAAGCTTCAAAGTTCACACAAGTTGAGTTTAGTCTGAGGAGCACATAATTATTTTAGCACATCTATTTTATCACATTGCATTTTATTTTACTCTCGCAAATTTGGTAATACTATTGTGCTTATGTGATGAGACTAGTAATCTTGCATGCTACGTGAATAATTTATGCATTATTATGTTCATTTTACATCATCATTCTGCATCCTCTATTTCTAAAATCATGAAATCACATCATAAACATCAATAATGTGAAAAATTTCATGTCCCAAAATAAAGTCATCATGCTCTTAGTCTAGTGATGACCTCATGCATCCTTTATATTATCATCATTCATCGTTATAGCATAAATAATCACTACAAGCATGATCATCATATCATTCATTGAATAAGCTATGTAAATGGTCGTGTTATCCTTGTAGATCAATCATATTAGATTTACTTTTCCATAATCTTTTCCTTTTCATATATATTTTATCATGAAGGTGATGTAATAAAATTTTTAGTCTTATTATCTTATACTATCTGATATGCTATGTGAATGTTATATAAATTATCATTATTGAAACTAGGGTGTTCTAGTAATTATATATCGAATATCGTCTAATGAGAAATAGTAAAAAGTAGATGTGATCTCCTTACCTTAAAAATCTCTACTTGGGACAGTACTCACTGAATGACTTGACGTTGTTCCTTTCTTTTCCCGATTTTGTAAAAATTGGGTGGCAACTCCATAAAATTAAAAGTGTCTCATCCCCTCGAGACTGTTCACTTGTCCCTATTTGGTAAAGTTGCCATGTCCCTCAAAAATAAAAAGACCTTCTACATTTTTTTATAAAGTAATTAAAACCACAATACAAAAGGTCCTCTAAAAAATAAAAAGGTCACTCACGACATCGTCTCAACTACCTCATTCATTGCTTGGAAGCACCCACATTGCTTAGGAGCACTCTCATAAAGCTTAGAAATATTCACATCACTTAAAAGTACTCTCATTTTTTCACATTGCTCAGGAGCACTCTTGCACTGCTTAGAAGCACTTTCAATGCTTAGAAGCATCTTCTCATTGCTTAAAAGCATTTTCATCACTTAAAAGTAACCTCACATTACTTAGGAGCATCCACACTACTTAGGAGCATTCTCATTTGCTTACTATCATCCTCATTTTGCATGACACCTAAGAAGGTTATAATCGCATGATCATTTTGCATGACTCCTAAGAAAGTTATAGTTGTATGTTCATTGGTGTGACACCTAAGAAGGTTATAGTAGCATGTTCATTCACATGACACGTCAGAAGGTTATAGTCGCATGTCCATTTATGTGACACCTAGAAAGATTATAGTCGCATGTTCATTCATGTGACACCTAAAAGGTTATAGTTATATGTTCATTTGCATGACACCTAAGAAGGTTATAGCCGCATTTTCATTTGCATGACACCTAAGAAGGTTATAGTCATATGTTCATTCACGTGACACCTAGAAAGGTTATAGTTTCATGTTCATTCATGTGACACCTAAGAAGGTTATAGTCGCATATTCATTTGTGTGACACCTAAGAAGGTTATAATCGCATGTTCATTCAAGCAACACCTAGAAGGTTATAGTCGCATGTTCATTTACATGACATATGAGAAGGTCATACTCACATCCGCATTTTGCTTAGTAGCATCTTCATTTGTGTGACACGTAAGAAGGTTATAGTCTCATAAATCCTAAATGCACTTTGCATGAATCTTAAGCTTGCATATATTCCAAATAGCACCTTGTGCGATGACCAAGTCACAAAGCAACAACAACAAACAAAACACAACAACATTAGTCAAATCTTGACAAGATGTCTAAAGACAGCCCATAGCTAAGTACCTCTCTCCCTATCAAAACATTATTTTCGTCTTCGCATTTTGCTTCATATGTATTGACACTAGCACTAAGTGGCTATACAACACACATGAAGTAGGGGGCAACTATCATACCTTAAATTTGATTATCCCCAAAAACATCCAATGATGAAATGAATCCCCAAGATGACTAGAGTCTACTTGTTCGTAACACCTCTTAAGTGTGCAAGCTTAAAACACCTAACTGACCCCCACCAGTGTGTAAAATCAATCACCAAGCCATTAAGTTGTGCTCCAACCTTACAAAATATGAATTATCAAAACAACAAGAGGTTTTATTTTAAGAAAACTCCTCTAGGAATACTCAGATTGTTAGGCCGGTGTGCATTTTGTTAGACTGCAACCTAGCTTTATGAAAAAATAGAAATTGATTTTGATAAAATGGACTTCATAAACACATCCAGATGGTCCTAAAAACTCTAGAAGTGGTCCCAAAATGGACCAACACAAGTTGAGTATCAACGTTTATTGCTCTGAAGTACGTATAAACACTCTTAGGTGTCATATGCTAAAATCAAATCCGAATTTGGCAAAACAGACTCTAGAAATGTGTTTGGAAGGACTAAAAACCATAGAAACCAACCCTAGAATAGTGCACATAGAACCTGGGAAGAGCACATAGAGCGTCAAAGTGCACGTGAAAACACACACGTGCGAGCGTGGCCATGCGCCAAGCGCATGACCATGTGCACACTATGCATGGCCACGCGTAAAAATCCCCTTATACATGTGTGGCCATACCTACACCACCCCATTTTACACATTTTTCCTATAAATAGACCCCTCTACACCTTATTTTGGAATGGGGAGCAAGTGAAGACACACACACTCAAAAGTTAGTTCGATTGAAGGCATGAGAAATCCCTCTCCATATAGTTTTTGCTCTACAACAACCTTTCCCTTAGGTTGTTAGATCCTTTTTTCCATGAAACCCAGCCTTATCTTTGTCAAATCATGCTTCAAAGGTATACAATCTAGCATCATTCTACTGTCATTTTGAACCTCTCAATGAGGAAAGCTTAATAATCTCTTGAATCTAAAGCTTTAAAGTTCACATAAGCTGAGTTGAGTCTGAGGATCACACAATTATTTTAGCACATTCATTTTATTACATTGTGTTCTATTTTACTACCTCTAGCATTTGGGAATACTGTTGTTCTTGTGTGATGATACTGGCAATCTTGCATGCTATATGAATAATATATGCTTATTTTATATCATCATTCTACCTCCTCTATTTCTAAAATCATTAAATCATATCATAAATATCAATAATGTGAAAAAGCTCATGTCTAGGAATAGAGTCATTATGCTCTCAGTCTAGTGATGACCTTATGGATCCTTTATATTATCATCAGTCATCATTAAAGCATAAATAATCACCACAAGCATGATCATCCTATCATTCATCGAATAAGTTCTATAATTGGTCATGTTATCCTTACAGATCAATCATAATAGATATAGTTTTCCATAATCTTTTCCTTTTCATATGTATTTTATCAGGACAGTGATGTAATAAATTTTTTAGTCTTATTATCTTATACTATATGATCTACTATATGAATGCTATATAAACTGTCATTACCAAAACAAAGGTGTTATAGTAGCTATACATCGAATAGTAAAAATGTATATGCAATCTCCCGAACCTAAAATCTCTATTGGGGACAATACTCACTAAGTGACCTAATGTTGTCCCTTTCTTTTTTTGATTTTCTAAAAATTGGGTGGTGACTCCACAAAGTCAAAGGCATCTCATCTCCCCAAGACCGATCATATATCCCTACTTAGTAAAGTTTTCATATCCCTCAAAAAATGGGAAGACCCACTACACTGTTTAACAAAGTAATAAAAAACCACAATATAAAAGTTGATGGTCACTCACAAACTCTTGATTCCCAATACTTCTTTGGTAGGACTCTAAGAAATTTGGTGTTCACTTCTTCTATTTGTATAGTGTTTACCAAGATTTCATAGTGTGGTGAGAAGTGCATTAATGCAATTTGTCATTTTCATTATCCATTCTTATGATTTGATTTTGAAAAATTCATATTCATACATATAAAGTTGAACTTTCTTACTTCTTACTTTGCACATTGCCTTCATTATGATTCTTTAAAGTCTTCTAAATTTCTTTAATGAAAAGATAATGTTAAACTTTTCCACCTTCTTCCTTTAATATGGAAGTGAGGAGGATTGTCTTGGCTTTCTTATTCCTATAGTTTTCATCCATTTGTAATGGTGACCATTAACTTCTTTCTAACTTCACTTTAAAATTATTAATGGTTGCCATTAAGGGACTCTACCATTAAAGGACCACATCTTATAACCTCATTGTATCACTATCTATATATAGCTCCATTTTTTCTTCCAATGATGATAGGCATTCCATTAAAAAATGGTCTAAAGGATAGGAAGTTCTTCCTCTAATCTTGATTTTAGCAATTAACTGCCTAAAATTCTAGCTTTGATACCAATTGGAATACCCTAGAGGGGGTAATAATGCTATTTTAAATTTAAAAAGGATTAAGATAACTTAAAAAAAATTAATGAAATATTAGAGAAAGGAATAAAAGCAAACATGAATGATTTAAGGCATTTGATTTATCAATAAATCTATGTCTCCATTTAAGTTATCCCTAAGTTAAGATTTTTGACCCCATACCAATCATTAAATTAAATTATTTATAACAAGTGTTTTTCTAAGCTAAACTCAAACCTTTACAATTGAGTTTCCTTTTGCTAACTTACAATCGATTTACAAATAAGTGTTAAGCAAGGGCAACACATAAACCTCTAATGAATAAGAACCACACTCCAATTACATTCAATAAATGAATTTTTATAATTTGATATAAGCATAACGGATATTAAAGCAAATGAATGTTCACCAAAACTCCTTAACTTTTTAAATAAGGTTTGGCAATAATTATTTATAGTTGGAGATAAAAAACTAATTGATAGGAAGTCATGCCACCATTCCCAAACTTTTCTTACTTAATTAAATGTTTCTTTAATTTTTTACAAGTAATTAGAGGCTCGTGATCATTACCATTCTCCTCACAATTATGACCTATAAGTAAAATAATCATTATAGCTTGAATATAACCATTTGAAGAGTGCTAGGTGGATCGTGATCACCCTCACAATCACGGGGGTCCCCACCTTCAAGTTTTCCTTTAGTCTTCATCTTCATTATGGCCGTGAGACTTTGATCATGACCACAATCACACCCTTTAAAATTAAGACTATGATTTTAAGGGTCACTGCCTTTTTGGCTCATGTGCTTTTCTTTATGACTATGATCAACCTTGATCCACAAGCATGACCCTACTCCTCACGATTATTATCGAGATCATAAGGGTCTATGTATGAGTTTCTCAAAATTACTCAATTAGCTCATGATTATGATCCTATGCATATGATCATGAGCATGCTTATGATGAGAAGCCACATGATCATGATAAAGACCATGAGGGTCTCTGCCTTGATCTTTTCATGTACATATTTAAACGCAATTGCTCATGGGGATATTCATGATTGTGACTTCACTCATTAGCATCTCTGGCAACTTGAAGAATTTGATTTTTTATTTTTAAATAAGCATAGCTTTGAATGTAACCTATACACACTTAAATCATGCACATTAGTAACTCAAATTTGAGTTCTCAAAATCGAGTTGTTAAAGTGAAAATAGAGGTGATTAGACTTTAATTATGAAAATGGTTAATAAAATGCTCAACTTTCTAAACCTTATTATAAATTCTTCTACTAACTCTATAAGACATTAGTAGGTTCTTCAAAAAATTGGCAATGGATATGCCTAAACTAGCATAATAAAACTCAATATGAAATTTCTCTTCCAACTATTTCTAAGAATTAATAGAAGTATATAAAAGATGTGTGTACCAAGTAGATACCAAATTCATTAAAGAATTGAAAACCTGCCTTAATCACCAAATTATTAGTCGTAGCTTCTCCTCATTACACTACAAATTGGGCCACATGCTTAATAGTTGATTGGTTTAGTTCTTCTCCACATTATACATCATTGTATTAGAGATTGGAAGAATTTTCCTTTAACCTTTATTGGTTAGTCTAGCCATCTCAAGATTCAGTCTTCCTTTCAAAATGGATATTAATTGAGTAATGCTATTAGAAATGTCAACCAATTTTTTCTTAGACTCCCTTTGTATAGCCTCATTATAATATAGAATCAGCTTAAGGATAGTAGACATTTGTTATGGTTCTTACAGATGGTGGGGTTTAGCATATGCCTAAGTTTTTGGAAACTATAACATTATTTTAGTTTAGAACTGATAGGTACTAAAAATGAAAGATTTTGAGCACTAAATTATTGCATTTCATTATAAAAAAATTTAGGTTTTTATCATTTAAAAGCATGATTTAGGATTATTTGCATTGGGAGCTAGAATATTAGTCATTTTGTTATTTTATGAATTTTTAGTTTATTATTATACTTTTTACATTACTTTATGTTAATTTTTGTAAGTTCCATCAAGTGGAACTCATTTTGGAATGAAATAAATAAGGACATAAATCTAGGAGTTAATTTGGCCATTAAAGAGGGCAAGAAATCAAAGATTAGAGAATATAAGAATGACGTAGTTGTGTCACTTTGCAAACAAATCTAACACAATTGTGTTAGAGAGCTTAATTTTTAATAAAGATCATGTGACACAGCCGTGTCATTTAGGTGACATAATTGTATCCCCTACAGCAGCTAATTTTGGAAAGTTCCTTTTTAGGATTTTTAATGAATAATATAAAAGGATGAAGTTTTTATTAAGGGAGAAGTTAGATACTATAGTTTTTAGTCCATTTTACATTAGAAACTTAATTTTCAAATTTCTTTCATCTACTCAAGTGGATCAAGAGTGGATGAATTTAGTGTTGAGAGTTCAAGCATCATTTGAATAAAATTGTGTAAAGGGAGTTTTCTTTTATTATTCCTTTTATGATCAATTATTATATTATAATGAATATTTATGGATTTTTAATTACTTCTTCTTCTTCTCCAATTTCTATGGGTGGCTAAATTATTTAGCTAAGGTCTTTTAGACATGACTCAACAGGAACTTAACTAGGTGAAAATTTTAATCGAAGAATATTCATTTCATAAATGTTATTAGACTTAATGCTTTTCATTGCCTTGGCCACCTATTGAATTGACCTAGACACTAGGATTAGATTGAGAGAATGATTCTACTAAGAAAATCAATAACAATCTATTAATTTAAATTGATTTAGTCAAAAGACACTTCAATATTAATATTCCTTAGAAGATTACTTTAAGGAATTGGTTATGATATTGTAACTATGCTAGTGAGAGCTAAGGAATATAACAATTATCATAATTGGTTAATTATGAAAGTACTTGAGAAAGACCTAATAATTCATAAGATGCTTCAAAAATGAAATGAAATTCATAATTGAGATAGAAGTTAACATAATTTCTAGATACTTGACCTAGGGATAAAAGCCCTAACCCTTATAAATTTATTGAATTCTAAGATTAGTTATTTGTTTAATTTTAATTTCTTTTCTTCTTTCATTTTCATTATTTAAAAATATTAGTTATTTAAAAAATAAATACTAAAATTAATTAAATAGTTATTCTCAAATCCATGTGGGATCGATATTATTTTACCACTTAGACGACTCCGTGCACTTGCAAATCACATGCATCAAGTTTTTGGCAAAGCTACTAGGGATTTATAGGATTAATATTATGATAAAATTAGTATTTTTTTTCTTTAAAATTTTTATTTTCTTGTTATTTAGTTTCATTTTTATTTTTATTTTGTTAAATTGTCTTCATTGTAATTCTTATTGGTATATTCATATAATGTGCAATATAAGTAAACATAGTAAACTTATGTTATTTCTTTATACTAAAATTGACAAAACATTTTGCATAAGACACTGATGGAAAAGGAACAGAATGAACAAAGGTGATTGTAGAGTTAAGGATGATGGAGTTATTGAGCAAGATCCAATACCTACTTGATAGCCAGAAAAAAAAATAGATAGAATGTATAGAGAATGATTATAGATTTTATTAGTCCACATTTGCATGTAGTCATAACCCTATTGTAAGATTGTCAATTGCTACTAATAATTTTGAAATTAAGCCAGCTATGATTCAAAACTCCCAGTTTAGTGGATTACCTTAAGAAGATCTAATAAGCCATATGACAAGATTCTTGGAGTATTATTCAACTTTTAGAATGAATGGGGTGTAGGCAAAAACTATTTGGTTGATACATTTTCCTTTCACACACACTAATAGGGTAAAAAGATGGTTTACAAGTTTGCCACCTAATTCTATAAATACTTGGCAAGAGCTTTACACTGCATTTTTAAATAAATACTTTCCACCTACAAAAGTTAAGAGAATCATAAATAAAATCAATTTATTTTATCAAAAGGAAGATAAATTTTTTATGAGTGTTGGGATAGATTCAAAGACCTTTAGAAACAGTGTCCACCACATTTGATACCTATTTGGGATTTAGCTCAATCTTTTTACAAGGGTGTGAATCCAACAGTCTGAGTTAATATTGATGCAGTTTTTATGGGAACAATTATGTCTAAAACTCCAAAAGATGCTCTATATCTTTTTAAGGAAATGGCAAATACACAGAGTTCATGGTCTAATGAGAGAGTTGTACTAAGAAAGGGAGGTGCACTATAATTGGATGGATTGACAATGGTAAATGCAAATTTGGATGCCTTGACAAAAAGAATGCACAAAATGAACATTAATGTAATTTCTTCTTCAGCTCTTTCATCTTATGAATTTTATCATAGCGGACATCCTACTATTGAGTGCAAATTTATGTAAATTTTATCCATAAAGAATATGAACTCTTTGGGAAACTTCAATAAGGGTGAACAATAGAATCTTGTGCTAGGTAATACATATAACCCAAATTGGAAGAATCATCCAAACTTCTCATGTAACAATCAAGAAAGTAATCAATGGAGATCTCAAGTACCACCAAGTTTTGTAAGGTCTGATGCTTAACAAGATCAAGGTTAGTTTTATTTTCAATAAGAGAAAGCTTCTTCTTCTTCTTCTTTTTCTTTTTCTTTAGAGAGTAAAATGGAAAAATTCATGGATTTAATGGCAACCAAGATGAATCAGTAGGATAAGGAAATAAAAAGGCTAGAAGGGAGATTTAAGCAACTGCATTAAGACACCTAACTCATGTTCAAAAATCATTTATCCTCAATACACAACTTAGAGATGTAGATAGGAAAATTGGCAAACTCTTTATCCACAAGAAATCGAGGGACCCTTCCTAGTAATACATAAAAGAATCCTAAGGGGTATGTTAAAGTAATTACCTTAAGGAGTGGGATAGAACTGCAACCATCAAAACAAATGGTGACTCAAGTTAAGAATCATAAGGAGGATTAAAAGGAAGAAAAAGATAAAAAGAAAATAGTTGATGAAGTTCAAACACTAGTAAAAAAGGAAATAGAGGTGAAGACTAAGGAACAAAATAAAGAAGTAAAGCCTTATGAACCACTAGCATCATTTCTATAGAGACTAAAAAAGTAAGAGCATTTTCAATGGTTTCAAAGTTTTTGGACATGCTCATAAAGCTACACATAAATATACCTTTAGTTAAAACTATATCTCAAATGCCCAAATATGTAAAATTCTTAAAGGAGCTTATCTTTAGTAAGAAAAAGCCATAAAATTTTAGAATTATCACTCTTAATAAAGAGTGTAGTGCCATAGTTTCAAGCAAGCATCCACTAAAGCATAAACATCCAGAGAGTATTAATATACCTTTCTTCTAAAAGCTCTTTGTGATTCAGTGCTTCTATTAGTTGAATGTCTTTATCTATTTATAGGAAGCTTAGTTTAGGGCAAGCAAAAGCACTAAACATGTGTTTGTAACTAGTAGATAAGACTATTAAGAAGCCTGAAGGAGTAGTAGAGGATGTTATAGTAAAGGCAGGGAAGTTCATTTTTTGTGTGGATCTTATGGCATTAGATTTTAAGGAAGATGAAGAAATGCCTTTGATCCTTGGAATGCCTTTCATGTACATTACTAAGGCTATCATAGATGGAACTCTCACATTGTGAGTAGGTGAGGAAAAATGTAAATTTACTTTGTACCAAGGTAACTTTTAGCTTTAATAATTGAATGAGAATTAATGTAATTGCTGATTGTGTGAGTGAAGTCCAACAAAGGAGGTTGGCCAAAGCTCCTAATTTGGAAGATGTATAGAATTGTCTATAAGTACAATCTTATAATGAAAAAGGGCTACTCAAATACCAAGACACAACTACTTGATGCGAAAGCTCAAGGATTTACAAAGAAAAAACAAAGAAGTGGCATGATGCAAGCATAAAGAGGAAACATTTGGAAATTAGGGATCGTGTGTTATATTTCAAATCTAGACTGAGATTATTTTAAGAGAAGCTTAAAATAGATGGTCAGGACCATTTATAGTATCACAAGTCTTTCCCTATGGAGTTGTGCAATTGATAAACAACCAAGGGGAGAAATTTAAAGTGAATGGCCAAAGATTGTACAAGTACTTTAGAGGAAAAAATGATGGTTTTCATCACTATGTTAAGAGAAAAAGGTGGAAAAGCTCAAAATTGCCAATCCGTAAAAGAAGTTTAGGATACTCTTAAGAATGACTATTAAGGAGATGTTTAAGTGAGAAGCAAGAAGGTTTAACTTCACATGTGTGAGTATGAACTTTTCAAAATAAAGCCATAAGAGTCAATAACCAAAATATCAAATCACCTCAACGCTCTTATTACTACACTCAAGAAACTTAGAAAGCATTTTTTAAAGGAAAAAGTGAATAATAAGATTCTAATAATTCTACCTATGAAGGTTAAGGAATATAAAGTCACTTCAATTTTTTTACCTTAAGACCTTTAAACTCTCTCAACTGATGTACTCATTGGAAAGCTCTTTACACATAAGCTCATCATAAAGTAAAAAGGAGATGAAAGATACGAGAAAAAAGAGAAGAAAAAAGGGATTTCATTAAAGGCTATATAAGAAGTAATTAAAGATGAAAGCTTGGTGGACTTTAGTAAAGATGATGATGAGATAGCTATGATCACTAGAGGATTCAAGAAGTTCTTGAAAAGAAAAAGCTTCTTAGGACAAAGAGATAACAAAAAGTATGATTGCAAAAAAATAAAAGAGGTCACTTGCTATGAATGCATGGAACTGGGACATAAAATATGTGAGTGCCCTAAGCTCAAATTCAAGAATAAGGGAGCAAAGGACAAGAAGAAGGCCATCAAAGCTTCATGGATGATTCCTTCGAATTGGAAAAGGAAGATGAGTAATAAGAAGTGGTAAACCTTTGCTTCATGGCTCTTAAAGATAAAAATGAGGTACCTTATACTTCTCATTCTTCTTTTAATGATTATGATGATAATTATGATGATTATGAGAGCTTTATTTTGAGAAAATTCATGCTTAAATGGAAAAGATTTCTTTCTAAAAAGAAGCTTTATAAGTATGAGCTATCTAATTTGTCTAAAGAACTTGATGAAAGCTTGAAAAATGATTTTGTACAACATGTTGAGTTAAATAAAAAGCTGGCAAATTATTGAAAATCCTCTAATTCCTTGGAGGACCAACTTAAGAAAGCTAATGATGAAAATCATAAGCTTTCTAAAGAGGTTCTAGAGTTAAAGAATTTCGTTTCTAAATTCAAAATGGGAAAAGAGACTTTAGATAGTCTTTTTGACTCTTGAAAACTCTATGGGAACAATTATAGAAATGGATATAAAAATGAAATGTCTTCCTCATCATCATCTTGCATTAAATTTGTTAAAGCTTCATATGATTCTCCTCCTTCTATGTTTAAAACTCTTGAGACTTAAGCTTTCAAAGCTACAAGGTCACATGTGTCAAATAACAAGGGTAAGTCTTAAAAGACCCAACATTCCTTGACCACAAAGGGCTAAGGCTCAATCCAAAATGCCCCAACCTATACATGGTTATATGTACACTAGATATAACACTCCTAAGCATGATACACAATCACTTGACAATACACATTACCATTTTTAATGCATGTCGAACTCTCCTCCTATGGCACAAAATACCTTGGGGAAGTTCACATAGCCATAACATAAAAGACATGTTTGATACACTAGGCAATCACAGGCTCTTAGAAGAAATAGATTTACTAACATTGAGTGTTTCTATTGCATGACCAAAGGTCACACTAGCAATGTGTACTTTTATAAAAGATTACACTTGCAATTGCTCCCTTTGGATTACTTTGAGACTAACCAACCTAGACCAACTAAGGTTTGGGTTCAAAAGAATGTTTGAATTATCTCTTGTAAGTGTGCTTAAAGTCCATAAAAGCTAGAAGTAAGTGGTATCTTGATAGTGGATGTTCAAGACACATGACGGGAGATAAGGAATAATTCAATAAGCTCTATGCTAAGAATGGAGGTCATGTCACATTTAGAGATAATGCTAAAAGGAAAATAGTAGGAATTGGAGAAATTAGAAATCTCGAATCCTTGTCTATACATTATGTGATGCTTATTGATAGTCTCAAACATAATTTACTTAATATTAGTCAATTGTGTGACAGGAGAATTAAAGTCACTTTCTATTCTAGAAATTACTTTGTTAATAGCTTAGATAATGATAAAGTAATTTTTAGTGGAGAAAGATTTGACAATGTCTATTAACTTGAATAAAGTTGATAACAAAGACATTAAATTCTTAATGTCTATTACCTATGGCATATGGACTTGGAAAAGAATATTAGGACATGCAAACTTTGAACTTTTGGTTGATCTTAGTAAGCATGAACTTGTGGTTAGGTTACTAAGCATAAATTCATTAAGTACAACCTTGTGATGCTTGTCAAAAGGGAAAACAATCAAAATAATCTTTTAAGCCCAAAAATGTAGTGTCCACTTCTAGGCCACTTAATATCATTCATATGGATTTATTTGATCCTAATAGAGTTGCTAGTTGACTTGGAATGCACTATTTATATGTCTTGGTTGATGATTACTCTAGATACACTTGGGTGTGTTTTCTTACTTACAAGAATTATGCTTTTAAAAGTTTTAAAAAAAGAGTTCAAAAGGAAAAAGATTTTTGCATTTCAACTATTATAAGTGATTAAGGAACCGAATTTGAAAATGAATTTTTCAAAACCTTTGCAATGAAAATGGTATTTCTCACACCTTTTCTTCTCTTAGAACACCTCAAAAAAATGGGGTTATTGAAAGGAAAAATAGAACTCTATTGGAAATGGCTAGGACTATGCTTCATGAGTATAATTTACTTTTATACTTATTGCTATATAGCAAATAGAGTTTTTAGAAGACCTATTTTAAACAAAAATTTATATGAGCTCTGGAACAATATAAAACCCAAAATTTCATATCTCAGAGTATTTTGATTCAAGTACTTTTTATTAAACACAAAGGATAATCTTAGACAATTTGACTTTAAAGGTGATGAAGGAATTTTCCTAGGCTATACCACCACTAGCAAAGCATATAAAATCTTTAACAAAAGAACTCTAATAGTTGAAGAGTAAATGCATATATTATTTGATGAATATAACCCACTTGATCCTTGAAAGGATATTGGCAGTGTTGATGATGTCATAGATAAACTTGTGGATATGAACATTTAAGAAGAAAATGCTAGTAAACCTTTGGAGCTAGAAGGTCCTACAAAGGAAGACAATGAGGAGATGCCTCAACCTACCTTAAAGGATGAACTTCTAAAGGAATGACATTTCAAGAAAGCACATCTTTAAGACCTCTTCATTAGTGACACTACAAAGGGGGTAACTACTATATCTTAACTCAAATCTATTGTTAATTTAGCCTTTATTTCTTAAATTATACCCAAAAATGTTAATGATGCCTTGAGTAATGAATTTTAGGTGCTTATTATCTAAGAAGAGTTAAATCAATTTAAGAGAAATAAGATTTGGACCTTATTTCCTAGACCTAAGCATCATCTTAATATAGGCACTAAATGGGTGTTTAGAAATAAGATGAATGAGAAAGGTGTTATAACTAGGAATAAAGCTAGACTAGTAGCTAAAGGGTATAATCAAGAGGAAGGCATTGATTATAATGAAACCTTTGCCCCCATTGGAAGGCTAGAAGTTATTAGAATGCTACTTGCATTTGCATTTTATATGAAATTTAAACTCTTTCAAATGGATGTTAAAAGTGCATTATTAAATGGTTTCATTAAAGAGGAGATTTATATTGAACAACCTCTAGGTTTTGAAAGTTTTAACTTTCCTAATCATGTGTTTAAGCTTTTAAAAGCATTGTATGGATTGAAGCAAGCTCATAGAGCTTGATATTAAAGGTTGAGTAACCTTTTTATTTGAGAAAGGATTCTTTAAAGGAAAAGTTGACACAATTCTTTTGATAAAGAAATCCAAATGTGATTTACTTATTGTGAAAATATATGTTGATGATCTTTTTTTAGTGCTATTGATCATATCTTGTGTGAGGAATTTTTTAAGCTAATGCAATGGGAATTTAAGATGAGTATGATAAGACAACTCAAGTTTTTCCTTGGATTATAAATCAAGTAATGCAAGGATGGGATCTTCATTAACCACACTAAATACATAAGAGACATTATTAAGAAGTTTTGCATGGATAGAGTTAAGACTAGCAAGACTCCTATAAGCACCACTACCAAACTTAACAAGGATGAGAATGGCAAGTCGGTTAATAAAAAGCAATATAGAGGTATGATTAAATCCCTTCTCTATTTAACCATTAGTAGGCCAAATATAATGTTTGCTACTTTCTTATGTGCACATTTTCAATCTAGTCCTAAGGAGTCTCACTTGAATGCTATCAAAATAATTTTTAAATATCTTAATGGAACTATGCATTTAGGTCTTTAATATCCTAGGAATTCATTATTTGACTTAATTAGCTATTCAAATTTGAACTTTACTAGTAGCTTGCTATATAGGAAGAGCAGTTTTGAAACTTGCTATTTTTTAGGAAATTGCTTAGTTTCTTAGTTTAGTAAAAAGCAAGTTTCAGTTGCCTTGTCCACCATTGAAGCTGAATATGTGGCAAGTTGTTTTTGCTCATAAGTCTTATGGCAAAAGCAACAAATAATAGACTATAGGATTAATATTGATTGCATTCCTATTAAATATGAACAAGTGTTATAAACCTGAGAAAAAATCCTAGTCGACACTAGAACTAAGAACATAGATATTATACATCATTGTCTTAGGGATCATGTGTAATGTGATGATATCTTGCTTGAGTTTATTAATAATAATAATTATTAACTTGCGAATATTTTCACCAAACCTCTCAATGAGGAGAGATTAAATTTCATTAAGCATAAGCTTGGTATGATTAATGGTTCTAGCTTGCATTAATCCTTATAAATTGATAGCTACATGTCTTTCATTTATATAATCTTATTTTTTTCCTAGATGAAAGAATATGCATTGAAATTAAGTTACATTATTTGTTGCATTGAAAGTTTGATTATAGTGGAAAATGTGTAGTGATTAAGCTATGTGCTTACTTGATCTCATATAATTTTGAAAATAGTTGTTATGGCTTGCCTTGTTTTGATTATGCTTCAAGTTTTGAAATTTTATTATTTTTCTTAATTTAAATTATTCTTTGAAATATTTTTTTATTTTTGCTAAGCAATAATTAATTATTAAACTAAATTCAATTAATTAATTATTTTAAAGTGGAAAAATTATTTTTTTAAATGCCTTTTTATATGCTCTATTGTGCATGAAAAATGCCATATTTGTTATTAAATTTAAGTTACATTTAATTCCATTCAATTTAGTGTGTATTTAGTCTGTAATGACTAAATCGCAACAATTTTTGGACTTAATTACAAACTTTTTAAAAGATCAAGGGTCGTCATGAACAATCTCCTAACTGTTAATATTTTCCACTCAAATGGTGACACCTATTCACATTCCAAAAAGTACTGATCATGATTGATCTCCCGATCATGATGGTGCTCTCGACATCTATATCCTGATTGGGATAACCGATGTCCTAATCTAGACATTAATCCTGACAACATATAGAAAGATGAATTTTTTTTTTTGCATTAATTAGGCTCATCAATTCTAGTTAGAAATGGTTTCTAATGCAGTTTTTTACCAAAATTCAAATTTCTTCCTCTTCCACTTCCTTCTGAACCTCTATAAATACTCTTATATTCCCAATTTTGTCTTTACTCTTCTCCCTCACAATGTATTTGTTAGTGATACGCACTAGGTCAATCATGTATAACCATGTTTTGACTTTATCATTTTTTTTAATAAAGAGGCATTTTTCATTATCATTTTGTGTTATGATAATTACTTGAATAGTTCATTCTTACTAAGTATGTGACTTGATAGTAGAGCCCTTAGATTAAATATGAGTTCTATTCAAATTATCCCTGGTCATAATAATGTGTTATGGCTAGTATAGTGTTGATTGATGATTATGTTTTAATAATCATGAATATGAGATATTAAGTCAACTCATAGGTACTTATTTGAGAAATAAAGTACTGGATTGACCCATCATGAGAATACCACATAGATAATTGTCATAAGTAATTCTCATCACTGTAATATTAGCTTAGTCCTCTTAACTTGAAATCACTATGGATTTTTACATAACTATTTTGTATTTTGACACAATCTTACATTATCTTTAATCGAATGATAATATAGGTTTTTGTTGGGTATAAAATGAGTTATATGAGAAATATGAGTGATTAAGAAGGAATTTATCCCTTATTTAATATGAGTAAGATATTTATGAGCCTCTTCATAAGATAGATTGAGGAAAATGCATGGCCATGATACAATAAGTTGATAAAGAGTTATCATTCTCAGTTTACATGGAATCAACAAATTATATAAGGATGACATAATATGTGCCTTATATTCAATCAGGATATCATGTGACAAAGGGACTAGAATATTCACTGTATATTAGGTTATGTCAGATTATTGACTTCATATGACTTGGGTAGTCATAAGGTCTTGCTAGAGGCCACTTATGACTTATAGGCCTAAATAGAGATTTAAGGCCCACTACCAACGTCATGTGAACCTACAGGGTCACACATATTGAACAAGCCTAAAATGAATAAAGGTTTAACAAGCCCAAATAAGCTCTATGGAAATAGATAAATAAAATATTTATTTATTTAAGGTAAAGATTATATTAAATAAATAGAATATTATTTCTGATTTAATTTTAAATAAAATCATAATAAGAATAAGTGAGAAATTACCAAAAGGTTGTTTGGTAAGTGAAACCTTAATGTAAATGTCTATAAATATGCTATATTATCTAGGGTTTCATACACTCTCATTATTCTACCACCAAATTTTTTTTCTCTTTTAGAAAATAAAACACAGAGTTCTTTTTTAATTATTGATTTATGAGAAATCAAGAGAAGGTGCTAGCACATAAGTATTCATTTTCAAATCAAGGGTCATTCGTGTGGACACTTATGGAGGACTGATTCTTTTGGAGATATCTTAAATTTGAACTGCTACTTTAAAAGCTTGAGGTAGGGTGTCACCCGAGTGAGCCTTGTCTCTTCCTTCTAGATTTCTTGCCCCTTATGCATTTTTTGTAAGAAAATTATAATATGAACCCTAAAAGGGACTAAAAGTACAAGCATGGAGCTAAATATGAAGAATTCAAGCTAATTAGCTTAATTTCCTATTCTAAAATTAATTAACTTGATATGGATGAATTTTGAGTTACTTTCTTATTTTAGAGTCAATAAGGAATATTCAAGAAGATTTTAGAAGATATGAGAAGATTCAAGGATATTCCAAGTCAAAGTCAATAAGTCAAAGTTAAATAGTCAATAAGTCAAAGATAAGGGTCAATGGTCAACATGTGACATGGCATGCTTTAATGCTTAGTTGTCATGAGTTGTCATTTTGGTTATTTGTCATGAGTTGTAATGAGTTGTCAATTTTGAATTTTCGAAGATAAGTTGCCATTAGTTATCATATTTTAAAGGAAATCTACTAAATTAAGGATTTTCTTATATAGGCATCTTTGGGAATAAGGAAGAAAACCTTTTCCTTCAAGGGTTAGGTTGTTTACATGCCTATATAAGGGCTAAACATATTTTGGACGAATTTAGGATGTATTTTTTGACAATTTTAATCAATTAAGTGAGGTTTTTCCCTTAACTTTATTCTTTTGAAACTTTGCAAGTTTACTTCAATTGTTTCACATCTACCTTTCACTATAATTGCTAAGTTAGAATTAGAATTATATGATTGTTCATCCTTTAATAGCTAAGTATCTTGCTTCAATTTAATAAGCAAGGGGTTTAGCTTCATCAACATAACCTATCCTTGATGATCCTTAGGCTAGATTTCAAAGTTGGATGGGTGTTATATCTCTGCTATAAATAGGGTTCATGTCAGTTTGCTAATAATATGAATCCTAAAAGGGACTAAAAGTGCAAGCTTGGAGCTGAATATGAAGAATTTAAGCTAATTAGCTTAATTTCCTATTCTAAAATTAATTAGCTTAATATGGATGAATTTTGGGACATTTTCTTATTTTAGATTCAATAAGGAAGATTCAAAAAGATGTGAGAAGATTCAAGGATATGCCAAGTCAAAGTTAATAAGTCAACAAGCAAAGACAAAGTCAAATAGTCAATAAGTCAAAGTCAAGGGTCAATGGTCAACATATGACATGGCATGCTTCAATGCTTAATTGTAATGAGTTGTCAATTTTGACTTTTCAAAGATTAGTTGTCATGAATTATCATATTTTGAAGGAAATCTCCTTAATTAAGGATTTTCCTATATAGGCATCTTTGGGAATAAGGAAGAAAACCTTTTCCTTCAAGGGTTAGGTTGTTTACATGCCTATGTATGGGCTAACCATATTTTAGATGAATTTAGGATGTATTTTTTTGACAATTTTAATCAATTAAGTGAGGTTTTTCCCTTAACTTTGTTCTTTTGAAACTTTTCAAGTTTACTAGAATTGTTTCACATCTACCTTTCATTACAATTTCTAGGTTAGACTTAGAATTGTATGATTGTTCATCTTTTAATAGCTAAGTATCTTGCTTCAATTTAATAAGCAAGGGGTTTAGCTCTATCAACATAACCTATCCTTGATGATCCTTGGGCTATTTTTCTAAATTGAATGCGCATTCAATCTCTATTATAGGTAGGGTTCGTATCAAATGAAAACCCTATATTTAATCAATTAATTGAATTACTTGGATCCTAGTTCGGGTTGTTATCAAAATTTAATTTTTTCATTGCATATGGAATCATGAAACCTAACAATGGTATTAGTGCCACTTGTAATTCGATTAATTTGATTATTTATATAAGTGATATATATATGTGTTTAAGTGATTCATTTTTTAAAAGGAGTTTTCAAAAATTTTATCCAAACATTTTTTATTTTACAACGATTAATTACAATCTGTATGAAAACAACATTAAACATTAATTTGATTAATGTTTATAATTGTTTAATATGATTAAAAAATGAACAGAATTATGATTTTTAGTGTTATGTATATTGTTTTAAGAAATCAAAATAAGTATTTTGTATAAACAACAAATTCAATTTCTATTTAATGTTAAAACATGAATATTTTGATTTTATAGATTTCTATTAAATGTAGTATGTTTAAGTGTTAAACAGATTATATAGAATAAATATATTCAGAACAGATTAATTATTCTGTAATATGATTTATAAATAAATTTGGGTTAATGGTGGCAGTTGTTTAAATGTTAAACATATAAATAAAAAAATGATTTATTTTGAACAAATCAATCAAATAATAATTTAATTACAAAAATTATTGTTGTTTTAGGGTTTTGGCAACAACTCATTCAAAGAGTTAAGGTAAATCATTTACCTTCTAGGGCACTACCCTTGAACCCCCGCAAAGGGGCATTGCCCCCTTGACCGCCGCCTGGGGTACTGCCCCCATACCCTACTAAGGGCATTGCATGTTGACCCCAAATGGACTCATCATGCTTTTTGTTTTTAAATATAATAATTTAATTAATTTGTAAATTGAATTATTTTGGAATGTGTGTTTATTGTTAAATGCATGGTGCATGGCATGGCTCTTAAACCAATGTGATTGGATTTCATTATTTTTATTTTATTGGGTTGTAATTTTTAAATACAGCATGCGAGTCATTTTATTTTTTGTAATTATTCTATTTAATTTTATTAGATAGTAATATAATATTTTTAATTACAATATGTAATGTAAATCAAGAACCAAGATGCAAATTCAAGTTGAAGGCCCATGGTGGAGATCCAAGGTGGGAGCCCGAGGAGGTGGTCCATGGCAAAAGATGGAGATCCAAATTGAAGGCTCAATTTCTATTTGTAATATCACCTATGTTTGACCTTTGATCTTGATATTGGCTTATAAAGATCAACTTAGTTATGGGCCATGCTATGTCATACTTATCTTATCATGTTAGTATGTTGTGCATGTGATGCAATATAACAATAACTAAATAAGATAAAAATCAACTAAAACCTCATTTAATATTAAGTCATTAAAATGCCTCCCATAAATCAACACTTATCAAGATTTGGATTGCTATATATAGGTTATGCCAAAGCATTATGTATAAAGCCATCTAAAAAAGATAAGATGGATAATGGTGATATCCATTTATTTGAGTTGGTTAGACTTAACTAGATTATCAAAATAGTTTTGGACCTAAGGAAATTGATAGGATATGTCGGTACATATGATATCCTATAACTATCAAAGAATTACATGAGATATAATTGGTAAAGTGTTACTACCTAAATAGCCACACTTTAAGCGATAAGCCAAAGCTTACTTAAAGTTGGGTGAAATATGGATCTTGGCCCTTTAAGAAATTTCAATTGTTGAAATTATTTTGAGGGTTTTATAATTTATGAAAATTTAGTGTGAGTTTTCTTATGCCTTTTCATAATAAAATTGAATGTACTCTATATATATTTTTTGTAAATAATGACATCAAACACTACACCTACCATGTCATTACGATCGATCCTTGAGAAGGATAAGCTAAATGGGACTAACTTTATTGACTGCTATATAAACCTAAGAATTCTTCTTAGGCAAGAAAGAAAGGAATATATCCTTGATCAACCCATCCTAGAGGAACTAGATGCTAATGCACCTAGAACACAAAAGGATGCTTATAGTAAGCATCTTAATGCTTCAGTTGATGTCACTTGTCTCATGCTTGGATACATGGAGTCTAAGCTTCAAAAGCAACTGATGGAAATGGAGGCATATACTATGATAGGCCATCTTAAAGAAATGTTCCAAGAGAAAGCTAGAATCAAAAGGTTCAATACCATCAGGGCATTGCTCTTTTGCAAGTTGACTGCTAGCGGCTCTGTCAATCCTCATGTTCTTAAGATTAAGGGTCATCTTGAACACTTGGACAAGCTTGGTCTTAAGATTGAACAAGAATGGCTGTTGATATTATTCTTCAATCTTTTCCTTATGCTTATAATGGTTTCATCATGAATTTCAATATGCATAGTATGGACAAAACTGTTTCAGAGTTGCATGGGATACTTAAAACTGCTAAAAAGAAAATTAAGAATTCCACTAAGGATATTCTAATGGTCAATAAGGGAAAGGGTATGAAAAAGGTTGGAAAGGGCAAGGGCAAGGCTCCTAAAAGCTTTTAGAAGCCAAAGCTAAAGCCCAAACCCAAGTTCAAAGCTGCATCCCAAGAAAAGTCACCAAAGGAGGGAATATGCTTTTTTGTAATGAGCTAGGCCATTTAAAAAGAAATTGCAAGCTATATTTGAATGATCTGAACAAGAATAAGGGTAGTGCAACTACCTCGTCAGGTATTCATGTTATAGAAATTAATTTGTCTACTTTTTATTCTTGGGTATTAGATACTGGATTAGGATCTCACATTTGTACTAATATGCAGGGTCTAAAAAGGAGTAGATCATTGGCTAAAGGTGAATTGGACTTAAAGGTTGGCAATGGAGTAAGACTTGCTACTTTAGCTGTAGGGACTTATGATTTAACTTTACCTAGTGGACTTGTTTTAAATTTGGAAAATTGTTATTATGTACTTACTATGAGTAGTAATATTATTTTTGTTTCTTATTTGGACAAGAAAGATTTTGAATTTATTATTAAGAATAATAAATGCAATATTTATCATAATAACATTTTCTATGGATTTTCTCCACACACTAGTGGTCTTCATGTTCTAAATTTTGAAGATATTAATGAAAAGTCAATCTATAACATTGATACAAAGAAGTTTAAATCTAATGATTTAAACACTACCTATCTCTGGTATTGTCATTTATGCATTTCAAAGCTTCACTAAAATAGGTTTTTAAATTCATTTGATTATGAATCATTTGAAACTTGTGAATCTTGTTTACTATAAAAAAAATGACTAAAATGCCTTTTACTAGAAAAGATGAGAGAGCTAATGATTTATTGGGACTTATACATTCAGATGTATGTGGACCATTAAGTTCAACTGCTAGAGGAGGTTTCCAATACTTCATCTCTTTCACAAATGATTTTAGTAGATATTACTATGTTTATATAATGAAACATAAATCTAAATCTTTTGAAAAGTTCAAGGTTTCCAAGAATGAAGTACAAAACCAACATGGTAAAAATATTAAAACACTAAGATATGATCGAGGTGGTGAATATTTAAGCCAATAATTTGTAGATCATCTTAGATATTATAGGATTATTTCATAATTGACTCCTCTAGGTACACCATAATGGAATGGTGTGTCCAAATGGAGAAATCAGACTTTATTGGATATGGTTCGTTCAATCTAATCTTCTAATCTCTTTTTGGAGATATGCTCTAGAAACTGCTGCATTCATTTTAAATAGAGTTCTAATACATGCAATTGAAAAGACACCATATAAGATATGGACTGGAAAACCTCCTAGTTTGTCTTTTTTTAAGATTTAGGGATGTGATGCTTATGTGAAGCATCAAATCTCATATAAACTAGCACCCAAATTTGATAAAGGCCTTTTTATGGGATATCCTAAAGAAACTAAAGGATATTATTTCTACAACACTTTTGGGAAAAAAGTGTTTATTGTTCAAAATGGTGTATTTTTGGAAAGAGAATTTATTTCCAAAGGATATAGTGGGAGCATAGTCCAACTTGAAGGAATTCAAGACCCACAAAATAGCATTGTACCAAGTATGGAATCACAACTGGATTAACAAGTAACTATTAAACCTACACAAGTACCTAAAGGCCTAAGGAGGTCTGGTAACACACATCAAATCCCTATGAGATATGGATTTCTCATAACTGATGATAATGATGTGTTGATTGTGGATCAAAGTGAGCCCACATCCTATCAAGAAGCCATAAATAGTCATGAATCTAAGAAATGGCTAGAAGCCATGAAATCAGAAATGCAATCCATGTATGATAATCAAGTTTAGACCTTGATTGACCCAATTGATGGCTTAAAAACTATTTGATGCAAATGGTTTTTAAAAAGAAAATAGACATGGATGGCAATGTGCATACCTTTAAGGTAAGACTGGTTGCAAAGGGTTTCAAACAAACACATGGTATAGACTATAATAAAACCTTTTCACTAGTTACTATACTGAAATCTATTCGAATTCACCTTATTGTAGTTTTATACCATAATTATGAGATATGGCAAATGGATGTCAAAACAGTGTTGCTTAATGGAAACCTACTTGAGCATGTGTAGATGACATAGCCAGAGGGTTTTGTCAATCCTAAGAATTATGGAAAGGTATACAAGCTTTAAAGGTCCATTTACAAACTAAAGCAAGCATTTTAAAGTTAGAATCTTCATTTTGATGAAGCAGTCAAAGGATTTAGCTTCATTAAGAATGAAGATGAACATTATGTCTACAAAAAGGTTAGTGGGAGAGCAATTGTGTTTTTAGTGTTGTCTATTGATGGCATACTACTCATTGGAAATGATATCCCTATTTTAAAAAATGTAAAATCATGGCTAAAGACTTAGGTGAAGCCGCTTATATATTAGGCATCAAGATCTATAGAGATATATCTAAAAGGCTTATTGGCCTCATTCAGAGCACTTACATTGATAAGGAATTGAACAGGTTTAGCATGCAAGACTCTAAGAGAGGATTCTTGCTAATGTCACATGGCATTAGTCTTAGCAAGACTCAATGTCTAATGACATAAGATGAGCGAGACCGCATGAGTAAGATTCCATATGCTTCTGATATTGGATCTCTCATGCATGCAATGTTGTGTACTCGACTTGACGCTTTATATACCTTAAGTGCAACGACCAAATACCAGTTAGACCCAGGTGAATGTCACTAGAAAATAGTTAAAAATATCCTTAAGTACTTGAGAATAACTAAGGATGCATTTTTATTGTAAGGTGGTAAGGAAGATGAGCTAGTTGTAAATGGTTACATAGATGTCAGCTTCTAAAATGAAAAAGATGATTTTTTATCATAGTCAAATTATGTGTTTTATTTGAATGGAGGTGCAGTGAACTAGAGGAGTTCAAAGAAAGACACTGTTGTTGATTCTACAACAAAAGCTTAGTATATAGCTGCCACAGAAGCAGCTAAGGAGGCTGTTTGGATCAAGAAGTTTATAACTGATGGGTTTTTGCAAGTATACGGATTCATACAAGTAGTAATTAAATATCGATCCACAGAGATTACAAATTGATTACAATGATACTAGTTGTGTTTATTTCTTTAAACAATGAAAAAGGGTATTTTTAATTAAACTAAAAATTAAACTAAGACAAAACACAAAAAAATCACAATGAAATAACAATCACTTTAGAGAGCTACGGTTCTTATTACTAATTCAACCTTTATTTAAAATCAATTCACTGCTAAACCATACCTAACCTTAATCCAATTTGAGGGTTTCCCTAAAATCATAGGCTTTCCTCTGAAGACAACCCTATGATTAACCAAGTAAATTGACGTTCTTAGATTTAAAGCTCTCGCCTATTAAGCATTCGATTAACCCGGTTTAAGCACCAACCCTTAATCAATATTAGTTGCTTAAGTGTTTCTAAACTAAGAAAGCATTTAACAGGTTATTGTTTAAATCTAATACAACCCATCTCTCGATCAAGTTTTATTATGTATATTCAATCAAAGGTTGATTAATCCTAAGAAGACATTAAGTTCAACAATAACGAAAGGATCTAGATTAATGGCTTTGGTTTAATTATGATTAGCCCATGGTTGAATAGTAATAAGAACCCTAACTAAGAATTTAACTACTCATGTTAATTTTAAGAAATAAAGAGGAATAATAATAGAAAATAGACATCATCATTGAATTAAAATTAAGAACGAATAACAATAATTGAATAGAATAAACCCCCTATTAAATAGGAAGCTTGATGTTCTTCAATTTTTGTTCTCCAATCTCCAAACTAACATAAGCAAGAAAAATCTTTGTTTTCTCAAAACTGCTCTAAGAAAAATTGTATCTCCCAAAAAGTGATGATAAGAAAAAGAATAATCCCCCTCCTTTGTTTCTAGTGGCTACCCTCTTATAAAACCATAATTACCAGCCCTAGGGTTACATCTGTGTGAAATCTCCATCTTGTCCTTCATGAGTCAGCAATTAAATTTGCCTCTGACTTTCCTAATTACCAGGTCGCATAGCTGTGTGCAAAATGCGCATGGTCATGCACATCATTTTTTCAGCATTTCAGCATATTGATCTCCATTGCTTTTTAGGCTTGCTTCAAGTGCTTACGGCTCCCATATAACCTTCCTTTACTGTTCTTTGACTTCCTTAAATACATAAAAATCAACCAAAAATAAACCAACTAATACGTAAAAATAAATAAACACACAAGACATGCAGTAAGTACCCAACTAAATAAAAACTGAATAAAAGAAACATAAACTTAATTGAAATTGAATTTTTCCTAAGACAAAGACTACTTAATAAAATGCATTTTTCACACTCATCAAATTCCCTCACACTTGAATATTTGCTTGTCCTCAAGAAAAACCTAAAAATACATATCTACCTAAAGAATCATACTCATTAACTAGCTTTAACTTGACTAACTACCATAATCTTCCTTTAATAAAAAATTTATAAAATCGAAAAGTAAAACAGCAACTGAGGTCAAGAATATATTGTTACCGTGTGCAGATCATACTTTTCTATTGAAAATATGAAAACAAACAATTGACAATCAAGAAAAATAAAAACAAGTAGGAATTGTGCCAACAATAAAGAGGCTAAGAAGTTCATTAATCAATATCTTCCCAAACTCAGCATCCCCCACCTTTCTTGTGTTACTCAGTGTGGAAACCTCCAAAAAGGGTCATTTGGATACTCTTACTCTTAAAGAGCATTGGAGTAGAAGGAGCATTTAAAAGATTTTTCTTTTCAATTTTAATCTCCAAACGAGTGCGTTTTACGCTCCATCTCGCTTCTTGATTGATTTTTTTTAATTTATAACCACTCTAAAGCAGCCTCAAATTCCTACTCACCAATACTTTTCTTAAATATTAATCATCTAGATTCACTTGTTCAATAGAAAAGTAAGCATTAATGTTCATTAAAATGTAAAAATTCTTAACCACAAGTTGCTCTTCTAATTTAAAAATTTAAAATGATCCATTAAGGGAAGATTAAGGCATTTCTTCAAGAAAACTAAAATTAATGAATAAGGCTTTAAAGGTATATATGTTGCAAAAATTCAAGTGTAAGGGCAAGGCATAAACACACGAAAAGGTAAAATAAAATAACATAAAATAAATAAAAATAAAGCATATAAATTCTTAAAGTAAAATAAACACACAAGCATACAATCATGAAAAGTAAATAAATAAAAGAAAATTAAAGAACAGTAGACTCCCTTTATTCCGGTGAAACTGGAGGGGGAATATATGGTGTGACCATGATGCACTTTACAGCTTCATTTATAGCTTTAGATCTTTTGCTTTGAGGAAGGATACGAAAGATTTCATCAATTTGAAGTTGCAACCTTTTAGCTCTGGATTCACATCGCCTCTCAAACTTCTCTAACTAGTCGGAAAAATCCATAACCATGTTCCTAATCCTATTATCAGAGATATCCATCCACTCTTTGATATTTTCCATGATGTCATCACTCCATTTTTTGATGTTCCGTCTCTTCCTTTATTGAGCTTCACTCCTATTATCTCCTTTTTCAATTGCATTAGGGGGTAAAGGTATTTCACCATGTTGCATTACCAATTGACAGATCATGTAGCATCTTATACCCGTTACATTATGGAACTCATTGAATTTGGTGATGATTTTAGCTCACACTAGGTAGTCTTCATCAAGGGACTCGGCTTCTAAAGGCTCCAATTTATGTTTGGCAAATTTGAATGGAGCAAAATACAATGCCAATCCGGTGACAATATGCCCCATTGAGATCAACGCCTTTCTAGCCTGAACAACCCGCCACATAGAACACAAAACAAAGTATGTACTACATACTTTTGTGTTAGTCTTCAAGCACCACAACATGAATAGTTCATCAGGGGAAATCCTACTACTATCTTTTCTTCCAAAGATTGTATGTGCCATGAATTTATGCATGATTAAATATAAGTGATCTTTGATCAAACCACTAGTCATTATTTGACCCTCGCAAACTTTATCACCTCCAGTGATTTCATGCCCAAAACTACTCATATTACAATCAATAGGAGGTTGACAAACACCTCCTTGAGGAAAACCAAAAATTTAAGACATGATTTCATAGTCAAATAAGTATTCTTTCCCAAAGAATCTACATGAAAAGATCCCTAGAGGTGCATCTAAAATCTTAAATATAGTGTAAAATTCTATGGTCAGTTCAAAGAATACATCATATTGGGCTGTAGCCAATTTAAACCATCCCAATTTATTGCAAAACATATCTATGGCTCCCTTAATACCCATATTCAACAGTACCTCATCATCAAAGTATTTTGGCTTGCTGAATTTTATCTTGACCTTCTTCTTCAGAATAAATGGCAAAGAAAGCTTCATAATCGCCCCTCATGTCTTTAGATTTGGCCTTGCCATCACTAAGCTTCTTTCCTTAAAATTGTGTCTTTGTTCTAGCCATCATAACAATGTTAGTACTAAAATAAAACAATAATAAAAAAAGAATGAAATTAACAAGAATAAAAACAAAAGTTAGTAGAGTTTAAATAAGAAAAACAAAACATTCCAATTTCAGTAAAAATTGCTTACCCATTAATTCAGGAAATTTAGCTTACTTAGGAAAATAAAATCAACTAAACCCTCAATGGAATAAGGAAACAAATAAAAACAAATAAAATCACAATTAACAAGCTCGCAAAATAATTTTTTTTTCTCCCCCACACTTAAAATGTGCAATGTCCTCATTGCAATGTTTAAAACAGGAAAAATTTTGAGGGACTCAACTGTGCTTGTGCATCAGGTTGCACAGCCATGTGCAAAATGCGCATGGTCGTGCTACCTGATTGACGTAGTATCATGCATGGCCATGTGCAAAATGCACATGGCCGTGCTACCTGTTAGCACATAAATTTTTTTTTTACTAATAGAAAATTGCTAGGACAAACCTCCCATATTTATTGCATAATTGGAAGAAAAAAATAAATGGAAAAATAAGAAAAAGTAACATTCCTAAAATAAAAATCCTTAACAAAAAAATAATAACTTAAACAAAAACATACTTCAATTCAAAACATGAAACATAACACATAACATTCTATAAAACATCACAATTAAAAAAAAATGAAAACACATTGTTCAACCTAGAGCTAAAACACTTTAAAACAAGGTCTTCATTCCTCCCTTTCATCCTCAGAGGAGTACTCTTGTGTTGGCATATCTTCATCATGCGAGAATGGCGGCGAGATAAAATTTTGAGAGCTGAAATAGGCATTAAGGTTATGGTTAATTATCTGCAATGTGCAATTCATTTGCCTAGAAGTATGACCCATTCCTACCACTTTATAATTCAGCTCTCCTACATTGGAATTGATGACTCCAATTTACAACTCCAAGTTGTCCAGCCTTTCTAACACATTATTCAGAGAGACATCTTCCTCTTCCTCTTCATCTTGCTTTATAGGTGCAGGCGGGATAAGAAAAGCTCTCCCAGTATGATCAACTCTAACCATTCCCATGGATTCCATCATGCCAACGTCAATGAAGTGATGACCCGGGACCCTTTCAAAAGGCATGTTCTTGATGTCAAAGTTTAAGTACTTGGCTATAGCTGTTACTAGGCCTCCCACTTTAATAGCCCCAATAGCTTTTGTAGCAACATCTCTTAATTTCCCGACTAAAGCATGACAGACATCAAGTTTTTTATCATTCACCATACAATATAAAATGTTTAGCTCAGTGGTGGTAATCACAGAGTCATCCTCTTTCCTTGGAAACAAAGAATGTGCCATGAGCCTGTGAAGGTACTTGAGTGTGGGCAATCGAATCCTTGATTCTTTTGCTGACCAAGCCTTATAGAAAACTCCCCTCTCCCCGATTAATTCTCTCTAAAACTCATTTCTATCATATGCAACATTAGCATCTTGATTTTTAGGAAAATGAAATACATTATTGAGTTCAAACAAACCTAAAGTATGCTCCTCATTCCCCAAACGAAAAGTTAGCATAAGGGTATGATCATTAAACTCAAAAGAAGAGAGAAATTCACAAGTGGGGATGGCATAAGAAGGATTCTGCATCAAAATAAAATCATTCCACCCCATCCTATGAACATACAAATTAATCTCATATAACAACCCAATTTCAATCAAGGATGTGGCACTCAAATATCTATTTGGCACAATCTTCCTATTCATCATTGCTTGAAATTTATTCCTATGCTCACCATGCCTAAATTGAATTTGAGAAGGAAAAGGTTTTACCATTTGTTCCTCTTCAGCACCACCTGGATTATCAGAAGTTCCACTATGTCTTGCTCTTTTGGAAGGATTAGTTTGCTTCCTTGCTATGCCCTTCCTTCTTTGATCTTTCTCCATGAGACTTCATTAAAAAGAATTGAGAGAATATGTAGAGTGGAGAATGGTGTAGAGAATGATTTTGTAGAGAGAAAGTGAGTGTTTATATAGAGAGTGGGATGATGGGGAACGGGTCAAATTTAATGGGAAATTGAAAAGGTGGTCAAGGGTTAGGTTTTCTAGGGCTTGGGAAGTGGAAAAGTGGTCAAAAGTGGAGTCCTTAGGGTTTTAGGGAAGTGTGGAGTGTTGGGTCTATTTCGTCACACGGCCATGTGCAAAATTCGCACAGCCGTGTGTCGAGTTATAGCGTTGTAAGGCACATGGCCGTGTGCAAAATGCGCACAGCCATGTGACCTAATGGTTCAGAAGTGGTGATGCAAGATGCATGACCATGTGCAAAATGCACATGGCCATATGACTTGTATATGCATACTTTGTAAATTTGCTGAATTAAAAATTCAACACACATAGACAAGCAATGCATCATAAATTTGAATTACAAGTCACTCAAAATAAAAATTCCATGAAACATTTAACTCATAAGACCTCTTCTAGAGCTCCAACCTTTCTTTCATTCCTTGAAATGCAATAGAAATAATCATAAAAAATATAATAAACTTGCAAAAATGTAAAACAAATAACCGATAATAAAAACAAAAAAAAAATACAAATACAAATACAAATAAAAAAAATATTGGTTGAACCCATAAGAAGCGCTCTTTTAATGGTCCATGAGCTAGACCATCAAATTGATCATCCAGTTAATTCCCTCAAGTATGAAACTTGATGGAACTCCTCAAATGTGCTTCCATGGTATAGCTTTAACCTTTGCCCATTCACTTTGAATGTGTCTCCTTTTGTGTTGCTCAATTCTACAGCTCCATGAGGATATGAATTAGTCACTGTATATGGTCTTGTCCATCTACTTTTTAACTTTCCAGGAAACAATCTAAGTCGTGAGTTGAACAACAAAACTTGATCACCTTCCTTAAACTCCTTGATTCTTACTCTTACATCATGCCATCTCTTAGTACTTTCTTTATAAATCCTTGAATTTTCATAAGCAGCTTCCCTTATCTCATCAAGTTCATTCAACTGTAACATTCTTCTCTCAGCTGCATTCCTAAAGTCAAAATTCAAAGCTTTCACTGCCCAGTAGGTCTTGTGTTCAATCTCAACAGGAAGATGACATGCTTTGCCATAAACCACCCTAAAGGGAGACATCCTAAGAGGTGTTTTATAAGCTATTCTATATGCCCACAAAGCATTATCAAGTTTCCTTGCCCATTCTTTCCTTGACTTACTTACTATTCTCTCTAAAATCTTCTTCAACTCCCTATTACTCACCTCAACTTGGCCACTGGTTTGCAGGTGATAAGGTGTAGCTACCTTATGCTTCATACCATAGCGAGCTAATAAAGCTTCCATATTCTTATTGTAGAAGTGTGTTCCCCCATTACTTATAATGACTCGAGGCATTCCAAATTGAGAGAATAGCTTCTTTAGGAACTTGCAAACAACCCTTGCATCATTGACTGTGCATGCTTGAGCTTCCATCCACTTGGAAACATAATCCACACAAACAAGAATATACTTGTTACCATCTGACACTAGAAATGGTCCCATGAAATCAATGCCCCAAACATAAAAATTTTCCACCTCTAGAATTCCATATTGGAGCATTTCATTATTCTTTAAAATGTTTTCACTCCTTTAGCATGTTTTATAATTCATTACAAAATCTCTAGCATTTTTAAAAATTATCGGCCAATAGAACCCTATTTCAAGAACCTTAGCAGTTGTTCATTGTGGTTTATAATGTCCACCATTGACCCTCCCATTACAGTGTTGTAAGATGTCTCTTGCTTCCTCATTTGTTACGCATCTCCTGACTATGCCATCGTTGCATAGTTTCCACAAGAATGGCTCATCCCAAATGTAGAACTTAGCATCACAAATCAACTTTTTCTTTTGCTGAAGAGTGAACTCTTTTGGAATTTCACCCACTGACAAAAAATTTGCTATATCAACAAACCAAGGAGCACCCATAAATTCTATAGCAAAAAGCATTTCGTCAGGGAACAACTCTTTAATAGGCTCTTGCTTATCACTTTCCTCATGTTTCAACTCCAACCTTGAAAGATGATCAACTACTACATTTTCAGCTCCTTTCTTATCTCTGATCTCAATATCAAACTCTTACAATAGAAGTACCCATCTCATGAGCCTTGGTTTTGAATCCTTTTTGTTCATTAAATACTTCAATGCTACATGATCTGTGTATACAATTGCCTTAGATCCAATGAGGTATGATATAAACTTATCAAAAGCAAATATAATAGCCAACATCTCCTTTTTGTAGTAGCATAATTCAACTGAGTATCTATCAATGTTTGGCTCGCATAATAGATCACATGCAACCTATTCTCCTTTCTTTGGCAAAGAATGACTCCTATTGCATGATCACTGGCGTCACACATCAACTCGAATGGTAGACTCCAATCTGGTGCCATCACTATAGGAGCAGAAACAAGTGCTTGTTTCAACCTGTCAAAAGCCAATTTGCAGTCATCAGTTAAAATCAAAAGGTGAATCTTTTTTAAGTAACTTACAAAGGGGTTTTGAGATTTTTGAGAAATCCTTGATAAATTGCCTATAGAAGCCTACATGACTAAGAAAAGTCCTAACTCCTTTAACATTTTTGGGGTACTACAGCTTCTCAATTTCCTCCACCTTTGCTTTATCAACTTGAATTCCTTGAGCTAAAATCTTATGTCCAAGTACAATACCTTCATCTACCATGAAATGGCACTTTTCCCAATTCAACACTAAATTTATTTCTTCACAATGTGCCAGAACTTGCTCCAAATTGCTCATACATCCTTTAAATGAGTTTCCATAGATAGAAACATCATCCATGAAAACATCCATGATCTCGTCTACTAAATATGCAAATATAGCCATCATACATCTCTGAAAAGTTGCAGGAGCATTACATAACCTAAATGGCATCCTCCTGTATGCAAATGTGCCATAAGGATATGTAAAGGTGGTCTTCTCTTGATCTTCTGGAGCTATTTCAATTTGATTGTAGCCTAAACAACCATCCAAGAAGCAGTAAAAAGCATGTCTAGCTATCCGCTCCAACATTTGATCAATAAATGGTAATGGGAAATGGTCTTTCCTTGTGGATGAGTTTAGTTTCCTGTAATCAATGCACACTCTCCATCCATTCACAACTCTTGTAGGAATGAACTCTCCTTCCATATTTTGCACAATCGTTATTCCCCCTTCTTCAGCACACACTGAATTGGGCTAACCCAAGAACTGTCAGAGATTGGATAAATAATTCCTGCATCAAGTAGTTTGACCACTTCTTTCTTTACCACCTCTTGCATGTTCAGGTTCAGCCTCCTCTATCTTTCAATGGTTGACTTATATCCATCCTCCATCAAAATCTTATGCATGCAATAAGAGGGACTTATTCCCCTTATATCCGAAATCTGCCAACCGATTGCCTTTATTTTTCTCTTTAGCATGTTCACCAATAAATCCTTTTGCTCCTTGCTAAGTTTAAAATATATAATCACAGGTAAAGTTTGGTCATCACCAAGAAAAATGTATCTTAAATATTGAGGTAACGGCTTCAAGTCTAGTTTTTGTGGTCTTATGATTGAGGGTGGTGTAGGTTCAGTGTTTGGTAGTTGTATGTGTGGTTGGTTCAGGTATTTGAGAGTCACTTCTTCTTGAGAAGATTGTACCTGTAAGCACTTCTCAATATTCTCAACTTCTAAAGACTGTGCTAACCTCCGTCGTTGGACTTCATTCACACATTCGTCAATGACTTCAACTCGCATGCAAAAATCTTCTTCATAGGGATATTTCATAGTCTCATAAATATTAAACTTACAGCTCTCATCTCTCACTCTTAATATAAGAGTTCCATCATAGACGTCAATTATTGCTCTAGCAATGTAAAGGAATGGCATACCAAGGATTAGTGGAACCTCCTCATCTTCTTCAAAGTCAAGGACTACAAAATCCACTGAAAAAATAAATTTTCCAGCCCTTACTAACACATCCTCCACTATCCCTTCTAGTTCCTTCACTATCCTATCTGCAAGTTGCAATCGAATGCTTATAGGTTTTGCTTCTCCTAATCCCAATTTCTTGTAAATATACAAAGGCATAAGATTAATTGAAACTTCAGAATCACATAAAGCTCTTTGAAAATTTAAATTTCCCATAAAATAAGGAATAGTGAGACTCCCTGGATGCTTCCTTTTTAAGGGATGTTTCTTCGAGATAATAGCGCTACACTCTTTTGTGAGTGTGATGGTCTCACATTCTTACAATTTCTTTTTGTTGGAAATCAGTTCCTTAAGAAATTTAGTGTACTTAGGCATTTGGGAAAGGCATTCGACCAGAGGCATGTTGATGTGAAGTGCTTTAAACCTCTCTAGAAATTTAGCAAATTGTTGATCATGCTCCTGTTTCTTCATTTTTTAAGGCTATGGAGCTGCAAGTTTGTAAGGTTTCACTATTGATGGTGTAGGTTTCTCCACTACTCGTTCCTTATTATCGTTATCCCTTTGCAGCTTCTCCTCTGTTTGCACTTCAACCCATTCATCCTCTTGCTCTTTCTCCTCTTCCTTATTCTTTTCCTGCTCATATTCTATTATTGCTTTTGGGATTTTTATTTATGTTCCACTTCTCAAGGTGATAGCCTTTAACTGTTCTTTTGGATTCTTCTCAGTGTTGCTTGGCAAAGAACCTTGATTCCTTATTGACAAAGAATTTTCCAACTGCCCCATTTGCACCTCTAAATTATGAATAGAGGAAGAGTGGTTCTTGAACATCAGTTGAGTGTCTTGATACATTTGCTCAAATCTACCTTCCAACCTTTTCGTAGCTTCATCTTGTTGATTCATTTTTATGGACATCACATCCATGAACTTCTCCAACTTGCTCTCTAGAAAACTTCCAGAAGATGAAGTTTTTTCTTAGTGGTAATTTGGTTGCTGGTGTTGCACATTGTGCCCTAAAAAACCAGGTGGTGCTTGTGGCCTCCACTGGTTGTTCCCTTGATTACTCTAAGAGAAATTAGGATGAGTTCTCTAACTTGGATTATAGGTGTTGCCATGGACTTGGTTCTGCTATCCTTTAAAGTTGTTCATAAAGTTTATATTCTCCATGGACAGCCTTTGCATCATATGACACTCTATAGTTGGATGACTACCCTGACATAATTCATAAGAGGAAGACAAGTTAGATATGGCATTAATATTCATTTTATCCATTCTTTTAGATAAAGCATCCATCTTTGCATTTAACATCGTCAAACTGTCAACTTCAATTGCTCCCCCTCTCTTTGGAATAGCTCTCTCACTGGACCAGACGCCTTAGGTGTTAGCCATTTCTTCAAAAAGCTCCAAGGCATCTTCTAGTGCCTTAGACATGATAGTTCCTCCTGTTGATGCATCTATGTATGATCTCATTGTGGGATTGACACCCTTATAAAAAGATTGTGCCAAATCCCAAGAAGGAATCAGCTATGGTGGACATTGTCGCTGAAGATCCTTGAATCTAACCCAGCACTCATAAAAACTTTCATCATATCTTTGATAGAAAGAGTTGATTTCATTTCTGATTTTGAGTACTTTAGCTAGTGGAAAGTACTTATTAAAAAAGGTTGTATAAAGCTCATGCCATGTGTTTATGGAGTTAGGCGCCAAGCTAGTGAACCATGTTTTTGCTATATCCATCAATGAAAATGGAAAAAGGATGAGCTTGATTGCTTTTGGTTGTACTCCATTCATCTTGAAGGTCGAACAATACTCCAAAAATATTGTCATGTGACCAATTGGATCCTCATGTGGTAAGCCACTAAACTATGAGTTTTGAATCATTTGGATCATGGCGGGTTTGTTTTCAAAGTTGTTTGCAACAACCGTCGGCCTCACAATCGGAGTTTGATCACCTTGGACATTGGGACTCACAAAGTCCCTCATAGTTCTGTAGGCAACGTGCCCATTTTAGCCATCTTGCTCATTGTGTGCTTCCCCTCCGTTCATCCTATCTCTATTTTGTGTTCTCCTTCTATGAATAGTTTTCTCAATCTCTAAATCAAGTGGTATTAACTGGACTCCTTGTCTACTTGCACCACGCGTTATGTGCATACAACAAGAAGAGTTCCTGTACAACTAACAAAAACAAAAACAAAAGTAAAAAATAATGTATAAATCAAACAACACAAAATTCTCAATAATATCAATTTGGCAATCCCTGGCAACGACACCAAAAACTTGATGGGTTTCCACAAGTATACGGATTTGTACAAGTAGTAATTAAATATTGATCCCATTGAGATTGCAAATTGATTACAATGATACTAGTTGTGTTTGTTTGTTTAAACAATGAAAAAGGGTATTTTTAATTAAACTAAAAATTAAACTAAGACAAAACACAAAAAAATCATAATGAAATAACAATCACTTTATAGAGCTACGGTTCTTATTACTAATTCAACCTTTATTTAAAATCAATTTACTACTAAACCATACCTAACCTTAATCCAATTTGAGGGTTTCCCTAAAATTATAAGCTTTCCTCCTAAGACAACCCTATGATTAATCAAGTAAATTGACGTTCTTAGATTTAAAGCTCTCGCCTACTAAGCATTCTGTTAACCCGGTTTAAGCACCAACCCTTAATCAATATTAGTTGCTTAAGTGTTTCTCAACTAAGAAAGCATCTAACAGGTTATTGTTTAAATCCAATACAACGCATCTCTCGATCAAGTTTTATTATGTATATTCAATCAAAGGTTGATCAATCCTAAGAAGACATTAAGTTCAACAATAACGAAAGGATCTAGATTAATGGCTTTGGTTCAATTATGATTAGCCCATGGTTGAATAGCAATAAGAACCCTAACTAAGAATTTAACTACTCATGTTAATTTTAAGAAATAAAGAGGAATAATAATAGAAAATAGACATCATCATTGAATTAAAATTAAGAACGAATAATAATAATTGAATAGAATAAACCCCCTGTTAAATAGGAAGCTTGATGTTCTTCAATTTTTATTCTCCAATCTCCAAACTAACATAAGCAAGAAAAATCTTTATTTTCTCAAAACTTCTCTAAGAAAAATTGTATCTCCCAAAAAGTAATGATAAGAAAAAGAATAATCCCCCTCCTTTGTTTTTGGTGGCTGCCCTCTTATAAAACCCTAATTACCAGCCCTAGGGTTACATCCGTGTGAAATCTCCCTCTTGTACTTCATGAGTCAGTAATTAAATTCACCTCTAACTTTCCTCATTACCAGGTTGCATGGCCATGTGCAAAATGCACATGGTCGTGCACATCATTTTTTTAGCATTTTAGCATATTGATCTCCATTGCTTTTTAGGCTCGCTTCAAGTGCTCACGGCTCCCATATAACCTTCCTTTTCTATTCTTTGACTTCCTTAAATACATAAAAATCAACCAAAAATAAACCAAATAATACATAAAAATAAATAAACACACAAGACATGCAGTAAGTACCCAACTAAATAAAAATTGAATAAAAGAAACATAAGCTTAACTGAAATTGAATTTTTCCTAAGACAAAGACTACTTAATAAAATGCATTTTTCACACTAATCAATAACTAGACTAAGTGTTATTCCTAGTATAAATCAAGCTAAAGAGCCCATATCATATCAAAGATCCAAACACATACTCAAGCATTATCATCTCATTCATGAAATCATTGAGAGAGGAGATGTGAAGATATGCAAAGTACCGATAAATGATAATGTTGCTGATCCACTGACTAAGCCTCTTCCATAACCTAAGCATGAGAGTCATACTAGGTCTATAGGTATTAGTTTTAATATAGATTGGGCCTAGTGCTAGTGGAAGATTGTTAGTGATATGCATTAGGTCAATCATGTATGATCATGTTTTGACTTTATCATTTTATTTAATAAAGAGGCATTTTTCATTATTATTTTGTGTTATGATAATTACTTGAATAGTTAATTCTTACTAAGGTCATCAAGTATGTGACTTAATAGTAAAACCCTTAAATTAAATATGAGTTATATTCAAATTATCCCTAGTTATAACAATGTATTATGGCTAGTGCAAACACCCAATTTTAGGATAATGAGTTATGGATGCGACAAAAGACTCCAATGATAAAAATGTCATTAATAGGTCTTCAATATTTGAAACTTTGAAACTTCAACGGTCTAATTGCATTTTTTTCAAAGAAAAGGATTTAATGTTTTGATGGATTAAATTGCAATGCTTTTTAGGGATCTAATTGTAAAACTTAAATTCTTTTAAGGACCTTTCTATAATTAAAAGTTCTAAAAAAGTGATCGGAATTACCCTAATTCCGATCGAAATTATACTCCTTCTGTAAATACTCCTTTTTTTTATGGTGATTATGGAGGCAAACACATAATGATCATACTTTAAGAATCAAATTCATAAGAGGTCCATGGGATGCCATGGATAACACCTTCTAGAGATATAATTTCTAGGATTTTTTTATTATTATTTTTTATTGCTTTATTTTATTTATTTATTTATTTGGGATGTATTAATTATTTATAACAGATTATTGTAATAGCCCCAATAGTGGGAATAGTGGAATTATGTGTGATTACATGTTTATGTTATTTAATTGGTTAGTAAATTTAGGGTTTTAGTTGGGTAATTAATTAAAATTAATGGAGGAAGTAGATTAATTTAGGTTGCATATTAATGAAAATTAGGTTTTATAAGGAATTAATTTAATTAGTTGTTTGATCTTTAATTTAATTGTTTTAATGAGTTTCATTTATTTTTGGGCTTGTTTACTTTATTTGTTTTTGGGATTGTTTATTTATTTTATGTGTTTTGGGCTTGTTTATTTATTTTTAAGTGTTTTGGGCCTTCAACCCACATTAGATTTTAATCCATTTAAATAAATTTAGGTTTTTTTAGGTTTAATTAATTAAAATGCATTTTAAGCCAATAACTAATTAGATTTTTAGGTTAAACATAACTTAGGCCCATATAGTTAATTAGACATAGACCCACTTAATTTAATTTAATTCATTAGACTTAGCTCACTTAATTTAAGCCTTTTCACAATTTGTACATTTAAGATCACTTTAGAATTGAAATATGTAGGATTAGGCCCACTAATTTAAATACCTTCATAATTTGTAGATTTAGGCCCATTTTTAGAATTAAAATAAATAGACTTAGGTCCACCTAATTAAAATTAAAAGGAATTAGTCTTTAGCTCACTTTTAAAGCAAAACATGTAGATTTAGCTCATTTAATTAAAATCCATGTATATTAGACTATTTTAGGGATTTATGTGTTTGATTGAATGCATTATTTACTTGTATTTTAATGACTGAATTGCCTTGGAGTTAATTGCTAGAATAAGGATTTATATGAAATTGCATGTAAATAGAGGATAATATAGTAATTCATAAAGTAATTCTAAATGAACACAAGACTGCAAGAAGTTAATATTCAGTTCCCAGAATCTCCTGTTTGTCGTGCTAGCTTTCTTTTAGGGAATCGAGTACCACCTTTTCGATTTGTCCCTATTATTACTTTGGGTGGTGACTCCTCATCTCCACGTCATGTCTTTGTGTTATGATCCTTGTTTTTAAATTATAAAAATATATTTTGTGATATGCAATGTTAATAAAAATTGAAATTTTCATTTATTTATTTTCATTATTTATGATTATTAATAGTAATTTTATGTTAAAGCATATATTTTATGTAAATATGTATTTTAGATGTTATTAATTAAATATTAGGGTTTATACTATTAATGTTATTTTTTAAAAGTATTATTTTAATGATATTATTTTTAAGTAATGATATTATTTTATTAAATTATATGATTTTGAGCATTATTTTTTATTATTTAATTATTCCATAAAATATTGTTTATTTTTATCATTATTTTTCAAGGTCATTTTATGTATTATTCTAATAAATTATTAGGGTTTGTGTAATTATTTATATGTGTGTATATATGGTTAAATATGTGTGTATAATTGTATATATGTGTGTGTGTATATTATATATTATATAAAGAGTATTTTGTGTATATGTTGACTAAGTTATATTTTGACCACATATTTTTAATAATACTTTATAATATTATAGTGTATATATTCATTCATACACACAAATAAACACATACACATACATTCACGTGCACATATACACATAAACACACAAACCCAAACACACAAACATATACCCATAAACACATACACACATAAACACAAACACAAGCACACACTGAAAAAAAAAACGCAGACCACCACAATGCACCCATCCCTCCTCCACTCACCGCCGCCTCTTCCTTTTCCAACCACCACTTTGAGCCTTTCTGGTGTCTATCGACTCATCTAACTCCTGTGAGCTTGAATCTAGTTTTGGTTTTAGCTCTATTTCTTCATTTCTCGGGTTTTTTTCTTGATTTTTAGTTTATGTCCATTTTTGTTTTATTTTTTTTAAGCTTGAGTTTGGTTGATTCTTGATAAATTCTTCTTCAAATATTGATCTATGCATCTTAATCTACTCATACATATTTTTAGTTTATTTTTCTGAGTTTTTTTTTTGGTTAATTTTTGAATATTTTAATAATTAAAAATGAATTTTTGTTAATTAATTATTTTAATTATGGATTTAATTAAATTAGTGTTATTATATATTGTTATTAATTTTAGTGTTGAGAAATTAATTTTTGAGAATTTTATGCAATTTTTAGAAATATTTTTATATTATGTAAATATTGGAAAATTAAATTAGAGTTTAGTGTTTATTGAAATTAATGTTTACTTATATGTTTTAGATAATATTAGAATATTATGTGTTGACAAAATAATTTTTATGATTTTCTATAATTTTTGTGGAATATTATATATATTATGTGTAGTTTGAATTATTGGGTTAATTGTGTAATTTTGTGAAAATTATAATTAAATAATATGTTTTAAATGGTTTTAGAATTATTTAAGGTATTAAAATGATTTTTATAAATTATTTACTATTTTTAACTAATAAATATTAATTATTGAAAATTATTTTTAAATAATATATTATTTATTATTTTTGTGATAAAATGGGTTTTAAACTAATTTTATTATATAATTAAACTATTTAAGTAATTAAATGTGAATTTTATTATGTTATGTTGAATAATTGTAAAATTGAATTTTTATTAATATTATATAATATTTGAGGTTTTATTAGTTAATTTGTGATAATTTTAGAATATTGTGTAAATAATAAATTTATTTATTATTTTGAGCTTAAATAGGTGTTTTATTATTTTATGATGTAAAATGGTAATTTTAAATATTATTTGTAATTTATTCGAATTAAATTGTAAAATGAGAATTGTATTCCATTTATGAATTTTATTAGCAATTATTATTTAAAAACTAGAATCTTATGATTTAGTTGAAAAATAAAGATTTTTAATATTTTTATGGATTTTTGGTGATTTTATTATTTTATTATTTAATATGGTTGGTTGGTGAATTGTGAATCTCGGTTGAGAAGTGTTTAGTTTGGGTCCCAACCAGAGGTGTTGAGTATTTGTGGATTTTTAAAAGTATGTTTTCTGTACAAGGTCGGCTCTACTTTTGTGGGGAGACGTCTATTTTACAAAGGAGACTCTGTTGAATTTTTGGTAGATTTCTTGTAAAATATGAAAATCGGTCCGAGTCTAATTTTTTAATTTTGATTGAGTCTGTCTATAGTAATCCTAGAAGAGTAAAATTACAAATTTATTCTGATTGTTATTATTATTTTATTTTTCTAGTTGCATTAAGATCGAAGCCTATCGAATCAGTCCTGCTGAGTCTGTCTCATGGAGCGCAAATCAATGAGTTATTATACTATATATATATATATGCATTGTATATAGGATGCATGACTTAGGATTTTTTATTTTCATTATATGTTTTTAAAGTAATTTAATTTATAATATGATTTGGTATTTTTGGTTTATTTTTAGTATATTTTGATATATATGTTTGCATATTTTTAATATATATTTAGTATATCTTTAGTATATTTAGGGTTTATTTTTTATATATGCATGTTATATAATTAGGTATTTTTTAATGGATATTTTTGATATATTTCAAAATAAATGCATTTTTTATCTTCGATATAGACTTAGCATGTTTTAGTATATTATTGGTATATATTTGGCATATTTTATTGTTGGTTTCGAATTTTATTTAGCATATATATACTTGAAATATACTTAGTTTATTTTAAGTATATTTCTAGTATATATATGGTTTATTTTGTTAATATGATTATTTTATGCATTATTTATTTTTCCATATGAATGTTTAATTTTAAATGAAGGATATCAATAGAACATGCTACCTAGTGGGCAACACTAGGACCATGTACGTACCGGTGAGATAGATTTTAAGGTTGAATTACTAACTTATTTGAGGTGACATTTGATTGATTATTTATTGAAATTGATGTGATTCAGTAGTGTGATTGCGGGAGCTAGATCGACCTAGTGTCTCAGGGCTAATCACACTAATAATCAGACTGCTGGAGCTCGGTTGACTTAGTGTCTTGGGGCCAGTCTGCTGTCATAATGGAATAAGAGAATTAATTTAAAATTAAGTGAGCTTGTATGGCTAGAGTGATGTTATTGATTAAGGTTGCGATTAAATAGGGTTCTATTTGATCCTTCATGTATTAAAATAAACATTTTCTGTATTTATTATATATATAAAAGAAGAGTTTGACATTTCTATGAAATGCGTGTATATGTGTGTGTGTATATATATATATATATATATATATATATATATATATATATATATATATATATATATATATATATATATATAAATACAGATGTCTGACTGTTATGGTTTAGATTGCATGTATATAAATTATAATAATTCACTTAGTGAGGTTTGACCCCCCTCAATTATTTTTTTCAGGAGATCTTATATTGTCAGACCTTAGTAGTAGAGCTCTTTATCGGTGTTCTTCCGCCCTGAATTTATGTAATATTTATATTTAAGCTTTAATTTGTATTCTAGAAACTGCAGTAATAGTGTTATTGTATCAGAAGAGTATTATTTTATTTTTGATACTTTGTATCAAGTATATTATATGAAACCTTTTATTTATGAAAGGATATTGAGTATTTATATTCTTATATATAATTTAAAAAATTTTAATTCAGTCGTACTTTTATTTATTTACTGCATGTGCTTTTATTTCTTTAAGGCTTGCTACAGGTTCTGAATTCGAAAGAATTCTCGTTCCCTAGCACTAGTCATGACTCTTGGTTTGGGTCGTGACACTTTATGACAATGGTTAGTGTGTTCTCTAAAGCCCTGAGCTCAAATAGTGTCATAGTTACTATAATCTTGGACACGTGCTAAACCCCGCCGTCTACAGCTAGTATGGTGTTAATTGATGATTATGTTTTACTAATCATGAATATAAGATATTAAGTCAACTCATAGTACTTATTTGAGAAATAAAGTGCTGGATTGACCCATCATGAGAATACCACATAAATAATTATCATAAGTAATTCTCATCATAGTAATATTGGCTTAGTCCTCTAACCTTGAAATCACTAGGGATTTCTCCATAACTATTTTGTATTTTGATACAATCTTATATTATCTTTAATCGGATAATAATATAGGTTATTGTTGGGTATAAAATGAGTTATGTGAGGAATGTAAGTGATTGAGAAGGAATTTGTCCCTCATTTAATATGAGTAAGATATCTATAGGCCTCTTGATAAGATAGACTAAGGAAAATGCATGGTCATTCTAAAGTAAATTGATAAAGAGTTATCATTCTCAGGTTACTTGGAATCAAGAAATTATATGAGTGAATTCTATAAGGATGACATAATGTATGCCTTATATTCAATCAAGCTATCATGTGACAAAGGGATTAGAATATTCACTGTATATTAGGTTCTATCGGATTATTGACTTCACATTGCTTGGGTAGTCATAATGTCTTGCTAGAGGCCACTTATGACTTGTAGGCCTAAATAGAGATTTAAGGCCCACTATCAATATCATGTGAACCTATGGTCACACACTTTGAACAAGCCCAAAATGAATATGGGTTTAACATGCTTAAATAAGCTCTATGGAAATAAATAAATAAAATATTTATTTATTTATTTAAGGTAAAGGTTATCTTAAATAAATAGAATATTATTTCTAGTTTAATTTTAAATAAAATCAAAATAAGAATAAGTGAGAAATTACTAAAAGGTTGTTTGGTAAGTGAAACCCTAATGTAAATGTCTATAAATATGTTATATTCTCTAGGGTTTCACACACTCTCATTATTCTACCACCAAATTCATTTTCTCTCTTTTACAAAATAAAACACAAAGTTTTTTTTACTTCTTGATTTGTGAGAAATCAAAAGAATGTGCTAGCACACAAGTATTCGTTTTCAAATCAAGGGTTGTTCGTGTGGACACTTATGGAGGACGAATTCTTTTAGAGATGTCTCAAATCCAAACTGCTAAATTAAAAGCTCGAAGAAAGGTGTCACCGAAGTGAGACTCCTCTCTTCCTTCTAAATTTTTTACCCTTTCTGTGTTTGTGGTAAGAAAATGAAACCCTAGATTTAATTAATTAATTGAATTACTTAGATCCTGGTTCAAGTTTGTTATGAAAATTTAATTTTTTTGCTATGTATGGAATCATAAAACCCAACAGTATTTTCATTATTTTCTCCTTCCATCCCTCTTCTACTTAGCAGTGTTTTTACCTTTAACTATGGCTCCCAAGAAACCCTCTAATGTTCCTTCTTCTTCTCAAGAGCCTCCTTCCAAAAAGGAGAAACAAAAAAAATGCCATCCTCCCTTCTCTTAATATTCATAAGACATCAAAAAGAGACTTTTTCTCTTTCAAAAAAGGCCTCTCATTCCCTTTAGATTCATATGTGAATCCACTCTCAAGGCACTTGGATGTTATGAAAAGGTTAAAGAACTTCTCATAAGGGCTGGTTTGTATGAATTTGCTTTTGCTCCTTTACCTTACTACCCTTATTTGATTGTTGAATTTCTTTTTACCTTCACCCTCTGATACATTCACTATAATGATGATAACTCTTATTTCTTAATAAGATTAAAGCTTAATGGAAAATAAAGGTTTATAACCAACCTTGAACTTGACACTCTTTTTGGCTTCTTAAGAGAATGTCACATTCATGCTCACTAAATTGGTTTCCCCACACTTTTTGGACCAAAATTCCAAGTCCTCAAGCCTCCTTAAACTTCTCTGTCAGTCATAGTAAAGCCTCACTCCTTCAATCTAAGTCCTTATGGTATATCCATTATTTTCTCACCTACTCCATCAATGTTAGAGGTCTTAGCAATGAAACACTCTCCTTTGATGAATTTTTTATTCTACATTGTCTTATTGACAATGAACCTATTGCTTTAGGTTACTTTTTCCAATAAAAGCTTTATCTCATTAGTGATAGTTCCACTAGTACTATTTATATTAAGGGACTGTCATTAAGTTTATAAATTTTTATGGTATTAATCTCATCAATTTTCCCTCTACTAAATTCATTCTTCTTAATGAAACCTTCATAAAAACTCCAAGCAATTCTCTTTAGTTAATAACAAATAAGCATGGAAGCGTGATGTTGCTCAAACTTAAGAAGGCTAAGAACTTGAAGACTTATTTAGGGATATTAAGGAATATAAAGGACAAATTGAGGGTGAATAGGAGCTTGAAACTTAATCCCATGGTGCTCCTAAAAAAAAAAGACTAGGCATGAAGGTGCTACCTCTCAAGCTCCTCAAGCTTTTGGTGATGAGCCACAATAGATGGGACAACTCTTTGATTGCATGAGCATAATGGAAACCAACTTCATTGTGAGATTTGATCAAGTTGATGAACATATAGCCCACCTCCAATGTGATATGTACTACTTGTATGAATAACAAGGCTATGCTTGCACTTATTTCACTCATCCTCCTCCTCCTCCTCCTCCTCCTCCTCCACCTATGTGTCATGTGTTTAGTTAGGATGTGTTATGTGCTCTTAGTGTGCTTTATGTTTTGCTACATTTTTAGTTTATATTTATATCTTCGTCCATGTTCTTATGTCTAGCTCTTTTAGTTTCTTATAAGTTTGTTTTTAGTTTATATGTTTTCCTCCTAGTTCATTGTACTTGCACTTTTTCTTTAATATGATGTATCATTTTCTTATCTTTTTTACATTTTTGCAAAAGGGGGAGAAGTGTTTAAGTTTGCTTACATTTATATTGAATAATTATTACACTTATTACAAATTCATTATCAATATCTCTTTCAAACAAAAGTGCATATATTAAAGGGGAGTAAAATTAAAAATAAACTCACACATTGAGGGGTAGTTCAAAGATTCACACACATGCACTTTTTATAATCCTTTCAAACTCAAATAGGTTTGTCAAAATAAAAAAGGGGGAGATTATTGACCTTTTGCAATAATCAAACATAATCACCCTTGTTTTGATTTTAATAATCCATATTTTGATTATCTAATGAGTTTACTTCAAGTGTGTATAAGTTAGGATATGTTTAGAAAGTAAAATCATGAAGAAAAATATAGTTGTTATAGTCATCACGAGCTCCATCCTAACCAAGACTTAGCTTGGGACTTCATCGCTCAATGATGAGGTCCCGATCGAGACATTACTTAGGATAAGAGTATCCTAATTAAGATCGCTAGAGGTAGCTCAGAACCTCAATAATCAAGAAATAAATATTCAAAAAGTGCTCCTCCTGAGCACTTATCCCTACCGAGACACCACTCGGAACATAGCCATCCTGAGCAAGACTATATACACCCAATCAGGACCTCAATGAGTAAAGACTAGAGATTTTGATAGTACTCATCTTAGGCTCCGTCTTAACCTAGATGACCTTTGGACACTCATCATAAATGGAATCTTAACCAGGACCAAGCATGTCTCTTTCAAAGCAATAATTTTGCTAAAATGCAATGGGCACTTTTATTAGACATCCTAACCGGGACTAAGCATCTTCCAGCAAAAGATGAATTGCATTTAATAAAGCTTAAGAAGCTTAGAGATGACATTAATGGCTCTAATAACCATATTAATGGCTTCATTTAATATGTTACACACTTGGTGGTTGAACAATTTCCTTTAAGCATTAAAATTCTCTTATACTTTCTTTATAATTTATTCACTCTTGTGAGAGTTGGTTGTATGTTAGAATAAGAACTCTTATTCTTCTATTTTCTAGGGTTTTAGAAAGGGGACGCGAGATTCTATTCTTATATGAAAGGTTAAAGTGTTGGCCTATTGAAAACACTTAGGAATTAGGTTAAAGATTAATCCTAAATTCTTGATTGTAAGGTTAGAGTTGAGCCTAAAACTCAAGCTTGATAAAAAAAATCAATCTAAGCGAATATATTGTGGTGATTTAAAAATTCTAACTTAAGAGAGTTAGGTGGAGATGTAGGTTTGTTAATAAACTAAACTCCTTAAGTGATTATGTTCTATCTCCTTCAATTTATAATACTTCTATAATTTTCTTAATTTTCTCTTAAATTCTAAAAACCCATATTCACCCCCCTTAAGGAAATTATAGGTCCTCTGTCACATCCCTATATCTAGTATCCTAAAATTAGATGTTTATAGTTCTCTCTTCGAGTTAGTATGTTGTTGTTGTACTCTTCTTTAAACTCGATAAGGTTACCTATCTTGATTTTATAAGGATTAGGGCTTTATAAGCTTTCAAATAAGAAGAAGTATTATTATTGCTTCTGCTAGCCATCTCATTTTACTTGCAACTTCTTATTTTTACTGACATACAATGGTCTCATTGGGAGTGCCAAAAAGATATTTACTAAAATAAATTTTAGTAAAATCTTCATATTATGTAATCAAGTCCTCCAGGCCTATCACAATAATTACAAAAGCTTGAATTAAATAAAATAATTGTTTTGCTATCAATTAAAGGTGATAATATGACTAAAAACAAGGTGTAACCCTTTTAACTTATTAAAATGTAATATAATAAGAGTTTTGATCTTGATCACTAAGATCGATGATAAATAAAGCTAACAAAATTGCAAGACTTGTAAAGAAAATAAGTTTGATTTTTGCTGAGTGAGAATTATAATGACCTTTAATATAGGATAATCATCGATATATAGTGATAAAATCATAATCCTAATTGAATAATGATTAAGGAAAGAAACAATTACACACATAATTCAAGTCAAAGAAAAAAATTTCAAAAAATATTGAGGCTTTTTTCTTCAATACTAAACTCACATCACATGTTTTCATTTTTAAGTTGTTTTCTATATTTTCTTTTCATTTATATGGTCTTCTTCTTCCTCTTCTCGTTCACTTCATGATTTCTCATAAATCTATTACTCTTTTTATCCTTCTCCCAAATCCGTCACTAACTATAACAAACTTTTCAAAATTAACTCCATTAACAATGTGTTTCCAACAACAAAATAAATTATCATGGTCGATTTTTTTTCTTCTTCTTCTCATTTTCTTTTTGAATTTGTGCTTCTCTTGCTATGGGTGTTAATAGCGTTTTGTCAATTTATGGGTTCTTTTTAATTTGATGAATGAGTGTCTTTTTTTATTATTATATTTCTTTTCTCATTTGTTTTTTTAATTTGTGTTCCTAGTACTATGGGCATTGATTTAGTGATGGTTTTTTTCCCTTTTGTTGGTTGTTTCACTTGGTTCGATTATTTTGGTTGATTCAGCTATTTTGGCTATTTTCGGTTGTTATATTTTTGTTTCCATTAAATTGGTTTGAAGAATCTAAAGCATTATATGTAAGTTTATTTGATTGTTTCAGTTGTTTTCTTGATTAATTTTTATTATTTTAATTGTTTTGGTTGTTTTTTCGATACATAAAAACAACTAATGTATTTTCGAAATAATTATTGTTAAACAGTATTATTGAAAGAAAAAAGTTAACCATATATATTTTTTATTATTATTATTTCTAAAAAAATCCCTTAAAGAAATCCTAATCCAACTAAGAGTCTTAACACAACTAATCGAAAACTACTAATGGGCCTATAACCCATAAACTTTGCCCTTAAGTCTCGCATAGACCCAAAATTTTTGGGTCATTGTAAACAACTTTGTTAATAATAAAATTTAATAAATGACACCACATGAAGAAAAGGCTCGTAGCATTTTCCAAGTTATAATCTATAAAGGAAAAAGATCGTTGGTGCGCACTTCAAATAGTGGGATGCGGGCAATTATAATATTTAGGTATATTATGAGGGTACAAAACATGTATAAATATATATTTTAAGCCATTAAAATACTATGCAGATACATTTAGAATGAAAGGATATTTTTATAATATAACAAGTTACTTATAACTTTTTGTCTTTTCTATTATTATATACTTTTTTTACTATTACTGGCCCTTATTTTACCGCCCAATAATATGTGCTAAATTCATTTTTTTCCCACTTACTGATTAATAGAATCAAAATTCTAATACTTAATAATTAAATAATTTTGATTATTTTAAAATAAAAAGCTAAATTATTTTTTTATTTTGAAAATGATATATTTCTTATGACTCTTAATAATATTTAAAATTTTTATTTTCTATAATTTATTATTTGTTACTTTTATTATGTGATAAAAATAACAAATCATAAATTTACTCAATTATAGTCTTATAATATATAATTTTATTTTTCATTCCATGTAATATCAAAAGATAAAAAAAAATCAAAAGAAACAATGAATAATAAATTTTAGGATATTATTTCACCAACAAGCATTATGTGCAAGGACATGAAACAATTAAGCAACTTCGGACTGTTCATAGCTTGAGTAAAAAAATTCATTTGAAATCATTTAAAATCAAACAACATGAATTTAAACTAGTGTAATAAATAAATCAAGTTTGAAATCTTTAAAACTCAATTTCTTTTAACTCGTGAATAGATTCGTAAAAAGGGTTCGTGAGCTAGCTCGGTAACAAGCTCATTAATTAATTCGTTAATAAATTTTAATATTAAGTAAATATAATTTAATTTAAATATTAGTATAAATAGTAGTATTAAATAAATATAATTTAATTTAAGAATTGGTATTTAATAAAAATAATTTAATATTTAATTTAAGTAAACATTATATAGTGTTAATTTAGGACTAAGTAAATATAATACTATTTTTAAAATTCTAAGATTAGATCGAGGAGGTGAATACTTAAGTACCAAGTTTATTGAGTTCTGAAAGGAATATGACATTGTATCATAACTCACACTGCCTGGAACACATCAATTAAATAGTGTGTTGAGAGGTGGAATCATACTTTATTAGATATGATATGTTTTATGATGAGCTATACTGATATTCCTATTTCACTTTGGGGTTAAGCACTTTAAATCACCTACTCCATCCTTAATCGTGTTCTATCCAAATCCATTTCTACTACACCATATGAGATATGGCATAGTAGAGCACCAAGTCTTAAATATGTTAAGATTTGGGGATGTCTAGCTTTTATCAAAAGGCTAAAATTAGACAAATTGAATGTGAAATCAATTAAAGGAAGGTTTATTGGATATCCTAAAGAAATTTAGGGTATTGCTTTTATCTTCCTACTAAACAAGTTATTGTTATAAATAAAGATGTTGTTTTCCTTGAGAAAGAGTTTTTGACGGAAGGTGGTAAAGGAAGGAAGATAATGTTAGATAAGGAATCATCTAAAGAAACCCATCAAATTGATCAAATTGATATTGATAAACCTAAAGATCCTATTCCAATTGATAATGTCATCACACCAACTCCTAGAATGTCTAGTAGGGTATCTTGTTCTTTAGAGAGATATGATATTCTTCTTAATATGCAAGAGTTGCATGTTTATGAAGAGACTATTCATATTAATGACCCTACTACATATGAAGAAGCTTTATATGATAAAGATTCTTCAAAATGGATTGAAGCTATAAAAGTTGAAATGGATTCCATGTATGCAAACCAAGTCTAGACACTAATTGATTCTCCTAAGGGTATTATATCCACTGGGTGCAAATGGATATTTAAGAGAAAGATTGGTGCATATGGAAAGGTAGAGACCTATAAAGCTAAGCTTGTAGTGAAAGGCTTTCGCCAAAGGTAAGGGGTTGACTATAAGGAGACCTTCTTTCCAATAGCCATGCTTAAATTCATTCGGATTCTTCTAGTTATAGCTGCACACTATGATTATGAGGTTTGACAAATGGATGTCAAGACTACCTTCTTTAATGATTATATTAAGGAAGAAATTTTCATGGAGCAACTTAAGGGTTTTGAATATGAGGATAGCTTAAAAGTGTGCAAGCTTAATAGATCTATCTATGGTTTGAAATAAGCTTCAAGCAAGTAAAATCATCATTTTGATGAGGCTATCCATTCTTATGGTTTTATAAAGAATGAAGATGAGCCATGTGTTTACAAGAAGGTTAGTGGGAGCCAACTCACTTTTCTAGTCTTATATATGGATAAAATTTTATTAATTGAAAATGATTTTGGAATGATGACTTTTGTGAAAGTATGGTTATCAAAAACTTTCTCTATGAAGGACTTAGGAAAGCAACCTATATTCTCAAGATTCTAGTCCTTAGAGATGGATCGAAGAGAGTGATAGGTTTATCCCAAAGTATTTACTTGGAAAAGGTGCTAAAGAGGTTCAACATGCTTGATTTCAAGAGAGGATTGTTACCATTTAGGTATGGTGTCCATTTATCCAAGGGTATGTCACTTAAAACACCCAAGGAAATGGAGCAAATGGATAAAGTTCCTTATGCTTTAGCAATAGGAAGCTTGATGTACACTATGTTATGTACTAGGCCTGATATTGCATATTCTGTTAGTATGACTAGCAGGTTTTAATCCAATCCAGGTTTGTAACACTATATAGTAGTTAAGATAATCTTTACGTACTTGAGAATAACTAAAGATTTAGTCTTGACTTATGGAGGAGCTGATTTATAGATAGATGGCTTTATAGATTCTAATTTTGAATCAGATATGGATGATAGAAAATCTATCTCCGGGTTTGTTTTCATCTATAATGGAGGTGCAGTGAGCTGGAAGAGTTCTAAGCAAAGTATCTATAAGCACCCAATTTTAGGATAATGAAGTATGGATGCAAAAAAGGACTCCAATGATGAAAACGTTATAAATAGCTCTTCAACACTTGAAGTTTGAAACCTCAAAATTCTTAACACATTTTCAAAATGAGTTTAATTGATTTTTTAAGGACTTAACTGTAATGTTTTTAGGACCTAATTGAAAAGTCTAAATTCTTCTAAGGGTCTTTTTTATAATTAAAAGTTTTAAAAAATTGGAATTCTGTAATTCCTATCAGAATTCTGTAATTCCGATCAAAATTACACAATTTCGATAAGAATTAGACTTGTTTCGTCTATTTTTAATTTAATTTTATTTTTTTAAATAAATAAAATTTGGTTTCCTGAATTTTGATTAGTCAAATAATATTTATCTGAATTTTTAGGAAATTAAAGTCCTTTTAAAATCAAAACTCTAAGAAAATCAAGTCATAATAGGATATGTTTTTAAATAGGGTTTTTCTATAAAAACCCAGCTTAAGCTCTCATAGGGGGGACCTCTCTCTCGGATCTCTCTTTGGTCTCTCACTCAAATCTCTCTTTTTCCCTGTACTTTTAGAGGCTTTTCCTTTTGTTCTTAGGCAGTGCATAAAAAAATATTTCTTTGTGATTTATTTATTTTTGAGTAAGAAGCAATAAGCTTTTGTAAGGAGAATAACAAATATTGAAGACCTACTTAAAAAACAATGGTGATTTTTACTAGTTTGAGGGGTCAACCCATACTGCATCCATAATCATCATCTTCTTACCAGTGGTGACTCCTCATCTCCACTCCATGTCTTTGTGATAGTGGTTAGTGTGTTCTCTAGAGCTTTAAGCTCAAATAGTGTCGCAGTTGCTAAAATCGTGGGTGCATGCTAAACCCCACTATTTATAGCAATGATTCTACTAGGGATAAGAGATACTGATTCTACCTGTATTCTTTAGAATTATTTTATTCTTGCATTCATTTTGCATGTCTCTATTAACCGATGGTGTTGATTTATGGTTTCGTGATTCCACTAGCTTCATGGGATTATAAATTGGCTAACCATCACTCTTAGCCTTAACACGGTTCAAGAGAGATTACCGAGCTCACCTGACTAGAGCCTGTAACCCAAGTCCCAAAGGGGGGTGGTCTTCTCTCGAGTTTACAAAGGATGCTAGGCCCCTCTGACCTTGGCCTGTAACTCAAGTCTTAAAGGAGGGCATCTTGCTAAATGAACCTTAACTTTTCCACCAGACTTAGCTCATATAATGGAATAGTAATTTTCCCTAAGATTTACCCAAATTGCTTATGAATGTTGCCATGAGATATTTTTATCTATAAATGTCCAAGCCCATACTTTAGAATCCCATTTGGGTTAATAAAAATTAAGCTAATATTTTATACCTAGAAATACTGTTTCTATGCTTTACTACTTTGAGAGATTTTGCATGCGCATCGGTTCTTGAAATCCCCTGCTGATATTAAGGCTAAAAGCAAAAATCCTAAGAAAAGAGACACGCCATTGAATATGTGTCTAGGAGGAATAAGGTTGGAAGGATGTATATACACTTGACTTATTACTTGACTTGCTACTTGTTGTATGGCACGTGCATTATGCATACATGCATCATACTAATACTTTACTTTTTAGCCATCATAGATTCATCTGGGTCTTCTTATATTTGGAGTTGGAAACGTGGTAGACTAGTGAGAATGGATTTAAGCCCGTAATCAATTGCAAAATAGATCCTTAGTAGACTGGAAATGAGTCCTATTAACCTACTCCACCTAGAAGCTACACAAGCTCTAATTAAACAAGAAGAAGAAACAGAACCATAAGAGGGAGGAAACTGGACCCTAGAGGACATTAAAGGAGCATTGATGGATGACATGAGAGCAATGATACAAGATGAACTAAGGCATGCTCTAGCTAGATTAATTCCACCACCTGTTATTGCTGCACCTCCTATTATGGCCAATCCACTTATTATGGGTGCACCACCTACTAACAATGATAATGCTGCTAGGAATATACCTAATGTGGAAATTAAATTGGAGGATGTTGAGAGCTACATGGTTAAAAAGGAAAAAAAAAGGGAATCACTTGAGCAAGTTTAAGAGCTGGAATCTAAGCATATGAAAGAATTGACTTAGAAGATGTCCAAAATGGAGGAATTAATAAGAGGACAGGGCATCATATATTCATTTAACTTTGATGATATATTGTAATTTGAGGAGGATAAGCTACTTGATAATTTCAAGATGACATAGCTGCAGAAGTTTAATAGTACTAGAGACCTAAGGATCTACCTTAGTCAATACACAATTACTATGAGCACCACTAAGGCACCTTTGTTTATAGTTACCAAGTTGTTTATACTATCCTTGGAGGGTATGGCTATTAATTGGTATCATGGGTTGAAGAAGTCTATTCGAGTGGACTGGAGAGAATTATGTATTGCTTTTCCTGAAGCAATATGACTACAATACCAGGCTTGAAGTGTCCATCAAGGATTTATAATTGACCAAGCATAAGCCTAATGTGTCATTTTTAGATTTTCTAACTAGATTCATGAATAAAGCAAGATTAATGAAAAAGAGGCTGGTTGAAAAGGATTAGGTTAGGATTATTTTTTGAAATGTGTCACCTAATTTGGTTAAGAGGTTGTAGATGATGAACCCTAAGACATTTATAGACCTTTATGATGATGGGTTGCAAGCTGAGGAGATTGAAAGTGAGAAAAAGAAGATTGCTAGAAGCACCGAAGTAAGAAACTAACCAACTGGGGGCATACAATAAGGAAATGGTAGTCGGGTTGTGGGAGTCCATGCTATTCAACAACCTAAGAGATTCTCAAATTTTAACCAACCCTTATCTAAAGTCCTAGACTGTTTGATCCAAAAAATCCTCTTTAGGCCCTTAACCCCCTCTAGATCACCAAACCCAAATCTACCTAGCTTTTACCCAAACTGACCAAATTGTTAGTCATTTCATTGACTCTTTCATGCACCTTAAACATGAAATTCAAAACCTCATAGACTCTAAAAAAATAATAGACCTTGAGAAATCAAATCCAAACCCAAACACCAAAAATAACCCTTTCTGAAATTACCAAAACATACCACCCCCAACCACCATGATTATCAACTCAGGAGTAAGTGAGGAAGAAGTGCTAAACTCCTTTGCGGACCTAGACCTTCAAACCAATGAGAAAACTCCTAGAAAAGATAAATATTGAGACTACTACAACCCCTGAGGCAATGATGGCCAATGTTACTAAGAAAAAGCACGGTGTTATCACTTTCTTTGACAAGGATTTACCTATAAAAAGGAGGAATCATAATAAAGCCTTGTTCATTCCAGCTGAATTAAAAGGGAAAAGGACCAATTATATGATGGTGGATGATGGGTCTGCAATTAATGTTTGCCCACTACTGATCCTACCTAATCTAGGAGTGAAAGTGGATGATTTAACAAAATATGACCTCATAATAAATGCTTATGATAATAGTAGAAGGAATGTAGAGGGAACATTTATGACTCTTGTAAAGACCGAAACTATAGAGGCAATGGTGGAATTCATTATGCTAGATATCCCTATCACCTATTATTTGCTTTTGGGAAGGCCTTGGTATCATATTTTAGAAGGAGCACCTTCAATTATGCATCAAAAGGTGAAATTCCCACTTGATGGAGAAGTTATGACTTTATATGCAAGTATGGGCAAGACTGTATCCTTAATTATGGATAGTCAAAAGCAAGTAGTTACCTCCTAATTTCCAAATAGCCATAATCTCTAGTGGAATTGAGATGGATCCAAGGGTTATGAGCATGATTGAGAAGATGAACTATTAGCCCAAACAAGGACTAGGAAAGAACGAGCAAGGAAGTATAGAACTCCCAGATTTCAAAAGCCAAAAAATACAAGAGGATTAGGCTATACAGGAGTTGGGTTTGATAGTAAAAGAGCTAGAAGAATGTTTTTCAACAAGAATAACCTCTTAAAGAATGTGGGACCATTAAAGGATAGCTTTGTCAAAAAAAAGGAAAGAGAAGCTCTACTTGGGTAAAAAAGAGCTTGTCCAAATAGCTGGTGTGAATATTCTTGGGTTTGAGACCTTCAAGAAGTAGACAATTGAGAGTCTAGTGCAAGGAAATAAAGACAAGGTGATGAAGAAAGTTGCTGAGAAGATGGGGACTAAGGCCATTAAAGAGTTGCTTTGTTTGCCACCTAACAAAGAACCACCACAGGATTTAGCTAGCATTATTAATAATTATTTTAATGATGATTTTTAAGAAGAAACTAATGTAATAATGTCTGGTATGTTTAAGGATGAAATCTTTGTTTTCCTATGATCAATGATATGAACTCTAGTTTTGCTTGTTTTTATAATGTTAATTCTGATGGTATTATTCATTTTAATAGTGATAGTTCATGCATGTTTGACATTAATTCTATTTAATTAGATTCATTAAAATGGACACAAATGAACAACTAAAGCACATTTCTATATCACATGATTTAACTCTTGAAGAGAGGGAAAAATTAAAGAGAATATTAATAAAAAGAAAGGTAATATTTGCTTAGTCTTATGAGGATATGCCAGGTTTGGATAAAGAAATTATAGAACATTGCATTCCAATATATCCAGAAGCTAAGCCTGTTAAGCAAAAACTTCATAGGTTAAGGCTAGAGTGGACATAAAAGAAAAAGGAAGAAATTTCTAAGCAAATCCATGCTAATTTTCTAAAAGTGGTAGAGTACCCTTAATAGTTGACAAACATAGTACCAGTTCCCAAGAACAATGGAAAAGTTCGAATGGGTGTAGATTTTAGAGATTTGAATAAAGCATGCCCAAAGAATGACTTTCCTTTACCCCATATTGATGTGATTGTTAACAGTACAACATCTAGTGCAATGTACTCTTTCATGGATGGGTTCTTAAGTTATAATCAAATAATGATGGCAATTATAGACATTAATCACAGAATGGCGGACATATTGCTACAAAGTGATGCCATTTGGATTGAAGAATGTAGGAGCAACCTATCAAAGGGAAACAACCGCTCTGTTTCATGGTATGATGCACAAAGAAGTGAAAGTGTACACTGATGATATGATGGTTAAGTTAGAAACAAGGGAAAGACATTTTGAGGCTTTAGATAAGTTTCTATCAAGAATAGAAATATACAACCTAAGGCTTAATATGAAGAGATGTATCTTTGGGTCAATTCTATAAAGTTGTTGGGGCACATAGTCAGCAATAGGGGAATAGAAGTTGATTCAAACAAGATCAAAGCCATTCAAGAGATGCCAACACCAAGAATAAAGAAGGAAGTATGAGGATTTACTGGAAAACTGTAGTACATTAGTAAGTTTATTACAAAACTTACCATGGTTTATGATCCAATCCTTAAGCTCTTAAGGAAGAATCAGCTGGTGGAATGGAATGAAGAATGTTAAAAGGCCTTCGATAAGATTAAAGAATACTAATCTGTCTGTGTTAAGACTACTAGGACAAGAAAAACCCTTAATCTTATATTTAGCTTTAGAGGAAAAGGCAATGGGGGCAATGTTAGAATAAGAAGGGGTAGAGTACCCAGTATACTATCTTAGTAAAAAATTCCTACTATATGAAGAAAAATATGATCTTATGGAGAAGACATGTTTGATTATGATATGGGCTATAAAAAAGTTAAGGCATTATTTCTAGTCTTATAAGGTATAAGCCATTTCAAAGATAGATCCTTTAAGGTACTAGTTTCAAGCACTAACTTTAATTGGAAAAATGTCTCGATGGTTAGTACTTTTAACTGAGTTTGATATTGAGTATGTCACTACTAAGGTCATAAAAAAAGAGCAGTAGTAGAATATTTGGCATAAATGGAATAAAGGAAATGAGCAGTGGAATTTAGAGTTTCCACATGAGAACTTAGTAGTAATAGAACGATACGAATGGAGGCTTTATTTTGATGGAGCTATGAATAATAAAGGAGTAGGACTAGGAGTGATTCTTGTCATGCCAAGAGGAGAAACCATCCCCATAGCTAAGAAATTGGACTTCAAAGCTACAATAATATGGCTGAGTATAAGGTATGTATCTATGAGGTAGAAGCAGCACTAGCCATTGGCACTAAAGGCCTGCTGGTTTATAGAGATTCCTTATTAGTCATTAGTCAGACTAACGAGGAATGAGAGGCAAAAGAAGAGAGGTTAAAACCTTACATCTACTATTAAAGAAGTTAATGAGAAATTTTACTAAATGTCTGTTCATGCATTTACCAAGAGATAAGAATCAGATGGTGGATGCCTTGGCAATGCTTTCTTCAATGTGGGATAAACCAATGAGGTTAATGATGAAGCCTTTGGTGATAATGAAAACAAAAGCTCCATGTTATGGTGAAGAAATAGTTATGAATATTGAGGTAGGGCTAGAAGAAAAGCCATAGTTTTACAACATCCATAGATTCATTGAGGAAAGGAAGTACCTAGACAAAATGACTTCAAAAGAAAAATATGCTCTTCGTGTTCTTGCATGCCATTATGCAAGTCATGATGGGGTATTATACAGAAGAATGCCAAATGGAACAAAGCTAAGATGTCTTAAGAAGGATGAAGCACAACAAGTGATGAGGGAGATTCATGCAGGGGTTTGTGGGTCTCACATGAATAGGATGATTTTGGTAAAGAAAATAATTCAATAAGGGTACTATTAGATGAGCATGGAAAGAGACTGTATCTAGATAGTGAGATAATGTCATCAATGCCAAATATATGGGAATCTTAATCATCTTCCCCCTATAGTGTTAAACAGTTTAACATCTCCATAGCCCTTTGTAGCATAGGGGATAGATATAATAGGGGATATAAGACCAACCTCCTCAAACGGGCATAAATATATAGTGGTGGCAATTCATTATTTCTCTAAATGGATAAACACATAATCCTTTAGTACTTTGAAGGCTAGATATATGATAAGGTTCATTAAGAGGAATCTCATTTGCAGATATGGGATCCCACATCATGTTGTAATGGAAAATGGCGTTCAGTTTCAGGTAGAGATGACTGGGTTATTATAGAGATATAAGATTAAGCATCATAAATCCTCACCTTATCGACCTCAAGCTAATGGTGCAGTTGAAGCAATTAATAAGAATATAAAGAGAATCCCCTCTAAGATGGTGAAATTGCATAAAGATTGGTCTGAGTATATCCCTTTTGCCTTATGGGGGTATAGAACTACAATGTGCACTGATACAGTACAAACACTATTCTCATTAGTATACGGTTGTGAAGCAGTTTTGCCTATAGAGATAGAAATCAAATCTTTGAGGATTGTTATGGAAGCAAAAATCCTTATAAGTAAATGGATGAAAAAGAGATAAGACCACCTCACATCTTTAGATGGGAAAAGGATGGATGCTTTATTTCACACTTAGATTTATTATAAAAGAATAGCAAGAGCCTTTAACAAGAAAGTTAAACTTAGAATGATAAAGGCTAGAGATATGGAACTAAAGTAATCAAGGGCAATGGTGTTTGATCTAAGAGGAAAAATTAGACCAAATTAGGAAGGACCGTATTTAATCAAGATGATTCTACCCAAGGGAGCGGCAAAGATATCTAATCTAGAAGGGAATGAGTTCAATGAGCTAATCAACCTAGATCACCTTAAGAAATAGTACCTTTTAAAAAGGGTTCGATGGCTAGAAAACTTGAAAAGGCTAGTCAGGCAAAAATTAGGATATTCATACTGTTTAGAAAACTCGCAAAGGGCTGGCAAGCAAAAATTAAAGGATAAAATAAAAGATATGATCCCACTAATTAGAAAACCTGTAAAGGGTTGGTCAGGCAGAAATTAAGGAAATAAAAGTGAGAGAAAAATATTCAGTTAGAAAATCTGAAAGGGCTAATTGATAATAGGAGTTATGTCATGTGATGTAATAAATGTACTCATTTTTTCCCTAATTAATAAATCAAATTGAGATGGAATTTTATTGGATAATGCATATTTTATCTTTATTATAAAGCATAATGACTTAAAGAAAAAAAAACAAACATGAGAGTCTAAAAAAATCAGACTTATGAGATCACTATTTTTGTTTTTGTCTCTTCTTTTATGATTTATCTAGTAATACTTGAGTCCTTTTGTACTTAGTAAATCATGGTGGCTTTGTAGCTTGCATGATAACCCAAGCCTTGTAGTTATCATTAGTAGTCATATTGACATCCAAGTGCATGTTCCACTCTAATGCTCTACGAGGCCATAGGTTCTTCACTTTGGTTAAGAAATCTTGTCTTAGAGGGAAGCTCTTAGAGTTAGGTATAACAGCCATAATGAATTGTGAGCGACCATATTGACAAAAAAGGCATGAAGGGGAAAAGAAGGTCAAAAAGTGTAACCAAGGAATAGGAACATAGTGGTCATATAGGTTGATGGTTGCAAACTTTAACTTCCACTAAGGATAGAACCATGTAATCTTAATATCAACAATGCCTTTCATCTTCAAGGGGTAAGACTATAGATGATGAGGTTGATAAATCAAAGCAGTGGTAGGGGCATTAAGCAAACTCAATTTCTCTTGTAGCCAAATCTAAGAAAAAGAGCTAAGTTAAAAACCTGAAAGAGCATATTAGGAAAAAAAAAAGGGTTACATACATGAAGGAGAAGCAAACTACCTGAAAATAAAAAGATTAGTCATTTTGAGCTCCAATGTTTGGCCAAGGACTCCACCCTTTAGCTGGATCATCACTCTAAACTGGGGGCATAGAAGTCCCAACATCATGATTGTCAAAATTGGGACTAAAAAGCTATATGCAAAGCCTCTGGTTCTCACACTCAAGATCCCCAATATAACTTTGTTGCATCATGAATAGTTAAAATCATGCATAACATGCATACTTTTCATACTTATTATAGATACTAACCCTCCAACTATTTGTGATATGTTTAGTAAATAATCTATAGGATGAGGCGATTCCATATAGATACTTTGCATGTGTCTCAAGGATCTTTAAAGTAATATATACTAATTCAATGTCAAGTGTCAGTTTATGCATGATTGGAAATGCAAAATGCACTTGCATGTGAAGCATTAGGAGGAGAAAAGCTAAGAATATGAGCTACATCAAAATACATATGCTGCTCAATGGGAGTCTGCACCATAGGAGCCTAGTAGTATATAGACCTATTAAGTGGGGAAACATCACCCAGAATGGTACTTAAGGAAATATCACCTCAAGTAGCTCCACTATGCTAAGTATGCTCCACCTCCTACTCAATCCTCTCGGTATCACCCTCAGTCTCCTCCTCCATAGCAACATTAGTAGCTTCTTTAAACTATATGGAAAGGTAAATTTCATCTATAGTGATGGAAGATATAAAGTAAAATGGTGACAGTGAGGAACGGTAAGAGAAAGCATACCTCAACTAGGTCTATAGGAACATGCTCTAAAAGATTCTCCCGAATATACTCTTGATAGTGATGAGAATGCTTAAGTAGAGTCGAAGCATCATATCCCTCAAGAGTTACCCTAATCTCAAGACCAGTCATGCTACAGCTCCACAACATCAAACAAGGAATAGAAAAAGGAACACGCCTCTTAGAAGGTCCCATATGCCAATGATTGACACACTCACCAAGATACCACATCTGGCAACGGTAACCAAGAAGTAAAATCCTCACAGTCTCAAGCCTCATAACTATAGTTTAGAATTTGTATCACTAAATGTCTTCAACATCAACTAGCTAATCTGATATAATTTGCAAATTCTCTTAGATAAATTTTATTTAACTTTTAAAATTGGTTAAATATTAAAAATTAAATTTATCTTACAAGGTCCCACTTTATGGAGTTGAGCTGGTCCCAATAAGTTTGTAAATCATACTTGATGCTAACTAGATGAGAAGAACCCCATCTCGGCATCAAAGGAAGACTCTTATCAAAGATAATAATGTTAAAGCCTCAGATCACCCCAATATCAATGCCCCATATCTAAAAGATGAGAAATAATGGAAATAAAAGAGGAGGTTGTAAAAGGGAAAAGTTAAAAAAGGGGTGAGACACATAGAAGACATACATGCAGGACGTGCCAGAAGTTGCACATCATCACAACACCTCTACAAACAGTATCCAATCTATAGTAAAGATAGGTAAGAGCTACAGATCCCCAATCGAAAGTAGCAACTCAAGCATGGTCTTGAAGGGGACTAAAAAGAGCAATGCTAACCTGATGACTAGTCTCACAGAAGAGGGTAGTGCCTAGCAAGATCAATAAGAAACATCTCACCTTTTGAAGGATCTTACAAGGTGTGGTGGTGGGTAATCTCCTTAAACCCCGAACAAGAGAAGAAAGAAGCATGTTCTTCCAATTCTTTTATGTTAGAATGATCCCAAGCAAGTTGTGAACATAGTGACTCCTAGCATCCTTTGGAAGAGTGCATTGGTGGATATCAAAGGGAATTGGCGTACCCCCGAAGGTAATCCCAGTAATAGTAGAGAAGCTCATAGGGAAAATAGTCAGCTCAACCACTCACATGTGAAAGGTGTGAGTGGTATCCATCCACCTCTCAATAAGAATAAAAAGTGACAAATGGTCTGACCTACCTTGAGCAGTTGATAGAGTAGCTATGAAACGTTGGAAGCTAAATGCCCAAATATGATGTACTACCTCTCTATACAAATCATGAAAGAGTTCTCAAGCCAAGTGAAAGCAACTCGAGAACTTTAGTGGTTTTTGAATAAAATTCAAAAAATGATAGGATTGCCTTCTTTATAAACTTTTGATTTCTATGTATTTTTATTTTCATCTAAAAAAAAGGATCAAAAGATTGGATTCTCGATAAAAAATCTAGATTTCCAATTGAAAATCTAAAATTTCAATCCAAAATTCAAAATTTTGACTGAAAATCTGAAAGTTTAACTGCAATTATGTTAGTCTCCCATAACATGCAAATGCCAGTTTAGCAAATTTTGTTTCCAATTTGACAATTTCATACAATTTTATTTAATTTATATAGCACAAATTATATAATTGTGTGTGTAAATATACTAACAAAAATATACTTTTCCACAGAATCAAAGATAGAAGAAGAAAATTTACCTCATCTCTAGCCTGGGAGCATCTATGGAGGTGCAAGCGAGTCAACGGGAGTATCTCTTTTGTTTCATTGAGTCTTAGATAATTTTGAGGAAATTATAGCTGTGAAATGACTAGATCTGATTGTCTATAGCTACTTCCAGGTAGTCTGCATTGTGGGTAAGCCATAAGACCAGATAGATTTAATATTGCAAATCAAATAAAAGAATAATTAAAGAAGTAAGATTTGAAAATTAAGAGAAAGGAAAAGAAAAAAAATAAAGGAATGAAAGAGATAGGGAAATGAAGAATGAATCGACAAAAGGCAAAGTTAATATTAAAATGGAAAACATCCACTTTAGTCCCTTAACCTTGTTTGTATTTAAGTCTAACACTTTTCTTGCAATTTAGTCTTAAATTGCAATGCTACATGGTGATAATTCATTGAATTATTAAATTGTTAGCATAAAAGAAGTCAATGCTGCACGTCGGAGTGTAGTGTATTCTTTTTAGTACTATACGACTGAGTATAGTCCACATCATATAACTGAGTATAATGTATCCCTTTCAATCCATACTATATGACTAAGTATAGTCAACATTGTATGACTAAGTAAAATGTATCCTTTCTATCCGTGCTATATGATAAAGTATAGTCAACATTGTACGACCGAGTACAATGTACCTTTTCAATCTAAACTAAATGTTTGAGTACAGTCAACATCATAAGATCAAGTATGATGCATCTTTTCAATCTGTACTATACGACAAAGTATCAACATTGTATAACCAATTACAAAGTACCTTTTCAAACAATACTATGCAACAAAGTATACTCAACATCATATGATTGAGTATTATGTATCATTTTCAATCTGTATTATACATCTAAGTATAGTCAACATTGTACGATCGAGTATAGTGTATCTTTTCAGTTTGCACTATACATCTGAGTATAGTCAACATTGTACTACTGAATACAATGTATCATTTTCAATCCACACTATACGTCTGAGTATAGTCAACATTGTACGATCGAATGTAATGTATCCTTTTAAAATAGGATAACAAAACTCTAAAATTAAAGTCCTTATAAAATAAAAACTTTGAGAAAAGCAAGTCACGATAAGATATGTTTTTAGTTAGGGTTTTTCTATAAAAGCCCAACTTAAGCTCTCTTAGGGGGGACTTCTCCCTCGGATCTCTATCTAGCCTCTCTCTTAGCTCTCTCTTTTTCTTGCACTTTTAGAGGCTTCTCCTTTTGTTCCTAGATTGTACATGAAAAAATATTTTTCTGTGATTTATTTGCTTTTGAGCAAGAAGCAATAGGCTTTTGTAAAGAGAACAACAAATATTGAAGACGTACTTAACAAGCAATGGTGATTTTTACTAGTCTGAGGGGTCAACCCATACTACATCCATAATCATCATCTTATCGCCTACCTTCTTCTATTTCTTATTTTATTGTTTTAGTTTTATTAAATTTTAATTTTATTAAAATTTTATTGTTATTTTATTCACTAGTTATTGTTTATTCTTTTATATTGGTGATTATGGAGGGGATTACATAATGATCTTACTTAGAGAATAAATTCCATGAAGGTCCATGGAATGCCATGGATTGAACTTTGTAGCTAAATATAGTTTGTAGGTTTTTTAGTTGTTTATTATTGTTTTGATATTTTTAATTATTTTTGGGATTGTATTAATTTTTTCTTTTCTTATTATTTTCAGTAGATCATTGTAATAGCCTCAATAGTGGGAATAATGAAATTGTGTGTGAGATTATGTGTTTTCTTTTAATTAAACAATTAGTAAAATTAGGATTTTCATTAGGTAATTAATTAAAATTAATGCCCATATAAATAATTAGGGTTTGTTTAATTAAAATTGAATTAGATTTAACTAGATAGAATTAAGGTTGTTTGTTGATTTTTTGTTTAAAGACACTTGAATTAAATTAGGGTTTTTTTAGAATAAGTGTGATTGATTATGTTAATATTATATATATATATATATATATATATTTTTTTTTTTGGGATTGTTTATTTCTTTTATGTGTTTTAGGCTTTAAACCCATATTAGGCTCTAACCCATTTAAATAAATTTAGATTTCTTTTAGGTTTAATTAATAAAAATGCATCTTTAGGCCTATAATTAATTAGATTTAGGGTAGAGATAACTTAGGCCCATTTAGTTAATTTAGACATAGGCCCACCTAGTTTAATTTAATTAATTAGACATAGCACATTAAGTTAAATCCTTTTCCATAATTTGTAGATTTAAGATCACTTTAGAATTAAAACATATAGAATTAGGCCCACTAATTTAAATACTTCATAAGTTGTAGATTTAGGCTCATTTTTAGAAATAAATAGACTTAGGTTCACTTAATTAAATAGGAATTAGGCCCATTAGTCTTTAGGCTCACTTGTAAAATAATACATGTAGATTTAGCCCATTTAATTAAAATTAATGTAGATTAGACTAACTTAGGGATTGTGAATTTAATGAATGCATTATTTACATGTATTTTTCATGACTAGTTTGCCTCGAGTTAATTATTTAAATAAGGGTTTATATGAAATTACATGTAAAAAGAGGGTAAGATAGTAATTCATAAAGTAATTCTAAATGAACATAAGAGTAAAAGAAGTTGGTATTCCATACCCAGAATCTCCTGGTTGTGGTGCCCGCTTCCTTTTAGAGAATTGAGTACCACCATTTTTCAATTTGTCCCAGTTATTACCCTGGGTGGTGACTCCTCATCTCCATGCCATGTCTTTGTGATAGTGTTAGTGTAATCTCTAGAGCCCTGAGCTCAAATAGTGTCACAATTGCTAAAATCTTGGGCACACGCTAAACCTTATTGTCTATGGTATCACTACTAATTCCACTACATAATCTGAGTATATAGCTACATCGAATGCTACTAAAGAAGTTATTTGGATTAATAAGTTCATTACTGAACTAGTGATAGTTCCTTACATTGAGTTCTTAATTCCTCTTTATTATGACAATAATATATCCATTGCTTTGGCAAAGGAACCAAAGTCTCATAAAAAATTTATAAACATAAAAAGGCGCTTTCATATTATTAGAGAACTTATTAGAAAGGGTGATGTACTCATGCAAAAGGTAACTTCATCCAATAATGTGGCTAATCCATTGACTAAGGCGCTCACCCAACTACAGTTAGACTCTCATATTGGGAAGTTGAGTCTTAGATATTGTAGTGAATGAAGCTAGTACAAGTGGGAGATTATTAGTGTAGTTGTGCCCTAGTGCCATTCTTATAATAAATAATGACATTGTAAATTATCCTTATGGCAAAAAAATATTCGTTTAAATAAAGAGTTTGTTTATTTAAATATTTACCCTTTAGCAATATGATAAATAAATATATTATTAAGAGTTAATAATATGTGTTACAAATTTATTTAGTACATATGCTATAAATTATTCATAGTCAACTTGGTAGTTGTGATATCAATGCTAGGGCTCATTCACAACTTATAAGAACTAAATGTGCATAATTAGAATTTTCAAATTTAGACTTGAAAGAGTTTCAAATAATATGAAGTGTTGATATTATATTCTCATTACCAGTTAGACATGAACCTAGTAAGTCACACCTAAAAGAGTTTTGCCAAATCACCATTTATAGTAATCTAATTATTGATTAAAGAGTTTAATCAATTAATTAAGATTAATGGAATTGGATTTGTGTTTTAAGCAATGATTCTAGCATATCATGAAATCTAATTCTAGTAAGAGTTTAATTATTAATTTATATTTAATTGATATGAGATATTAATTAAAATATTAAATTAAAAATAATATATGTTATTAATTATTAATTTATATTTAATTGATTTGAAATATTAATTAAAATATTAAATTAAAAATAATATATTTTATTAATTATTAATTTATATTTAATTAATATGAGATATTAATTAAAATATTAAATTAATAATAATATATGTTATTAATTATTGATTTATATTAACTTAATATAAGATATTAATTAAAATATTGAATTAATAATAATATATGTTATTAATTATTAATTTATATTTAATTAATATAAGATATTAATTAAAATATTAAATTAAGAATATTAATATATGCTATTAATTAAATTTACTATGAGTTATTAAATTATTAATAATTTAATCAATAATTATGTGTAAACTGTTGATTTTGGGTAAGATAAGGATTAAGTTGTATTGATTACTGTAGAGAATGAATGTGGACTTAATGCATGAGATGTGATTAAATCTCTACATCAGTCTTTGGACACTAGTGAGATACTTGCACAACTTGTTGACTACCATGCAAGGTGTTATGATAATGGTGTGGTGTGAATGAAGTTCAATTAGTGCATATCTATCTTTACTTATTTTCTCTACACATATCCTTATAAGAGTTATAAGGGATTTGCATTAATTAGATTATTGTAAGAAGTTCTTATTCTAAAAAAAATGTGTGTGGAGATTTTGGAAAGAAAATATACCAAAAGGAAAAGCAACATATTCATAAAATAAACTCTAAGTTCTTACAAGTGAATTAAGTTAGTGTAAATTTACAAGGGTGACTTGGAGAGGGTACTTGCTACTAAGGTTAATTAAGGCAAGAAGGTGGTTAACAAAGCTTTAGTGTTTCAAACTAAAGACCTTGCACTTGGAAGGCTAAGCAATTGATTCAAAATTTGAACGAAAGCATAAAAAACGTATAGAATACTTGTGGTTTACACCAAACTAAGGAATTTATAAGTATTCTCAAATTCAGAATGCCTAGGTTGTTGTTTTTGATATTTAGCTATATGTTTAAATACAAATTGGATCCTTGGGATTATAATTCTTCATGTGATGAAGAGTTATATTGAGTAAAATTTTTAAAATTTTCTCTACTTAGGTTTGTGCTCACCATACAAGTCTCGACGCCTAAATAGCATAACTGATTCCTAACTTGATTTTAAGGTAAATCTTTAATGAGCTTATTTTATATCCATAATTAATTCAAAAAATAGAAAAATAGAGTGGAATTAATTAATTAATTGGGAGAAAGATAAAAAGGAGGTGAAGAAGACAAATGGAGGAAGAGGATTTAATTGATATAAAGTTTAGGCTTTATGATGGGTTGAATATTGAGGAAGAGAATTCAATTACTCATCGGTGTTGATGGTTGATATGCTCAAGTAGATAATTGTATCTGATTGGCTTAAAGGTTTTGTTTGTAAATTATCATTTCACTCTTTCCATAATTTTCCATTTCTTTTTTTAATTCTTTGGTCTGGATAGGTTGGTGGGTATTGTTAATTCAATTGGCTATTTGAGTTACTTTCATTTGGAGTCTTATTTTTACTTTTTATCTAGCTTAAAAGAATTGTTATTTTGTAGAATCTATATATTATTTCATCATTTGGGAACAAAAAATTTTAAACTCACATGTTTTTAAACTATAAATCACATTAATAATTCAGTTTTAGGTTATAATCTATTCGCATTGTGCTTAAACAATGTAAACCTTATTTTGTTGATGTTGATTTTTCTCCTATTATAAAAAAGCATGATATGGTGACAAACATGGGTAGGCAAAAGAGACAATAGGTCACTTCTTATTTTGAAAAAAAAAGAAAGGTCTTTCAAAATAAGGATATCTTCATTTAATATGTTCATCTTATATGGTGCTTTAGTTATACATTCCTTAATAAGAAAACATGATATGGTGTCAAACACATGTTGTGGGCACACCACCTACTAACAATGACAATGCTACTAGGAGTATACCTACTATGGAAATGAATTTGGAGGATGTTGAGAGCTACATGGTTAAAAAGGCAAAAAGGTAATCACTTGAGCAAGTTTAAGAGCTAGAATCCAAGCATATGAAAACACTGACTCAGAAGATGCCCAAAATAGAGGAATTAATTAGAGGACAAGGCATTGGATATTTGTTTGACTTTGATGATATGATGCAATTTAATACGAACCCTACTTATAATAGAGATAGAACGAGCATCCAACTTTGAAATCTTGCCCAAGGATCATCAAGGATAGGTTGTGTTGATGGAGCTAAACCCCTTTCTTATTAATTTAAAGCAAGATACTTAGCTATTATAAGATGAATAATCACACAATTCTAAGTTTAATCTAACCTAGTAATTGTAATGACAGGTAGAAGTGAAACAATTCAAGTAAACTTGCAAAGTTTCAAAAGAACAAAGTTCAAGGAAAAACCTCACTTTTTATATTTTAATTCTTGTCTCTAAAATTCGTTTTACATATTTGTAGCCATTATATAGGCATGTAAACAACCTAATTCTTGAAGGAAAATGTTTTATTCCTTATTCCCAAAGATACCTATATAGGAAAATCCTTAATTAAGGAGATTTCCTTCAAAATAGGATAACTAATGACAACTAACGACAACTCATTTTTGAAAAGTCAAAATTGACAACAAATTACAAGTCATGACAACTAAGAAAAATAAAAACTCATGAAAACTAAGAATTGAAGTATGCCATGTCACATGTTGACCATTAACCCTTGACTTTAACTTGTTGACTATTTGACTTTAACTTTGACTTGTTGACTTTGACTTGGAATATTCTTGAATCTTCTCATATCTTCTAAAATCTTCTAGAATCTTCCTTATTGACTCCAAAATAGAAAAATATATCAAAATTCATCCATATTTGGCTAATTAATTTAAGAATTGGAAAATAAGCTAATTAGCTTGAATTCTTCATTATTAATGTCCATGCTTGCATTTAACCTAGTGTTCATATTACAATTGAGGAGGATAAGCTATTTGATAAGTTCAAGATGTCATAGCTATAGAAGTTTGATGATACTGAAGACCCAAGGATCCAACTTAGTCAATTAACAATTACTATGAGCACCACTAAGGCACCTTTGTCTGTAGTTACCAAGTTATTTGTACTATCCTTGAAGGGTATGGCTATTAATTAGTATCATGGGTTGGAGAATTCTATCCAAGCAGACTATAGAGAATTGTGTACCACTTTCCTAAAGCAATATAACTACAATACCAGGCTTGAAGTGTCCATCAGGGATTTAGAATTGACTAAGCAGAAGCCTAATGAGTCATTTTCATATTTTTTGACTAGGTTCATGAATAAGGCTGGATTAATGAAAAACAAGTTGGCTAAAAAGGATCAAGTTAGGATGATTATTCAAAATGTGTCACCTAATTTGGTTGAGAGGTTGCAGATGATGAACCTTAAGACATTTGTAGACCTTTATGATGATGGGTTGCAAGCTGAGGAGATTGACTACCTAACTAAGGGCATATAGCAAGGAAATGTTAGTTGTTGTTGGAATCCATGATATTAAAAAACCCAGGAGATTCTTGAATTTTAACCAACCCTTATCTAAAGTCGTAGACCATTTGATCCAAAAAGGCCTCTTTAGACCCTTAACCTACTATAAACTGCCAAACCCAAATCTCCTTGGCTTTTACCTAAATATTTACTACAAATTTCACCAAATTTCTAGCCATTCCATTGACTCTTGCATGCACTTTAAACATGAAATTCAAAACCTCATAGACTCTAGAAAAATCATAAACCATAAGAAATCAAATCCAAACCCAAACACTAAAAACAACCCTTTCCCAAATTACCAAAACATGCCACCCCCAACCACTATGATGATCAACTCAGGAGTAAGTGAGGAAGAAGTGCTAAGCTCCTTTAGGGACCTAGACCTTCAAACCAATGGGAAAACTTCTAATGCCCCTAAAGATGTGGAAAGAGTTGAAGACTTATTAGGACAACCTTCATGCAAGTTCAACTATATGATGTTTTATGCTAAACCACTTTCTTTTGATATATCCATTGAGTCAATCATGGCTACAAGATGGGGTGAAGAATTTGATTATGAGAAGATGCCAGATAAGAAAGAAAAATGCATGGTTGAGGTGTGGAAAGATGGAAAGAAGGATCAAATTGTTGGGGTTATTGACATTGAAGTCTATAACGTATGGGTTGACAATCTGGAAGTCAGTCATGTTACTAGAATTGGCAAGGGTTATAAACTGATAGAGAAGAGTAAAGAGAGAGAAGAAATTACTGAAAGAGAAGACTCATATGAACATGGTGATGAGTTGATCTTTAAACAGCTTAAGAAGGCAAAATGACATGTAAGCATTTGGGAGCTCTTGATACACTCAAGTAGCCATAAGAAGGCTGTGGTTAAGGCTCTAACAAAGATGGACAATGAGACTAATGTAACCCTTAAGGTAATGGTGGCCAAGGTTACAGAGAAAAAGCATAGTGTTATCACTTTCTTTGATGAAGATTTACCTATAGAAGGGAACAATCATAATAAAGCCTTATTCATTCCAACTGAAGTAAGAGGGAAGAGGACCAATTATGTGATGGTGGATGATAGGTGTAGACACCCAATTTCGGGATTATGAGTTATGGATGTGACAAAAGACTCCAATGATGAAAATGTCATGAATAGGTCTTCAATACTTGAACTTTGAAACTTCAGGGGTCTGATTGCATTTTTCAAAGAAAGGATTTAATGTTTCCATGGACTAAATTGCAATGCTTTTTAAGGATCTAATTGCAAAACTTAAATTTTTTCAAGGAGATTAATTTCAATAAGAATTGTATAATTTTGATCGGAATTTCACTAATTTCGATCAAAATTACACTAATTCTGATTAGAATTATGTAATTTCAATTAGAATTACATAATTCTAGTTGGAATTAGACCTTTTCCGCCCTAGGTTCTCAAAATTTCCAGAAAAAATTAAGTCCTAATTGGTATGAAATTCTCTTAAAATTATTTTGACAATATTTTTAAGGAAGTAGAAGTCTTGTAGGAATCAATTTAGAACTCGGGTTTGAAGACATCTCTCTATATAAGGAGTTTTTGGCTCCTGAAAAGGGGAGGCAGACGAAAGAGGAGGCAAAAAAAATGAAGAGAGGCAGAGCAGAGGAAAGAGAAGTCGCAGAAGAGGAGAGCAAAAATAAAAAAAGAGAAAAAAAAAGAGAAGAAAAAAATCTTATTCTCTATAAATTATTTTACTTAGATAAAGATCTTTGGAGAATTTTTGAAGAATAATATTCGAAGACCTATCAAGAACGACGATTTTACAAAATCTGAGGAGCACTCCATTAAAATCATTCATAAGCATCATCTTCCCCATATTTTTTATTTGATTTATTTATTTATTTATTTTTATTTTTAATTTTTTTTATTTTTATAATTGATTCACTAATCATATTTTTGTTCTTTATTTATGGTGATTATGGAGGACTAAACTCATGAGAAGTCTATGGAACGCCATGGATAAGACCTTGTAGATTTAGTTTTTAAGTCTTTTTTTTATTTTCTTAATTTCTTTATTTTATGTATGTTTTGGGGTTGTATTAATTATTTTTATTATTATTTTCCATAGATTATTGTAATAGCCCTAATAGTGGGAATAGTGGAATTATGTGTGTGTGATTGCATGTTTATGTTGATTAATTGGTTAGTAAAATTAAGGTTTCAATTGGGTAATTAATTAAAATCAATGGAAGAAGTAGATTAATTTAGGATTACATGTTAATGAAAATTAGGGTTGTTTTAGAAGGAATTAATTTAATTAGTTATTTGATCTTTTATTTAATTGTTTTGATATGTTTTATTTGTTTTTAGGTTTGTTTATTTATTTTTACGTGTTTTGGGCCTCAGGCCAATATTAGGCTTTAATCCATTTAAATTTAGGTTTTTTTAGGTTTAATTAATTAAAATGTATCTTAGGCCCATAATTAGTTAGATTTTAGGTTAGAGATAACTTAGGCCTATTTAGTAAATTAGACACAGGTCACCTAATTTAATTTAATTTAATTAATTAGACTTAGCCCACTTAATTTAAGCCTTCTTCATAATTTGTAGATTTAGGCCCATTTTAAGAATTAAAATAAATAGACCTAGGTTCATTTAATTAAAATTAAAAGGAATTAGTCTTTTGACTCATTAAAAATTTATAGATTTAGTTCATTTAATTATAATCCATGTATATTAGACTAACTTAAGGATTATATGTTATATTGAATGCACTATTTACTTGTATTTTCATGACTGGTTTGCCTTGGAGTTAATTGCTAGAATAAGGGTTTATATGAAATTGCATGTAAATAAAGGATAATATAGTAATTCATAAAGTATTTCTAAATGAACACGAGACTGAAAGAAGTGGGTATTCCGTATCTAGAATCTCCTGGTTGTGGTGCTAGCTTTCTTTTAGGAAATTGAGTACCACCTTTTCAATTTGTCCCAGTTATTACCCTAGGTGGTGACTCCTCATCTTCACGCCATGTTTTTATGACAGTGGTTAGTGTGTTCTCTAGAGCCTTAAGCTCAAACAGTGTCACGGTTGCTAAAATCTTGGACGCGCGCTAAACCCTACCATCTACATTGGCGACTCTATTGGGGATAAGAGATACTGATTCTACTTGTGTTATTTAGAATTATTTTATTAATTATTATTTTATTCTTGCATTCATTCTACATGTCCCTTTTAACCGATGGCATTGGTTTATAGTTCCATGATTCTACTAGCTTCATAGGATTATAAATTGGCTAACTATCACTCTGAGCCTTAACTCGATTTAAGAGAGATTACCGAGCTCATCTAACTAGAGTCAGTAACCCAAGTCCTTAAGGGTGGTAGTCTTTTCTCAAGTTTGCAAAGGATGTTGGGCTCCTCTGACCTTGGCTTGTGACTAAAGCCTTAAAGGAGAGCATCTTGTTAAGGAAACTTTGACCTTTCTACCGAACCCTAACCACATATAATGGCTTAGTTATTTCCCTTAGGATCTACCCAAATTGCTTGTGAATATTTCCATGAGGTATTTCTATCTGTAAAGCCTAAGCCCATACTTTAAAAGCCCATCAGGACTAATAAAGATTGGCCTATGCTTTTATACCTAGAAATACTATTTCTATGTTTTACTGCTTTAAGAGAGATTTGGCATGCGCGTCGGTCCCTAATATCCTCTATTGATATTAAGACCAAGATAAAAAATCCTAGGAAAAGAGACTCACCATTGAATACGCGTGTGGGAGGAATAAGGTTGGAAGGATGTATCTACACTTAACTTGACATACTACTTGTTGCATAGCACGTGCATCATGCATACATGCATACATGCATCTGATGCATCATACTAACATTTATCTTTCAGCCATCATAGATTCATCTGGGTTTTTGTGTGTCTGGAGTTGAAAGGGTGGCAGACTAGTGAGAACTGATTCAAGTCCACAATCGATTGTAAAAGAGATCATTAGCAGACTAGAAAAGAGTCCCATCAATCCACTCTACCTAGAAGCTACACAACTGAAACTAGCTAAAGAAATGGAACAACATGAAGGAGGAAATTATACCCTAGAGGATGTCAAAGGAGCATTGATGGATGACATGAGGGCGATGATGCAAGATGAGGTAAGATAGGTTTTGGTCGGATTGATGCCACCACCTATTGCTACTGCACCTCCTGCAGCCAATCCACCTATTGTGACTAATCCACCTGCTATCAATGACAATGCTAGGGAAATGAAACTCAAGGATGTTGAGAGTTATATGGTTAAAAAGGCAAAAAGGGGATCACTTGAGCAAGTTCAAGAGCTGGAATCCAAGCAGATGAAAGCACTAACTTAAACAATGTTCAAGATAGAGGAAATGATAAGAGGATAGGGCATTGGATACTCATTTGATTTTGATGATATGATGCAATTTGAGGAGGACAAATTGCCTGACAAATTCAAGATGCCACAGCTGCATAAGTTTAATGGTATTGGGGACCTAAGGATTCACCTTAGTTAATACACAACTACCATGAGCACCACTAAGGCTCCTTTATATGTGGTTATCAAGCTATTCATACTGTCATTAGAGGGTATGGCTATTAACCGGTATCATGGGTTTGAGAAGTCTATCTGTGCAGACTGGAGAGAACTATGCACTACTTTCCTAAAGCAATACGACTATAACACTAGGCTCGAAGTGTCCATCAGGGATCTAGAATTGACCAAGAAAAAGCCCAATGAGTCCTTCTCAAATTTTCTAACTAGGTTCATGAATAAAGCATGACTAATGAAGAATAAGCTGGTTGAGAAGGATAGGGTTAGGATGATAGTCTGAAATGTGCTACCTAATGTAGTTGAGAGGCTGCAGATGATGAATCCAAAGACATTTGTAGATCTTTACGATGATGGGTTACAAGCTGAAGAGATTAAAAATGAGAAAAAGAAGGTCACTAGGAACACTGGAGTGAGAAATTACCCAACTAGGGGCACACTACAAGGAAATAGTAGATGGGTTGTAGGAGTTCATGCTATCTAACAACCCAAGAGATTCTCAAACTTAAACCAACCCTTATAAAAAATCCTAGACCATCTCACCCAAAAAGGCCTCCTTAGACCTTTAACCCCCACTAGACCACCAAACCAAATCTCCTTGGCTTTGACCTAAAGGGTTACTAAAGGTTTTATCAAGTTGCTAGTCATCCAATTGATTCTTGCATGCACCTAAAATAAGAAATCCAAAGCCTCATAGATTCTGAAAAAATCACCCCTGAGAAATCAAATCCAAACCCAAACACCTGAAATAATCCTTTCCCAAATTATCAAAACATGCCACCTCCAACAACCATGATGATCAATTCAGGAGTAAGCGAGGAAGAAGTGCTAAGATGTGGAAAGAGTAGAAGACTTACTGGATCAACCCTTAGGCAAGTTTGATTATAAGATGTTTTATTCTAAACCACCTTTTTTGACATATCCATTGAAGTTCTATATGGGTGAAAAATAGTTTGTCCAAGTAGCTTGTGTGGATATCCCTGGGTTTAAGATCTTTAAAAAATAGATAGTTGACAGGCTGGTACAAGACAACAAAGCCAAGGTAATGAAGATAGTTGCTGAAAAGATGAAAGTTAAGGACATTAAAAAATTGCTTTGTCTACCACATAATGAAGAACCACCACAGGATTTAGCTAGCATCATTAAAAATAGTTTTAGCAATGTTTTTTTATAAAGAAACTAATGTAATAATGTATGATTTGTTTAAGGATGAAAACTCTAATTTTCCTATGGTCAATGATATGAATTCTGGTTTGGCTTACTTGTGTGATGTTGATTCTGATGGTCTTGTGCATTTTAATAATGATCATTCATGCTTGTTTGATATTAATTCTATTCAATTAGATTCATTAAACATGGGCACAAATGAACAACCAAAACACATTTCTATATCATATGATTTAACTCAAGAGAGAGAAAAATTTGAGAGAATATTAACAAAAAGAAATGTAGTATTTTCTTGGTCCTATGAGGATATGCTAGTCACGAAGCATCACATTCCAATATATTCAAAAGCTAAACCTGTTAAGCAAAAGCTTCATAGGTTGAGGCCATAGTAGACAGAAAAGATAAGGGAAGAAATCACTAAGCAGATCCAAGCTAATTTTTTAAAAGTAGTGGAATACCCTCAATGGTTGGCAAACATAGTACCAGTTCCCAAGAAAGATGGAAAAGTTTGAATGTGCACAGACTTTAGAGATCTGAAAAAGGCATGTCCAAAAGATGACTTTCCATTACCCCATATTGATGTGATTATTGATAGTGCATCATCTAATGCAATGTACTCCTTCATGGATGGGTTCTTAAGTTATAATCAGATAATGATGGTAGTTATGGACAAGATCAAAACTGCTTTTATCATGGAGTGGGGAACGTATTGCTATAAGGTAATGCCTTTTGGGTTGAAGAATGTAGGAGAAACTTATCAAAGAGCAACCACTACCTTATTTTATGATATGATGCATAAGGAAGTGGAAGTGCACGTTGACAATATGATGGTTAAGTCAGAAACTAGAGAGGGACACTTTAGGGCTTTGGATAAGTTCCCTTAAGAGTTGCTCTGAGCTCGGGACCAGTCATGCTACTACTTCGCAACATCAAGGAGAGAAAACAAGAAGGAACATGCCTCCTAGAAGGTCCTATATGCCAATGATAAACATGCTCACCAAGCTACCACATCTGGCAACCATAACTAGGGAGTAGAACTCTCATAGTCTCAAGCCTCACAATTGCTATCATAAAATCATATCGCTAAATATCTTCAGCACCAGCTAGCCAATCTGATCTGACCTGCGAACTTATTTATTTAAGTTTATATTGAACTTTTATAATTAATGAAATACTAAAGATCAAATTTGTTTTACTAGGTCCCACTCTAAGGAGTTCAACTGATCTCGATATGTCTACAAGTCATGCTTAATAGTAGCAAGATGAGAGGAACCCCACCTCTGCATCAGGGAAAGACTTTTATCAAAGCTAATGGTGCTAAAGCCTTAGATCACTCCAATCACAATGCCCCATATCTAAAAGAGAGGAGATGAAAGAAATAAGAAGGAAAATGTGAAAATAAGCAAAGTTAAAAAGGATAGGAGACATACGTGCAAGACATGACAAAAACCGCACATCTTCATAGCGCCTCTGCAAATAATATCCAATCTGGAGCAAAGATAAGCAAGCGCCGCAGATCCCCAATCTAAAGTAGTGACCATAGCAAGATGAAGGGGACCAAGAAGAGCGATGGTAACCTCATGACCAATCTTGCAAGTACAAAGTAATATCAAGAAGAAGCATCTCGCCTTCTGAAGAATCTAGCAAGGTGTAGTGGTAGGTAGTGTCCTGAAACCCTAAACGAGAGAAGAAAGAAGCACATTCTTCTGATTCTTCCATGACATAACAAACCCTAGCAAGTCACAAACATAACAACTCCTACCATCCTCTAAAAGAGTGTAGTAATGGATATCAAAGGGGACTGGGGCAACTCCGAATGCAATCCCAGTAATAGCAAAGAAGCTCATTGGGGAAATAGTTAGCTCACCCACTCGAGTGTGAAAAGTATGAGTGGTGTCCATCCACCTCTCGATGAGAGCAAAAAGCGAGTAGTGGTCTGACTTACCTCAAGCAGTCGGTAAAGTATCAATGAAGTGTCAAAAGCTAGATGCCCAGATATGTTGTGCTACCTCTCCAGAAAAGTTATGGAATAGTTCTCCAGCCACGTGAAAGTAACCTGAGAATTTTAGTGGTTTTTGAAAAATTCAGAAAATTACAGGATTACTTTTTCCTTTCCTAAATTTTTTATTTTTGTCATTTTATTTCATTAAAAAAATTTAGCAAAAATCTAATCAAAAAACTGGATTTCCAATTGGAAATCCAGAATTCGAATTAAATTTCTAGATTTCTAATTAGAAATCCAAAATTCCAATCAAATTTCTAGATTCTCGATCGAAAATTTGAGAAATCCAATTAGAAATCGAGAATTCCAATATGGAATTCAGAATCCCAATAAGAAATTTAGTAAATTTTAGCATATTTTTTAACTTTTGGTTCTGAATTATCAAATTTTCATAAATTGTATCTAATTAGTCTAATAAATATTCTATAATTGCATGCATGAACATATTAATTTTACATACTAAAATAATTTTTTTTATTGCAGAATTGAAGACATAGATAGGAAATTTACCTCATCTCCAACTTAAGAGCATCTATGAAGGTGTAAATGAGTCAAAGGAAGCACATCTTCACCTTCATGAAGTCCCAAATCATTTTGAGGAAAATGCAAATGTGAAGTGATGGGATTTGACTATCTAGAACTACTCTCACGTAGTCTATATTGTTAGTGAGCTATAGGATCAGACAAATTCAAAATCAGACTTCAGATGAAAGAATAATTGAAAGGAAAAAATTTGAAAACCAAAGAGAAAATGAAAAGGAAGAGAAAAAGAAAAAATGAAAAAAGGATAGGAAGAAGAGAGAATGAATCGGTAAAAGAAGAAAAGTGTGTATATTAAAGGGGCAAAAATCTACTTTAGTCCTTTAGCTTTTGGTTTGCATTTAAGTCCATTCTTTTCCTTGCAATTTAATCTTGAATTGTAATGTCTCCTAATCTAATAATTCAATGAATGATTAAATTTGTTAATAATATAGTAAGCATTTAAGGCGAGAAATGAGAGGGTTGTAGTTAATTAAAATTAGCGAGTAGTTATAGATTATAGCATTATTAAAGGCGAGCAATGAAAGGATTGCAGTCAATTTATGAGCAATTACAAATTGCAGCATAATCATATAAGATAATTCAAACTATACGACTAAGTGTAGTCACATTATATGACATAGTGTAATGTATTTTCCATCAAGATTATACAATCGAGTATAATTGGCATCAAACGACCGAGTATGATGTTTCTTTTCAAAATAAATTATACGATCGTGTGTAGTCGGGATTGTATGACCGAGTATAATTTATTTTCAATCAAGATTATATGATTGAGTATAATCGGCATCATACAATTGAGTATGATGTTTCTTTTCAAAATAGACTATACGACCAAGTGGAGTTGGCATTGTACGACCGATTATAATGTATTTTCAATCAAGATTATACGATCAAGTATAATCAGCATCATACGACCGAGTATGATGTTTCTTTTCAAAACAGAATATACAACTGAGTGTAGTCGGCATTGTATGACCGAGTACAATGTATTTTCAATCAAGATTATACGACCAAGTATAATCAACATCATACGACTGAGTGTGATTTTTCTTTTCAATACAGACTATACATTCGAGTGTATTTGGCATTGTACGACCGAGTATAATGTAGTTTCAATTAAGACTATACGTCTAAGTGTAGTCGGCATTTTACGATTGAGTACAATGTAGTTTCAACTAAGATTATATGACCAAGTATAATTGGTATCATACGGTCGAGTATGATGTTTCTTTTCAAAACAGACTATACGTTCGAGTGTAGTTGACATTGTATGATATAGTACAATGCATTTTCGGCATCATACGACAGAGTGTGATGTTCCTTTTCAATTCAGACTATATGTTCGAGTATAGTCAACATTGTATGACTGAGTGCAATGAGTCCCTTTCATCCAAGACTATATGACCGAGTATAGTCAATATCATATGACCGAGTATAATATGTTGTTTCAAATCAATGTTGTACGTCCAAGTATAGCAAGTTCATAAGAAAAAGCTTTATAAAGCACAAGTATCCTATCTTTCAATTAAGAAATTGGGTGCTAGTTTTCTTTACTGTAATTTGTGAAGCAAACAATGACAATGGGGGGCAACTGTAGACACCCAATTTCGGGATGATGAGTTATGGATACGACAAAAGATTCCAATGATGAAAATGTCATGAATAGGTCTTCAATACTTGAACTTTGAAACTTTAGGGGTCTGATTGCATTTTTCAAAGAAAGGATTTAATGTTTTCATGGACTAAATTGCAATGCTTTTTAAGGATATAATTACAAAACTTAAATTCTTTCAAGGACCTTTTTATAATTAAAACTTAAAAAAGTAGTCAAAATTACATTAATTTTGATAATAATTGTATAATTCCAATCAGAATTATGTAATTTCTATTGGAATTACACTAATTCAAATTGGAATTACATTAATTCCGATCGGAATTAGACCTCTTCTACCCCGGGTTCTCGAATTTTCCATGAAAAATTAAGTCCTAATTGGTTTAAGGATCATAATTGTATAATTCCAATCAGAATTATGTAATTTCGATTGGAATTACACTAATTCAAATTGGAATTACACTAATTCTGATCGAAATTAGACCTCTTCTGCCCCGGGTTCTCGAAATTTCCATAAAAAATTAAGTCCTAATTAGTTTAAAATTCTCATAAAATTATTTTGATAATGTTTTTAAGAAAACAAAAGTCTTTTAGGAATCAATTTAGAACTAGGGTTTGATGACGTCTCCCTATATAAGGAGTGTTTTGGCTCTTGAAAAGGGGAGGTAGATGAAAGAAGAGGCAAAAAAAAAATGAAGAGAGGCAGAGTAGAGGAAAGAGAAGGCGCAGAAGAGGAGAGCAAAAACAAAAAAAAAAAGAGAAAAAAAACGAGAAGAAAAATGAAGAGAAAAGAAAAGAGAAGAAAAAAATCTTATTCTCTATAAATTATTTTGCTTAAATAAAGATCTTTGGAGAATTTTTTAAGAACAATATTCAAAGACCTATCAAGAATGGTGATTTCACAAAATCTGAGGAGCACTCCATTAAATTCATCCATAAGCATCATCTTCCCCTTATTTTATTTATTTGATTTTTATTTGATTGATTTTTAATTTTGTTTTATTATTGTTATAATTTATTCACTAATCATATTTTTTGTTCTTTTGTTTGGTGATTATAAAGGACTAAACTCATAAGAAGTCCATGGAACGCCATGGATAAGATCTTGTAGATTTAGTTTTTAAGTCTTTTTTTATTTTTTTTAATTTCTTTATTTTGTCTATGTTTTAGGGTTGTATTAATAATTTTTGTTATTATTTTCCATAGATTATTGTAATAGCCTCAATAGTGGGAATAATGGAATTATGTGTGTGTGATTGCATGTTTATGTTGACTAATTGGTTAGTAAAATTAAGGTTTCAATTGGGTAATTAATTAAAATCAATGGAAGAAGTAGATTAATTTAGGATTATGTGTTAATAAAAATTAGGGTTTTTTTAGAAGAAATTAATTTAATTAGTTATTTGATCTTTTATTTAATTTTTTTGATATGTTTTATTTGTTTTTGGGTTTGTTTATTTATTTTTACATGTTTTGGGCCTTAGGCCCACATTAGGCTTTAATCTATTTAAATTTAGTTTTTTTAGGTTTAATTAATTAAAATGTATTTTAGGTCCTTAATTAGTTAGATTTTAAGTTAGAGATAACTTAGGCCCATTTAGTAAATTAGACACATGTCACTTAATTTAATTTAATTTAATTAATTAGACTTAGCTTACTTAATTTAAGCCTTCTTCATAATTTGTAGATTTAGGCCCATTTTTAGAATTAAAATAAATAGACCTAGGTTCATTTAATTAAAATTAAAAGGAATTAGTCTTTTGATTCACTTATTAAAAATATGCAGATTTAGTTCATTTAATTAAAATCCATGTATATTAGACTAACTTAAGGGTTATATGTTCTATTGAATGCATTATTTACTTGTATTTTCATGACTGGTTTGCCTTGGAGTTAATTGCTAAAATGAGGGTTTATATGAAATTACATGTAAATAGAGGATAATATAGTAATTCATAAAGTAATTCTAAATGAACTTGAGACTGAAAGAAGTGGGTACTCCGTATCCAGAATCTCCTGGTTGTGGTGCTAGCTTTCTTTTAGGGAATCAAGTACCATCTTTTCAATTTGTCCTAATTATTACCCTGGGTGGCGACTCCTCATCTCCACGGCATAACTTTGTGACAGTGGTTAGTGTGTTCTCTATAGCCCTGAGCTCAAACAGTGCTGTGGTTGCTAAAATCTTAGATGTGCACTAAACCTCACCATCTATAATGGGTCTACAATTAATGTTTGCCTAATACTGATCCTGCCTAATCTAGGAGTGAAAGTGGAGGATTTAAGAAAATCTAACCTCATAATCAAAGCTTTTGATTATAACACAAGGAATGTAGAAGGAACATTTATAGCTCCTATAATGACAAAACCTAAAGAGGCAATGATGCAGTTCATTGTGCTAGATATCCCTATTACCTATGCCTTGCTTTTGGGTAGGCCTTGGTATCATATTTTGGGAGGAGTGGTTTCAAATGTGCATCAAAAGGTGAAATTCTGACTTAATGGAGAAGTTGTGACTTTGGATACTAATATCGACAAACTGTATTTGCAATTATGGATGGTCAAAAGTAGGTAGTTACCCCTATTGGTTTCCAAATTACCATGATCTCCTGTGGAATTAAGATGGATCCAAGGGTTATGAGCATGATTAAGAAGATGAACTATCTGCCTGGACAAGGATTGGGAAAGAACAAGTAAGGAAGTCTAACTCCCAGATTTCAAAAGCCAAAATGATATAAGAGGATTGGGCTATATAGGAGTTTTTTTTGGCAGTAAAAGAGCTTGAAGAAGGTTTTTTAATGAGAACAACCTCTTAAAGAATGTGGGACTATTGAAGGACAGCTTTGCTAAAAAAAAAAGGAAAGACAAGCTCTACTTGGGTAAAAAAGAGCATGTCCAAGTAGCTAGTGTGAATATTCCTAGGTTTGAGATCTTCAAGAAGTAGATAGTTGAGAGTCTAGTGCAATGAAACAAAGATAAGGTGATGAAGAAAGTTGTTGAGAGGATGGGGATTGAGACCATTAAAGAGTTGCTTTGTCTGCCACTTAATGAAGAACCACCATAAGATTTAGCTAGCATTATTAATAATAGTTTTAATGATGTTTTTTTATAAAGAAACTGATGTAATAACATTCAGTATGTTTGAGGACAAAAACTCTATTTTCCCTATGATAAATGATATGAACTCTAGTTTTACTTATTTGTGTGATGTTGATTCTGATGGTCTTGTACATTTTAATAATGATCATTCATGTATATTTGACATTAATTCTATTCAATTAGATTCATTAAACATAGGCACAAATGAACAACCAAAGAACATTTCTATATCACATGATTTAACTACTGAAGATAGTGAAAAATTAGAGAGAATATTAGTAAAAGAAAGGTATTATTTGCTTGGTCTTATGAGGATCTACCAGGTTTGGATAGAGAAATTTAAAAAAATCACATTCCTATATATCTAAAAGCTAACCCTGTTAAGAAAAAATTTCATAGGTTAAGGTCAGAGCAGACAGAAAAGATAAGGGAAGAAATTGCAAATCTAGGCTAATTTTCTAGAAGTGGTAGAGTATCTTTAATGGTTGGAAAACATAGTACCAGTTCCCAAGAATGATGGAAAAGTTTGAATGTGTGTATATTTTAGAGATCTGAATAAAGCATGCCCAAAGGATGACTTTCCTTTACCCTATACTAATGTGATTGTTGATAGTGCATCATCAAGTGCAATGTATTATTTCATGGATAGGTTCTCAGGTTATAATTAGATAATGATGGACGTCATGGAAAAGATCAAGACTAATTTTTATCATGGAATGGGGGATATATTGCTACAAAGTGATGCCATTTAGATTAAAGAATGCATAAGTAACCTATCAAAGGGCAGCAACCGCTCTATTTCATGATATAATGCACAAAGAAGTGGAAGTATACGTCGATGATATGATGGTTAAGTTAGAAATAGTGGAAGGACATTTTGAGGTTTTAGATAAGTTTCTAGCAAGAATAGAAAGATACAACCTCAGGCTTAATCCGAAGAAATGTATCTTTGGGATCACTTCTAGAAAGTTATTGGGGAACATAGTCAGTAATAGGGGAATAGAAGCCAATCCAAACAAGATCAAAGCCATTCAGGATATGCCAGCACTAAGAATAGAGAAGGAAGTATAAGGATTTATTGGAAAGTGGCAGTACATTAGCAGGTTTACTATGAAACTTACCATGGTTTGTGATCCAGTCCTCAATCTTTTAAGGAAGAATCAACTAGTGGAATGGAACGAAGAATGTCAAAAGGCCTTTGATAAGATTAAATAATACCTTACTAATCCACCTGTGTTAAGACCACTAAGATAAGGTAAACCCTTAATCTTATATCTGGCTTTAGAGGAAAAGGCAACATGGGCAATGTTAGCACAAGAAGGACCATAAGGGGTGGAGTAAGCAATATACTATCTTAGTAAAAAGTTCCTCCCATATGAAGAAAAATATGATCTTATGGGGAAGACATGTTTGATTATGATATAGGCTACAAAGAAATTAAGGCATTATTTCTAGTCTTACAAGGTACAAGTTGTTTCAAAGATAGATCCTTTAAGGTACGTGTTTCAAGCACTAACTTTAATTGGAAAGATGTCTCAATGGTTGGTCTTTTTGACTGAGTTTGATATTAAGTATGTCACTACTAAGGTCATTAAAGGAAGAGCAGTAGCAGAATTCTTGACATAAAATGCAATCGAAGGAAATGAATAGTGGAATTTATAGTTTCCAAATGAGAACTTAGTAGCAATAGAATGATGTGAATGGAAGCTTTCTTTAAATGGAGCTATGAATAATATAGGACTAGGGCTAGGAGTGATTCTTGTCATGCCAAGAGGAGAGACCATCCCCATGGCTAAGAAATTGGACTTCAAAGTTACAAATAACATGGCTAAGTATGAGTTATGTATCTACGAGGTAGAAGTAGCACTAGTCATTGGCACTAAAGACCTACTGGTTTATGGAAATTTCCTGTTAGTCATTAGTTAGGCTAACCAAGAATAGGAAGTGAAATAAGAGAGGTTGAAACCTTACATATGCTATTTGAAGAAGTTAATGAGAAATTTTACTAATTGTCTCTTCATGCATTTACCAAGAGATGAGAATCAAATGGCAGATGCCTTAGCAACGCTTTCTTCATTGTGGGATAAATTAACAGGGTAGATAATAAAGCCTTTGGTGATATTGAAAATGAAAGCTCCATGTTATGGTAAAGAACTAGTTATGAGTATTCAAGTAGGGCCAGAAGAAAATCCATGGTTTTATGACATCTAGAGATTCATCGAGGAAATGAAGTACCTAGACAAAATGACTTCAAAAGAAAAATATGCTCTTCATGTTCTTGCATGCCATTATGCAAGTCATGATGGGGTATTATATAGAAGAATGCCAAATGGAACACAGTTGAAATGTCTCAAGAAGGATGAAGTAGAATAAGTGATGAGGGAGATTCATGCAGGGGTTTGTGGATTTCACATGAATGGGATGATTTTGGCAAAGAAAATAATTCGATAAGTGTATTATTGGATGAGCATAGAAAGAAACTGTATCCAGATATTGAGATAATGTCATTAGTGCCAAATATATGGGAAACTCAATCATCTTCCCCCTATAGTGTTAAACAGTTTAACATCTCCATGACCCTTTTCAACATGGGGGATATATATAATAGGGGAGATAAGATCAATTGCCTTAAATAGGCATAAATATATAGTGGTAGCGATTGACTATTTCCCTAAATGGATAGAAGTAGAATCCTTTGGTACTTTGAAGGCTAGACAAATGGTAAGGTTCATCGAGAAGAATCTCATTTGTAGATATAGGATCCCACATCACATTGTAATGGACAATGGCACTCAGGTTCAGGCAGAGATGACTGAGTTATTGTAGAGACACAAGATTGAGCATCATAAATCCTCACCTTATTGACCTTAGGCTAATAGTGCAATTGAACTAGCTAACAAAAAATATAAAGAGAATCCTCTCTAAGATAGTGAAAACACATAATGATTGGTATGAGTATCTCCCTTTTGCCTTATAGAGGTATAGAACTACAACGCACACTGCTACAGGAAAACACTATTCTCATTAGTATACGATTATGAAGCAGTTTTGCCTATAGAGATAGAAATCACATCTTTGAGGGTTGTTATGGAAGCAAAAATCCTTGAGAGTGAATGGATGCAAAAGAGATATGACCACCTCACATCTCTATTTAAGAAAAGGATGGATGCTTTATTTGACACTTAGATTTATCATAAAAGAATATCAAGAGCCTTTAACAAGAAAGTTAAACTTGGAAAGATAAAGGCTGGAGATATGGTGCTAAAGCAGTCAAGGGCAATGGTGTTTGATCCAAGAGGAAAATTCAGACCAAATTAAGAAGGATCGTATTTAATCAAGATGATTCTACCTAAAGGAGCTACAAATATATTAGATCTATAAGGGAATGAGTTCATTGAGCTAATCAATCTATATCACCTCAAGATATACTACCTATAAAAAAAAGGTTTACTAGCTAGAAAACCTGAAAAGGCTAGTCAAGCAAAAATTAGGACATTCTTGCTATTCATAAAACCCACAAAGGACTGGCATGCAAAAATTAAGGGATAAAATAAAAGAAATGATCCTATTGATTAGAAAAACCATAAAGGGCTGATCAGACAGAAATTAGGGATATAAAAGTGAGAGAAAAATATTCAGTTAGAAAATCTAAAAGGACTAGCTGATAATAGGAGTTATGTCATGTAATGTAATAAATATACTTATTCTGACCCTAAATAATGAATCAAATTAAAATGAAATTTTGTTGGATATTGCATATTTTATCTTTATTATAAAGCATAAAGACTTAAAGAAAAAACAAAACATGAGAGTCTAAAAAAACTAGACTTATGAGATCACTATTTTTGTTTTTATTTCTTCTTTTGTGATTCATCTAGTAATACTTTAGTACTTTTGTACTTAGCAAATCCTAGTGGTTCTATAGCTTGCATGATAACCCAAGCCTTGTAGTTATCATTAGTAGTCATATCAGCATCCAAGTGCATGTTCCGCTTTAATGGTCTGCGAGGCCACAGGTTCTTCACTTTGTCCAAGAAATCTTGTCTGAGAGGGAAGCCCTTAATGTTAGGTATAACAACCACAATGAATTATGAGCTACCATATTGATGACAATGGTGTGAAGGGGAAAAAAAGGTTGAAAAGTGCAACCCAGGAACAGGAACATAGTGGTCATGCACGTTGATGGTTGCAAAGTTCAACTTCCAACATGGACGGACCCATGTAATCTCCGTATCAATAATGCCTTTCATCCAATCAATCCATTGATCTATTGTGTTCTTGTCCTTTATCTTCAAGGGGCAAGACTATAGATGATGAGGTTAATAAATCAAAGCATTGGTGGGGGCATTAAGCAGACTTAATTTCTCTTATAGCCAAATCTAAAAAAAAAGCTAAGTTGAAAACTCGAAAGGGTAGCTTAGGAAGAAAAATAGAGTTACATACTTGAAGGAGAAGCAAACTACCTGAAAATCAATTTTGAATCTTAAAATTATCTAATCCAATAATAGTTTCAACAAGTATGACAAGCACAGGGTTGGCTCTAGCTTCCATTTATTCTAGGATACTAATAATCATTATGTCAGCATCTCCATGGGAAGCCACTAGCAAAAATTGGGTATACAAGCAAAAAGAGATAGTCCTAATCTAGGCAGCATCATTCTTGTCTCTAGTCTCAAAAGAAGAAATTAGAGAAGAAAGACTGATAGTCCTAGGGTTATACGTGTACATATAGATATTGCTTAGGGGCATATCAAAGAATGCCATTATTTTACTGGGAAACTGCATCTTATGATCAGGGAGAGCATTTACAATAGTTAAGTCCAAAGAACAACTAAGAATAGATGAAAACTCTTCAATTAATGGACACAACTCTTGTCCATTAAATCTAAATACATGGTCCCTAACATCCTAGAAGGTGGCAACATCATATAGAAAATTGTGGTCTATTTTTAGATGTTGAAGGGATTTCAAGGATTTAACATGATAGGGCAACAGTCTGTTCCAATCATTTCCATTAAGGCTTTTGAGAAACTTCTTCATCAAATTAAAGGTGGCTTGTGTTATGATGAAGGGAAATAAAAAGGAGGAATAGGAGTCAATCCTTTGCCAAGCCCCTTATATAGACGCAAAAGCTAATATAAATGGGATTAGGATTTTACATTTTCATATCGAAGTCAAGTAAAAAATCATGATGGAAAAGAGTCAAGAACTAGAGCCAAATTTTTGATAAAAAATTTAGAATTCTGATCAAAATTCTAGAAATCAGATAAGAAATCTAGAATTTTAAACAAAATTCCAAAAATCTTATCAGAAATCTATAATTCCAATCGAATTTCCAAGATTTCCAAAAAAAAAAAGACTTCAGAGTTTGATCCAAAACCAAAAAGTCCATAATCCATTCATAAGAGGTGAAATAGTCTGAAACATTAAAAGTACAATCATGAAAACAAAAGCCCTAAAGATAAAATGATCAGTCATCTTGAGTTCAAGTGTCTGGTAAAGGTGTCCACCTTCTAGCTTGATCGTAGCTCTAATCTAGGGGCATAAAAGTCCCAGCGTCATGATTTTCAAAATCAAGACCAGCAAGCTGTATGTGAAGCCTCTCATTTTCATGTCTAGATCCCAAGGATAACTCTGTTGCATCAAGAATAGTTAAAATCATGCATATTATGCATAATATGCATACATTTTCATACTTGTTGTAAATACTAACCCTCCAACTATTTGTGATCTGCATAGTAAATAATCTATGGGATGAGGTGAGTCCATACATATACTCTGCCTATGTTTGAGGGATCTGTAAAATAATATTTACTAATTCAGCAACAAGTGTCAGTTCGTGCAGGATTGGAAATGTAAAATGCACTTACATGTGAAGCATCAAGAGGAGAATAACTAGGAATCTAAGCTACATCAAAATACATGTGCTACTCAATGGGAGTCTACACTATAGGAGCCCAGTAGTAGATAGACCTATCAAGTGAGGGAATATCACCCAGGATGGTACTTGAGGAAGTATCGCCTCAAGCAGCTCTGCTATACTGAGTATTCTCCACCTCCTTCTCAGTCCTCTTGATATCACCCTCAGTCTCCTCCTCTATAGTAACATTAGTATCTTCTTCAACCTATACAGAAAGGAAAATGTCATCTATAGTGAAGAAAGAGATAAAGTAAAATGGTGATAGTGAGGAATGGTGACAGAAAGCATACTTCAGCTAGCTCTGTAGGAACCTGCTATAGGAGATTCTCCCGAATATACTCTTGATAGTGATGAGAACATTTAAGCAGATTCAAAGTTTCATATCTCTCAAGAGCTACCCTAAGCTCAAAACTAGTCATGTTGTAACTTTATAATATCAAAGAAGGAATAAAAGAAGGAACATGCCTCCTGGAAGGTCCCATATGCCAATGATAGACATGTTCACCAAGATACCACATTTGACAACTGTAACCAGGAAGCAAAATCCTCACAGTCTTAAGCATCATAGCTGCAGTCATGAAATCTTATCACTGAATGTCTTTAGCACCAACCAACCAATCTAATATAACCTGCAAATTTATTCAGATAAAAATTTTTTAACTTTTATAATTGGTTAAATATTAAAAATTAAGTTTATCTTACTAAGTCCCACTATAAGGAGTTCAGCTGGTCTCAATAACTCTGTAGATCATACTTGATACTAGACGAGAAGAACCCCATCTCTTTATCAGAGGAAGACTCATGTAAAAGCTAATAGTGTTGAATCCTTGAATCACCTCAATCTTAATGCCCTAGATTTGAAAGATGAGAAATAGTAGAAGTGAAAAAAGGGGTTTGTAAAAGAGCAAAGTTAAAAAAGGTACAAGACACATAGAAGACATATATGCGGGACTTGCTAGAAATCGCACATCATCACAACACCTCTATAGACAGTATCTAGTCTATAATAAAGATAGGCAAGAGCTGTAGATCCCCAATCGAAAGTGGCAACTCTAGTAAGGTCTTAAAGGGGACTAAGAAGAGCAATGCTAGCCTCATAACTAGTCTCACAAAAGAGGGCAGTGCCTAGCAAGATCAATAAGAAACATCTAACCTTCTGAAGGATCTAAGGAGGTGTGGTGGTGTGTAATCTCCTAAAACCTTAACTAAGAAAAGAAAGAAGCACGTTCTTCCAATTCTTCCATGTTGGAATGAACCAAAGCAAGTCATGAACATAAACGACTCCTAAATCCTTTAGAAGAGTGTAGTAGTGGATATCAAAGGGAACTGGGGTACCCCTGAAGGTAATCCCAGTAATAGCAGAGAAGCTTATAGGGGAAATAGTCAGCTCACCCACTCGTATGTGAAAGGTGTGAGTGGTATCCATCCACCTCTTGATAAGAGTGAAAAGTAACTAATGGTCTAACCTACCTCAAACAATCGATAGAGTAGCAATTAAATGTCGGAAGCCAGATGCCTAGATATGATGTACTACCCCTCCAGTCAAATCATAAAAGAGTTCTCGAGCCAAGTGAAAGCAACCTGAGAACTTCAGTAGTTTCTGAATAAAATTCAAAAAATGATAGGATTACTTTATTTATAAACTTTTGATTTCTATCTATTTTTATTTTCATCTTTGAAAAAAAAGGATCAGACGACTGGATTTCTAATCAGAAATCCAGATTTCCAATTGAAAATCCAGATTTCCTATCAAATTTCTAGATTTCCAATCAAAAATCTAAAATTTCAATCCGGAATTAAGATTTCTGATCAGAAATCTAAAAGTCTGACTACAATTATGTTAGCCTTTTGTAACATGTAAATGCTAGTTTTATAAAATTTTATTTCCAAATTTACAATTTCATGCAATTTCATTTAATTTATATAGCAAAGATTCTATAATTGCATGTATGAATATACTAATAGAAATATACTTTTATGTAGAACCAAAGATAGAAGAAGAAAAATTACCTCATCTCCAACCTAGGAGCATCTATGGAGGTGCAAGCAAGTTAAAGGGTGTATGTCTTCCCCTTCATTGAGTCCCAGATTCTTTTGAGGAAAATGTAGCTGTGAAATGACTCGATCTTATTGTCTAGAGCTGCTTCCATGTAGTATGCATTATGGGTGAGCCATATGATCAAACATATTTCAAATTAAAGATCAGTTGAAAGAATAATTAAAGAAGTAAGATTTGAAAATTAAGAGAAAGGAAATGAAAAAAAAAACAAAGGAATGAAAGAGATAGGGAAATGAAGAATGAATCGGCAAAAGGCAAAGTTAATATTAAAATGGAAAACATCCACTTTAGTCCCTCAAACTTGTTTACATTTAAGTCCAACACTTTTCTTGCAATTTAGTCCTAAATCGTAATGCTACATGGGTTAATAATTCATTAAATTATTTAATTGTTAGCATAAAAGAAGTCAATGCTACACGTCTGAGTGTAGTTCATTCTTTTCAGTACTATACGATTGAGTATAGTCTACATCATATGACTGAGTATAGTCAAAATTGTACGACCAAGTATAATGTATCTATTCTATCTATACTATACAACAGAGTATAATCGACAATGTATGACTAAGTACAATGTACCTTTTCAATTTGAACTTTACATCAAAGTATAGTCAACATCATATGATTGAGTATGGTGCATCTTTTCAATCCATATACGACTGAGTATAGTCAACATTGTACGATTGAGTATAATGTACCTTTTTAATCAGTACTATATGATCGAGTGTAGTCAACATCATATGACCAAGTATGTTGTATGCTTTTCAATCCATACTATACGTTCGAGTATAGTCAACATTGTACGATTGAGTACAATGTATCTTTTCAATCTGCACTATATATTCGAATGTATAATCAACATTGTACGATTGAGTACAATGTATTTTTTCAATCTGCACTATATATTCAAATGTATAGTCAACATTGTACTATCAAGTACAATGTATCCTTTTCAATCCACACTATATGTCCAAGTATATTCAACATTGTTCAATTGAGTATAATGTATCCTTTTCAATCTATACTATACGACCGAGGAGAGTCAACATCATATGACTAAGTATGATGTATCCCTTTCAACCAGTACTATACAACCGAGTATAGTCAATATTATACGACTGAGTATAATGTATCCTTTCAATCAATGCTATATGTACTAGTATAGTGTTTCCTAAGATGTTTAGGATTTAGCCTAGTGTTTTATGATAACACAGGCATTCATTATGAACTGACGATCGCTTATAGGCAAAAATATTAAGGAGCACAGGTAAGTATCCAAACTTTTGTTCTTAAGAAATTGTGTGTGCTTATTTGCTTTGCCATAATTTGTCAAGCAAACAACAAAAGGGGGGCAACTATAAGCACCGAATTTCTGGATAATGAAGTGTACATGCAACAAAGGACTACAACGATGAAAATGTTATAAATAGGTATTTAACACTTGAAGTTTAAAACCTCAAAAGTCTGTATACATTTTCAAAAAGAGTGTAATTGGTTTTTTTAAGGACCTAATTAAAAATTCTAAATTATTGCGAGGGCCTTTTTTGTAATTAAAAGTTAAAAAAAATCAAAATTCTATAATTTCGATCCAAATTTCGTAATTCTAATAAGAATTACAATTCTGATATGAATTATATAATTCCAATCAGAATTAGATATGTTCAATATGTTTTTAATTTAAATTTATTTTTTTCAATAAATAAAATTTGGTTTCTTAAATTTTGATTGGTTAAAAGATATAATTAAGGTTGTTTGTTAATTTTTTGTTTAAAGTCACTTTAATTAAATTAGGGTTTTTTTATAATAAGTGTGATTGATTGTTTGATTTTTTTATTGGATTGTTTTGATATTTTTTTTATATATGTTTTGGGCTTGTTTATTTCTTTTATGTGTTTTAGGCTTTAAGCCCATATTAGGCTCTAATCCATTTAAGTAAATTTAGATTTCTTTTAGGTTTAATTAATAAAATTGCATCTTTAGGCCCATAATTAATCAAATTTAGGGTAGAGATAACTTAGACCCATTTAGTTAATTTAAACATAGGCCCACCTAGTTTAAATAAGTTAATTAGACATAACCCATTAAGTTAAACCCTTTTTCATAATTTGTAGATTTAAGATCACCTTAGAATTAAAACATGTAGAATTAGGCCCACTAATTTAAATACTTCATAATTTGTAGATTTAGGCCCATTTTTAGAAATAAATAGACTTAGGTTCACTTAGGGGAAAAATAAAAAGGAATTGAAGAAGACAAATGCAGGAATAGGTTTTGGTTGATATAAAGTTTAAGCTTTACAATGGGTCGGATATCGGGCCATTCAATTACTCATCGATGTTGATGGTTGATATGCTCAAGTAGATAATTGTATCTGATTGGCCTAAAGCCTTTTTTTAAAATGTTCATTTCACTCCATAATTTTTCCATTTCTCTTTTTAATTTTTTTGTTCTGGGTAGGTTGGTGGGTATTGTTAATTCAATTGGCTATTTAAGTTACTTTCATTTGGAGTCTTGTTTTTACTTTTTATCTAGTTTAAAAGAATTATTATTTTATAGAATCTTTATATTATTTCATCAATTAGGAACAAAAAAAAATATAAATTCACATGTTTTTTAACTATGGATCACATTAATAATTCAGTCTTAGGTTATAATATATTCATACTGTGCTTAAACAATGTAAACCTTATTTTGCTGACATTGCTTTTTCTCCTGTTATAGGAAAACATGATATGGTGTCAAACATTGGTAGGCGAAAAAGACAATAGGTCACTTCTTATTTTGAAAAAAAGAAAGGTCTATCAGAATAGGGACATTTTTCGTTATCATTTTATGTTATGATAATTACATGAATAGTCAATTCTTACTGATGGGTTTCTACAAGTATATGGATTCGTATGAGTAGTAATTAAATATCGATCCCACAAAGATTGCAAATTGACTACAGTGATACTAATTGTGTTTGTTTATTTAAACAATGAAAAAAAGGTATTTTTAATTAAACTAAAAATTAAACTAAGACAAAACATAAAAAATCACAATGAAATAACAATCACTTTAGAGAGCTAGGGTTCTTATTACTAATTCAACCTTATTTAAAATCAATTTACTGCTAAACCATACCTAACCTTAATCCAATTTAAGGGTTTCCCTAGAATCATAGGCTTTCCTCCTAAGACAACCCTATAATTAACTAACTAAAAAAAACTGAATAAAAGAAATATAAACTTAATTGAAACTGAATTTTTCCTAAGACAAAGACTACTTAATAAAATGCATTTTTCACACTCATCACTTACTAATGTCATCAAGTATGTGACTTGATACTAAAATCCTTAGATTAAAAATGAGTTCCATTTAAATTATCCCTAGTCATAATAATGTATTTTGGCTAGTATGGTGTTAATTGATGATTATGTTTTACTAATCATGAATATGAGATATTAAGTCAACTCACAAGTGCTTATTTGAGAAATAAAGTGCTAGATTGACCCATTATAAGAATACCATATAGATAATTGTCGTAAGTAATTCTTATCACAGTAATATTGGCTTAGTCCTTTGACCTTAAAATCACCATGGATTTCTACATAACTATTTTATATTTACATACAATCTTACATTATCTTTAATCGAATGATAAAATAGGTTGTTATTGGGTATAAAATGATTTATGTGAGGAATGTGAGTGATTGAGAAGGAATTTGTCTCTCATTTAATATGAGTAAGATATCTACAGGTCCCTTGATAAGATAAATTGAGGAAAATGCATGGTCATGCTAAAGTAAATTAATAAAGAGCTATCATTCTCAGTCTACTTAGAATTAAGAAATTATATGATTGAATTCTATAAGGATAACATAATCTATGCCTTATATTCAATCAAGATATGATGTGATAAAAGGGACTAGAATATTCATTGTATATTAGGTTATGTCGGATTATTGACTTCACATGACTTGGGTAGTCATAATGGCTTACTAGAGGCCACTTATGAATTATAGGCCTAAATAGATATTTAAGGCCCATTACCAATGTCATGTGAACCTGCAGGGTCACACACTTTGAACAAGCCCAAAACAAATATAGGTTTAACAAGGCTAAATAAGCTTTATGGAAATAAATAAATAAAACATTTATTTATTTAAGATAAAGGTTATCTTAAATAAATAGAATATTATTTTTGATTTAATTTTAAATAAAATTAGAATAAAAATAAGTGAGAAATTATAAAAAGGTTGTTTGGTAAGTGAAACCCTAATTTAAATGCCTATAAATATGTTATATTCTCAAGGGTTTTAGACACTCTCATTATTCTACCACCAAATTTGTTTCTCTCTTTTAGAAAATAAAACACATAGTTGTTTTTATTATTGATTTATGAGAATTCAAGAGAAGGTGCTAGCACACAAATATTCATTTTCAAAACAAGGCTTGTTCAAGTGGACACTTAAGGAGGACATATTCTTTAGAGACATCTCAAATATGAGCTGCTAAATTAAAAGCTTAAGGTAGGGTGTCACCATAGTGAACCTTCTCTTTTCCTTCTAGATTTATTGCCCTTTCTACGTTTGTGGTAAGAAAATGAAAACCCTAGATTTAATCAATCAATCGAATTACTTAGATCCGAGTTTGGGTTTATGATTCAAGTTTTATTTTTTTACTGCGTATGGAATCTCGAAATCCAATAGTGGTATCAGAGTCCCTTGTAATTTAATAAATTTGATTATGTATTTATATGATATATATCTATTTGAGTGATTCATTTTTGAAAAGGAGTTTTCAAAAATTTTATCCAAACAGTTTTGATTTTGCGATGATTAATTACGATCTGTATGAAAACAACATTAAACATTATTTTGATTAATGTTTGTAATCATTTAATATGGTTAATTAGTGAACAGAATAATGATTTTTTGTATTATGTATATTGTTTTAAGAAATCAAAATAAGTATTCTGTTTAAACAACAAATTTGATTTCTATTTAATATTGAAACATGAATATTTTGATTATATAAATTTCTATGAAGGGTAGTATGTTTAAGTGTTAAATAGATTATATATAATAAATCCTTTACAAAAAAATTACTTATTATGTGATATGATTTATGCATAAATTAGGGTTAATGGTGGCAGCTGTTTAAATGTTAAACCTAAAAAAAAGATTTTTTTTTTAACAGGTTAATCATATAGTAATTTAATTATGAAAATTATTGCCATTTTAGGGTTTTGGCAATAACTCATTCAAAGAGTTAAGGTAAATTTTTTACCTTCAGGATCGATGCTACCCCTAGACCCTACTAAGGGCATTGCCCCTTAGACCTCATAAAGGGCGTTGCCCCTTAGACCCTGTAAAGGGCGCTGCCCCTTAGACCCCGTAAAGGGTATTGCCCCTTGACCCCAAATGGACTTGTCATGAATTTTTTTAACATAATAATTTAATTAATTTGTAAATTGAATTATTTTGGAATATGTGTTTATTGTTAAATGCATGGTGCATAGCATGGTCCTTGAACCAATATGATTGGATTTTATTTTATTGGGTTGTAATTTTTAAATACAGCTTGTGAGTCATTTTATTTGTTGTAATTATTTTATTTTAATTTATTAGGTAGTAATAGAATAGTTTTAATTACAACATGTAATGTAAAATCAAGATCTAATTTGTAAATTCAAGTTGGAGGCCCATGATGGAGATCCAAGGTGGGAGTCCAAAGAGGAGGTCCATGGTAGAAGATGGAGATCCAATTTTAAGGCTAAATTTGTATTAGTACTATGACCTAGGTTTAACCTTTGATCTTCATATTGGCTTATGAAGATTAACTTAGTTATGGGCCATTGTAGACTGTAGGGTTTAGTGTGTATTCAAGATTTTGGCAACCGCGACACTGTTTGGGCTCAAGGTCCTAGAGAACACACTAACCATTGTCATAAAGACATGGCATGGAGATAAGGAGTCACCACCCAAGGTAATAACTGAGATAAATTGAAAGGTGGTACTCGATTCTCTAAAGGAAAGCTAGCATAATAACTATAAAATTATGGGATTACTATTTTATTCATTTATATTTATTTTATGAATTACTATTTTATTCTCTAATTGCATGAAATTTTATTTAAACCCTAATTAAGCATTCATCTAACCCAAAAAGGCAAAAGGTCATAAAATTACATGTAAAAAAATGCATACAAAAGGCAGTAGCGTCCCTAAGTCTAAACTAGGTTAATTTTAGTAAAAAAAAGTTAGCTAATTTTACATATTTTATTTACAAGTAAATTGGACTAGGGATGGGCTTACATGTTAATAAGTGAGTCTAAGTCTATTCATTTTAATTTCAACTAAAAATGGGCCTATAGTCTACAAATTCTTAAAGAAATGAATTAATTAGTAGGTCTAATTCCAACTTGATTTTAATTAAGTGATGTGATCCTAAATCTATTTATTCTAAAAGAAATGAAATTAATGGGTTGAGATATGTCTAAATTAATTTTAATCAACCTAAAAAATGGGCTTAAGTCTAAATTAACCTAATGGGCCTAAATTGATTTTAATTAAGGTTTACCAAATTAACCAAATTTACAAATTAATTTTAATAGTGCAGAAAATTAAAGAATATTCACTATTTCCCACTCTTTGGGCTATAACAACCTACTATATAGAAATTAAAATGAATTTAATTACAACACAAAATAAAAGAAAATTAAAAGAACTCATAAATCATAAATCCTAAAATTTACGGGAGTTTTACACATCTTAATCCATGGCATCCCATGGATTCTTCAATGTAATCACTACCAAAATCTCATTTAAACCTTATCTCAATAGTAGCATAGAACATCAATAAAAAAAATAAAAAACATAAAAATTAATCAATAATGAATCAATCAAAAATAAAATAAAGAAATCAAATAAACAATAAAGAGAAAAAAGAAAAGAGTAGAAGATATTGTACAAATGCTATTTAAATGCTCCTCTGATTAAGATTGACTCTATTGTTTTTTCTTGATTCTTTAGACCTTAAAAGCAAAGATCGTAGTTTTCTTTTGCAGTAGCTAATTAGGGTTCTTTTTTTCTCTAGTTTTTTTTCGAAGTTCTTTTTTCTAGGGTTTGCACGTAACTTTTCTTTTCACAAACTCTCTTCGCCTTTTTCTTTTTTTTTCTTTTTTCTGTTGCTCACTAGCCAACCCCCTCACAGCCTTCCTTTTGGCTTTTAAAGCTAGACCTAATCAATTTAATTACTTTGATCACATAGGAAGTTGTGTGATAGCTAGGTGCAATTAGGAGACTACTTTGCATTGTAGTTTTGAATTTTCAAACTCAAGATAACAAGATGATAAGTAATAAGATTTTGAAAAATTAAAATTCTAGACCAATGAAAAAATGATAAATGATAAAATCAGTGTAAAAAATATGTAAAAATCACTTTTTAGTGAAAATTGGCATTCCAGAATGTCAATTTTCACCCGTAATACCGACTAGCATTACGTAATGTCGATCGGCATTAAATACCGGCCAACCAAAATTATTAATTTTTTTAAATTATGAAAAAGTCCTTGGAATTTTATAATTTTTACAATGAAATCCTTAAAAAACCAAGTTTGCAATTAAATCCATAAAACATTGCAATTTAGTCCTTTAAATCGCAAAACTCAACACTAGAGATTAGTTCTTAATTAGACTTTCATCATAAGGGCTTTTATCGCACGCGTGTACAATTGCATCTCCGCTTATAATTGCCCACTTCTATCGCTGTTTGTTTAACAAATTGCAGCAAAGAAATAGTACCTCATAATTTTGAAAGAAAGAATTAGGGTACTTCATTGTATCCTAATTGACTTGTTGATGCTTAAATTGCTGAGCAATTTTAACCAAGATGCTATTTTTAATATGTTTCACTATATTTCCTATGGAATGTTTAGTGAAACTAATGCATTTCGCTATATTCCCCTTTGGACATTTAGCGACTCATGATTTGAAAATGTGCTATAGTTCATGTGGAATGTCTAGCAATAATACCATAACTATTGTGTAGTGTATGGTGGACTGCACTCTATTCCCTTTGGGATGTCTAGTGACAATGGATTTCATTATATTCCTTGTGGGATGTTTTAATAACATGAATGCAATGATTCTCACTATATTCCCTATGAGATGTCTAGCGAGCCTTAATTTGAAAGAAGTGCTATAGTTCCCATGGAACATCTAGCAAATCAGTGATTTAAAATTTTTCTATATTCCTTGCAGGACATTTAGTGATTCATGATTTGAAAAATGTGTTATAGTTCCTGTGGAACATCTAGTAATGATACTATAACTATTGTGTAGTGTTTAGTAAACTGTACTATATTCCCTTTGGGACATCTAGTGATAATGAATTTCATTGTATTCCTTATGGGACATTCAATGTACTGAATGCGATGACCCTCGCTATATGTCCTATGGGATGTCTAGCAAGCCTTGATTTGAAAGAAGTGCTATAGTTCCTGTGGAACGTTTGGCAATTTAGTGATTTAAAATTTCAATATATTCCCTACGAGATGTTTAGCAATTCGTGATTTGAAAAATGTGCTATAGTTCCTGTTGAACATCTAGCAATAATACCATAACTATTGTCTAGTGTCTGGTAGATCAAAAGATTTAAAAATTCATGTTAGAATGATTTTAATGAAAGAAGTACATTGTACTCAGTTGTACAATGTCGACTATACCTGGTCATATAGTCTGAATTGAAATACACTACACTCGGTCGTGTAGTGTTGATTTCTCTTTTGTGATTATGTTGCAATCCATAATTGCTCATGATTAGTTGTAACCCTTTTATTGCTCACTAATGATGCTATAATCCATAATTGCTTATGATTAGATGTAACCCTTTTGTTGTTCACTGATGATGCTACAGTCCATAACTGCTCGCGATTAGTTGCAACCCTTTCATTGCTCATGGATGATGTTGTAATCCATAACTGCTTATAATTAGTTGTAACCTTTTCCTTGCTCAATGATGATATTGTAGTCCATAACTGATTGTGATTAGCTGCAACCCTTTCATTGCTCACTAATGATGCTACTATCCATAACTGCTCGCTAATGATGTTTCAATCCATAATTGCTTGCAAATTAACTACAATCCTTTCATTACTTGCCTTTGATGATGCTACAATCCATAATTTCTCATTGATGATGCTGAAACCCATAATTGCTTGCAAATTAACTTCAATCCTTTCATTGCTCGCCTTTGATGCTATAGTCCATAACTGCTCGTGATTTTTATCTTTGGTTGTTTGAGTTAAATGCTTTGAATTCTTTATGTTGACTGATTAGCATTTTTGTTGACTGACTTTGAATTTTACTATGTTAACTGATTAGAATTTCTTTGCTAACTAATTTTAATTCTATTGTGTTAACGAACTCTATAAGTTAGGTGCACTTCATTCTGGATTTACAATTCCTATAGAATTTTTGAAGTTAGCTTGAATCATGATGAATGTATAAAAATACATTATAATGTTGAAAATTTATGAGAAAATTCATCGCTTTATCATGATATAGCGTGCACTCAACGAATCTCACTAATTTTTATTTTCATGATTGTCATATATTCGCCATTTGCAAAGGTCAGAGGCATCATTAACCATCTTACGCTGAGAGCATATCTTTTACCAAGTGAAGAGCTTACTTCCAAGCCTAATTTTAGGGAGAATTTGCTAAATAAAATTTATGGAAATTGAGTATAAAAAATTGAATTTTGAGTATCAACAGTCTTTGAATTATTTTTGTGCTTTTCTTCCTTATCTAAGTATTTCCCTGCCTTTCTCATATTATTCAGTGTGGATACCGTTGGAAAGGTCCTTTGGATACTCATACTTCTACAGAGCATTAGAGTAAATATAGTGGGTTTTTTTTTACGTGGGTCATCTTTTAGTATTCCCCGCCTTTCTTGTATTACTCAGCGTGGATGCCACTGGAGGTTCACATTAATACTCTTGCTCATTTGAGCATTGGAGTAAATTATGCTTGCGCTTATTTTGATTCTCCTCTTAGTGTTCCTTTGCCTTTCTCATATTACTCAGCGTGGATACCATTGAGGGATTTGTACTCATACTAATTTTTGAGCATTGGAGTAGATTATATGCACATTTATTATTCGAAAGACTAAAATGATACTTTGAAATTCAGGCAATTTATACTTCAAGTCCATAGATTTTGTCTTTGCATATTCTTTCCCTTATTTAGGTGTGAAGCAAGCATTAGATTGATTATAGTTTATAAACTCTCAACACAAAGCCATTAACTAATCATCTAAATTTTGTAAGGCTAACAAAAAGAGCAATTATAATCAAAGGTCATGAGATAGGCTTTTCGCACATGATCTCATGAAGTGGATGATTTTACTTTTAATTTATGAATTTTATGATCGAGATGGTACTTTATTACAGAATAAAGTTCTGTTAGTTCCCTTTATTATCTTGGTGAGGGTTTAACATTTGTTATCTTTCCCATTCTTATTGATGTATCAGTTCCTTTCCTCTTCTTCATTCTATTTTTTTTTGGACAAAATACCATAAGTTAGCATGGTCTATTTTTCAGTGAAGAGATTTTGTCAAAATGCAATGTTATTCTTTTGCATTCTTCCCTTTTGATTATGATGATGATGTCTCTAATCCAAAGGTCATGATACCCCATCGTTGAAGTCATGGCCTAAGGTTGAATTTGCCTTTCCGCCATTCCATTATTGCTATGGTAGAGGCCTTCATTCCTCTTCTTGACATCTTTTGCAAAAAGGGTTTAGGAGTTAGAGATCTTATTTCAAGATCAAATAATTTTCCAAAGTGCATTCATTTTAAGTTTTAAGTGCGTTATTCCCTTTTATAAGGCCAATGAATGTATTGCTGACATGTTGGACCTTCTTATCACCATATTCCATACCCTATATTGGTCTAACTATTATGGAGAGATATTCCAGATGATGCTCCTGATCAGACTATTATGATGGATACTTAGTTTGAGGAGCCTGAACGTCCTATTCAGCCTTTTGAGGTTGCTAGGATGACGCTTTCGTAAATATCACTATCAATGATATTCCCTTATTGGATGGACCCATAATTAATTAGGCTCCTATGATCTAGAGTCCTATTAAGCATCAAGTTCACTTGAATAGTGTGAACATTCTGACTACCTTTCTATGCTTTTACAACACTAATCTTAAATGTTAGTAGCAAAGTGTTTGAACAATCATACCTAGGCTCAAAGACTTTATTATGCAAATAAAGTATTTCACAAAAAATTTATACAAGTGTATGCATGATCCTAATAGTCTTCTGTTTGGAACAAAGCTATGTTCACAGCTTGGAGTGTAAGAATGAGGTGCCTCATAAATAGCTTATAGGTTTAAGCATTGGATGCTTTATTATTAGTACTTATGATGTCAGAGCTTCTAATAAAGCTCATCAAACTGATGACCAGGCTAGTGAGTGGGGTCCATGCCTTTACACTAGAGCTCGTGATTAACCGATGCACTATTGAAATTCTCTTTTTGTTACTACTTTTGCTATATGATAACTGATGTATTTATATGCTTGTAGTTTACTCCTTTCTACCCTGAGATCTTTTTCACTAAATTTGAAGTTCTAATGTTGAATTTACTATTTTGCCTTAAGCTACCGTAGGGTTACATTTTTCCCCTAGCTTCATTTTGAATTCATTCTCGCAATATTTTTCTTCATGTGTGCAAGAGACTTAGTTTGGTCACTACTGTTGTTGACCCTTTATCTTACTAACCCTATTAGTTGTAATCTCATGTATTGAAGATGCAAAGGAGTGGGTGAATTGATTAAAGCGAGTTCTTGATGATTAAATCAATTGGACTTACACTTCAAAGAATTATTGAGCAGAATATAAGGCTTGTTGCTGATGCAATAATTGATGACAGTTACAAGGTATGGGTTTCAATGCAAGTTAATAAGCCACCTAAATTCTCAAGGTATTAGGGGATGCTAGGTTTACAAGGAAAATTATAAAAGGGGTGGCAAAAAAGAAAACATAACTACAATAGTGATCTTATAGCTCTGATTTAGCTTTCATTATGTATTGTCTTTCCATTTAGATACTCATGCAATATGATAAAGATGAATATGTGATATTTGAACAAAAATTTAAAATCTAATTTTTATCATTCATTAGGGCAAAAATGAGAACATTCATTACATCACATGATATAACTCCTGTTACCAGTTAGTCATGAATTTTTTTATCTCTAATTTTTACCTTACTATTCTTTTTTCTTTTTTTCTCTCCTTGTTTTTCTCTTTTTTTCATTTTTTTATTTTTTCCTTAAATTTCCTATCTTCAAAAGTAACATCATGTGATATATATATGTTCTTTGAATTTTTATTTATGTCCATGTTAAATGAATTAAATTGAATTGAATTTATGTCAAATATGCAGATGCAATCAATATCATAATGCATTGTACCATTAGGATGTACATTACATAAGTAAGCATGATCATAATTTATATCATCAATCACTAAAACAAAAACTACAATTTTATTCAAAGAAGACAATAAGAAATTTTATTTCCTATTCTAATGCTAAGGATGCTGAGTCTCATAGTGGTTGTCTTTGAGGCGGCTGACATAACAACTACTCTTGCATCTTTTTGCCAACTGTCTCCATGACTTCATCTTCCTATACCTTAAATATGCATTTTTGTTTCTTGTTTAGTAGTTTCTCATCATCAAAATCATCACCCCATCCTATAGGCATAATCGACTAGAAGGGTATATCAAAAGAAGGTGGTTTAGTATAAAATAACTTATAGTCAAACTTACTTAAAGGCTATCCCAATAAGTCTTCTGGTCTTTCCACATCTTTGGGGACATTCGGAGATTTTTCATTGGTTTTAAGGTCTAGGTCCTCAAAGGAGCTTAACACTTCTTGCTCACTAACTCCTGAGTTAATCATCATGGTAGCTGGGGGTGGTACATTTCTATAGATTGGGAAATGATTATTTCTAGTGCTTGGGCTTTCAAGGTATGTGATTTTTCTAGAGTCTATAAGGTTTTGAATTTCATGTTTAAGGTAGGTACATGTGTCTGTGGAATGGCTAGTAACTTGGTGGAATTTGCAATAACTATTTCGGTTATAGCCAAGGACATTTAGGTTTGGCAGTTTGGAAAATGTCAGAGGTATGAGCAAGCCCTTTTGCATCAGGTAGTCTAGGACTTTGGACAGGGGTTGGTTGAAATTGAATAATCTCCTTGGTGTTTGTATAGCATGCACTTCAATAGCCCAGATAGTGCTTCCTTGTTGTGTGCCCCCAGTTGGGTAGTTTCTTACTCCAATGGCTTTAGAGCTCTTTTTTTCTCACTCTCGATTTCCTCAGCTTGCAAACCATCATCATAAAGATCTACAAATATTTTAGGATTCATTATTTATATTCTTTCAACTAGATTTGGTGACATATTTTGGACTATCATCCTAACCTGATCCTTCTCAACCAGTTTATTTTTCATTAATCCTGCCTTGTTCATAAATCTAGTCAAGAAATAAGAAAATCATTAATTTGGTTTTTACTTAGTTAGTTCCAAATCATTGATGGACACTTCCACTCTAGTGTTATAATCATACTATTTTAAAAAATCAGTACACAGTTATTTCCAGTTAGCCCTTACAGACTTTTCCAATCCATGATACTAGTTTACAACCATTCCCTCTAAAGTCAATACAAATAACGTAGTGATAATTGCTAAAGGGGCCTTAGTAGTGCTCATAGTTATTATATACTGATTGAGATGAATCCTAGGATCTCCAATTCCATCAAATTTTTGTAGTTAAGGAAATTTAAACTTCTCAGGTAGCTTATCACCCTCCATTTGCAACACATCATCAATCAAATGAATATCCCATGCCTTGTAGATCTTCCATCTTAGACATTTTCTAGGTTAGTGCTTGCATCTACTTGGACTGATGGTCTTGCACCTGTTTAAGTGATTCTCTCTTTTCCTTCTTTACCATGTAGTTATTAACATCCTTATACTTCACATCAATAGTAGGAGGTTTTCTAGCAATAGGTTGCCCCTAGCATTATTGACAATAAGTGGAGCATCCGTAGTAGGTGAGACAGCAGTAGCAGCAAGTGGTTGTTCAATTTCAGGTGGTGGTATGACAACAGCAAGTTGCATTAGTCCAGATAGTGCTTATCTCAGCTCATCTTACATTATAGCCCTTATGTCATCCATTAGAACTCCCTTGATGTCTGTTAAAGTCCAGTTCCCTTGCTGTTGTTCCATTTGTTCAAATTTAGGTGAAGTTGGTTCAACTTCCAAGTAAAGTGGGTTGATAGGGCTTCTTTCTAGTCTATCCAGTTTGTTCAAGATTTCCTTTACTAAGGCTTTAGGACTCTGACTCGTTCTTCTTAGTCTGCCACCTTATCATCCTAAAATACGAGAAGACCCCGATGTATCTATAATGGCTATAAAACAAGGTGTTAGTATGATGAATGAGATGCATGTATGCATATATACATGATGCATGTGCTATGCAACAAGTAACAAGTATCAATAAAGTGTACAACATACATCCTTCCAACCTTATTCCTCCCATACATGTATTCAATGGCGAGTCTCTTGTCCTAGGATTTTTTATCTTGGTATTAATATCAACGGGGGATATCAAGGATCGACACGTATGCCAGATTTATCTTAAAGCAGTAAAGGTCTAGCCCAATATTTATTACCCCAAGGAGCTTTAAAAGTATGGGCTTGGGCTAAAATAGATAAAAATACCTCATGGCAATAAGCATAGTATTGGGATTCATGATACAAATGCAGCAAAAAAATTAAAAATTTATCACATTCCCATCCCTGGATCCATATAATTCGACTACTTGATAAAATCTAGGGTTTCAAGAATCTCACCAAGACGCAGAAAAGGCAAGATTTTATGGAAGGATGAGAGGAGGTTCACACTGGTGACACCTTACCTTGAGCTTTTTACTTTGATTGTTCGGATCTATATGTCTCCAAAAGGATGCGTCCTCTATAGGTATCCACACGAACAGCCCTTCACAAAACGAATTGGAGTGTGTGCTAGTAACCTTCTTGATTGTCTCACAAATCAAGAATAAAAGAAACATTTTGTCTTTGTTTTCTAAGAAGAAAGAAAATGAATTTTGAGGTAGGAAAAACAAGTGTATTAAACCCTATAGAATATAACATATTTATAGACTCCAAATTAGGGTTTCACCTACCAATGACCTTTTGGTAACTTCCATTTATTATATTTTGATTTTGTTTAAAGAACAAATTAGAAATAATATCTTATTTATTCATTTAAAATAAAATTTATCTTAAATAAATAAACAAATAAATAAATAAATAAAACACTTTAATTATTTATTTCCACAAAGTTTATTTTGGGCTTATTAAACCCAAATTTGTTTTGGGCTTGTTCTAAGTGTGTGACCCTATAGGTTCACATAATATTGGCAGTGGGCCTAAATCTCTATTTAGGCCTATAAGTCATAAGTGGCCTCTAGCAAGACATTATGACTACCCAAGTCATGTGAAGTTAATAATCCGACATAACCTAATTACAGTGAATTTTATTGTCCCTTTATCACATGATATCCTAATTGAACATAAGGCATAAAATGTCATCCTTATATAGTTCAATATTATGACTTAATTCCAAGTATACTGAAAATGATAACTCTTTATCAATTCATTTCAGCATGGCCATGCATTTTCCTTCAGTCTATCTCATCAAGTGGCCCATAGATATCTTTCTCATATTAATGAGGGATAAATTCCTTATGAATTGCTCACACACATTCCTCACATAACTAAGTTCATATCCAATAACATCCTATTTAATCATTGGGTTAAAGAAAATGTTAAAATGTGTCAAAACATAAAATAGCTATGTAGAAATCCATGATGATTTCAAGGTCAAAGGATCAAAATAAAATTACTATGATGAGAAATACTTATGACAATAATCTATGTACTATTTTCATAGTGGGTCAATCCAGTACGTGATCTCTCATCATGTACCTATGAGTTGAATTAATATCTCATATTCATGATTAGTTAAACATAACCATCAGTTAACTTCATATTAGCCTTAATACTTTAATATTTATATAATGAATAAATGGCTAAGGATAATTAGAATAGAACTCTTATTTTAATCTAAGGGTTTTACTATTAAGTCACATACTTGATGGCCTTAGTTCATATAATTATCATAAATCAAATGATAATGAAATACCTCTTTATTAATAAAATAAGAAAGTCAATACATAATCACAAATGTTTGACCTAGTGCATATCACTAACACATAGAAACAACAATTATAAGTATAAAGGTCTAGCCCAATCTTTATTACCCCAAAGGGCTTTAAAAGTATGGGCCTAGGCTTTTATAGATACAAATACCTCATTGTAAAATCATACAAGTAATTTTTGGTAGATCCTAGGGGAAGTAACTAAGCCATTATATGTGGTTAGGGTCAGGTAAAAAGTCAAGGTTCCATTAGTAAGATGCTCTCCATTAGTAAATAGTATTTCTAGGTATAAAAGCATAGCCCAATCTTTATTAGTCTTGATGGGCTTCTAAAGTATGGGCTTGGGCCTTTATAGATAGAAATACCTCATGGAAACATTCATAAGAAATTTAGGTAATCCTAGGGGAAGTTACTAAGCCACTATATGAGTTGAGTCTAGTAAAAAGGTGAAAGTTCCCTTAGCAAGATGCCTTCCTTTAAGACTTAAGTTACAGGCCAAGGTCAGAGGGGCTGGAGATCCTTTGCAAACTCAAGAGAAGACTACCCCCCTTTAGGACTTAGGTTACAAAGTTTGGTTAAATGAGCCCGATAATCTTTCTTGAATTGATTTAAGGCTAAAAGTGATGGTTAGCCAATTTACATTCCTATGAAGCTGGTGGAATCATAGAACCATAAACCAACGTCATTTGTTAATAACGACATGTAGAATGAATGCAAGAATAAAATAATTCTAAAGAACTTAAGTAGAATCGATATCTCTTATCCTTAATGGAGTCGCCACTATAGACGGCTAAATTTAGTTCACACCCAAGATCTTAACAACTGTGACACTATTTGAGCTCAGGGCTCTAGAGAACACACTAACCACTGTAAAAAAGACATGACATGGAGATAAGGAGTCACCACTGAGGGTAATAACTGGGACATATCGAAAAATGGTGGTACTCAATTCCCTAAAAGAAATCTAGCACCATAACTAGGAGATTATTAGTATGGAATGCCAACTTCTTTTAGTCTCGTGTTCTTTTAGATTTACTTTATGAATTATTATTTTATCTATTTATTTTAATTCTAAACATGGGCCTAGATCTTCAAATTATAAAGTATTTAATTTAGTGGGCCTAATTCTACATGTTTTAATTCTAAAATGATATTAAATCTACAAATTATGGAAAAACTTCAATTAAATGGGCTAAGTCTAAATTAAGTAAATTAAATTAGGTGGACCTACATCTAATTAACTAAATGGGCCTAAGTATCTCTAACCTAAATCTAATTAATTATGGGCCTAAAGATGTATTTTATTAATTAAATGTAAGAAAACCTAAATCTAAATGAGTTAAACCCTAATGTGGGCCTAGGGCCTAAAACACATAAGCAAACAAGCCAAAAAAATAAAAATAAATACATAAAAGATCAAGCTATTAATTAAATCTATTCTAAATCCTTAATTTAATTAAAGTGACCATAAATAATAAAATAAAATAATCAATCAAGCAAACTAATTTTACTAACTTAAATCTAATTCAATTTTAATTAGACAACCTAAATATTTCTATAACCATTAATTTTAATTAATTACCGAATGAAAATCCTAATTTTACTTAACCAATTACTTAAAATAAAACACATAAGCACACACACTAAATTTCATTATTCCTACTATTAGGGCTATTATAATGAACTATTGAGAACAATAAAAAAAATTAATACAACCCAAAAATAAATAAAAATAAAATAATGATAAACAAACTAAAAAACCCTAGAAATATTGTTTAGCTATAAGGTTCCATCCCTGGCATTCCATGGACCTTCATGGATTTTATTCTTTGTGTAAACCTATTAAGTGATCCTCTCCATAATCACCAATATAAAAATAAACAATAGTTAGTGAATAAAAAAATTAAAAAAAAATTAAATAAAACTAGAATTCAATAGGAACAAAAATAATAAAATAAAAAATAATAGAACATAGAGAAGGAGAAGATGATTATGGATGCACTGTGGTTGGCTCCTCAAACTAGTAAAATCACCATTTTTTTGTTAAATAGATCTTCAAAAACTTGTTATTCTTTTCCAAAAAAATGCCTCTTGCTCCTTGCTTCCAAGATGAAATAACCAAGAATATTTTTTGTAAGTGCAGAAAAAGAGAGTTTTCAAATAAAAAGAGAGAGGTCCTTAGGATTGAGTCACCTACTCTAAAAGCCTAAGCTCTCCTTTTATAGGGAGAAAAACAAAAACCCTAAGTTCTGTGTACTAAGAGTTCCAATTTTAAAAGGACTTTATTTCCTGAAGAGTTACAATTTTAAAAGGAATTTATTTATTGAAGAGACAGATAAATCCTAAAAGAAATTTAAGAAATTTTTTTTAACCAATCAAAACTTAAGAAAATATTTTTATTTTCTATAAAAAATAAAAAAAATAGATAGAAAACACGTAATTCCAATCGGAATTGTGTAATTCTGATCGGAATTCTATAATTCCAATTTTTTAAGTTTTAATTACAAAAAACCCTTAAAAGAAATTAAAATTTTCAATTAGATCTTAAAAGGTATTACAATTAAGTCCTTAAAAACCAATGAAACTCTTTCTAAAAACGTATTCAAACTTTTAAGGTTTCGAACGTCAAATATTAAAGATTTACTTATAACATTTTCATCATTAGAGTCCTTTGTCGCATCCATATTTTATTTTCCTGAAATTAGGTATCTACACATAGATTATGTCATCCTTATAGAATTAAATCATATAATTTCTTTATCCCAAGTAGACTGAGAATAATAAATCTTTATCAATTTACTTTAGCATGACCATACATTTTCCTCAATCTATCTTATCAAGGGGCCCATAGATATTTTACTCATATTAAATCAGGGAAAAATTCCTTCTCAATCACTCACATTCCTCACATAACTCATTTTATACCCAATAACCTATTTTATCATATGGTTAAAGATAATGTAAGATTGTGTCAAAATACAAAATAATTATATAGAAATCCATGTTGATTTCAATGTTAGAGGGCTAAGCCAATATTACTATGATGAGAATTACTTATGAAAATTATCTATATAGTATTCTCATGGTGGATCAATCCAACACTTTATTTCTCAAATAAGTACCTTGAGTTAAGTTAATATCTTATATTCATGATTAGTAAAACATAATCATCAATCAACACCATACTAGCCATAATACATTGTTATGACTAGGGATCATTTGAATAGAACTTATATTTAAACTAAGGATTTTACTATCAAGTCACATACTTGATGACCTTAGTAAGAATTGACTATTCAAGTAATTATCATAACATAAAATGATCATGAAAAATGCCTCTTTATTAAATAAAACTATCAAGACAAAACATGGTCATACATGATTGACCTAGTGCATATCATTAACAATACCAACCAAAACCAGGTTAAAAAATCACTATATTTGATGTATTTTTATATGGTGGTTGTTTATTTTGTAGTCTTATTGGAATGTTTGAATTCTAGTGAAGATTTTAAGATGTTATTGGTGAAAAAAAGTAACTTTCTTGGACATGATTTTGAAAATATTGCAAGTGATATTAGAGAATTGCAACCAAATGTAGTAATAAAGATCATTCATAGGAAAAAGAAAATATTCAAGCTATCTCAAGGTGAATATGTTGCTTTGGAGAACCTTGAGAACATGTATTCATGATGTCTTTTGTAGAATAGGTACGTCAACTTCATAGTCATAACATGTTTCTACAGTTTTATAGTTATTGCCCATAATGATAAAGTATATGAATTCTTTACCCTGTTACATCTATGATGTGCACATTCTTAGTTTTAGCTCCTTACCTAAAATTCAAAAATTTGGAATAGGTCTATTGAAATTACCTAGTTATTTTAATAATTGAAGAAAATTTACTATATACTACATATCAAAATCTTTTATGCCTTGTTTTATTTTTGAAATACATTGGGGAAGGTTCATAATTTTCATTGGCAGCATTCCACCAACTATATAATTTCGTCTTTGTTTTGGCAGTAATGCATGCAATATTTTTCAAGTATAGTGTTTATTGATATATTATTTTACTTTAGGCTTATTATGAAAATAATATATTACTGAATTAAAGTTAAAAAATAGAAAAATTGGGAAAAAAAAAACAAAAAAGCTTAAAGCGACCATAATATTTAAGGTAAAAAAATTTTGGTCTTTAATATTTGAACTTCTGCTATTAACTATGGTTAAGTTAAAGTTTGTGACAATATTTTTTATCGTAAAAAATATTTGTAGTGGTTGCAAAAAAAAAAAAAACTAGTAGCAACCTTAATATATCCTTTTGCTAAAAGTATTTTACGGACATTTACTTCTTCCAGTCATAAAAGACTTTTAGCATTGGAGCCAATTGTGACTGCATGCGACCGACATTTTTTGGTCAAAAATTATATATAGTGAATGTGTTTTCCCTTCGCTAAAGATCATTTTTTTATAGTGTATGTCATAACAAATTTTGTCTTTTTTTTACAAAAATTATGGGAGCTACTATTTTTCACTAAGAGAATTCTTCAACACATTATGAATCACAATGCAATATATTCTTATCTTTATGAAATACAATTCTTTGTATTGTGCTTTTTAGTTACAGTACAAGGTCTTATTTGGCTTAAAATTGTTTGAATTTTCATAGCTAAAAAATAATCTCAAGTATTAAAGGTGATTCACTTATTCATTAATAAATTTTGAGATATATGCTGATGAATATGTTTTTTTTAATCTAGTATGCCCAAAAAAAGAGTTTTCACTATGCTAAATCATATTTAGTTGGGAGCTTGTCATACCTCAATTTTGACTGTCCCTAAAAAGGTCCAATGATGAAACGAATCCTCGAGATGACTATAGTTTGCTTGTTCATAACATCTCTGAAGTGTCCAAACTCAAAAACTTATTCGACCCCATTAGTGTGCAAAATCAATCACCGAGCCATTAAGTTGTGCTCCAACCTTGTGAAATATGAATTATCAGAACAATGAGAGTTTATTTTGAGAAACCTCCTCTCAAAATACTCAGCTCATTAGGTAGGTACGAATTTTGTTAAACTAAGACCTAGTTTTATAAAAAAAAATGGAAATCAATTTTGATAAAACATACTTCAAAAACACATCTGCAAGACTGCAAAACCTCCAAAAGTGGTCTCATAATGGTCCAAAACAACCCAAGTATCAATGCATATCGCTCAAAAGTGTGCGTAAACACGCCTAGGTGTCATGTGCTAAAATTGAGGCTGAATTTGGCAAAACATACTCCATAAATGCATTTAAAAGGCCCAAAAATCCTAGGAATCAACCTCAAAAGAGTGCACATAAAACTCGAGAAGAGCACATAGAGGATCAAAGTGCATGTGGAAATGCACAGGTATGTGTGTGACCACGTGCCAAGCATGTGACCATGCGCATACTATGCATGACCACATGCACTTGGCATGGCCACACATAAAAATCCCTTTATACACATGTGACCATGCCTACACCACCCCTATTCTACACATTTTTCCTATAAATAGACCCCTCTACACCCTATTTTAGGAGGGAGAGCAAGTAGAAACACACACACACACAAAAATTAGTCTAATTGAAGGTACTATAAACCCCTTTCCAGATAGTTTATGCTCTCCCATAGCCTTTCCTTTAGGTTGTTAGATCCTTTTTCCACCAAACCAAGCCTCATCTTTATCAAAGCACGCTTCAAAGGTATACAATCTAGCATTATTCTGCTATCATTTTGAACCTCTCGATGTGGAAAGCTTGATAATCTCTCGAACAAAAGCTTCAAAGCTCATGCAAGCTTAGTCAAGTCTAAGGACCATACAATCATTTTAGCACATTTATTTTATCATATTGCATTTTATTTTACTATTGCCAGCATTTGGGAATACTATTATGCTTGAGTGATGAGACTGGCAATCTTGCATGCTACGTGAATAATATATGCTTTATTATGCTTATTTGACATCATCATTTTGCATCCATTATTTCCAAAATTATGAAATCATAGTGTAAATACCAATAATGTGAAAAGTTCATATTCCATAATAGATTCATCATGCTCTCGGTCTTGTGATGACCTCATGCATCCTTTACGTTATCATGATACATCATTGTAGCATAAATAATCACTGTAAGCATGCATGATCATCCTATTATTTATTGAACAAGCTATGTAAATAATCATATTATTCTTGTAGATCAATCATATTAGATTTATCTTTTTGCAATCCTTTCCTTTTCATATGTATTTTATTAGGGAAATGATGTAATAAATGAATTTTTAGCTTTATTATCTTATACTTCTGATGTACTGTGTGAATGCTATATGAACTGTCATTATTGAAACTAGGGTGTTACGGCAGTTATAAATTGACTATTGTATAATAAGAAATAGTCAAAAAGTATAAGTGATCCCTTGAACCCAAAAATTTCTACTGGGGACAATACTTATTGAGTGACCCGATGTTGTCCCTTTCTTTTCTCGATTTTCTAAAAATTGGTTGGTGACTCCATAAAATCAAAAGCATCTCGAACCCCTAAGACCAATCGTTTGTCCATATTTGGTAAAGTTTCCATGTCCCTTGGAAATAAAAAGACTTGCTACACTATCTAATGAAGTACAAAAAGAAAGAACTAAAATGAGGTAACTCACAATGGTGACTCCACTAGGGAATTCTAAGTAAGAGGGATCAACTCAAAATGACTATTTCTCATTATACAATACTTAATCATATAAAGCCCTTCACCATTGCATTTTCACTACACATCACACGTGAACTACTTATTCCTAAAAACCTCAATAATACTAATGACATTGCCACCATAATTCCACTTGAGTCATGAGGCGATGAAGATATGGTATTATCTCCTTTAGTCCTTACTCGTGCATTTACCAGACTCATCTAACCAGAGTTTGTAACCCAAGTCCTTAAGGGGGCGATTGAGTTATTAAAAGAATACTGGACTCACTGACTAGAGTCCATAACCTTAGTCATATGGGGGCATTCTCACTAAAGGAACCCTTAGCCTTTCACCTTGACTCAGCTCAAGTGGATAAACCAGTAGCAACATCCACTAGAATTCTGCCAAGCTATACATGCTATCCTTGTTTTAATGCTATCTGTTTGACCTCTTACTCATAAATGACATGACCCTCCTAGTGTTTATCATCGAATGATGTCTTAATGTCAATTTTCATAGAAAATTTACACTCAGGACCACATGATTCTCATCTACTTTGTGTGAGCCCGAAGCATGAGGAATGATGAGAATCATATACCTCAACTTGAATAGTCTATGCGAATTAACAAATAACGACATCCCCCAATGATAGAACCTATGAGATGTCATCCATTTATCCTTATGAGATCAAATGAATGGGTTAGGAACCCAACTAGATTATGGACCTTTATATCAACAAAATCAAACTATAAACTATCAAACAATACTTTCATGACTCACGGTAAATATATCGAATATCAATATAGGGGCAAGAACTTGGACTCCCTTTGATTGACCTTGGTCCTCTACAAATAGGCCCATATGGGCTTTGGACATCATTTGAATCCCGATAATTAACACTCACATTGACATCATGGGATTACCTCAAGCACATTTGAGTATCATTCCTAAGTTTACCCTTTGGTTCTAACTAATATCTAAGTTTACCCTTTGGTTTTGACTAATATAAATTGAAACAGCCTAGTTCTAAGAGCAGAACTATAGTCCCCTGATGACTATAGGTTCAAAACCCACCTCGAAAATAGACTAAATGACCTCATGAAGAAATAAGGTTGCAAGTGAGAGCTTGCTTGTGATTGGTTTGTTCACTGTCCAGGAAAACCAACCAGCTTTAATCATGCATACATCACATACATGTAAATAGCACGTACTAACCACTATTTCTTTTGCAGGGATAATCATTTTTCCATTATAGGATTTTTACATCAACTCCATGCATACATGCTTACCCTTTTCTTTTGTAGGCACACGTTATGCATCATTCAATTAGCTAACCCTAATAAATGTACATGAATACTACATTCAAACATGAGTGACCAAGAAGATACATCTGTCAGTAATTTAAAGACAAACTAAGAGAGGGGATCCAAAAGTTGCTTGTTAATGGCACTAGAGTTGAAATCCTCCAAGCCCAAATCAAAGCCAAAAGTGCCCGAGACGGGAATACCACACCACTAAATAAAGCATCTACATTTGTTCACCCGAGGGTAGATAAGGCAAAGGGAATTTCTCGCACTCTAATTCAAGCCGATGATGACAATAACTACTACCAAGATCTCAGGAATGCACTAAAAGTTGCAAAAATTGCTAACATGACCAAGCCTGAATTGATAAGGAGGTTAAACTATTGGCCAATAGGATGGCTCAATTATAAGTTACCTTCAAAGACATGGGAACTCATGGCTCTAAAAGCTTCATCAACCTGGTGCTGTTCAAAGATAAGCCACTTCTAGATGATTTTAAGCTATTAAACTTTGCTAAGTTTAATAGAACATGAGATACAAGGTCCATCTAAGGCAATATGCTACCTTCATGGCTACCACAAAGATTATAAAATCACAAATTGTTTGATTCTTCTTCACATTATTAGAGGAACGGCCGAGGGCATGGTTCTTTAACCTTGAAGATAAAATAAAAAATGATTGGCTACTACTAACTCAGAAGTTTATCAAGCAATATGAATACAACACTCAGTTAGGCATCACTCAAAGGGACCTTAAGACAACAAGGTAGAAACTTGGTGAAGCTTTCTCTAATTATGTCACCAGATGGTGGGGAAAGGTAGTTAAAATGAGAAACCGTCCTCCAAAGGATGAACAAATAGAGCTAATAATTAAAAGGGCATTACAACACTTTAGAAAATAGATGATCTTTGTTTATTATCCTTAATTCATAGCTCTCCATTAGGCTAGGATTAGAATAGAGGATGAGGAACCTTAGTAAGCTATAAACACTTTTTGCCAGAATACCCAACCAAACACCCAAAAAACCTTCACCCAAACTGTAGAAATAAACATGATGCAACCCAACACCCATAGCTCACCATCTATCAATACCATTATACCACCAAGAAAATTCTCAAACTTTAACCTCCCATTATCCAAAGGATTCTAGAGACTTCAACAAAAGAACCTTCTATAGCCACGGGAGCCTAGGCCTCTTCCAAACCTACTACCACCATAAATTAACCAAAACTTGTTCTTTTATTTTCACCAGATGCCTAGCCACACCACTAATATATGCAAAAATCTTAAAAATGTAATCCAATACCTCATTGACTATGAAAAAATTTATGACCTAGAAAAATGACCTAGTATTAAGACCAATCTTCTCCCAAAATATCAAAACATGCCTCCACCAATCATCAGCATGACCTCCTCTAATCTACCAGAAGACTTTGTTGAAATATCAATCCAAGCCATACAAGAAATCCAAGATAAGCCCTTAGAGAACAAAACCTTAAAACCCATTCTTGAGCCTCATAATTCTACTGAAGATGAGCAATGCCCTTCTAGCTTTTAATACATTTCAATGCCTCATAAATCCCTTCCCCACTTGATGATACAAAAAAGACTCGAGGATGCAGCTCTCCCTATGAATGGTGAACTGATTGATTGCCCTTACTTATAAGAACTAGAGACAGATAAAAATTTTAGTAGTAACCAGAAATTATAGGATTTACTAGACCAGCCATCTAGGAAGTTTAACTACAAAGTCAAGTACACAACACCTCCTACTACCCATATACTCCTAGAAGACATAGTACCCTTAGGATGGGGATAAGAATTCAACAATGAAGATGGGATGGTCAGTACTATTAAGCTTCATAACCTACTGATCATGGGGATAGACATATAGTATGACTCTGATGACCCTAAAATCATTATTTTGGACTAGAACATCAATGCAAAAAGTATATAAGCAAGCAGCAGAGAAGGCCTCACTAGTAGTTAACCATGTAACTTGTAGTAGGTGGGTATATCAACCTCTTAAGAAAGATAAGGAACCCTCTAAAGAGAAAGAAGTAGTAAAAGAGCAAGGTCCAATTAAATAAGAAGACATTATTATAGATGGCAGGATTTAGTGCGCGCCTAAGATTTTAGCAACCGTGACACTGTTTGGGCTCAAGGCCTTAGAGAACACACTAACCATTATCATAAAGACATGGCATGGAGATGAGGAGTCATCACATAGGGTAATAACTAGGACAAATCGAGAGGTGGTACTCGATTCTCTAAAAGAAAGCTAGCACCACCACTAGGAAATTTTGGGAACGAAATACTAACTTCTTTCAGTCTTGTGTTCATTTAGATTTATTTTATGAATTAATATTTTATTCTTTAATTACATGCAATTTTATTTAAACCCTAATTAAACATCCATCTAACCCAAAAAAAGGCAACAGTTCATAAAATTACATTAAAAAATGCATACAAAAGGCAACATTCCTAAGTCTAAACTAGGTTAATTTTTAAAAGTTGCTATTTCTACATATTTTTATTTACATGTGAATTGGACTAAAGAAAGACCTACAATTTTAATTAATTTTAATAAAATTATGTCTATTTATTTTAATTTAACTAAGGGAATAGTCCTAAGTCTACCAAATTTTAAAGGAAAAATTAAATTAATAAGTGGGCCTAAGTCTAACTTGATTTTAAATTAAGTGATGTTATCCTAAATATATTTATTTTATAAGGAATGGAATTAATGGGTTGAGCCAAGTCTAAATTAATTTATTTAACCTGAAATGGGCATAAGTCTAAATTAATCTAATGGACCTAAATTGATTTTAATTAATTAACCTAAACCATTTTTAAGCCTATTTTTTTATTTAGTGGGTTTGTGGGCTTGGGGCCCAAAGAACTCAAAGATCAAAAAAAAAAACCCAAACAAAAAATCGTTACCAAATCATATCAAACACAGGATTTATGTGATTTTCTAAAAAAACCATAAGTCAATTTACATGTAACCCCAAATTAATCTAAAGCCACCATTAATTTTAATTGATTTTTACCCAATTGAACCTAAATTACTAATCAATTTTAGTGCACAAAATATAAAATTATATTATTTCCCACTATTGGGGCTGTTACAAACTACTGTGCAAAAATTAAAATCAAATTAATTATAACCCAAAAAAAAAAGCAAATTAAAAGAATGCATAAATCATAAATCCTATATCCTACGGGGGTTTTACATTTCTTAATCCATGGCATTCTATGGATTCTTCCAATGGTCAATGCTCAAAATAATATATCTCTAACCTTATCTCCATAGTACCATAGAACATCAATCAAAATAAAAAAATTAAAAAAATTAATCAAAATGAATCAAATAAAAAATAAAATAAAGAAATCAAATCAAAATAAAATAGGAAAAAAGAAGAGTAGAAGATGCTATGCAAATGCTGTTTGAATGCCCCTCAGATTGGGATTGTCACCATTTTGAGATTGACTCCATTATTTTTTTCTTAATTATCTGGACTTTAAAAGCAAAGAACATTTTTTTTACAATAGCTAATTATGGTTTTTATTCTCTCTAAATTTTTTTCGTAGCTCTTTTTCTCTGGGGTTTTCTAGCAACTTTTTTTTTATATACTCTCTTTGCCTCTCCCTAAGTAGTCCTCTCACTAGTCTTCATAGCCTCCCCTTCTGGCTTTTAAAGCCAAACCCAACACAAGGAAGTTGCATGATAATTGGGAGTAAGATTAAGAGTCTCTTAGTCATCAGTTTATTTTTTGAATTTTCAAAATCAAGATAATGAGATGATAAGTGATAAGATTTTGAAAAATTAAAGACTTATGCATAGACACGTGGTGTCCTAGACTAATGAGAAAAAAATGAAAAATGACAAAATTAGCATAAAAATTCATGTAAAATCACTTTTTAGCAAAAATCGGCATTATAAAATGCCGATTTTAACCCTAATACCAACTACCATTATGTAATGTCAGTTAGCATTAAATGTCAGCTGACCAAATTTTTTTTAAATTATAAAAAGGTTCCCAGAAGTTTCTAATTTTTGCAATCAAATCCCTAAAAAAGCAATTTTGTAATTAAATCCACAAAATGTTGCATTTTAGTCCTTTAAATCGCAAAAATTGACACCAAAGATCAATTCTCAATTATATTTTCATCATAGGGGCTTTCATTCCACACTTGCATAATTGCATCCCGAAATTGGGTGCTTACAGTTGCCCCCTTTTGTCATTGTTTGCTTAACAAATTGTGGTAAAGCAATAGTAGTATACAATTTCGAAAGAAAGAATTAAGGTACTTCATTATATCCTAATTGACCTACTAATGCTTAAATTACTGAGCAATTTTAAACAAGATGCTATTTTAATATGTTTCATTATATTTCCTATTGAACATCTAATGAAACTTATGCATTTTGCTAAATTCCCCTTGGGACTTTTAGCAACTTGTGATTTGAAAACATGCTATAGTTCCTATGGAACATCTAGCAATAATACCATAACTACTGTGTAGTGTCGAGTGGACTGCACTATATTCCCTTTGGGACATCTAGCGATAATGGATTTCATTATATTCCCCGTGGGACGTTTTAACAAAATGAATGCAATAATTCTTGCTATATTCCTTGTGAGACAGCTAGTGAGCGTTGATTTGAAAGAAGTGCTAGAGTTCTCATCGAACGTGTAGCAATTTAGTGATGTAAATTTTTGCTATATTCCTTGTAGGAAGTTTAGCGATTCGTGATTTGAAAAATGTGCTATAGTTCATGTGGAATGTCTAGTAATGATACTATAACTACTATGTAGTGTCTAGTAAACTGCACTATATTCTCTTTAGGATGTGTAGTGATAATGAATTTTTTTGTATTCCCTATGGGACATTCAATGAAATGAATGCGATGACCCTCACTATATTCCTTGCGGGACATCTAGCGACATTTGAAAATGGTATTGTAGTTCCTATAGAATGTACATCGATTTAAGATATGTTATATTTCCTGTGGGATGTCTAATGACATCACCATAACTACCGTGTAGTGTCTGGTGGTAAAAATTCTAAAAAAGGTCATGTTATAACCATTATTGAAGCATATAACATGTGGAATTTGAAATTTATGTCATGACTATTGTGCAGCACATAACATCATAATTTTGAAAATTTGTGTTTCAGCTACTGTGTAACATGAAATGAATTTTTACATTTAATTGAAATGATGCACATAAAAATGTAAAATTGCATTTTGTAATTATATTTTGCATTATATACTTGACAGAAAAAATTTAGAATTTAAATACATATGTAATTAATAATGATTCATTTATTGATGAAATGAGTTGAATGAATTATTTAAGAATTAAATCCTAATTAAAATGCAATTATGGATGAAATTGCAAAAAAAAAACTTGATTTTTGAATGCATGCATAGTCAAGGGACCAAAATGGATATTTTCCATTTATAAGAAACTTCCCTCCATATTTTTGATGTTCTTCTTTCATTTCCCTCTCCATTTCTTTCTTTTTTTCTTTATTTTTATTCTTTTGATTTCTTACTCATCCAAAGTCCTATTCATGATATGTTGGATCCTATGGCTGACCCACAATACAAGCTACACAGAGGATTAGAGATTTCAGCTGATTCGGCCATTGTGCCTCTCCATTTTCCTCAAACTATGCTTCCTTTGACTCACCTTTACCTTCATAGGTGCATAGATATGGGCAATGAGTTAACACTTCCTCACTTCTATTTATTCTAGAGGATGTTGCACAACTGGTATGGGACTCCAGGTTCAGATGATTTGTCACTGGGCTTCTGACTACTCAAGGGAGGTATGATCACAATTCTTTATTGGCACTGATTAAGTGGTGGATGGATACCACCCATATGTTTCATACTCATGTATACGATTTGACTATTTTGCCAATGAGTTTTTCTTTGATCACTGGGATCGCCTTTGGAGGGACTCCCATTTCCTTCAACATTAGTTACTAAAGTCTTCTCGAGCATGCATGGAGTCAGTATGTGCGAGACTTTATTGGATTTGTCCTGCTATGGAAGAACCAGAAGAAAGTTGTTCTTTCATCATTTGTTGAGGGATTCAGACATCTTCCCACCACCACACCTCATCAGATTGCTCATAAGGCGAGGTGCTTCCTCCTAATCTTACTTGGCACAACCCTCTTCTGTGACACTAGTCACGAGGTCAGCATTGCCCTTCTCAACCCTCTTCGAGACTTAGACTGAGTTATCATCCTCAATTGAGGATCTGTGGCATTGGCTTATTTATATTACAGATTAGACACTATTTGTAGAGGTGTTATCACCATGTGGAGCTTCTAGCATGTCCTGCATATGAGTTTATCCCCTTTTGTTTCTCTTATTCTCGTTTCCTTTTCTTTCTTTTCGTTGACTTATTCTCTCTTTCAAATCTGGAGCATAGAGATTAGGTTATTCATGGCTTTAAGGCTATCAATTATGATAGAAGTCTCCCCCTGATACAGAGATGGGGCTCTTCCCATCTAGCAAGTGTTAGGAATACTCTGCAAACCTAACCCGATCAACTGAACACCACTGAGTGGGACCTGGTAAGAAAACAAAATCATTAGTACTTCACAATTTAATACAAGTTAAACTTAATTAATCCTAATTTTTTAGATTTATTCTGATTGGCTGGGGGGAGCTTATAACATCCAGAAATATGATTTATTGGATGCCACAACATGATTTGAGGAGATGAGGGTTTTGCTCCCTGGTTATGGCTATCAAATGTGGTATTTAGGATAGCAGGTATATCAGTGGTGCTCTAGACCTTCTCGAATCCATATTCCTATTGTTGTCCCCTTCTCGATGCTTTAAAGTTCTCATCTAACGGGTTCAAAGTTAAGACAGGCGTTACAGGGATATAATGCCACTATTTTTCTTGAGTGATCTCACCACTATCGATAGTTCATCCGTGAGAACCTCTTAGAGCAGGTTCCTATTGATCAGACTAAGGTAACTTATAATCATTTCTCTTCTAGATTTTTCAAATCACTTATTCTTTTCTCACAGTTTGCTTTTCATAGATTGAGGGGGTTCACTCCCCTACTGATGAAGTGATGGAGGAGGTGACTAGGACTGATCAGGGGTTTAAGATTGTGCAGGAGAGTGAGGCTACCCCTGAGATTGAGATTGCACTTAAGGTCCCCAGCCCTAATCCTAGCCATGCTCAATGCACTCAGCATGTTGGGACTAGCTTTGAGGGAGCTTTTGCCAGAGCTATTTTTGGTAATGTTCTTCTTCCTAATAGATCTATGCTCTATTTGGCTCCTATTGTTTAGGCTCTAGTTGAGTAGCAAATATATTTTGGTTATGTTCAGCTCCTTAGCTTTTCTCCAGCAGATACTTCTCATGTGAGTTTATCTGACTTATTTCTTGTATTACCTATACACTTGGTATTAATGTTAGTATAACTTTACAAAATAGGTCCCTCAGACACATACACAGTAGTTGCATGAACTCGCATCGTCTCAGAGGTTATTTACCATGCAAGTCACAGATAGTTAGCGGGTAAGCATATACACTTATTATGTAAATGTATGCATGGTATGCATGGAATGCATATGATATGATGTTTCTTATATATGCAAAGTTATTCTAAGGATCTAGAGTAGGAGATTGAGATGCTTCGCCAGCATCTTGTTGACTTAGGCCTTGATCCCAATAATGCTGGTACTTCATTTGCTAGATGTCCAAATACCTATCATCATGATGACCTTAGTAGAGGATGGAGCCCATGGCCTGATTCTAGAGCTCAGGATGACTAATTCCTAGCTATTTTCTATTTTGTAGGTAGGAGAAGCTATCTTTTGTACTACTATACTTCAAACTTTCCTTTTCTGAAATTAGACTTGGATGAATATATGATCTTAAGTGACTTTTTTTTTGCCTTAACTTTTGCCTAAGCTGCCCTTTTGGGTTTTCAACTTAACAGGCTTCTTATTTTTACTTTTTAGATCTTGGTTTTAATATAAGCTACAGAGCTGCTTGAATTTTCTAGATATAAAAGGATTCAAGCTTTACATGATGAATCTTAGAGGAAGAAGAAACAGAGGCAGGATTAAAGCAAAATGGTCTCCTAAAGCTAATTTTAAGCTTTTATGTTATGTTTTCCTTTCTAGTACTAATTGGTTTTTCGCAAGTATACGGATTCGTACAAGTAGTAATTAAATATCGATCCCACAGAGATTGGAGCTTGACTACAGTGATACTAGTTGTGTTTCTTTGTTTAAACAATGAGAAAGGGTATTTTGAATTAAACTAAAAATTAAACTAAGACAAAACACAAAAAATCACAATGAAATAACAATCACTTGAGAGAGCTAGGGTTCTTATTACCAATTCAACCTTTATTTAAAATCAATTTACTGCTAAGCCATACCTAACCTTAATCCAATTTGAGGGTTTCCCTAGAATCATAGGCTTTCCTCCTAAGACAACCCTATGATTAACCAAGAAAATTGACGTTCTTAGATTTAAAGCTCTCGCTTACTAAGTGTTCGGTTAACCCAGTTTAAGCACCAACCCTTAATCAATATTAGTTCCTTAAGTGTTTCTTAACTAAGAAAGCATCTAACAGGTTATTATTTAAATCTAATACAACCTATCTCTTGATCAAGTTTTATTGTGTATATTCAATCAAAGGGTGATCAATCCTAAGAAGACATTAAGTTCAACAACAACCAAAGGATCTAAATTAATGGCTTAGGTTTAATTGTGATTAGCCCATGGTTGAATTGCAACAAGAACCCTAACTAATAATTTAGCTACTCATGTTAATTGTAAGAGATAAAGAAGAAGAATAAAAGAAAATAGACATCATCATTAAATCAAAATTAAAAATGAATAGACACAATTGAATAAAATAAACCCCTTGTTCAATAGGATGCTTGATGTTCTTCAATTCTTATTCTCAAATCTCCAAACTAATATAAGCCAGAAAAAATCCTTGTTTTCTCAAAACTGCTCTAAGAAAAATTGTATCTCCAAAAAGTAATGAATAATAATCTTCTCCCCTTTTGTTTCTGGTGGCTACCCCTTTATAAAACCCTAATTATCAGCCCTAGGGTTACAACCATGCGAAATCTCCATCTTGTCCCTCATGAGTTAGCAATTAAAATTGACTTTGAATTTTCCAATCACCAGGTCACATGGCCATGTGCATTTTGCAAGCGGCCGTGCACATTTTGCGCGTAGCCGTGCACATCCCTTTTTCAGCATTATTGCATATTGACCTCCATTGCTTTTCGAGCTCATTTCAAGTGCCCATGGCTCCCATATAACCTTCCTCTACTATTCTTTTAACATCCCTAAATACATAAAAATCAACCAAAAATAAACTAACTAATACATAAAAATAAATAAACACACATGACATGCAGTAAGTACTCAGCTAAATAAAAACTGAATAAAAGAAACATAAACTTAACTAAAATTGCATTTTTCCTAACACAAAGACTACTTAATGAAATGCATTTTTCACACTCATCAAATTCCCCCACACTTGAATATTTGCTTGTCCTCAACAAAACTTAAAAATGCATATCTACCTAAAGAATCATACTCATTAACTAGCTTTTACTTGACTAACTACCATAATCTTCCTTTAACAAAAAGTTTAAAAATTCAAAATTTAAAACAGCAACTAAGGTTAAAAATATATTGTTACCATGTGAAGAGCATACTTTTCTAGTGAATATATGAAAACAAATGATTGACACTTAAGAAAAATAGAAATAAGTAGGAATCGTGCCAACAATAAAGAGGTTAAGAAGTTAATTAATCAATGTCTTCCCAATCTCAACATCCCCCACTTTTCTTATATTACTCAGTGTGGAAACCTCTAAAATGGATCCTTTGGATACTTTTACTCTTAAAGAGCATTGGAGTAGAAGGAGCATTTAAAAGATTTTTTTTTTTCAATTTTAAGCTCCAAACGAGTGCATTTTATGCTCCATCTCGCTTCTTGATTTTTATTTTTTTTATAACCACTCTAAAGCAACCTTAAATTCCTACTCACAAATACTTTTCTCAAATATTAATCATCTAGATTCACTTGTTCAATAGAAAAGTCAGCATTAATGTTCATTAAAATGTAAAAATTCTTAACCACAAGTTGCTCTTCTAATTTAAAAACTTAAAACAATCCATCAAAGAAAGATTAAGACATTTCTTCAAGAAAACTAAGATTAATGAATAAGGCTCTAAAGGTATATATGTTGCAAAAATTCAAGTGTAAGAGTAAGGCATAAACACATAAAAGGGTAAAAAATAAAATAATAATAATAAAGCATGTAGACTCTTAAAGTAAAACAAACACACAAGCATACTGTCATAAAAAGAAAATAAATAAATTAAAGAACAGTATACTCCCTTTATTTTGATGAAACTGGAGGGGGAATAGATGGTGTGACCATGATGCACTTTGCAGCTTCATTTATAGCTTTAAATCTTTTACTTTGAGGAAAGATGCGAAAGATTTCATCAATTTGAAGTTGCAACCTTCTGGATTCACATCGCCTCACGAACTTCTCTATTTGGTTGGACAAATCCATAACCATATTTGCAATCCTATTGTCAGAGATATCTCTTTGATTTTTTACATGATACCATCACTCCATTTTTTGGTGTTCCCTCGCTTCCTTGATTGAGCTTCACTCCCATTATCTCCTTTTTCAGTTGCATTAGGGGGTAAAGGAATTTTACCATGTTGCATTGCTATTTAGTAGATCATGTAGCATCTTTTACCCGTTACATCATGGAACTCATTGAATTCAGTGATGATTTTAGCTCGCACTAGGTAATCTTCATCAAGGGACTCGGCTTCTAAAGGCTCCAATTTATGTTTGGCAAATTTGAATGGAGTAAAATATAATGCTAATCCTGTGACAATATACCTTATTAAGATCAATGCCTTTCTAGCCTAAATAACACGCCAAATAGAACACAAAACAAAGTATGTACTACATACTTTTATGTTAGTCTTTAAGCACCATAACATGAATAGTTCATCAGGAGAAACCCTAGTACTATCTTTTCTTCCAAAGATTGTATATGCCATGAATTTATGCATGATTAAATATGAGTGATCTTTGATCAAATCACTAGTCATTATTTGACCCTCATAAACTTTATCACCTCTAATGATTTTATGCCAAAAACTATTCATATTATAATCCATAAGAGGTTGACAAACACCTCCTTGAGGAAAACCAAAGATTTGAGACATGATTTCATAGTCAAATAAGTATTCTTTCCCAAAGAACCTATATGAAAAGATTCCTAAAGGTGCATCTAAAATCTTAAATGTAGTGTAAAATTCTATTATGAGTTCACAGAATACATCATATTAGGTTGTAACCAATTTAAATGACCCCAATTTATTGCAAAACACATCTATGGTTCCCTTAATACCCATATTCAACAATACCTCATCATCAAAGTATTTTGGCTTGCTGAATGTTCTCTTGACTAAGGAGCAGAATCTCTTCCCTTGCTCTTTAGAATAAATGGCAAAGAAAGCTTCATAATCATCCCTCATGTCCTTAGGCTTGCCCTTCCCATCAATAAGCTTATTTCCTTGAAATTGTGTCTTTGTTCCAGCCATCACAACAATGTTAGTACTAAAATAAAACAATAAAAGAGAATGGAATTAACAAGAATAAAAACAAAAGTCAATAAAGTTTAAATAAGAAAAAGAGTTATGAGAAACAAAACATTCTAATAAAATAAAAATTGCTCACCTATTAATTCAGGAAGTTTAGTCACTAGGAAACTAAATTCAACTAGACTCCTAATGGAACAAGGAAACAACATAAAAATAAATAAAATCACAACTAATAAGCTCACAAAATAAATAAATAAATTTAATTCTTCCCCCACACTTAAAATGTGCAATGTCCTCATTACAACATTTATAACAGGAAAAATTTGAGGAATTTGACTTTGCCTATGCATCAGGTCACAGGGCCATGTGCAAAATGCGCATGGTCGTGCTACTGGCTAGAACAAATTTTTTATTTTAGGACAAACCTCCCATATTTATTGCATAATTGGAAGAAAAAAAGCTAATGAAGTGAAAAATAAGAAAAAGTAACATTCCTAAAATAAAAATCCTTGACAAAAAAAAACAACTTAGACAAAAACATACTTCAATTCAAAACATGAAACATAACACATAACGTTCCATAAAACATCACAATTAAAAAGATCGAAAACACATAAAATAAACATTGTTCAAGCTAGACCTAAACACTTTAAAATAAGGTCTTCATTCCTCCACTTCATCCTCAGAGGAGTACTCTTGTGCTGCCATATCTTCATCATGCGGGAATGGCAGCGGGATAAAATTCTGAGAGCTAAAATAGGCATTAAGATTATGGTTAATCATCTGCAATGTGTGATTCATTTGCCTAGAAGTACAACCCATTCTGACCACTTCAAAATTTAGCTCCTCTACATTGGAATCGATGACTCCAATTTGCAACTCTAAGCTATCCAGCCTTTCTATCACATTATTCAGAGAAACATTTTCCTCTTCCTCTTCATCTTGCTCTATAAGTGTAGGCGAGATAAGAAAAGCTCTCCCAGTATGATCAACTCTAACCATGCCCATGGATTCCATCATGCCAGTGTCAATGAAGTGATGACCTGGGACCTTTTCAAAAGGCATATTCTCAATGTCAACGTTTAAGTACTTGGCTATAGCTATTACTAGTCTTCCCACTTTAATAGCCCTAGTAGCTTTCGTAGCAACATCTCTCAATTTCCCAGCTAAAGCATGATAGACATCAAGTTTTTTATCATTCACCATACAATATAAAATGTTTAGGTCAGTGGTGGTAATCATAGAGTCATCCTCTTTCCTTGGAAACAAAGAATGTGCCATGAGCCTATGAAGGTACTTTAGTGTAGGCAATCGAATCCTTGATTCTTTTGTTGACCAAGCCTCATAGAAAACTCCCCTTTCCTCAGTTAATTCTCTCTAAAACTCATTCCTATCATATGCAACATTAGCATCCTGATTTTTTGGAAAATGAAATACATCATTGAGTTCAAACAAACCTAGAGTATGCTCCTCATTCCCCAAATGAAAAGTAAGCATAAGGGTATGATCATTAAGCTAAAAAGAATAGAGAAATTCACAAGTGGGGATGGCATAAGAAGGATTCCACATCAAAATAAAATCATTCCACCCCATCCTATGAACATACAAATTAATCTCGTCTAACATCCTAATTTCAATCAAGGATGTGGCACTCAAATATCTATTTAGCACAATCTCCCTACTCATCATGGCTTGAAACTTATTCCTATGCTCACCATGCCTAAATTGAATTTGAGAGGGGAAAGGTTTTACCATTTTTTCCTCATTATCACCACCCAGATTATTGGAAGTCCCACCATGTCTTGCTCTTTTGGAAGGATTAGTTTGCTTCCTTACTATGCCCTTCCTCCTTTGATGTTTCTCCATGAGACTTCCTTAAAAAGAACTGAGAGAATATGTAGAGTGGAGAATGGTGTAGGAAATGGTGTAGAGAATGATTTTGTAAAGAGGAGGTGAGTGTTTATATAAAGAGTGGGATGATGGGGAATTCGGTCAAATTTAATAAGAAATTGAAAAGGTGGTCAAGGGTTAGGTTTTCTAGAGCTTGGGAAGTGGAAAAATGGTCAAAATTGGAGTCCCTAGGGTTTTAGGGAATTGTGGAGTGTTGGGAAGTGGAAAAATCCACTTAAAACAAAATTTCATGTCTTTTCTAAAAAGTAGGTCTATCTTGTCACACGGCCATGCATGAAATGCGCACAGCCGTGTGTCAAGTTTTGGCATCGTAAGGCGCACGACCGTGTGACTTGATTATTCAAAAGTGGCGATGCAAGACGCACAGCCATGTGCAAAATGTGCACGGTCGTGTGACCGGTACATGCATACTTCAAAAATTCACTGAATTAAAAATTCAACACACATAGACAAGCAATGCATCATAAACTTAACTTACAAATCACTCGAAACCACATTCCACTAAACATTTAACTCACAAGACCTCTTCTAGAGCTTTAACCTATCTTTCTTCCCTGAAATGCATAATAAATAATCATAAAAAATAGAATAAACTTACAAAAACATAAAAGAAATAACCAACAATAAAAATAAATAAATAAAAATAAATAAATAAATAAAAATAGTCTTGGTTGAGCCCCCAAGAAGCGCTCTTTTAATGGTCCATGAGCTAAACCATCAAATTGGTTATCCAGTTGATTCCTTCAAGTATGAAACTTGATGGAACTCCTCAAATGTGCTTCCATGGTATAGCTTTAGCCTTTGCCCATTCACTTGGAATGTGTCTCCTCTTATATTACTCAATTCCACAACTCCATGTAGAAATGAATGAGTTACTATATATGGTCCTGTCCATCTACTTTTCAACTTTCTAAGAAACAATATGAGCCATGAGTTAAACAAAAAAACTTGATCATCTTCCTTAAACTCCTTAATTCTTACTCTTGCTTCATGCCATCTCTTAGTACATTCTTTATAAATCCTTGAATTTTCATAAGCAGCTTCTCTTATCTCTTCAAGTTCATTCAACTGTAACATTCTTCTCTCAGTCACCTTTCTGAAGTCAAAATTCAAGGCTTTCACTGCCTAGTAGGCCTTGTGTTCAAGCTCAATAGGAATATCACATGCCTTGCCATAAACCACCTTGAAGGGAGACATCCTAAGAGGTGTTTTGTAAGCTATTCTATATGCCCACAAAACATCATCAAGCTTACTTGCCCATTCTTTTCTTGACTTACTTACTGTTCTCTCAAAAATCTTCTTCAACTCCCTATTACTCACCTCAACTTAGCCACTGGATTGCAGGTGATAAGGTGTAGCTACCCTGTGCTTCACACCATAGCGAGCTAATAAAGCTTCCATATTCTTGTTGCAAAAGTGTGTTCCCCCATCACTTATGATGACTCAAGGCATTCCAAATTGAGAGAATAACTTGTTTAAGAACTTGCAAATAACCCTTGCATCATTGACTGTGCACACCTGAGCTTTCACCCACTTGGAAACATAATCCACATAAATAAGAATATACTTGTTACCATTTGACATTGGTAATGGACCCATGAAATCAATGCCCCAAACATAAAAAATTTCCACCTCTAGAATTCCATATTAGAGCATTTCATCCTTTTTCAAAATGTTTCCACTCCTTTGGTATGCGTCACAATGCATCACAAAATCTCTAGCATTTTGAAAGATTGACGGCCAATAGAACCCTATTTCAAGAACCTTAGCAGCTATTCTTTGTGGTCTATAATGTCCACCATTGACCCTCCCATGATAGTGTTGTAAGATTTCTCCTACTTCCTCATTTGTTACACATCTCCTCACTATGCCATCATTGCATAGTTTCCACAAAAATGGCTCATCCCAAATGTAGAATTTAGCATCACGAATCAACTTTTTCTTTTGTTAAGGAGTGAACTCTTTGGGAATTTCACCCACTAACCAAAAATTTGCTATATCAATAAACCAAGATGCACCCATAAATCATATAGTGAAAAGCATTTCATCAGGGAACATCTCCTTGATAGGCTCTTGCTTATCACTTTCATCTTGTTCCAACTCCAACCTTGAAAGATGATCAGCTACTACATTTTCAGTTCCTTTCTTATCTCTGATCTCAATATCAAACTCTTGCAACAAAAGTACCCATCTCATGAGCCTTGGTTTCGAATCCTTTTTGTTCATTAAATACTTCAATGCTACATGATCTGTGTATACAATTGCCTTAGATCCAAGTAGGTATAATATGAATTGTCAAAAGCAAAAATAACAGCCAACATCTCCTTTTCTACAGTAGCATAATTCAACCGAGTATCTATCAATGTTCAGCTCGCATAATATATCACATGCAACCTATTCTCCTTTCTTTGGCCAAGAACAACTCCTATTGCATGATCACTGGAGTCACACATCAGCTCAAATGGTAGGCTCCAATCTGGTGCCATCACTATAGGAGCAGAAACAAGTGCTTGTTTCAACCTATCAAAAGCCAATTTGCAATCATCAGTAAAATCAAAAGGTGAATCTTTTTCAAGTAACTTAGAAAGGGGTTTTGAGATTTTTGAGAAACCCTTGATAAATCACCCATAGAAGCCTACATGACTAAGAAAACTTCTAACTCCTTTAAAATTTATAGGGTACTACAGCTTCTCAATTGCCTCCACCTTTGCTTTATCAACGTGAATGCCTTGAGCTGAAATCTTGTGTCCAAGTACAATACCTTCATCTACCATGAAATGGCACTTTTCCCAATTCAGCACCAAATTTGTTTCCTCACAACGTGCTAGAACTTGCTCCAAATTGCTCAAACATCATTCAAATGAGTTTCCATAGACAAAAAAATCATCCATGAAAACATCCATGATCTCTTCCACTAAATCTACAAATATAGCCATCATACATCTCTGAAAAGTTACAAGAGCATTACATAACCCAAATGGCATCCTCCTGTATGCAAATGTACCATAAGCACATGTAAAGGTGGTCTTCTCTTGATCTTCTGGAGCTATTGCAAATTGATTATAGCCTGAGTAACCATCCAAGAAGTAATAAAAAGCATGTCCTGCTATTCGCTCCAACATTTGATCAATAAAGGGTAATGGGAAATGGTCTTTCCTTGTGGATGAATTTAGTTTCCTATAATCAATGCACACTCTCCATCCATTCACAACTCTTGTAGGAATGAATGCTCCTTCCGTATTTTGTACAATTATTATTCCCCCCTTCTTTGGAACACACTGAATTAGGCTAACCCAAGCATTGTCAGAGATTGGATAAATAATTCCTGTATTAAGTAGTTTGACCACTTCTTTCTTTACCACCTCTTGCATGTTCGGGTTGAGCCTCCTCTGTCTTTCAATGGTTGGCTTGTATCCATCCTCCATCAAAATCTTATGCATGCAATGAGAGGGACTTATTCCTCTTATATTCAAAATCTACCAACTGATTGCCTTTATTTTTCTCTTCGGCATGTTCACCAACAAATCCTTTTGCTATTTGCTAAGTTTAGAAGATATAATCGTAGGTAAAGTTTGGTCATCACCAAGAAAAGTGTACCTTAAATATTGAGGTAACGACTTTAAGTCTAGTTTTGGTGGTTTTATGATTGAGGGTGGTGTAGGTTCAGTGTTTGGTAGTTGTATGTGTGGTTGGTACGGGTATTTTTAGAGTCACTTCTTCTTGAGAAGATTGTACCTGTAAGCACTTCTCAATATTCTCAACTTCTAATGATCGTGCCAACCTCCGTCGTTGGACTTCAATCACACATTAATCAATGACTTCAACTTGCATGTAAAAATCTTCATCATAGGGATATTTAATAGTTTCATAGATATTAAACTTATAGCTCTCATCCCCCACTCTTAATATGAGAGTTCCATCATAACGTCAATTATTTCTCTAGTAGTGTAAATGAATGGCATACCAAGGATTAGTGGAACCTCCTCGTCTTCTTGAAAGTCAAGGACTATAAAATCCATTGGAAAAATAAATTTTCCAGCCCTTACTAACACATCCTCCACTATCCCTTCTAGTTCCTTCACTGTCCTATCTACAAGTTACAATCGAATGCTTGTAGGTTTTGCTTCTCCTCATCTTAATTTCCTGTAAATAAACAAAGACATAAGATTAATTGAAGCTCTACAATCACATAAAGCTCTTTGAAAGTTTAAATTTCCCACAAAAGAAGGAATAGTGAGACTCCCTGGATGCTTCCTTTTTAAAGGAAGTTTCTTCGAGATGATAGCACTACACTCTTTTGTGAGTGTGATGGTCTCACATTCTTATAGCTTCTTTTTGTTGGAAATCAACTCCTTGAGAAATATAGCATACTTAGGCATTTGAGAAAGACATTCCACCATAGGCATGTTGATATGGAGTGCTTTAAACCTCTCTAAAAATTTAGCAAATTGTTGATCATGCTCCTATTTCTTCAATCTTTGAGGGTATGGAGTTGGAGGTTTATAAGGTTTCACTAGTGGTGGTGTAGGTTTCTCTACTACTCATTCCTTATCATTGTTATCATCGTGCAACTTCTCCTCTATTTGCACTTCAACCCATTCATCCTCTTACTCTTTCTCCTCTTCCTTCTTCTTTTCCTACTCATATTCTATTGGTGCTTTTGGGATTTGGATCTCTGTTCCACTTCTCAAGGTGATAGCCTTTAACTGTTCTTTTGGATTCTTCTTAGTGTTGCTTGGCCAAGAACCTTGATTCCTCATTGATAAAGAATTTTCCAACTGCCCCATTTGCACCTCTAAATTATGAATAGAGGAAGAGTGGTTCTTGAACATCAGCTGAGTGTCCTGATACATTTGCTCAAATCCACCTTCCAACCTCTTTGTAGCTTCATCTTGTTAATTCATTTTTGTGGACATCACATCCATGAACTTCTCCAACTTGCTCTCTAGAGAACTCCCATAAGATGAATTTTTTTCTTGATGGTAATTTGGTTGCTGGTGTTGCACATTATGCCCTATAAAACCAGGTGGTGCTTGTGGTCTCTACTAGTTGTTCCCTTGATTGCTCCAAGAGAAATTAGGATGATTTCTCCAACTTGAATTATATGTGTTGCCATGCACTTGGTTCTACTATCCTTTAAAGTTATTTACAAAGTTTACATTCTCCATGGACAGGCTTTTCATCATCTGACACTCTATAGTTGGATGACTACCCTGACATAATTCACAAGAGGAAGACAAGTTAGATATGGCATTGATATTCATTTTATCCATTCTTTTAGATAAAGCATCCATCTTTGCATTTAACATCATCCAACTATCAACTTCAATTGCTCCCCCTCTCTTTGGAATAGCTCTCTCACTGGACCAGAGGCTTTGGGTATTAGTCATTTCTTCAAAAAGCTCCAAGGCATCTTCTGGTGTCTTAGACATGATAGTTCCTCTTGCTGATGCATCTATGTTTGCTCTCATTGTGGGATTGACACCCTTGTAAAAAGATTGTGCCAAATCCCATAAAGGAATAAACTGTGGTGGACATTGTCGCTGAAGATCCTTGAATTTATCCCAGCACTCATAAAAACTTTCATCATCTCTTTGATAGAAAGAGTTGATTTCATTTCTGATTTTGAGTACTTTAGCTAGTGGAAAGTACTTATTGAAAAAGGTTGTATAAAACTCTTGTCATGTGTTTATGGAGTTAGGTTCCAAGCTAGTGAACCATCCTTTTGCTCTATCCATCAATGAAAATGGAAAAAGGATGAGCCTGATTGCTTCTAGTTGTACTCCATTCATCTTGAAGGTCAAACAATGCTCCAAAAATCTTGTCATGTGACTAATTGGATCCTCATGTGGTAAGCCACTAAACTGTGAGTTTTGAATCATTTGGATCATGGTGGGTTTGATTTCAAAGTTGTTTGCAGCAGTCGCTAGCCTCACAATCGAAGTTTGGTCTCCTTGGACATTAGGACTCATAAAGTCCCTCATAGCTCTATGGGAAACCTGCCCATTTTGGCCATCTTGCCCATTGTGTGCTTCCTTACCCCAAGAGGTAGGTTTCTTTCATCTTCCCCTCCGTTCATCCTATCTCTATTCTGTCTTTTCTTTCTATGAATAGTTTTTTCAATCTCTAAATCAAGTGGTATTAACTGGACTCCTTGTCTTCCTGGGCCACGCATTGTGTGCATGCACCAATAAGAGTTACATCATGTGATATAAGAATGCTCTTTGGATTATCATTCTTGCCCATGTTAAATGAATCAAATTGAATTGAATTAATGTCAAACATACATGAATGATCAAAATTATAATGCACAGAACTATTAGGATGAACATCACATAAGTAAGCAAAACTAACATTCATATCATTAACGATGGAAAAGACACAGTTTTCGTCCTTATAGAGACCAGACGTTATTACATTAATTTTTCCATAAAGAACATTAGTAAAGCTATCACTAATAAGAGTAGCGAAATCCTAAGGTGGCTACTCTTTAAGTGGCAGACATAAAGGCTCTTTGATAGCAGCATCCCCCATTCTTCTAGCTACTTGCTTCATCACTTCTTCTTTATTGGTCTCAACTAAGTTTTCTACAATCTAGTCCTCGAAAATCTTGAACCCAAGAACATTTTTTCCAACCACATTAATGGACTCCTTAGCACCTAGATAGTATTTACCCTCTCTTAGATTGATGAAATTCTCACTTAATGGCTCAACTCTCCCTAAGGTCTTATTTCTCTTGGCCTTCTCTTTCTTCCTTGCCTTTCTACTAGTAGATCCTATCTCAGCAAACCATAATCCTTTAGTGTCATTTTGACTCTTGAATTCTAGTAGCTTAGGAATTTTTTACTCATTTTTTCCTAGCCCTCATCCAGGTTGGTAATTCATGCTCTCCATCATTTTTGCAATCCTTGGGTCCATCTCAATCCTGTCAAATATCCTAGCAATTTGAAAACTGAGAGGAACATATGCTTGTTTCTATGTTTCTAGTATGGCGACCACAGCTACGTTGGTTCCTGCTTCTATTGTCACTACATCTCCTTCATGAGGGAATTTTATCTTCTGGTGCACAGTTGAGGGTACCCCTCCCAGAGCATGGAACCATGGCCTTCCCAACCATAAGGCATAAATAGTTAGTATATCCAAAGCTTGGAATGTCCCTTGCACATTCCTAGTGATGTCATCATAGGCTCTAATTATGAGGTTTGAATCTATCAAGTCTTCAGCTTTCAAACCTAAGTTAGGCAAGATCTTCAATAGGCATACATTAATGGTAGAACCATCATCAACCATTGCAAAATTGGTTCTTTTCCCTTTTACTTCAACTAGGATAAACAATGCATTGTTATGATTTCTTCCTTCCAAAGGTAGGTTATCATCTGAAAAGGTTATCAGCTTATGTTTTTTTTCTATAACCTTTGCTACCATAGCCTCAGGTGTGGCGGTTTTTTTAATGTTTATGTTTGATAAAGCTTTCAAAAAAGCTATTCTTATTAGAAATCAATTATGGTATTTAGACATAAATACATATGTAGTAAGCACAAGTCTAAATAGAGTAAATTTCAAAAATTTACTCATTATAACCCTTCAAAAAATGAAGAATTTCATATGCCCAGGATTCAAATTGCATTGAAATACACAACTAAATAAATTAAGCAATATACAAACAAATAATTAATTAATTATAAGTTTGTAAACTTACTTGTTATAGAACTTAGCCTTCCTTTTGTTCAATTCCTTGAATCAAATGCTTAGCCCTCCAAATGTAAAGCCTTTAGTTTGAAACACCAAAGCCTTATATATCACTTACTTGTGTTAATTAAACTTACTAACTTGTACTAATTTAATTAAACGCACAAGTATAGAGTATATGTTTAGTATATGTTGTGTTTATTTTTTGTTTATGATCTTATCATAACAAAAATCACTTAGTGATTTTTCTTAACTTTTTAAGCAAAAACTCACTTAAGCATTATTTTGCCTCTTCCTTCTCTTACCAAGTCACTTGACTTGCCTTAGATATATGAAATGATATATGTGTAGTAATTTCCCACTAAGGAAAAGTATGCATTAATTTATTAAGTGATTATTAAGTATGCCACCTTAGGTATACACCTAACCATCCAAATGATTAGAAATGACACCTTAGGCATAATTTATAAATATCCACTTAATTGATATGCCACCTTGCTTAATTCAATAATTGAGTTTACCACCTACACATATTAATGTATAAATTTGTATGTAAAGTATACATCAAATGTATTATTTTACATATTAAATTATACATATACATAGATATGGACTTTAATTAATCTTTGGTCCAAAATAAATTTTGGCCTATGTCCAAACCAATTTGGACCATTAATATAAGTCCATAAATAAATAAATAAATAAATAAATATATATATATATATATATATATATATATTTATTTATTTATTTATTAATTTAATATATATTAATTAATATCTAATATTAATTAAATATTAATTAATAAATAATACTCTTATTTAAATTAGATTTCATGATATACTAGAATCATTGTTCAAAACATAAATCTAATTCTATTAATCTTGATTAAACTCTTTTAATCAATAATTAGATTAATACTATAGTGAATAAATAAAACTCTATTAGGTGTGACTTACTAGGTTCATGTCTAAATGGCAATGAGAAAATATAATATTAACATTTAATATTATTTGAAACTCTTTTCAATTCTAAATGTGAAAATCTCAATTATTCACATTTAGTTCTCATAAGTTGTGAGTGACCCTTAGTATCGATATCACAACTACCCAATTAGAAATGAATGCATATTATGATTCACACGAACCTGATCATGATTACTGTGCATTAAATTCCTTTCATTAAAGATCCCAATATAGCCTAAAGTCAAGGTATTATCAAACTCTAATAGCTTTATTATATGATCTCATCTTAAGTTTTAATTCTTGATAAAATACAACAAATACTATAACTCTTTATAATACTAAAACTCTTTTTCAGACTGCATTGTCTTTATCCTAGCCAAGAACTTATTCGTCAAGAATAAACTTAGATAGCATAGGATCTATCATAGTTCACACCAAGTAATGAAGTCCATCTTGGTTAAACATTCATCCCTACATTTAACTAATTAGAGCCACCACATGCCATATACCCATGTGATGATTAACATAAGTATGTAAGCGGTAACAAACTCTAACCACCTAAATGTGGATGACTATGTCACCTGAAGTCTAAGGACTATATGCACCATTATAATCTAGATTATGATTGTTGATTATATATGAATATCCTTGCAATCACAATACTAATGTCACTATTCGATTAACCCATCAAATGAGTATCCACATGTCTATTCTGATCACTCATATCAAGTAGCATGAGATTCACTACCTCCCACTATTAGTTTCTCACACTAATAAAAAAAATAGATAGAGGTGATAGTCTAATTAATATTATCCAAATATTAATTAATCGACTATGAACAATTTATAGTAAATGTACTGAATAAATTTGTAACTCATATTATCAAACTCTTTAATAATAAATTTATTCAACATAATACTAAAGGAACAATACTCAAAAAAACAACATATTTATTTAAAAGAATATTTTATTACCATAGGGATTACATACAATGTCTAAATAATTATAAGAATGCCACTAAGGCATACCTTATACTAATAATTATGTGGCTACCTGAGTGCATCAATAGTTCCCAGATACTGACATTTTCCTTAGCCTTCTTTAGTTGTTCCAGAATCATGTCTTCCTTTTCCCCTTTTTCTATTTCTACATCATTTGTCTCTTCTCTTTCTACAACTCTCTCAATCTTCTTTTATATTGCCTTATAATTCCTCCCACTTCTAGTGACATGATTCACTTTAGGTTCATCGCTCCACACATCCAAACCAGTGGGACTCTCTTCATCAAAGTCATACGAGATGTTTATAACTCTGATGATTTTGTCCCTCTTTCCATCCCTCCATACTTCTACTATGCATGTTTCCTTTCCTTCCATGCTAATCTTTCCCAGATGTGCTCTCAGTAATTCCTTAATCCCCTGTTCGGGAGTGAGAGACTCCTTATTTTCTTCTTTCAATGGCCTATTACCAAATTTATCACCCCATCCTAAGGGTACAATCCCCTCAAAAGGTATATCACTAGAAGTAGGCTTTGAATAGAACACCTTATAATCAAAATTGCATGAGGTCTGCCCTAATAAATCCTTAACTTTTAGTTGTTCTGGGGTTTTGGATTTTTTCTCATCATTAAACTCATCACCCCATCCTGAGGGCACAATTGATTCAACAATGATATTTGCATAGGGTGGTTTGGAATAGAACACCTTATAGTCAAATTTCCTACAGGGCTGCCCCAATAAATCCTCAACTCCTCTAAAGGCACTAGGATATTCTCCATTAGTTTTAGAGTTTAGGTTTTTAAAGGAGTTTAGCACTTCTTCTTCGCTCACTCCTAAGTTAATCATTATGGTGGCTGGTGGTGGGAAATTTTGGTAGTCAGGGAAATGATTGTTTCTATATTTAGGTTGGAGTTGGATTCTTTAGGGTCTGTGATTTTTTCAAAGTCTATTAGGTTTTGGATCTCGTGTTTGAGGCAAATACAGGTGTCTATGGAGTGGCCAGCTACTTGGTGAGCCTAGGACATTTGGGTTAAGTGGTTTGGAAAAAGTTAAAGGTTAGAGTAAGCCTCTTTAGATAAATTATTCTAGGTCTTTGGAGAGTGGTTTGTTAAAGTCAGAGACTCTCTAGGGTTATTGAACTACGCACACCTCCACAGCTCGGCTAGTACTTCCTTATTGTGTGCCCCTGATTGGGTAGTTTCAGGTTCTAGTGCCTTTAAAGCTTCTTTTCTTGTCATTCTTAATCTCTTATGCTTGTAGACCATCATCATATAGGTCTATAAAAGTTTTTAGGTTCATCACCTGCAACCTCTCTACTAGATTAAGTGACACATTCCAAACTATCATCCTAACCTGATCCTTCTCGACCAGCTTATTCTTCATCAACCCTACTTTATTCATAAATCTGGTAAGGAAATTGGAGAAAGATTCATTAGGTTTCTGCTTTTTCAGTTCTAGATCTTTGATGGACACTTCCAAATGGGTGTTATAATCATATTGTCTTAAAAAGGCAATACATAGTTCTTTTCAGTCAGTTCTCACAGATTTTTCCAACCCATAATAGTAGTTTACAATCATTCCCTCTAAAGACAATACAAATAACCTAGTGATAACTTCTAATGGGGCCTTAATAGTGCTCATAGTTGTTGTGTATTGACTAAGATGAATCCTAGGATCTCTATTTCCATCAAACTTCTATAGCTGAGGCATTTGGAACTTCTCAGGTAGCTTACTACATTCCGTTAGCAGCATATCATCAAAGTCAAATGAATATCCCATGCCTTGTCCTCCAAGCAACTCTTCCATCTTAGACATTTTTTGGGTCAGTGCTCGCATCTGCTTAGACTCATAGTCATGTACCAGTTCAAAGGATTCTTTTTTCACCTTCTCTACCATGTAATTCTCGACATCCTCTAGCTTTACATTGATAGCCGAGGGGTTTCTAGTAGTAGGTTACCCCCTAACATTGTTAGCAGCAGGTGGAGCATCTGCAGCAGGTGGGTTAGCAGCAGCAGTAGGTGGTTGTTCAATTGTAGGTGGTGGTATGACAACAGTAGGTTGCATCGATCTAAATAGTGCTTGTCTCAGCTCATCTTGCATTATAGCCCTCATGTCATCCATCAGAGCTCCCTTTATGTCTTCTAAGGTCCAGTTCCCTTGATGTTGTTCCATTTGTTCGAATTCAGGTGAAGTTGGTTTAGCTTTTAAGTAAAGTGGGTTGATAGGGCTTCTTTCCAGTCTATCAAGTCTGTTCAAGATTTCCTTTGCTAAGGCTTTAGGACTCTAACTCGTTCTTCTTAGTCTGCCACCTCATCATCCCCAAATATGAGAAGACCCTAATGTATCTATGATGGTTGTAAAATAGGGTGTTAGTATAATGAATGAGATGCATGTATACATGTATGCGTGATGCATGTACTATGCAATAAGTAGTAAGTATCAATCAAGTGTACAACATACATTCTTCCAACCTTATTCCTCCCAAACACATGTTCAATGGCAAGTCTCTTATCCTAGGATTTTTTATCTTGGTCTTACTATCAATGGGGGATATCAGGGATCGACGCACATGCCACATCTCTTTTAAAGTAGTAAAGCATAGAAATAACATTTCTAAGTATAAAGGTCTAGCCTAATCTTCATTACCCCAAGGGGCTTCAAAAGTATAGGCTTGGGCTTTTATAGATAGAAATACCTCATGCTAATAAGCATAGAAACAACATTACTAAGTATAAAGGTCAAGCCCAATCTTTATTGTCCTAAGTGGGCTTCAAAAGAATGGGAGTAGGTTTTTATAAATAGAAATACCACATTTCAAAATCATATAATAAATTTTTGGTAGATCCTAGGGGAAGTAACTAAGCCATTATATGTGGTTAGGGTCCAGTAAAAAGTCAAGGTTCCCTCTCCTTTAGGACTAGAGTTACAGGCTAAGGTCAGAGGGGCTCAGCATCCTTTGCAAACTTAAGAGAAGACTACCCCCCCCCTTTAGGATTTTTGGTTATAGATTCTAGTAAGATGAGCCTAGTAATCTCTCTTGAACTGAGTTAAGGCTAAGAGTGATGGTTAGCCAATTTACAACTCCATGAAGCTAGTGGAATCAAGGAATTATAAACCAACGCCATTGGTTTAATAGGGACATGCAAAATGAATGCAAGAATAACATGATAATTAAGAAAATAATTCTAAACAATAGAAGTAGAATTAGTATCTCTTATCCCCAGTGGAGTCACCACTATAGACGGTGGGGTTTAGTGCACACTCAAGATTTTAGCAACTGTGACACTATTTGGGATCATGGCCCTAGAGAAGACACTAAACATTATCACAAAGACATGGCATGGAGATGAGGAGTCACCACCTAGGGTAATAACTAGGACAAATCAAAAGGTGGTACTCGATTCTCTAAAAGAAAGCTATCACCACAACCAGGAGATTTTGGGAATGGAATACTAACTTCTTTCAATCTTTTGTTCATTTAGATTTATTTTATAAATTACTATTTTATTCTCTAATTACATGCAATTTTGTTTAAACCCTAATTAAACATCCATCTAACCCAAAACAGGCAACATGTCATAAAATTACATGTAAAAATACATACAAAAGGCAGCATCCCTAACTCTAAACTAGGTTAATTTTTAAAAGTTAGCTACTTCTACACATTTTTATTTACAAGTGAATTGGACTAAAGAAAGACCTACATTTTTAATTAATTTTAGCGGGGATCCAAAACTTCTCTGGCATCATTACATATAAGCTATCACAACCCATGTCAATTATAGTTTAATACTAATAAAGTTTGTTACATGCTTGCATTAAACATGAATAAAAACTTACTATATTAAAAGAAGTGACTCTCAATGACACATGTGATGGCCTAGCCCTCGAGCCCGAGGGATGAGATGCATCTACCTAAGAAGGTGGAGGAGAAGGAAAGGACCCAATAGCTACAACATCAATTAGTTGAGGGATCAATACATCAACATAAGGCAAACCTTTACTCTCCAAGAGGCCCTCAAAGGGGAATCCCATTATAACAGTAGCAAGATCATCGTTGTAGAGCTCATGACCCTAGAACATGTCCCTAGGGGGAGGAACAGGAACACTCCTCATGTATGGGCCATCCCACCAATGCTGGACTCGCTCGGCCAAATACTACACCCTGTCAACGAGGCTAGAAAGTAACACTCATCTCTCTGTCAACTGCTATGCAACCACCATCTCCATCGTCTAGTGAGATCTAACCACCCACCAGTGAAGAAAGATCTGCTCAGAGAGGCAATAATAAATAAATAATCTTGAAGAAAGGAACAACAAGCATAATAAGAATCAGACATACCTGATCAAGGGACAACCTCTTCATATGGTCCCAGGCTACCATGCAATCCTCGATCAAATCTGTAGTCTTCCTAATCCAATAAGAATAATAAGAGAAGCCATCCTCCTGAAAATGATTGATAGATGGAAGGGGGAGAATCTCGAACTCATATGCCCATATCTATCAAAAGCTGAGGGTCATAAATAACAAACCAAGAGCAAAATAACATACAACATAACTCATACTCACGTCCAGCAAGAATAAACATCTGCAGATCCTCCAACTGCCTTGGCATACTGCGTTAAGCCCCGAGTACATATGAGCAAAGGTAGCAGTGCCCCAATAATACCTCGATAAGCCATCCAAGTCCCTCATAACATGTAGCAATCTCGTATCACCTGTACCCAAAGGGTTCAAAAAGATAATAGCACTTAGTAAATAAAATAAAAAGTAATAGTGATACGAACCCTACCTATAATAGAGATAGAACGCGCATCCAACTTTGAATATTAGCCCAAGGATCATCAAGGATAGTTGTGTTGATGGAGCTAAACCCCTTGCTTATTAATTTGAAGCAAGATACTTAGCTATTATAAGATGAACAATCACAAAATTCTAAGTTTAATCTAACCTAGCAATTATAATGAAAGGTAGAAGTGAAACAATTCAAGTAATCTTGCAAAGTTTCAAAAGAACAAAGTTTAAGGAAAAACCTTACTTTTTAATATTTCAATCTTCTTAAATTCGTATGTCATAGGGTTAGCCCTTATATAGGCATGTAAACAACCTAATCCTTGAAGGAAAAGGTTCTATTCCTTATTCCCAAAGATACCTATATAGGAAAATCCTTAATTAAGGAGATTTCCTTCAAAATAGGACAACTCATGACAACTCATATTTGAAAAGTCAAAATTGACAACTCATTACAAGTCATGACAACTAAGCAAAACGACAACTTATGACAACTAAGAATAGAAGCATGCCATGTCACATGTTGACCATTGACCCTTGACTTTGACTTGGTGACTATTTGACTTTGACTTTGACTTATTGACTTTGATTTGGAATATTCTTGAATCTTCTCACATCTTCTAGAATCTTCTTGAATCTTCCTTATTGACTCCAAAATAGGAATAACTTCAAAATTCATTCATATCAAGCTAATTAATTTTAAAATAGGAAATTAAACTAATTAGCTTGAATTCTTAACATTTAGGCACTTTTGATCCCTTTTAGGGTTCATATTAAATAAGCTAACTACTCCCCTGAGACAAGACCATCATCATACAAAGTCCGCACATAAGAAATAAACTCCATGTATAGAGCAAAATACAGACAACTAGACTTCATAGGAGTGACTACCTCAAGCAAATCCCTCATAAGATGCCTCCTTGCCATAGCAGTGGAACACTCCTCATCAATAAAAGGAATGGGCTCTCTAGAGAAGCTCAAGCTCGTGATAGCAGCAAAATCTAATAAGGTAATAGCCATCTCCCCGATAGGCAGATGGAAATTATGCATTGTGTCCATCCACCACTCTATCAATGCATACATAGTAATATGACTCGACACATATGAGTTATAAGACAGTGCAGTAATCACTCCATCGAAACCCTTCCTGACAACCATCGACTTCACGTACATCGGGAGTCCCTGATAGTACATATTGACCCTGTTGAAACTACTAGACAGTATAGTGACATACCTATGGGTCTACAAACAATAGGTATGCTATTAAACATTTGCATAGCTACTAAATACTAACACATCTCTCTCTCTCTCTGTCACTTAACAAGATTAAAATAATAAAGGTCGAAAAGAAAAGCATTGCAATAAGTAGACAATCACAAAAAGAAAATAAAGTAAGAGCTACCAACCATCAACATTTATAATAAAGCTAGACAGACAGTTACAACAAGTGCTATAGATCTACAGCTACAACAACTTCATACAACAATAAAAAATAGCAAAAAAGATTGATGAACAAGCTTTAGAAAATAAAGGCGAAGAGGGACCTACCTCACGATGATGACACACCCAAGCATGAGTCTCCAAGCTATGAACAATGGAGATCAGATCTCCCAGAGAAAGCCTGGAAGGCTGAGAACTCTAAGCACCAGATGTGCTAGTCCCTGTTGTAGGCGTCCCAACTCCAGTAACCTCTGCAAAGTCACCCTCGAGATCAATATCAACATCAATAAAAATGTCCTCTAGACCCTCAGGAATGTTAGGGAATTCCATTTTATAAAGAAGAAAATGGAAGTCACATAAGCAAAAACATAGCATAAAGCAACCGAAACATGAAAAGGGTCAAGAAAAGTCAGAAAACACTAAAAAAAGTCAGGATGAAGCCTCCCAAGACCTCTTAAATAGCCACTTAAATAAGCACAAAGGGGGGGGAGGGGGGAAGTGCGTGACCACATACTAGGCGTGTGACCATGCTCACAAGTGCATGATCACATGCTTCCTACATACAGTCACATGTACTTTCCCCTTCCACGTGCTTTTCTATGGTTTTACGCGCACTTTAAGACTTTACACACTCGCTTCTACAATCCTAAACTTCCATATGAGCATAAGATATACACTAAACTCATATAAAAGTACACTAATATGGACTCCATCTGTCCAAAGACACTGTGCATGCACCGCTTTCTTCAGGAAACTCAACATCCTATAAAAGAAGAAGAGTAAGGAAAATTCACTGGAAGGATATCTTACTCCAAATCATCAAAATAACATCCTTAACATGGCAACTCACTGCATCATTACTACATCATCACTGTATCATTACTGCATCATCACCACATCATCATTGCATTATTACTACATCATCACTACATCATCACTATATCATTACTGCATCATCACTACCATATTGCTTAAAAGCACCCATATTGCTTAAAAGCAGTCTCACATCGCATTGAAGCACTCTCATTGCGTAGAAGCACTCACACTCATTGCTTAGGAGCATTCACATTACTTAGAAACACTTTCAAGCATATTTTCATCACTTAAAAGCACTTTCATGGCTTAAAAGCACTCATTTCGCTTAGAAGCACTCACATCACTTAGAAGCATTCATTAGTTGCTTAAAAACACTGAGAAGCACTCTCACATCTCATTCATTACTTAGAATCATTCGCATTGCTTAGGAGCACTCTCGCATTACTTAGAAGCTCTCTCACATTTCATTCATTGCTCAGAAACATTCGTAGCACTGTCATTGCTTAGAATCACTTACACTCATTGCTTAAAAGCACCTTTACTATTTAGGAGCATTCTCATTTGCTTAATAGCATGATCATTTGTGTGACACCTAATAAGGTTATAGTTGCATGTTCATTTCGCATGACGCCTAAGAAGGTGATAGTTGCATGTTCATTTTGCGTGACACCTAAGAAGGTTATTATCGCATGTTCATTTTGTATGACACCTAAGAAGGTTATAGTCACATATTTATTTTGTGTGACACCTAAGAAGGTTATAGTCACGTGTTCATTTACATGATACCTAAAAGGTTATATTTATAGGTTCATTTATATGACACCTAAAAAGGTTATAGTCACATGTTCATTTGTGTGACACCTAAGATGGTTATAATCACATTCACATTTTTCTTAGTAGCATCCTCATTTGCGTGACACCTAAAAAGGTTATAGTCACATCCGCATTCTTCATTTACTATGCCTATACCACCCCATTTTGCATACTTTTTTCCTATAAATAGACCCCTTTACACCCCATTTTGGGGGGAGGGGAAGCAAGTGAAGACACACACACTTAAGAGTCTGTTTGATCGAAGGTGCAGAAAACCCTTTCCCATACAGTTTTTACTCTCCCACAACCTTTCCTTTAGGTTGTTAGATCCCCTTCTCTACTAAACCCAGCATCATATTTGTCAAAGCACGCTTCAAGGTATACAGTCTAGCATCATTCTGCTGTCATTTTGAGCCTCTCGATGAGGAAAGCTTGATAATCTCTTGAAGCTAGAGCTTTAAAGTTCATACAAGTTGAGTTGAGTATGAGGACCACATAATCATTTTAGTATATTTACTTTATTGCACTTCGTTTTATTTTACTATCACCAACATTTAGGAATACTATTATGCTTGTGTTATGAGACTGGCAATCTTGCATGTTATGTGAATAATATATATGCTATTATGCTCATTTTACATTATCACTCTGCATCCTCTATTTTTGAAATCATGAAATCACATCGTAAATGTCAATCATGTGAAAAAGTTCATGTCCTAGAATAGAGTCATCATGCTCTTGGTCTGATGATGACCTCATTCATCCCTTATATTATCATCATTCATTATCATAGCATAAATAATCACTACAAGCATGATCCTATTATCATTCATTAAATAAGTTGTGTAAATGATCATGTTATCCTTGCAGATCAATCATATTAGATTTACTTTTTCACAATCTTTTTCTTTTCTTATGTATTTTATTATGAAAGTGATGTAATAAAATTCTCAACTTTATTTTCTTATACTATATGATGTGTTGTGTGAATGCCATATAAACTATTATCACCGAAACTAGAGTGTTGCGGTAGCTATACATCAAATATTGTATAATGAGAAATAGTCAAACAGTAGATGTGATCTCGTGAACCCAAAAATCTCTACTAGGGACAATACTTGTTGAGTGACCTAATGTTGTTCCTTTCTTTTCCTGATTTTCTAAAATCGAGTGGCAACTCCATAAAATCAAAAGCATCTCATCCCCCCGAGACCAATCACTTGTCCCTATTCAATAAAGTTGCCATGTCCCTCGAAAATGAAAAAACCAATACAAACCAAACAAAAAAACAAAAAATAAAGGAAGGTGGCTCATAACCATCATTATACAAAGCCCGCACAGAAGAAACAAACTCCATGTATCAAGTAAGATATGGGTAACCAGACTTCATAGGTGTGACTACCCCAAGCAAATCCATCATGAGGCGCCTCCTCGCCACAATAGTAGGACACTTCTCCTCACTGAAAGGAATAGGCTCTCTAAAAAAGCTCAAGCCTATGATAGAGCTAAAATCCAAAGGGGTAATAGTCATCTCTTTGATAGGCAGATGGAAAGTATGCATCATGTCCATCCACCGCTTTATCAATGCATATATGGAAATTTGACTCGATGCATATGAGTCATAAGACAATGCAGCAATTACCCCATCAAAGCCTTTCCCAGCAACGATTTACTTCACACATAATAGGAGACCCTAATAATGCATGCTAATCCTATTAAAACTACCAGGCAACACAATGACATACCTACGGGGCTACAAACAATAGGCACACTATCAAACATTTGCACAGCTACTAAATACCAACATATATCTCTCTCTGTGTCACTTAACAGGATCAAAACAATAAAGGTTGGAAAGAAAAGCATTGTGATAGGTAGACAATCACAAAAAAAAATCAAGCAAGAGCTATCAGTCATCAGCATTCATAATAATGTTAGACAAGACAATTACAACAAGAGCTAAGAACTACAACTATAATGAACTCATATAGCAAAATAAATAGTAAAATAATTAATAAATAAGCTTCAAAAAATAAAGGCAAAGAGGGACCCACCTTACGATGATAATACACCTAAGCATCAATCTCCAAGCTATGAATAATAAGGATTGGATCTCCCTGAGAGAGCCTAGATGGCTGAGAACTCTAAGCACCAAATGTGTTAGTCCCTACTACGAATGACCCAACTCCAATAGCTTCTGTAAAGTCACCCCCAAGATCAATATCAACAATAATAAAAATGTCCTCCAAACTCTCAAGAATTTTGGGGAATTCCATTTTATGTAGAAGAAAATGGAAGAACAGAAGCAAAAACATAGCAGATAGCACCCGAAGCACAAAAGGGGTCAAGAAAAGTTAGAAAACACTCAAAGAAGTCCATATGAAGCTCCCAAGACCTCTAAAACATCTTTTTAAATAAGCCTAGTAGGGGGAAGCACGTGACCATGTGCCAGGCACGTGACCATGTGCATAAGCACATGATCATGCATGCCCATGCACAGTCACACACTCTTCTATAGTTTTACACACACTTGGAGACTTTGTACACTCACTTCTACGGTCCTAAACTTCCATTTATGCATAAGACATGCACTAGACTTACATAGAATTACACTAATGAAGACTCCATTTGTCTAAAGACACTACGTGTGCACTACTTTCTTCAAAAAACTCAACATCTTACAAAAAAAAAAAGAGTAAGGAAAATTCACTGTAAGAATATCTTACTCCAAATCATCAAAATAACATCCTTAACATGACAAATCACTGCATCATCATTGCATCACTACTGCATCATTATTGTATCATTACTACTACCTTTTTCATTGCTTAGAAGTATCTTAATGTTGCTTAGAAGCACCCATATTGCTTAGGAGCACTCTTACACTACTTAAAGCACTCTCACATTGCTTAGAAGCATTCACATTGCATAGAAGCACTCTCACATTGCTTAGCAGCATTCTCATCACTTAGAAGCATCCTCATATTGCTTAGAAGCACCCACATTGCTTATCAGCACTCTCACACTGCTTAAAAGCACTCTCACATTGTATAGAAGCATTCACATTGCTTAGGAGCATTCACATTGCTTAGAAGCATCCTCACATTGCTTAGGAGCATTCTTATCTTTATTAATATGACACTTAAGAAGGTTATAGTCGCATGTCCATTCACGTGACACCTAAATAGGTTATCTTCTCAGGTTCATTTATATGACAGCTAAGAAGGTTATAATCGCATGATCATTCGCATGACACCTAAAAAGGTTATAATTGTATGATCATTTACGTGACACCTAAGAAGGTTATAGTCGCATGATTCATTCACATGACACCTAAGAAGGCTATAGTCACATGTTCATTTGTGTGACACCTAAGAAGGTTATAGTCATATTATTCATTCACGTGACACTTAAGAAGGTTATAGTCGCATCCGTATTTTGCTTAGAAACATGTTCATTTGCATGACACCTAGAAAGTTTATAGTCACATCTCTTTTTGACTAGTAGCATCATCATTTATGTGACACCTATGAAGGTTAAGTTGCATAAATCCCAGTGCACTTTGCATGAATAACAAGCTTTCATATGTCCTAAATACCACCTTGCATGATGACCAAGTCACAGAACAACAACAATAAACAAAATGCAACAACAGTAGTCAAATCTTGACAAGACATCTGAAGACAACCCATAAGTAATTACCTCTCTCATTTTTTACATTTTTGCATTTTGCTTCATACGTATTGACACTAGCATTAAGTGGCTATGTAACACATGTGAAGCAGGAGGCAACTGTCATATCTCAAATTTGACTATCCCTAAAAAAGTTCAATGATGACACGAATCCCCGAGATGAATAGAGTCTACTCATTCGTAACACCTCTAAAGTGTGCAACCTCAAAATACCTAACCAACCCCACTAGTGTGCAAAATCAATCACTGAGCCATTAAATTGTGCTCTGACCTTGAAAAATAAAAATTATCAAAATAATGAGAGGTTTATTAAAAGAAAATTCCTCTCATAATACTCAGCTCGTTGGGCTGATGCGAATTTTGATAGACTGGGACCTAGTTTCATGAAAAAAAATCAATTTCGACAAAATAGACTTCAAAAATGCACTTAAAAGATTCCAAAACCTTTAGAAGTGGTCCTAGAATGGTCCAACACAACCCGAGTATTAGCGCGTATCACTCAGAAGTGCACGTAAACACCCCTAGGTGTCATATGCTCAAATCAAGGCTAAATTTGGCAAAATAGACTATTGAAATGCATCTAGAAGGCCCAAAACCCCTAGAAACCAACCTCAGAACAGAACGTGTAAAACCCGAGAAGAGCGCATAGAGCGTTGAAGTGTGCATGGAAACATACAAAGTGCGCAACCACGCGCACTTGGCATGGCCACGCGTAAACATCCCCTTATATGCACATGATCACGCCTACACCACCCTATTCTATACATTTTTTCTATAAATAGACCCTTATACACCCTATTTTAGGAGGTAGAGCAAGTGGAAATACACACACTCAAAAATCAATTCGATCGAAGACACTGAAAACCCCTTTCCAGATAGTTTTTTCTCTCCAACAACCTTTTTATTATGTTGTTAGATCCCTTTTCCATAAAACCATGCCACATGTTTGTTAAAGCATGCTTTAAAGGTATACTTAGCATCATTCTGCTATTATTTTGAACCTCTCGATGAGGAAAGGTTGATAATCTCTCAAAGCTAAAGCTTTAAATCTCACACAAGTTTAGTCAAGTCTGAGGACCATACAATCATTTTAGAACATTTATTTTATCATATTGCATTTTATTTTACTGTTGCTAGCATTTGGTAATACTGTTATGCTTGCGTGATGAGACTGGCAATCTTACATGTTGTATGGATAATATATGCTTTATTATACTTATTTCACATCATCATTTTGCATTCTCTATTTTCAAATTATAAAATCGCATTATAAATGCCAATAATGTGAAAATTTCATATCCTGGAATAGATTCATCATGCTCTTAGTCTAGTGATGACCTCATGCATCCTTTACATTATTATTATACATCATTATAGCACAAATAATCACTACAAGCATGCATGATCATCCTATTATTCATCGAAAAAGTTATGTAAATGATCATCTTATTCTTGCATATCAATCATATTATATTTATCTTTCTTTAATCATTTCCTTTTCATATGTATTTTATCAGGGAATTGATGTAATAAATGAATTTTTAGCTTTATTATCTTATACTTTTGATGTACTATGTGAATGCTATACGAATTGTCATTACTGAAACTAGGGTGTTGCAATAGCTATACATCAAATATCGTATAATAAGAAATAGTCAAAAAGTAGATGCAATCCCTTAAACCCAAAAATCTCTACTAGGGATAATACTCACTGAGTGACCCAATGTTGTCCCTTTCTTTTCCTGATTTTCTAAAAATCAAGTGGTGACTCCACAAAATTGAAAGCGTCTCACCCCTCCCCAAGACCAATCACTTGTCCCTATTCTCTAAAGTTTCCATGTCCCTCAAAAATTGAAAGACCCACTACACTTTTTAACAAAGCACAAAGAGAAAGAACTAAAATGAGGTTGCTCATAGAGCTATAATTGCATAAGTCTTGTCTTATTAAGGAAATATTATATGCCATAAAGTATTTATATTTGGTGTAAGAAGATACTATAGTGGACCAAATAGTGAGCATAACTCTTATAGAAAATTATGTTCCAAAAAGTGAGGTAACTTGATGAGAAATATACTTTAGTATGGTTTAAATGATTGTCAAATATCATATTCTTAAGGTCTATTTACGCAAGAGGTTTTAAGTCTAGATAGTGGTGCATATATTATTCTTATTGAAAGCTTTCCATCAAATTTTATGGTACATAAAACTAATAACTATAATCTTTTAGCATATTTAGAGATAAACATGTATGTCAAAATGAAACATTATTGAAGTTCAGTATCATAAATTGTGCGAAAGTAGAAAAGTTGTAGAGGTTGACTTCATGTTGATCATATTAGCAATATAAGTTATCAAGATTGATCTCAATGTACCATTGTTTGTTATGCTTACTCTCTACTTTTGTTATGATAAAAGCCCATAAATGCATGGTTTGTGAATTATAGTACAAGAGATATCATTCCCTCAAAGATTGTATATTGAATATTAATTTTTCTACTTATATTCCTAATTAGCAAATCGAGTTAAGTAATCAAAGATATCGAAATGAAATTAAACAAATAAATTAAGAAAGAAAACTAATTAATTAAGGCCTAGAGCTTGGATGTAATTTCATTATTCTAATATGTTCAAGAACACTTAATTATTAAATCTATTGATTTTAGTTAAGGGTAATTGTTTTCAATTACTTAACACTTCTCTTAAGTTTAGTTAAGTATGTTAAGGTTAAGATTTAACCTACTCTCATGATTAAAATTTAATCAAAACTCATTAAGCTCTTTAATAATTACTTTACCCTCGAAGAGCCCGCCTACTCTTGTGGTTAAATGATCTAAGTCCTATGAGTTTTAAGCTAGTAAATTTCCTTAACTCTCATTGGTTAATCTACATTTTAACATGCAAACAATTGAATCCAAAATTAAAAGCAAGAAAATAAGGACAACTTATAGAATTAAAGGAAAATCAAATTAATAAAAATATTGTATTCAATCACATTCTAGAATAGCTACTCCTAAACTAAACCCTAAAAATAAACCTAGCCACGTAAATTTATACTGGCAACAATCATAAACATATAATAAAAGAATAAAGAAGAATAATAATAGATGAAACTCTTAAATTGCACGCTTCTTTTTCAAATATCTTAATCACCTTGTATAAGCTCATGTTTGTAAATTAAAAGTGCTAAAGAATTAAAAGAAAACACCTATTTATCCTCCTTATATAGGCATATCATAATGGAGTCCTTATTCCTTGTGAATTTCTTAATCCAAATCTTTAAGGAAAAGTTTTCCCATTTGACACAGTCATGTGTCAAACTATGTCTTAACTCATCTTTCTGGCATGATTACAAAATGCCCATGCTTATATTTAAACTTCCTTTCTAGATCCTCACACAACTTGGCACACGACCATAGTTCAAGCGATGTGGCTTCTTTAATAATTCTTCACTTTAGGGTAGTATAAGGCATGGTCTGAGATATGCCCGTGCTTGGCCTATGTTGAAGACTCCCTATTAACTTAGATGATGACATGGCCACTATGATGGCCATGGTTGAAGTTGTATTGCTTTTCCTTTATTCCAGTGCATAGCACGGGCGCTTATTCTATGATCATGTCATGCCAAATCCTTGCTTTTCTTGGAATTCTTTTCCAATTTTTCTATAAAAGAGAGACAATAATTAAAATTAATAATGCTCCTAAATAAACTAAAATTAATCTAAAAACATAATAAATCCTATTTAAAAATTTAAAGTAAAGATGTTTCATAATTGAACCCAAATTTAACTAAAAATAAATACTTATATAACTAAAATTCATTAAAATTCAACTAAAATATATGTAAATATTACACACATAAAATTCTCCCACAGTAAGGCTATGCTTATTCTCAAGAAAATCAAAGATAAACTTTAAAAAAAGTTAATCAACTACAACTAAAGATTTTTAACTTCTAAGACATGGAAATTGAAAGCATCGAGACTGAAAATCATAATTATGATAATAAAAAAAATTCATCATATATGGATGATTTACTAATCGTAACTCAAGTACTAACTTTTAGAAATTCAATAAACATAACTATAGAAGAAGAGCATAAAGGTTTTGTAATTTTGAAAAAAAAAACCTTTTTTTTATTTGTGAATTTATTTTATGCTCCATTTCACAATGAAAATATCTTTATTTTGATGGGTACATTTTAAGCTCCATCGTATCCCTTTATTTTATTTTCTTTCTTTACTCATTAGTGACTAAATTTTACACTCCATCTTGCTTTAAGCATTTTGTAAAATAAATTGGCAAGTGCATTTTACGCTTTATCTTTCCTTCTCTCTTTTTTTTCTTTTTCAATTATAAACCAATATATAGTCTATCCTAATGGTCACGCCTAAACCTTTTCATTAACTTTTGTTTAAGTTATAAAAACTAAATTTTTCACACATAAAAGTTATGCTCAACCATCTTAAATAATAAATCTTTCAATAATTTAATATTAAATCAAATTCACATACGTATCCATTAATCCTTTTTTATTGCAATGTGAGCTTAAATTTGTGCAAAATAAAAAATTTTAAGGTTAAACTCAACCAAAAGAGTAGATGAATCTAGTTGAGAGTTAATGAATTTTGAATATATTTTTATATACTTTTTATTATTTTTTTCTTTTTCTATCTTAAATGATTATGACATATGTATATGAACCTAAGTAACTACTTATTCATGTAAAAGCTTTAAAAGAACACACAATAAACTATTAAAAATGAACATAAAAAATTGACATAAATTCATGAATAAACCCCTCCCCCACACTATCCATGTCATTAACTAGAATGACAAAAAAAAGAAAAATTAAAGACCTGTAAAATTGAAAGAGATGAGATACTGCCCTTAATGGAGTAATTTAGATACTAAAAAGACCTGTAATTATTGGGAGAATGCATTATAACCAATGTGCAATAAATTGAAAGGAAGAAAAAAAATAACAAAAATAAAACAAAAATAACAAAATACTATAATACAAAAGAAACTATAAAAACAAACTAAGATAGATAAGAACAATAGTCCAAAATAAAAACATCAGTCATCCATATGGTCATGGTCATCAGTAGTTCAACTCTTGCCTTTTCATCATCTTACAAGCTCTTGTGTCCTATCTTATTTAGTTGAGAAATATCATATGAGGGGGTAAATGAAAACCTTGAGCACCATAAAATGTAGAAAAACTATCACATAACTAATGAAGCAAATTAGAATGGTGCTATAATGTAAGCTCAATGTTAGGTGTAGAAAAAAGATGAAGGTCTAGTTTAGGATAGAGTGGGGATAGTCAAAGGTGGGTAAATATAGGGAGGAGAATGGGGCTCCTCACTAATATATGGCTCATTAGTCACTTTAGCCCCAAGTAAAGTATATTTACCCTCTCACATCTTAACCAATTAATGTTCCTCATGATCGTTAAATTAAATGCACTCATTGAACAAACTTTCATCAAAGGAAACTATTAAAAGTCCCTAAACTCTTAACTAAGTGTGTGACATACGACCCTACACACAAAAATCCCTTCTTCTTTTTAGCCATTCCCTCCATGTATAAAGAAAAACCAAAACCTAAATATGGCTTAGTCCTGAGAGAAAAATATCAAATATAGAACAAATCACAAAGTGTCATGACCCTGGTGCTATCACAATGACCATAAATAGAAAGTGCTATTAGCCTATACAAATACCTCAAAATAGGACTCACTCTGCCTATGCTTTTGCTAATATAGGGATCATAATTTTTATCAGCATTTTCATGAGTAATTTCCCTCTAATAACTAATGGGGTTAATAGTCCCTAAATCAAGCAAAGTTTCCTTATATTATTAAGATGTTACAAACAAATCATCATATAAACCATAACTTACTATAAAATCATTAAGGGACATTGAAAAGTATTTATATTATAATAGAAATTGCACAACATTAGGCTTAGTATAGGACACTAAAATTTTTTTAAATGAAAAAGTTAATAAAAACTCAAGAACTCATGAAAAATGGGTTCTTTAATTTTCACAAAATTCATCCATATTAAAGTCTCAATCATCCCACCAATTTACTCCCCTATTCCAATATTAGCTAAATCACTTAAAACAATGTAAAAAGATGGGTAAATAGGTAGAGAAGCATGTATTTCACACCTTTTTCATTATTTTTTAAAGTAAATTGACGAAGAGGATGATTAGTGTGATGAACTTATTTGGCATAAAGATTAAGGATGTATGGTTACGCTTCGACCCATGCATGGTCACTTGGGTGGTGGCTTAGTCTTTTTAATGAGTGAAAAAGAGGGAGAGAGTAGAAGGAGAAATAAAAAGGATGAAGATGGGAGGCTAGGGTTTAGAAAAGATGTAGTTATATACATCTTATGACTTGGTCATGCTTCGACTATGTCACAAACCATGTCATGGTCGGGGCTCTTTGAGGTTTGTAATTTATTAACTAACACGGCCATGCGATAGTTTTGTTTCTGACCATGTTGAGGTTTAGAAATTTTAAGATTTTCAATCAACATGACCATATGATAAATGTACTCTAACTCGTGCTATGGTTTGGACCTTTTGAATGATTTCCCTAAAAGTTGTGCACATCCACGTGAATGCCATGCTAGAGACTATGTGGTCTACTATGATGTTTTGAAATTCAAATTATTTTAGGGTGGCATTACCATATCATGGTCATGTAACTACCCATGTTACCTACTAGATAAGCATTTAATTAGGCCTTGTGAGTGATGTGGCCATGACATGACCATGTTGTTAGGCATGGCAAATTTAGGGTTAATGCAATCAAATTCAATTAAACAATATGGTCATGCTATGCCCATGTTGTAGATCGTGTATAACAATATGTATTGTTTCCAAATAAGCACGATCCAACATATGGCTATGAGTTTAGCCATATGTCATATTGGAAAAACACAATAAATGAAGCGTACCTAAGCACAACTAGTGATATGGCCATGCTTGAGGGTGTACTATTTCCAAAAACTTGAATTCCTTAGCCTTTTGCCTCTCATTCTTCTTGATTGATCATCCATGCTTCATGAATGATTACCTATTAATAAAATTATCACACCCACTCTACTAACTAATGAGCAATCATGACTTGCTTATAGCTGGCTAATGCTTATGCTAAAAAGAGTAATACATATGACAAGCCTTATTTATTCAAAAAAAAGTTTATATACTATTTGATATTTACATATTAAGTTCCATACAAGAACTACTAGCTATTAGATTACAGGCTTATCTATTTTACTAATATATAAGTAAGTAATATATACAACTAAAAAGACAAAATAGCTTAATTGATCAGCACAATCTCTTCTAAACACTGGATGTTACTACTGATACTCTAAAATATCTATAAAAATTTAAATATGAGGGGAGAGTATAAAAATACTTAGTGAGTGGGTAAAGATATAACAATGGGAATAAATACTATTTTTTACTATATATTTTTGTCATACCTCAAATTTGATTTTCCCCATAAAGGTTCAATGATCAAACGAATCTTCGAAAAGACTAGAGTCTACTTGTTCATAACACCTATGAAGTGTGCAACCTTAAAAACCTAGCCAATCCCACCAGTGTACAAAATCAATCACCGATCAATTATGTTGTGACCTAATCTTATGAAATACAAATTATCAGAATAATAAGAGGCTTATTTCGAGCAATCTTCTCTCGGAACACGTAGCTTGTTAAGCCGGTGTTCATTTTATCAAACCGGGACCCAACTTTGTGAAAAAATAAAAATCAATTTTGACAAAATGGACTTTGAAAACACTTTTGAAAGGCTCTAAAACCTCTAAAAGTGGTCCCAAAATAGTCTAAAATAACCTGAGGATTATCGCACATCACTTAAAAGTGTGCGTGTAGCCACAAAAACCCCTAGGTGTCACTCGCTAAAAATGAAGCCAAATTAGATAGAAAGGACTTTGGGAATGCATCCAAAGACTTCAAAACCTCTAAAAGTGGTCCTAGAATGGTCTAAAACAACTCAAGGATTAGTACACATCACTTAGAAAGTGCTTGTGTAGCCACAAACACCCCTAAGTGTAACATGCTAAAATAGAGGCCGAATTAGACAAAATAGACTTCTAAAATGCGTCCGAAAGGCCTAGAAACCCTAGGGACAAACCTCATAATAGCCTAAAAAAGCCCCAAAGGCCATGCATCCATGTGCCAAGCATGTGATCACGCCCCAAACACGCAGTCATATGCACTTCGCATGGCCACATGCTCCTTTCTAAGGATGCATGTGTGACCATACATATACCCCCCCCCCTTTTCCTTGATTTTTGCATTATAAATAGGTGTCTCCACACCCCATTTTTAAGGGGGGAGCAAGAGGAAACAAACACACACACTCAAAAATTTATCTACTTGAAGGTGTTGGAAACCCACTTCTAAATAGTTTTAGCTCTCCTACTACGTTTTTCTTAGTTTATTAGGTCTCCCTTCCATTAAACCTAGCCTCATATTTGTCAAAGCACACTTTAAAAGTATACAAACTACCATTATTATACACATCATTTTGAACCTCTCGATGAGGAAAGCTTGATAATCCCTCGAAGCTAAAGCTTTAAAACTCATACAAACTCAATCGAATCTAAGGACCACACAATCATTTTAGCATGTTTATTTTATCGCATTGCATTTTATTTTATTGTCACCAGTCTTTATGAATGTTATTGTGCTTGCATGGTGAGACTGGTAATTTATATGCTATATGAATAATTTATGCTTTATATTGCTCATCTCATATCATCATTTTGCATCCTCTAGTTTTAAAACACGAAATCTCACTATAAATATCAATAACATGAAATGTTCATACTCTGGACTAGAGTCATCATGTTCTAGGATCAATAATGTCATCATCATCCTTTATATCGTCATCACATATCATCATAGCATAGATAATCATTGCAAACATGCATGATTGTGTAAATTTTGCTTACTTTTTCATGTGATTGAGTGTCCATTGCTTATGCAATTATTCATGTGATCAAGCAAGCTACATGCATAGTTATTCTAACCTTATAGGTTCATTATATGTAAGCTAGATATACTTTTCCACAATCTTGTTTTCCTTTTATGTGTATTTTATTAGGAAAGCAATATAATAATGGTATCTTCAGCTTTATTATCTTCCATTATCTTATGTTTGTGTGAATGCTATACAATATGTCATTACCAAAAATAGGTTGTTATGGTAGCTATACATTGAATATCGTATGATGGGAAATAGTAAAAAAGTATATATGATTCCCCAAACCTAGAAAAATCTGCTAGGGTTAATACTCATTAAGTGACCCAATGTTGTCCTTTTTTTCCTAATTTTCTAAAATTTGGGTGGCGACTCCATAAAATGAAAATAGCGTCTCATTCCTCCTGAGACCAATCATTTGTCCTTATTCAGTAAAGTTTCATGTCCCTTAAAAATAAAATAGAAAGATCCTCATGAAACTTTCTAGAGGGAGTAATTATCAAAAAAAAAGTCTTTCTCCAATAAGAGAGCAAACCACGGGTCACTCATAATGGTGACTCCATTAGGGACTTCTAAGTAAAAAGATCAACTCAAAAATGACTATTTCTCATTATGTAATACTCAATTATATAGAGCCCCTCACCATGACATTTGTACTACACATCACATGTGCACCAATGGTCCTTAAAACTTTGATAATATTGAATAACATTGCCACCATAATTTCACTCGAGTCACGGGGTGACAAAGATAGTTATTATCACCTTTAGTCTTTACTTGTGCATTCACCGGGCTCATTTGACCAAAGTTTGTAACCTAAGTCCTAAAGGGGGGTGACTAAGTTATCAAAAGAATGCTAGACTCACTAACTAGAGTCCATAACCTTAGTCATATAGGGGCATTCTCGCTAAAGGAACCCTTAGCCTTTCACCCTAACTCAACTCATATAGATAAGCCAGTAGTAACATCCATTAGGATTTCATCAAGTTATGCATGTTATCTTTGTCCTAACATTGTCCGTTTGACTTGATATTCATAAATGACATGACTCTTCTAGTGTCTATCACTGAATGATGTTATAATGTTAGTTTTTATAGAATGTTTATGCTTAGATCTATATGATTCACATCTACTTCATGCGAGCCCAAAGCATGAGGGACGATAAGAATCATGTACCTTAGCTTGAATAGTCTATGCGAACTAACAAGTAACGACATCCCTCGATGACAGAACTTATAAGATGTTGTCCATTTATTATTATCATATCAAATGAACAAGTTAGGAATCCAACTAGATTATGGGCCTTTATGTTAACAAAATCAAACCATAAGCTATTGAATAATACTTTTGTGACTCTCAATAAACATATCAAATATTGACATAGGGGCAAGAACTCGGGCTCTTTTTGATTGAACTTGGTCTTAAGCATATGGGTGCATATAGGCTATAGACATCATTTGAAGCCCAAAAATTGACCCCCACATTGACATCATATGATTACCTCAAGTACATTTTGGTATTGTTCCTTAATTTACCCTTTGGCTTTAATCAACATAAATCAAAATAGTCTAGTTCCAAGAGCATAACTATAGTCCCCAATGACTATAGGTTCAAAACCCACCTAGGAATGAAATTGAATGACCATATAGAGAAATAATGTTGGTAGTGAGAGCTTGCTTATGATTGGTTTGTTCACTATGTAGGAAATATTAACCATCTTTCTAAAATTAATTTTGCATACATAATATACACATAGATAGCATGAACTAACCACTATTTCTTGTAGCAATGATCATCTTTCATTATAGTATTTTGCATCCACTCCATATATACATGCTCACCCTTTTCTTTTGTAGGCACACATCATGCATCATTCATTTAGCTAACCTTAATAAATGTATAGGAATGCAATGTTCAAACATGATGACTAAAAAGATGCCCCTTGTCAATAATTTGAAGATAGACTAAAATAGGGGATCTAAAAATTGCTCACTGATGGTACCATAGCTGAAATCCTCCAAGCCCAAATCAAGGCAAAAAATGCCCGAGATGGAAATAATGCACCATTAAATGAAGCTTTCAAATCTGTTAGTAGATAAAGTAAAGGGAATTCCTTGCACTCTAGTTCAGTAGATGATGACAATGACTACTACCAGGATCTCATAAATGCATTAAAAGCTATAAAAATTGCTAACATAACCAAGCCTGAATTGGTAGGGAAGGTTAAATTATTGGCTAACAGAATGGCTTAGTTGGAATTTGCCTTTAAAGACAAAAGAACCCATGGCTCCAAAAGCTTCCCTGACATGGCATTGTTCAAAGATGAACCACTCCCAAATGATTTTAAACTACCAAGCTTTATGAAGTTTGATGGAATAGAGGAATCAAGGGTCCATCAAGGCAATATGCTACCTTCATGGCTGCTATGAAGCTTACAGAATCCTAGATTATTCAATTCTTCTTCACATCACTAGAGGAAGGACTAAAAGCATGGTTCTTTGACCTTAAGGACAAAATTAAAAGTGATTAGCTACTGTTAACTTAGAAGTTCATCAAGACAACACTCAGTAAGACATCTCTTATAGAGATATTGAGACCACGAGATAGAAACCCGATGAAGCTTTCTTTAATTATGTCACAAGATGGTGGGGAAGGCAATTAAAATGAGAAACCATCCTTCTAAAGATGAACCGATAGAGCTAATAATCAAAAGGGGATTACCATATTTTAGAAAATAGATGATCTTTGCTCATTATCCTAACTTTAGAGCCTTCTATTATGCTAGAATTAGAATTATAGATGAGGAACCTCAGCAAACTAGAAACACCTTCCACCACAACACCTTTATCTAAGCCATATAAATAAACCTAATCCAACCCAACACTTACAATTCACCATCTGTTAAAGCCATTAGATCACTGAGAAAGTTCTCAATCTTCAAACTCCCACTATTTAAAGTATTCTAGAGACTTCAATTAAAGAACCTCTTATAGCCTCAAGAGCCTAAGCCTCTTCCAAACCCATTACCCACTTATATTGATCAAAACTTGTTTTGCCACTTTCACCAAATGCCTGGCCACACTATTAATGCAAGTAGAACCCTCAAGAATGCAATCCAATACCTCATTGACTCTAGAAAAATTGACGACCCCAAAAAAATGACCCAACATCAAGACTAATCCTCTACTAAAATATTAAAACATGCATCCACCAACCCTCAACATGGTTTCCTCTAATATGTTGAGAAAACCTTATCAAACAATCAATCTAAGCCATCAAAGAAACCCAAGATAAGTTCTTAGAAAACAAACTCTCAAGCCTCATTCTTAAACCACATGACTCTAGTGAAGATGAAATGTCCTTCTACCTTTGAATACATTATGATGCCTAGAAAATTCCTCCCACACTTAATGAGCCAAGGATATAGCTCTCCTTATAAACAGTAAAGTGATTGATTGCCCTTACTCATAAGAAGTAGATACAAGAAAAAATCTTAGCAATGGCCATAGAGTATAGGATTTATTGGGCTAACCATATAGGAAATTTAATTATAAAGTCAAGTATATAGGACCCCCTGCTACTAAAAAAAAAGGGGGTGGACAGTACAATTTAGCTTCATAACCTACAGGTCATAGGGATTGATATATGGTACAACTCTGATGATCTTGAAATCATTATCTGGGACTAGAACAATAGTACAAAAGTAGATAATCAAGCAGCCAAGAAGCCCTCACTAGCAATCAACCATGTGACTCACATCGGGTGAGTAAAAGCACACCTTGAGAAAGAGAAAGATCCCTTTAAAGGAAAAGAAGTGATAAGTGATCAAGCTCTAATCAAAGAGGAAGACATTATCCTCAAACAGCTTAAGAAGACTTAGGCACAAGCTAGTGTTTAGGACCTACCATAGCCTCTAAGAAGTAGAGGGATGCCTTAGTTAAAGCACTAGATGAGGCAAAGATCGCCACTAATGCCTCACCCTACTAGATGATAGTCTCTTTAATGAAAGCTCCCTCCATGCAATCACCTTTTTAGATGAAGATTTACCCTTCAAGGGAAAGGTGCACAATTATCCTCTCTTTATACAAGCAATTATCAGTCTACGAAGACTCCATATGTTATAGTGGATGATGGATTTGCTATTAATGTTTACCCCTTAAGTTTGCTACATAAGTTTAACATGAATACTGAAAACTTGAAAGAATCCAATGTGGTCTATAAGCCTATGATGATTTAAGAAAGCTAGTCATCGGGACTTTTAAAGCAACAGTTATAATGGGTGATATCAAATTAGTAATAGAATCTATAGTCTTGGACATCACTTTAACCTGCTGTTAGGAAGACCTTGGCTCCACCCACTAGGGGGCATACCCTCCACTATGCATCCAAAGATTAAGTTCCCTCTGAATGGAAAGGTTGTTCCCAACCCTACTGAAATAATAATATTATTGCCTATCTGAACGTGGTCCCACTAGGATTTCAGGTTTCTATAATCAATGATGATTATGTTAATCCTAAATTGCTGTTATAATGAAAAAGATGCAATATTTACCTAAAATGGGATTAGAAGGAAAGAATATTAGGGTCATAGAATTCCCTAACTTCTGAGGACAAACTAACTGATGCGGTCTAGGGTATGATCCTAAAAAGGACATTGGAGCTAAGAAGTCAATTTTGTTTAGGGCTAAAAGGGTGAGGTTTTAGCTTAATCGATTAATGATATGACTTTTCAACTATTATGTGAAAGGGTGAGGTTCCAATAGGTGTTTTGAAGGTAATCCTATATGCCCAAAGAGCATAATCCAAATGTGTTGACCAATCCTCACGTGAAGCATTGACAATTTTCTCCAAATATGCTCTTTAATTCCTTATTTAAAATCTCCACTTGTTCACTAATTTGAGTATGGCATGGTGTAGCCAATTTTTGTTTCACTCCATACTTTGCAAGAAGGCTTTTGAATTGACAATTATAAAAGTGAGAACTACCATCACTGATTATATCTCATGGAGTACCAAAATAAGTGAATATATTCCTTCGAAGGAATTGTATGACTACTTTTGCATCGTTGGTTAGTAAGGTGATGACTTCAACCCACTTAGACACATAATCAACCCCAACTAAGATATACTTATTCCTATAATAGCTTTGGAATGGACCTATAAAATCAAGTTCCCACACATCAAAGAGTTCAATTTTCATAATGTTAGTGAGTGGCATCTTATTTCGACTACCAAAGTTTCATGTTCTTTGACATCTATCACATTTGACCATAAAGTTCTTAGCATCATTAAAGAGGAAAGGCTAATATAATCCACTTTGCAACACCTTTACTGCCATTTTTATAGAACTGAAATGTCCTCCACACTTGAATGAATAAAAATGAGCAAGGACTTCTAAAATTTCATCATTCGATGAACATCTTCTAATTAGGCCATCTCTATATTTTTGTACAAGAAAGGTTCATCCCAATAATACTACTTTGCATCCCCAAAGATTTTCTTTTTTTAATGGTAATTTAGATTAAGGGGAAGAACTCTATATGCTATATAATTAACAAAATCATAATACTAAGGAACAGTGCCTTGCACCTTCATCAATTGTTCACTAAGAGAAGAGTATAGTTATCTAAGTTTTAATGAGTACATTATCATATCGAGTTTCAATTTTAAACGGGAACAAGATCCGAAGAAATGAGAATTAGTAAATGTTTAAATTGAATATTAACGAACTATATGCTTACTAGTGCCTGCCTCCATCTCCATGTATTTTTATAGGAAAAGATTCTAGGGTTTTGCTTTAAAGTCTAATTTATGAAGCTAAAAAAAAATTATAGGGCTTCTGATGCAGTTTAAGGGAGATACCAGCATTGGAAAGGAAGATAGCCCCTAGAGAGAGAGGGAAATTAGGATCTAACCTCCAATTTTTAACTTGTTCATAAAATCAAAGAAGTGTGCTAAGAAATGGAGTTGAGTTAGAGAGGAGAATGAAAGTTTATTAGAAAATACTAAACCTAACAACACTTCCATAATTGTCCATACTACATACCATTATCTATTATGTACTTTTATACATTTACAAATACATTTTAATATTATGGGACCCATGTAAATAAAAAATGGCTCACATCTTACAATATATGATGCAGGCCTCGCCAAATATCATCTCCCATATTTAAATCATCAAAAAATTAAAGTTTTATTTTAAGTTGATTTGGAATTCAAGTATGGTTTTTATGTGTTAAAATTTCATATTATTCAATTGATGAATGTATTTGAAGAATAAAATTTAGAGAAAAAGAGAGAAAATTCAAGGGAAATATTTTTCCATGATCTTCAAAGAATTGTTACACCCCTTATATATACACACAGGAATCCTAATCACAACCTAATTAGAAATAGAATAACATCCTAAATAGAATAGAACTTTATTCCTAATTGTATACAAATATTTACTTCCTAATATATACTATAAAATTATTTACTTCCTCAACACTCCCCCTCAAGTTGGTGAATGTATGTCAATCATTCCCAACTTGCCAAGTGAGTTGTAGAATGCTTTTCTAGATACAGCCTTTATAAGGATGTCAACTAGCTGAGTGTGAGATGAAACATATAGAAGATAAATCATCCTTTGGTTCAGATGATCTTTTATGAAATGTCTGTCAACCTCTACATGCTTAGTTCGATCATGTTAAATCGGATTGTTTGCAATTGCTATGGCTACCTTGTTATCACAATGTAATAACATAGGCTTCAGATGTTTTAATCCCAGATCTTGAACAATTCGCCTTACCCAAACTAACTCACATACTCCATGAGCCATTCCTTTAAACTCAGCTTCAGCACTTGACCTTGCTACAACTTTCTGTTTCTTACTTCTCCAAGTAACTAAATTATTTCCAACAAATGTGAAGTACCTGGATGTTGATTTTTGATCAGTTCGATCTCCAGCCCAATCAGCATCAGTATAGCCAGTAATTTCATAATACTTATTCCTCCTAAAGAATAACCCTTTTCCCAAAGAAGACTTTAGATATCTTAATACTCAGTATACTGCATTCATATGTTCTTTACTCAGAGAATGCATGAACTGACTTAGAACACTTACTGCATAAACAATGTCTGGCTGAGTATAAGATAGGTAAATCAACTCTCCCACCTACCTTTGATACTGATCTCTATTAGTTGGAACTTGATCTTCTAGGACTGAAAGTCTATGGTTGACTTCAATGGGAGTATCGGTTGGCTTATAATCAAGCATCCATGTCTCTATTAGTAGATCCATTACGTACTTTCATTGGCAAAGAGAAATTTCTTGAGCTGATCTTGTAACTTAAATTCCTAAAATATACTTTAAGTTACCTAAATCCTTAAGTTCAAACTCGGATGCTAACTGTCTTTGCAAGATTGTTGTCTCACTCAGATCATTTCCAGTGACCACCATATTATCAACATATACAATCAGCACGGTGACTTTACCTAACTTTTGTTTGATGAATAATGTGTGATCAATATCACTTTACTTATATCTGAGCTTCATCATGAAGGTTGAGAGTCATCCAAACCATGCTCGAGGCGATTGCTTGAGTCTATACAATGCTCTCTTTAATTTGCATACTCAGTCAGTACATTTAGTTCTAGATGGTGGATCCATATATATTTCTTTATCTATGGTTCCATTAAAAATGCATTCTTTACATCAAATTGTCAAAGCGGCTAGTCCAGGTTGGCAGCTGAGGAAATAAGGACTCGGATGGTGTTCATTTTTGCTACTGGAGCAAATGTATCTTCATAGTCGATTCCGTAATTCTGAGTGTACCCCTTTGCTACCAACCGAGCTTTATATTGATTTATGCTTCCATTTGGATTGAGTTTAATGGTGAATATCCATCTGCACCCCACTGTTTTCTTTCCTTTCGAAAGAGGAACGAGATCCCACGTCTGGTTCTTTAGAAATGCCTCCATTTCATCATTCATAGTTTTCTTCCAATCCAAATCATCTAAGGCTTCCTGCACATTACTCGGAATAGATACAGTAGATAATTGATTTATAGTAAGTGCATGTGAGTTAGAGAAATGGTTGGTTGATATGAAATTATTGATAAGGTATTTAGTTTTGGTATGAAGGTCCGAATCATATTATTTTTTTAGAACCCCTCTATTAATTCTAGAAGGATAACGAGGCTTAGTATTTGGAATTAAAGGAGACACGTTTACCTTATTATGCACTACATCTGGAGTTTCTTTAGCTTCTGGTATAGGTTAGGAAGATGTACTATCTTGATTACTCAGTTTACTCAGATTTTCTTCGATGATCTGTCCGGGTGAGATGCTCGTACTCAGAATATCAGATGTTTGTTCGGGGGAGATACTTGGAACACCAGATGTTTGTCTAGGTGAGATGCTTGAAACACTCAGAACATTTGGGAGACTTGAATTCAGAACACTCATAATGCTATCTTCAAGCTCAAAGAGGTTCGAATTTTTCTCCCCCTAAAGAGAGCACTCAGAGAAGGAGAATAAAGGAAAATTTTCATGAAACCGAACATTCTGAGTGACATACATCTTTTTTTTATTCGAATGATAACACTAATATTCCTTTTGTAAATCCGTATAGCCAATAAAGTTACACCAGATAGCTCGAGGGTTTAATTTATCGAGTGTCTAATGAACATATGTCAAGCATCCAAAAACTCGGGGTTTGAGATTATTGAAGGGTGGAGATATGACAAGTTCCTGAAGTTTCTGAAGAGGAGTCTTAAAACTGAGTACTCATAATGGTGTCTAGTTTATGAGGTACGCAACGGATCGAACAGCTTCTCCCCAGTATTCTCGAGGAACATTCATGTCAAATAATGATACTTGAACAACTTCCAATAACTGCTGGTTCTTCCGTTCGACTATACCATTCTTTTGGGGAGTGCCAGCACAAGATGTTTAGTGGCGAATGCCCTTCTTGAGGCAAAAATCATTGAGAATTGAGTTAACATACTCCCCACCATTGTCAAACTGCAAGACTTGGATTTTACTATGGTATTATGTAGCCACCATATTGTACAGGTCCTGAAACTTGGAGCACACATCTCCTTTATTGGAAAGTAGAGATACCCAAGTCATCCGGGTACATTCATCAATAAACATTACAAAATATCAAGCACCAGATAGAGTAGGAATCCGAACAAGTCCCCATACATCATTTGGTTTAGTAGAAGTAGCAATTGTAGCCTTGCCGAGCTTTTTACGAGGCTTTCTATTAAAATCCCACCATTTCAGATATCCCATAATTTCATAACATCGTTCCTTGGAATGTCCAACTTTGCCACAATGAGTATAGGTGTATGTGATGGGCTTACTCAGTATTTTTCCTTTGAACTGGGAACGAGTCTGAGCTGCTACAAGTACAGAATGATCCGACAGTATCTTCAGCTCTTCCATTGTATGTCACTGGTTATGATCCCTCCGGACATATGCATAACTAGACTCGAGATCAAGAGGTGGATTCTTCCGGAGTATTTCACTCTGAGCATTATTAAATTCAGAATCAAGCCCGACTAGGAAAATATATGTTCGAAGCCGGGTAATATGCTTATGGAGTGATACTACTCCATTAACATCCTCCCTTTATGCACACGTCTGGGCATCGATTTCCTGAAATATTCCAATTAGTTCATTATAGTATGCAGGTAATGGCTTACCATTCTGACATGTAGTGAATGATTTCCGATTCAATTCAAATAACTAAGTTTCGTCAAATCTATCATAGAAGGTTTTTGAGACAGCATCCCATATCTCCTTTACTGTTGGAAGATAGATGAATCTCTGCATCAATGTCGGAATCATGGAGTCAATCAACCAATATTTTACTCGGTTATTATCAAAGAGCCAAGTTTCCAATGCTTTATCTCCTGCTGGTGGCTTTTGGCGTAATGCCATTAAGAAAGCCAGATTTATTTATGGTTCTAATTTGCATCTACATGATCTGTGACCATAAAGTATAGTTCGTATTATCAAGAATAATTCTTGTGGAAAAAAGAGAATTATTTTGAAAGGTTTGAATAAAATTGAATGTTATATGAGATACAATATATGTGTTTTCGGTGGTCATAATTTTGAAGATTCAAAACATTCAAAGGAAAAAAAAAATACGATTTCAAGAATTCAATAAAAAATTTGATTTCAATGGAAGTTCTCTGATACCATAAAAAATAAAATTCAAAGAAAAAGAGAGAAAATTCAAGAAAAATATTTTTTCATGATATTTAAAGAAGAGTTATACCCCTTATATATAAATACAGAAATCCTAATCACAACCTAATTAAAAATAGAATAATATTTTAAATAGAATAAAATTTTATTTTTAATTATATATAAATATTTACTTCTTAATATATATAATAAAATTATTTACTTTCTTAACAGTGTTATCATTTTTAAAATGAATTTGAAAGAAAAATAATAATAAAATAGCTAGTCATACCTGCTGGGACCTAATCGAGAGGGAATGCGTAATTTAGTCACCTGCTGGGACCCATCATTTGGAGACTCTAAAGAGAATACCTATAAAAGTGTAAATATAAATATAAAACGACAGATAGAAGAGGTGTGTAGTCTAAATAATAGAAGAGAAAACCGATAAAAAAAATTATAAAAGAGAAAGAAGAATAAAGCAAAAGACAGCCCAACATGCAAGTCTGTATTATAATACTGCAGATGCAGCGTCTGCCGTTGGACGGATAAGCTGTCCCTTTTGTCTCTACCCTCCCATAGACCATATTGCTCCAACTTTTAGAACCCATCCATAACATTACACGCTTTAGATACACCCCCACCCAAAATCCTCATCATTTTAGTCATATATCATCTCCAGGTAAAGTTTTGTTTTTCCACAAATGGGTTCGAGAGCAAGAAGGAAGCAAAGATGGTGCACGCAAACCTTGACACCTTTAATGGAAGGTCCAGACCCTGACATGCAAGAAGAAGGTAACAAAAAGGAGAGCTCCTGGGAAGTAATTCGAGAATGGTTTCGTCTGCAAAAGAGTTTTTCGGGTAACAATTATTCATCAATTTCGCCTGATGGGAACATTCCAGCTAACAGTAAAAAGCAAGATTTGAGGCTTTTGCTTGGAGTTCTTGGATGCCCACTAGCCCCAATCCCTCTAGTCACTGACTCCAATATTCACCGCAATTTTCACATCAAGGGCATGCCTATGGTAATTAATTAGCCTATACAAATATGCCCTTTTAGTTAGTTTGATTCTTCAAAGAAAACAATTCATTTTCAGCTGAAAAGTTTATTTCTTCCAATAAGCAGGAAAATTCCATCGCACATTATATTATACAACAGTATCTGGCAGCGACTGGATGCTTAAAGAGAGAAAAAGACATGAAAAACATGTATGCAACAGGCAGTGTGAAGATGATCCGTTGTGAGACAGAAGTATCCTCTGGAAAGAATGTGAAGAGCTTAGGGACCAGAACTGGAGAAAATGGGTGTTTTGTTGTTTGGCAAATGTCGCCGGGGATGTGGTCTCTTGAGTTGGTTGTTGGAGGGAACAAGGTCATCGCCGGCAGTGATGGGAAGACTGTGTGGAGGCATACTCCTTGGCTGGGTACTCATGCTGCCAAAGGACCCCAACGGCCTCTACGTCGCATAATCCAGGTGATCATTAATTACAATGTCATTTAATTATAGATATTATAATAATAATATGAACAAAAAGAAACATTATTTTCTTTTAATGCAAACTCTAAATAAAATCACTGATAAAAAAAATTAAAAAAAAAAGCCCAAATCTCTCATTCTTTATGCTGGAATTGCATAGAATTTTGATGATTTGTAATTGTACCAAAGAAGTTTTAATTTTAAAACTATATGCTTAAGTTTTAGAGCTGTGCATGCATATATATCAATCATTGAGGTTGTGAATATCCGTGCTTTTAACAGCTCATTTCAAAAAAAAAAAAAAAAGTTTTTTATTCTAGAAATTTTTACAAAACTATTGTAAAGACTCAATTTATTTATAGATTATATTTTCTTCACTTTAATTTTGTTTGGCACACGGGAAAAGAATTTAATTTTCTTCTCTGATAGTATTTATATATATATAGATAAAGGAGAAATGCCAAATATTGGCTGACATTGATGGAGAAACTGTCTCATGCTTTACCAGACAAACATGTTTCTTTTTGTTTACAAATGAGTCATCACTGATGGCACGTGATTTTCTATCTGACGTCATCCTCTGTGATCTTCACGTTCAATACATTACATGGCTTGGAGTTGCAGGCCGCCTCTCTCGGGATTGGAGCAACTTATTGTTTTTCTTATTATGCCTTGTGCTTTTACTTTTTTTTTTTCGCACTTTATTGAATTTATTGAATTATTGCCTCCAGCTTTTGTCGGCTTTTGCTATCCCATTTGTTTCTCTCATTAACATTTTTTTCCTCTTTTATTTATTTTCTCATCTTTTTAGAACTTCTGTTGATCTCCATGAAATTCAAAACCTTCTTCTGAAAAAATGCTGCTTTATCATTCGCCCCAAATTGCATAAGTTTTGAATTTAACTTTTCATATTTCTGAATTATATAAATTGCTTTTATCTGTTATTTTCTGAAAAAGAATGGTAGTGTGGTGAATCATTTTATTAGATTATATTACAAACTTCAAATTTGTACAAATACTATTAACCAAAAGAAGAAGAAATTAACCCAAAAAATATATATATATTGTACAAACACTATAGTCTAGACGAAAATTTAGCAATCAACTTCGATAAGTCTTGCGCAATGCGAGACTTGTAATATCTATTTGCCTCTTTCATCTCAAATATATATATTATAGATATATATATATGCGCCATGCTCTATTTTATTTTGTTTTCTAATCTTTTAATCGTAATACAGGGCCTAGATCCAAAGTGCACGGCCAACCTATTTGCGAAAGCGCAGTGCTTAGGTGAGAAGCAAATTGGAGAAGACGATTGCTTTGTATTGAAGGTAGCTGCAGATCGTGCAGCTGTAATGGAAAGAAGTGAAGGCGCAGCAGAAGTGCTTAGGCATGTATTATATGGGTATTTTTGCCAGAAAAGTGGACTCCTAATATACCTGGAGGATTCACATCTCACCCGAGTACAAACCTCAGAAAATGATACTATTTACTGGGAGACTACTATAGGAAGTAGCATTGGAGATTATAGAGATGTTGATGGAGTGTTAATTGCTCATCAAGGCAGATCAATTGCCACGGTTTTCCGATTTGAAGAAGAATCTGTGCAACATAGTAGGACAAAAATGGAAGAAATATGGAGGATTGACGATGTTGTGTTTAATGTTCCTGGCCTTTCCTTGGACTATTTCATCCCTCCTGCTGACATCTTTGATGCTTGTCCTTGATGAACTCACTTTTGTTAACTTGTTTAATTTTGTAATCTGATTACAGTACTGTTGGAGGGTTTATGGTGTATTTAATTAAATCTCAAAGAGTAGTATTATTGTGATTGGCTTTAACTTCAATTCAAACATGATTATATGACCAAAAATACCAATTCAAATAATATATCACTTCTGAATTGTTGCTTTTCTTCTTTCCACAAGTCTATTATCAAATTACGAACCAAAACGTCTCCAAATGTATAAAGAAAATGAGCCGACATATTACTTTTTGGATTTTAATCCAACTAATAAAAAAGAAATCATTTGATTTTCTTTAATTAAATCTCATATAGGGTGTTGGACCACTCACGATATGTCCTCACAATTGTGAGAGGCTTAGTCCAAATATTGACTAGTCATCCAACTTGTGACTTCAAGAAGCTTGTGAAGAATGAAATATCTGAGACACTCATGATCAACCCTCATGATCGTGAATGATCGTGACACACCCTCAATCAGAGAGACAATGATAACATTGTTGTCCAACAGTTAGTTTTTTAAGCATCACGATCATGACCAATTCTTAATTACATTAAATATACTTTTGAGTGTGGGATTGTGTGGTTTAGCTTAGACTCTTCTTCTTATATATTCTTGAGTTAAGAAAGAAAAAAAGAACTAAGTTTAGAACAAATTGATTTAAATGTTAGCCATTGAAAACATTTCGAAACTTGATTTTAAAAGAGAACCAAGAAAACTCTTATATGTAAGGTTTGAGTTAAGTCTAAAAGTTCAAGTTTGTAAACTCAATCTAAGTGAATAGATCTAAGTGGGTTAAAAATCCTAACTTGGAATAAGTTGGGTGTAGACATATGTTTGATTAGTAATTGCACTCCTTAAATCACCTTGTGTCATTTTCTCTTCATCTCTTAATCTTCTCCTCAGTAGCCCTTTTCACCCCCCCCCCCCCCCCTCTAAGGTACTTTCAATTATTATCAAATCTAAACTTTTGAGTACTTAATTGTTAGAAAATTAGATCATAGGGAATGAATCTATAAAGTTTTCTTCTCTTAGACCTTTTTTTTTATGGTAGTGACTATCCTCATTAGAAATTCAAAATGGAGTTGTATTAAGATTGTGGGATGTCTGGTTTAAAGGTTGGGAGCCCCTAAAGGGCACAATTGATGGTTTTGAAGTCACTCTCGTAAGAGGGCAATGGTTAAATGATTAAAAAGAAAAGAACTACAAAAATAAGAAGGCCATGACTATCTTGGTTACCTTAATATTAAAAGAAGAAGGAGGTAAGGTTCAATATTGCCAATCCACTAAATTAATTTGGGAGACTCTTGAGAACCATTATGAAGGAAACATTCAAGTTGGAAGTAAGAAGGTTCAACTCCATATTTATGAGTATAAACTTTTAAAGATGAAACCTCAAGAGTCAATAACTTAGATGATCAACCACCTCAATGCTCTTCTCAATGTTATCCATCTTTGTTTACTCCATTTGAAGATTTTATGAAAAACGCTTCCAAAACTGTAGCCAATAACATAATGGATATGCCCTTATAATCTTTACCAAAACATGTCCTCAAAATTAAAAATTAACTTTATATGCCACCATGATTAAGGATGAACTGAACATGACCCTAAAATTTAAGAAAAGTTCAAACATACTAATTTAATTAAATATGCCCTATAAGATCTTCATAATTAAGAAGAAAACAAACATGCCTCTAAAAAAAGAATCAATCATGTTTGTTAAGGTCATTTTTCAAAACCCTAAAAGCTGATTATGAAAGTAGAAAAACATCTCACTAACATATGAGATTGACTAAGAACGATGATTGAAAAGCAAATTCCAAACCATTTGAAACCTCAAAACCCCACGCATATGCCAAATTAAACATTTTTTTAAACCTAACCTAACCTAACCCCAATAAAGGGGTTTTGATGTTTGAGAGTGGGAGAGTCTGTGACGAGTTTTATTTATTGAGTAAATTAGTAAAGTCTTGGAAAATACTATTTTTATATCTGTAGTGTTTTATTTTTCAGACTGCTTTTCAGTTCGGAAGCTTCGGTTTAACTTTAGAAGCCCTTAGATGAAAAGGCAAACTCTAGTCAATAGACCTTTCCAAAGGTCAAATCAAGTCCCTAGAGTTGAATTTTAGTGTAAAATTGTCTTCTAAAATTATAGTGAGTCAATGTGGACCACTTGATAAAAAGTTAAATTTTTTTTATCTTTGGTGGTCAAATCTAGTCCTATGCATATAATAAATATTGCACAAATCCCTATGAGTAGTGATTAAACAAATTTTAGAATATTCTTTGACAAGTTTCAACCTAGGATTTATTCTAGTATATACTTTTATCATTTAGTGTCAAATAATACCCCTTTTAGTTGTAAGCTTATTACAACTTTGTCAGTAAGCATTAGTTTATAAATAGAAGGTTTGAGGAAACATTTTAGGGAGGAGAGTCAAGTATTAGGAGAGAGAAAATTACTGTAGCAACTTAGAGTGAGAAAATAAAAATGAAAAAATAGAAAAAATAGAAAAATAGCCTAAATTATGTAAAAATAAAAACTGTTCTCATCTACCCTCTTTCTCTCACGTTTCTATACTCAATCCCCACTTAATCCTTAGCCTAAAAACTCTACTAAAAACTCATTATTCCTTCCATAATCCAAAAACAACAATCAAACTGCAACCCAAAAGCAATTAAACGTCAACTAAAAAACAACATATTGTTCACTCTACTCTATTTGCTTTCAACCTCAAATTCTTCAACGTAATTCTTGTTTTTGGTGAGTTTAATTTCATATTTTGAGGCTAAACACTTTATTAAACTTGTTTTTCATATGGGTTCGAATTTTTGGGTTTAGGGCCTTAATTTGTTAATTTGTTTAGCAAAAGAGTTAAGTTTTTCATTTATGGCCAAGAGGGAATGGTCAGAATTAAGCCATGAATAGCTGACTGGCTAACCATGGCCTAAATCCAGCTATCCATGATGAATTTTGGGTATTCAGAGGTGAAATCAGAGTGTCTATGCTCAACCCCTTGAATCATGTACTCTTTACTTTAAAATGACTCTAATGATAGTCCTAATGACTTATATACATTCTATAATGATTATACATCATTAAAATGAGTCTAAAAGGTCCTAGTATGATCAAATCTATTATTTTTCTAATTTATTTTTATTTTTAAAATATTTGTCCTTAATACACAACTTTTGGTTCAAAGCTTTTAAATTTTCTTGCTTGCTTTTGATTTTAGATGAGCTTTTAGTTAATGATTAACATTGTGATGCTACTTGTGTATTCTTGATTGTGATTTTATGTTTATGAATTGATTTTGTGCTAATTTAGAGACCTAATTTTAGGTATTTTATGTCTTGAACTATATGTTAATTATTGTGTATGTGCATTAAGTGAAATTTGTGTAGTTGTGTGAATTTTGTGATCCTTGTTTTGATGATTATGTGCATATTACTATTTTGAATATTGTTGATTAATTTGTGATATTTAAGAGTCTAATTTGTTATTATTGAAAGTTGTCTGTGTATTTGTGATTATATTTGTGTATTTTTAACCATAAGAGTGTTAATTAGCCTTTAATGGTTTAATTTGGTACTACTATGAGACTTCAATGTGATCTATGTGTTTATTATTAAATATTGCCTTGTTTTAGTTATATTTTACTCTATTTTGTGAATATTATGTGTCTTGAAATTACTAAATGTCTACTTTTCATATTTATTGTTTTATGTTCATTTTGATTACTTAGAAGCATCAATTGATAATTATTGGTTAAATTGATGTATTCTAAAGTATTATTCATCATTTTCTTGCCTTTTTTTTTCAAATTTTATTTATTTTTCTTTGTTATTGTCTCTAAATCTCTACACTTAATCTCACACTGTCTATATATTTTTTATATTTAGTTTATTTTATGTCATCATATATTTAACATTTATTTATATTTCTTTATTAGCAATCTCTACTCTCAATCTCACTTTCTATTTATTTTATACTCAATTTATCCTTTATTTGCCCATTGTACTTTAATTACAATCTCTACTCCCAATTTCTTCTATTTTATACTATACTATTAATTTTTCTTTATGTCAATTTTATGTATGTTATCATATTTGTTATCTCCATAATCTCTACAATTCAACTCTCTATCTCTAATCTTATTTTCTTCACATTTTTATGATTTGTTTACAATGTTATGCTTAATTTATGCTTTATTTGTTTTAATTCATATATTATAGTTATTTATCTTTTATTTGTTTATTTTTATTACTATTCCCAAACACTTTTTTTTAAATTTTTTTATTATTTATTGTCATAATCTTATCTTAATTTTTATTCTCACATCATTTTTTCTTTCTATTTATTTCATTTAGTTATTAATTTCTTTTAATTTTGCATGTATATTGAAAAGAGTCCTAGAGGGGGGGAGGGGGGTAAATAGGACTATCAAATAAAAATGAGAAATTAAAATAATTCTTTGTAAGAATTGAATGGAAGTTGAGAAGGAAGAAGGAAGAATGAATAACCCAAAAATTTAAGAAATTCGGAGTCAATAACAATCCTATGTCTCCACCTAACTTATCCCCAAGTTAGGATTTTCAATCACCCATAATCTTATTCATAAGATTGAGATGATACAAGAGTTTTATGGCTCACTCTTACAACCTTACAACTTGAGCTTTCAAGGCTTACATAAAAAACCAAATCCTAAGTGTTTTAGTAAACAACACTTAAACCAATTCCTTTAGAGATAAATCTCACTTCCTTTCTATTGAAGACATTTTATTTTGCCTATAATTTCTTCATAAAATTGTAAATATTTGACTTAACTTTCTATATAATTTTGAATCACCTCAATTTGACTTTTTTAACTTAAGATATGTCTAAAATACTAAGAGCTATGCAATCTAAAATGTAGACTATTGTCAAACAGCAATACATAAGTTAAACCCGTGATTGTATATTGAAGACACTTGAATTTGCCCAATTTTTTTCATTAAAGTTGTAGATATTTTACTTAGATTTCCATAAAAATTTGATTCACCTCAATTAGTCATCTGTAGTTGAAGATATGTCCAAAATACTAGGATATAAGCAATCTAAAATGTAGACTATTATAAAATAGCTATAGAAAAATTGAAGCCATGATTTTATATTAAAGAAGTTTGAATTTTCCTATTATTTCTTCATAAAAGTTGTATATATTTGATTTATATTTCTATATATTTTTGAATCACCTCAATTGGGCTTCTATAGCTCAAGATATGTTTAAAATACTAAGAGTAGTGAAATCTAAAATGGCAGCTGCTTATATTGATTTTGACTTAATATTTGCATACCTAAATGAACTTAGATTTTGACAACCAAGCCCAATTCAGAAAGCTCAAGATGTTTATTTCAAATTTGATGAAGATAAATTTCTCATTATAAAGCTCTAAGGATGTTAAAAGCTTCTTTGAATTTCAGAGGTCGAATCAGCCTAAGATAATCATACTTCATTTTAACTTCCAAGGGAGTCATAACTTATACACACTTAAACAAACAAATTAAATTCTCAAAATTAAGTTTATAAAGATCAAAATTAAGATTGATTATTGCTAAGGTCAACAACTCCCCTTTTTTTATTTTGACAAACTTATTTTGAGTTTGATAAAAAATAATACAAAGTTAAAGTGTGTGATAATATTTGTGATAATAATGATACCAAATGAAATAAAATATATTTATTTATTTCTCCCCCTACAAATATGGCCATGATAAGAAATATAAATTTATAGATTATTCCCCTTGACAAAAAAATAAAAACAACATAAAATATAGCAAAAGGGATAAAAACATAACATTCTTATGATAAATGTATTAAAAACATAAAATATGATAACATGATCATTTAAATAAATGTTAGGCAATGTGAGGAAATAATTTCAAACATATATGCATATAGTGACACTAAAATGTATCACAAAAATAATACATATAATAATGTTGATGCTAGATGTGTTTAATTATCATATAATCATATAGAGCTTAGTTAGCTAATCAATTGTGTAGCACTTAACGTATAAAAAAAATAAACACAAATTATGCATGATATATTTTCCTCTCTTTGTACAAAGGCAAGAGGAAAAGAGAGAGATATAAGGGGAAATAAACCTAAAGGGACCAAAATTCCTATAGGAATAATGCAAAGATACACCAAATCTTTGTAAAAATATTCATGCCTTATCAAAGATCAAAACAATTCCTAAGAAGATATTCATGCCTTATTAGAGATAAAAACAATTTCTAAGAAGATATTCATGCGTTAATCTTATGCATGTATGAACACAATAATAAAATATTATACAAATGTATAGTAATAAATAACAAACTCAAATATATTTCTTCCCCTTTGTTAAAAGTAAAAAAAAGGAGAGAGATATGAAAACAAAGATATACAAAATCATTATAAAATCTATGTCATACATAAACAAAGTAAGCAAAATAAGGCCTTTTGTCACAAATGATGTATGACAAAATTAGCCATACTTACAATGTTAATATGCATGAAAAAATTTAAATAAAATTTCTCCCCCTATATCAAACAAAAATATAGTATGTCACTAATATAAACTCATTTTTTAAGGGAATTTTTTTTAAAATACACATGTTAAAAAAAATTAACTAGGTACACATACAAACTCAAATTATTTATCCTCCTTTGACAAAATGCAAAAGGAAATTTAAAAAGATAAACCAAATGTAAGATGACAACTAAAAAAAATTTTAAGATCAAAATCAAAATATTTATTAATCAAAGTAATCAATAAGCACAATATGATTTCACATGAAAACAGTTCAACCATAAATTAAACATAAAATCAAGATAAACTAAAACTATCAATCATGCCAAGTTCATGCTTAATAAAATTTAATATCTCTTCATTGAGAGGATTGGTGAAGATATGTGCAATTTGATTATTTGTATCAATAAATTCAAGTGAAATATCACTAATTTGAACATGATCACGTAAGAAATTATGTCTAATGTCTATATGCTTAGTTCTAGAATGCAAAATGGAAATTTTGCTAAGGTTGATAGCACTTGTATTGTCACATTTGATTGGAATGTGATTAAGTTTTACACCGTAGTCTAACAACTGTTGTTTTTACCATAAAACTTGTGAACAACAGAGACTTGCTACAATATTTTCAACTTCAGCAGTGGACAAAACAATTGAAACTTGTTTCTTGCTAAACTAAGAAACTAAACATTGTCCTAAAAATTGACAAATTTTGAAAGTGCATTTTCTATCTAGTAAACTACTGGCAAAGTTCGCATTAGAATAACTAATCAAGTCAAATGATAAACTTCTAGGATACCAAAGTCCTAAATGCATTGTACCACAAAGATATTTGAAAATTCTTTTGATAGCATTCAAATGAGACTCTCTAGGATTTGATAAAAATCTAGCACACAAGCAAGTAGCAAACATAATATCGAGTCTACTAGCATTAAATAAAGAAAGGACTGATCACACCTCTAAATCACTTTTTCATCAACTGATTTGCCATTCTCATCTTTGTTAAGTTTGGTTGTGGTGCTTATTAGAGTTTTACTTATCTTAGCTCCATCCATACTAAATTTTTTGAGAACGTCTCTTATATACTTAGTTTGATTGATGAAAATCCCATTTTTGCATTGTTTGATTTATAGTCCAAGAAAAAATTTGAGTTCACCCATCTTCCTTACACAAATAATGGTTAGTAGCACTGAACATAATGTCATCAATATATATTTGAACAATTAATAAATCATGCTTGGATTTCTTTATGAAAAGAGTTTTTATCAACTTTTCCTTTAGAGAAACCTTTCTCTAATAAGAAGTTGCTCAATCTTTATGCTTTAGAAAGTTTGAATACATGATTTGAAAAATCAAAGCTTTCAAAACCTAGAGGTTGTTCAACATACACCTCTTATTCAATAAAACCATTTAAAAATGCACTTTTAACATCCATTTGATAAAGTTTGAAATCCATGAATGATGCAAATGCAAGTAGCATCCTAATAGCTTCTAACCTTGCAATGGGGGCAAAGGTTTCATCGTAATCAATGCCTTCCTCTTGATTATAACATTTAGCTACTAGTCTAGCTTTATTCCTAGTTGTGATACCTTGTTCATTCATCTTATTTCTAAACACCCATTTGGTGCCTATAATAGGATGATGTAGGTCTAGGAACCAAGGTCCAAACCTTGTTTCTCTCAAATTGATTTAACTCTTCTTGTATAGCAAGGACCCAAAATTCATCAAACAAAGCACATCAATATTTTTGGGTTCAATTTGAAAAATGAAGGCTAAATTAATAATAGACTTTAATTGAGATCTAGTAGTTACCCTTTTTATAGTGTCACCTATAATAAGGTCTTAGGGGTGAACTTTCTTGAATTGCCAATCCTTTGGAAGTTCATCCTTTAAGGTAGGTTGAGATGTCTCCTTATTTTCCTCCTTGCTTGGATCTTTAAGTTCCAAAGGCTTACTAGCATTTTATTCTTATGTTTCCATAATCTCATTGTCACCGACAAGATCATCAATACTACAAACATCCTTTCTAGGATCAAGTGAGTTTGATTCATTAAATAGCACATGTATTGACTCTTTTACTACTACAATTCTTTTATTAAAGACCATATATGCTTTACTAGAAATAGAATAGCCTATGAAAATTCCTTCATCAGCTTTAGAATCAAATTTCATAAGATTGTCCTTAGTATTCAATATAAAGCACTTGCATCTAAATACTCTTAGATATGAGCTTTTAGGTTTTCTATTGTTCCATAGCTCATAAGATGTTTTATTTAAAATTGATCTTTTAAAAACTCGGTTTGAAATATAATAAGATGTGTTAATGGCTTTCACCCAAAAGTATAGAGGCAAATTATACTCATGAAGCATTGTTTTAGCCATTTCCACAAGAGTTCTATTTTTCCTTTCAATTAATCCATTTTGTTGAGGAGTTCTAGGAGATGAAAATGTATAAGAAATATCAATTTCATTATAATAGTTTTTAAAAAATTCATTTTCAAATTCGATTCCATGATCACTTCTAATAGAAGAAATATAAAAGCCTTTTCTTTTTTAACTCTTTTTGAAAAATTTTCAAAAGCTCTAAATGCATCATTCTTATGAGTAAGGAAACATACCTATGTAAATCTAGAGTAATCATTAGCCAATAATATGCATAGTGCATTCCACTAAGACTATCAACTCTAGTTGGTCCAAATAAATCCATATGTATAAGTTCAAGTGGCCTAGAGGTGGACACTACATTTTTTTTGCTTAAATGAGGACTTGGATTGTTTTTCCTTTTGGCAAGCATTACAAGGTTTGTCTTTATTGAATTCAAGCTTAGGTAAACCAATAATAAGTTCATGTTTAGAAAGATAATTTAAAAGCTCAAAATTTGTATGTCCTAACCTTTTATGCCATGTCCATGTGTCATAGGAGAAAGACACTAAGCATTTTATGTCTTTGTTATCAATTTTATTCAAATCAATGACATAAATATTGTTTACTCTTTCACTAATAAAAAAATTTTGTTTTCATCAAAACTACTATCAAAACAATTTTTAGAATAGAAAGTTACTTTATTTCCCTTATCACATAATTGACTTATACTAAGAAAATTATGTTTAAGACCATCAACAAACAACACATGATGTATAGATAAGGATTAAGGATTAAATAGTTCTCCAATGCCAATAATTTTTCCTTTTGCATTATCTTTGAAAGTAATGTGTCCTCCATCCTTAGCATCAAGTTTATTGAATTGCTCTTTATCTCCTGTTATGTGCCTTGAACATCCACTATCGAGATACCACTTGCTTTTTGTTCTTGTAGATTTCAAGCACATCTTATTTTTATTTTCAAGGGCCATAAAGCAAAGATTGGCCACTTATTATTGTTCCTTTTCCTTTTCATATTTGGAGGAATCATCCTAAGTAGCTTTGAATGCCTTCTTTTTTTATCTTTTGCTCCCTTGTTCTTGAATTTGAGTTTGGGACACTCACTTCTAATATGTCTTGATTTTTTGCATTTATAGCAAGTAACCTCTTTAGTTTTCTTCTTCCTATCTCCTTCAAACTTCTTATTGAAGTCCTTTGTACTTGAGGAGTTTTTCTTTCTCAAAAACTTCTTTAAGCTCATATTTAGCATGGCAATGTCACCATCTTCATCACTAGAATCTTTGATGCATTCCTCTTCATTATCTTTTTGAAGAGCTTTTAGAGCAATGCTCTTTTTCTTTTCTTTATTCTCTTCTTGTTATTCACTTCTTTACTTAATAATGAGTTCATGTGTTAAGAGCTTACTAATGAGCACACTGATTGATAGAGTAGAGAGGTCTTGAGCTTCCTTAATTTAAGTAACACGAGATTCCCAATCCTTCTTAAGTAGGATTCTTAGAATCTTATTGTTTACCTCTTCCTTGCAGAAATGTTTTCCAAGTTTCTTGAGGATTGTGAGGAGAGCATTGAGATGTTTTTTCATCTCTATGATTGATTTATGAGGCTTCATTTAAAGAGTTCATATTCATACATATGAAGTTGAACCTTCTTGCTTCTTACTCGAATGTTGCCTTCGTAGTGGTTTTCTAAGGTCTCCCACATTTCATTTGCCGAATACAATGTTAAAGCTTGCCTCCTTATTCTCTTATCATTAAAGAGACTAGAGTAACCATAGCTTTTTATTTTTGTGATTTTCTTCCTTTTGATCAATTCTCCATTGGCTTCTTGCAAGAGTAGTTACCACACCTTTAATGATAGTTGTAGTTGGTTCCCAACCTTTTAAGACAATATCCTAAAGTTTAATTGAATCACAATCAAGATATCATTCCATTTTGAATTTCAAATATGGATGAAGAGAAATTCTATATCTAACACACAACCAACTCTCATAAGAGTTATATAAACAAAGAATTATTTAAGAGAATTTAAGAGCTTAATTGAAAGCTTAAGAAAGAAAGAATGATAATAAGTTTCTTAACTTTTATTTAGCTCTTGATGTGTTTATATAGATAAATACTAAAATAATATGATTATGTGTAAATAATGTGTCCAGCGTCTATTTTGAATTCAATGTTTATAATTTTAAATTATTGAAGGTGATGATGTTAAACAGATATGCATGGATTGAAACCTTAATTTGCTACTAAAGATGTTCAATTTTGCCCACAATTTCATCATAAAAGTTGTAAATATTTGAATTATCTTTCCATATAATTTTGAATCACTTCAATGACTTTTTTAGCTTAAGATATGTCCAAAATATTAAAAGCTATGCAATCTAAAATGTAGACTACTATCAGACAGCTATGCACAAGTTGAGACCATAATTTTATATTAAAGAAATTTAAATTTGCCTAAACTTTCTTCATCAAAGTTGTATATATTTTACTTATCTTTCCATATTACTTTTACTCACCTCAATTAGACATCTATAGCTAAACAAGCTGAAGCCATGATTTTATATTGAATAAGTTTGAATTGGCTCACACTTTCTTCATAAAAGTTATAGATATTTGATTTAAATTTCCATATAATTTTGAATCACCTCAATTGGGCTTCTGAACCTCATGATATGTCTAAAATACTAAGAGCCATGCAATATGAAATGGCAATTGCATATATTGATTTTGACTTAATATTTGCATATCCAAATGAACTCAGATCTTGATAAGCAAACCCAATTAAGAAATCTTAAGATGTCTATTTCAAATTTAGAGAAGATAACATTCTAATTATAAAGCACTAAGGATATCAAAAGCCTCATTGAATCTCAGAGGTCGAATCAACCTAAGATAATCATACTTCATTTAAACTTCCAATGGAGTGGTAACTTATACACACTTAAACAAACAAATTAAATGCTCAAAATTAAGTTTGTTAAGATTAAAATTAAGATTGATTATTGATAAGGTCAACACACAGACAGACAGACACACACACACACACACACACAAACAGACAGACAGATAGATAGATAGACAGACAGACAGACACACACACACACACACACACACACACACACACACACACACACACACACACACACACACACACACACACACACATATATATATATATATATATCTACAATATTAACTTCTTTCATTATATTAATTGCTATTTTGTTTAATGTTCTTAGCATAGTCCTTCTCTATGCCTTAATTTCTATTTTAATTTCATTTATTGGCTTCTTTTCTTTTATTTACATATCTTTAAAATATTATTTTTCATTTATTTAATCTTTTTATTTTAATACTTATGTTAACATAGTCTTTTCTTCAGAAATGTTAATTTTACTTTCTATTTTTTTTATCTCATTTTCTAATTTCATATTAATTTTAGCTTTTTACTAAATATCTAACATTTATTTCTTATTTTATTCATTTTCCAATTTATTTGCATTAATTTTTAATTTTGACTAAATATTTCAGTTTTTAATATAATTGTTAATAAAACTTTTATTTCCTTTTTGTATCTCGATTTTAACCATAATTTCCTTTTTTTTACTTTATTTCAATAGTTTCTATAAATTTATTGTTATTTAATTTCGAAATTAATTTTCATTTTCATTACCTATTAAAGGATTTTTCTACTAATTTATCTTTTTTCCTTAATTTTATTTTCTATTTTGATTTTTATTATCTCATGTCCTTTCATTTTAGGCAAAATTTCCTTCATATTTATTTGTGAATATTTATTCATTGATTGTTGTTTTGTGTTATGTATTTATTCATAATGTTGAAAATACCCAAAGCCTCAAACTAAGTTATTTCATTATCTTTCTTTTTAAAACTATTTATGATGATTACTGGGAAAATAATAAGACAATAATTGATGATGTGTATTCAATTTTATCTGCGGTACATGATTTTGCATCTTGAGGCCTAATTTTGATAAACTGAACATATTATTAATTAAAGGTCTTCATTTGACCAATTAACCACCATAAATGTCATCTTTTTAGAACTTCCTAACTTCCATTTTCTATTTGAGAAATAATATTTAATTTTATGCTTTTTACTTATCTTTTCCATTAATTTCATAATTTTTATGCACTTTTCAATCATTTTTCATCTTATTTTCTATTTTCATTTTAAATATCAATTTTTCATAAAAAAAATGGCCCTTAAACTTGGAAAATAAGGACAAGACAAAGATGAGGAGTCTACTTAAGTGTTTGCCTCTCGCATCTTATCCCTTTTAATTTTTATTATTTTGCTATTTATTGCTTTCCTACATTACATGATTATGATGCCATGCATAAAAATTCCCATGACATATGTGTGATGGATATGATATGATTGTGTGCTATTAATTTCATAACATGTAAATAAGCCACGTTTATGCCATATATATTCAATATGCCATTAGAATTGCCATGCCATGTGTATGTATACCATATTAGCTCACTTGCCATGATAATGCATCATATTTTGCTATATTTAATGATTTATTTACTTTGATTCATATGTCCATTCATTAGCCTATGCCCATGCATCATTATTCATTTATTATTGTTATTATGTGCTTGTGTGCATATATTGTGCTTGCATTTGTGTGTAATGGTTGATCCAAAATGGTACATATTTTTTAAAAGCATTATATATAACTAGTAAGGCTAGCCCTGCTTAGCGTCCGGGTGGTATGGAGATACCTCTAAGATATTGAGACTACTCTTGCTAACATCGACATCTGTACTTAATGCTTTGTCCATTGGCGAAAGTAGTTTTAAATGTGGGATTCGAGTTTGTTTAGTCCTTAACTGGACAAATTCTTAAGTGATACCAAGTGGCAATTCCTATTTCTCTTAGTTAGGGTGGAGGGTTATAAGTGCACATGTGCCATTGCTAAGCTCTTCCAATATTCCCCTCATATTCCCTTTGTTTTCTCATAATAAGGAAAAAGGGATCGTGATGCAAATGGTGCTAAGTCAGACCTACTGGCATTGACAGTTATACCATTTTAGACTAACTTACATCATGACACTTATTATATATGCATAAGCCTAAATAATCCTAATGGTGCCAAGTTATGATTCACCATGTGATACGAACCCTACTTATAATAGAGATAGAACGTGCATCCAACTTTGAAATCTTGCCCAAGGATCATCAAGGATAGTTGTGTTGATGGAGCTAAACCCCTTGCTTATTAAATTAAAGCAAGATACTTAGCTATTAAAAGATGAACAATCACACAATTATAAATCTAACCTAGCAATTGTAATGAAAGGTAGATGTGAAACAATTCAAGTAAACTTGCAAAGTTTCAAAAGAACAAAGTTAAGGAAAAACCTCACTTAATTTATTAAAATTGTCAAAAATACATTCTTAATTCGTCCTACATAAGTCTAGCCCTTATATAGGCATGTAAAAAACCTAATACTTGAAGGAAAAGGTTTTATTCCTTATTCCTAAAGATACCTATAAAGGAAAATCATTAATTAAGGAGATTGCCTTCAAAATAAGACAACTAATGACAACTCATAACAACTCATCTTTGAAAAGTCAAAATTGACAACTCATTACAACTTATGGCAACTAAGCAAAATGACAACTCATGAAAATTAAGCATTGAAGCATGTCATGTCACATGTTGACGATTGACTTTTGACTTTGACTTATTGACTATTTGACTTTGACTTATTGACTTGTTAACATTGACTTGGAATATTCTTGAATCTTCTCACATTTTTTAAAATCTTCTTGAATCTTCCTTATTGACTATAAAATAGCAAAATAACTCAAAATTTTTCCATATCAAGCTAATTAATTTTAGAATAGGAAATTAAGCTAATTAGATTGAATTCTTCATATTCAGCTCCATTCTTGCACTTTTAATCTCTTTTAGGGTTCATATTGCCATGACTCCACTCAACTCATGGGCTGATTAGTTTGGCATTGTCACCTTTAGCCTTAACTTGGTTTAAATGAAATTACCGGGTTAATATGACTATAGTCTGTAACCCAAGTCCTAAAGGGGGGGTATTCTTATGTCAAGTTTGCAAAAGATATCGGACCCTTATAACCTTATCCTATAATTCAAGTCCATAATGGAGGGCATCTCACTAAAGGAACCATTGTCCTTTTACCTTGACTCACCCATGCAGTGGCCTTAGAAACATCCACTAGGGTTGTACTTTATCTTGCATATGTTTGCCGATATAATGCAAATGTGCATAGTTATTTAGGCTAGTTAAGGGTTATTTTCATTTCATTTCATTATGTTTTATGTGTTTGTTTGGTTATTGAATTGATGTTTTTACTTATTTTATCATTAGGACACACTATGTAAGTTTTATGCATGATTTAGGGCTCAAATGACATTTAGAAAATAATTGGAGTTGATTAGAACAAGCTAGGAAGCAAAAGGAGTCAAGCTTGGATCATTAAAAAGGTGTATGAATTATCACCAGGGGCACGAGTCATCACCAAGTTGTCACCTAGTGGTGAGTAGTCACACTCGTGCCTTGCCCAAGAGTTGCAGCTTGTCCCAGTTTGAGAAATTTTTGTATTTCGACCATAATTCTGTCTATAGACATCTAAATTAGGTGATTAAAGTTGCTTTAGAAATATAAAAAAATCATATAAAACTTTCATGAAGGAACTTTATAGAGATAAAGTCATCTAGATGGATGAAAATGCCCTTGAAGTTATAGAATCTATAAAGGGGGGGTGACCTTTGATGTCAAGTGGTGCCTCTCCAAGTCCAATAATATTCTAGTAACTTCCAGTAACTTTCAAGCTCTATATATGCATCATTTATGGTTTGAAGCAAGGGAGACATATGAATTACTATATTTGTTTAGAAATACAATTATTATCTTTTAGTTTTAAGAGTCATTATAAGAAACACTTGAAGAAGACAAAGCCAAGTGCAAGAGAAGATCATCCTAAATCAAGAATTCTTTAGAAGATATAGAAGGGAGTTTTACTTATTCAATTCTTTCTCTCTTTATCTTTCTTTCTATGTTGAATTTGGTTTTCTTTTGTTGCTTCTTAATCATGTATCTAGGCTAAGTCTTTGTATAGGAATTACAATGATGAATTAAATAAGAACTACATTTTTTTCTTATATTATTCATGATTTAATTTCAATTAGTTCAATTTGTGACTTGTTATGTATGTTTGATCACCATATGTAACTTGTTAATCAAATTACTTACAATGAGAATTAGAGTAATTTGGTGGAAAGTAATTGAGATTACTTAATAATGGAATTTGACTTGGAGACAAGGGATTCATCTTAAGGGAAAAAAATTAGGATAATGTGTTTTATGATTTTCTCTTATCTCTGCATTGCCATAAGAATGAATGTAGACTCTAAAAGGAAAAACCTTTAATTAACAACAAGAGTTGCTTTTAAACATTATAGACTAATTTCCAATCAATATGTTTTATGATAAATATGTTTACACACACATACATTGTTATAACTTGTCTTAATATTTTAGTAATTAGTTAATGTTTAGGTTTCTTTATTGGTTTTAGTCATTATTATTATTCTGGTTTATTTACCTATCCATGTAAGTATCTATCCAGCTAATACAAGATTGACCCAATTCATAAGTGTTCGACACCCTTTTTGCTCTATACTAAGTCCTAGAGACTAGGGTATATAAATCTAACTCATAATATATTTTGGCACTATTGCCGGGGAATGTGTTGTAATTTTTATTAACTTAGGGTAGAGAAAGGTTGTTTTAGGTCTTCTTTTTATTTTTATTTTTTTATATTTTATATTTTTATATTTTATATTTTTATATTTTATATTTTATATATTTTATATTGTTATTATTTGTTAAGTTTAATTTATTCGATTGTGAATTTACATTTTTTATGCTTGCTAGAAGTACTAGTGATAATAATTTGAACATTGATCCTGAAATTGATTTAACTATATGTGCTTTATGCAGGGAATAATGGCAAATAAGAGAGAACCAACATAATTTGAATAACATGGCTTACCCGAAAAGGAGAATGTTAGGGGATTTTGCAATGCCTGACATCTTAGGAAGTTTTAGAGGGATTGTGGCTCTAGCTATTGCTAACAACAATTTTAAGATCAAGCCAAGTATCATCCAAATGGTGCAAAATAATGAGTTTGGAGGTTTACAAGGAGAAGATCCTTATGCCCACAAATTAACTTTCCTTAATATGTGTGCGACTTTCAAGATTAATGATGTAACGGATGAAGCAATCAGGCTTAGACTCTTCCCATTTTTAGTTAGGGATAACACACAACTTTGGCTTGCTAGTTTGCCAAATGAATCAACCACAACATGGGATCATTTAAAGCAAGCAAGTTTGCACAAATATTTTCCACCACATAAAATGGCCAAGTTTCACAATGAGATCAGTACTGTCAAGGAAAATGGAAGTGAGACAATCTATTTAGCTTGGGAGAGATTCAAAGAACTCCAAAGGCAATGTCCACATCATGGCTTGCCAGAATGGATGATTCATTAAATTTTCTACAATGGGTTGATGGATGAAAACTAAAATTTTATGAATGCAGCAACTGGTGGAAAATGGATGGATAAAATGGCTAAAGAAGCCATTACTTTGCTTGAAGAACTTGCATCTCAAGGATACATGGGTGATGAAACAACTATGGCAAAAGCAAGGGGAGTTTTGGAGCTTGACACAATTAAAATGTTGAATACAAAGGTGGATGCTCTTACCAATTTGGTAAGTAGAAATCAAATTAATTCTTTAGAAAGTACTAATGTTATTTGTGAGTCTTATGGAGGATCTCATTCATATTCTTAATGTAATTTAAGTACAAATGAGGATGTGAACTACATGTAAGGGGGCTTTAACCAAAGAATGGGGCTGAATTCTAGCACTTAGAACCCTCAATGGAGGAACCATCCTGGTTTCTCCTAGTTAAACCCATCCTTTCAATTAAACCCTCTATATAGCCCAAATACCAAACCTTAAAACCCACCGGGATTTTCCATGAAACAACAAACCTTTAATCCTACCTATCCTAAACCTACTCTTCAAAATCTCATGGAGCAATTTGTCAACCAATAAATGTCCATACATAAACTAAATAACGAGCAATTTAAGTAGCTAAACTCTAAACTTTAGAAGCTTGCTACTTATAATCGTATCCTTGAAACCCAAATTGCCCAACAAGCCTCTTCCTTTAAGACTAAACCTTTGGGAAAGCTTCCTATCCAACCAGAGTATGTATAAAAAGAGTCTTGTCAAGTAATTACCTTGCATAGTGGTAAGGAGGTTGAAAAGGATTTCATTAAGAAAAAAATAGTGGTTGTTGATGATGGTGGGGTAGAAATTGAGCAAGTGGATTTTAGAAGTAAAGATGATGATGAGTTTGCAATGAAATGTAATAAGGAAGATGCTATACCATCGAAGAATGATGAACTAAGGGTAGATGTTAAAACTCTTCATTTTCCTCAAAGGTTCATAAGGTGTAAGTTAGATAAATAGTTTGGAAAATTCCTTGATTATTGGAAGGAAATTACTATCACCATACCATTCGTGGATGCCATTAAACATATACCAACATGGGGTAAATTTTTGAAGGATATTATTAGCTATAAGAGCAAGCTTGAAGATTATGGCTTAGTATCTCTTGTTGAAGAATCCAAGGCTATATACTCCAAGTCTCCACTAAAGCTTAAGGATCTTGGTTCATTTATAGATCCTTGTACAATTGGAGGTACGCATTTTGATAAAGCTTTATATGATATTAGTGCAAGTGTTAGCGTTATGCCTTACTCTATTTACAAAAGGCTCAATTTAGATGAGCTTAAGCCTACTAATATGTGTCTTTCCATGGAGAACAAATTTGTCATATATTTACTTGGCATTCTAGAAAATGTGCCAATACAAATGGGGAAGTTTATAATACCATATGACCTTATTATGTTGAAAATAGAGGAAGATCTTGAGATCCCAATTTTGTTTGGAAGACCATTTTTTATGATAGCAAGAGCAATTATTGATATGAAGAGAGAAAATATCACATTAGAGGTGGATAATGAATGTATGGAATTTGATGTGCTAAAAATCATGAAGTCAACACTACTAGAATTGACTAGTAGAATTGATTCCATTGATGTTATTGATGGATGCATTAAAGAAGTAATTCATGAATGTTTGAGGCAAGATTCTATGGAGCCATACGGAATGCAAGAAGTTAATGAGAAAATTTTAGAGGTAACTCTATATCAATTTTCCCGTAGGACATCAAGATTTGATCCTTTAAGTAGAGAGGATGATCCAAAAGATACTACATGAAGTGAAGAAGTTAAGATGGAGCTCAAGCCCCTACTATTAATCCTAAGATATGCATTTCTTGACTCTAACCTTAAATTTCCTTTTATTGTTAATTCATCTTTACTTAGTGATAATGTTGTTGCCTTACGTGATGAGTTGCTTAATCATAAAAATGCCATTGGTTATTCTATAAATGATTTGAAGGGTATTGGTCCTAATGTATGTATGCATAGAATTCTTTATAAGGACCATGCTAAGTCTTCTATTGAAGGTCAGAGGCAGTTGAACCCCACTCTCAAAAAAGTGGTGAGAAAAAAGGTAACTAAGTTTCTTGATAATGGAATCATATATTCCCTTAGTGATAGTAAATGGGTAAGCCTTGTTCAGGTTGTACCAAAGAAGGGAGGCTTAACTGTTATTAGGAATGAATCTAATGATCTCATACCTACTAGAACTGTCACGAGATGGCGTATGTGTATTGACTATATGAAATTAAATAAAGCAACTAGGAAGGACCATTTCCTATTGCCTTTTATTGACCAAGTCCTTAAGAGTCTAGCCAACTTTTCTTATTTTTGTTATTTGGATGGACTAAGTGGTTTTTACTAAATTCCTATTCATCTTGAGGATCAAGCTAAAACCACCTTTACATGTTCATATGGTAATTTTGCTTTTAGGTATATTCCTTTTGGTTTATTTAATGCACCTGCAACTTTCCAAAGATGCATGTTTTCAATATTTAGTAATTTGCTTAATGATTGTGTAGAAGTTTTTATGGACGACTTCAGTGTTTATGGTACTGATTTTCCAATTTCCTAGACAATCTACCTAAAGTTCTTAATAGGTGTATTGAACATGGATTGATTTTGAATTAGGAAAAATGTCACTTTATGGCACAAAAGGGAATCGTTCTTGGTCATTAATTTTCAAAGAGGGGCATTGAAGTTAATAAAGCAAAAATAGAAGTAACTAAAAATTTTCCACCTCTAAAGAGTGTTAAAGATATAAGAAGCTTCCTTAGACATGCATGTTTCTATAAAAGATTTATCAAAGACTTCTCTAAGATAGTAAAGCCATTGTGTAGGTTACTTGTTAAAGATGTTATTTTTGAGTTTGATGACACGTGCCTTGATGCATTTGCAACTTTGAAAAGAGCTCTTATTTCTACACTTGCCTTGCAACCACCTAATTGGGAGCAGCCATTTGAAATAATGTGTGATGCTAGTAACTTTGTGGTGGGGCCTATATAGATGGTGGGGTTTAGCACACATCCAAGATTTTAGAAACTGCAACATTGTTTAGGCTTAGGGCCTTAGGGAACACACTACTATGCCATAAAATCATAGCGTGGAGAAGAGGAGTCACTACCTAGGGTAATAACTAGGATAATTCGATTGGTGGTACTCGATTCTCTAAAAGAAAGTTAGCATCACAATAGGAGATTCTGGTAATGGAATACTAACTTCTCTTAGTCTTGTGTTCATTTAGAATTACTTTATAAATTATTACTTCATTCTCTAATTACATGCAATTTTATTAAATCCTATTTGAACATCCATCTAACCCTAAGGCATATAGTCAATAAAATCACACATAAAGATGCATTCAAGTGCATCATCCCTAAGTCTAAACTAGGTTTAATTTTAATGAAAGTTAGCTAGATTTACATTTTTTATTTACAAATGAAATGGACTAAAGGTGGGCCTACATTTTAATTAGTAAGCTTAAGTCTATTTGTTTCGATTATCTATAGGGAATGGGCTTAAGTCTGCAAAATTTTAAAGGAAAAGTTGAATTAGTGGGCTTAAGTCTAACTTGATTTTATTTTAAGTGAAATGTGGGTTTAAGTCTATTTGTTTTAAAAGTAATGAATTTAAATGGGCTGAGCTAAATCTAAATAATTTTTAATTAACTAAAAATGGGCTGAAAGTCTAATTAACCTAAAATGGGCCTACATTGGTTTTAATTAATTAATTAAACTAAACCATTTATAAACCTATTTTATATGAATTGGACCTAATCGTGGGCTTGGGGGCCAAAAAAGATAAAAACATAAAAAAACAAGCCCAAAACAAATAAAAACACAAAAAAAAAGATCAACCATACATTTTAGTGATTTTTTTTTAAAATCCTATATCAATTTCATGAGACTCTAACTTTAATCTACTGCCATCAATGACTTTATAAGGGTTTACCATGTGAAACCCTAATTACTAATCAATTTTAATAACATGAAAGTAAATAATTAATATTCCCACTATTGGGGTTATTACAATTCATACGGTGCAGAAAATTAAAAGAAAATTAATTACAACCCAAAACTAAAACAAATTATAAGAACGAAAAAAAATCATAAATCCTAAATCCTACAAGAGTTTTACATATCATAATCCATGGCATTCCATGGATTCTTCAATGTAATCACTATCAAAATCTCATTTCACCAACCTCACCTCCAAAACATCATAGAATATAAAAAAAAAAGTAATAAATAAATAAAAAATAAAGAAAAAAAAGAAAAAAAAAGAAAATAGAAGAGTAGAAGATGTTGTGCAAATGCTATTTGAATGCCCCTCAAATTGAGATTGTCACCATTTTGAGAATTGATTATACGTTTATTGATTTCTGGACTATTAAAAACAAAAGAGCGTGTTTTTTTTATGCAATGAAGAAAACTCTTTTTTTTTATGATTTTTTTAGGGTTTCTATGCAGTCAGGAGCCGGTCCTTCACTTATGTAGTCTCTAGCTTTTTAAAGTAGAGACCTGCGAGCTGACTTCCTTCATTCCAAGAACAGACGCTATCTCTTAATTTTTCAAAATATTTACACATTTTGAACACGTAAAACCATAATTATCTTTTAAGAAAATATTTAGAATTAATTTTCAATCAATATGTGAATGAAAAAATACTAAAAATTAATCGAATATACTAAAAAACTGAAAACATTTTGTAATGTCGATTGGCATTTTGCTAATGCTAATCAACATTAGGCAAATGCTAGTCGACATTAGCTAAATACCGATCAACAATAGCTAAATGCCGACTGGCAGTTTGTTTATGCAGTGCTAAAAAATTAAAAATAAAAAAAACACTTATAAAATCTCGATTTTGCAATTGGGTCCAAAAAACACTACAATTTAGTCCTTGAAATCTCAAATTTCAATGTTAGAGATCAATTTCTCAATTAATTTTTTAATCATAAGGGCTTTCATCATACTATGCATAATTATATAGTGAAATTAGGTGCTTACAGTTGCCCCCCCTTTGTCACTGTTTGTTTGACAAATTGCTAAAAAGTAGTAGAAGCACACAATTTTGAAAGAAAGAACTAGGATACCTAGTTGTATCATAATTGATAGATTGATGCTTAAATTGTTATGCAATTTTAAGTGAATGTAATATTTATCAAGTCTCACTATATTTCCTGTAAAATGTCTAATGAACTTTATGCAAATGAGTTTCGCTATATTCCTTATGAGACATTTATCGATAACGAATTGAAAGTTTATTATAGTTCATATGGAATGTCTAGTAATGATGAATTGAAAATCTGCTATAGTTCTTATGGAACGTCTAGCAATAATGAATTTCGTTATATTCCTTATGGGACATTTAATGATGCACACTATATTCCTTGTATGAGTTTCATTATATTTTCTATGGGACATCTAACGATGTACATTATATTCCCTATAAGACGTCTAGTGATAATGAGTTTTGTTATATTCCCTGTGGGATGTCTAATGATATACACTATATTTCCTATAGGACGTTTAGTGATAATGAGTTTCGTTATATTCCCTATGGGACGTCTAATGAAATGTATGCCATGAAGCTTACTATATTCCCTATGGGATGTCTAGAAAGAATGAATTTTGTTATATTCCCTATGGGACGTCTAATGATGATTTTTCAAAAAAAAAAAAAGTTGTAACTACAGTGTAGCTACTAGCAAAAGTGCAACATTTAAATTTGCTATAGATCTCACAGAATGTCTAGCAAATTATAAATTTAACAACTTATTTCATAACTACTATGCAACACATAACATAGGGAAGGTTATGACTATTGTGTAGTACATAACATAATTATATGCATCATATGAATTTTAAATCCTTTGATTGAAATAATGCATGTAAAATGCAAAAATTGAATTCTATATTTACATTATGTATCATGCATTTAATTGAGAATCCATAATAAATACAGATGAATGTATGCTATTAATGATTAATGATGTGGATTTTGATGAATTAATTAGGAACTAGTTCCTAATTAAAATGCAATTATGGATTGGATTGCAAAGAAATAACTTGAATTTAAATGGAAGCATATCGAAAGGACTAAAATGGACATTTTGTATTTTATTTTTTACTTCCCTTTTTGCATATCTCAGTCATTCATCATTTCTTTTCTTTTTCTTTTCTTTTCTTTTTCTTTTCTTTCCTTACAGTGATTTTCATTTCTTGATTTCTTAATTATTTAACATCCAATCTACAATCTATTAGATCCTATGGCTGACCCACAACACAGAGTATGTAGGAGAGTAAACATTCCAGCAGACCTAGCCATTCAACCTCTTTGTTTTCCTCAGAACAACCTCAAACTTAAAAAAGGCCCTTTTATTCTTCCTTTGACTTACTTACACCTTTATGGTTGTACAGATGTTGGTAATGAGGTAACATTTCCTCATTTCTGCTTATTCTTGTAAAAAAAACTATCTATAAAGCTAGTAGTCAGAATAAATTTTAGAATGCAAACTAATATGCACATTATTCAAACTAGATTATAAATTGATAAAAATAATGCATGAAAACTCTTGTCACATAGTATTTTGGCTTTGGGTATACTGTATAACTGATCAAATATGCGAAAAATAGTGTCAAAAGGTCAAAATTTAGACTGTATGAAAAGTTAGATTGACATTTGTTCAAATGCCGATCGGTAAAAGTCGATTAGTATTTCTTCATGTCGATCTCCTTTTCCAATTTTATAATTTTATAATTATTTAATTAATATGTCAATTAATTAATTAATTCAATTTTGTTTATTTTTTTATTATGTTTCTTGAATCCTTGAATTTCTTCTAGCGAGCAATGAAATTCACAGCCTATTTTTACATAGTCCAAGAATTTTTTCACGAGCTGCCAAATAACATAGCACAACTGATATGGGATTTTGGGTTTGGACATTTCATTGCTATGCTTCCTTTAGCTTGAGGCAAGTCTGATAATTATTCTTTATTTGATCTTATTGAATGGTGGATGGACACTACCCATACTTTCCACACCAGTGTAGGTGAGCTGACTATTTTGCCTATGAGTTTTTCCATGATCACTAGGATTACTGTCAGAGGGACTCCCATTTCCTTCGATATCGGTTACTATAGTCTCCCTAAGCATATGAAGAGTCAGTATATGCAAGATTTGATTGGGTTCACTCCAACGTGGAAGAATCAAAAGAATGTTTTTCTTTCATCATTGGTTGAGGGATTTAGATGCCTTCCTACCACCACTCCTCATTAGATTGCTCATAAGGCGAGGTGTCTCCTTATGATACTGTTGGGTACAACCCTTTTTTGTGAGACCGGTCATGAGGTTAGTTTTGCTCTGCTTGGCCCACTCCATGACTTGGATCGAGTTGCCATACTTGACTGGGGATTTGTTGCACTTGCTTATCTTTACTATAGATTAGACACTATTTGTAGAGGTGTTGTTACAATGTATGACTTTTGGCATGTCTTGCATGTACATCATCTTTTCTATATTTGTCACCATCCCTACTTTCTGTATGACTTGCTAATTTATTTATTTTTCTCTTTCATATTTAGAGTATAAAGATCAGGTTGATTAGGGGCTTTGATGCTATCAGTTCTAATGAGGGTCTTCCTTTAATGCAGAGATGGGGCTCTTCCCGTTTAGCTAGTGTTAAGAACACTATTCAAATCTATCATAATTAACTGAACACTATTGAGTGGTACTTGATAAAAAGCAAATTCATTGGTAATTCATCATTTAATGGAAATAAAAATTAATTAACATGATCTTGAAGATTAATTCTAATTGGTTGGTGGGAGCTGATAATGTCCAGAGATATGACTTTATGGCTAGTATAGTACAACTTGAGTCTATGAGGGTTTTACTCCTTGGATATGGTTGTCGGATGTGGTATTTAGGAGAGCGAGTGCATCGCTGGTCTTCCAGACCTTCTTGACGTTGTATTCCATCCAATATCCCTTCTTCTATATTATGCATTTCTCATTTGATAGGTTTAGAGCTAACAAAGGCACTTCAAGGATATGATGCTTTGACCTTCCTCGAGCGATCATGAGATTACCAACAATTCATTAATGAGCATCTCTTGGAGTAGATTCCTATTGATCGAGCTGAGGTAATCTCTAATAATTTCTTTTGTTCTTTTTTGGAATTCATGCTTTATTCATTCTTTATTCTCAGCTTGAGGAGATTGAATCTCCTATTGATGAGGTGATGGAGGAGGAGACTAAGACTGCTCTAGGACTGAGACCATTCTTGAGTTTGAAATTGTTCCTGTTGATGATATTGCTCCTTATTTTGAGGGTCCTAGGTCCATTCCTAGCCATGCACATTCTACTCAGCATATTGGAACTAGTCACAATAGGGCCTTTACTGGTGTTATCCTTGGTGATGTTTCTCCCATATAGGTCTATGTTCTACTAGGCTCCTACTCTTCAGACTCCCGTTGAGTAGTAGATGCATTTCGATAAGGCTCAGCTTCCTAGTTTTTCCCCTATGAATACTTCTCATGTGAGTCCATTTGATTTATTTCCTGCATCAATCTATATACTTGATATTGACATTAATAAAACTTTTACAAAATAGATTCCCTTGATACAGGCAGAGTACCTGTATGGACTTGCCTCGACTCAGAGATTATTCACTATACAGGTTATAGATAGTTAGAGGGTAAGAATATACATTGGGAGTGAAAATGTATGCATGTTATGTATGAAATGCACATGACTTGTTATTTCCTATATGTACAGAGCTACTCTAGTGATATGCAGAGTGAGATCGAGATGCTTCACCGACAGCTTACAGGTTCAGGCATTGATCCTCACAGCATTGGGACTTTATCTATCAGACCTTTAGACACCTTTCATCAGGATGATCCCACCAGAGGATGGAGCCCATGGCTAGATTCTAAAGCTCAGGATGATTGATCTAGGCTATTAGACTTTTCTGTTATACTTTTGTGTTTTGAATTCTATACTATTTGTATGCATTATGTTAAACTAGTCTGTGTCTTGATATGAATTCAAATTCCTTGAATCAAACTTAAGCAAATGGCTAAAGATTTTAAGTAATTATAATAATTATATAATTAAAGTATTTATCCTTTATTAATTATTTATCCTATCCATTTATCCTTATCATTTATCTACCATCCATTATCTCTATCGATTAGAAGAAACCTAATTCCATCCAAATTTAGCTTCTCCCCTTATAAAAAGCTTAAAAGGGAACTAGTTTCACTATTCCTTTTTCTTCATTCTCTTCATGACTCAAGCTTCTCTCCAACTGATGAAGAAGTTTCTCAAGAGCCTTAATGGTGATGACTGGAAAAAGCTTCAACCCTTTCATATCAAACCCTTAAAATCTTTTCAACATCTAAAGATAAATGACAATTTCTTGCATGCTGCTGCAACATTTTAGAGCTTAAAGAATCATGTGTTCAGGTTCAATGGTCAAGAGTTGTGTCCTATGATTGAAGAATTTGTTGCCATCCTAGGGTGCTCATTCGACTCTATAGTTGCTATTGCCCTGCCTGATTTAGGTATGCAATTTGATGAGTGTGAAAAATGCATTTCATTAAGTAGTCTTTGTGTTAGGAAAAATTCAATTTTAGTTAAGTTTTTGTTTCTTTTATTTAGTTTTTATTTAGTTGAGTACTTACTACATGTCTTGTGTGTTTATTTATTTTTACATATTAATTGGTTTATTTTTCATTGATTTTTATGTATTTAGGGAAGTCAAAGGATAATAGAGGAAGGTTATATAGGAACCGTGAGCACTTGAAGCAAGACTAAAAAGCAATGGAGATCAATATGCTGAAATGCTAAAAAAATGATGTGCACGACCATGCACATTTTGCACACGGCCGTGTGACCTGGTGATTAGGAAAGTTAGAGTCGAATTTAATTGCTGACTCATAAGGGACAAGATTAAGATTTCGCATGGCTGTAACCTTAGGGCTGGTAATTAGGGTTTTACAAGAGGGTAGCCACCAGAAACAAGAGGGGGAAGATAATTCTTTTTTTTTATCATCACTTTTTGGAGATACAATTTTTCTGAGAGCAGTTTTGAGAAAATAAAGAGTTTTTCTTGCTTATGTTAGTTTGGAGATTGGAGAATAAAAATTGAAGAACATTAAGCTTCCTATTTAACAGGGGTTTATTCTATTTAATTATTTTTATTCGTTCTTCATTTTAATTCAATGATGATGTCTATTTTTTGTTATTATTCTTCTGTATTTCTGAAAATTAACATGAGCAGCTAAATTCTTAGTTAGGGTTCTTATTACTATTCAACCATGGGCTAATCATAATTAAACCTAAGCCATTAACCTAGATCCTTTGGTTGTTGTTGAACTTAATGTCTTCTTAGGATTGATCACCCTTTGATTGAATATACACAATAAAACTTGATTGAGAGATGGGTTGTATTGGATTTAAACAATAACCTATTAGATGCTTTCTTAGTTGAGAAACACTTAAGCAACTAATATTGATTAAGGGTTGGTGCTTAAACCGGGTTAACCGAACACTTAGTAGGCGAGAGCTTTAAATCTAAGAACGTCAATTTACTTGGTTAATCATAGGGTTGTCTTAGGAGGAAAGCCTATGATTCTAGGAAAACCCTCAAATTGGATTAAGGTTAGGTATGGCTTAGCAGTAAATTGATTTTAAATAAAGGTTGAATTGGTAACAAGAACCCTAGCTCTCTGAAGTGATTGTTATTTCATTGTGATTTTTTTTTGTGTTTTGTCTTAGTTTAATTTTTTAGTTTAATTAAAAATACCCTTTTTTATTGTTTAAACAAACAAACATAACTAGTATCACTGTAGTCAATCTGTAATCTCTATGGGATCGATATTTAATTACTACTTGTATGAATCCATATACTTATGGAAATCCATCAAGTTTTTGGAGCCATTGCCGGGGATTGCCAAGTTGATATTGTTGAGAATTTTGTGTTGTTTGATTTAGACGTTATTTTTTTTACTTTTGTTATTTTTTGGTTTTACAGGAACTCTTATTGTTGCATGCACACAACGCGTGGTGCAAGCAGACAAGGAGTCTAGTTAATACCACTTGATTTAGAGACTGAGAAAACTATTCACAGAAGGAGAAGATAGAATAGAGACAGGATGAACGGAGGGGAAGCACACAATGAGCAAGATGGCCAAAATGGGCACATTGCCCACAGAACTATGAGGGACTTTGTGAGTCCTAATGTCCAAGGTGATCAAACTTCGATTGTGAGGCTGGCGGTTGCTACAAACAAATTTGAAATCAAACTCGCCATGATCTAAATGATTTAAAACTCACAGTTTAGTGGCTTACCACATGAGGATCCAATTGGTCACATGACAAGATTTTTAGAGTATTGTTCGACCTTCAAGATGAATGGAGTATAGCTAGAAGTAATTAGGCTCATCCTTTTTCCATTTTCATTGATGGATAGAGCAAAAAGATGGTTCACTAGCTTGGCACCTAACTCCATAAACACATGGTAAGAGCTTTATACAACCTTTTTCAATAAGTACATTCCACCAGCTAAAGTACTCAAAATCAGAAATGAAATTAACTCTTTCTACCAAAGAGATGATGAAAGTTTTCATGAGTGCTGGGATAGTCTTCAACGACAATGTCCACCACAATTGATTTCTTCATGGGATTTGGCACAATCTTTTTACAAGGGTGTCAATCCCACAGTGAGAGCAAACATAGATGCATCGACAGGAGGAACTATCATGTCTAAGACACCAGAAGATGCCTTGGAGCTTTTTGAAGAAATGGCTAATACCCAAAGCCTCTGGTTTAGTAAGAGATCTATTCCAAAGAGAGGGGGAGCAATTGAAGTTGATAATTTGATGATGTTAAATGCAAAGATGGATGCTTTATCTAAAAGAATGGATAAAATGAATATCAATGCCATATCTAACTTCTCTTCCTCTTGTGAATTATGTCAGGGTAGTCATCTAACTATAGAGTGTTAGATGATGCAAAACTTATCCATGGAGAATGTAAAATTTGTGAACAACTTTAAAGGATAGCAGAACCAAGTGCATGGCAACACCTATAATCCAAGTTGGAGAAATCATCCTAATTTCTCTTAGAGCAATCAAGGGAATAACTAGTGGAGGCCACAAGCACCACCTAGTTTTGTAGGGCATAATGTGCAACACCAGCAGCCAAATTACCATTAAGAAAAAACTTCATCTTCTGGAAGTTCTATAGAGAGCAAGTTGGAGAAGTTCATGGATGTGATGTCCACAAAAATGAATCAACAAGATGAAGCTACAAAAAGGTTGGAAGGTAGATTTGAGCAAATGTATCAAGACACTCAGCTGATGTTCAAGAACCACTCTTCCTCTATTCATAATTTAGAGGTGCAAATGGGGTAGTTGGAAAATTCTTTGTCAATGAGGAATCAAGGTTCTTTGCTAAGCAACACTGAGAAGAATCCAAAAGAACAGTTGAAGGCTATCACCTTGGGAAGTGGAACAGAGATACAAATCCCAAAAGCAATAATAGAATATGTGCAGGAAAAGAATAAGGAAGAGGAGAAATAGCAAGAGGATGAATGGGTTGAAGTGCAAATAGAGGAGAACCTGTAAGGGGATAACAATAATAAGGAATGAGTAGTGGAGAAACCTACACCACCACTAGTGAAACCTTACAAACCTCCAACTCTATATCCTCAAAGATTGAAGAAATAGGAGCATGATCAACAATTTGCTAAATTTCTAGAGAGGTTTAAAGCACTTCACATCAACATGCCTCTAGTGGAATGTCTTTCATAAATGCCTAAGTATGATAAATTTCTCAAGGAAATGATTTTCAACAAAAAGAAGTTACAAGAAAGTGAGACCATCACACTCATAAAAGAGTGTAGCGCTATCATCTTGAAGAAGCTTCCCTTAAAAAGGAAGCATCTATGGAGTCGCACTATTCCTTATTCTGTGGGAAATTTAAATTTTTAAAGAGCTTTATGTGATTATGGAGCTTCAATTAATCTTATGCCTTTGTCTGTTTATAGGAAATTGGGATTAGGAGAAGCAAAACCTATAAGCATTCAATTGCAACTTGCAGATAGGACAGTGAAGGAACCATAAGGGATAGTGGAGGATGTGTTAGTAAGGGCTGGAAAATTTATTTTTCCAGTGGATTTTGTAGTCCTTGACTTTGAAGAAGACGAGGAGGTTCCACTAATCCTTGGTATGCCATTCCTTTACACTACTAGAGCAATAATTGATGTCTATGATGGAACTCTCATATTAAGAGTGGGGGATGAGAGTTATAAGTTTAATATTTATGAGACTATGAAATATCCCTATGACGAAGATTTTTGCATGCGAGTTGAAGTCATTGATGAGTGTGTGAATGAAGTCCAACGACGGAGGTTGGCATGGTCTTTATAAGTTGAGAATATTGAGAAGTGCTTACAGGTACAATCTTCTTAAGAAGAAGTGACTCTCAAATACTCGAACCAACCACACATATAACTACTAAACATTGAACCCACACCATCCTCAATCATAAAACCAATAAAACTAGACTTAAAGCTATTACCTCAATATTTAAGATACACTTTTCTTGGTGACGACCAAACTTTACCTATGATTATATCTTCTAAACTGAGCAAGGAGCAAGAGGATTTATTGGTGAACATGCTGAAGAGAAAAATAAAGGCAATCGGGTGGCAAATTTTGGATATAAGAGGAATAAGTCCCTCTTATTGTATGCATAAGATTTTAATGGAGGATGGACACAAGCCAACCATTGAAAGATAGAGGAGGCTTAACCTAAACATGTAAGAGGTGGTAAAGAAAGAAGTGGTCAAACTACTTAATGCAATCTCTGATAGCTCTTGGGTTAGCCCAATTCAATGTGTGCCTAAGAAGGGGGGAATAACGATTGTGTAAAATATAGAAGGAGAGTTCATTCCTACAAGAGTTGTGAATGGATGGAGAGTGTGCATTGATTACAGGAAACTAAAATCATCCACAAGGAAAGACCATTTCCCATTACCCTTTATTGATCAAATGTTAGAACGGATAACAAGACATGCTTTTTACTGCTTCCTGGATGGTTATTCAAGCTACAATCAAATTGTAATAGCTCCAAAAGATCAAGAGAAGACCACCTTTACATGTCCTTATGGCACATTTGCATACAGGAGGATGCCATTTGGGTTATGTAATGCTCCTGCAACATTTCAGAGATGTGTGATGGCTGTATTTGCAGATTTAGTGGAGGAGATCATGGATGATTTTTCTATCTATGGAAACTCATTTGAAGGATGTATGAGCAATTTGGAGCAAGCTCTAGCACGTTGTGAGGAAACAAATTTGGTGCTGAATTGGGAAAAGTGCCATTTTATAATAGATGAAGGTATTGTACTTGGACACAAGATTTTAGCTCAAGCCATTCAAGTTGATAAAGCAAAGGTGGAGGCAATTGAGAAGCTGCAGTACCCCATAAATGTTAAAGGAGTTAGGAGCTTTCTTGGTCATGCAGGCTTCTATAGGTGATTTATCAAGGATTGCTCAAAAATCTCAAAACCCCTTTGTAAGTTACTTGAAAAAGATTCACCTTTTGATTTTACTGATGACTGCAAATTGGCTTTTGATAGATTGAAACAAGCACTTGTTTCTGCTCCTGTAGTGATGGCATTAGATTGGAGTCTACCATTTGAGTTGATGTGTGATGCCAGTGATCATGCAATAGGAGTCGTTCTCAGCCAAAGAAAGGAGAATAGGTTGCATGTGATCTATTATGCGAGCAGAACATTAACAAATACTTAGTTGAATTATGCTACTACAGAAAAGGAGATGTTGGCTATTATATTTGCTTTTAATAGGTTCAGATTGTACGTCCTCAGATCTAAGGCAATTATATACACAGATCATGTAGCATTAAAGTATTTAATGAACAAAAAGGATTCAAAACCAAGGCTCATAAGATGGGTACTTCTATTGCAAGAGTTTGATATTGAGATCAGAGATAAGAAAGGAGCTAAAAATGTAGTAGCTGATCATCTTTCAAGGTTGGAGTTAAAACATGAGGAAAGTGATAAGCAAGAGCCTACCAAGGAGATGTTCCTTGATGAAATGCTTTTTGCTATAGAATTTATGGGTGCTCATTGGTTTGCTGATATAGCAAATTTTTTATTAATGGGTGAAATTCCAAAAGAGTTCACTCCTCAGCAAAAGAAAAAGTTGATTCGTGATGCTAAGTTCTACAATTGGGATGACCCATTCTTTTGGAAACTATGCAACAATGGCATAGTTAGGAGATGTGTAACAAATGAGGAAGCAGGAGACATCTTACAACACTGTCATGGGAGGGTCATTGGTGGACATTATGGACCACAATGAATAGTTGCTAAGGTTCTTGAAACAGGGTTCTATTGGCTGACAATTTTTCAAAATGCTAGAGATTTTGTAATGCATTGTGACATATGCCAAAGGAGTGGAAACATTTCAAAGAAGGATGAAATGCTCCAATCTGGAATTCTATAGGTGGAAATTTTTGATGCTTGGGGCATTGATTTCATTGGACCATTTCCAGTGTCATATGGTAATAAGTATATTCTTATTTGTGTGGATTACATTTTGAAGTGGGTGGAAGCTCAAGCATGCACAGTTAATGATGCAAGGGTTGTTTGCAAGTTCTTAAAGAAGCTATTCTCTCGATTTGGAATGGCTCGAGTCATCATAAGTGATGAGGGAACTCACTTTTGCAACAAGAATATGGAAGCTTTATTAGCTCGTTATGGTGTAAAGCACAGGGTAGCTACACTTTATCACCCATAAACCAGTGGCCAAGTTGAGGTGAGTAATAGGGAGTTGAAGAAGATTTTGGAGAGAATAGTAAGTAAGTCAAGGAAAGAATAGGCAAGGAAGCTTGATGATGCTTTGTGGGCATATAGAACAGCTTATAAAACACCTCTTGGGATGTCTCCCTTTAGGGTGGTTTATGGCAAAGCATGTCATCTTCCTGTTGAGATTGAACATAAGGCCTACTGGGCAGTGAAAGCTTTGAATTTTGACTTCAGGAAGGCAGCTGAGAGAAGAATGTTACAGTTGAATGAACTTGAAGAGATAAGAGAAAAGGAGACACATTCAAAGTGAATGGGCAAAGGTTGAAGTTATACCATGGAAGCACATTTGAGGAGTTCCATCAAGTTTCATACTTGAGAGAATTAACTGGATGATCAATTTGATGGTCTAGCTCATGGACCATTAAAAGAGCACTTTTTGGGGGCTCAACCAAGATTATTTTTTATTTGTGTTTGTATTTGTTTTTATTTTTATTTTTATTTTTATTATTGGTTATTTATTTTACATTTTTGCAAGTTTATTCTATTTTTGATGATTGTTTCTGGTGCATTTTAGGGAATGAAAGAAAGGTTGGAGCTCTAGAAGAGGTATTGTGAGTTAAATGTTTAGTGAATTTTTGTTTTGAGTGACTTGTAATTTAAATTTATGATGCATGGCTTGTCTATGTGTGTTGAATTTTTAATTTAGTGAATTTATGAAGTATGCATATACAGGTCACACGACCATGTGCATTTTGCACATGGCCGTGCGTCTTGCGTCGCCACTTCTGAACCATTAGGTCACATGGCCGTGCTCATTTTGCACACGGCCGTGTGCCTTACAATGCTAGAACTCGACACATGGCTGTGTGAATTTTGCACATGGCCGTGTGACGAGATAGACCTAACTTTTAGAAAAGACATAAAATTTTGTTTTAAGTGGATTTTTCCACTTCCCAACACTCCACACCTCCCCAAAACCCTAAGGACTCCACTTTTGACCACTTTTCCACTTCCCAAGCCCTAGAAAACCTAACCCTTGACCACCTTTTCAATTTCTCATTAAATTTGACCCAATTCCCCATCATCCCACTCTCTATATAAACACTCATTTCCTCTTTACAAAATCATTCTCTACACCATTTCCTACACCATTCTCCACTCTACGTATTCTCTCAATTCTTTTTAAGGAAGTTTCATGGAGAAAGATCAAAGAAGGAAGAGAATAGCAAGGAAGCAAACTATTCTTTCCAAAAGAGCAACACGTGGTGGGACTTCCAATAATCCAGGTGGTGCTAATGAGGAACAAATGGTAAAACCTTTCCCCTCTCAAATTCAATTTAGGCATGGTGAGCATAGGAATAAATTTCAAGCAATGATGAATAGGAAGATTATGCCAAATAGATATTTGAGTGCCACATCCTTGATTGAAATTGGGTTGTTAGACGAGATTAATTTGTATGTTCATGGGATGGGGTGGAATGATTTTATTTTGATGCAGAATCCTTCTTATGCCATCCCCACTTATGAATTTCTCTCTTCTTTTGAGTTTAATGATCATACCCTTATGCTAACTTTTCATTTGGGGAATGAGGAGCATACTCTAGGTTTGTTTGAACTCAATGATGTATTTCATTTTCCCAAAAATTAGGATGCTAATGTTGCATATGATAGAAATGAGTTTTAAAGAGAATTAACCAGGGAAAGGGGAGTTTTCTATGAGGCTCGATCAAAAAAATAATCAAGGATTCAATTGCCCACACTCAAGTACCTTCATAGGCTCATGGCACATTCTTTGTTTCCAAGGAAAGAGGGTGACTCTGTGATTACCACCACTGAGCTAAACATCTTATATTGTATGGTGAATGATAAAAAACTTGTTGTCTGTCATGCTTTAGCCAGGAAATTGAGAGATGTTGCTACAAAAGCTACTGGGGCTATTAAAGTGGGAGGCCTAGTAATAGCTATAGCCAAGTACTTAAACTTTGACATCGAGAACATGCCTTTTGAAAGGGTCCCAGGTCGTCACTTCATTGACACTAGCATGATGGAATCCATGGGAATGGTTAGAGTTGATCATACTGGGAGAGCTTTTCTTATCCTGCCTACACCTGTAAAGCAAGATGAAGAGGAAGAGGAAGATGTCTTTCTGAATAATATGTTAGAAGGTTGGATAGCTTGGAGTTGCAAATTAGAGTCATCGATTACAATGTAGGAGAGCTGAATTCTAAAGTGGTAGGAATGGGTCATACTTCTAGGCAAATGAATCGCACATTGCAGATGATTAACCATAACCTTAACACCTATTTCAGCTCCCATAATTTTATCCTGCCGCCATTCCCATATGATGAAGATATGGCAGCACAATAATACTCTTCTGAGGATGAAGGGGAGGAATGAAGATCTTGTTTTGAAGTGTTTAAGTCCAGCTTGAACAATGTTTATTTTATGTGTTTTCAGTCCTTTTAATTGTGATGTTTTATGAAACAAAATGTGTTATGTTTCATGTTTTGAATTGAAGTATGTGTTTGTTTATTTTTTTTTGTCAAGGATTTTTATTTTAGGAATGTTACTTTTTCTTATTTTTCCATTTAATTTTTTTCTTCCAATTATGCAATAAATATGGGAGGTTTGTCCTACCAATGTCTAAAAAAAAAAAAATTTGTGCTAGCGGGTAGCACGGCCATGTGCATTTTGCACACGGCTGTGCATGATACGACGTCAATCAGGTAGAATGGCCATATGCATTTTGCACATAGGCGTACGACCTGATGCACAGGCACAGTCGAATTCCTCAAAATTTTTCCTGTTTAAACGTTGCAATGAGGACATTGCACATTTTAAGTATGGGGAAGGAAATAAAAAAATAATAAATAAATAAATAAATTTATTTTGCGAGCTTGTTAGTTGTGATTTTATTTGTTTTTATTTGTTTCCTTATTCCATTAAGGGTTTAGTTGATTTTAGTTTCCTAAGTAAGCTAAATTTCCTAAATTAATGGGTAAGCAATTTTTACTGAAATTGGAATGTTTTGTTTCTTGTAATTTTTTTTGTTTTCTTATCTAAACTGTACTGACTTTTTTTTGATCATGTTAATTCTAATTTTTTTATTATTGTTTTATTTTAGTACTAACATTGTTATGATGGCTAGAACAAAGACACAATTTCAAGGAAAGAAGCTTAGTGATGGCGAGGGCAAACCTAAAGACATGAGGGATGATTATAAAGCTTTCTTTGCCATTTATTCTGAAGAAGAAGGGAAGAGATTATGCTCCTTAGTCAAGAGAAAATTCAGCAAGCCAAAATACTTTGATGATGAGGTACTGTTGAATATGGGTATTAAGGGAACTATAGATATGTTTTGCAATAAATTAGGGTGGTTTAAATTGGCTATAGCCTAATCTGATGTATTCTTTGAACTCACAATAGAATTTTACTCTACATTTAAGATTTTAGATGCACCTCTAGGGATCTTTTCATGTAGGTTCTTTGGGAAAGAATACTTATTTGACTATGAAATCATGTCTTAAATCTTTGGTTTTCCTCAAGGAGGTGTTTGTCAACCTCCTATGGATTATAATATGAGTAGTTTTTGGCATGAAATCACTGGAGGTGATAAAGTTTGTGAGGATCAAATAATGACTAGTGGTTTGATCAAAGATCACTCATATTTAATCATGCATAAATTCATGGCACATACAATCTTTGGAAGAAAAGATAGTACTAGGGTTTCCCCTGATGAACTATTCATGTTGTGGTGCTTGAAGACTAACATAAAAGTATGTTTTTTTTGTGTTCTATGTGGTGGGTTATTCAGGCTAGAAAGGCATTGATCTTAATGGGGCATATTGTCACTAGATTGGCATTGTATTTTGCTCCACTCGAATTTGCCAAACATAAATTAGAGCCTTTAGAAGCCGAGTCCCTTGATGAAGATTACCTAGTGCGAGCTGAAATTATCACCAAATTCAATGAGTTTCATGATGTAACAGGTAGAAGATGCTATATGATCCATCAATTGGCAATGCAACATGGTGAAATACCTTTACCCCCTAATGCAGTTGAAAAAGGAGATAATGGGAGTGAAGCTCAATCAAGGAAGCGATGGAACACCAAAAAATGGAGTGATGACATCATGGAAAATATTAAAGAGCGGATGGATATCTTTGACAATAGGATTGGGAATATGGTTATGGATTTTTCCAACCAGTTAGAGAAGTTCGAGATGCGATGTGAATCCAGAGCTGAAAGGTTGCAACTTTAAATTGATGAAATATTTTGCATCCTTCCTCAAAGCAAAAGATCTAAAGCTATAAATGAAGCTACAAAGTGCATCATGGTCACACCATATATTACCCCTCTAGTTTCACCAGAATAAAGGGAGCATACTGTTCTCTAATTTTCTTTTATTTATTTATTTTCTTTTGATGACTGTATGCTTGTGTGTTTATTTTACTTTAAGAATTTACATGCTTTTATTTTATTTTATTTTATTTTACCCTTTTGTGTGTTTATGCCTTGCCCTTACACTTGAATTTTTGCAACATTTATACCTTTAGAGCCTTATTCAGTAATCTTAGTTTTCTTATAGAAATGCCTTAATCTTCACTTAATGGATCATTTTAAATTTTTGAATTAGAAGATAAACTTATGGTTAAGAATTTTTACATTTTAAGGAACATTAATGCTTACTTTTCTATTGAAAAAGTGAATCTAGATGATTAATATTTGAGAAAATTATTTGTGAGTAGGAATTTAAGGCTGCTTTAGAGTGGTTATAAATGTTAAAAAAATAAAAAAATAAAGAAAAATAAATCAAGAAGCGAGATGGAGTGTAAAACGCACTCGTTTGGAGCTTAAAATTGAAAATAAAAATCTTTTAAATGCTCCTTCTACTCCAATGCTCTTTAAGAGTAAGAGTATCCAAAGGACCCTTTTTGGAGGTTTCCACACTGAGTAACACAAGAAAGGTGGGGGATGCTGAGATTGGGAAGATATTGATTGATGAACTTCTTAGCCTCTTTATTGTTGGTACGATTCCTACTTGTTTTTATTTTTCTTGAGTGTCAATCGTTTGTTTTCATATTTTCACTAGAAAAGTATGCTCTTCACATGGTAACAATATATTCTTGACCTCAGTTATTATTTTACTTTTTGAGTTTATAAACTTTTTATTAAAAGAAGATTATGGTAGTTAATCAAGTTAAAGCTAGTTAATGAGTATGATTCTTTAGGTAGACATGTGTTTTCAGGCTTTACTTGAGGACAAGCAAATATTCAAGTGTGGGGGAATTTGATGAGTGTGAAAAATGCATTTCATTAAGTAGTCTTTGTGTTAGGAAAAATTCAATTTCAGTTAAGTTTGTGTTTCTTTTATTCAATTTTTATTTAGTTGATTACTTACTATATGTTTTGTTTGTTTATTTATTTTTACATATTAGTTGGTTTAGTTTTGGTTGATTTTTATGTATTTAGGGAATTCAAAGAATAGTAGAGGAAGGTTATATGGGAGCCATGAGCATTTAAAGCAAGCCTAAAAAGCAATGGAGATCAATAGGCTGAAATGCTGAAAAAATAATGTGCATGGCCATGCGCATTTTGCACATGGCCGTGCGACTTGGTGATTAGGAAAGTCAGAGTCGAATTTAATTGCTGACTCATGAGGGACAAGATGGAGATTTCGCATGGTTGTAACCCTAGGACTGGTAATTAGGGTTTTATAAGAGGGTAGCCACTAGAAATAAGAGGGGGAAGATAATTTTTTTTTATCATCTCTTTTTGGAGATACAATTTTTCTGAGAGTGGTTTTGAGAAAACAAGGATTTTTTCTTGCTTATGTTAGTTTGGAGATTGGAGAATAAAAATTGAAGAACATCAAGCTTCCTATTTAACAGGGGGTTTATTCTATTCAATTATTTGTATTCATTCTTAATTTTAATTCAATGATGATGTCTGTTTTCTGTTATTATTCTTCTTTATTTCTTAAAATTAACATGAGCAGCGAAATTCTTAGTTAGGGTTCTTATTGCTATTTAACCATGGGCTAATACCTAAGCCATTAACCTAGATCCTTTGGTTGTTGTTGAACTTAATTTCTTGTTAGGATTGATCACCCTTTAATTGAGTATACACAATAAAACTTGATCGAGAGATGGGTTGTATTGGATTTAAACAATAACCTGTTAGATGCTTTCTTAATTGAGAAACACTTAAGCAACTAATATTGATTAAGGGTTGGTGTTTAAACCGGGTTAACCGAACACTTAGTAGGCAAGAGCTTTAAACCTAAGAATGTCAATTTACTTGGTTAATCATAAGGTTGTCTTAGGAGGAAAGCCTATGATTCTAGGAAAACCCTCAAATTGGATTAAGGTTAGGTATGGCTTAGTAGTAAATAGATTTTAAATAAAGGTTGAATTGGTAATAAGAACCCTAGCTCTCTGAAGTGATTGTTATTTCATTGTGATTTTTTTATGTTTTGTCTTAGTTTAATTTTTTAGTTTAATTAAAAATACCCTTTTTCATTGTTAAAACAAAAAAACACAACTAGTATCACTGTAGTCAATCTGCCATCTCTGTGGGATCTATATTTCATTACTACTTGTACAAATCAGTATACTTGTAGAAATCCATCACAATTCCTAGATAGGCTTGTTGCTTTCTTTGATATGCCCCATGATGATATTTATCTTTTTGCTCATAACCCTAGGACTATCAATCTATCTTCCTTAATTACTACATGTGAGACTAAGGATAAGCGTAGGGCTGCTTAGACTAGAACTGTTGCTTTATACCTTTACGCTCAATTTCTCTTAGTTTCTTCCCATGGAGATGCTAATACTAGGATTAGGGGTATCTTAGAACAAGTAGAGACTAGAGCCGATCCTATACCTATTATTCTTATTGAGACCATTATTGGGCTAGATAACTTCAAGGTCCAACGTCGTCTTTCAGGTAGTTTACTTCTACTCCAGGTATGTAACCAAAACCCCCCCTTTTTTTACATTAACTTTTTCCTAAGCCACCCTCTCAGGTTTTCAACTTAGCAAGCTTGCCCTAATTTTTACCTAAGCCGCCCTTTTGGGTTTTTAACTTAGTAGGCTTTCATTTTATTTTATTTATTTATGTATTTTCTAGATCTAGTTATAAGAGAAGCTAAGCTTGCTTGTTGTTCCTGCTAACTCTTTATCTTATCAACTTCATCAACTGCAATCTCGCCCTTTAAAGGTGAAGGACAAACATACTATAGACAAGTGGGTGAACTGGTTACAGGGCATTACAGATGCTGAGATTACATTGATCTACCCCTGGTGGAACCTAAAGTTGATGACCCTTGACCTATATGATCATTGTGTTCCCATCCCAGGGCTGCATTTCTCGACTTTCTTTTCTCCTTCCTACCTTTATCATTAGTATGGTCGCCCACAATTCATAGTTATTGTTCTGACTGACTTTGAAGGCTTCCCCCTCAGATCAGATTTTTTTGGACAGGGTCAAGAATTTATGGCCTCAAAGGATTCTTGAGTAGAATATACACTTGGATGATGATAGAGCTATTGATGATAATTACAAGACCTAGGTTGCGGTACAAGCTATGAAGCCACAAGGATTCTCTAGATACAAGAGGACTCAAACTTTACATGATGAGTCACAAAAGAATAAACACAGACATTAATAGGAATTGGCCTTATAGAGCTAATTTTAAGCTTTCATGTTATATTTTCCTTTTTAGTACTTATGCATTTTAAATAAGATAAAACATGTAATGTTAAGACAAAATTCAATTCAAGAGGATTCATTAATTAGGGCCAAAATGAGTAACTCATATTATCAACTACTTCTTTCAAATTTTCTATTTGAATATTTTTCTCTCACATTTATTTACCTTAATTTTTGCCTGACTAGCCCTTTGTGGGTTTTCTAGCCAACGAGATCATCTCTTTTATTTTTATTCTCTAATTTTTGCCTGCTAGCCCTTTATGGGTTTTTTGAACAGTGGGAATGTCCTAACTTTTGCTTGACTAGCCTTTTTAGGTTTTCTAATCAGCGAACTTATTTTCTTTATACTACTTTTATTTTATTTTTTACATGTAGTATTTCTTGAGGCGATCCATGTTAACATGCTCCATGAATTCATTCCCTTCCAGATTTGATATCTTTGTAGCTCCCTTAGGAAAAATCAATTTGACTAAATATGGCCCTTCCCAGTTTGGTTTGAACTTTCCTCTCAAATCAAATACCACTTCTCTTGACTGTTTTAACACCATGTCCATAACTTTTATCTTTCCAAGCTTAACCTTCTTATTGAATGATCTTGCTATCCTCTTCTGATATATCTGAGTATGAAACAAAGCATCCATCCTTTTCTTATCTAGAGATACATGGTGATCATATCTCTTTTGTGCCCATTCACTCTTAGGAGTTTTAGCTTCCATGACAACTCTCAAGGATTTGATCTCTATTTCTATAGGTAAGAATACTTCACAACCATACACTAAGGAGAACAGAGTTTGGTCCATGGTAGTTCTATCTATAGTCCTATATCCCTATAAAGCGAAAGGAATAAACTCAAACCAATCTTTGTAAGTCTTAACCATTTTAGAGAGGATTTTCTCAACATTTTTGTTAGTTGCTTCTACTGCTCCATTAGCTTGAGGACGATACGGTAAAGACTTATGATGTTGAATCCCATACTTCTACAATAATTTTATTGTTTTAGCCTAAAACTGGACACCATTATCTATCACAATATGATGTGGAACTCCATACCTATAGATAAGGCTTTTCTCAATGAACCATGCCATATGTTTTGCTTTCATGGCATTAAAGGACTCAGCCTCTACCCATCTAGAGAAGTAATATATTGCCACAACTATGTACCTATGCCCATTTAATGTTATTGGCCTTATTTCTCCTATGATATCAATTCCCTAAGCTGCAAAGGGCTAAAGTGATGATAAACTATTCAGTACTACAGGAGGAAGATGGTTAAGATTTCTATAGATTTGGCATTGGTGACACTACCTCACTATTCTAATACAATCCTTTTCCATACTCATCCAATAATACCCTTGCTTGAGTATCTTCTTATATAGGGTTATCCCATTCATGTGAGAACCACAAGCTCTTACATGAATCTCTTTCATCACTTCTTTAGCTTCATCTTTCTTGAGACATCTAAGCTGCATTCCATTTAGCATTCTCTTGTATAATGCTCCATCATGACTTGCATAGTTACATACAAGAACATGAAGAGTATATCTCTCTTTTGAAGTTACTTCATCCGGATACTTTCCTTCTTCGATGAACCTTTGAATATCATAAAACCATGATTTCTCTTTAGGCCTTATTTGAACACTCATAATCTGCTCTCCTCCATAAGATGGAGCTCTTGATTTAATGATCACCAAAGGCTTTATAGTTAACCTAGTCACACTATCCCATAACGAAGAGAGCGTTACCAATGCATCTGCTATGTGATTATCATCTATTGACAAATGGATAAAGAGGCATTTATTAAAGTTCTTTGCTAAAGCTTTTAAATAGCAGATATAGGGTTTCAGCTTTTCCCCCTTCACTTCCCATTCCTCATTAGCCTGGCTAATAACCAACATTGAATCCCTATAAACTAGCAATTCCTTTACCCAAGTTGCTTGAGCTGCTTCAATCCTGTAGATGCATGCTTCATACTCGGCCATATTATTCATCACCTTGAAATCTAATTTCTTAACCATCAGTATAGTTTCTCCTTTTAGCATAACAAGAATTATTCCTAATGCAGCTCCTTTGTTGTTTGTAGCCCCATCGAAGTTAAGCTTCCACTCCCGATGCTCTATAACTGTTAGGTTCTCATTCAAAAACTTTAAGTTCCACTGTTCATCACCTTCGACCACATTCTGAGCTAGGAATTTTGATACTGCCTTTCCCTTGATAACTTTCATGGTGATGTACTCTATATCAAACTTAGTTAAGAGTACTAGCCATTGAGACATCCTTCTAGTCAAAGCAGGCGCTTGAAATAAGTACCTCAAGGAATTTGAAATAGCTTGAACCTTATAGGACTGAAAATAATGCCTCAATTTCCTTGTTGCCCAAATCATGATCAAACATGTCTTCTCTACCAAGTCAAACTTTTCCTCATATGGTAGGAAATTCTTATTGAGATAATACACTGCATATGCTATCCCCTATTGTCCTTCTTATGCTAACATTGCCCCCATTGCATTTTCCTCTAAGGCTAGGTACAAGATCAATGGCTTACGTTGCCTTAGTAGCTTTAGTACAGGTGGATTGTCCTTCTAACAATCATCATTCCACTTTACTGGCTGGTTTTTTCTCAAGAATTTGAAGATAGGGTCACAAATATTAGTAAAATTTGTGATAAACCTATTAATATACTGTAACCTACCAATAAATCCTCTTACTTATTTTTCTATCTTCAGTGTCGACATTTCTTGAATAGCTTTCACTTTATCTAGATCCACTTCAATTCCTCAACTGCTAACTATTTGTCCTAATAATTTTCCTGAAGTAACCCAAAAAATGCAATTCTTTGGGTTGAGCCTCAAATTGTACCTCTCAATTCGAGCCAAGAACTTATCCAAAGTTTCAAAGTGTCCCTCTCTTATTTCTTACTTGACCATCATATCATCTATATATACCTCCACTTCCTTATGCATCATGTTATGGAAAAGAGTGGTGGCTATCCTTTAATATGTTGCACTTGCATTCTTCAACCTGAAAGGCATAACCTTATAGTAATATGTCCCCTATTTTATGATGAAAGCTATCTTTATCTTATCCATAACTACCATCATTATATGATTATACCTACAAAACCTATCCATGAAGGAGTACATCGCACTTGGCGTTGCACTATCCACTATTACATTGATATGAGGTAAAGGGAAGTCATCCTTTAGACCTGCTTTGTTTAGATCCTTGAAATCTACACACATATATACCTTACCATCCTTCTTGGGCACTAATACTATGTTTTCTAACCATTGAGGATAATCTACTACTTCTAAAAAGTTAGCCTGGATTTGGTTAGCAATTTCCTCTTTTATTTTTTTAGTACATTATGGTCTTAGCCTGCGTAGTTTCTACTTAATAGGTTTAATTTCTAGATAAGTGGGAATGTGATGTTCTACAATTTCCCTATCTAAACCTGGCATGTCTTTGTAAGTCCAAGCAAATACTACCTTTCTTTTTGTTAATATTCTCTCAAAATTTTCCCTCTCTTCAGGAGTTACATTATGTGATATAGAAATGTTCTTTGGATTATCATTTGTGCCCATGTTAAATGAATTAAATTAAATTGAATTCATGTTAAAAATGCATGAATGATCAAATTTATAATGCACAAAACTATCAGGATGCACATCACACAAGTAAGCAAAACCAACATTCATATAATTGACCATGGAAAAAATAGAGTTTTCATCCTCAAATAGACCAGAGGTTATTACATCAGTTTCCTAATAAAAAATATCAATAAAGCTATCACTAATGACAGTAGCTAAATCTTAGCGTGGCTGACACAATAGCTCTTCGATAACAACATTGCCCATCCTCTCAGTTGCCAGCTTCATCACATCCTCTTTGTTGTCTTTTACCATATTTTTCCATAATATGCTCCTTGAAGATCTCAAATCCAGCAACATCTCCACCAACAACATTGATTGATTCCTTAGCTCCCAAATAATATTTTCCTTCCCCTAGCTTGATGAAATTCTCATTTACTAGCTCAATTTTCTTTGAGTGCTTCCTTTGCTTGGAATTAAACCTCTTCCTTGCTCTTCTACTTATCAGCTTTGTTTCTTCAACATAACCTAAACCAGTTGTGTTGCCTTGACTTTTGAACTCTAGGAGACTAGGGCTTCCTTGCTCATTCTTCCTCAGCCCTTGCCCAAGCTGGTAATTCATACTCGGCATCATTTTTACTACTCCTAGATCCATTTCAATTCCATCAAATATCCCAGCAATCTAGAAACTAGGGGGTGCACAGATTTTCTTTTGTTTATCTAATATGGCTGCCACAACAACATTGGTCCCAACTTTTATAATCATAATCTTTCCTTTATAAAGGAATTTTATCTTTTGATGCACAGTTAAGGGTACCCCTCATAAAGCATGGGACCATGGCCTTCCTAACAACAAGGTATAAGTAATTGGAATATCCAACACAATAAACTCAATAGTTGATTCCACATGTCCTATTTTAACTAGATCTTGGAATGTCCCCTCCACATTCCTAGTGCTGTCATCAGAAGCTTTGCTTATGAGGTTTGAATTTGTTAAGTCTTTAGCTTTTAAACCTAAGTTAGGTAGGATTTTCAAAGGACACACATTAATAGTAGAACCATCATCAACTATAGCAAAATTGGTTCTCTTTCTCCTCACCTCAGTTAGGATAAACAACACCTTATTATGGTTTCTTCCTTCTAAAGATAGGTCATCATCTGAGAACATTATCAGTTTGTGTTTCTTTTATGTAACCTTTGCTACCATAGCCTTAGGTGTGGATGTTGTTTCAATGTTCATGTTTGACAAATCTTTGACAAGAGCTCTTCTATGGCTGTTTAAATGCATTAGTAGTTCCCAAATGCTAGAATTTGCCTTAGCCTTCTTTAATTGTTCCAAAATCATATCCTCTTTATGATCTTCCTTTATTTTTGTATCTTCTATTTCTTCTCTTTCTATGACTCTCTCATTTTTTTCAACTACTTTGTAATTCTTTCCACTTCTAGTGACATGACTCACCTTAGGATCATTGCTCCAAACATTGAGACCACTCGGACTTTCTTCATGAGAGTTATACCAGATGTTAACAACTCTAATGATTTAATCTCTTTTCCCATCCTTCCACACTTCCATCGTGTATGTTTCTTCCCTTTCAACTCTTCCATATTGAGCTTGCCTAAGTGTTAGTTCAACAGATCTTCAACTCCTTCTTGAGACTATTCAGGAGCTAAAGGTTCATCTTCAAACTCATCATGCCATCTTGTAGGCATAATTCTTTGATGGTTATATCAGCTAAAATGGGCTTAGAGTAAAATACTCTACAATCCAACTTGCCCAAAGATTGTCCCAATAGATCTTTAACTCCTCTGGGTGGTTGCTCGGGAGTTTTAAGTTCTTTCTCTTCTTTCATTGGCTTATCATCAAACTCATCATCCTAACCTGAGGGCTCAATTAATTTAATGGGGATATCAGTAGAGGGTGGTTTTGAGTATAACACCTTGTAATCAAACTTGCATGAGGGCTGGCCTAGTAAATCCTCCACTCCTCTTTGTGGCTATCAAAGGGATTCTCTATTGGCTATAGGGTTTAGGTTTTCAATGGAGTTTAGCAATTCTTCTTCGCTAACCCCTGAATTGATCATCATGGTGGTGGGTAGTGGAACATTTTTGTAGTATAGGAAAGGGTTATTTCTGGTGTTTGGGTTAAAGTTAGACTTTTCAAGGTCTATGATTTTTCTGGAATCTATTAGATTTTGGATCTCATGTTTTAGGTGGATAAAGTTGTCTATGGAATGGCTAACTTGGTGGAATTTGTAGTAACTGTTAGGGTCAAAACCAAGGACATTTAGGTTTAGTGGCTTAGAAAAGGTTAAGGGTCAAAGTAGGCCTTTTTGGATTAATCATTCTAGGACTTTAGAGAGTGGTTGGCTAAAGTTGGGGAATCTGCGAGGTTGCTAAACTACGTGCACCTCTATAGCTCAGTTAGTACTTCTTTGTTGTGTGCCCCCAATTGGGTAATTTATGATTCCGATGCTTCTAGAATTTTTCTTTTTCTCACTCTCAATCTCTTCGGCTTGCAAACCATCATCATATAAGTCTATGAATGTTTTGGGGTTCATCATTTGCAATCTCTCGACCAAATTAGGTGATACATTATGGACTATCATCCTAACTTGATCCTTCTCAACCAGCTTGTTCTTCATCAGTCCTGCCTTGTTCATGAACTTGGTAAGGAAATCAAAGAAGGATTCATTGAGTTTCTATTTTTTCAGTTCAAAGTCTCTGATAGACACTTCTAGTCTAGTGTTATAATCATATTGTTTTAAAAAGGCAATACATAATTCCTTCCAATTAACTAAAACCAATTTTTCTAGTCCATGATACTAGTTTACAACCATTCCCTTTAGAGATAACACAAACAACCTAGTAACTACTACTAATGGTACCTTAGTAGTGCTTATGATTATTGTATATTGGCTCAAATGAATCCTTGGATCTCCTCTCCCATCAAATTTCTATAGTTGAGGCATCTTGAATTTTTCAGGCAGCTTATCTCCCTCCATTTGTAGCACGTCATCAAAGTTGAATGAGTACCCCATTCCTTGTCCACTAATAAGCTCTTCCATCTTAGACATTTTTTAAGCTAGTGCTTGCATCTACTTGGACTCATAATCTTGGATAAGTTTAACTGATTCTCTCTTCACCTTCTCTACTATGTAGTTCTTGACGTCCTTAAGTCTTATATCAGTAGCAGGTATGCTTCTAGCAATAGGTTGCCCCCAACATTATTAGCAATAGGTGGAGTGCTAACAATAGGCAAAGGAGCTACAACAATAGGTGGAACTCCTATAGTAAGTGTTTGTTCAACAACAATAGTAGGTGGTGGTACGATAACAGGTTGTACTAGTCCGGCCAAAGCTTGCCTTAATTTATCTTGCATCACAACTCTTATGTCATCCATCAAAGCTCCCTTAATGTCCTATAAGGTCCATGTCTCTGGTTGTTGTTCCATTTCTATCTATTTAGTTTGAGTCAATTTAGCTTCTAGGTAAAGTGGGTCAATAGGACTCTTCTCCAGTTCTTGATTTAGGGCTTAGATATTCTCTAATTAATCTACCACCTTTATGTCCCCAAATAAGAGAAGACCTAGATAAATTTATGATGGCTACAAAATAGGGTGTCAGTATGATGCATGGAATGCATGTATGTATGCATGATGCATGTATTTATGCAATAAGTAGCAAGTAAGCAAATAGCATGTAATAAGTATCAAGAAACAATTAACAAGCAATATGAAAGCATAAACCTTCCAACCTTATTCCTCCCACACATGTATTCAATGGCGAATTTATTTTCCTAGGATTTTTGGTCTTAGCCTTAATATTAATAGGGGATATTATGAGCCAATGCACATGCCAAATCTTTCTTAGAAATAAAAGCACAGAAACAACATTTCTAGGTATAAAGGCCTAGCCTAATCCTTATGAGCTTGAATGTCCCTCAAAGGTATAGGCCTGAGCTTTTATAAATAAAAGTACCTCATGGCAACAAACAAGTAAGCAATTTGGGTAAAAAAGTCCTAAGGGAAGTAACTAAGCCATTTTATGTGGTTAAGGTCCGGTGAAAAGTTAAGGTTCCCTTCGCAAGTTGCTCTCTATTATAGACTTGAGTTATAAGCGAAGGTCAGAGGGGGATAACATCCTTTGCAAACTCGAGAGAAGACTACCACCCTTTAGGACATGGGTTACAGACTCTGGTCATATAAGCCCGGTAATCTCTCTTGAACTGAGTTAAGGCTAAGAGCGATGGTTAGCAAATTTACAACTCCATGAAGCTAGTAGAATCATAAACCAATGCCATTGGTTTAATAGGGACATGCAAAATGAATGCAAGAATAAAATAATAATCAATAAAATAATTCTAAAGAACACAAGTATAATTAGTATCTTTGATCCCTAGTGGAGTCACCACTATAGATGGTGGGGTTTAGCGCGCATTTAAGATTTTAGAAACCATGAAACTATTTAGACTCAGGGCCTTAGGGAACACACTACTATGCCACAAAGCCATCGAGTGGAGAAGAGGAGTTGCCACCTAGGGTAATAACTAGGACAATGTGATTGGTGGTACTCGATTCTCTAAAAGAAAGTTAGCACCACAACTAGGAGATTCTAGGAATGGAATACTAACTTCTCTTAGTCTCCTGTTCATTTAGAATTACTTTATAAATTATTGCTTCATTCTCTAATCACATGCAATTTTATTAAACCCTATTTGAACATCCATCTAACCCTAAGGCATCCAGTCAATAAAATCACATATAAAAATGCATTCAAGCACGTCGTCCCTATGTCTAAACTAAGTTTAATTTTAATGAAAGTTAGCTAGATTTATATTTTTTTATTTGCAAATGAAATGGACTAAAGGTGCGCCTACATTTTAATTTGTAAGCTTATGTGAGCTTAAGTCTATTTGTTTTTAAAAGTAATGAATTTAAATGGGTTGAGCTAAATCTAAATAAATTTTAATTAACTAAAAATGGGCTTAAAGTCTAATTAACCTAAAATGGGCCTATATTGGTTTTAATTAATTAATTAACCTGAACCATTTGTAAACCTATTTTAATTAAATTGGACATAATCATGGGCTTGGGGCCCCAAAAAGGATAAAAACATAAAAAAAACAAGCCCAAAACAAATAAAACACATAAAAAAAAGATCAACTATACATTTTAGTGATTTTCTAAAAAAAATCCTCAATCAATTTCATGAAACCCTAACTTTAATCTATTGCCATCATTAATTTTATAAGGTTTTACCAAGTGAAACCCTAATTACTAATCAATTTTAAAAACACAAAAGTAAATAATTACTATTCCCACTATTGGGGTTATTAGAATTCTTACGGTGTGAAAAATTAAAAGAAAATTAATTATAACCCAACACTAAAAAAAATTATAAGAACACAAAAAATCATAAATCCTAAATCCTATAGGAGTTTTATAGATCATAGTCCATGGCATTCCATGGATTCTTTAGTGTAATCACAACCAAAATCTCATTTCACCAACCTCACCTCCATAACATCATAGAATATCAATCGAAACAAAAAAAAATTAATTATTAATGAATCAATAAAAAAATAAAGAAAATTAAATTAAAATAAAAGAAAAGAGAAGAGTAGAAGATGCTGTGCAGATGTTGTTTGAATGCCCCTCATTTTGAGAGTGTGCTTTTTTTTTAGTGCAATCAAGAAAACTCTTTTTTTTTTTGTGATTTTTTTAGGGTTTCTGCATAGTCAGAAGCCGGTCCTTTACTCATATAGTCTCTAACTTTTTAAAGCAGAGACCTGCGAGCTGACTTCATCCATTATAGGAACAAATGATATCTCTAAAATTTTCAAAATATTTATGCATTTTTAACATGTAAAACTATAATTGTCTTTTAAGAAAATATTCAAAATTAATTTTCAACCAATCAGTGAATGGAAAAATACTAAAAAATGATTGAATATACTAAAAAATTAAAAATATTCCATAATGCTGATCAACATTTTGGTAATGCCGATTTACATTTGGCTAATGTTGATCAATATTAGGAAAATGCCGATTGGCATATGGCTAATGCCGACTAGCAGTTTGCTGATGCAGTCCCAAAAAATTTAAAATAAAAAAAACACTTCTAAAATCATGATTTTGCAATTAGGTCCAAAAACACTACAATTTAGTACTTGAAATCTCAAATTTCAATGCTAGAGATCAATTTCTCGATTTATTTTTTCATCATAAGGGCTTTCGTCATACTCTGCACAATTGCATAATGAAATTTGGTGTTTATATGCTGTTTTGGATGTTTATTTTATTATTGTTGTTTTGTGATTCAACTATCACATAATATATAGTTTAGGACACATGCAAGGATGCAATTTGAGATTCATGCAAGGATGATAGTGATTTATATAAGACGCAATTTTGGGATTCACGTAAGGATGATAGTGATTCATGCAATTTTGGGATTCATGCAAGATACAACTTGCAAGATGCAATTTTGGGATCCACACAAGAATGGAATTCAGAGATTCATGCAAAATGATAATGACATATGCAAAATATAAAATGTAAGATACAGTTTTGGAAATATGCATGATGCGTGATGCAATTCAAGATACACATAAAATGATGCAATTCGATATACACACAAATATGTAATATTTGCATGAATGATTCAAGAAAATGAGACAAACATGTGATAGTGATATTCAATTACGCACATGATATGCAAGCACATGTATGCAAATGCAACGACTACCACTTTAGGCATTGTACTTAACACTCTCTAGTCATGCTAAGGGTTCTAATATTCACTTAAATATTAAAAGGTAATGCCACTAAAACATCTTTAGGTATCAGGGGAATAGATAATTGCACTAAAACCTCTGTAGGCAATAAGGGAATAGATAATGCTACCAAAACCTCTTTAGGCATAAGGAAAATATATAATGCCATAAAACCTCTTTAGGCATTATGCAAACAAATAATGCCACAAAAACCTCTTTAAGTGTTAGCCAGATACATAATGCCATAAAACCTCTTTAGGTATTAAGCAAATAGATAATGCCATAAAAACCTCTTTAGGCATCAGGCAAAATATGCTACTATAACCTTTTTAGGTGCCAAGTAGAAGGGACAATTGTGATTTGTGTTCGTGATTAATATATAGTATTATCATGCTTTATGTGTGATTGTGATTATGATTCATTATGATTTTCATTGATGCATGATGTAGTTTCAATGATAAGACATTATGAATGCAAATTTGGGGTTAAAGTAAGAGTGATAGTGATGTAGTTTGATGTTCATGGCATGATGCTTCTAAAATTTCTAGAGAGTGAGGCATGCATTTGGTAGTGAAATGTAGTCAGGCATATGATATATAGTCAAGCATGTGTGATGTGAAGTGTGATGTTTTTTGCTTACCTTCTTTTGATTTTCTTATAGGTGCTTCTCGATCTTGATCGATGATAATGACTTTTACATTTTTATTTATTGGTTGTAACTTGAATTCTTTCTTTTATTTTGATTTTCTTATAGGTACTTCTCAACCTTAATCGGTGATGATGACTTTTGGATTTTTATTGGCTAGTTGTAGCTCAAAGACTTAAGAAGACACATATGAACATGTGAAGAGTATGCATTCAAGTTTATTTTTAAAGTATGTTTAAAGAATTTATAGTTTTATGCATTAAGTTAATATTAGTTAGTAGAGTGCTTTTATTATTGAATTCTTGTAATTGATATAGCGATGCAAATAGTCATATGTATGAGAGGATTTAGGTTATCTTAATTATGACAATCTTGATTTAATACAAATTTCATTAATTCAAAAACATTATCCACAACTCGTGGCCAAGACTGTTTATGTTACCAAATGGAGAGCAAGCTTCCTAAGTGAATTTATAAAGAATGTAGCAACATAAAACCTATGAAGAATATAGATGAAAAAATAAATTTCAATTAAAAGGATATTAAGTGAGAAAGTGATAGTTGCCATACTATCTTACCTTAAATTTGACTATCCTTAAAAAGGTCCAATGATGAAGCGAGTCTTTGAAAAGACTAGAGTCTGCTCATTCGTATCGCCTATGAAGTGTGTGACCTTAAAATCTTAATTGATCCTAGTAGTGTGCAAAATTAATCATTAAGCCATTAAGTTGTGCTCCGATCATATGAAATATAAATTATCAAAACAATAAGAGGCTTGTTTCAAGTAATGTTCTCTTAGAATGCATAACTTTTTGAGCCGGTGTTCATTTCATCAGACCGGGATATAACTTCAAAAAAAAAATGATTTTGATAGAACTTACACATTTGAAAGGCTCTAAAACCTCCAAAAGTGGTCCTATAAAAGTCCAAAACAACCTGAGGATTATCACATGTCGCCTAGAAGTGTATGTGAAGCCATAAACACCCTTAGGTGATGCACTAAAATTGAAGCCAAACTAGACAAAAAATGCTTTGTGAACATGCCCAAAAGACTCCAAAACCTCTGGAAGTGTCTGAGAATAGTCCAAAATAACTTGAGGATTAGTGCACGCATCACTTAGAAGTGCACGTATACACCCTTATTTGTCAAATGCTAAAATTAAGGTTGAATTGGATAAAATGAACTGTAGAAATGCATATGAAAGGCTTAAAAACCTTAGGGACCAACCTTATAATAGCTAAAAAATCCCCAAATTGAGTGCGTAGCATGTGAGAGTGTGCGTAAACATGCTCGAGTGTGCATGACCATGCGCTAAGCATACAGTTACGTGCACTTTACATGGCCATGCATTTTGTCCTAGGGACGTGCGCATTACCACACCTATACCCTCCTTGTTCCTCACATTTTGAACTATAAAGGTGTCTCCACACCCCATTTTAATAGGGGAGCAAGAGGAAACACACACACTCAAAAATTTGTCCACTCGAAGGTGTTGGAATTGATTTTAGACTATTTTAGCTCTCTTACTGTATTTTTCTTAGGCTATTAGGTCTCCTTTCCACTAAATCGAGCCTAATCTTTGTCAAAGCATGCTTCAAAGATATACAAACTAACATCATTCTGCACATCATTTTGAACCTCTTGATGAGCAAAGCTTGATAATCCTTTAAAGCTAAAGCTTTAAAACTCATACAAGCTCAGCCAAATCTTAGGACCACATATTCATTTTAGCACATTTATTTTATTGCACTACATTTTATTTTAATATCACAAGTATTTATGAATATTATTATGCTTGCATGATGAGATAGGCAATTTAAATGCTATATGAATAATTTATGCTTTATTTTGTTTGTCTCATGTCATCATTTTGCATCCCCTAGTTTTAAAATGTGAAATCAAGCCAAAAATATCAATAACATGAAAAGTTCATATTCTAGACAAGAGTCCTCATGTTAGTAGTCTAGTAATGTCATTATGCATCCCCTATATTGTCTGCACATATCATCATAACATAGATAATCACTGCAAACATGCATGATTGTGTACATTTTGCTTACTTTTTCAAGTGATTAAGTGTCCATTGATTATCCCGTCATTCATGTGATCGAGCAAGTAAGCTACATGCACAGTTGTGCTAACCTTGTAGGTTCATTATATCTAAGCTAGATTTACTCTTTTGCAATCCTTTTTTTCTTTTATGTGTATTTTATTAGGAAAGCAATGTAATAATGATATTTTAGCTTTATTATCTTCCACTATCTAGTGTACTGTGTGAATGCTATACAAACTATCATTACAAAAACTAGGGTGTCATAGTAGCTATACATTGAATATAGTATAATGAGAAATAGTAAAAAGTAGATGTGATCCCCCGAACCTGAAAAACTCTACTAGGGGCAATACTCGCTCCTCCCGAGACCAATCATTTCGGTAAAGTTGTCATGTCCCTTGGAATGAAACACAAAGATGCTCATGAAACTTTCTATAGGGAGTAATCATAAAAAAAAAGTTCTTTCATCAAAGAAAGAGCAAATCCAACCGCACATCAACTGGTCACTGATAGTTGCGAATCCATTTAGGACTTATAACTAAGAAATATTAACTTTAAAATGACTATTTCTCATTATGCAATACTCAATCGTATAAAGCCCCTCATCACTACATTTTCACTACACATCATAAGTTCACCAATGGTCCTTAAACCTTGATAATTCTGAATGACATTGCCTCCATAATTGCACTCGAGTCATGAAGCAACAAAGATAGGTATTATCACCTTTTATCTTTACTCATGGATTCACTATACTCATCTAACTAGAGTTTGTAACCAAAAGTCAAAAGAATGCTAAACTCATGGACCTAAGTTCATAACCATAGTCAGATGGAGGCATTCTCGCTAAAGGAACACTTAGCCTTTCACCTTGACTCGGCTCATGTAGATAAGCTAGTAGTAATATCCATTAGGATTCCACCAAGTTGTGCATGCTATCCTTTTCCTAACACTGTCTATTTGACTTAATATTCATAAATGACATGACTCTCTTAGTGTCTATCACCAAATAATGTTGTAATGTCAGTTTTCATAGAATGTTTATGCTCAGATCCACATGATTCTCATATACTTCATATAAGCCTAAAGCATAATGGATGATAAGAATCATGTATCTCAGCTTGAATAGTTTGTACAAACTAATAAATAATGACATCCCTCAATGATGGAACCTATGAGACATCATCCATTTATTCTTATTAGATTAAATGAATGGGTTAGGAATTCAACTAGATTATGGATCTTTATGTTGACAAAATCAAACTATAAACTATCCAATGATACTTTCATGACTTTTTGTAAACATATCAAATATCGATATGTAGGTAAGAACTTAGGCTCTTTTTGATTGACCTTAGCCTTATGCATACGAGTGTATATGAGCTCTAGACATCATCTGAAGCCAAACAATTGACCCTCATATTGACATCATTAACCTTAAGTACATTTGAGTATCATTCCTTAGTTTATCCTTCAATTTTGATCAATATAAATCAAAATAACCTAGTTCCAAGATCATAACTATAGTTCCTTGATAACTATAGGTTCAAAAAACTACCTAGGAAAGAAATTGAATGACCTCATGGAGAAATAAGGTTAGAAGCGAGAGCTTGCTTTCGATTGGTTTATTCACTATGCAAGAAATACTAACTAGCTTTTTAAGATTAATCATGCATATTATATATATATATATATATATATGTATAGGAGTACAATTCAAACATGAGTGACTAAGAAGATACCTCCAATTAGTAATTTAAAGGTTGAATAAAAAGGGGATCCAAAAATCGTTCACTGATGGTACTATAGACAAAATCCTCCAGGCCGAAATCAAGGCCATAAATGCCTGAGACGAGAATAATACACCATTGAATGAAGCTTCTACATTTGTGCACCCTAGGATAGATAAAGTAAAGGGAATTCCCTACACTTCAATTCAAGCTGATAATGACAATAACTACTATCAGGATCTTAGAAATGCACTAAAAGCTATAAAAATTAATGATATAACCAAGATTGAATTAACCAAGGAGGTTAAACTATTGGCTAATAGAATGGCTCAGTTGGAATTTGCCTTTAAAGATAAAGGAACATATGGCTCCAAAAGGTCCATTGACCTAGCATTATTCAAAGATGAACCACTCCCATATGATTTTAAACTACCAAAATGCTAAGTTTGATAGAACAGGGTACCTAAGTGTCCATTTAAGGCAATAGGCTTCCTTCATGGCTGTTATAATGCTTACAGAATCCTAGATTGTTTGATTCTTTTTCATATCATTAGAGAAAGGACCAAGAGTATAGTTCTTTGACCTTGGGGAAAAAATTTAAAGCAATTGGCTACTATTAACTCAGAAATTCATCAAGCAGTATGAATATAACAATCAACTAGACATCTCTCGCAAAGATCTTAAGACCCCAAAATAGAAACCCGATGAAGCTTTCTCTTATTATATCATAAGGTGGTAGGGCAAAGTAGTCAAAATGAGAAACCATCCTCCTAAAGATGAATAGGTAGAGCTGATAACTAAAGGGGCATTATCACATTTCAAAAAATAGATGATCTTTGCTCACTATCTTGACATCAAAGATGTGTATTAGGCTGTAATTAGAATTGAAGATGAGGAACCTTAGCAAGCTAGAAACACCTTCCACTGTAATACTAAATCAAACACCTAAAACAACTTTACCTGAGTTGTAAACATGAAACTAATCCAACCCAATACTCATAGTTTATCAACTATTAATGCCATCAAACCATCGAGAAAATTCCTAAACTTAAACCTCCCACTATCCAAAGTATTCCAGAGACTTCAACAAAAGAATTTCTGATAGCCTCAAGAGCCCAAGCCTCTTTCAAACCTATTACCTCCTTACAATGACCAAAAACTATTTTGCCATTTTCACCAAGTGCTCGGTCACACAACTGATGCATGTAGAGCCATTAAGAATGCAATCCAAGGCCTCATTGACTCTAGAAAAATTAACGACCTATAAAAATGACCCAACATCAAACCAATCATCTTCCAAACTATCAAAACATGACTTAACTAACCATCAACATGGTTTCCTCCAATCTACTAGAAAACCTTGTTAAATAATCAATCCAAGTCATTCAAGAAACCTAAGATAAACTCTTGAGCCTCATTCTTAAACCTTGTGACTCTAGCGAAGATGAACAATGCCCTTTTACCTTTGAATACATTTTGATGGCCCAAAAATTCCTCCCCCACTTGATGATGTAAAAAAGAACTAAGGATACAACTCTCCCTATGAGTAGTGAAGTACTTGATTGCCCTTACTAACAAGAAGTAGAAATAGGTGAAAATCTTAGCAGTGGCCATAGAGTATGGGATTTACTAGGCCAACCATCTAGGAAGTTTGACGATAAAGTCAAGTACATAGCACCCCTAGCTACTCACACTCACATAAAAAGACATAGTACCCTTAAGATGGGGAGAAAGATTTAACAACAAAGATGGGGTGGTTAGTATTATTCAACTTCAGAATGTACAAGTCATGGGGATTGATATATTGTATGACTCCGATGATCCTAAAATCATTGTCTAGGACCATAATATTAGTAAAAAAATAGATAAGCAAGTAGCTAAAAAGTCCTCATGAGCAGTCAATTATATGACTTGCAATAGGCAAGTATATTAACCCCTTAAGAAAGAGAAAGATTCCCCTGAAGGAAAAGAAGTAACAAGTGATCAAGCTCTAGTAAAAAAGGAAGGCATTGTCCTCAAATAGCTTAAGAAGACTCAGGCATAATCTAGTATCTAGGACCTACTTATGGCTTCCAAGAAGAATAAGGATACCCTAGTTAGGGCATAATATAAGGCAAAGATCACCACTAATGCCTCACCCTGAGAGATGATAGCCTTTTAAATGAAAGCTCCTTCTAATGCAATTACCTTTTCAGATGAAGATTTACCCGTTGAGGGAAGGGTGCACAACCGTCCTCTCTTTATAGAAGCAATTGTCAGGTCTAAGAAGACTTTACATGTTATGGTGGATAACAAATATGCTATTAATGTTTGCCCCCTACATAAGTTTAGGATGAATACTACAAAAATTAAGGAATCCAATATGGTTATACGAGCCTATAATGATTTTAAAAAGCTAGTCATTGGGACTTTCAAAATAGTAGTTATGTTGGGTGATATTGAATCAATAACAGAATTTATCATCCTGGACATCCCTCCAACTTTTGCCCTACTACTAGGAAGATATTGGTTTTATGCACTATGGGGCATACCCTCTATTATACATTAGAAGATCAAGTTCCCTCTGAATGCATGTTGAAATAAACAATATTATTTCTTGTCTGAACGTGGTCTTACCAGGATTTTAGGATTTTGTAATTAGTGACAGTCATGTCAATCCCAAAGTTGCTGCCATGATGAAAAAGATGCAACATCTGCCTAGAATAAGATTAGGAGGAGGGAATATTAGGGTAACATAATTCCTTAAGTTCCGAGGATAGAGCAACATATGTTGTCTATGGTATAATCCTAAAAAGGACATTAGGGCTAAGAAGTCAATTTCTTTTATGGTTGAAAGATCAACCCAAGTCTACTAAGGATAAGCTGAGAAATGTGTAAGCAAAGAGATCGAGATACTAGGGTTTGAGATCTTCAATGACACCCTCATAGGAAAGCACTTACTAGATATGGTCACTGAGATTGACATCAATGAGCTGATGAAAAATCTGGAGCTAGAATCTAAGAGTAAGACTATAAATTATATTCAAGCTGCTACCATCCTTGAATCAAGCATTGATGACATCCTGCTTGAAGACACTATTGATGATGATCTTTGCACTTTTTTTTTGTTCAAAACTGATGTTGTAATGAACTCTAAAGTTAATGCAATGAAATCAAATTTTGCTTACTTGTTTAATGTCTTTCCATATGATAGTGTGCATTGCATTGATAAAAACATCAGCATATTTAACATTCATTCCATATGCACTGAATCATTTAACATTAGCATAGAATATGAACCACGTTTACTATATATTTTGAAAGATGTTACCCTTGAAGAGGAGGGAAATTGAAAAAATATTCAAAAGTGTTTACATAGATGTATGATGATATGCCTAATAACCAAAGATGGATGCAAACCAGTAAAGTAGAAATTAAGAAGGCTCGTACCAAAATGGGCCCAACTAGTGAAAGAAGACATTAAGAAATAGATCAAGGCCAAATTCCTAGAGGTTGTAAACTATCCATGGTTAACAAATTCCTAAAGGTAGTAAACTATCTAGAATGGTTAATAAATGTAGTGCCAGTACTGAAGAAAGATGGAGGGGTTATAATCTACATTGACTATAGAGATCTAAATAAGGCCGACTCGAAAGATTATTTTCCATTACCTTATATAGACATACTAGTTGATAGCACCGCCCTATGTGTAATGTACTTTATGGATGGATTCTCTACGTACAATCATATCCTAATGGCCATCATCAACAAAGAAAAGATAGTTTTCATAATAGAATAGGGCACTTATTGCTATAGAGTAATGCCCTTCAGTTTAAAGAATGCATGAGCTACTTACTAAAGAATGGCAACTACAATGCTCTATGACATGATACACAAAGAAGTAGAAATGTACATTGATAATATGATTATCAAGTCAAAAACCAAGGGAGAACACCCTTTCAATATAAAAAAGTTCCTCAAAATAGTTAAAAAGTACAGTCTCATATTTGGGGTCAATATGAAGAAATGCATATGAAGAAATGCATATTTGGGGTCACTTCAGGAAAGATGTTGGGGTATATTGTCAATCAAAACAAGATTGAAATGGATCTAGACAAAGAAAAAGTAGTTAAAGAAATGCCATTACTAAAAATAGAAAAAGAAATTATAGGGTTTTTAGGGAAACTACAATTCATTAGTAGATTCATTACCAAGTTGATAGAAATGTGTGAACCAATCTTCAAGTTACTTATAAAAGATAAGCCAGTTGAGTGGAATGAGTAGTGTTAGTATTATTTGACAAGATCATAAACTACCTAGCTAACCCACTAGTTCTGAACCACCTAAACCAACGATACCTTTAACCCTATATCTGGCCATCAATGAAAATGCAATCAGTGTAATGTTAACCTAAGAGGGAGAAATAAAATAGAACATGCAATCTACTACTTAAGTAAGAAGATGTTTTTGTATAAGGAAAAGTATAGCCAAGTTGAGTAGATATGCTTGGTAATGGTATAGGCAATGACGAAACTAAGACATTACTTTCAGTCCTAAAATTCAGGCTGTGTCTAAAATGGATCTAATGACGTACTGCTATAAAGCTCCCTCCTTAGTGAGAAAACTTACCAAGTGGTTCATGCTATTAATAGGATTCAATGTGTAATACCTAACTAAAAAGGCAGTAAATTACTTCATAAAGTGATGTCTCAAATTGACATAGGTTCATCTTAGTAGTAGTAGATTACTTCATAAAGTGGGTCAAAGGAGAATAATTCATAAGGATAAGAGCTAAAAAAGTGGCTAACTTCATCAAAAGAAATATGTTCTATTGATATAGGATCCCCTATCACATCATCTCTAACAATGGTGTTCAATTCCAAGGAGAAGTTAAAGAACTACTAAGGAGTTATAAGGTGGAATATCTATATCTTCTCCTCACCGACCACAAGCAAATGGGGCCATCGAAGCCACAAACAAGAACATTAAGAAGATTTTGTGAAAGATGATTCAAGCTTACCAAGATTGGCAGATAGATTGCCATATGCCTTATGGGGGTATCAAATAACAGTTAGAATTTCAACTAGAGTAACTCCTTTCTTACTAGTATATGGGTCAGAAGTAGTACTTCTAGTCGAAATAGAAATCAAGTCTCTTTGGGTAGTAATCGAATCTAAATTGTCAGAAGTACAAAGGGCCTAGAAAAGGATGATAATCTCACTCTCTTAGATAGTGAAAGACTTAAGGTTTTATACCACACATAGTTGTATCAAGATTGGCTAGCTAAAACCTTTAATAGAAACGTTAAAAATAAAGGTGTAAAAGTAGGTGACTAGGTGTTAAAGCAAGCAAATTAGAATGTTTTGGACCCTAGAAGGAAATTCAGGCCAAACTGGAAAGGTCTGTACTTTGTCAAACATGTCCTATTGAAAGGAACAGTCAAGGTGATGGATTTTAAAGGCAATAAATTCTCTAAACCTGTCAATATAGACCACCTGAAGAAGTACTACATCTAGGGCAAAAAAAATCTGCTCAGTTGAAAGCCTAAAAATGGTTGCTCAGGAAAAAATTAAGGACTTCACGCTAGGTTAAAAACCCTACATGGGCAACCTAAGGAAAAATTAGGGAAAGAGAGAAAATACTTAACTAAAAAACCTGAGCAGGCTAGTTATGAATAGGGGTAACCTTAAGTTTGAAATTTATTTGAATGAACCTATGCTCTTCTTAAATGATTTTAATGAAATGAGAATGATTTCCAATTTATGCAAACTATTTTTAAAAAAGTGCAACACATTTTATCATCATGAATTGTATCAAACATGCTTTGCATTTTCTTTCATTAGAAGACCATATTTCTTGCTATCTTCTTTGAACTCTATCCTCGAGATTAGCCATAATCATCAAAGCTTAAAAAAAAAAAGAGCCCAACCAGGTGTGAAGAGTTCCATAAGGAGACACCCTATTAAAAAGGGAAAAAATAGTGAAAAGCTCCAAAAGGAGACACCTTAGGCAAATGAGGGAAAAATAAAAGAGGCAAACAATTGCAATAAGAAACATCACCAAATATATCAATGGTAAGAAGCATATACACTATATTTATCATCTTACATGTATTGTAAAACATATGCAGGACAAATGCCTAGATACAACACCCAAAGACCATGACCTCGCGAAAATAATACAAGAAAGCAACCACAAGCCAAAAAGTCCTGCACCTAGCTACTAAAACAACTATATTGGTCATGGTTACCATTAGAAGTAAGCATCAATCTGCTCAAGCATCCCTATCATTCGATCCATGGTCCTTGTCGTTCATGGCAAAGGATGCTAGCCATGACTCCAGCTCACCAATACAATCACAATAAGCCATGCACTCTTGCTCCCACTCATGGCTAGTATGGAGATGTTGAGCTTGCATTACATGAAAATTCATATCATACACGCATACATAAAACATATGCATAAATAAACAGATACAATAAATAAGGCATACCCTTTGATTGCTTGTAAACTCCATAAAGTGCTATTTTGTACTCCCTATAATAGTATTATAGTACTACCAAGAAGAGATAAGGATCAACCAGAAAAAGAAAATAAGTCAAGCACTAGTTGTCAAATAGGCGAAACAAAGGCAAAAGAAGTGAAATAAAGCATGCACATAGGAAGCATTATGAGAGATAACATCTGATTGAGGAAAACTAGGATGAGGCAAATCAAGATACACTCCTCCACCAATGATGTCCATCCCAGCTAAAACCAAGAATGACCTAATTACCAAGTCCTCAAGAATGGTACCATCAAAAGCCATATCACTAGCATAGGCAGTTACCTTAATACGAAATCTGCCCTCAACCTCTAAGAAATAAGATCCTAATATCTTTTAGTGACATCCTCATCGTTATATGTAAGTTTATATAACCATGTCAATTACAGCTTATTTGATGAGAATCCTATTATGACAAGCAATCCAAATCCAATAAGGATTCAAGATGTAACAAGGAATCCTAATCAAATAAGGATTCAAGATGTCATAAGGAATCCAAATCAAATAAGGATTCTAGATGTGACAAGGAATCCAAATCTAATAAGGATTCAAGATGAAATAAGGAATCCTAATCAAATAAGGATTCAAGATGTGACAAAGAATCTAAATCTAATAAGGATTCAAGGTGTGATAAGAAACCCTAATCCAATAAGGATTGATGACCCTTTCACTTATCATGGAAGTCTAATCACATGGGCATGTGTTAAGAATATGAAGGAAGCAATACGGGCTCAAAGTACAAATTTGAATCAAAATGATCCATTTGACATACATGGAATTAATTTTGGTCTAAAGCTTATTCATTTGGTGCAAATTGAAGATTTAGGACTAAATAGTATTATTGGGTCAAATTTGGATTTATTAAGCAAAAGGAGTAATTATTCATGTTATAAGGCCCAAGATGAAGCCCAACTATATGTTATTTAGTCCATTTAGTATTAAAAATGAATTTGGATGTGTTCCTTATCCAAATTGTTTTAGAAGTATTTTTTTTAGTTAAAATTACTTTTCTTTAGCTTAGTTGGCAAGAAAAATAATTCCTTATCTTTAAGGACTTGATTTTGCTATCTTTTAGGGATTTATTATCCTTATCTTTTAATTATTTGTTTTAGTCTAGGTTTAGGATTAATAATTCTTATAAATAGCTTATTTTGTAGCCTATTTTGGGATCTTTTTTATCAATCAAATAAAGTGACGAATTTTTGCTTCAAATTCCTTGGAGTTTTATTCTTTGAACTTTTTAAACAAAATAGGTTATTTGATAGTTCACTTGTCTTATCATTTAGAACATCAATATCTGATTGTGGCGACTTCCTGATAGCTAGAGTTTTTAATTGTTAGATAATTAAGGGTTCTAGTTTCCACCCAACTTATTTCTTGGATGATCTAAGGTGTGGGTATCAATAGATTGTTGTGGGTTTTGTTTGTTAGATAAACTCAATTTGCATCTATTTGGTATCAGAGCTTTGGCTTTAAGAATCAAGTTATGTATCCCTTTTTTTTTTTTTAATTCGTTTATCATTCTTTGTGTTTTTTCTTATACTCCTTCTCATTAGTTTCATCAACATTCTTATTTGTTTATCATCTTTTTATTTTATTTTATTCAAAATTTTTTTTTACATCATTCTTTATCATCTTTAATTTTATTTATTTGTTTCTTTAAAGTCTTGCATCAAGTTTCAACCATAAAAAAATAGAAAAGAAAAGAAAAGAAGAATTTGGTTAGTTATTTAAAATCTTTAAAGTTCTTGCAAGTCTTCTTAAAAATCTTTGACTTTCTTGATTATTTTCTTGAAAATTCTTAAACCAATTCATTAGAATCTTGAAGTTTCTTTAAGTTCATGTTCAAATCTTGATCCAAGATCATAAATCTTGAAATTTTAAGTTACAAATTCATTTTTATTGGTTTTCTTTTATGCAAATTCATTTTCCCTTATTTATTAGGAATATCTTTATGGTTAAGATTAAATCTTGAGTAGATTACATCTTTATCTTGCTAGATTTATTCATATCTTATTTTTTCTAATCCTTATCTTGTCTTAAAGCTTTTCTTTGTCCTACAGGGATTAAATAACTCCTTTTCCTTATCTATATCTTCTTTTCCTTATTTATAAATCATTTTTCTTATCTAGAAATCCTTTTCCTTGCCCATTAGGTTAAATTCATTTTTGCTCCTATTTCTTTTATTTTGTTCGAATTAAACCTAATTTGATTATTTCTAGTCACCCATACTTGCCAAATTCATCCAAATTCACCCAAACTTGCCAAATTCGTCTGAATTACCAAAATTGAGACTATTAAGCATGAATTTTTATCATAATGAAGATTCCTTTATTTTGTAGTGTGAATGATCCTAAAGCTTATTTGAGATGGGTACAAAAAGTAGAGGATGTGTTTTTGTATGTGAAGAATATAGTGAGGTATAAAAGTGTAGACTTGCTTCTCGTCAATTTATAGGTCGTGCTTATTTTTTATGGAAAGATTTGATAGTATTGTTGAGAGAGAATGGAAATAGTGAGGTTAGTAAGTGGGAATTAATGAAGAGGTTAATGACGAGGCATACTATTCCTTCTTATGATAGGGATAAATATTATCTTAAATTGCAAGGGCTTAAACAAGGAGATGAGTTAAGTGTTGAAGATTATGCTAAAAAGTTTAAGTTGTTTATAATTGCAAGTGATTTAGGAGAATCTGAAGAGAAAAAAATTGAAAGATTCATAAGCGGGCTTAAGAGTGAAATTAGATAAGATTTTGAGTTAGTTTTACAATGGAATAAGTTTTTATCTTTAAAGGATGTAATTGCACTTGCTTTAGAGAGAGAGAGTTAGAGTAATAAGGTTGATAATGAGAGTGCTACTAATGTTGAAGTGGTGCTGAGTGATCATGAGGAGAAACAAGAACATCAATTATGTGATCAAATTATAGGGGAGAGCATTATTCATGAAGAGAAGTGTGAAAAAGAAGTGGTTGTAGATGAAGAGTCCAAATTAGAGAGTGTATATAAGAAAAATGAAAGTGTTGAAACTAATGAAATTGAGAGAAAAGTAAAAAGTGAGCTAAGTGTTAGAATTGAGTTGAATGAGCAAAGTGAGGAAAATGGGAAACACTTGGTGAGAGAAAACAAGCAAGGTATGAGTGAAGAGAAAAACCTAGAGATTTAGAGTATCAAAAGGGATAGAGAGTTAGCAATTCATCAAGATTATACTAACAACTTGACTCTTTGTTTTTATAGTGCTTTAAAGCTTCTTTTGCAAAATATTATACCATATAGAGATCCATTTGATGATGTTGTTAAAGTATCTTATGCCTATAAGGAAATCTATAGAGTTTTCAGTCGAAGCAAGGATAATTCATGTTTTAAGTTTAAAAAGAAGCCACAAGAATACAATTTTTACAAGATTATGAGATTAAGTTCTATGCTCCAAGTATGGAATAAAGTTCAAGTTGTTTTGAAGCTGCATGTGTGCATCCTTACATCAAAGGAGAAATTTTTAACTAAGAAGTTTATGTTTGACCCTAGAGGAATTACAAGTTCATCAATTTCAGAAGATGGGCATGATTTGAGGACGAATCATTTTGAGGAAAGGGGGAATGATGAGAAAATCCTATTACGACAAGCAATCCAAATCCAACAAGGATTCAAGATGTAACAAGGAATCCTAATCAAATAAGGATTCAAGATGTAACAAGGAATCCTAATTAAATACAGATTCTAAATGTGACAAGGAATCTAAATCCAATAAGGATTCAAGATGAAACAAAGAATCCTAATCAAATAAAGATTCAAGATGTGGCAAGGAGTCCAAATCCAATAAGGATTCAAGGTGTAATAAGGAACCATAGTCCAATAAGGATTGATGACCCTTTGACTTCTGATGGAAGTCTAATAACATGGGCATGTGTTAAAAAGATGAAGGAAGCAATACAGGCTCAGAGTACAAATCTGAATCAATATGATCCATTTGACATACATGGAATTAATTTTTGTCTAAAGCTTATTCATTTGGTGCAAATTGAAGATTTAGGCCGAAATAGTATTATTAGGTCAAATTTGGATTTATTAAGCCAGAGGAATAATTATTCATGTTGCAAGGCCCAAGATGAAGCCCAACTATATGTTATTTAGTCCATTTAGTATTAAAAACGAATTTGGATGTGTTCCTTATCCAAATTGTTTTAGAAGTATTTATTTTTAGTTAAAATTACTTTTCTGTAGCTTAGTTGGCAAGCAAAATAATTCCTTATCTTTAATGACTTGATTTTGTTATCTTTTAGGGGTTTATTATCCTTATCTTTTAATTATTTATTTTAGTCTAGGTTTAGGATTAATAATTCTTATAAATAGCTTATTTTGTAGCCTATTTTGGGATCTTTTTATCAATAAAATAAAGTGACGAATTTTTGCTTCAAATTACTTGGAGTTTTATTCTTTGAACTTTTTAAACAAAATAGGTTGTTTGATAGTTCAGTTGGCTTATCAATTAGAACATCTATATCTAGTTATGGTGACTTCCTGATAGATAGAGTTCTTAATTGTTAGATAGTTAAGGGTTCTAGTTTCTAAGCAACTTATTTCTTGGATGATATAAGGTGTGGGTATCAATAAATTGTTGCGGGTTTTGTTTGTTAGATCAACTCAATTTGCATCATTATTACTAACAAAGTTTGTTACATGCTTGTATAAAGCAGGAATAAAAGCCTATCGGGTTAGAGGAAGCAACTCTCAATGATCCGTGTGATGGCCCAGTCCTTAAATCTGAAGGATAAGCTCTATCTACCTAAGGAGGTGGAGCTAGAGGAAAGGTACCACCAGCCATAACATCATCAATTGTGGGATTAACACATCAACATAAAGAGAGCTTGCACCTTTAGGCTTAGAAGGATATCCTATCATGGTAGTAGCAAGCTCATCCATACTAAGCTCATGACTCTAAAACATGTCACTAGGAGAAGGAACAAAGACTCTCCTTGCAAACAGACCATCCCATAATGATGGACTCACTGACCTAGATACCATACTTTACTAGTATGGCTAGGGAGTAACACTCATATCTCTTTCAATTGCCATATTGTCACCATCTTTGGTGACCAATTTGACCTCACCATCCACTAATGAAGGAGAATTTACTTAAAAAGAAAAAATGAATGAATAATCTCTAGAAAATGAAACAACTAACACATCAAGAATTAAGCATACCTGTCTAAGCGATAGCCTACCCATATAGTCCTGAGCCTCTTTGCAATCCTTAATCAAGTCAACGGTCTTCCTCATGCAATAAGAATAATGAGGAAAACCATCCTCTAAAAGATGCTCGACACTCGAATGAGGAAGAACCCCAAACTTATAAGCCAAAATCTATCAAAATTAGAACCTAGAGATTTAGAAAAATAAGCAAAAGTTAAAAAATAAAAGGACAAATATGAGAACTCTTGATGGTCTTCCACAAGTATGCGGATTCATACAAGTAGTAATTAAATATCAATCCCACATAGATTACAAATTGATTATAGTGATACTAGTTGTGTTTATTTGTTTAAACAACGAAAAAGGGTATTTTTAATTAAACTAAAAATTAAACTTAAAAAAAACACAAAAATCACAATGAGATAACAATCACTTTAGAGAGCTAGGGTTCTTATTACAAATTCAACCTTTATTTAAGATAAATTAACTACTAAGCCATACCTAACCTTAATCCAATTTGAGGGTTTCTCAAGAATCATAAGCTTTCCTCCGAAGACAACCCTATGATTAACCAAGTACATTGACATTCTTAGATTTAAAGCTCTCGCCTACTAAGTGTTTGGTTGACTCAGTTTAAGCATCAACCCTTAATCAATATTAGTTGCTTAAGTGTTTCTCAACTAAGAAAGCATCTAATAGGTTATTGTTTAAATCCAATACAACCTATCTCTCGATCAAGTTTTATTGTGTATATTCAATCAAAGGGTGATCAATCCTAAGAAGACATTAAGTTCAACAACAACCATAGGATTTAGATTAATGGCTTAGGTTTAATTGTGATTAGCCCATGGTTGATTTGCAATAAGAACCCTAACCAATAATTTAGCTACTCATGTCAATTGTAAGAGATAAAGGAAAAGAATAAAAGAAACTAAACATCATCATTAAATTGAAATTAAGAATGAATAAACACAATTGAATAGAAGAAACCCCTATTTAATAGGAAGTTTGATGTTCTTGTTCTTATTCTCAAATCTTCAAACTAACATAAGCAAGAAAAAAAATCCTTGTTCTTCCCAACTGCTCTCTCAAAATTCTATAAAAAAAATAATGTATCTCCAAAAAAAAAATCCTCTCCCTCCAAGTGATGAATAATAATCTATTTATATCCCTTTGTTTCTGATGGCTACCCTCTTATAAAACCCTAATTACAAACCCTAGGGTTATAGCCATGCGAAATCTCCATCTTGTCCCTTATGAGTCAGCAATTAAAGTCACCTCCGAATTTTTTTTCAATCACCAGGTCACATAGCCGTGTGTATTTTGTGCATGGCCGTTCACATCCCTATTTTAGCATTATCACATATTGACCTCCATTGCCTTTCGAGCCTACTTCAAGTGCATACGGCTCCCATATAGCCTTCCTCTACTATTCTTTGACTTCCCTAATTACATAAAAATCAACTAAAAATAAACCAACTAATACGTAAAAATAATTAAACACATAAGACATGCAGTAAGTACTCAACTAAATAAAAACTAAATAAAAGAAACATAAACTTAACTAAAATTGAATTTTTTCTAAAATGAAAACTACTTAATAACATGCATTTTTCACACTCATCAACTCTTACTCACATCTAGTACAAAGAAGCATCTACAACATCCTCAAGCCACCTTGGCATACTGCATCCATACTTGAGTACATTTGGGCGAAAGTGGCAATGCCCCAACAGTACCTCGATAAGCTGTGCAGGTCCTTAAGATAGGCAATAGCCATAGACTACCCATACCCAAAGGATTCAGGAAGATGACAACACTCAATAAGTAGAATGAGAAGCAATGAACCAACTGCTTCATCGATGCAAGATCAGAATCATACATCTTTTGGCATGGCATTTGGTGGAAGGGGTTTAGGAGGACTTTGTTCTAAAACATATAAAATACATTTAGAGGCTAAAAAAACTTTTATATTTTGTAGCCAATCAATAAAATTAAGTCTAATGAGTCTATGGTTTTCAAGAATAATGCTTAGTGGGTTTAATGGCCTCATATCATCAAATTATTGCAAAATGTAACAAGATTATTAGCTATAATAATGTTGATAATATTTACCATTAGATTTGGTCTTTAATCATAATGGTCTCCCACTAGTTTAACGATTCCTACACTTCTAAAGTAGGAAACAAAATCCCTTATTGGATGGATTTCTAGTAGGTGATGGAGTTCTTAATGGGTCATGAATATCCCTTAGCTACACTTTCCCATTCTTGGAATATTAGTTCTCATTAAGTGGCAACTCTTACCATTATATCTTATATGAGGTTCCATCAATCTAGCTCCTAATGCTTAGAGATCTTAGGTACACATTGCCATTCTTAACCTCTTTGTATTAGTTAGGTTCACACCATTGAATCAGTGTAGTGTATGGATTTGAACATTACAAACCTTAAGTACTCCTATTTGCCATTATTAGCCTATAGTGTATCCATACACATCTCATTCTTAATAATAACACTATATGAATATCTTGAGTCTTATGTACACCCCTATATATCTGTAGCTAATGCACATAATCCCGAAACCATACATGTTATTGCTTTAATGGAGAGCCTAGACCTAAATTTAATTTAGAAGATTTTTGGGTCTTCAATTAAGGTCTCACTTTGTACATTAGCCAATTTATATACATATACACATCATGGCATTGATTGGATTTTTGCAAGTATACAGATTCATACAAGTAGTAATTAAATATCGATCCCACAGAGATTGCAGATTGACTACAGTGATACTAGTTGTGTTTGTTTGTTTAAATAATGAAAAAGGGTATTTTGAATTAAACTAAAAATTAAACTAAGACAAAACACAGAAAATCACAATGAAAAAACAATCACTTTAGAGAGCTAGGGCTCTTATTACCAATTTAACCTTTATTTAAGATCAATTAACTACTAAGCCATACCTAACCTTAATCCAATTTGAAGGTTTCTCAAGAATCATAGGCTTTCCTCCTAAGACAACCCTATGATTAACTAAGTAAATTGACGTTCTTAGATTTAAAGCTCTCGCCTACTAAGTGTTTGGTTAACCTAGTTTAAGCACCAACCCTTCATCAATATTAGTTTCTTAAGTGTTTCTCAACTAAGGAAGCATCTAACAAGTTATTATTTAAATACAATACAACCTGTCTCTCGATCAAGTTTTATTGTGTATATTCAATCAAAGGGTGAGCAATCCTAAGAAGACATTAAGTTAAATAATAACCAAAGGATCTAGATTAATGGCTTAGGTTTAATTATGATTTTCCCATGGTTGAATTGCAACAAGAACCCTAACTAATAATTTAGCTACTCATGTTAATTGTAAGAGATAAAGAAGAAGAATAAAAGAAAACAAACATCATCATTAAATCAAAATTAAGAATGAATAAACACAATTGAATAAAATAAACCCCATGTTCAATAGGAAGCTTGATGTTCTTCAATTCCTATTCTCAAATCTTCCAAATTAATATAAGCAAGAAAAATCCCTTTTTTCTCCAAAATTGCTCTTAAAAAAATGTATATAAAAAAGTCATGAATAATAATCTTCTCTCCTTTTTTTTTTGTTTCTAGTGACAACCCCTTTATAAAACCTTAATTATCAACCCTATGGTTACAACCATGTGAAATCTCCATCTTGTCCCTCATGAGTCAACAATGAAATTTGACTTTGAATTTTCCAATCACCAAGTCACATGGTCGTGCACATCCCTTCTTTAGCATTATTGCATATTGACCTCTATTGCTTTTCAAGCCCACTTCAAGTGTCCATGGCTCCCATGGAACCTTCCTCTACTGTTATTTGATTTCCCTAAATATATAAAAATAAACCAAAAATAAACTAACTAATACATAAAAATAAATAAACACACAAGACATGCATTAAGTACTCAACTAAATAAAAATGAAATAAAAGAAACACAAACTTAACTGAAATTGCATTTTTCCTAACATTAAGACTACTTAAAGAAATGCATTTTTCACACTCATCAAATTCCCCAACACTTGAATATTTGCTTGTCCTTAAGCAAAACCTAAAAACACATATCTACCTAAAGAATCATACTCATTAACTAGCTTTTACTTGACCAACTACCATAATCTTCCTTTAATAAAAAGTTTTAAAACTCAAAATTTAAAACAACAATTGAGGTTAAGAATATATTGTTACCATGTGAAGAGCATACTTTTCTTGTGAATATATGAAAACAAATGATTGACACTTAAGAAAAATAGAAATAAGTAGGAATCGTGCCAACAATAAAGAGGTTAAGAAGTTAATCAATCAATGTCTTCCCAATCTCAGCATCCCCCACCTTTCTTGTGTTACTCAGTGTGGAAACCTCCAAAATGGGTCCTTTGGATACTCTTACTCTTAAAGAGCATTGGAGTAGAAAGAGCATTTAAAATATTTTTCTTTTTAATTTTAAGCTCCAAACGAGTGCATTTTAGGCGCCATCTCGCTTCTTGATTTTTTTTATAACCACTCTAAAGCAGCCTCAAATTCCTATTCATAAATACTTTTCTCAAATATTAATCATCTAGATTCACTTGTTCAATAGAAAAGTAAGCATTAATGTTCACTAAAATGTAAAAATTCTTAACCACAAGTTGCTCTTCTAATTTAAAAATTTAAAACAATCCATTAAAGGAAGATTAAAACATTTCTTTAAGAAAACTAAGATTAATGAATAAGACTCTAAAGGTATATATGTTGCAAAAATTTAAGTGTAAGAGCACAACACAAACACACAAAAGGGTGGAAAAAAATAAAGCATATTGACTCTTAAAGTAAAACAAACACACAAGCATACAATCATGAAAAGAAAATAAATAAAAGAAAACTAAAGAATAGTATACTCCCTTAATTCTGGTGAAACTGGAGGAGGAATATATAGTGTGACCATGATGCACTTTGCAACTTCATTTATAGCTTTATATCTTTTACTTTGAGGAAGGATGCGAAAGATTTCATCAATTTGAAGTTGCAACCTTTCAGCTCTAGATTCACCTCTCGAACTTCTTTATCTGGTTGGACAAATCCATAACCATATTCCTAATCCTATTGTCAAAGATATCCATCCGCTCTTTGATTTTTTCCATGATACCATCACTCCATTTTTCAGTGTTCCCTCACTTCCTTGATTGAGCTTCACTCCCATTATCTCCTTTTTCAATTGCATTAGGGTGTAAAGGTATGTCACCATGTTGCATTGCTATTTGGCAAATCATGTAGCATCTTATACCCATTACATCATGAAACTCATTGAATTTGGTGATGATTTCAGCTCGCACTAGGTAATCTTCATCAAGGAACTCAGCTTCCAAAGGCTCTAATTTATGTTTGGCAAATTCGAATGGAGCAAAATATAATGCTAATCCAATGACAATATGGCCCATTGAGATCAACACCTTTCTAGCCTAAACAACACGCTAAATAGAACACAAAACAAAGTATGTACTACATACTTTTGTGTTTATCTTTAAGCACCACAACATGAATAGTTCATCAGGAGAAACCCTAGTACTATCTTTTCTTCCAAAGATTGTATGTGCCATGAATTTATGCATGATTAAATATGAGTGATCTTTGATCAAACCACTAGTCATTATTTGACCCTCACAAACTTTATCACCTCCAGTGATTTCATACCAAAAACTACTCATATTATAATCCATAGGACATTGACAAACACCTCCTTGAGGAAAACCAAAGATTTGAGACATGATTTCATAGTCACATAAGTATTCTTTCCCAAAGAACCTACATAAAAAGATTCCTAGAGGTGCATATAAAATCTTAAATGTAGTGTAAAATTCTATGGTTAGTTCATAGAATACATCATATTAGGCTGTAGCTAATTTAAACCACCCTAATTTATTGAAAAACACATCTATGGTTCCCTTAATACCCATATTTAACAGTACCTCATCACCAAAGTATTTTGGCTTGCTGAATTTTCTCTTGACTAAGGAGCAGAATCTCTTCCCTTCCTTTTCAAAATAAATGGCAAAGAAAGCTTCATAATTGTCCCTCATGTCCTTAGGCTTGCCCTCGTAATCACTAAGCTTATTTCCTTAAAATTGTGTTTTTGTTCTAGCCATCACAACAATGTTAGTACTAAAATAAAATAATAAAAGAGAATGGAATTAACAAGAATAAAAGCAAAACTCAGTAAAGTTTAAATAAGAAAAAGAGTTACAAGAAACAAAACATTCCAATAAAATAAAAATTGCTCACCTATTAATTCAAGAAGTTTAGCTCACTTAGGAAACTAAATTCAACTAAACTCCCAATGGAATAAGGAAACAACATAAAAATAAATAAAATCACAACTAATAAGCTCACAAAATAAATAATAAAAAAATATTAATTCCTCCCCACACTTAAAATGTGCAATGTCCTCATTGCAACGTTTATAATAGGAAAAATTTGAGGAATTTGACTTTGCCTGTGCATCAGGTGGTAGGGCTGTGTGCGAAATGTGCACGGCCATGCTACTTGATTGGCGTCATATCACTCACAACTGTGTGCCAAATGCACATGGTCATGCTACCTACTAGCACATTTTTTTTTTCATATTGGTAGGACAAACCTACCATATTTATTGAACAATTGGAAGAAAAAAAATGATTGGAAAATACAAAAAAGTAACATTCCTAAAATACAAATCCTTGACAAAAAAACAAGTTAAACAAAAACATACTTCAATTCAAAACATTAAACATAACACATAATGTTCCATAAAACATCATAATTAAAAGTACTGAAAACACATTAAATAAACATTGTTCAAGCTAGACCTAAACACTTCAAAACAAGATCTTCATTCCTCCCCTTCATCCTCAAAAGAGTACTCTTGTGTTGCCATATCTTCATCATGCGAAAATGGTGGTAGGATAAAATTCTGAGCGCTAAAATAAGCATTAAGGTTATGGTTAATCATCTGCAATGTGCAATTCATTTGCCTAGAAGTATGACCCATTCCTACCAGTTCAGAATTTAGCTCACCTATGTTGGAATTGATGACTCCAATTTGTAACTCCAAGCTGTCTAGTCTTTCTATCACATAATTCAGAGAAAACATCTTCCTCTTCCTCTTCATCTTTCTCTATAGGTGTAGGCAGGATAAGAAAAGCTCTCCTAGTATGATTAACTCTAACCATGCCCATGGATTCCATCATGCCAGTGTCAATGAAGTGACAACCTGGAACCTTTTTAAAAGGCATGTTCTTGATGTCAAAGTTTAAGTACTTGGCTATAGCTGTTACTAGTCCTCCCACTTTAATAGCTCTAGTAGCTTTTGTAGCAACATCTTTCAATTTCCTAGCTAAAGCATGATGGACATCAAGTTTTCTATCATTCACCATACAATATAAAATGTTTAGCTCAGTGTTGGTAATCACAGAGTCACCCTCTTTCCTTGGAAACAAAGAATGTGCCATGAGCCTATGAAGGTACTTGAGTGCAGGCAATCGAATCCTTGATTCTTTTTCTGAACAAGCCTTATAAAAAACTCCCCTTTCCCCGGTTAATTCTCTCCAAAACTCATTCTTATCATATGCAACATTAGCATCCTAATTTTTGGAAAAATGAAATACATATTTGAGTTCAAACAAACCTAGAGTATGCTCCTCATTCTCCAAACAAAAAGTAAGCATAAGGGTATGATCGTTAAGCTTAAAAGAAGAGAGAAATTTACAAGTGGGGATAGCATAAGAAGGATTTTGTATCAAAATAAAATCATTCCACCCCATCCTATGAACATACAAATTAATATCATCTAACAACCTAATTTCAATCAAGGATGTGGCACTCAAATATCTATTTGGCATAATCTTCCTATTCATCATTGCTTAAAAGTTGTTCCTATGCTCACCATGCCTAAATTGAATTTGAGAGGGGAAAGGTTTTACCATTTGTTCCTCATTAGCACCACCCGAATTATTAGAAGTCCCACCATGTCTTGCTCTTTTGGAAGGATTAGTTTGCTTCCTTGCTATGCCCTTCCTCCTTTAATCTTTTTCCATGAGACTTCCTTAAAAAGAATTGAGAGAATATATAGAGTGGAGAATGGTATAGGAAATGGTGTAGAGAATAATTTTGTAGAGAGGAGGTGAGTGTTTATATAGAGGGTGGGATGATGGGAAATTGGGTCAAATTTAATAAGAAATTGAAAAGGTGGTCAAAGGTTAGGTTTTCTAGAGCTTGGGAAGTGGAAAAGTGGTCAAAATTGGAGTCCCTAGGGTTTTAGGGAATTATTGAGTGTTAGGAAGTAGAAAAGTCCACTTAAAATAAAATTTTGCATCTTTTTAAAAAAATAGGTATGTCTCGTCACACGGCCATGCATAAAATGCACACAGCCATGTGTTGAGCAGGTGCATGGCCGTGTGCCAAATACGCATAGCCGTGTGACCTGACTGGCAAAAAATGGCGACATAAGATGCACGACCATGTGCATTTTTAGCATGGCCATGTGACCTAATTATCCAAAAGTGGCGATACAAGATGCATGGCCATGTGCAAAATGCGCACAGCCGTGTGACATGTACATGCATACTTCATAAATTCACTGTATTAAAAATTCAACACACACAGACAAGCAATGCATCATAAATTTAACTTACAAATCACTCAAAACCACATTCCACTAAACATTTAACTCACAAGACCTCTTTTAGAGCTCCAACCTTTTTTTCATTCCCTGAAATGCACAAGAAACAATCATAAAAAATAGAATAAACTTGCAAAAGCATAAAAGAAATAACCAAACAACAAAAACAAAAAAAATAAAAAATACAAATAAAAATAGTCTTGGTTGAGCCCCTAAGAAGTACTCTTTTAATGGTCCATGAGCTAGACCATCAAATTGATTATCCAGTTGATTCCTTCAAGTATAAAACTTAATGGAACTCCTCAAATGTGCTTCCATGGTATAGCTTTAGCCTTTGCCCATTCACTTTGAATGTGTCTCCTCTTGTATTGCTCAATTCCATAGCTCCATTTGGATATGAATGAGTTATTGTATACAGTCTTGTCCATATACTTTTCAACTTTCCATGAAACAATCTGAGTCATGAGTTAAATAACAAAAATTGATCACCTTCCTTAAACTCCTTGATTCTTACTCTTGCATCATGCCATCTTTTAGTACGTTCTTTATAAATCCTTGAATTTTCATAAGCGGCTTCTCTTATCTCTTGAAGTTCATTCAATTGTAACATTCTTTTCTCAGCTGCCTTGCTAAAGTCAAAATTCAAGGCTTTCACTGCCTAGTAGGCCTTATGTTCAAGCTCAATGGGAAGATGACATGCTTTGCCATAAACCACCCTGAAGGGAGGCATCCCAAAAGGTGTTTTCTAAGTTATTCTATATGCCCATAAGGCATCATCAAGCTTCCTTGCCCATTCTTTCCTTGACTTACTTATTGTTCTCTCTAAAATCTTCTTCAACTCCCTATTACTCACCTCAATTTAACCACTGGTTTACAGGTGATAAGGTGTAGCTACCCTGTGCTTCACACCATAGCGAGCTGATAAAGCTTCCATATTCTTGTTGCAGAAGTGTGTTCCCCCATCACTTATGATGACTCGAGGCATTCTAAATCGAAAGAATAGCTTCTTTAAGAACTTACAAACAACCCTTGTATCATTGACTGTGCATGCCTGAGCTTCCACCCACTTGGAAACATAATCTACATAAATAAGAATATACATGTTACCATCTGACACTGGAAATGGTCCTATGAAATCAATGCCCCAAACAGCACAAATTTCTACCTCTAGAATTTTAGATTGGAGCATTTCATCCTTCTTTGGAATGTTTCCACTCCTTTGGCATGCATCACAATGCATCAGAAAATCTCTAGCATTTTGCAAGATTGATGGCCAATATAACCCTATTTCAAGAACGTTAGCAGTTGTTCTTTGTGGTCCATAATGTCCACCATTGACCCTCCTATAACAGTGTTGTAAGATTTCTCTTACTTCCTCATTTATTACACTTCTCCTCACTATGCCATTGTTGCATAGTTTCCATAAAATGGCTCATCCCAAATGTAGAACTTAGCATCATGAATCAACTTTTTCTTTTATTGAGGAGTGAACTCTTTTGGAATTTCACCCACTGAAAAAAATTTGCTATATCAGCAAACCAAGGAGCACCCATCAATCCTATAGAAAAAAGCATTTCATCGGGGAACATCTCCTTGATAGGCTCTTGCTTATCACTTTCCTTTTGTTCCAACTCCAACCTTAAAAGATGATCAACTACTACATTTTTAGCTCCTTTCTTATCTCTGATCTCAATATCAAAATCTTTCAATAGATGTACCCATCTCATGAGCCTTGGTTTTGAATCCTTTTTGTTCATTAAATACTTTAATGTTGCATGATCTATGTATACAATTGCCTTAAATACAAGGAGGTATGATATGAACTTGTCAAAAGAAAATATAATAGCCAGCATCTCCTTTTCTATAGTAGCATAATTCAATTGAGTATTTGTCAATGTTTGGCTCTCATAATAGATCACATGCAACCTATTTTCCTTTCTTTGGCCAAGAATGACTCCTATTGCATGATCACTAGCATCACACATCAGCTCGAATGGTAGGCTCCAATCTGGTGCCATCACTATAGGAGCAGAAACTAGTGCTTGTTTCAACCAATCAAAAGCCAATTTGCAATCATCAGTAAAATCAAAAGGTGAATATTTTTCAAGTAACTTACAAAGGGGTTTTGAGATTTTTTAGAAATCCTTAATAAATCGCCTATAGAAGCCTACATGACCAAGAAAACTCATAAATCCTTTAACATTTATGGGGGTACTGTAGCTTCTCGATTGCCTCCACCTTTGCTTTATCAACCTGAATGCCTTGAGCTAAAATCTTATTTCCAAGTACAATACCTTCATCTACCATGAAATGGCTTTTCCCAATTCAACACCAAATTTATTTCCTCACAATTTACTAGAACTTGCTCCAAATTCCTCAGACAACATTCAAATGAGTTTCTATAGACAGAAAAATCATCCATGAAAACATCCATGATCTCCTCCACTAAATCTGCAAATATAGCCATCATACATCTCTAAAAAGTTACAGGAGCATTACATAACCCAAATTGCATCCTCCTGTATGAAAATGTGCCATAAGGACATGTAAAAGTGGTATTCTCTTAATCTTCTGGAGCTATTGCAATTTGATTATAGCCTGAGTAACCATCCAGGTTGCAGTAAAAAGAATGTCCTACTATCCTCTCCAACATTTGATCAATAAAGGGTAATAGGAAATGGTCTTTCCTTGTGGATGAATTTAGTTTCCTGTAATCAATGCACACTCTCTATCCATTCACAACTCTTGTAGGACTGAACTCTCCTTCTGTATTTTGCACAATTATTATTCCCCCTTCTTTGGAACATACTGAATTGGGCTAACCTAAGCACTGTCAGAGATTGGATAAATAATTCCTGCATCAAGTAGTTTCACCACTTCTTTCTTCACCACCTCTTGCATGTTTAGGTTGAGCCTCCTCTGTCTTTCAATGGTTGGCTTATGTCCATCCTCCATCAAAATCTTATGCATGCAATAAGAGGGACTTATTCCTCTTATATCTGAAATCTACCAATCGATTGCCTTTATTTTTCTCTTCAGCATGTTCACCAACAAATCCTCTTGCTCTTTGCTAAGTTTAGAAGATATAATCATAGGTAAAGTTTGGTCGTCATCAAGAAAAGTGTACCTTAAATATTGAGGTAACGGCTTCAAGTCTAGTTTTGGTGGTTTTATGATTAAGGGTGGTGTGGGTTCAATGTTTGGTAGTTGTATGTGTGGTTGGTATAGGTATTTGAGAGTCACTTCTTCTGGAAAAGATTGTACCTGTAAGCATTTCTCAATATTCTCAACTTCTAAAGACCATGCTAACCTCCGTCATTGGACTTCATTCACACATTCATCAATGACTTCAATTGGCATGCAAAAATCTTTGTCATAAGGATATTTCATAGTTTCATAGTTATTAAACTTACAGCTCTTATCCCCCACTCTTAATATGAGAGTTCCATCATAAACGTCAATTATTGCTCTAGCAATGTAAAGGAATTACATACCAAGGATTAGTGGAACCTCCTTGCCTTCTTCAAAGTCAAGGACTACAAAATCCACTGGAAAAATAAATTTTCTAGCCCATACTAACACATCCTCCACTATCCCTTCTGCTTCCTTCACTGTACTATCTGCAAGTTGCAATCGAATGCTTATAGGTTTTGCTTCTCCTAATCCCAATTTCCTGTAAATAGACAAAGGCATACGATTAATTGAAGCTCCAGAATCACATAAAGCTCTTTGAAAATTTAAATTTCCCATAGAATAAGGAATAATGAGACTCCATGGATGCTTCCTTTTTAAAGGAAGTTTCTTCGAGATGATAGTACTATACTCTTTTGTGAGTGTGATGGTCTTACATTCTTGTAGCTTCTTTTTGTTGGAAATCAGCTCCTTGAGAAATTTAGCATACTTAGGCATTTATAAAAGACATTCCACTAGAGGCATGTTAATGTGGAGTGCTTTAAACCTCTTTAAAAATTTAGCAAATTGTTGATCATGCTCCTGTTTCTTCAATCTTTGAGGGTATGGAGCTGAAGGTTTGTAAGGTTTCACTAGTGGTGGTGTAGGTTTCTCTACTACTCATTCATTATTGTTGTTATCACCTTGCAGCTTCTCCTCTGTTTGCACTTCAACCCATTCATCCTCTTGCTCTTTCTCCTCTTCCTTCTTCTTTTCCTGCTCATATTCTATTGTTGCTTTTGGGATTTGGATCTCTGTTCCACTTCTCAAGGTGAGAGCCTTCAACTATTCTTTTAGATTCTTCTCAGTGTTGCTTGGCAAAGAACCTTGATTCCTCATTGATAAATAATTTGCCAACTGCCCCATTTATACCTCTAAATTATGAATAAAGGAAGAGTGGTTCTTGAACATCAGCTGAGTGCCTTGATACATTTACTCAAATCTGCCTTCTAACCTCTTTGTAGCTTCATCTTATTGATTATTTTTTATGGACATCACATCCATGAACTTCTCAAACTTGCTTTCTAGAGAACTCCCAGAAGATGAATTTTTTTCTTAATGGTAATTTGGTTGCTAGTGTTGTACATTATGCCCTACAAAACCATGTGGTGCTTGTGGCCTTTACTTATTATTCCCTTGATTTCTCCAAGAGAAATTAGGATGATTTCTCCAACTTCAATTATAGGTGTTGCCATGCACTTGGTCTTGTTGTCCTTTAAAGTTGTTCACAAAGTTTACATTCTCCATGGACAAGTTTTGCATCATCTGACACTCTATAGTTGGATGACTACCCTAACATAATTCACAGGAGGAAGACAAGTTAGATATGGCACTGATATTTATTTTATCCATTCTTTTAGATAAAGCATCCATCTTTGCATTTAACATCGTCAAAATGTCAACTTCAATTGCTCCCCCCTCTTTGGAATAGCTCTCTCACTGGACTAGAGGCTTTGGGTATTAGCCATTTCTTCAAAATGCTACAAGGCATCTTTTGGTGTCTTAAACATGATAGTTCCTCCTGCTGATGCATCTATGTTTGCTCTCACTACAGGATTGACACCCTTGTAAAAAGATTGTACCAAATCCCATTAAGGAATCAGCTGTGGTGGGCATTGTCGCTGAAGATCCTTGAATCTATCCCAGCACTCATAAAAACTTTCATCATCTCTTTAATAGAAAGAGTTGATTTCATTTTTGATTTTGAGTACTTTAGCTAGTGGAAAGTACTTATTGGAAAAGGATGTATAAAGCTCCTACCATGTGTTTATAGAGTTAGGTGCCAAACTAGTGAACCATCTTTTTGCTCTATCCATCAATGAAAATGGAAAAAGGATGAGCCTAATTGCTTCTGGCTATACTCCATTCATCTTGAAGGTCGAAAATACTCTAGAAATCTTATCATGTGACCAATTGGATCCTCATGTGGTAAACCACTAAACTATGAGTTTTGAATCATTTGGATAATGGTCGGTTTGATTTCAAAGTTATTTGTAGCAACTGTCGGCCTCACAATTGGAGTTTGGTCACCTTAGACAATGGGACTCATAAAGTCGCTCATAGTTCAGTGGGCAACATGCCCATTTTGCCCATTTTGCCCATTGTGTGCTTCCCTACCCCCTAGAGGCAGGTTTCTTTCATCTTCCCTTCCGTTCATCCTATCTCTATTCTATCTTCTCTTTCTGTGAATAGTTTTTTCAATCTTTAAATCAAGTGGTATTAACTAGACTCCTTGTCTGCTTAAGCCACACGTTGTGTGTATGCAATAACAAGAGTTCTTGTAAAATAAAAAAACAAAAAAAAAGTACAAAATAACGTCTAAATCAAACAATATAAAATTCTAAACAATATCAATTTGGCAATCCCCGGCAACGGTGCTAAAAACTTGATTGGATGTCTGTAAGTATATGGATTCATACAAGTAGTAATTAAATATCGATCCCACAGAGATTGTAGATTGACTACAATGATACTAGTTATGTTTGTTTATTTAAACAACAAAAAAGGGTATTTTGAATTAAACTAAAAATTAAACTAAGACAAAAAATAAAAAATCACAATGAAATAACAATCACTTTAGAGAGCTAGGGTTCTTATTACCAATTCAACCTTTATTTAAGATGAATTAACTACTAGACCATGCCTAACCTTAATCCAATTTGAGGGTTTCTCAAGAATCATAGGCTTTCCTCCTAAGATAACCCTATGATTAACCAAGTAAATTGACGTTCTTAGATTTAAAGCTCTCACCTACTAAGTGTTCAGTTAACCCAGTTTAAGCACCAACCCTTCATCAATATTAGTTGCTTAAGTGTTTCTCAACTAAGAAAGCATCTAACAGGTTATTGTTTAAATCTAATACAACCTATCTCTCGATCAAGTTTTATTGTGTATATTCAATCAAAGGGTGATCAATCCTAAGAATACATTAAGTTCAACAACAACTAAAGGATCTAGATTAATGGGTTATGTTTAATTGTGATTATCCCATGGTTGAATTGTAACAAGAACCCTAACTAATAATTTAGCTACTCATGTTAATTGTAAGAGATAAAGAAGAAGAATAAAAGAAAACAGACATCATCATTAAATCAAAATTAAAAATGAATAAACACAATTGAATAAAATAAACTCCATGTTCAATAGGAAGCTTGATGTTCTTCAATTCCTATTCTCAAATCTTCCAAAATAACATAAGCAAGAAAATTCCCTTTTTTCTCTAAAATTGCTCTTAAACAAATGTATATAAAAAAATGATGAATAATAATCTTCTCTTCTTTTTTTTTTGTTTCTAGTGGCTACCCCCTTATAAAATGCTAATTATTAGCCCTAGGGTTACAACCATGCAAAATCTCCATCTTGTCCCTCATGAGTCAGCAATTAAATTCGACTTTAAATTTTCCAATCACCATGTTGCACAGCCATGCACATCCCTTCTTTAGCATTATTGCATATTGACCTCCATTGCTTTTCGAGCCCACTTCAAGTGTCCATGGCTCCCATGTAACCTTCCTCTACTATTCTTGGACTTCCCTAAATATATAAAAATAAACCAACTAATAAATAAAAATAAATAAACACACAAGACATGCATTAAGAACTCAACTAAATAAAAACTAAATAAAAGAAACACAAACTTAACTAAAATTGCATTTTTCCTAACATAAAGACTACTTAAAGAAATGCATTTTTCACACTCATCAGGCATCATTACATACGCACATAGCATGTTATGACATATATATGACATATATAAATAGAACATGCATGATGGATCCATAAATATGGAGTGATCATGGGCCTTGTCACCAACTCCAAGGATCTCTAACTTGAACACTTTAAGCTCCATTTCATAACTCTTGTGGTTTACAATTAATCATTGGCATACCAAGGTGAATATTACATCCTAATTCTATGTAATTAACATTTAATTATAGACCAAATAATAAAAATAATAATTATTACAAAACATAAGATTCAAACTAGGTCCATGATCGTTCTTAATATGTATGACACAGAAAAATGAAATAAAATGCAACCCTAGCTTGTTTAGGAATGAATTTTCAATCATCGAAAGTAAAGATACCTAGTCCTGGGCTAGGTCCCAGTTAGGATGGGATATGTCTTGGTTAGGACATGAGGTCCCTAGTGTTATGCACTAGGTCAATCATGTATAACCATGTTTTGACTTTATCATTTTATTAATAAAGAGGCATTTTTCATTATAATTTTGTCTTATCGTATTTACTTGAATAGTCAATTCTTACTAAGGTCATCAAGTAAGGGACTTGATAGTAAAACCTTTAGATTAAATATGAGTTCTATTTAAATTATTCCTAGTCATAACAATTTATTAAGGCTAGTATGGTGTTAATTGATGATTATGTTTTACTAATCATGAATATGAGAGATTAAGTCAACTCATAGGTACTTATTTGAGAAATAAAGTGCTGGATTACCATTATGAGAATACTATATAGATAATTATGATAATTAATTTTCATCACAATAATATTGGCTTAGTCCTCTGACCTTGAAATCACCATGGATTTCTATATAACTATTTTATATTTTGACACAATCTTACATTATCTTTAATTGGATGATAATATAGGTTATTGTTGGGTATAAAATGAGTTATGTGAGGAAAGTGAGCGATTGAGAAGGAATTTGTCCATCATTTAATCTGAGTAAGATATCTATAGGCCCCTTGATAAGATAGACTGAGGAAAATGCATGGCTATGCTAAAGTAAGTTGATAAAAATTTATCATTCTTTGTCTACTTGGAATCAAGAATTAATATGATTGAATTTTATAAGGATGACATAATATATGCCTTATATTCAATCAAGATATCATGTGATAAAAGGACTAGAATATTCATTATATATTAGGTTATGTAAGATTATTAACTTCACATAACTTGGATAGTTATAATGTCTTGCTAGAGGCCACTTATGATTTGTAGGCCTAAATAAAGATTTAAGACCCACTGCCAATGTCATGTGAACCTACAGAGTCACACTTTGAACAAGCCCAAAACGAATATGGGTTTAACAAGCCTAAATAAGCTCTATGGAAATAAATAAATAAAATATTTATTTATTTGTTTATTAAAGGTAAATGTTATCTTAGATAAATATAAAATTATTTCTGATTTAGTTTTAAATAAAATCAGAATAAAAATAAGTGAGAAATTACCAAAAGGTCATTTGGTAAGTGAAATCCTAATTTAGAGATATATAAATATGTTATATTCTCTAGCATTTCAATCACTCATTATTCTACCACCAAATTCATTTTTCTCTCTTTTAAAAAACAAAACACTAAGTTCTCTTCATTCTTAATTTATGAGAATTCAAGAGAAGGTACTAGTACACAAATATTCATTTTTAATCAAGGGTTGTTCATGTGGACACTTATAAAGGATGGATTCTTTTAGAGACATCTTAATTCGAACTGCCAAATGAAAAGCTCAAGGTAGGGCGTCATTGAAATGAACCTCCTCTCTCCTTTTTAGAAATCTTGCTCCTCTATGTTTGTGGATAGATTTTAAAAACCTTGGATTTAATCAATTAATCGAATTACTTAGATATGGGTTCAAGTTTGTGATTAAAATTTAATTTTTTCACTATGTATGGAATCATGAAACCCAACATATCTGGAATGGATAGGAAGTGGGAGCCTATATGAACTCCATGATTAGATTAATGGAGGAGCTAGAAAGTTTATACTTCACAATGGACTTCCACCTCCAAGTGGACTTGATCCTTCAATCCTTTGCTAAATCTTTTGGGCAAACCATTGCTAGCTTCCATATGAATAGGATGGAGTGCACTCTTGAGGAGCTTTTGAACATGCTTGTAACCATGGTTGGGGCTTTGCCCCTTAGACCCCGCTAGAGGCACTACCCTTTGACCTTAAATGGACTCCTCATGCAATTTGTTTTTTAACATAATATTTTAATTAATTGGTAAATTGAATTATTTTGCAATATGTATTTATTGTTAAATGCATGGTGCATAGCATGGTCCTTGAACTAATGTGATTAGATTTATTATTTTTATTTTATTGGGTTATAATTTTTAAATGCAGCCTGTGAGCCATTTTATTTATTATAATTATGTTATTTTATTAGATAGTAATATAATATTTTTAATTACAACATTTAATGTAAATAAAGACCCAAGATGCAAATTCAAGTTAGAGGCCTATGATGGAGATCAAAGGTGGGAGCCCAAGGAGGAGGTCCATGTTAGAAGATGAAGATCCAAATTGAAGGCTCAATTTGTATTTGTAATATCACCTAGGTTTGACCTTTGATCTTCATATTGACTTATGAAGATCAACTTAGTTATGGGCCATGCTATGTCATGTTTATCTTATTATATTAGTATGTTATGCATCTGATGCCATGTGATGTAATAGAACAATAATTAAATAAGATAAAAATTAACTAAACCATCATTTAATATTAAGTCATTAAAATGTCTCCTATTAATCAACACTTATCAAGATTTGGATTGCTATAAATAGGTTATGACAAAACATTAAGTATAAAGCCATCTAAATAAGATAACATGGATAATGGTGATATCCATATGTTTAAGTTGGTTACATTTAACTAGGTTATCAAAATGATTTTGGACCTAGGGCATTTGATAGGATATGCCAGTGCATGTGATATCCTATAATTATCTGATAATTACATGAGATGTAATTGGTAAAGTGTTACCCACCTAAATAGCCACACTTTAAGTGATAAGCCAAAGCTTGCTTAAAGTAGGGTGAAATATAGATCTTGGTCCACTAAGAAATTTCAATTATTGAAATCATTTTGAGGGTTTTATAACTTATGAAAATTTAGTGGGACTTTTCTTATACCTCTTTCATAATAAAATTGAATGTACTATATATATATATTTTGTTGTAGATAATGACATCAAACACTGCAACTACCATGTCACTACGATCGATCCTTAAGAAGGATAAGATAAATGGGACTAACTTTCTTGATTGGTATATAAACCTAAAAAATTTTTTTAGGTAAGAAATAAGGGAATATATCCTTTATCAACCCATCCTAGAGGAACCATTTGCTAATGCTCCTAGAGCACAAAAGGATGCTTATAGTAAGCATCTCAATGATTCTATTGATGTCACTTGTCTCATGCTTGGATGCATGGGGTCTGAGCTTTAAAAATAACTAATGGAAATAAAGGCTTATGCTATGATAGGCCATCTCATGGAAATGTTCCAAAAGAAAGCTATAATTGAAAGGTTCAATACCATCAGGTCATTACTCTCTTGCAAGTTGACTGCTAGTGGCTCTGTCAATCCTTATGTTCTTAAGATTAAAGGTCATCTTGACCACTTGGACAAGCTTGGTCTCAAGATTGAATAAGAATTGGATGTTGATATCATTCTCCAATCTTTTTCCTGAAGCTTATTTTGGTTTCATCATGAATTTCAATATGCATAGTATGGACAAAACTATTTTAAAGTTGCATTAGATACTTAAAATTGCTAAAAAGAACATCAAGAATTCCACCAAGGATGTTCTAATGGTCAATAAGGGAAAGGATATGAAAAAGGTTGGAAAGGGCAAGGGCAAGGCTCCTAAAGGCTTTTAGAAGCCAAAACTAAAGCCCAAGCCCAAGTTTAAAGTTGAACCCTAAGCAAAGCCACTAAAGAAGGGAATATGCTTTTTCTGCAATGTGCCTGGTCATTGGAATAGAAATTGCAAGCTATATATGATTTGTCTGAACAAGAATAACGGTAGTACGACTACCTTTTTAGGTATTCATGTTATAGAAATTAATTTGTCTACTTTTGATTCATAGGTATTATATAGTGGATTAGGATCTCACATTAGTACTAATGTGTAGGGTTTATAAAGGAGTAGATCATTGGCTAGAGGAGAAATAAACCTATAAGTTGGTAATGGAGTAACAGTTGCTACTTTAACCATGGGGACTTATAAGTTAACTATGCCTAGTGGACTTGTTTTAAATTTCAAAAATTATTATTATGTGCCTACTATATGTAGGAATATTATTTTTGCTTTTTGTTTGGACAAGAAAGGTTTTGAATTTATTATTGAGAATAATAAATGCAATATTTATCATGATAACATTTTCTATGGATTTGCTCTAAGCACTAGTGGTCTTTATATTCTAAATGTTAAAGACACTAATGAAAAGTCAATTTATAACATTGATACAAATAAGTTTAAATCTAATGATTTAAACACTACCTATCTATAACATTGTCATTTAGGCCATATAAATGAGAAATGCATTTCAAAACTTCACTAAAATGGGCTTTTGAATTTATTTGATTATGAATCATTTGAAACATGTGAATCTTGTTTACAAGGAAAAGACTAAAACACCTTTTACTGGAAAAAGTGAGAGGGCGAATGACTTGTAGGGCCTTATACATTTAGATGTATATGGACCATTAATCTCAACTGCTAAAGGAGGTTTTTAGTACTTCATCTCTTTCATATATGATTTTAGTAGATATGACTATATCTAAATATAAATCTGAATCTTTTGAATAGTTCAAATTTTTAAGAATGAAGTACAAAACCAACTTGGTAAAAATATTAAAACACTAAAATTTGATTGATGTGGTGAATATTTAAGCTAAGAATTTGTAGATCATCTTAGAGATTATGGAATTATTTCACAATTGACTCCTTTAGGTAAACCACAATGGAATGATGTGTCCGAATGGAGAAATCAAACTTTATTGGATAGGGTTCAGTTAATGATGAGTCAATCTAATCTTTTAATCCCTTTTTGGGGATAGGCTTTAGAAACTGCTACATTCATTTTAAATAGAGTTCCATCAAAGGCAGTTCAAAAGACACCATATAAGATGTGGACTAGAAAACCTCCCAGTTTGTCTTTGCTTAATATTTAGGTATATGATGCTTATATGAAGCATCAAATCTCAGATAAACTAGCACCCAAATCTGATAAATGCTTTTTTATGGGATTTTCTAAAGAAACTAAAGGATATTATTTCTACAATGCTTTTGAGAACAAAATGTTTATTGCTTAAAATGGTGTATTTTTGGAAAGAGAATTTATTTCCAAAGGAACTAGTGGGAGCATAGTCCAACTTAAAGAAATGCAAGCCCCATAAAATAGCATTGTACTAAGTATGTAACCGTAGCTTAATCAATAAGTAATTATTGAGCCTGCACAATTACCAAAAGGCCCAAGGAGGTCTAGTAGGACACATTAAATCCCAATGAGATATGGATTTCTTAAAACTGGTAATAATGATGTGTTGATTGTGGATTAAAATGAGCCCACATCCTATCAAGAGGCCATCAATAGTCCTGACTTTGAGAAATGGCTAAAAGCCATGAAATTAGAAATGCAATCCATGTATGATAATCAAGTATGGACCTTGCTTGACCCAACTGATTGTTTAAAAACTATTAGGTGCAAATGGGTTTTTTTTTTAAAATTGACATGGATGGCAATGTGCATACTTTTAAGGCAAGATTGGTATCAAAGGGTTTTAAATAAATACATGGTACAGACTATGACAAAACCTTTTCACCAGTTGCTATGCTCAAATCTATTCAAATTCTCCTTGCATAGCTGCATACTATGATTATGAGATATGGCAAATGGATGTCAAAACTGAATTTCTTAATGGAAACTTACATGAGGATGTGTACATGACATAGCCATATATTTTTATCAATCTTGAGAATTTTGGAAACGTATGCAAGCTTCAAAGGACCATTTATGGATTGAATCAAACATCTCGAAGTTGGAATCTTTATTTTGATGAAGCAATCAAATAATTTGGCTTCATTAAAAATGAAACTGACCCATGTGTCTATAAGAAAATTAGTGGGAGTGCTATTGTGTTTTTAGTGCTATATGTTGATGTCTTACTACTTATTAGAAATGATATCCCTATTTTACAAAATGTTAAATCATGGCTAGGGAATTATTTCTCATTGAAAGACTTCGGTGAAGCCACTTATATATTAGGCATCAAGATCTATAGAGATAAATCTAAAAAGCTTATTAGTTTAAGTTAGAGCACTTACATTGATAAGGTATTAAATAAGTTTAACAAGCAAGACTCTAAGAGAGGATTCTTGCCAATGTCACATAGCATTAGTCTCAACAAGACTGTATGACACAATATGAGTAAGACCACATTAGTAAGATTCCATGTGCTTTTGCTATTGGATCTATCATATAGCAATTTTGTGTATTCGACTTGAGGTTTCATATGCCTTAAGCACAATAAGTAGATACCAGTCAAACCCAGGTGAAAGTTACTGGACATTAGTTAAAGATATCCTTAAGTACTTGAGAAGAACTAAAGATGCATTTTTATTGTATAGGGGTAAAGAAGATGAGCTAGTTATAAACGATTACAAGCAAGACAAAGATAATTTTTATCACAATCAGGTTATGTGTTTTTTTTGAATGGAGTTATAGTGAGTTAAAGGAGTTCCAAGAAAGACACCATTGTTGATTCTATAATAGAAGCTGAGTATATAGCTACATCAGAACCATCTAAGGTGACTGTTTGGATCAAAAAGTTCATAACTAGACTAGGTGTTGTTCCTAGTATATAAGATCTAGTAAACTTATATTGTGATAATAATAGAGCTATAGCTCAAGCTAAAGAGCCTAGATCACATCAGAGGTTCAAACAGATACTCAGGCGTTATCATCTCATTCGAGAAATCATTGAGAGAGGAGATGTCAAGATATGAAAATTACTTACCAATGATAATATTATTGATCCACTAACTGAGCCTCTTCCATAGCCTAAGCATGAGAGTCATGCTAGGTCTATGGGTATTAGTTTTAATATAGATTAGGCTTATTAAAAGTAGGAGATTGTTAATGATATGCACTAGGTCAATCATGAATGGCCATGTTTTGACTTTGTCATGTTATTAATAAAGAGGCATTTTTCATTATCATATTGTATTATGATAATTACTTGAATAGTCAATTCTTACTAAGGTCATCAAGTTTCTAACTTGATAGTAAAACCCTTCAATTAAATATAAGTTCTATTCAAATTATCCTTAGTCATAACAATGTATTAAGGCTAGTATGGTGTTGATTGATGATTATGTTTTACTAATCATGAATATGAGATATTAAGTCAACTCATAGGTACTTAATTGAGAAATAAAATTCTAGATTAATCCATCATGAGAATACTATATAGATAATTGTCATAAGTAATTCTCATCACAATACTATTAGCGTAGTCCTCTGACCTTGAAATCACCATGGATTTCTACGTAACTATTTTATATTTTGACATAATCTTACATTATCTTTAATTGGATGATAATATAGGCTATTGTTGGGTATGAAATGAGTTATGTGAGGAATGTGAGTGATTAAAAAGGAATTTGTCCCTCATTTAATCTGAGTAAGATATATGTGGGCCCTTTAATAAGATAGACTGAGAAAAATGCATGGCCATGCTAAAGTAAATTGATAAAGAGTTATCATTATCAGTCTACTTAGAATCAAGAAATAATATGATTGAATTTTATAAGGATGACATAATCTATGGCTTATATTCAATTAAGATATCATGTAATAAAGGGACTAGACTATTCACTGTATATTGGGTTATGTCAGATTATTGACTTCATATGACTTGGGTAGTCATAATATCTTGCTAGAGGCCACTTATGACTTGTAGGCCTAAATAGAGATTTAAGGACCACTGCTAACGTCATGTGAACCTCTAAGGTCACACACTTTAAACAAGCCTAAATAAGCATTGTGGAAATAAATAAATAAATAAAATATTTATTTATTTATTTATTTAAGGTAAAGGTTATCTTAAATAAATAGAAAATTATTTTTTATTTACTTTTAAGTAAAATAAGTATAAGAATAAGTGAGAAATTACTAAAAGGTAGTTTGGCAAGTGAAACCTTAATTTAGGGGTATATAAATATGTTATATTCTCTAGGGTTTCACTCACTCATTATTCAGTTACCAAATACATTTTTTTCTCTTTTAGAAAAAAAAACATAGAGTTCTTTTCACTATTGATTTGTGAGAAATTAATACAAGGTGCTGACATATAAACATTCATTTTCAATCAAGGGTTGTTCATGTGAACACTTGTGGAAGATGGATTCTTTTATAGATGTCTTAAATCTAAATTGCTAAATTAAAAGCTCAAGGTAGGTTATCACTAGAGTGAACCTCATCTATCCCTTCTAGAAATCTTGCCCTTTTTGCATTTGTGGTGAGATTTTAAAAACCCTATATTTAAGTAATTGATTAAATTAATTGGATCTAGCTTCAAGTTTGTGATTAAAATTTAATTTTTCCACTGTGTATGGAATCACAAAACTCAGTAGATGAAGGAGGGAGAGGAAGTGGGATCCCATATGAACTCCATAATTAGATTAATGGAGGAGCTAGAAAGTTTAGACTTCACAATGGACTTCCACCTTCAAATTAACTTGATCCTTCAATCACTTCTCGAATCTTTTAGGCAAACCATTTCTAACTTCCATTTTGAAAAAGATTGAGTGCACTCTTACAGAGCTTTTAAACATGCTCGTAACATCCTAAAAGGCTTTCCAAGGGAGCAAAGGGAAAGAGGTTGCACTTATTACCACTTTTAGTAGGACTAAGAAGAAAGGCAATAAGAAAAAGAAAGGTAAGAAAAGTGTTGTCCAACCCACGGGTGGCATAGCCAAGAATAAGGGCAAGGCAATTATAAGGGAAGAGCAAGGTAAGGGAAAGTGTTTCCATTGCCAAGGTGAGGACATTAAAAGAGGAATTGTTCTAAGTTCCTTAAGTCTCTCAAGATAAATGGAAAGGGCAAACATGGAGAAGGTGAGACTTTCTCTAATTTATTAGCTTCTAATTGTTCTAACATCTCATCTAATGCATGGGTATTGGATACCAATACAAGTTCTCCATTTGTTTATCCTTGCAGGATCTACCAAATAAAAGGAGGTTAAGGCCCAATGAAGTGACCCTAAAGCTAGGAAATGGAGCAAGTTTGATGGCAAAGGCTATAGGATCAACTTTAATTAATTTATATAATCATATTTTATTATTGGATGATGTATTGTATATGCCTAATGCCTACAAAAACATTGTCTCTATTTCTAGGTTAACTAGAAAGGGTTATTAATTCCACTTTTATAGAGATGTATGTAAGATTCATTTTGGAAATGAATTGGTTGACATCGGTTATTTAATACATGGTTTATAGTATGTTGATAATATGTCCAATAACAATGAGCTTCAAACTAATGTGGTGATGTGAATGCAATCGTAATTACAAATGCCTCTAACTCTAAATATCTATGGCACTTGAGATTATGTCACATTGCAGAGGATAGGATCATGAAGTTAGAAATGATAGGAATCTTTAGTAATCTTGAATCCACATGTAATCCAACTTGTGAGGCTTGTATTCAAGGCAAGATGACTAGATCACCATTTATTAGACAAATGGTAAGAGCCAAAGAAGTGTTGGAGATTATACATAGTGATGTATGTGGACCATTTAGTGAAATGGTTAGAGGTGGTTTCTACTACTTTATAACCTTTATAGATGATCTATCAAGGTATAGACATTTGTTTCTTATAAAGAACAAAAGTGAATCTTTGAAAAGTTCAAAGAGTTCAATGCCCAAGTAGAAAACTAAATTGAGAAAAGTATTAAGACTCTAAAATCGAATCAAGGTGGTGAACACTTGAGTACCGAGTTCATTGAGTTCCTTAAGAAACATAGTATTGCATCACAACTCACATCTCCTAGAACACATCAATTTAATGGTTTGTCTGAGAGGCAGAATCATACTTTATTGGATATAGTACATTCTATAATGGGCTACACTGATCTCCCTATATGACTTTAGGATTTTGCACTCCAAATGGCCTCATACATCTTTAATCAAGTTCCATCCAAGTTTATTTCTACCACACCATATGAGGTATGGAATGATAGGGCACCAAGTCTTAAACATGTTAAGATTTGGGGGTGCCCAACTTTTATTAAAAAAATAAAATGTAAAATTGATTAAAGGATGGTTTGATGGATATCCTAAAGATAGGTTAGGGTATTACTTTTATCTTCATGCTGAACAAGTTATTATTATAAGTATAGATGCTATATTCTTTAAGAAAAAGTTTCTTAAGGAAGATGGCAAAGGAGGGAAGATGATGTTAAATGAGGAGTCATCTAAAGGAGCCCAACAAATTAATCAAATGGACATTGATCAACCTAAAGAATCCATTCCAATTGAGAATGTCATCACATTGACTCCTAAAAGGTCTAGTAGGGTATCTCATCCTCCAAAGAGATATAGTTTTCTTCTTGACGTGCAAAAGTTACATGTTCATGAAGAGAGCATTCATGATGATGATCCTACTACGCATGAAGAAGCTTTATGTAATAAAGATTCTTCAAGATGGCTTAAGGTGATGAGAACTGAAAAGGATTCCATGTATGCAAACCAAGTTTGGACACTTGTTGATCCTCTTGATGGTCTTGTACCTATTGGGTGTAAATGGATCTTCAAGAGAAAGATTGGTGTAGACGGGAAGGTAGAGACCTATAAAGCTAAGCTTAAAGCAAAATAGTTTTGCCAAAGATAAGGGGTTGACTATGAGGAGACCTTCTCACCAGTAGCCATGCTTAAATCCATTTAGATTCTTCTTGCTATAGTCATACACTATAATTATGAGGTTTGGAAAATGGATGTCAATACCGCCTTTCTTAATGGCCATGTTAAGGAAGACATTTTCATAGAGCAACCTAAGGGTTTTAAATCCAAGGAAAGCTTAAAAGTGTGCAAGCTTAATAGATTAACATATGGTTTAAAGAAAGCTTCAAGGAGTTGGAATTATCATTTCAATGAGGCTATCTGTTCTTATGGTTTCATTAAGAATAAGGATGAGCCATGTGTTTACAAGAAGGTTAGTAGGAGCTAACTCACTTTCCTAGTCTTATATGTGGATGATATTCTTCTCATTGGTAATGATGTTGGTATAATGACCACTATAAAAGTATGGTTATCTAAAACCTTCTTGATGAAAGACTTAGGGAAGGATACCTATATGCTCGGGATTTGATTCTATAAAGATAGATCAAAGAGAATAATAGGTTCATCCCAAAGTCTTTACCTTGAAAAGGTGTTAAAAAGGTACAACATGCTTGATTCCAAGAAAGGATTGTTACTTTTTACGCATAGTATCCACTTATCCAAGGAGATGTTGCCTAAGACACTCGAGGGTATGTCAGAGATATCTAAGGTTCCTTATGCTTCGGCTATATGAAGCCTAATGTATGATATGTTAAGTAATAGGCTATACATTGCCTATGCTATTAGTGTCACTAGCAAGTTTTAATCCAACCCAAGCTTAGAGCATTGGGTGGTAGTTAAGGCTATCCTTAAGTATTTGGGAAGGACTAAGGATTTAGTCTTAACTTATGAAGGAGGTGACTTATAGCTTACAGGTTTCACATACTCTGATTTTCAATTAAATGTGGATGATAGAAAGTCTATCTTTGGGTTTATCTTCACCTGTAATGGAGGTGCAGTGAGCTAGAAGAGTTCTAAGCAAAGTACTACTACTGATTCCACTAGAAAAGGTTGAGTACATAGCCATATCGGATGTTGCTAAGGGAGCTATTTGGATTCAAGAGTTCATCACTGAACTAGGAGTTGTTCCTTCCATTGAGTCCATAGTTCCTCTCTTCTATGACAATAATAGAGCCATCACCTTGGCAAAGGAACTAAGGTCTTATAAGAAATTCAAACATATAGAAACATATTATCATATTATCAGAGAACTTATTGGAAAGGGCAATGTGCTCATGCAAAAACTAGCTTTAGCCGATAATGTGGTTGATCCACTAACTAAGGTGCTCACTCAACTATAGTTAGACCATCATCTTGAGAAGATAAGTCTTAGATATTGTAGTGAATGGTGCTAGTGCAAATGGGAGATTTTTAACATAGATGTGCCCTAGTGCCATTTTTTATAATATAAATGACATTGTACTTTTATCCATATGGCAATATAATATTCATTTAGATAAAGTGTTTATTTATTTAAGTGTTTACCCTTTAGCATAATGTTAAATGAGTTTATTATATAGTGTGGATAATATGAGTGAAAAATTAATTTTATACATATGCTATAAAATGTTCATAGTCATTGGATTAATAAATGGGTCATATTAATCTGTAGACTATCACCTCTATCTTTTTTCTTTTATCGGTATGTGATATCGATAGTGCAAGGTAGTGAATGTCATGCTACTTGATATGAGATATCATAATAGACATGTAGATGCTCACGTGATGGGTGGATTGAATAGTGATATAAGATAAATGATTGCATGGAAATTCACTTTAGTCAACAATCACTGTCTTGGACATAATGGTGCATATGGTCCTTTGACCTGAGGTGACACGATCATCCACATATGGTTGATTAGAGTTTGTTATTGCTTACATACTTATACTAGACATGTATAGGTATATGGCATGTGGTGACTCTAGTTGGTCTTATGTAGGGATGAGTGATTGGCCAAGATGGAATTCATTACCTAGAGTGAACTAGGATAAGATCCTATGCTATCAAAGTTGTTCTTAATGAATAAGTACCTGACTAGGTCAAACTTTACTTACTCAAAAAGTGTTTTGGTGCTAGAAAGTGTTTCTAGTAGAAGTCATGTTTTATCAAAAATTGAACTGAAGATGAGGCCATATGATTGAGGCAATTAGATTTTGATTGACCATGACTCTAGTCGACGTTGGGATCTTCAAATGAAGGGACATTGAGTGCATGCTAATTATGTTCTATGATTCTTATGAATCTACATATAGTATTGATTTCTAATTGGGTAGTCATGACATCTATATTGGAGGTCACTCACGACTTATGGAAAATAAACGTGATTAATTGGGATTTTCATATTTAGCTTGGAAAGAGTTTCCAATAATATTAAGAGTTAATATTATTTATTTCCATTTCCATTTGGACTTAAAACTAGAAAGTCACACACATAATAGTAACATCGATAATGATATTTATTAATTTAATTATTAATTAAAGTGTTTAATTAATTAAATTAATTGAATTGGATTTTCAATTGTGTAGTGATCTAGCATATCCCAAAATCTAGTTCAAAGGTTAGGACTATTAAATATTAATTTGGACTTAATTTAATATGAGATATTAAGTTTAAGGACTAAATTTATATTTTCTAATAATATTACTTTGGATATGAACCATGAGATGGACCTTGTATATGTAGCTTAATGGATGATGCATGGGCTTGGTCAATTAGTTGTATTATTAATATAGGCCTTCTTTAAGTGTTAAATAAAGCCCATAAGGCTAATTAATGGATGTTGTAGAGATGAGCTCATTTAAGAGTTAAATACGCCTGAAGCCCACTTAATAAAGGAGGTGCCACATAAGCATGACCATGTGATTATCATGCTTACATAGTGGTGACCTAAGCATAGTTTTATATGTAATGTGATTGCAAGGTTGACAACATGGAGATGTGTTATAAGTATGCACCTTAAGTTAATGGTCAATCTCTATATGCATGAGATAACTTATTTTACACTTAAAAGTGAAAAAGTAAGCATATGCATGAGATTGCTTATCCTACACTCAAGCTTGAGTTAGTGGAGAATCTCTACACATGAAAATTAGTCTCTTATAAACATACACTAATTTAGTAGAGTTTCTCTACACACTTGATACTTCACTTATTGCTTACATTGGAGAGAACACTAAGAGAAAAAATAAGAGTTGAGTCTTCATCTTCATCTTTCTTCTAAGTGTTATGAGTGTGTGAGTAAGAGATACAAGAGTTATGTTTCTTCACAAGTCCTTTGCCATCATCCTTTATACAAGATTTTTACAAGTGAAGGCTGCATACAAAGGAGGCAAGAAATCCTACATTATCCATGCAAATAGAGGAGCTCTAACTGTTAGTGATATGCACTAGGTCAATCATTTGTGATTATGTATTGACTTTCTTATTTTATTAATAAAGAGGTATTATATTATCATTTGATTTTATGATAATTACATGAATGGTTAATTCTTACTAAGGCCATCAAGTATGTGACTTGATAGTAAAACCCTTAGATTAAAATAAGAGTTCTATTCTAATTATCCTTAGCCATTTATTCATTATATGAATATTAAAGTATTAAGGCTAGTATGATGTTGACTGATGGTTATTTTTTACTAATCATAAATATGAGATATTAAGTCAACTCATAGGTACATGATGAGAGATCATGTACTGGATTGACCCACTATAAGAATACTACATAGATTATTGTCATAAGTATTTCTTATCACAGTAATTTTATTTCGGTCCTTTGACCTTGAAATCATCATGGATTTCTACATAGCTATTTTATGTTTTGACACATTCTAACATTGTCTTTAATCGGATGATTAAGAGAATGTTGTTGGATATAAAATTAGTTATGTGAGGAATGTGAGTGATTTAGAAGGAATTTATCCCTCATTAATATGAGAAAGATATCTAAAGGCCCCTTGATGAGATAGACTGAATGAAAATGCATGGCCATGCTGAAATGAATTGATAAAGAGTTATCATTTTCAGTCTACTTGAAATCAAGTCATAATATTGAACTATATAAGGATGACATTATATGCCTTATGTTCAATTAAGATATCATGTGATAAAGGGACAATAAAATTCACTGTAATTAGGTTATGTCGGATTATTGACTTCACATGACTTGGGTAGTCATAATGTCTTGCTAGAGGCCACTTATGACTTGTAGGCCTAAATAGAGATTTAGGCCCACTGCCAATGTTATGTGAACCTACAGGGTCACACACTTAGAACAAGCCCAAAACGGATATGGGTTTAATAAGCCCAAAATAAACTCTGTGGAAATAAATAATTAAAGTGTTTTATTTATTTATTTATTTGTTTATTTATTTAAGATAAATGTTATTTTAAATAAATAAATAAGATATTATTTTTGATTTGTTTTTAAACAAAATCAGAATATAATAAATGGAAAATTACCAAAAGGTCATTGGTAAGTGAAACCCTAACTTGGAGTCTATAAATATGTTATATTCTCTAGGGTTTCACACACTTGTTTTTGCCTTTAAATTCATTTTCTTTCCTCTTAGAAAAAAAAGACAGAGTTTTTCCTTTTGTTCTTGATTTGTGAGACAGTCAAGAGGTTCCTAGCACACACACTCAAATTCGTTTTGTGAAGGGATGTTCATGTGGATACCTATAGAGGACGCATCCTTTTGGAGACGTCTTGATCCGAACAACCAAGCCAAAAAAAGCTCGAGGTAAGGTGTCACCGGTGTGAACCTCCTCTCATCCTTCCAGAGAATCTTGCCTCTTCTGCATTTTGGTAAGATTTTAAAAACCCTAAATTTAATCAATTAGTCGAATTACATGGATCCTGGCTTGGGAACGTGACAAAATTTTAATTTTTCCACTGCGTTTGCATCACGGTACCCAACACTAACAAGCTTTCGGGTCACCAACAAGGAGGAGCTTATGGGTAGAGATTCTTAAATAGCTTAGAGTCATTCTAGTGCCACTTCTGTGTTTCAATCTAAATGCTTCATACTTAGGGAGCTATGAGCTTATAGATTTTCATCAACCATTTCCTAAAGCCTATCGAGTGTCCTACCAACATTTGGAGTTTGTAAGTGTTATGAACTCTAGAAGTAGGTCTCTTAGCATGTTTTGTGTTTTTGGTTATTTTGTGAATCTTTGATTTATGTTGTCTATTAAGCATGCAAGTAATTAGTTATGTAAATTCAATATGTTGTGATCTTTGTGGTTTTGGAATGTGTGCCTTCATGCAATGGTCACACACTAGGAAATTTTTTTGAAATTTATCCTAAAAGGTTTTGTTCTCACACCACACTTTTGCTTGTATTCTAGTTTATGTAATCGATTCCTTAATAATTTATAATTTCAAACATGTAGTTGGCCTTTACAACATACCACTTATTGCTAATAATCTCCCACGTGTACTAGAGTCAATCACTACAATATTTTATATCCATCTTCTCAAGATGTCAATCTAGCTGTAGTTATATTAATGCTTTAGTAAGTGGATCAACAAAATTTTTAGCTGAAGCTATCTTTTGCATAACAATATTGCCTTTTCTAATAAGTTCCCTGATAATATGAAAATATCTTTCTATATGGTTCAATTTTTAGTAAGACCGCAGTTCTTTTGCCAAAGTAATGGCTCTATTATTATCGTAATAGAGGAGAATTAGGGACTCAATGGAAAGAATAATTCCAAGATCAATAATGAACTTTTTAATCCAAATAGCCTCTTTAGTAGCATTTAATATAGCTATATACTTAGCTTCTATAGTGGAATTAGTATTGACACCTTGCTTAGAACTCTTCCAGCTTGCTGCTCCTTTATTACAAATAAATACAAACCTAGGGATATACTTTCTATCATCAACATTTGCTTAGAAATCAAAATCTATAAAACCATCTATTTGTAGATCACTTCCTCCATAAGTTAAGACTAAATCTTTAGTCCTTCTCAAGTACTTACAAATTGCGTTAATAGCTCTCCAATGTTCCATACCCAAGTTGGATTGAAACTTACTAGTCATACTAATAGCATAGGCAATGTCAAGCCTAGTACATAATATAGCATACATCAAGCTTCCTATAGTCGAAGCATAAGGAACTTTAGCCATTTGCTCCATTTCTTTTGGTGTTTTAGGTAACATACCCTTGGATAAATGGATACCATGCCTAAATTGTAATAATCCTCTCTTAGAATCAAACATGTTAAACTTCTTCAACACCTTTTCCAAGTAAACACAATAAGATAAACCCATCATTCATTTCGATCTATCTCTATAGACTCAAATGCCAAGAATACAAGTAGCTTCCCTTAAGTCTTTCATTGAGAAAGTTTAACAAAACTATAGTTTCACACTTGTAAGCATACCAACATCATTCCCAACTAATAAAATATAATCAATATATAGTACTAGGAAAGTGAGTTGGCTCCCACTGACCTTCTTATACACACAAGGCTTATCTTCATTTTTCATAAAACCAAAAGATCGAATGGCTTCATTGAAATGATGATTCCAACTCTTTGAAGCTTGCTTTAGACCATAAAATGATCTATTAAGCTTACACATTTTAGAATCTTTCTTAAATTCAAAACCCTTAGGTTGCTCTATATATATTTCTTCCTCAACAAAATCATTAAGAAAAGTAGTTTTGACATCCATTTGCCAAATCTCATAATCATAGTGTGCAGCTATAGTGAGAAGTATTCGAATGGATTTAAGCATAGCTAATAGTAAAAAGGTTTCCTCATAGTCAACCCATTGCCTTTAGCGAAACCCTTTTGCTACAAACTTTGCTTTATAGGTATCAACCTTTCCATTTATACTAATCTATCTATTGAAGAACCATTTGTAATCAATAGGTATGATACCTTCAAGTGGATCAACAAGTGTCAGACTTGGCTTCCATACATGGAATCTATTTTGGCTTTCATTGCTTCAAGCCATTTTAAAGAATCTTTATCATATAAAGCTTCTTCATATGTAGTAGGATCATTATCATGATTGCTTTCTTTATGAATTTACAACTTTGTATATCATGTAGTTGTATCTCTTTGGAAAATGCGATACCCTACTAGATCTTCTAGTAGTTAGTATGGTGATTTTTTAGTGGGATTAGACTTTTGATCAACATCTATATGATAAACTTGATTCGCTTCATTAAAAGACTCCTCTTCTAATATTATCTTCCTTCCTTTACCACCTTCTTAAAGAAACTCTTTCTCAAGAAATATAATATCCTAAACTATCTTTAGGATATCCAATAAATCTACCTTGAATTGACCTTGGATTCAGTTTGTTTTTTTAACCTTTTAATATAAGCTGAGCATTCCTAAATCCTAACATGATTAAGACTTACCATGCCATATCTTATATGGTGTGGTAGAAACAGACTTAGATGAAACATGATTTAGAATATAAGCAGTAGTTTGTAATGTAAAATCGTAAAGGAAAGTAGACAAATCCATATAGTTCATCATTAATTGAATTATATCTAATAGTGTTTGATTCCTCCTTTCGGATACACTATTTAATTAAAGTGTGGCAAGTGGAGTTAGTTGTGAAATAATGCCATGCTCCTTAAGGAATTGGATAAATTTGGTATTTAAGTATTCTCCTCATCGATTCAATCGTAGGATTTTAATTCTTTTTCCTATTTGGTTCTCTACTTGGACCTTGAATTCCTTGAACTTTTCAAAGGATTCACTTTAATATTTCATTAAATATAAATGTCCATACCATTATAAGTCATCTATAAAGGTAATAAAGTAGAAAACCCCACCACTTGTCATTTGATTAAATGGCCTACATACATCACTATGTATTATTTCTAAAATTTCATTAGCCCTTACCATTTATCCAACAAATGGTGATTGGGTCATCTTGCCTTGGATACAAGCTTCATAAGTTAGATTGCTTGAGGTTTGAATATTACTCAAGATTCCTAACCTTTCCAACTTTATGATTTTATCACCTATAATGTGACCCACTCTCAAGTGCCATATATATTTTAGATTAGGAGCATTGTTAATTGGCTTTTTATCACAACATTCACATTGGTTGGATATTATTTATTATCATATTTATTATCAATACAATAAAGACCATGTAATACATAACCTATTCCAACTATCTTATTATTAAAATAAATAGTACATACATCTCTTTTAAATAAAAATTTATAACCTTTTCTAGTTAAACTATAAATAGAAATGATGTTCTTATAAGCATTAGGTACATATAAAACATTATTCAATAACAAAACATCATCATTTAAGTCAATAGAGGTGGTTCCCATAGCTTTAACAGCAACACTTGCTCAATCTCCAAGCTTAAGAGTCACCTCATTTAACCATAACCTTCTTTCATAATATGAACCGTAAAAGGAATTCAAAGTGTCTAAATATAAAGAATTCAAGCTAATTAGCTTAATTTCCTATTTTGAAATTAATTATCTTGATATGGATGAATTTTGGAGTTAATAAGGAAGATTATAGAAGATGTGAGAAGATTCAAGAATATTCCAAGTCAAATAGTCAACAAGTCAAAGTCAATGGTCAACATGTGACATGGCATGCTTCAATGCTTAGTTGTTATAAGTTGTCATTTTACTTAGTTGTCATGAGTTGTAATGAACTGTCAATTTTGACTTTTCAAAGATGAGTTGTCATTAGTTGTCCTATTTTGAAGGAAATCTCCTTAATTAAAGATTTTCTTATATAAGTATCTTTAGGAATAAGTAAGAAAACATTTTCCTTCAAGGGTTAGGTTGTTTACATGCCTATATAAGGGCTACACATATTATGGACGAATTTAGGATGTATTTTTTATAATTTTAATCAATTCAGTGATTTTTTCCTTAACTTTATTCTTTTGAAACTTTGCAAGTTTTTAATTGTTTCACCTCTACCTTTCATTATAATTGCTAGGTTAGACTTAGAATTGTATGATTGTTCATCTTTTAATAGCTAAGTATCTTACTTCAATTTAATAAGCAAAGGGTTTAGCTCCATCAACACAACCTACCCTTAATGATCCTTGGGCTAATATTCAAAGTTGGATGCACGTTCTATCTTTATTATAGGTAAGGTTCATATCATATAATATGAACCCTAAAAGGGATCAAAAGTGCCTAAATATAAAGAATTCAAGCTAATTAGCTTAATTTCCTATTCTGAAATTAATTCGCTTGATATGGAGGAATTTTGGAGTCAATAAGGAAGATTCTAGAAGATGTGAGAAGATTCAAGAATATTCCAAGTCAAAGTCAATAAGTCAACAAGTCAAACTCAAACTCAAAATAGTCAACAAGTCAAATTCAATGGTCAATGGTCAACATGTGACATGGCATACTTCAATGCTTAGTTGTCATGAGTTGTCATTTTGCTTAGTTGTCATGAGTTGTAATGAGTTATCAATTTTGACTTTTCAAATATGAGTTGTCATTAATTGTCATATTTTGAAGGAAATCTCCTTAAAAGGGATCAAAAGTGCCTAAATATAAAGAATTCAAGTTAATTAATTTAATTTCTTATTTTGAAATTAATTAGCTTGATATGGATGAATTTTGGTGTTATTTCTATTTTGGAGTCAATAAGGATTCTAGAAGATTCTAGAAGATATGATAAGATTCAAAAATATTCCAAGTCAAAGTCAAAGTCAATAAGTCAATAAGTCAAAGTCAATGGTCAATGGTCAACATGTGACATGGCATGCTTCAATGCTTAGTTGTCATGAGTTGTCATTTTGCTTAGTTGTCATAAGTTGTAATGAGTTGTCAATTTTGACTTTTCAAAGATGAGTTACCATGTGTTGTCATAAGTTGTCCTATTTTGAAAGAAATCTCCGTAATTAAGGATTTTCCTATATAGGTATCTTTGGGAATAAGGAAGAAAACCTTTTCCTTTAAGGGTTAGGTTGTTTACATGCCTATATATGGGCAACACATATTATGGACGAATTTAGGATGTATTTTTGACATTTTGAATCAATTAAGTAAGGTTTTTCCTTAACTTTGTTCTTTTAAAACTTTACAAGTTTACTTGAATTGTTTCACATCTACCTTTCATTAAAATTGCTAGGTTAGACTTATAATTATATGATTGTTTATCTTTTAATAGCTAAATATCTTGCTTCAATTTAATAAGTAAGGGGTTTAGCTCCATTAACACAACCTAAGGGGTTTAGCTCCAGTAACACAACCTATCCTTAATGATTCTTAGGCTAATATTCAAAGTTGGATGCATGTTCTATCTCTATTATAGGTAGGGTTCGTATCCTCTCACTTGCTAGATCCTACAAGGAAGAACATATGTGAGAACTAGCATCGGTATCTAGTACCCATGCATTATATAATCTTTTAGAACATTTAGAAATACATAAATTACAGAAAATCTCAGCCTCTTTAATCTTTTCCTTACTTTTTATTGATTCAAGGAACTTAGGACAATTTCTTTTCTGATGTCCATCTCCTTGGCAATAGAAACATTTTCTTTTTCATTTATTCTCAACCTTCTTTTTGCCTTTGTTTTTGCTTACACCTCCTGAAGCTTTAGGACTCTTTCCTTAGCTTTCTTGCTTTTGTTGCCCTTATTCTTCTTAGTTTTACAAAAAGAAGTAATCAAAGAAATATGCCTCCCTTTTTTATTATAAATAGCCTTTTGGGCTATCACAAGCATATTTAATAACTCCGCAAGTGTGCACTCAATTTTATTCATATGGAAATTGGCAATGGTTTGCCTAAATGACTTCGAAAGGGATTGTAAGATCAAATTGGTTAGTAGTTGAGCATCTATTATGAAATCTAGACTCTAAAGTTCCTTAATAGAATGAATCATAGAATTCACGTGAGCTCTAACATCCTCACCTTCCTTCATTTTGGCATGAAAATGCCACTTACATATCTCATATTTAGCAGTTCTACTTTGTTGACTGAACAACTCTTATAAGTAAAGTAGGATTTCCTTTGCATTAATGTACTTCTCGTGTTGCCTATGAAGTTCATTGCTCATGGAAGCCTACATAATAAAACATGCTTGTAAGTCATCATCTTTCCATTTTGCAAAAGTGTCATGTTTTTCTTGCATGGCATTTGGTAGAAGGGGTTCGAGAGGACTTTGTTCCAAAACATATAAAATATATTCAAAGGCTAAAACAACTTTTAGATTTCATAGCTAATCAATAAAATTAGGTCCAATGAGCCTATATTTTTCAAGAATAATGCTCAATGGGTTTAATGACCTTATATTGTTAAATTTTTTCAAAATGTAACAAGTTTATTATCTATAATAACATTGATAATATTTGCCATTAGATTTGGTCTTTTATCATAATGGTCTCCCACTAGCTTGGCGAATCCTACACTTCCAAAGTAGCAAATAAAAATCCCTTGTTGGATGGATTTCTAGTGGATGATGGAGTTCTTAATGGGTTACCAATATCCCTTAGGTACACTTTGCTATTCTTGGAATATTAGTTCTCATTAAGTGGCAACTGTTGCCATCACATCTCATGTGAGGTTCAATCAATCCAGCTCCTAATTCTTAAAGATCTCAAGTACACGTTGCCATTCTTAACCTCTTTATAGTAGTTAGGTCCACACCATTAAATCCTTATAGTGTATGGATTTGAATATTACAAACCTTAGGTATTATTATTTGCCATTCTTGGCCTGTAGTGTATCCATATACCCACAACATCTCATGCTTAACAATAACACTACATGCATCTCTTGAGCCTATGTGCACCCCTATGTATCCATAGCTGATGCACATAATCCCAAAACCATACATGCTATTGCTCTAATGGAGAGCCTAGACCTAAATTTAATTTGGAATATTTTTAGGTCTTTAATTAAGGTCTCACTTTTCATATTAGCCAATTGATATACATATCATATACATATACATATCATAGCATTATTACATATGCATATAGCATGTAACAACACAAATATCACATATATACATAGAACATACATGATGGATGCACAAATATGGAGTGATTATGGGCATTTCCTAATCCTATTCTAACTCTTAGAATAAATTATAGGCCTTATCTCCATAGGCCTTGTGATTATAGGCCTTGTCACCATCTCTAAGGATCTCCAACTAAAGCTCCATTTCATAAATCTTATGGTTTATAATTAATAATTAGCATACTAAGGTGAATATTATATCCTAATTCTATGTAATTAAAATTTAATTACATACCAAAAAAAATTAATTATTATTACAAAACATATGATGCAATCTAGGTCCATGATCATTCATTGTATGTACGACATGCAAAAATGAAATAAAATACCACCCTTACATGTTTAAGAATTAATTTTTAAGCATACAAGCATCAAAAGCAAATATACCTAGTCTCAAGCTAGCTCCTAGTTGGGATGGGATATGTCCTGGCTGGGACATAAGGTCCAAAGTGATGTCCCAATTAGGACATACACTCAGGATTAGTTCTATGCATAAGCAGTTTTCCAAACACATATGGTCCTAGTTGAGATAGGTTACATCCTAGGTGGGGCATGAGGTCTTGAGTGATGTCCTTATTGGGACATACACTCGAGATTAGTTATGTAAACTACAATTGCATATATTTAGTCCTTTTGAGCTCCTCCTAACTAGGATGAAATTGCTCCCAACCGGGATCACCCTAAAACTTATTTTTAACCTACTTTTATACACTTTTAGCCATAACACTTATAACTAAGAATAATTATAATCATAAAACTTATAATTATCTATCAATTTAACATGTGGAAATTGCAAAAAGTAGCTTTAGTACCACTCAAGGAAACAGTTATGCAACAATCAAGTATGGTGAGCACATGCCTTAGATAGGGTGAATTTTCAAAAATTTCACTTACATAACCCTTCATCACATGAAGATTTCCATTTCCATAGATCCATTTTTCATTTTACATATTGCTAAACTACACATTAAAATGTAAAATAACAACCTAGGAAGTTTAAGTTTAGGAATACATACAATTTCCTAAGTTTGGTTCAGACTATAAGTTTTCTATAAGCTTTGGACTCTTTGGTTCAATTCTTGAATTAAATGCTTAGCCTCCCAAGTGTTAAGCCTCTAGCTTCAAACACTAAAGCTCCACCAATTCACCTTCTTGCTTAGATTGGATTAGTGGCAAGAGACCTCTTTAGTGACACTTACAAAATTGCACCAATTTAATCTCCTTGTAAGAACACTTAGGGTTTTAGTATGTATGTGTTTCTTTTCTTTTATCCTTTTATGTCTCTACATAAATTCTCTAACCTCTCTTAAAAAACACTTCCTTAAGATATATATATGTAGAGAAAGAAAACCCTAATGACATAATCTCTTATATCATATGTATATAACTCATCATGATAAGTATACAACTTGTATAAGAGATAAGTATATCAAAAAGGTATGTAGAGAATACATCTTATGCATTTGTCTACATTCATTCTCTACACTTAATCATGTAACCTAATCCTTATCTTTGTCTTAGTCAAATTTATACACACAAGAGATAATGTGTGCCTAATATGACAAATTTGCCAAGGTCAACATTTTACACTTAAGTGATAATGTGTGACTAATATGACAAGCCTAATAAGTGAAGTGTAATACTTATCATGCCCACAGTCAACATTATACACATAAAGGATAAAGCATGCCTAACATGACAAATTTTGACCAAGTCATGTTCATATGGATTTGGGCTTGGCTTAGGTCCATAGGTTTTCTCAACATCTTGGATTAATCTTTGGTCTAAAACCCCTTTGGGCCTAAGCCCAAACATCTTAGGCCATTAATCCAAGTTCAATTAGAAAGAACATATATTATTAATTTAATACCTTAATTAATATATAATAATAATTAAGCATAAATTAATAATTAAACCCTTTATTTGAATTGGATTTCATGATATGCTAGAATCATTGCCTAAAGCATAAATCTAATTCCATTAATGTTAATTATTTGATTGAACACATTAATCAATAATTAGATTAATATTTATGGTGATTTGGTGAAACTTTATTAGGTATGACTTACTAAGTTCATGTCTAATTGGCAATGAGAAGATAATATCAACATTTGACATTATTTTAAACTCTTTCCAAGTACAAATGTGAAAATCCCAATTATACACATTTAGTTCTCATAAGTTGTGAGTGATCCCTAGCATTGATATCACAACTACCTAGTTAAAAATGAATGTATGTATTGATTCATAAGAACCCTCTAGTCATAATTATTGTAAGCACCCAATTTTGGGATGCAATTATGCACATGTGCAATGAAAACCCTTATGATGAAAATCTAATCGAGAATTGATCTCTGGTGTCTAGTTTCACGATTTAAAGGACTAAATTGCTACATTTTTGTGGATTTTATTGCAAAATTTATTTTTAAGGGGTTTAATTGTAAAAATTTAACTTTTGAGGACTTTTTTATAATTTAAAATAAGGGTGATCGGTCAAAATTTAATGTCGACTAGTATTATGTAACGCTAATTGGAATTATGTAATGCTAATTGGAATTATGTAATGTTAGTCAGCATTAAGCAATGCCAATTAGCATTACGAACATCAATCAACATTCTATAGTGCCGATTTTCTTTAAACATTGATTTTTTACACTGAAAATTAATTTTTTCATCATTTTAAACTTTTTTCAATGGTCCAAGAGACCACATGTCCCTACATGTGAGTCTTTGATTTTTTAAAAACTCCATCGGTTATCATCTCATTATCTTGATTTTGAAAATTTTATAAATAAAATGCAGACTCCTAAGAGACTCCTGATCTCACTCCTAAATATCATGAAACTTCCCTCCATGATCACAGGAGTTGGGGTTACTAGCCCAGGCTTTAAAAGCCAAGAGATAGAGTTTATAAAGGGGGATGAAAAAAAGAACTGTGAAAAAACCCTAGTTATTTTTTTTACTTTGTAGAAAGCCACACACCTTAGCTCTTCATCTATTTTCATGTTCAAAGCTTTAGGAAATCAATTTTGTGCTTTCAAAGTCTAGAAAATCAAGAAAAACAAGAACAAAGTCAATCTCAAAACAATGACTATCCCATTCTAAGGGCACTTAAACAACATTTGCACAACATCCCTTACTCTTTTTATGTTCTTTTATTTTGATTTATTAATTGAATTATTACTTATTAATTTTCTTTGAGTTTTTTTTAGTGTTCTATGATGCTCTAGATGTGAAGTTAGTGATGTGAGATTTTGGCAGTGGGTACATTGAAGAATCCCTGAGATGCCATGGATTGAATTTTGTGAAATCCCTACAGAATTTAGGGTTTATTATTTTTTGTGATATTTTGTTGATTGCATTTACTGGGTTGTAATTAATTTGCTTTAATTTCTAGCACTATAGTTTGTAATAGCCAAATAAAGGGAAATTAGTGGAATTTTAATTCTCTGCACCATAATTAATTAGTAATCTAGGCTCAATTTGGTAAATTTTAATTAAAATTAATGATGGGAGTCAACTAATTTTAGGGTTGTATGAAATTAAATTAGGGTTTCTTAGAAAAATCATGTAAAATTATTGTTTTGATTTATTTTTTAGTATGTTTATTGGATTGGGCTTGTTTTTGTGTTTTTATTTTCTTTGGGCCCCAAGCTCATGTTAAGAGTAAACTCATTTAATAAATAGGCTTAAAAATGGTTTTTAGGTTTTAATTAATTTAAAATTAATTTAGGCATGTTTAAGTTAAATTAGATTTAGGCCCACTTGTAATTAATAAAATTAACTTAGACTTTAGCCCATTAATGTATTTTATTTCTTTTTAAAAATTAATTAGACCTTAGGCCCATTTCTAGTTAATTAAAAATAATTTAGACTTAGCTCAGCCCATTAATTTCATTTCTTTTAAAATAAATAAAACTTGGGCTCCACTTTTTGTTTGAGTTAAAATTAAGTTAGACTTAAGCCCACTTAATAATCTAATTTCTACTTTAAAAATTAGTAGACAATAGGCCCATTTTCTTAGTTAACTAAAACAAAAAGATTTAGGATCACTAATTCAATTAAAATGTTGGCCCATCTTTAGTCCATTTACTTGTAAATAAAATATATAGAATTTGCTAACTTTAATTAATAAAATTAATCTAGTTTAGACATAGGGATGCTGCCTTTTGTATGCATTTTTTCATATAATTTTATGACTTGTTGCCTTTTGGGTTAAATGGATGTTTTATTAGGTTTAAATAAAATTGCATATAATTAGAGAATGAAATAGTAATTCATAAAGTAATTCTAAATGAACATAAGGCTGAAAGAAGTTAGTATTTCATTTTTAGAATCTTGTGGTTATGGTGCTAGCTTTCTTTTAGAGAATCGAGTACCACCACAATGATTTGTCATAGTTATTACCCTGGGTGGCAACTCCTCATCTCCACGCCATGTCTTTGTGACAATGGTTAGTATGTTCTTTAGGGACTTGAGCCTAAACAGTGTCGCGGTTGCTAAAATCTTAGACGCATGCTAAACCCCACTATCTATAGTGGCGACTCCAATGGGGATAAGAGATACGAATTCTACTTGTGTTTTTTAGAATTATTTTATTAATTATTACTTTATTCTTGCATTCATTCTACATGTCTTTATTAAGTGATGGTGTTGGTTTATGATTCCATGATTCCACTAGCTTTATAAAGTTGTAAATCGGCTAACCATCACTCTTAGCCTTAACTCGATTTAAGAGAGATTACTAGGCTCATCTAACTAAAGTCTGTAACCCAAGTCCTAAAAGGGGGTAGTCTTCCCTCGAGTTTGTAAATGATGTTGGGCCCCTCTAACCTTGGCCTATAACTTAAGTATTAAAAGAGGGCATCTTGCTAAAGGAACCTTGACCTTTGACCGGACCCTAACCACATATAATGGCTTAGTAACTTCCCTTAGGATTTACTTAAATTGCTTGTGTATGTTGCCATGAGGTATTTCTATCTATAAAAGCCCAAGCCCATACTTTAAAGAGCCCATCTAGGCTAATAGAGATTGGTCTAGACCTTAATATCTAGAAATATTTTTTCCATGCTTTTATTGCTTTAAGAGAGATTTGGCATGTGCATTGGTTCTTGATATCCCCTTTTGATATTAGGGCTAAGACAAAAAATCCTAAGAAAAGAGACTCACCATTGAACACGTGTGTGGGAGGAATAAGGTTGGAAGTATGAATGTTGTACACTTGATTGATACTTGCTATTTGCTACTTGTTGCATAGCACGTGCATCATGCATACATCCATACATTCATTTCATCCATCGTACTAACACTTTATTTTGTAGCCATCATAAATTCACCTAAGTCTTCTTGTATTTGGGGATGAAAAGGTAGCATACTAAGAAGGATAAATTTAAGTCATAAAACCATAGTAGAAGAGATCATACAAAGACTAGAGAAGAGTCCTATTAATCCACTTTATTTAGAAGTTAAACCAACTACACCTGAACCCATAGAAATGGAATAACAACAAAGAGGGAACTAGACCTTAGAAGATATCAAGGGAGCTTTTATGGATGACATGAGGGTTATGATGCAAGATGACAAGTATTATATGGATTGATGCAACCTACTACTACTGTCATACCACCACCTATAATTGAGCAACCACTTACTACTGTAACTATCCCACTTTTTGTAAATGCTCCACATGTTGCCAATAATGCTGGGGGGTAACCTGCTGCTAGAAACCCACCTGCTATTGATGTGAAGTTTGAGGATTTTAAAGACTACATGGTAGAGAAAGCAAAGAAAGAGTCACTCAAACTGGTGCAAGACCATGAGTCCAAGCATATGCAAGTGCTGACACAAAAGATGTCTAAGGTGGAGGAGATAATTAAGGGACAAGGCATGGAATATTCATTTGACTTCGGTGACATGCTATAAATGGAAGATGATATATTACCCGATAAGTTAAAAATGCCATAGCTGTAGAAATTTGATGGAAGAGGAGACCTAATAATTCATCTCAGTCAGTACACAACCACTATGGGTACTACAAAAGCCCTATTATCAGTAATCACTATGTTGTTTATGTTGTCTTTAGAGGGGATGGCTGTAAACTAGTATCATAGGCTAGAAAAATCTGTCAGGACTAACTAGAAAGAATTATGTACTGCCTTTTTAAAATAGTATGATTACAACACTAGATTGGAAGTGTCCAATAGAAATCAAATGAATCCTTCTCTAATTTTCTTACTAGGTTCATGAACAAAGAAAAACTAATAAAGAATAAGCTAGTTAAGAAAGATTAGGTTAGGATGATAGTATGTAATGTATCACCTAATCTAGTCGAGAGATTGCAGATGATGAATACTAAAATATTCATAAACCTATATGATGATGGTCTATAAGTTGAAGAGATTGAGAATGAAAAGAAGAAAAACTCTAGAGGCACTAAAACCGAAAATTACTTAATTGGGGGCATATAATAAGGAAGCACTAGTCAAGCTGTGGAGGTGCATGCAGTTCAGCCATCTAAGAGATTCTCCAACTTTAATCAACCACTCTCAAAAGTCCTAGACTGATTAATCCAAAAAGGCCTACTATGACCCATAACCTTTTCCAAACCACCTAACCCAAATGTCTTAGGATATGACCCTAACATCTATTGTAAGTTTCATTAAGTAGCTGGTCATTCCATAGATACCAGTATCCGCCTCAAACACGAAATCCAAAATCTAATAGACTATGGAAAAATCATAGACCCCAAAAAATCCTATCCTAATCCAAATGCTAGAAACGATCCTTTCCCAAACTACCAAAATGTCCCACCACCAGCCACCATGATGATCAACTCAGGAGTTAGTGAGGAGAAAGTTCTAGATGCCTTTGAAAACCTAAACCCTATAAATAGTAAGGAATATCTTAATTCCTCTAATGGAGTTGAGGATTTGCTAGGACAACCCCCAGGCAAATTCGATTATAAAGTGTTATACTCTAAACCACCCTCTATTGATATCCCTATTGAATCATTAGTGCCTTTAGGATGGGGTAATGAGTTTGATAATGGGCCAGTAGAAGAAGAAAAAGAATCCAGAACTTTCTAACATCCACGAATAAGACTTAGGGATTTATTAGGGCAGCCCTTAGACAAATTCGATTACAAAGTATTCTATTCAAAACCAATTTATGGTGACATACCACTTAAGGAGGTTGTGCCTATAGGATGGGGTGATGAGTTCAAAGAGGAGAGTAAAAGGTCCTTAAATCTTGAACAAGGGGTTAAAGGGCTACTGAGTGAGCATTTGAAAAAGTTAACATGGAAGGAAAAGAAACATTCACAGTGGAAGTGTGGAAAAATGGAAAAAGGGACTAGATTATTAGGGTTGTAGATATCTTGTACGACTTTGACAAGGAAAGTCCCACTAGTATTGACGTATGGAGCGATAACCCCAATATGAATCATGTCACTAGTAGTGGGAAGAATTATAAAACAAAAGAAAAGAAAATTGTGAGAGTGTCAAAAAGAGAACAAGTAGAGGATGCAGAAATAAAAGGAGAAAAAGAAGACCTAATTTTGGAACAACTAAAGAAGGCTAAGGAAAATGTCAGCGTTTAGGACTTATTGATGCTTTCAAGCAATCATAGAAGAGCTCTTGTCAAAGTTCTATCAAACATGAACATTGAAATAGTAGCTACACCTAGGTCTATGGTAGCAAAGGTTAAAAAAAAGAAACACAAGCTAACAACGTTCTTAGATGATTATTTACCTTTGAAAGGAAGAAATCATAATAAAGCATTGTTTATCCTAACTGAAGTAAAGGGGAAGTGAACCAACTTTGTAATGGTTGATGATGGTTTTGCTATTAATGTCTGTCTATTGAAGATCCTGCCTAATTTAGGTTTGAAAGTCGATGACTTAATAGGTTCAAACCTAATAATTAGAGCCTATGATGACAACATTAGGAATGTGGAAGGGACATTTCAAGCTCTAGTTAAAATAGGACATGTGGAATCCACCATTGAGTTCACTATGCTAGATATCCCTATCACCTATGCCTTATTGCTGGGAAGGCCATGGTTCCATGCACTTGGAGGGGTACCCTCAACTATGAACCAGAAGATAAAATTCCCTTATGAAGGAGAGGTTATGACTGTAGAAGTAAGAACTGATGTAGTTGTTTTGTCGTACTAGAGAAACAAAAGCAAGTGTGCATTACTCTTTGTTCCTAAACCTATATAAAGGCTAGGAAAGAATGAGTAAGGAAGCCTTAAACCCACAGAATTCAGAAGTTATGGTGACACCAAGGGATTAGGGTACACCGAGATAGAACCTAGTAGCCAAGGAGGAAGGAAGAAGGGAAAGGCCAAGATAAATAAGCTCTTGATGAGAATCAGGCCGATGAGTGAGAATTTTATTGAGCCAGGGAAAGGCAAGTACCATATGGGTGCTAGGAAATCTATCAATGTCACTAGCAAAGATGTTCCTGGATTTAAAATCTTCAAGGAGCATACTACTATCGAAGAGCTGTTATGTGTGCCACCTAAAGAGGAACCACCCTAGGATTTAGCTACTATCATTAGTAATAGGTTTACTAATGTTTTTAATAAGGAAATTAATGTAATAACATCTGACCTTTATGAGGATAAAGACTTTGTTTTTTCCATGGTCAATGATATGAATGTTGGTTTTGCTTACTTGTGTGATGTGCATCCTGATAGTTATATGCATTATAATTTTGATCATTCATGCATCTTTGAAATTAATTCAATTCAATTTGATTCATTTAACATAGGCATGAGTGATAATCCAAAGACTATTTCTATATCACATGATGTAACTCCTGAAAAGAGGGAAAATTTTAAGAGAATATTAACTAAAAGGAAGGTAGTATTTACTTGGACTTATAAAGAGATGCTAGGTTTAGATAGGGAAACTACAGAGCATCATATTCCAACTCATCTAGAAATAAAATCGATTAAATAAAAATTATGTAGGCTAAGACCAGAGTGGACTGAGAAAATAAGAGACGAGATTGCTAAACAAATTCAAGCTAACTTCTTAGAAGTAGTGGATTACCCCCAATGGCTAGCAAATATAGTCCTGGTACCTAAGAAAGATGGTAAGGTGCATAAGCATGTTGATTTTAGGGATTTAAATAAAGCATGTTTGAAAGATGACTTTCCTTTACCACACATTGATGTTTATAGTAAATAGTGAACTGTCAAGTGCAATGTATTCTTTAATGAATGGGTTCTCTGGGTATAATAAGATAATAATGGTAGTTATGGATAAGATTGAGATAGCTTTCATTATAGAATAAGGGACCTATTGTTATAAGGTTATGCCTTTTAGGTTAAAAAATGCAAGTGCAATATACCAAAGGGCAGCTATTGCTCTCTTCCATGACATGATGCATAAGGAAGTTGAGGTGTATGTATATGACATGATGGTCAAGTTAGAAATAAGAGAGGGACACTTTGAAGCACTGGACAAGTTATTAGTGTGCATTGAGAGGTGTAATATAAAACTCAACCAGGAGAAATACATTTTCAGAGTTACTTCAAAGGGCATATAGTTAATATCAAAGTAGATCTAGATAAAGTGAAAGCTATTTAGGAAATGTTACTACTAAAGACAGAGAAAGAAGTGAGAGGGTTTATTGGCAAGTTATAATATATCAATAGGTTCATTGCAAGGCTTATTAATATTTATGACCTAATCTTTAAGCTGTTGAGAAAAGATCAACTCATAGAGTGGAATGGTAATTGTCAGAAGGCCTTTAATAAGATAAAATAATATCTCACTAATCCACCTATACTGAGACCATTGAGGCAAAGTAAATCATTGATCTTGTATTTGGCTCTAGAGGAAAAGGTAATAGGGACAATGTTAGCTCAAAGACTATATGGGATAGAGCATGTAGTGCATTACCTCAATAAAAAGTTCTTGCTATATGAATAAAAGTATGATGTGGTGGAAAAGACGTGCTTGATAATGATATGGGCAATAAGAAAATTGAGGCATTACTTTCAGTCTTATAGGGTTTAGTCTATTTCAAAGATAGATCCCTTAAGATACTTACTGTAAACACTAGCTTTGACTGGAAGGATGTCTTGATGGCTCATACTCCTAGCTGAATTTGATATAGAGTACATTACCACTAAGGTTATCAAAGGAAGGGCAGTAGTAGAATTCCTATCACAAAATGTAGTAGAAGGTGATGAACCATGGAACCTGGAATTTCCAAATGAGAATTTAGCAATTGTAGAGCATCAGGAATGCAAACTCTATTTTGATGGGGTTGTAAATAACAAAGGAGTTGGATTAGGAGTGATCGTTATTACTCCATAAGGAGAAACCATACCGATGGCCAAGAAACTAGATTTCAAAGTAACTAATAATATGGCTAAGTATGAGGCATGCATTCATGGAGTGGAAGCAACAATAGTAACTAGGCAAAGGAGTTGTTAGTATATAGGGATTTGATGTTCATTATTAGTCAGGTTAACAAAGAATGGGAAGTAAAGGAGGAGAAGCTAAAACCCTATGTTTGTTATTTAAGGACTTTAATAAAGAAATTCACCAAATGTCTTTTTATCCATCAATGAAGAGCCGATAATCAAATGGCAGATGCTCAATCAATGTGGAACAGTGTAAGTGGATTGACTATGAAGATGTTAGTGATCATAAAATCAAAAGCTCCATGCTATACAAGTGAGCAAATTATAGGAATTCAAGTAGAAGCTGAAGGGAAGCCATGGTTTTATGATGTTCAAAGGTTTATCGAGGAAGGAAAATATCCAAATGAAGCCACTTCAAAAGAAAGATATGCCCTGTGTGTTCTTGCACATAATTTTGCAAGTCACGATAGGGTGTTGTATAAGAGAATGCTAAATGGGATACATCTCAGATGTCTTAAGAAAGATGAAGCATAATAGGTGATGAAGGAGATTCATGCGAGGGCTTGCATTTCTCATATAAATGGAATAATCCTAGCAAAGAAGATAATTATACAAGGGTACTACTAGATGAGCATGGAAAGAGATTACATTAAGATAGTAAGGCAATACAATCAATGTCAGATCTATGGGAATCTCAACCACCTTCCTCCAATGTTGCTTAATTATTTATCATCTCCTTGGCCTTTTGCATTACGAGGGATTAATATCATAAAAGAAATAAGACCGACAACATTGAATGGATTTAAGTATATAGTTATGGCAATTGATTACTTCCCTATATGGGTAAACACTGAATCTTTTAATACTTTAAAGGCAAATCATATGGTTCAATTTATTAAGAAGAATCTTTTTTACAGATATAGGGTTCCACATCACATTATGACGGATATTGGGGTTTAGTTTCAAGTAGAGATGGTTCCACATCACATCACTGCTTTCACCGTATCAACCTCAGGCTAATGGAGTAATGGAAGCAATGAATAAGAATATTAAGAAAATCCTCTCTAAGATGGTCAAAACTTACAAAGACTGGTCTAAGTACCTTCCATTTGCCTTATAAGGATACGAAACTACAGTCAGAACTACCATAGGCTAAACTCTGTTCTCTTTAGTGTATGGCTATAAAGTAATTTTGCCTATAGAAACTGAGATTAAGTCTCTAAGAGTGGTTATGAAGGCCAAAATGCCTAAGGGTGAATGAGCACAAAAGAGATATGATCATCTGGTATCTCTAGATAAGAAGAGGGTGGATGCTTTGTTTCATACTCAGATATATCGAATGAGGATAGCAAGGTAGTTTAATAAGAAAGTAAGGCCAAGGAAAATAAGAGCTAGGGGCGTGGTGTTAAAATAGTCTAGAGAAATGGTGTTTGATCTGAGAGGGAAATTCATACCAAATTAGGAAGGACCGAATTTAGTCAAGTCAGTTCTGCTAAAAAGAGTTGCCAAGATATTTGATCTTGAAGAGAATGAGTTCATAGAGTCTATTAATTTGGATCACCTCAAAAAATACTACCTGTAAAAATGAATAATGGTGTAAAGAAAATAAAATTAGGCTAGTTAGGAAAAAATTAGGACATTGCTGCTGTTCAGAAAACTTGTAAAGGGCTGGCAGGTAAAAATTAAGGAATAAATAAAAAAAAGGGGTTTCACTAATTAGAAAACCCATAAAGGGCTAGCTAGGCAAAAGTTAGGGAAATGAAATGTGGACGAAAAATATTCAGTTAGAAAATCTAAAAGGACTAGCTGATAATAGGAGTTATGTCACGTGATGTAGTAAATGTACTCATTTTGGCCCTAATTAATGAACCTTATTGAAATTGAATTTTGTTATGACATTGTATGTTCTATCTTAATTATAATGCATAAATACTAGAAAGGAAAACAAAACATAAAAGCTTAAAATCAGCTCTATGAGACCATTATTCTTTAGTGGTGCCTCTATTTCTTCTTCTTCCAAGATTCATCATGATAAGCGTGACTCCTCTTATATCTAGAAAATCCAAGTGGCTCTATAAGTCGAATCATGACCCAAGTTTTATAGTTATCATCAATAGCTTTATCAGTAATCAAGGATATATTATGCTCAAGGGTTCTATAAGGCCATAAGTCCCTAACCTTATCCAAAAAAAAGGATAGCCCATTGAGTTGAAAATTCAAAAGGGTAGCTTAGGCAAAATTTAGGGTAAGCCTACTAAGTTGAAAACCCAAAAGGTGACTTAGGCAAAATAAAAGAGAAAGAAAATAATAAAGGATTCAATGTGCTCAAAGAATATGTATAAGATGAGGTAATGGAATCTAAAAGAGCATTACCCATTGTTAGAAGGATTTTAATGGAAGCAGTTTACCCAAAAGCAGCTACCAGTTCAAGTGACACATAATAGTACTCAAAATAGTGCAGAATGCAAAAAGTAACAATATAATAGAAATAGTTAGTTGCAAGCACACTAAGAATCAGAAATAGAATAGTCCTAATTAGTCATCATGAGCTCCTGAATCAGACCAAAGCCTCCTTCCTCTAGTCAGATCATCCTGCTAATAAGTATTTGAAGGCCTAGCAAATAAAGTCCCAGCACTATGAGGATTAATGCCTAAGTTTGCAAGCTACCGACAAGCATCTCATTCTCCCACTCTAAACTATTGGAATAACTCTGCACATATAGGAAATGCCATATTATATGCATTATATGGATAACATGCATACACTTTGCATTTTTTAGTGTATATATTTACCCGCCAATTATTTGTGACCTGTATGGTAAATAACCTTTGAGAGGAGGCAAGACCATGTAAATACTCTATTGTGTTCAAGGAATCTATATTGTAAAATTTTCTATTAACATTTATGTCAAGTGTATAGATCATGCAGGAAATAAGTCAGATAGATTCATATGAGAAGTATCTGCCGGAGAAATGGTAGGAAGCAGAACATAACTAAAGTGTATATAATGCTCAACTAGAATTTGAATAATAGGAGTTCAATAAAGCATGGACCTATCCATAAGAGAGACATCGCCAAGGATAGCACTAACAAGAACCCCCTCATGACTAGTCCCAATATGCTAAGTGTAGCATGTATGACTAGGTCTGGGCTCAGATCTCTCAGTACCAGGAGCAGTCTCAATCCTCTGAGTGGTCTTTATCTCTTCCCTTATCACCTTGGTAATTGGGGAACTAATCTCCTCAAACTGTGAAAAAAGAATGAGTAATGTATGGGTGCTAAAAGAATAAGAGAAATGATCAGAAGTTACCTCTACCTGGCTAATAGGAACCTACTTTAAGAGCTTCTCATGGATGAACTATTGGTAATGGTGAGATCACTTAAGAAAAATCATAGTGTCATATCTCTGTAATGCCTACCTTAACTCTAAACCCCTCAAAATAGAACTATATCACATCGAGAGAGGAACATCATAGGGAATATGACATCAGGAAGGTCTAAAATGCCACTGACACACCTGCTCTCCAAAATACCACATCTCGCAGTTGGAACCAAGGAGTAGAATCCTCATGTCCTTAAGTTATACTATAGCAACCATGAAATCATACCTCTAGACATCATTCGCTCCCTCCAACTAATTAGATTTAATTTGCAAAATCATGTTATTAAGTTTGGCTTGCATTAAATTATGAAAATAATAATTATTCTACTTTCTTACAAGTGCCACTCGACAATGTTTAGCTAATTGTGGTAAGTTTGTAAAGTGTTCCTGACGCTAGACAAATAGGAGGAACCCCATCTCTTATTAGAGGAAGACTCCTACTAGAGCTAATAACATCAAAACCCAAGATCAGCCTGATCTCTATACTCCAAAATTGAAAAAAAAATAAATCAATGAAAAAAAAGGAGAAGAAGAATGTACATGCAGGATGTGCCAAAAGCCACACATCATGATAGCACCTCTACAAACAATATCACCTTGGTAACTGGGGAACTAATCTCCTTAAACTGTGAAAAAAGAATGAGTAATGTATGGGTGCTAAAAGAATAAGAGAAATGATTAGAAGTTACCTCTACTTGGCTAATAGGAACCTACTTTAAGAGCTTCTCATGGATGAACTGTCGGTAATGGTGAGATCGCTTAAGAAAAATCATAGTGTCATATCTCTGTAATGCCTACCTTAACTCTAAACCCCTCAAAAAAGAACTATATCACATCGAGAGAGGAACATCATAGGGAATATGACGTCAGGAAGGTCTAAAATGCCACTGACACACCTGCTCTCCAAAATACCACATCTGGCAGCTAGAACCAAGGAGTAGAATCCTCATATCCTTAAGTTATACTATAGCAACCATGAAATCATACCTCTAGACATCATTCGCTCCCTCCAACTAATTAGATTTAATTTGCAAAATCATGTTATTAAGTTTGGCTTGCATTAAATTATGAAAATACTAATTATTCTATTTTCTTACAAGTGCCACTCGACAATGTTTAGCTAATTGTGGTAAGTTTGTAAAGTGTTCCTGATGCTAGACAAATAGGAAGAACCCCATCTCTTATTAGAGGAAGACTCCTACTAGAGCTAATAACATCAAAACCCAAGATCAGCCTAATCTCTATACTCCAAATTTGAAAAAAGAAAAAAATAAATCAATGAAAAAAAAGGAGAAGAAGAATGTACATGCAGGATGTGCCAAAAGCCACACATAATGATAGCACCTCTACAAATAATATCCAGTTTATAGTAAAGTTAGGCTAATGTAGTAGATCCCCAATCAAGAGTAGCAACTTGATATAAGTCACGAAGGGGGCCGAGTAAAGCAATGTTGACCTTGTTACCATTCTCGTAGAAAAGAGTCATGCCAAACAATATCAAAAGGCGACACCTCACCTTATGTGAAAATAGCTCATGAATTTCATCGATCATTGGAAGAATTTTGAGGATAGAAATAATAATGATTAATTAACTAATTAAAAAATTATTTTTTTAGATTAGCAAAGTAGAATGTCAATCGGCATTCCACAATGTCGACCGCCACAACATTGTACAAATGCCAATCAGCATTACACAATGTCGACTAACTTCTGGACCTCTGACTCAATTTTTAGACCTTTTAATTGGCCATTTAATTAAAATTATATGTTCCCAAGTTAAATTTAATTTTTTTCATGCATTTTTAAGTGATTTTTAATCTAATTTCAATAATATACACACTAGTTTGTATTCTAAAAGTAAATCTGATTACTAACTGTATGAATAAATTTTTGTATAAATAAATAGAAATGGGAAGTGTTACCTTATTGCTCACATCTATGCACCTATGAAAATCAAAATCAATCTGCATCTAATTAAAAATGAATCCGCATCTAATTAAAAATCAAAATCTATGAAAGCATCTATCTATCGATCACCTCCTCCATAAGTTAAGACCAAATCTTTTGTCCTTCTCTAGTACTTTAAGATTGACTTAGCAACTATTTAGTGTTCCAAACGTGGATTGGATTGAACCTACTAGTCATACTAATAGCATAGGCAATATCAAGCCTAGTACATAACATAGCATACATCAAGTTTCCTATAGCTAAAGCATAAAAAACTTTGGCCATTTGCTAAAACTCCTCATGTGTTTTAGGTGACATACCCTTGGATACATGGATACCATGCCTAAATGGCAATAAGTCACTCTTGGAATTAAGCATGTTAAACTTCTTCAACCCATTTTCTAAGTAAAGACTTTGGGATAAACCTATCATTCTCTTTAATCTATCTTTATAGACTCGAATCCTGAAAATATAGGTTACCTCCCCTAAGTCCTTTATTATGAAGGTTTTAGATATTCATACTTTCACATAAGTCATTATTTGACATCATTTCCAATTAGTAAGACTAAGAAAGTGAGTTGGTTCCCACTAACCTTCTTATAAACACATGGCTCATCATCTTCTTAATGAAACCATAAGAATGAATAGCCTCATCAAAATGATGATTAAAACTCCTTGAAGCCTATTTTTGACTATAGATAGATCTATTAAGCTTGCACACTTTTGAGCTATCCTCATATTCAAAATGCTTGGGTTGCTCCGCATAAATCTCTTCCTTAACATAACAATTAAGAAAGACCATTTTGACATCCATTTTCCAAATCTCATAATCATAGTGTGCAACTATGGTGAGAAGTGTTTGAATGGATTTAACCATGGCTATCGATGAGAAGGTTTCCTCATAGTCAACCCTTTACTTTTGGCAAAAACCTTTTGCTCAAGCCTTGCTTTATATGTATCAACCTTTCCATCTACACTAATCTTTTTCTTAAAGACCCATTTATAACCTATAGGTGCAATACCTTCAAGTGGATTAACAAGTGTCTAGACTTTGTTTGCATACATGGAATCCATTACTACTTTCATTGCTTCAAGCCATTTTGAAGAATCTTTAACTGATAAAGCTTCTTCATATGTAATAGGATCATCAACATGAATGCATTCTTCATGAATGTGTAACTCTTGCATATCATGAAGAAAATTATATATTTTCAAAGGATGAGATACTCTTGTAGACTTTCTAGGAGTCAGTGTGATAATATTCCTAATTGGTATAGGCTCTTTATATTGGTCAATATCCATTTGATCAATTTATTAGGCTTCTTTAAATGACTCATCATCTAACATTATCTTCCTTCCTTTACCACCTTCTTTAAGAAACTCTTTCTCAAGGAAAATAGTAGCTTTACTTTTAAGAATAACTTATTATGTCAAATAATAAAAGTAATACCTAAATTAGTTTTAAGATACCTAATAAACCTTATATATACATATAACTTGTCCAATTTTAGCCTTTCATAAAAGTTAAACATCCCTAAACCCTAACATGTTTAAGAAATATTGCTCTACCATGCCATATCTCATATAGTGTAGTAATAATGGATTTTAATAGAGCATGATTAAAGATGTAGGAGCCCATTTGGAGTGCATAACCCTAAAGTGAACTAGGAAGATCAGTGTAGTTCTTCATAAAACATACCATATCTAATAAAGTATGATTTCATCTCTCGGACACACCATATAATTAAGGTGTTCCATGTGGTGTGAGTTGTGACATAATGCCATGTTTCTTAAGGAACTCAATGAATTCAGTACTTAAGTATTTACCTTCTCAATATGATCTTAGAGTTTTAATACTTCTGCAAGCTTGTTTCTCTACTCAGGCTTTGAATTCCTTGAACTTTTTGAAAGATTCACTTTTGTGTTTCATAAGAAACAATTTCCCATACCTTGATAGATAATTTATAAAGGTTATAAAGCAGTAGAAATCACCTTTACCCATTTCTATAAATGGTCTACTTACATTACTATGTATGATCTCCAACACATCCTTCTTAAGCTCTTGCCATTTGTCCAACATATGGTGATATAGTCATCTTGCCTTTAAGATAAGCCTCACAAGTTGCATTGGATACGAATTCAAGATTGCTCAAGATTCCCATCTTCCAACTTATTGATCATATCCTCGCAATGTAACATAATCTAAAGTGTTATAGATATTTGGAGTTATATTTTTAATTAGCATTGCATTTACATTACTCACATTAATTTGAGGCTCATTATTATTCGACATATTATTAACATAATATAGACCATGTATTAAATAACCCATGTGTACTATTTCACTTCCAAAGTAAATGTTATGTACATCTCTTTTAAAATGGAATTCATAACCATTTTTAGTTAAACTATAATCAGAGACGATGTTTTCATAGGCATTAGTTACATATAATAAATCATCCAAAAATAAAATATTATGATATAAATAAATAGAAGTGGATACTATAGCTTTGGCAGCAACACTTGCTTTATTTCCAAGCTTAAAGGTTACTCCATTAAGCCTTAATCTTATCTCATTTGCTAGATCCTACAAGGATAAACAAATGTGAGAACTACCACTAGTATCTAATACCCATACTTTTGATGAGCTCTTAGAACATTTAGAAGAAAATAGATTAGAGAAACTCTCACCTTTTCCTTACTTGCCCTTTACTTTTATCTTAAAAGACTTAAAGGAACTTAGGACAATTCCTCTTCCAATGTGCTTTACCTTGGCAATATAAACACTTTCCTTTACCTTGTAATTCCCTCATAATTCCCTTATCCTTATTCTTGGCTATGCCACCTGTGGGCTTGATAACACTTGCCTTCCTTTCCTTTTTCTTATTACCTTTCTTCTTAGTCCCTCTAGATTAAGCAATAAGTGCAACCTCCTTTTCCTTTGGTCCCTTGGATAGCCTTTTGGGCCATCACAAGCATGTTCAAAAGCTTTACAAGAGTACATTTTATTTTGTTCATATGGAAGTTAGTAATGGTTTGCCTAAAAGATTTAGGAAGGGATTAAAGGATCAAATCCACTTAGAGGTGGAAGTCTGTAGTAAAGTTTAGATTCTTTAGCTCCTCCATAGCTCTAATCATAGAATTTTCATGGAATCCCATGTCACCTTCCTTCATCTTAGCATGAAAATCCACTTTAATATCTCATATCTAGCAGTCCTACTATGTTCACCAATGAACTATTGTATAGGAAGTAGGATTTCTTTTGCACTAGTGCACTTTTTATGTTGCTGATGGATTTCAATACTTATGGAAGACCACATGATGCAACATGCTTACAAATCATCATCCTTCCATTTTTGTAGAGTATCATGCTCCTCTTACGAAGCATTTTTAGGATGGGAACCAGGTAGGTATTGTTCTAATACGTATAGTGTTTTTTTGGAAGCTAAAGAAACTTTTAGGTTCCTTACCCAATCTATAAAATTCAAGCCTGTGAGCCTATGATGGTCGAGTATAATTGAAAGTGGGTTTGATGGACTTACATTATCAAGGTTCTACAAAAGTAACAAGATTAATTATTTATATGACATTGTTATTATTAGCATTAGATTTAGTCTTTAGTTGTAATGACCTCCCACTAACTTGGTGAATCCCACACTTCTATAATAGGAAACAAAAATCCTTTATTAGATGGATTTCTAGTATGTGATAGAGTTCTTAATGGTCACTAATATTCCTCAGCTACACATTACCATTCTCAAAATATTAATTCTCATTAAGTGGACAACTTTTGTCCATCATATCTTAGATGAGTTTGCATCAATCTAGTTCCTAATGTTACAGGCCTAAGGTACACATTGTCATTCTTAGCCTTTGGCATTAGTTAGGTCCACAAAATTGGATCAGTGAAATGTATGGATTTGAATGCTATAAACCTTATGTAGTCCTATTTGCCAATCTAGGCCAATAGTGTATCCATACATCCATAACATCTCATGCTTAACAATAACACTACATGAATCTCTTAGGCCTTATACTCTTTTAGGCCTAGGCACATACAACTTAGGCCATTAATCTAAGTCCAATTAGAGAAACTTTAATCTTAATTAATTGATTAAACTCTATAATTAATAACTTGATTAACATTGATAATGATTTGGTAAAGCTCTTTTAGGTGTGACTTACTAAGTTCATGTCTAATTGGCAATGAGAATATAATATCAATAGTTGTTATAATTCAAAAATCTTTTAAGTCCAAATGTGAAAATCCCAATTATACATAATTAGTTCTCATAAGTTATGAGAGACTACTAGCATTAATCACGTTGGTCATAATTACTGTGCACTAAAATCCCTTAATTAGAAGATCCCAATATAGCCTAGAGTCAAGGTTTAGTCAAACTCTAATAGCTTTATCATATGACCTTATATTAAGTTCTATCCTTGATAAAATATAACAAATAATACAAACACACTTTCTATAACTAAAACTCTTTTAGACTATGTTATGTTTGTCTTGGCCAAGAACTTATTCATCAAGAACAAACTTAGATAGCATAGGATCTTATCTCGGTTCACTCTAGGCAATGAATCCCATCTTGATCAAATACTCATCCCCACATTTAACTAATTAGAGCCACCACACACCATTTACCTATATGTGAATAATATAAGTATGTAAGTAGTAACAAACCCCTAGCCACTTAACTATGGATGACTGTATTGCCTCAGGTTAAAGGACTATATGCACCATTATAACCTAGATTATGATCATTTACTATAGTTTAATATCCTCACGATCATAAATCTAACATCACATGAGTATCTACATGTCTATTTAGATAACTCATATAAAGTAGCATAAGACTCACGACCTCCCATTATTAGTATCACATACTAATTAAGGAAAGTAGATGAAGGTGATATTTTAATTAATATTACACAAATATTAATTTATCAACTATGAACATTTTATAGCATATGTACTAAATAAATTTGTAGCTCATATTATGAACGCTTAATAATAATTTTATTTAACATGATGCTAATGGATAAATATTTAAATAAACAAACACTTTATTCAAATAAATATTATTTATTACCATTTATGATTATTTATAATGTCAAAATATGTGATTGGCCTTTAGGGCATACCACCTATACTAATATCATCTCAGTGAGTTTTAGAATCCTTCTTAATCTATTTATTAGAATACATAAATCCTCATAACGGGATTTTAAGATTAAATTTTTTATTTTTGCTGTGCTTGACATCCTAGAATCCCAACACTTTTAGTCTCATTTTCCATAGAATTATCTTTATTAATTACTATTTTATTCTTTATTTAGATACAATTTTAAACCCAATTTTCAATCAACTTTAATGGCAACCAATCTTATGAAAATGGGTTATAGGGCTTAGAACACACATCCAAGTCTAGTCCTCTGTCTGTAGGAATACAATGGCATACGACAATGTTCATTCAGGCACACAGCCGTGTATAAGAGCAATTTTCAATCAACTCCAAGGTAACCAATCTAATGAAAATGGGTTATTAGGGGGCACAGTCTAGGTCTGTGTCTATGGGAATACAATAGCACAAGGTTGTGTACATTCAAACATATAGCCATGTGTGAGAATAAAGTCTATAAAATGCAGATCCACATGGTTATGTTTGGTTTAACACCACCATGTCATTTAAGGTAGATAACAATCTTGTTCATGCATTAAAAAAAATAAATATGTTTTAAACATATTAATAAAATCTAATATGATTACAATGGTTTAGGGTTTTAACCCCCACCTGCTAACTAGCTAGCAGGACTGCCACTAGGGTCGCAGCCCTTTGACATCGAATGGATTCACAACATAATGTGTTCTCATGATAATGATAATTAGTTTAAATGAAAATTAAACTATTATGCTCTATATGTCTAGTGGGAAATGCATAGTGCATGTCTAGTGATTGAATTTATGTTATTCATTTTTATGGGTTGTAAATTATTAAATATGGCTTGCAAGTCATTTTTCATTTATTGTAATTTATTTTATTAAGTGGTAATAGAATAGTATATATTATAATATGTAATGTAATGTAAATCAAAACCTAACATGGAGATCCAAAAGGAAGGCCAAGGATGGAGATCTGAGGGGAGAATTAAAGTGGAGATCCAACGTGAAAGGCTTAAGATGAAGGATGTCTTATTACCTAGAACCATTGATCTTTCATATTGGCTTATAAAGATCAATCTAGATTTGCGCCATGCTATGCCATGTTTACTTTATTATTATTATTATTATTATCTCATGTATATGATGCTATATATATGTAAAGCATAATAATAACCAAGTAAGATAAAATAAAGAGGAACTCCCATTAAATATTAAGTCCCTATAATGCCTCCTATTAATTCAAACACTTGTCAAGCCTTCTATTACTATATATAGGTCTACCAAAGTAGGGTGTATTAAGTCATTTGAGGAAGGCAAGTTAAATAAGAGTGATATCCAAACATTTGAAATGGTTTGACTTAACTTAGTCATCAAAAGGGTTTTGGATCTATGGCATTATATGAGATTTTTACCCAAGACATGTGATGTCAAATCCCATATCTTTATAAGATTTACATTAGATGTAATTAGTAAAAGCTACATACCTAAATAATCACACTTTAGGCAATAAGCCAAAGCTTACTTAGAGTATAGTGAAATATGGACCTTAGCCCACTAAAATTTACAAATTAACTTAAAGGTTATTATTTTGAATATATTTTATAGATTTTATAATTATGCACTCCTTAAAATAATTTTATAAAATGTTGAGTATAGTGTATATATATTTGTTGTTGATAATGGCATCAAACACTACATATAATTTGTCACTATGATAAGTCCTTTAGAAGGACAAGCTTAATGAGACTAACTTCCTTAACTAATACAAAAACTTTAGAATTGTTCTTAAGAAAGACATAAAGGAATATATCCTTTATGAACCAGCTACTAATGCTCTTAGAGCTGAAAAGGATGCTCATAGTAAGCATCTTAATGATTCTATTAATGTCACTTGCCTCATTCTTAGATGCACATAATCAAATCTCCAAAAATAATTTATGGATATGGATGGTTATACCATAATAGGCCATCTCAAGGAAATGTTCCAAAAGAAAGATAGAATTGAAAGGATTGGAATCATAAAGGCATTGCTTTCTTTCAAGTTAACTGTCGATGGCTTAATGAGTCCTTATATTCTTAACATGAAGGGTCATCTTGAACACATGAAAGACTTGGTCTAAAGATTGAGCAAGAATTAGCCATTCACATTATTCTCTAATCTTTGTAAAAAACTTATGATGGGTATGTTATAAATATAACATGCATAATATGAACAAAACTATTTCTTAATTGCATGGAATGCTTAAGACTACTAAAAAGAACATTAAGACTACCAAGGATGTTTTAATAGTCAATAAAGAGAAAGGTATAATGATGATGGGAAAGGGTAAAGGCAAAATAAAGGCTTTCAAAGGCTTTTATAAGCCCAAGCCCAAGCTTAAACCTAGACCCCAAGCAAAACCAACTAAAGATGGAACTTGCTTTTTTGGCAATGAGTTGAGCCATTATAAAAGACATTGCAAGCTCTATTTGGATGATTTGAAAAAGAATAAGGGTAGTGCAATTGCCTCTTCAAGTATTCATGTTATAGAAGTCAATTTTATCTACTTATGATTCTTAAGTATTAGATACCAATTTTGGATCTTACATTTGTACTAATGTGTAGGGTCTAAAAAGGAGTAGAATTTTAGCTCAAGGCGAAGGTGGCCTATTAGTTAGAAATGGAGCAAGAGTTGCTGCTTTAGCTATAGGAATGTATGAATTAACTTTACCTAGTGGACTTATTTTAATTTTGGAAAATTGTTATTATGTACCTGCTATGAGCAAGAATATCATTTTTTTTCTTGTTTGGAAAAAAAAGGTTTTGAGTTTATTATTATGAATACTAAATGCTCCATTTATCCTGATGACATTCTCTTTAGATATGCATAATAAAATAGTGGTCTTTATATTTTAGACATTGAAGACACTAATGAAAAGTCTATCTATAGCATTGATACAAAGAGGTTTACATCTAATGATATAAACATAACCTATCTTTGGCATTATCATTTAGGCCACATAAATGAGAAATACATTTCGAAACTCCATTAACATGGAATTTTAAAGTCATTTCATTTTGAATCATTTGAAACTTGTGAATCTTGTTTATTAGGAAAATTACTAAGACACTTTTACTGGACATAGTTGTAAACACCCAATTCTAGGATAATAAAATGTGGATGTGATAAAAGATTCCAATGATAAAAAAATTTATAAATAGGTCTTTAAAAACTTGAAGTTTGAAACTCCAAGAGTCTGAATGCATTTTTAAAAAGAGTTTAATGATTTTTTAAGGACTTAATTATAATACCTTTTAAGACCTAATTGAAAAGTCTAAATTCTTTCAAGGGTCTTTTTATAATTAAAAGTTAAAAAAATTATCAAAATCACTTACCTAAATTACACAATTTCAATCGGAATTATACCTTTTCCCTCCTTTTTTTTGTATTTTTATAGAAAATAAAAAAATATTTTTCTTGATTTTTGATTAACTAAGAATTTTCTTAAATTTATTTTGGGATTTATCTAGATTTTCAAGAAATAAAGTCCTTTTAAAACTAAAACTCTTTACTACATAGGACCTAGGGTTTTTTTTTAGCTTTTTCCTATAAAAAGATAGCTTAAACTCTTAAAAAAGGGGACCTCTCTCTTTTCTTGGAAGCTCTCTAGACTTTTCTTTAGGCAGTACATAAAAAAATTCTTTGTGATTTATTCGTTTAGTAAGCAAGGAGCATGAGATTTTTAAGAAGAAGAATAACAAGTTTTTGAAGGCCTACTATAAAAACAACAGTGATCTTACTATTCTTAGGGGCAATTTATTTTGTATCCATAAACATTATCTTCTTCCTACCTTCTTTTATTTTTCTTTTTTTCTATTTTTTTATTTTATTAAATTTCAATTTTATTGAATTTTTATTGTAATTTTATTAACTAATCATTGTTTTGCCCTTTTGTAATAGTGATTATAGAGGGGATTACATGATGATGTTACTTGGAGAATAATATCCAAAGGTCCATGGAATGCCATGGATGGAACCTTGTAACTAAATATAGTTTCTAGGTTTTTTATTTAATTGTTTATTATTGTCTTATTTATTTATTAATTTTTTGTTTGTATTAATTCTTCTTTTTTATTATTTTCAATAGCTCATTGTAATAGCCCCAACAGTGGGAATAATGAAATCATATGTGTGTGATTTTGTATTTTATTTTAATTAATTGGTTAGTAAAATTTGGGTTTTAATTAGGTAATTAATTAAAATTAATGGCCATAGAGACAATTAAGGTTTTCTTAATTAAAATTGGATTAGATTTAAGTTGTTAGAATTAGGGTTGCTTGTTAATTATTTATTTGTTGTTCATGGTCATTTTATTTAAATTAGGGTTTTTTAGAGGAAATAAATTTGATTAATTGTTTGATCTTTTATGATTGTTTTGATATATTTTTATTGTTTTTGGGCTCGTTTTTTTTTTGTGTTTTAGGCCTTAAGCCTATGATATTCTCTAACCCATTTAAATAAATTTAGGTCTAAATTTTAATTAATTGAACTGCATTTTAGGCCCATAATTAATTAAAAGTTAGGTTAGAGATAACTTAGGCCCATTTAGTTAATTTAGATATAGCCCCACATAATTTAATTAATTTAGACCTAGCCCATTTAATTTAAGCCTCTTTCATAATTTGTAGATATATGATCACTTTAGAAATAAAATATATAAAACTAGGCTCACTAATTTAAATACTTCATAATTTGTAGATTTGGGCTCATTTTTAGAATTAAAATAAATAAACTTATGTTTATTTAATTAAAATTGAATACGAATTAGGCTCATTAGTCTTTAGGCTCTTTTGTAATTTAAAACAAGTAGATTTATCCCATTTAATAAAACTCAATGTAGATTAGACTAACTTAGGGATTATGCATTTAAATGAGTACATTATTTACATGTATTTTTCATGACTAGTTTGCCTAGAGTTGATTATTTTAATAAGGGTTTATATGAAATTGCATATAAATAGAGGATAAGATAGTAATTGATAAAGTATTCTAGATGAACACAAGACTGAAAGAAGTTAGTATTCTATACCCAAAATCTCCTGGTTATGGTGCTAGCTTTCTTTTAGAGAATCGAGTACCACCATTTTTCGATTTACCCTAATTATTACCCTAGGTGGCAACTCCTCTCCATGCCATGTCTTTGTGATGGTGGTTAGTGTGTTCTCTAGAGCCCTGAGCTCAAACAGTGTCATAGTTGCTAAGATCTTAGGCATGCGCTAAACCCCGCCATCTATAATAGTGAGAGGGCTGATGACTCATTAGGCCTTAAACATTCTAATGAATGTGGTCCATTCAGTTCCACCACTAGAGGATGTTATCAGTACTTCAATAATTGAATGATATTAATAGATATGGCTATGTCTATCTAATAAAACATAAATATGAACCTTTTGAAAAGTTCACAATTTTCAAATATAAAGTAAAAAATCAACTTGGTAAGAATATTAAAGCACTAAAATCTTATCGAGGTGGAGAATATTTAAGCTAAGAGTTTATTAATCATCTTAGAGATTATAGGACAATTTAACAATTAACTCTACTAGGAACACCACAATGGAATGGTGTGTCTAAATAGAGAAATCAAGCTTATTGGATATGGTTTGATCTATGATGAGTCAGTTAGATATTCTAATATCCTTTTAGGGGTATGCTTTAGAAACTACTACATTCCTACTAGATAGAATTTCTTTGATTAAGTTCATGTTGAGCCAGGTTCATTAAAACCTTAACTAAGCTACTTCATCACTCATAGAAATTAGAGTATAATAATATAAGATGAAGAATTCCAACATATTCATAATTAAATAAAATAATGAGAAAGAGAATAGTAGAAGAAAAGCTCTTTTCTTTAGCTTCCTCAATAGTTTTCTTGATTCCCATTCCTTATTTTTCATTCCTATAGCTTGAGTTGAAACTAAAAATTAAAAACTAAAGAAATTTTGAAAATAATAATAATTCTTATGTAAAAATAGTAGAGTGATGTTCTCTCCAATGGCGACCCTTTTTTAAAAATAATAATAACTTCTCTTTATATATTGTTCCCTAGAAAACCCTAAAATGAACTTTCCAAAATCAGTAACTCTAGGGCACACGGCTATGTTGTCTAAGTGACATGGTTGTGTCATGCATCCTCTCTTGGAATGTGAGCTCTTTTACATGGCTATGTCACCCAAGGACATAGCTATGTTAGACTTGATTTTTGTAGACACCCAGAACTAGCAACTAGACACAACTATGTTAGACTTATACTCTAAATTCTTTGATTTCTTGCCTAATTTAGTGGCCAAATTAGCTCTTAGATTTTCATTCAAAAATGAGTTCCAACTTAATGAAACCTATAAAATTGATACAAAATCAATGTAAGAAGTATAATTATGACTTAAAAATGCATAAAAAGACAATCTCTTATTATTCTAATTTCTAATGCACTTTATTCCTAAAATATTCTTTTAAACAAGAAAAACCTATAATTCTAATAATGAAATACAATTATTTAATGCTCACAATTTATCATTTTTATCACTTATTAACTATAATGAAACCTTTTCACCAGTTGCTATGCTTAAATCCATTAAAATCCTCTTTGCCATAGTTGCATACTATGATTTTGAGGTATGGCAAATTGATGTCAAAATTCTATTTCTTAATGGAAACCTAATTGAGGATGTGTACATGACACAACTAAAGGGTTTTATAAATCTTGACAATTCTAGAAAGGTTTGCAAGCTTCAATGATCCATTTATGGATTGAAGCTAGCTGCTCAGAGTTGGAATCTTCATTTTGATGAAGCAATCAAAGAGTTTAAATTCATAAAAATAAAGATGAACCTTGTGTTTACAAGAAGATTAATAGGAGTGCAATAGTTTTTCATATACTATATATTGATAACATATTACTCATTATAAATGATATTCCTACTCTACAAAATTTTAAATCATGGTTAGGGAATTGTTAATGGTCTAAAAACTATTGGTTGAAAATGGATTTTTAAAAAGAAAATTGACATGGATAGCAATGTGCATACCTTTTAAGCAAGACTAGTTGTAAAAGGTTTCAAGCAAACAGATGGTATAGACTATTAATGCATGCTAATCCATGAGTGCATGAAATTGTACATGCAGTAATAAAAATATATATTTCCCATATGGATAGTGTTAATTATGGAGCTACTACTAATATTTTGGTTTTTTAGACTAACAAAAATTCCAATGAGCAAACAAAGTAAATTAAATCTAAAATAATATGAAATCGCATTACTAAATTTATATAACTAAAGACGTTAAGGTTTAATTTCCCTAGCTAAAATGATCTCAAAGTGATAATAAAATTCTTATTTATTATGAACGACATTTTATTTCCAAAGCATCATTAGTATTGTCAAGTCTCTCTAAAGTACACTTATAATTAATTAACTATAATAATCACTTTATTACTAAGCTCTCACTAGCATGGGTAACTAATCATAGTCAATTCATTTAAGAAATTTTTTGAGGTATATTAATATTAAAGTGTCACTCGACTAAGTCAGTTTGAATTAATATATTGTCATTGCTTTTCGTACTAGAATCAATCTCTCAATATAATCCTAGTGTTTAAATCAATTCAAAGGGTGAGTAAGTCAATGAAAAGCATTAAGCCTAATAACTCTCATGAAATGTATATTTTTTTTGTCTAGAATTTATTTGATTAAGTTCATGTTGAGCCAGGTTCATTAAAACCTTATCTAAGATACTTCATTAGTCATATAAATTCGAGTAGAATAATATGAGATGAAGGATTCCAACATATTCATAATTAAATAAAATAATGAGTAAGAGAATAGTAAAAAAAAATTTTTATTCAACTTCATCAATAGTGTTCTTGATTCTCAATCCTTGTTTTTCATTCCTATAGCTTAAGTTGAAACTAAAAATTAAAAAATAAAGAAATTTTAAAAATAATAATAATTCTTGTGTAAAACAGTAGAGTGATGTTCTCTCCAATAGCAGCCTTTTTTTCAAAAAGAACTTCTCTTTATATATTGTTCCCTAGAAAACCCTAAAAAGAACTTTCCAAAATCAATAGCTCTAAGGCACACAATTGTGCTGTCCAAGTGACATGGATCTGTCGTGCATCCTCTCTCAAAATGTGAGCTCTTTTACATGGTTATGTTACCTAAAGGACACAAGTATATTATACTTGATTTTTGTAAATACCCAGAACTAGCATTTTAACATGGCCATATTAGACTTCTACTCTTTGTTCTTTGATTTCATGCCATATGTAGTGGCCAAATTAGCTCTTAGCTTTAAGTCCTTATTACTTTTATTAGAAAATGAGTTCCAACTTGATGAAACCTACAAAATTAATACAAAAGCAAAGTAAAAATTATAATTATGACCTAAATATGCTTTAAATGAAAAATCTCTTACTATTATAACTTCTAATGCTCTTTATTCCTATACTATGCTTTTAAACAATAAAAACCTATAATTCTAATAATGAAATGCAACTATTTAGTGCTCAAAATTTATCACTTTTATCACTTATTAACTATAATGAAACCTTTTCACCAGTTGCTATGCTTAAATCCATTTGAATTCTCCTTACCATAGCTGTATACTATTCTAACAATATTTTCTTCATGTTAGGCCAATAAAAGTGATTATGTAAAACATCCAAAGTCTTGGCTATACCAAAATGTCCCATTAAACCACCCTCATGTACTTCATGAATAAGCAATTCACACATAGAACAGTTAGGAACACACAACCATTTCTGTTTAAACAAGTAACCATTATGCCTATAGAACTTTTCAAAAGCAATATTTTCACATGCATAATAAACACTATAAAAATCAATGTCATTCTCATACAAATCTTTTATGTATTCAAATCCTAGCAATTTAGCATCCAAATAAGCAAGTATACCTTCTTAAAAGTGCATTAGCCATAACATTCTCTTTACCTAGCTTATATTTAATGACACAAGAAAATGACTTAATGAATTCACTCCACCTAGCATGTCATATATTAAGCTTCTTTTTCCCCTTCAAGTGCTTCAAGGATTCATGATCAGCATGTATCATGAATTCTTTAGGTAATAAATAATGTTGCCATGTCTCCAAAGTGTGAACTAATGCATTCATCTCCTTGTCATAAGTGGGGTACTTCAAGCTTGCACCATTTCACTTTTCACTAAAATAAGCAATTGGTTTTCCATCTTACATTAGAATAGCCCCAATTCCCAAACCTGAAGCATCATATTCAATTTCAAACATTTTAGAAAATTTAAGTAGAGCATGTTAAATGTTTTTTCTTGTGCTTTTCCCCACTTGAAGCCAACATTTTTCTTAATGACTTCGGTTAATTGTGCAACAATGGCACTAAAATCTCTCACAAATTGCCTATAAAAGCTTGCAAGACCATGAAAACTTTGCACATCACCAACTCCTCTAAGCGTAGGCCAATCTTTAATTGCCTTAACCTTCTCTTCATCAACCTCTATTCCTTTTGCACTAACAACAAAGCCTAAGAAAACAAGGTTATAATGCAAAAACTACACTTTTTGAGGTTAGCATACAAGCATTCCTTATGCAGCACTTCCAAAACCAAATGCACATGTTCAATATGCTCTTCCAAAGATTTAGTATATATAAGTATATCATCAAAATAAACAACCATAAATTTTCCAATAAAAGCATGCAAAAATTAATCTCATAAAAGTGCTAGGTGCATTAGTTAAACCAAAAGGCATGACTAACCACTCATATAAATCATATTTTGTTTTAAATGCAATTTTGCACTCATCACCCTCTTTCATGAAAATTTGATGATAGCCACTTTTCAAATCAATCTTAGAAAATATAATAGCCCCATTCAACTCATCAAGAATATCATCTAACCTAGGAATAGGATGACGATACTTTACCGTTAGTTTGTTAATTACGTGACAATCAATAGACATTCTCTAAGTTACATCCTTTTTAGGCATAAGTAAAACTAGAATAATGCATGGGCTCATGCTTTCTCTAATGTAACTTTTGTTCATAAGATCCTCAACTTGCCTTTGCAACTCCTTAGTTTATTTAAGATTGCATCTATACACGGGTCTATTTGGAATTGTAGAACTGGGTACAAATTCAATTTGATGCCTTATTCCTCTTATTGGTGACAAACCACTAGGAATATCATCGAGAAACACATCTTGAAATTCCTGCAACAAACTCACAAAAAAACTAGGCAAAGAAGGGTCAAGATCATTAGAGTTCAAATAAGATTCCTTGTAAACAAGTACAAGCATAGGCTGCCTTAAAAGTAAAGCTTTCCTCACATCTTTTTTTTTTGAATAAAAACTTGCTTTTCTTTTTTGTTTTACCTCATTCACATTCAACTCTCCTTTTACATCACTCTTCTTTTTCTCATTGTATATCCCCTCTCCTTTTTCCATTCTTTGCTCACTCCTCTCATTTCTTTTCTCACAGCTCTCCTTTTGCTTGTTTGCCTTTTCTTTTTTATACAAACTCTCTCTCCCTCTTTTTATTGCTTTTTCTTTTTCAAACTCTTTAAATCTTTACTTTAGGACTTTTTAGTCCTCATACATCTCTTTAAGGGTTAAAGGTTTAAGGGTAATAGGTACATCATTCAATACAAAAGAATATCTATTAGAAAACCTATTATGATTAGGCCCCCTATTATTTTGCCAAGGACGCCCCATAAGAACATGACAAGCTTACATAGGCACTACATCACACAATCCTTCATCTTCATATTTGCCTATGGAAAATGTTATCTTTACTTATTTAGTCACTTTTATCTCCTCATAATCATTCAACCATTGCAATGTGTAAGGCCTAGGGTGCTTCATGGTATATAAATGCAATTTCTCAACTAATATGGTACTAGCTACATTTATACAACTACCCCCATTAATGATCATATAACATACCTTATCTTACACCTTGCATCTAGTGTGAAAGATGTTCTCACATTGCGCCTCATCCTCTATATTGGTTTGAACATTCATGATTCGCCTTGTAACAAGTAATTCACCATGTGATGGACTTTGTACATCCTCATCATCACTTGTATCCTTAAGCTCAGGCATCTTTAAATCGCACTTGTCATCATCACTCTAACTAAAGACATTGCTACCCCTTATAGTCATAATGCACTTATTTGGACAATTAGAAGATATATGCCCATAACCTAAACATTTAAAACATTGAACATCATGAGATTGTTTAGATTAAGTCTCACCTTTGTCTTTGGCCTTGGCATTCCCCCCTTCATTTCCTCCTTTATTATTGTCAAATTTTGCCTTAGTAAAGCTCTAATCTCTATTCTTCCAATTTGACTTCCATGAAGAACTAGAAGAAGTTGAATTACCTTTAGAACTCTTAAACTTTAATTGCTTCTCAATCTCGATTGCCATGTGCAATATGTCATCCATGTTAATATAGTGATGTAATTCCACCAAGTCAGCTATGTTTCTATTCAACTCATGCAAAAACCTCACCATTTTTGCCTCATGATCTTCATCAATATTTGCTCTAATCTTAGCTATCTTCATTACTTGATGATACTCTTTTTCACTTTTAGATCCTTGTACAAGATTTTAAAGTTTATTATACAATTCTCTAGAATAGTGTATAGAAACAAACCTCTTGCACATGATTGCCAAGATCATCAAAAAAATCACAACTTTACCAATATAATAAATACTCACAATAAAATGAATAAAAGTGCAAAAAAAATAAAAAGGATAAAAATGATAGAAATGAGATGAAGAATATGATAAAAATGCATTTTTTTAATTAGAAATAGTTAGGAGATCCTCAAAGGGACCGGGCTGTTACCTTTCATGTGTGCTTTGAGTTAGAAGAAGCTCAATTTGGATTTAATGGTCTAAATCCTAAGACAAAAGAAAAGAAAAATGATTTTTGGTTAAGTGTTTAGGTGTAAATAGGTCTCTAAATGCTTTAGGGGGGAGAGAGAGAGAAAATCATGTAAAATAGTATTCTTTTCTCTCTCTAGATGTCTACCTTAAAAATGTGCCAAATCCCCCCAAAATGGATAATTTTTCATGTTTTTAATACAATGAGGCTCGAGGACCCATGAGCTTAGGTTCAAGACCTATGCTCTCGAGTCTAAAACCTACACACGTGGGTTTTTAAACCCATGTAGGGGTAAAAGGGTCATTTTAATCCATGGGCTTGGGTTAAAAAACTCACACTCGTGGATCATCAACCTATGCTCCTAGGTTAACCCATCCCTATGGGCTTTTCCCCTACTTTTGCTTCATTTTTTCCTAACTTGGCTTTTTAAGATTTTTTTTGTTACTTTTTCATATCTTTTGGTTTCTTTTAGGTTTCTTTTTTTATTTAAGCACACTCACAAAAACTTTTGAACAAAATTTCCCCCTTTCTGACATATGGGAATCCTTCATCATCTTATTTTTGGGGAAACTGCTGAAATTTGGGCATCAATATGTTGCTTCAAGATAAAACCTCTTTTATTTATTTTTTAAAATCACCATTAATAAGCAAATACAATATTTATAAAAACTATTAAAAACTTAAAAACTCATTGGTACTTAATTACATTGTAAGTCACAAGCTCAAAGTGAATAGTTATTAGAATTTTAAATCATAAGATTAATGAGAACAAACATTCATAGGTTGAGTTTGGTAAGAAAAGGGTCCTTTGCCTTCATTTTTTATTTGTTTAATTTTCTCTCACTCAATCAGGTTTGATACCATTTGCATGATTATTATTCATAAGCTAAATATATAAAAATTGATAATAAATATTATAATAAGAACAACCAACTTCATAGATGAAAGGTTAGAAAAAAATATCAAAAAAAGTTTTAAAAAGTTAAGAAAGCAACATCACATAAAGTTTAGAAAGAAAACTACATTTTATTACAATTTATACCTATTTACATAGATGATAAGAGAATAATATCAAACTAAGTTTAGAAATTAAAACTTCATTTACAACCATTGCCAAATCACTTTCATTCATTATCCTTACATAAGCATAATTCACAAGCAAGAAGCATTTAAGCAACATATTACTTATACTATATTCTTTAAATCTTATAATATTTCATCTGGTCTAACTCAATTTTGCAATGGTCAATTAAACCTTGAATATCCTTACACAATGCATAGAAATTATTAGTGGTATGGCCTATCATTTGATTATAATTGTAATAAGCATTATAATCATGGTGTAAGGGTAACTTTTAAGGAAGAGGTTTGCATTCTTTAGGCTTCATCAATCCATTTGCTTGGAGGTTCTTAAAGATCTTATATGATTGTTAGGTTTAGATAGTGGCTTTTTGAGACATGGTATTTTAACCTTCTTCAAAGTATAAACATACTGGTTTTCTTCTTTTCTCTTACCAATAAATGAGACTTGACATTTGATTCTTAATAATCTTCACCTTATTGGTCTTAAGGTGGTTTAAAATTAAAAAAGGAGTTTAATATGGAGGTGTAACCCTGTGATAATTTATTTTTTGTAGAGCACTAATTCTTATAGCAACTTTGTTGAGCATTTCTTATTGGACAATATTCTCCATGTTCTTTTCTAAGTACTCTTTTACTTTTTCTTCCCCTAGCATGTTAAGGAATTGGCTTGCATTTGAAATACTATCCATGGTTGAACTTATGCCAAAAAGGGTAGGCCTTATGATGATTAAAAAGGAAAATGATTTAGACTAAATGGATGAATGCAAAGGACACCATTGATGCCTGTAGGTTTGACTCATCACTATTTGCATCATGATCCTTTTTTTCCTGTTATTAGAAAATAGAGGGAATGTAAGGGGAATACTAGAAGAGCTTAAGGATGGCATAAGTGCACTTACACACCTTCACCTAGTTAGGAGAATAGAAATTGCCACTCAATATCACCCAAGAAATTGTCCAATTAAGGACTAGAAAAACTTGGATCCCTCGCTCAAAACTATAATTTTCTTATAGGATGAAGCATTAGGTTCAAATGTCAATGTTAGCAAGAGCATACTCATTTATTTAGAGGCATCTCCATATTGCCATATGAAAAGCAAGGCTGGCCTTATAAGTTAGAATAATACTTTCAAGAAATATGTACTATTTTGAATCAACTATTGCACACAAATACAAACATAATATATTCACATAAGTGGATAATAATAATATTATACATAATGATACATTGGCATGACATACTAAATAAAAACATTAATGAAAAATGCCATAAACATGTCATATTTAATGATGTATGAGCATGATAAAGATGATATATGAATCATGGCATAACTACATGTCATGGCATATAATCATGGTAAAACATGGCAAATTCATGTTATTTATGTCATGTGAATCTCTAACCATGCAATCTTAGCCATGTCAAAAGTGGAATGAATTAGTAACAATAATGGAAAATAAAAAGAATTAAGGTTATAAAGGAAAACACTTACGCAGATTCCTAACCTTCCATGTTATCCTTATTTAACCGAGATTTGAGATCATTATTTTAAGAAAAATTAACATGTTAAAAGGGACAAGAATATGAATGAAGATCAAAATTGTTTTGATCACCATATAAGATGAAAAAGTAGTTAAAAATTAAAAGAAGGTAAAATGAACAAAAAATATTTGAAAATATAAATTGCACAAGTGATTGTTTTAGGATTTCAAATGAAAACTTTACATGAAAAATATACTTGTTCACATAAAATGTAGAAAATGACTTTTGAATTTAAAACTTAAAACTCTTTATAAAAATATATATAAGTTTTCACATAAAAATGCAATTTTATACAAGAATATGAAAAGAATGCACATTTGTGTCAGAATGTAATTTTTATATTAAAATGCAATTTTTATATAGAAAATGCAGAATTTACATTGAAAATATGAAATTTATGCCAAAAAATGTGATTTTGACAATAAAATATAGAGAAAATGCAAAAGATGATTAATTTGATAGTTTGAAAAATAAAATGAAGATTTTATGTGATAAAGATTTTTTTTCATATAACAAACAAAATTAATATAAAAATGCAATTTCTAATGTCATAATGTGAGTTTTATAATGAAATGATTTTCACAGAGTGAAAATGCAAAATGCATAAAAAATTACCAAAATATGATTTTTATTATAAAAATGATGTTTTTGTGAATTTAACATTTTTAGGACAAGAAAAACACAAAATGACAATTTAAAAAAATATAAAACAAAGTGAAAATATACAAATAGTAAACAATATTGTCAGTCTCACTACACAATCACAATAATTTCTCAATTTTTTGGCAATATAAAAACAAAAGAGAGAACTAGAGTAGATCAGAATATGCAAATTTAATAGAAAATGAAACATGCAAAAATAATTATTTTGGTTCTTAGATTGTTGACTAAGCTTGTTTAGAAACTATAAGCATTTGCTTCAAATGTGGTTTTCAAGCTGTCTTCATTGAACTTGTAAAAATGACATGAGAAATCAAAATTCGTATACCTTTAAAGCATGCTTTTATAGAGATGGAGTTAGGTTTAGTTTCAAATCGGGTCTAAAATTTTAAAAAAATGGCGAAAATAGAGGTATAATATTAAAAATCGAGAGTACTAAGTCTTTAATCTAGTAGAGTAACGATATATTGTCTAAAAGGCCCCACGTATATGAACAAGGGTCTTTCAATATTTATAGATAGTGAATTGTTATGCGTGCACATGCAAGTTGTGCATGTCTATGCAGTAGGAATGCGTGTGTATGCATGCGAGTGGACAAGAGCGTGTGTGGGTGAATATCTTGTGCATGTACACATGTAGAGTGCATGGGCACACGCTTGCTTGCATGTGCACACACACAAATGAGCATGTGGGCAGAAGCGCCCTCCTGCGCATGTCATGCACACGTGCAAACCTCTAGGCTTTTTGGGCTTTATTTTTTAGGTTTTTGGAGGATTTTTTCAATATTATAAAGGTCTTTCAGACTTCCTTGTTGATAAATAGACTTCTAATTGTTAGAAATCAATTATGGTTTTTAGACATAAATACATGTGTAGTAAGCACAAGTCTAAATAGAGTAAATTTCAAAAATTTACTCATCATAATCCTTCATAAAATGAAGAATTTCATTTGCCTAGGATTCAAATTACATTGAAATACACAATTAAATAAATTAAGCAATATACAAACAAATAATTAATTAATTATAAGTTTGTAAACTTACTTGTTGTAGAACTTAGCCTTCCTTTTGTTCAATTCCTTGAATCAAATGCTTAGCCCTCCAAATGTAAAGCCTCTAGTTTGAAACACCAAAGCCTTATCTATCACTTACTTGTGTTAATTAAACTTAGTAACTTGTACTAATTTAATTAAGAGCATAAGTGTAGAGTATATGTTTAGTATATGTTGTCTTTATTTTTAGTTTATGATCTTAACATAACCAAAATCACTTAGTGATTTTTCTTAACTCTTTAAGTAAAAACTCACTTAAGCATTATTTTTCTCTTATTATCTTACTAAGTCACTTGACTTCCCTTAGATATATGAAATGATATATGTGTAGTAATTTTCTACTAAGGAAAAGTATGCATTAATTAATTAAGTAATTATTAAGTGTGCCACCTTAGGTATACACATAACCATCCAAATGATTAAAAATGACACCTTAGGCATACTTTAGAAATATCCACTTAATTAATATGCGACGTTGCTTAATTCAATAATTGAGCTTGCCACCTACACATATTAATGTATAAATTTGTATGTAAAGTATACATCAAATGTATTATTTTACATATTAAATTATACATATACATAGATATGGACTTTAATTAATCTTCAGTCCAAAATAAATTTTGGTCTATGTCCAAACCAATTTGGACCACTAATATAAGTCCATAAATAAATAACAACATATATATATTTATTAATTTAATATATATTAATTAATATCCAATATTAATTAAATATTAATTAATGAATAATACTCTTATTTGATTTAGATTTCATGATATACTAGAATCATTGTTGAAAACATAAATCTAATTCTATTAATCTTGATTAATTGATTAAACTCTTTTAATTAATAATTAGATTAATGCAATAGTGAATAAATAAAACTCTATTAGGTGTGACTTACTAGGTTTATGTATGAATGGCAATGAGAAAATATAATATTAACATTTAATATTATTAAAAACTCTTTTCAATTTTAAATGTGAATGTTCCAATTATTCACATTTAGTTCTCATAAGTTGTGAGTGACCCTTAGTATCGATATCATAGCTAACCATTTACAAATGAATACATATTATGATTCACATGAACATGATCATAATTATTGTGCACTAAATTCCTTTCATTAAAGATCCCGATAAAGCATAGAGTCAAGGTATTATCAAACTATAATAGCTTTATTATATGACCTCATCTTAAGTTTGACTTCTTGGTAAAACACAACAAATACTAGAACTCTTTCTAGTACTGAAACTCTTTTTCATACTGTGTTGTATTTATCCTGGCTAAGAATTTATTCATCAAGAATAAACTTAAATAGCATAGGATCTATCCCAGTTCACACCAGGTAATGAATCCTATCTTGGTTAAACATTCATCCCTACATTTAACTAATTAGAGCCACCACACGCCATATACCCATGTGATGATTAACACAAGTATGTAAGCAGTAACAAAATCTAACCACCTAAATGTGGATAACTATGTCACCTCAAGTCTAAGGACTATATGCACCATTATAATCTAGATTGTGATTGTTGATTATATGTGAATATCCTTGCAATCATAATTCTAATGTCACTATTTGATTAACCCATCCAATGAGTATCCATATGTCTATTATGATCACTCATATCAAGTAGCATGAGATTCACTACCTCAAACTATTAGTTTCTCACACTAATTAAGTAAAATAGACAGAGGTGATAGTCTAATTAATATTATTCAAATATTAATTAATCGACTACGAACAATTTATAGTAAATGTACTAAATAAATTTATAACTCATATTATCAACTATTTGATAATAAATTTATTCAACATAATACTAAAGGAAAAATACTTAAAAAAAGAACATATTTATTTAAAATAATATTTTATTGCCACAGGGATTTTATACAATATCTAAATAATTACAAGAATGCCACTAGGGCATACCTTATACTAACATTCTCCCACTTTCACTAGTGTCATTTACTATAATATTTAAGACCCATCTTTTTAACATGACAGTCTAACTATAGTTATGTGAGCGCTTTAGTTAGTGGATCAATAACATTGTCAGCTAAAGCTACCTTTTGGATGACCACATCACCATTGGCAACAAGTTCTCGAATAATATGAAAATGTCTTTCTATGTGTTTGGATTTCTGGTGAGACTTTGATTCCTTTGCCAATGCTATGACTCCATTGTTGTCACAATAGAGAAAATTAGAAACTCAATGGAAGGAATAACTTGTAGTTCTATTACAAACTTCCTAATCCAAACAGCTTCTTTAGCAACATCTGATGCAGCTATATATTTAGCTTTTGTAGTGGAATCAGTAGTGATACTTTGTTTGGAACTTTTCTAGGTCACTACATCTCCATTACAGATTAAAATAAACCCGGATATAGACTTTTTATCATCCATGTCTGATTGAAAATCAGAATCTGCAAAGCCATTAATCTGTAAATCATCTTCTCCATAAGTTAAGATTAAATCTTTAGTTATTCTCAAGTACTTAAAGATTAATTTAATAGCTATCCAGTGTTCTAAACATCGATTGGATTAAAACTTGCTAGTCATACTAATAGTATAGGTAATGTCAAGCCTAGTAAGCAATATAGCATACATTAGCTTCCTATTGCTAAAGCATAAGGAACTTTAGCCATTTATTCCATTTCCTCGGGTGTCTTGGGAGATATACCCTTAGATAAATGAACACCATGCCTAAATGGTAACAATCCTCTCTTAGATTTAAGCATATTGAACCTCTTCAATATCTTTTCCAAATAAAGACTTTGGGATAAACCTATCATTCTCTTCAATCTATCTCTATAGAGTTGAATCCTGAGAATATAAGTTGCCTCCCCTAAGTCCTTCATAGAGAAATTTTTAGATAACTAGACTTTTACAAAAGTCATCATTCCTACATCATTTCCAATTAACAAAATATCATCCACATACAAGACTAGGAAAGTGATTTGACTCCCACTAACCTTCTTATAAACACAGGGCTCATCTTTATTCTTTATGAAATCATAAGAACAAATAGCCTCATCAAAATGATGATTACAACTCCTGAAGGCTTGCTTTAAGCCATAGATTGATCTATTAAGCTTACACACTTTAGAGCTTTCCTTGGATTCAAAACCCTTGGGTTACTCCATGAAAATTTCTTCCTCAAGATAACCATTAAGGAATGCAGTCTTGACATCCATTTACCAAACCTCATAATCATAGTGTGTGGCTATAGCTAAAAGAATTTGAATGGATTTAAGCATGGCTACTGGGGAAAAGGTCTCTTCATAATCAATCCCTTCCCTTTGGCAAAACCCTTTCGCTATAAACCTAGCTTTAAAGGTGTTAACCTTTCCATGTACACCAATCTTTCTCTTGAATATCCATTTACATCCAGTAGGTACAATACCTTCTTGAGGATCAATAAGTGTCTAGACTTCATTTGTATACATGGAATCCATTTCAGTTCTTATAGCATTAATCCATTTAGAAGAATCTTTATCAAATAAAGCTCCTTCATATGTGGTAGGATCATCTATATGAAGACTATCTTCATGAGCATGCAACTTTTGCATATCATGTAGAAGGCCATATCTCTCTAAAGGATGAGATGCCTTACTAGATTTTCTAGGAGTTGGTGTGATGATATTTTCAATTGGAATAGGCTCCTCGGGTTGATCAATATTCATTTGATCAGTTTGTTGTGTTTCTTTATATGACTCTTCATCTAATATTATCTTCTTTCCTATGCCACCTTCCTTTAAAAATTCTTTCTCAAGAAAAATGGCACCTCTGCTTATAACAACTATTTGTTCAACAGGAAGATAAAAGTAATATCCTAAACTATCTTTAGCATATCCAAAAAACCTTCCTTTTATCGATTTCACATCCAACTTGTCCGACTTTAATCTTTTAATAAAAGTTGAACATCTCTAAATCTTAACATGTTTAAGACTTGGTATTCTACTATGCCATATCTAGTATGGTGTAGTAGAAATGGATTTGGATGGAATACGATTAAGGATAAAATAGGCAATTTGGAGTGCATGACCCCAAAGAAAAATAGGAAGATCCATATAACTCATCATCAATTGTACCATATCCAATAAAGTACGATTTTGCCTTTTAGACACTCCATTTAACTGAGGTGTTCCAGGTGGTGTGAGTTGGGATACAATGCCATATTCCTTTAGAAATTAAATAAACTCGATACTCAAGTATTCACCTCCTCGATTTGATCTCAAAGTTTTAATATTTTTCCCAATTTGGCTTTCTACTTGGGCTTTGAATTCTTTGAACTTTTCAAAAGATTCAAATTTATTCTTTATAAGAAATAAATACCCAAATCTTGATAGATCATTTATAAAGGTTATAAAGTAGTAAAAACCACCTCTAGCCATTTCAGAAAATGGCCCATATACATCACTATGTATGATTTCTAATATATCAATGGCTCTTGCCATTTGTCCTATAAATGGTGATATAGTCATCTTGCCCTGAAGACAAGCTTCATAAGTTATATTAGATACGAATTCAAGATTGCTCAAGATTCCCATCTTTTCTAACTTAGTGATCCTATCTTCAGTAATATGACATAATCTTAAGTGCCATAGATGTCTAGAATTAGAAGTATTTTCAATTAGCATTACATATTTATTACTCATAAATTGAAGCTCATTATTATTGGAATTATTACCAATATAATATAAACCATGTATTAAATAACCCAAGCCAATAATATTACTTCCAAAGTAAATATTACATACTTTTTTTTGAAATAAAAATTCATAACCTTTTCTAGTCAAACTAGAAATAGAGACTATATTTCTATAAGCATTAGGTACATATAATACATCATCCAATAATAAAATATGATTACAAAGATCTATTGAAGTTGACCTTATAGCTTTAGCTACAACATTTGTAATATTTCCAAGCTTTAAGGTTACTTCATTAGGCTTCAACTTTCTCTTATTTGCTAGATCCTGTAAAGATAAACAAATATGAGAACTAGCACAGGTATCCAATACCCATGCATTTGATGAACTATTATAACATTTAGAAAAATTAGAGAAAAACATACCTTCTCCATAACTATCCTTTCCTTTAGTCTGTAGAGACTTAAGGTACTTAGGACAATTTCTTTTCCAATGTCCTTTACCCTTACAATCGTAATAATTACCCATGTTTAGGTCTTTCCTCACCTGTCCCTTGCCTTTGGATTTGGCTATCCTACTTGTAGGCTTAACAACATTTGTCTTGCCTTTCTTTTTCTTATAACTCTTCTTTTTAGTCTTACTAGAAGAAGCAATAAGAGAAGTCTCCTTCCCCTTGCTGCCTTGTATTGCATTTTGGGTTGTTACAAGCATGTTCAATAAATTAGCAAGTGTACACTCTACTTTATTTATATGAAAATTTGCTATGGTTTGCCCAAATGATTTAGGAAGTGATTGCAGGATCAAATCCATTTGGAGATGGAAGTCCATTAAAAATTCTAGACTATTTAGTTCCTCAATTGATGCTATCATTAAGTTCACATGGACTGCCACATCTTCATTTTCTTTCATTTTAGCATGAAACAACCGCTTCTATATCTTGTATCTAGCAGTCCTACTATGTTCACTAAACAACTCTTTTAGGTGAAGTAGGATTTCATTTGCATTATTGTACTTCTCATGTTGCCAATGGATATCGGTACTCATAGAAGCCCACATAATGCAACATGCTTGCAAATCATGCTTTTTTTAATTTTTAAGAGTGCCTTGCTCCTCTTGAGAAGCATTCACGGGAAGTGAACCAGGTAGTGGTTGATCTAATACATATAGTATTTCTTCGGAAGCTAAAACCACTTTTAGAGTCCTTAGCCAATCTATAAAGTTTGGGCCTGGTAGCCTATGTTGGTCGAGTATGACGGAGAATGGGTTTGATGATTTCATATTATCAAATTATCTATAAAGGTAACAAAAATAGTTAGTTTAAATGACATTGTATAAAAAATCATTAGATTTGGTCTTTAATCTTAATGGTCTCTCACTAATTTGGTAGATCCTACTCTTCCAAGTAGGAAACAAAAATCCCTTGTTGGATGGATTTCTAGTGGGTGATGAAGTTCTTAATAAATTACAATATTCCTCAGGTACCCTTTGGCATTCTTAAAGTATTAATATTTATAAGTGACATTTTCCTATGATCACATCTTATATGATATTTCATCAATCAAGCTCTTAATGTTACGGACCTCAAGTACCCATTGCCATTCTTGGTCCTTGGCATTAATTAAGTCCATACCATTGGCACTGTAAAATGTATAAATTTGAATACTACATGCCTCAGGTACGCCTATTGGCCATTATTGGCATATAGTATATTTATACGCTCAAAACATTACTATGCTTAACAATAACATTGTATAAATCTCTTGGATTTATATATACCCCTATGTGTCCATAGCCAATATACATAATCCAAAATTATACAATTTATTGCTCCAATGGAGAGCTTAGACTTAAATTTTTTTGGAATATTTTTTATTCTTACTTTGCATATTAACCAATTTATATGTATCAAATACATAAATTGTATGGCATCCAATTATACATACAGATATGTATAAAAGCATATAAAACATATATATCTCATATGTGCATAAAATATGCAAATATGGATGCACAAATAAGGAGTGATCATGGACTAATTTTTATTCCTATTTTAATATTAAAATAAATTACAAAAATTATTCTTGTCCATGAATACTTCAACTATGAATATCCTTATCACCATCTCCATGGATTTGCTCCTTGAACTCCTTTAAGTCTCCTTGTTATAACTTTTGCAACAAACAAATAATCATTGACATACCAAAGTTATCAATACAACATAATACTATGTAATTAACATTTAATTACATAAACAATAATAAAATTAAATATTACAATACTAGAATGTAAAACCTTGTCCATGATCACTACTTGTAAGTATGACATGCAAAAATTAAATAAATGCAACTTTTGCATGTTATAATAATTTTGCAAACATTTAAAAAAAAAACATTTGCTACAGTGCCACTATTTACTGCTACTGTAACATTAATCACAGCAGTACTATAACATACAAAAAACATTTTTTTAGCATATTTTAGCCACAAAAATTGCAACCAACACATTTTAATCACAATATTTATAATTAAACAATTTATTTAGTATGTATAAAGTGCAAAAAGGGGCTCTGATACCACTGTTAGAAATCAATTATGGTATGTAGACATAAATACATGTGTAGTAAGCACAAGTCTAAATATAGTAAATTTTAAAAATTTACTCATCATAACCCTTCATAAAATGAAGAATTCCATTTGCCCAGGATTCAAATTGCATTGAAATACACAACTAAATAAATTAAGCAATATACAAACAAATAATTAATTAATTATAAGTTTATAAACTTACTTGTTGTAGAACTTAGCCTTCCTTTTATTCAATTCCTTGAATCAAATGCTTAGCCCTCTAAATGTAAAGCCTCTAGTTTGAAACACCAAAACCTTATCTATCACTTACTTGCGTTAATTAAACTTAGTAACTTGTACTAATTTAATTAAGAGCACAACTGTAAAGTATATGTTTAGTATATGTTGTGTTTATTTTTAGTTTATGATCTTATCATAATCAAAATCACTTAGTGATTTTTTTTAATTCTTTAAGCAAAAACTCACTTAAGCATTATTTTTCTCTTACTATCTTACTAAGTCACTTGACTTCCCTTAGATATATGAAATGATATATGTGTAGTAATTTTTCACTAAGGAAAAGTATGCACTAATTAATTAAGTGATTATTAAGTATGCCACCTTAGGTATACACATAACCATCCAAATGATTAAAAACGACACCTTAGGCATACTTTAGAAATATCCACTTAATTAATATGCGACCTTACTTAATTCAATAATTGAGCTTGCCCCCTACACATATTAATGTATAAATCTGTATGTAAAGTATACATCAAATGTATTATTTTACATATTAAATTATACATATACATAGATATGGACTTTAATTAATCTTTGGTCCAAAATTTAATTTTGGCCTATGTCCAAACCAATTTGGACCATTAATATAAGTCCACAAATAAATAACAACATATATATATTTATTAATTTAATATATATTAATTAATATTCAATATTAATTAAATATTAATTAATAAATAATACTCTTATTTGAATTAGATTTCATGATATATTAGAATCATTGTTCAAAACATAAATCTAATTCTATTAATCCTGATTAATTGATTAAATTCTTTTAATCAATAACTAGATTAATACTATAGTGAATAAATAAAAATCTATTAAGTGTAACGTATTAGGTTCATGTCTGAATGACAATGAGAAAATATAATATTAACATTTAATATTATTTGAAACTCTTTTTAATTCTAAATGTGAAAGTTCCAATTATTCACATTTAATTCTCATAAGTTGTGAGTAACCCCTAGTATCGATATCACAGCTACCTAATTAGAAATTAATACATATTATGATTCACACGAACCTGATCATAATTACCGTGCGCTAAATTCCTTTCATTAAAGATCTCGATAAAGCCTAGAGTCAAGGTATTATCAAACTCTAATAGCTTTATTATACGACCTCATCTTAAGTTTTACTTCTTGATAAAACACAACAAATACTAGAACTCTTTCTAGTACTGAAACTCTTTTTCAGATTGTGTTGTTTTTATCTTGGCTAGAAATTTATTCATTAAGAATAAACTTATATAGCAAAGGATCTATCCCAGTTCACACCAGGTAATGAATCCCATCTTGGTTAAACATTCATCCCTACATTTAACTAATTAAAGTCACCACATGCCATATACCCATGTGATGATTAACACAAGTATGTAAGCAGTAACAAACTCTAACCACCTAAATGTGGATGACTATGTCACCTCAAGTCTAAGGACTATATACACCATTATAATCTAGATCATGATTGTTGATTATATGTGAATATCCTTACAATCACAATTCTAATGTCACTGTTCCATTAACTCATCCAATGAGTATCCATATATCTATTATAATCACTCATATCAAGTAGCATGAGATTCACTATCTTCCACTATTAGTTTCTCACACTAATTAAGGAAAATAGACAGAGATGATAGTCTAATTAATATTATCCAAATATTAATTAATCGACTACGAACAATTTATAGTAAATGTACTAAATAAATTTATAACTCATATTATTAACTCTTTGATAATAAATTTATTCAACAAAATACTAAAGGAAAAATACTAAAAAAAAGAACATATTTATTTAAAAGAATATTTTATTACCATAGGGATTATATATAATGTCTAAATAATTATAAGAATGTCACTATGACATATTTTATACTGACACTAATTTCATTCAACTGAGTCACGATCTTTTGAAATGAACATCAATTCAATAAGCTGTTTATTTTGAGTAATATTACTCAAAACCTGCAATTTATCATTCCTAGAACTCGTCTCGTAAAATTGAAACATTAAATGATTTGATGATTAACTTATCATCCCGTATGTCCAGTTTAGGTATTTTTGGATTTTTGAGTTTTGCACACTTCAAAAGTGGAACCAACAGGTTAACTCTTGTCCCTTTTGAAATGTTGTTTTTATCATTGAACTTTTTCAGAGTCTACTGAAATTCGAGGTATGACATGTATTATATCAATTCAATATAATACATATATGCTTTACAACTCTATAGTGGTGTTGACCATTGTAGGTAAGAATATTCTGCTCCGTTGCATAGATTGGAAAAGAAAAATAAGTGAAATGAATAAATTATAATCTTTAATTTGCATATGTATATGCCATGACAAACAAGATACTCATGAAATTATTATCCTTAATAGATCCAATAAAGCAATGCTAGCTGTCACTATTGCCATAATAGAAAGAACGAAAATGTTTGGCATTCACCATCAAGTTCCTCTTTTAACGAATATTGAAAAGAATATAGTGCTATAACCATTAACCCATTGGTTATTATTCAATTAAGCAAAAGACAGAATAACGTATAGTGTACTCTAGACAACTTGTTCTCCATTTGAGAAAATTTTTTCTTTGTGCTCTTCTTCTTCGATTGTGTCACAAATTTTTTCTCCCCTTGTCTCCGGCAAGCATATGACAAATAGCCCACAAATCCATATAACCAGTCCAAATATACCATAAGACAAAAACCCATTTTTTGTTCCACCAGCGACTAGTACTGGGCTGAACACTCCACCAAACACAAGTGCTTGCCTCACCATTGATATTGCGGTGTTCCTAATAGTCGTAGGAAACAACTCTATTGTGTATATCAGTAAAATGTTGAATCCTGTACATGCGCAAAAGAACGATACCATCTCTAATCCTATCTGTAACTTTGATGATATTTTTCCAAAAATGACGCATAATATGCTGCATATTCCACTTAGGCTACTAAAAACCAAAACTGAACTTTTCCTGTTTAACTTATCTATGAGGAAGAATGTGATTAGTGCTGCCGGTAGCTCGGATAAGGCGTTGAAAATGACGCTCAAATAGAGATTGAAGTCTAACGTTCCTAAACCCAAAGGCATGCCATAATACACCAATCCAGTGCCAAGTGCTATGATCATAACAGTTGATAACCTTCGAAAAGCCCATCTTTTCTCTAGTAGAATCTTGATTGAGGAGTAAATGTCAACATTCCATGACTCTTGCTCTTGCTTGAAATCCATATTTGTCAAGCAGCTAGCATTAATCGGTGCAATACTTGCTATTATTGACAGGGCTTCTTCTTTTCTCCCACGAATTAAAAGCCATCTAGGGGACTCACGGACCAATAAATGAACTAAAATGCAATACAGAATCGTGGGTACAGAAGTCCACAGATAGAGAGTTCTCCAAGAAGAATCTCTATTAACGAAGGCAATAGCAGGTAATGACAAAAACCCAAAAGTAAAACAAAAAAAACCTAAGACTCCTGCCTGACCCCGCCACCGTTTCCCAACTAGCTCCGTTGATAACACGAGTGAGCATGTCCCAATCGTAGCACGACCAAACCCAATAACAAATTTCAAAGCTGAGTAGATCCAAATATTTGGTGAGAAAACAGTAAGTAAGGAAGCAAAAGACATCATCAGACATGAAAAAAATAGCATGCTCTTTCGACCAAGAGATGAGTCGGCTAGGGTAGTTAAAGCTAGTCCACCTGCTAAGCATCCCAAGAAGAAAGAAGACGACGGTAAGCCTTTGATGAATGAACTGGAGCATTCAAGTTCCCAATCTGATATGACTGACGAGTGCATCGGCCTATCCCAAGCCCATGAATCTTTAGGAAGATGACAGATATTGACATCACATGATCCATTTTCCTGCTGATGAGTGCAGTGCCAAGTTGGTTCAGCTTCTGTAAAAATACTAATGAAGGTTTGTTGGGCATCAAAAGCCCATGCAATTGATATTATGATAGCTTGAATGAACTGAGAAAATCGAAAATCTCCAATACATTGTTCAATCACTTCATCGAGGGAAAGAAGAGGACGTTTTGACTCGGTTGATGAGTAAGTTTGAGAGAGGAGAGGAGTTGAGTCAGCCATAGTGTGTGTGTGCTTTTCCTAACAAAAATCATCTATATATAGCTGTTATATAGGGTAATACAGTGAAAAATGATTTGGCAATTATTTACATGATGACTCATTATTATAACATTATTGCACGTAGATTATATATAGTTCAATAATATTTTATTTGTATTCATTAAAACGCATTATATGTGGTTCAATTTTTTAAAAATTTAATATAATTTGAATAAATTTGACATTTTAAAAATTTTACTTTTAGTATTATAAAAATATGTTTAATTTATATATCTTTTTTTTTATCACTCATGTCTCTCTTTTATGTCTTTTTATCTTTTTATGAAATATACGTTTATTTGATCCGTATGAATCTATTAAGTTTTTTTTTTATGTAATTTTTTTGCAAGTACAAAGTTATTTAAATTTATATTTCATTAAATTTATAAACTGATAATAACTAACTCAAAATTTTTCAAATTTGATAGAATATTTAAATAAATTTGCACTTCGAAACTTTTGTTCATGATATGAATTCTCAAATTTTCTAAAGAAATTTTTTATAAATTTAAACTTTTCGTTACAATGATTTCAATTTATGGCTAAATATAAAAATATGTTGCTAAAACTTTTAGCGATAATAACTTGTCATAATAAGAAATAACAATTCTAAATACTATCTACAGAATTTAACCATCCAACATTTTTTAAAAAATTTGTGATTGTATAAAGTATGATATTAAAGATAAATTGTCAAAACAACACTAAAATTATTTTCTTTGGAATTTTAAATTTTATGGAATTAAATTGTTTACTAAAAGGTATGAATATATAGCAATTAAAATATTTTAGCGATGCTTTTAAATTATTGCAACTATATAAAATAGGAATACACTTACTATAAATAGAATAATGTTGCAATCTAATCTTACAATTATATGTAAATCGTAAAATTCTTTAGTAATAAATGGACTAAATTTGGGTTGAACTTGGGTTTTTACGAGTTAATCATAAGTTAAGTTTAAATTTATAAATAAAAAATATTCTACATGATATAAAGTTTTACTAAATAGTTGTATTGCATAATGTTTATTGACACATATTTCATATATGTATATGAAAAAATATAAAAATTAAAAATATAAAAGTTTGAGAACTTAATTAAATGTAAATAATTCATTAATAATTTATTGAATGAAACTTGAAAAGTTTAAATTTGACGAAAATAATATTACGTGGCAATAATTTGATGAAATATCTGTTCAAATTTAGGAGTTAAGAATTAGAAAAATAAAAGTTTGAGGACTCAATTAAAGACAATAATTCAATGAGGACCAATCAAAAGGAAAACAAAAAGTTTAGGAACCTTAAAATGTTTCGAGCCAAAAATAAAATCTTTCAATTATATATTTTGGATGTGAGATTTAGAATCTTTCCAATTCAAAATGGGTGTTTCATTTGTTGATACTAATAACAAATTCAATTTTCTCAGAGTTAACTACAATTTTTAATATAAAATTTTGTATAACCATACATGAATTAACTTATTTTTATGGCTAACAGTATACGTTAGCCATGACTTTAATACTTAAGACAAGAATTATCATAACTAGTTACAAAATCATTTATATATGATAACTTGCACAAGGACTTGCGAATTCTTCATTCAAGTCTACACATACAAGTAGATTTACGGTAAGCTCATGGGATTTCTCTTACAAGGACTTTAATGCTTAAATTAGTATAAGGTATAAGTAGAATGTAAAGAATGTTATAAATGTTTAGGATTGATAAAAGATGAGAGGTATATATAGAGAGATATTTGACTCAAACCTTATTAGATTTGGATTCACTTTTTTGATAAATCTTTGTTTTTTTAGGACTAATTTTTCTTATTAATATTCAATTCAGTATCTTTTTCTTTTATGGATTTGAACTCCTTCTGGTCTCTAGAGTGTTGGACTCTAATTATGGACCTAGATAACAGTATTTGGGTATCAATTTTTTTCCTCCCTCAATACTTAAATATTTATGTTCGATTGATCTAGAATAATAATCTTTTGTACTGTCTTCTACATGTACTTTGATGTGGGGCTTCTTATGAATCTGAGCACTCATAATGCTTATTAGTATTCAATTGAGCACATGCAAAGTGTTGGTAGGCACCCATAGTGTTGAGTATTAATCTGAGCACACGTAGAGCGCTAGTCAGCATGCGTAATACTGAGCAAGCATAGTGCTATATGATGATCAGAGTAGGCATAGATTTTCGGGGGGGCACAAGTAGTACCGAACATACACAGTGCTATGTGATTATTAGAGCATGCATAGGGTGCTTAAAGGCACATATAGCGCTAAGCACATGTAGTGTTATATGTTGATCTAAGGATGCATAGAGTGTTGTTATGTGCTAAGTATTTATTATTCACCTATATGATAGGTATTTGAAATGATTCACAATTTATAATGAATGACAAAGGAATGAAATTTCACCATCAGTATAACTCAACATGGTGTCTGATGACACCTAATAGTTATGAGCTTGATTTTTGAATGACCTTTTGATGTGTCAGTTGTTGTTTAAATTTTGAATTTTAAAGTAAGCATGTATGTGACAACTGCAAGGTCATCTTAGCAGTGGAGACATTTCGGTTGCTGTTTAAATAAGCATTTGTATGTGGGCATTTATTGCAAATATGTAATTCCCATAATATCCCTAGTTTAATGATAGTGAATTTTTTCCACCAAAGGACAATTTTTGTCCATCTAGAACCTTCCTTTCTAGTATATATTGTTATCTTTATATGTTTCTCTTCTTTTATTCTTCTTTTTCATTTTTTAATTAACTTTAGGTTTTAGCAATCGCTTCCTTTTTACAAGTATTTATTAGTGATATGCATTAGGTCAATCATTTGATTATGTATTGACTTTCTTATTTTATTAATAAAGAGGTATTTCATTATCATTTGATTTTATGATAATTATATGAATGGTTAATTCTTACTAAGGCCATCAAGTATATGACTTGATAGTAAAACCCTTAGACTAAAATAAGAGTTCTATTCTAATTATCCCTAGCCATTTATTAATTATATAAATGTTAAATTATTATGGCTAATATGATGTTGACTGATGGTTATGTTTTACTAATCATGAATATGAGATATTAAGTCAACTTATAGGTACATGATGAGAGATCATGTACTGGATTGACCCACTATGAGGATACTGCATAGAATATTGTCATAAGTATTTCTCATCATAGTAATTTTATTTCGGTCTTTTGACCTTGAAATCATCCTGGATTTCTACATAGCTATTTTATGTTTTGATACATTCTAACATTATTTTTAACCAAACGATTAGATAGGATGTTGTTGGATATGAAATTAGTTATGTGAGGAATGTGAGTGATTTAGAAGGAATTTATCCCTCATTAATATGAGAAATATATCTATGGGCCCCTTGATGAGATAGACTAAAGGAAAATGCATGGCCATATTGAAATGAATTGATAAAGAGTTATCATTTTTAGTCTACTTGGAATCAAGTCAGAATATTGAACTATATAAGGATGACATTCTATACCTTATGTTCAATTAAGATATCATGTGATAAAGGGACGATAAAATTCACTGTAATTAGGTTATGTCGAATTATTGACTTCAGATGACTTGGGTAGTCATAATGTCTTGCTAGAGGCCACTTATGACTTGAAGGCCTAAATAGAGATTTAGGCCCACTGCCAATGTTATGTGAACCTACAAGGTCACACACTTAGAATAGGCCTAAAACAATTATGGGTTTAATAAGCCCAAAATAAACTCTATGGAAATAAATAATTAAAGTGTTTTATTTATTTATTTATTTATTTAAGATAAATGTTATTTTAAATAAATAAATAAATAAGATATTATTTCTGATTTTTTTTAAACAAAATCAGAATGTAATAAATGAAAATTACCAAAAAGGTTTTCAGTAGGTGAAACCCTAATTTGGAGTCTATAAATATGTTATATTCTCTAGGGTTTAATAGTTTTGTTTTCCCTACCTCCAAAAATGGTTTTCTCTCTTCCTAGAAAACAAATATAAAGTTTTTCTCTTGTTCTTGATTTATGAGACAATCAAGAAGGTTGCTAGCATACACTCCAATTCGTTTTGTGAAGGGTTGTTCATGTGGATACCTATAGAGGATGCATCCTTTTAGAGACGTCTTGATCCGAACAACCAAAGCAAAAAGCTCGAGGTAAGGTGTCATCGGTGTGAACCTCCTCTCATCCTTCTAGAAAATCTTGCCTCTTCTGCGTTTTGGTGAGATTCTTAAAACTCTAAATTTAATCAAGTAGTCGAATTACATGGATCCAGGTTTGGGAATGTGATAAAATTTTAATTTTTCACTGCGTTTGTATCATGAAACCCCAATAGTATTTTATTCATTTTCCACTTCCTATTATTGTTTCTATGATGCAATCCCTTTTTTTAGGTGATAATCTTTATTTTTTATTCTTCTTTTTATTATCTTTTTGAAAAAATCATGGCTCATATAACAAACATTGATTCGTCCTAATTTGAGTCAAAAGTATATAAACAAATGCTTAAGAAATGTATGAAACAATTTAGCATTCCTCCTAAATATAAAACATTTGTAATGAATAAAAAGCTTTATGGCACACCACCTTATTGATAGGAATAATAAAATTATGGTGTACATAGATCAACTTGAGGAAGGTTTGAGGTTTCCTTTGGATTCTATCATTATGTAATTTCTAAATACTTATGGTATTGTACTCTATCAACTTCACCTAAACAGTTATCAACTTCTTACTACCTTTTGTGAACTTATTCATTCATATGGTCAGAAATTGAATATGTTTCTACACTAATACATGTATAACCTTACTAACAATAAGGGTATGTTATCTTATGCCTTAGTTGTAGTAGTCGAGTTTAGTTACTTTAGGAAACTAATGGATAATAATAAATCCTTAAGATATCACTTTTTTATGGTCGAGCATGGCACTTTTTTTGTTGACATTCATTAAAATTAGGATTCTAAAGCTTATAGCCTTAGATGACCATCTGAGCATTTTAGATAATGGACTCACTTTTCTTAAAAAGCTTGATGCTCAATACTAAATAGATAGTTTGTCAGCTAACCTATATTTTAAGTGATTTTGTTTGAGGATGTATCTGATTGAAGCAATGTTAGAAGAACTAATAAGTGATCTTATTGATATTTTTATTAGTCTTTTATTTTATATTATATATGGCTTAAGTTGATCTTTTCTCAAACGAACTGATTTTAGGTGATAAGAACTAACTGGAGGAAGTAGATTAGGATCCTCAAGTCAATGTATTTGAGCAGGATGTTATTGATCCACTAATAATGACCATGTTATTGTCTGAGAAGCACAAGGGTACAAGACCTCAAAACTTAAATGATGAATATGAGATAGCACGAGGAAAGAGTGAAATTCTAATAGTCATATTGGATTATTGGATGTCCAAGCATAAAATGCTTTATTGATTAAAAGGTGGACTATCCATCTCTACTGAAGAATAAAATTAAAGACCATTTTGGTAATGCTCTTAGTCTGAATAAAAACATGGTAAGATGGTTAGAGACTAACCAAGAAGACACCGATAATTAAATTATTCTTAACCTTATGAAGGCAAATATTCATTCATTATTTTCACTCTATCCATCTTCAAGTAATTCTTTATTATTTTATTCCTTACCTATATATAGGCCATTCAAGGAGTGCTTTATCAAAAAGACATTTGTTATCAATTGAAAAGCTAATATACTATTTGGGAGTAAAAGCTGAATTTAATTGTTATAAAGCATAAGGGTGAAGTGAAAAGGACTAAAAGGCTTATGCCAAATTATTGGGTCACTACCCTTTCAGATGCTAAAGAGAAATAAATGAAGATTTAAGAGCTATAAATTTGTATATCCCAATTGATTGAGAGGACTGAGGACACAAAGAAGAAATTAACTGAATAGAAAAATGCTCAGAAGAAGGATAAAAAAAGCCTTCAGGATTTAATGAAGGAAAAATTCTTCCAAGCCTTTAAATTATAATGCTGAAAAAACTTCTCAATCAAGAGAATTTTGATTTAGACTTTATAGAGTTAAAAAAAAATTCTTACAAGAGCCTAGCATAAATTGTTAAGAGAGATTATGTCTTACTTACTGTTGCACCCTCTGAGCATCTGATTATCGATGGCTCTAAGCCTTAAAACTTTAATACTCAATCATAGTCTCACAATTACTTGTAATATGATTATGTAATTATAACTTTTAGTGAAATATCTTTTGGCTAAAAGATATTCAATATTACTGACTTGAATAATACATTATTGAATTATTCTTTATACTCTAATTTGATTTTATTAATAAAATTTTCTTAGATTATTAGCATTCCAAAATCAAGGAAACTCTTTTACCTCTAACATTTTTTATTTTATATGCCCCTTTACTTGCACTTTCAATAATTTAATATGCCACTTTCTAATTTGGTTTAAGTTTAGGACATCAGAACTTCCATTGTCAATGTTAGCCCTTCTCAATATGAGATATCCAATTTTGAATGATTTATTTCAAACTCTTTGGTCATAGCACATTTCCTCCAAATGCCTTCATGCTTCTATTATTGCTGCAACTTACTCTCGTCTTTTCTCAGGCATCAATAAGCATATTCGAGCACTGATGTCATTTTTGTGCTAATCAAACTCCTCAAATACTTAAAGGCTAAGCAATCCAATTTTAAAAGAAATTACTACATCCATCCCATAAATTAGTTCAAATGGAGTTTCGCCTATATGACTTTTTAGAGATGTTAAGTATGCCCAAATGATGGTGTAAAGCTCATTTACCTAGTTACTTTTTTTTCATCTAGTCATTTCTTTAACTCTTGTAAAATGGTTCAATTCATGACCTTGGTTTGCCCATTCTTTTATAAATGAGCAGCAAAGGTAAATATGGGCTTAATATTGAGCCCAATACAAAATTGCTTAAAATTTTCATCGTCAAATAATTCTAATTATTCATAATTAGAATGTGAGGGATTCCAAATCTACAAATGACTTCTTTCTAAAAATAATTTCTTAATTGAGCCTCGATAACCATGGGGACAACTTCTACCTCTGCCCACTTTGTGATGTGATTAATTGTAATAATAAGGAATATGTTCTATGTTGTAGAAATTGGAATAAGCCCAAGATATCCATCCACCATATAATAAAAGGCCATGGACTGCTAATTAGATACTCAAAATTAACAACTTGTGTGATAGCCTAGCATACTACTGACACTATAGCCATCTTTGAAATAAAATATAGTGTGTCCTTTGACATTGTTGGCTAGTAGAAACCTTGTAGCATAGCCTTCCTAACTAAAGAATCTCGATCTTCATGGGTACCATATATGCCATAATGAATTTCTCTAAGGACATGATTGCCTTCTTCTAAAGAAACACACTTAGTGTAGGGATAGGTTAATGATCTTCTTTATAAGTTCCCATTATGCAATAAGTAATATGAAGCTTTAATTATCTTCTTCTGCACTTTGACTTTATCATCCAGTAAGGTTCCCTCTTCCAAGCATTCAATATTGGCTTTATGCATCCAATGATTTCTTATATGGTAAGTATTTCAACTTCGTCTATGCTTGGATGGATCAATTCTTCACTTAACCTTAGATTTTGATATAGTTGATAATTATTGAATATTGATTTTGCTAAAGTGTCAGCTTCACCATTTTGATCTCCGGGTATTTGTGCTATCTATCATCATCCACTTTTGAGTTCAAGCTTTTTTAAGAGTTGATTTTCTTTCTCATAGTACTTAAACATACTTAAGTCTTTTCGAAAGAGATTCCTTTTTTTTATTGACGACTAGTTAAGAGTTGCAAAATATTCAAGTGTTATGCTCGAACTTCATTTGCTAATTTTAGGCAACTCATTAATGCTTTATTCTTAGTAGCATTATTTATGGTTTTATATGTTATTTGAACTATGTAATGTATCTTGATTTTACTAGGCCTAATTAATATTACTCCCACACTAGACCCTTAAGAATTAACTTCTCTATTATCATACAACTTCCACTCATGATAAGCTTATTCTATAACATTATCGACCGTTATCTTTTTGAATGAAGTAGTAAAGTACCTAGGCTTTGATCTATTGTCTTGATTCATTAAAGATATCCATCTCCTCTAATTTTATTAACCATTAATATAAGTGCCCATATATTTCAGGCCTTTACAATACCTTTTTAAGTGGAATGTCAATTCAAATAATAAAAGATATAAATAAAGTATTTCTTTGGGTATAGGTCTATTGAGTAATAGAGAGGAAGATAAGAACCTCTTTATGTCTTCAAAAGCCTCTTAAAATTATTTATTCCATTGAAATTTCTTAGTATTTTTCAACACTCTTAATAATGGAATGCATAATTTTACTGAGGAAGAAATGAACCTATTGAGTGTCATAATTCTTTCATTAAGTTTTTGAAGTTTGTTTATAGTTGTTGGGGCTTTCATATTCAAAATGGCTTCCATCATTTTTTTATTTGCTTTAATTCTGCATTGAGATATCACAAATCTTAGAATGTTTCTAGCTTTCATTGTGAAGATGCATTTGTTTAGGTTGAGCTTGATCCTATACTTGTCTAAAGTTTAAAGAATTTGGTCTAAGTCATTAGGGTGGTCATCCAGATTCTAACTCTTTATAATTATGTCATCACTATAGACTTTAATAATTTTGCTAATATGACCTTTAATTATAAAATTCATAAGCCTCTATATAGTGTGTGTTAATGTGAGTTAGAATGTATACTCTAGCTTTTATGGCTAAAAATATAATAAGCAAGGGGTCAAACACAAGGAATAATGGGAAATCAAGTATTAACCGGATAAATAATATTATAGACCTAATGTAATAGTAAAATCATAAACTATGCAATTAGTAAGAAATAAAATAATAACAAATAATATTCAAATAAGTGGAGGTGGAGATTACAACATATAATAGAATAATGAATTATTAACACAAAACAATTATATTAACTATGAATGTAATGATTGGAGAATATGACCTAAAATCCTTAAGAGCAACTCTCGTTGTCAAATAAAAGTATTTCCATCTAGAGTCTACAAGCACTCTCATGTCATTATAGAGATAAACAAAAACCATGAAGTTCTTTACCAATTCTTTTATCCCTTAAAGTGGATTTTTTTATCTCTAGGTACATTCCTAACCTTTAAGTGAATTCAATTACATTTCCATCAAATATCCCAGCTCTCGTTGTGAATATTTGACAAAAAAATCATATATAGTGATCAAGCATATATAACATAATTAAGTACTCAATTGAAATCAAATAATTTATTTAACAATGCAAAACAAATAATATAATTCATTGAAACTATCATCCATTGCAATTCCAACCTACTTATCAATTAGTCTTAATATATAATTAATAATAGCGTAAACACAATAAAATAAAATTCAAAAACCAAGAGAATTATAGAAAGAAAAAGTTAAAAACACTTAGAAATGAATTTAAAGTCTCCCATAATCTCTTTAGATAATAACTTGATGAATGAAAATGTCTACAAGGAAAATGCTCTTTTAATCTTCCTTCAATATCCACTTCAAGTTCCAACTATGAATGTTCTCATAATAAAATTTTTCTCTCTCTAATTTATAATTATATCTATCTATCTCCTTTTATAGAGACAAAAATAAAGTATTTATATGTTCTAAATTTGATCACCATAGGGTACAATTCATGACAAACAAAAATCTACAATTCTTGGTGGAGGATCACATTGCTTAAAACATTAGTAGTTACTTTAAGAACACTTTCAGAAATCTAGATGAGTGAATTAGGTCTAGGTGTGTTTATGAAAGTTATAGCCTTCTGAATTATTTTTCTATAACCACTTGGATCATTTAAATCTGAGTCCTGTAGAGGAAGTTATGATCGAAAGAGTACAACATGGTCTGGAGGGTTGTGTCTCTTCACACCATGCCCAGTCGTAAAGGTTGGTGCCAACTTGTGACATAGGCATCTTGTGATGAGTTAGCAAAGTGGTGATAATTCATGATAGAGACATCTTGTGCCGAGTAGTGACAGTCCAAAAACACTCCAAAGGTTGCTTCCTTCATTCCTTTGACCTTGAATGACTTTAATATGTCCATATAACTTTTATAAGCTTCAAACAAACTTTAAAAAAAATCTATAAGTCATTCAAATTCATATAAATTTACTAAGAACAATAGAGATCAAAAGAATTTTTAATTATGAATGAAATGCATGAAAACTAAATTAAAATGCATATTAAATGCAACCTAAATATGCATGAAACATCCTAAAACTACTATACTAATTGCAATGTATCAGGTCTTGCAATTTTTAGCCTTAATGACATGACCTTGTAATATTATAAGATTTATTATAAATGAATGAAATCTTCTTTTAATCTTCCTTCTTCATTGGAATTTGATGATATCCTTGCACCGCATTATTAAAATTGTAAAGCCTATAGTAAGATGTGGAATCAATTAACTGATCAATTATTTGTAAAGTATAGGTGTCCTTTGGGCACAACTTGTTCAAGTCCATATAATCAACACACATTTTTTACTTCCCATTTGAATTTTAACCAAGACTACACTAGCAACCCATTTTAGGTGTCTTATTTTCTTTATGAACCTAACATCTAGCAACTTCTTGGTTTCTTCAGTAATTATTTTTTGTCTCTTAGAGGTAAACATTTGCTTCTTTTGAACTATCGACTTTATTATTATATTAATATTTAAGTTATATGAAGCTATTTGAGGATCTATCTCAATAATCTTAGAAGCCTTAAAAGTAAAGGTATCCAAGTGCTTATTGAGGACATCAATTATACTTTTCTTGACTGAAACACTAAAATTCATTACTGATCTTGACATCATTTCCATTTAGTAATTTAAGCTTTTGTATATAGTTTATGGGCATGGGCTTAGCCCATTGCTATTAACTTTGAAGTAAATCCATTAGGAAGACTTCTGGCTAATCTTTAGTCGCTACCTAGTAACGTTGCTTGGTTACCTCTTTATCACCTTTTATTATGATAACTTAGCCTTTGATGGGTATTTTCATCATTAGGTATCTGATGCTTATCATGGCTCCTATCTCATATAAGATTGGCCCTTCGATTATCCTATTATAGGCTAATGGAATATTTATAATATTATAAGTTGTCTTGATAATGGTAGAGTTCCTATATTCTTTGTCATTGAGTTCTACTACTAAATCAACACTCCTCATTAATCCAACTAGAAAATTTTGTAATAGGATTATGGATAGGTTTTAAATAAATAGTTTATTCTCCAATTACTTGAAAGGCATTCCATGATAAAAGCATTAACTGCACTTCCTTTATATACTAACATTCTCTTGATAAGGTAGTTATTTAAATATGCACTTATCACTAATGCATCATTATGGGTTGTCTAATGAATTTTCCATCTTCAAGACTAAAAGTTATAACTTAATCAGATTTAGATATAGAACATATCGCTTTTCTTGCCCTTTTCCTTTTATCTCTAGATATTATATCTCCACCAACTATCATGTTTATGACTCTGACTACTTCTCTCTAGGTTCATTTCTATTTTTCATTGTCGTGGGTTTAAGTATCTTATTCTATATCTCTTTTAATATTTTTATGAATCCCCTGAAAGCTCCAACTTTAACGAACCATTCTATTTCTATTAGAAGATCTTGGCATTGGTCAGTATCATGTCCATAATCTTGATGATACCTAAAATATTGGCTTCCATTATGTAATCATTTAGTATTTAGATTAAGCTTCCTTGCTAAAGGTATATTTATTTTATTTTGTCAAACCCACTTGAGAATTTTCAACATCGGAGCATTCATTAGAGTGTAATTTCTAGATTCTCTCCTAAATCAATAGTCGAGTTTTAAACCTTTTTTAATCTCTCTTTTATTCTTTCTTTTTAGGTATCTTCTCTTCCACTTTCTTATGCATATTTATATCCTCATCCACATTTATCGGCTTCATGGTGATAGCCATTACCTCAAACAAGGTGTGTGGCTTCTTTATCATTATTTTGACATACAGTTTACCCATCTGAGTTCCATGGCATCTATTTTTACTTCTTTACTCAAATGTTCAATTTGCATAGCCACTTTATTAAATCAATCCAAATAACTCCCAAGACACTCACTTTCCTCTTGCTTACATAAGCATTAATAATTTATAATTTTGACTATGGAATATTTATAATGAACTAGGCATGGAATTGCTCAATTAACTCTTCAGAAGAGGGGATTCAATTTTTAGGTAGTTGATGAAACCACCCCTGAGTAGTCTTAGTGAGCATACATGGAAAACTCAATATAAAATAACATTAGTAACATTTTGTAACATCATCTTGATCTGACATGTCGAGAAATGGGCAATTAGGTCACTAGTCCTATCATATTGGTCCAATTAAGACTACTTGAATTTAGGAGGAATCTAGGCATTCATTATGATGCTAACAAAAAGGGTACTTCCTTTTATAATGCATTCTTCAACATCACTTGAACTGACCTGAGCTTTATAAATTACCTCCAGTACTTAACATGTATTATTAGTTTCTTCTTATGGAGGGATTTAAAGACTTAATTCAACTTTAACATTTAATTCAGATTGTCATCCTTTTAATGATAGTTCCATAGTGCTAATATTATCGACTTCTATTCTTTTTAAATTGTTAGTCTAATTTCTAGGTGGTAAAGTAGTGTTAATTAGACTAAATATTCCAAATCATACATCCTCTTAAGTTAAAGCCACCAATTGTTATTACATAAGATCCATATAAGTCTTCAAGTTATTTATCAAAGCTTTCTTATATAGACGGTGTAAATTAGTCAACTGACTAATTGCATTTAACCCAGTTAGCCAACTGATTGATTAAATTAAACCCGATCATCGTAATAGTCATAGGAAAATCAAGCAAATTTAGGAAAGGAACATACAGAATAGGTTTATCAGTATATTGCAAAGGTGCATAATAAGTAGGGCACTAGTTAAAGAAGTCAGCTAAAAAGGAAAATTATTAGATGGAGTGATTGACTCTATAGATGCCATTAGTTGAGTTATTCCATAGATTTAAGAGCTTACTATTATGGTCAATGTGTAGCAAGGTTATGCCAGTCCCATAAGGATTTATTGTGCTAAAATCAAATTGAATGACATTGAAACCTTTGAAATACAAAATCTTCAAACAGTTCAAAGAATGATTGCCACAAACAATGTCACTTGATAGATTATTTATGAAGCCTTCCTTCAAATTTATGTGCACAAGTGGATATAAGGTGAGCACGTAGGATTTCTTTTAAAAAAACTCTAATGTTTAAGTTAGTATAGGGTATAAGTAGAATTCAGAGAATGTTTAAAATGAAGGAATTCAAAAAAAAAAGATGATAGGCATATATAAGGGGATGTTTGACTCAAACCCGATTGGATTTAAACTTCTTTGTTAATAAATTATTTATCCTTATAGGACTAGTTTTCCTTATTAATATTAAATCGGGTATCTTTATTTCTTATGGATTTGAACTCCTTCTGGTCTTTGGAGTGTTAGGCTCTTATTTTGGGTATGGATAATGATATTGGAGTACCAAGAGTCCCTTATGACCGATAATTGCTTATATATTTATGTTCGATTAATCTAAAATGATAATTTTTGTATCATATTCTATATTAACTTTAATGTGGAGCTTTTTATGAATTTAAGCACTCATAGTGTTTGTGAGAATTGGATCAAGCACATGTAGAGCATTGGTGGGCAAGCATGGTGTTGAGTGTTGATTTGCACACGTATAGACTGTTGGTGGGCATGCATAATGCTGAGCTTGTATAGTGCTGAGTATTTATCTAAGCACACATATAGTGTTAGTGGTCACACATAATGTCAAGCACATATAGGGCTTTACAATTATTCAAGCACATGTATAGTGTTGTAAGGAACACGTGTAATACTGAACACGTGTAATGTCGAACACGTGCAGTGCTGAAAATCTAAGCATTTGTAGAGTGCTTGGGCAACAAGCATAGTATTGTGTGATGATCCAAGCATGTGTAAAGCTTTGTTGAGTGTCAAGTCTTTATTATTCGCCCATATGTAAAGTGCCTAAAATTATTCATAATTTATAACAAATGACAAAGGAATGGAATTTTATTATTAGTGTAACTTGGCATAGTGTCTGATAGTTTTACGCATGATCATTACATGACATTTGATATGTCATTTGTTGTTTAAATTTTTAATTTCAAAGTAAACACATATGTGATAGCTATAAGCTCATTACAGTCATGGAGACATTTTTTTATTGCTGTTTAAATAATCATTCATATTTAGGCATTTATTGTAATTATGTAATTCCACATTATCCCTAGTTCCTTGATAGTGAACTTTTGGCACCAAAGTCCAATTATTTTCCATCTAGAACCTTCCATTCAAGTATATATTGTTATCTTTTTAGGTTTCTCTACCTTTCTTCTTCTTTTTCATTTTCTTGGGTGATTTTAAGTTTTGGCAGCTGCTTCACTTTTATAACTATTTTCTCCTTTCTAGCTTTTGTAACTATTTTGTTCTTTCTAGCTTCATATGACTGTTTCTCCAATGCAAATCCCTTGCTTTGAGGACATCATCTCCACTTTTTATTCTTTTTTTGTATTATCATTTTTTTTAGAAAATCATGGCATCCTAGGAAAAATATTGATTCATCCTAGTTTGAGTTTAGAGTACATAAACAAATGCTTAATAAATATAGGAAGCAATTTAGCATTCCTTCTAAATATAAAGCATTTATAGTAAACAAAAATTTTAGGGCATACCACCTTATGTTTAGGAACTAAAAAATTATGATATACATAGATTAGCTTAAGGAGGTTTAAGGTTTTCCTTGGATCCTTTCATCAAGCAATTTCTAAATACTCATTGTATTACACTCAGTCAACTTTACTCAAATAGTTATTGCTTCTGACTGCCTTCTATGAACTTGTTTGTTCACATGGTCAAAAACTGCATGTGCTTCTGCACTTATACATATATAACCTTACTAAGAAGAAGGGTGAGCTATCTTATGCCTAATCCATAGTGGTCATGTTTAGTATCTTTAGGAAATTAATAGATATTAGTAAATTTAGAAGATATCATTTTTTTATGATTGAGCATGACATTGATTTTATTGACATCCATCGAGACTAGGCTTTTGAACTTTAGAGCCTTAAATGACTGTTTGAGTTTCTTAACAATGGACTCACTTTTCTTAGAGAGCTTCATGCTCAATACCCAATCAACAATTCGTTAAATGACTATTAGTAGTTATTAGATTTATAATTTAGTAACAAATTACAAAATTATTGTTTAGCTTTATAGCCAACACTCATAATAATATTCCTAGTTTTATAGCCAACACTTATAATAACACTAATATTTAGCTGTGCAATTTTATATACCAATCATATATTGGTTAGACAATTTTCAATTTATACAGCTAAATAATATTAAAAATTATATAATATATTATATATATACATTATATCTTGTAATTCCAAAAGTGCCAATAAGGGGGTGAATTAACTTTTTAAGAAATATGGGTAATTTTGATTTTATACCAAAGAGCAAACTTAAAACAGAATTATAGCATAATAGAATGAAGAAAACATAAGAAATTTATAAAAGTTTAGCGCACAAAGCCTACATCCTCTCCTCAACCACTCGTTGAGAGTTTTAATCCACTACCAATATACTTTAAGGTGTAAGTCAAACCCTTACAAGCTTAAACCAAGCTACTCAAGTGTTTTTCCAAGGCTCACACTATAACCTAAATGTTTTCTTAAGGCTTACACTCGAACCTAAGTGTTTTCTTAAGGCTTACACTCAAACCCAAGTACTAAGAACAATCCTCTTAGTTTACAAGTATTTTTCCAAGGCTCACACTCAAACCTAAGTGTTTTTCAAGGATTACACTCAATCCTAAATGCTAAAGACAATAATCTTAGCTTATAAGTGAATAAACCCTAAACCAACTCATTAAATCTCATTATTGAACTATTGAATAAAGGTAATAAACACTCACCAACCTATACTTAAGAGCACTCTTAAGATAGAAAATATTACAAAGAATTAAATATTAAGAACTTGGTTGGTAGAAGAGTATATTCAAGACTAAAAGCTCAAATTTTTCTCTAAATGTATTTGCTCAACTTCCTTCTTTTGTTCTAACTTTTTTTTTTATGGTATTTAAACCCTTTAAAAGAAAAAGAGTTATTGGAGTTGTGTTAAATACAAATACCGATGTTCAACCACAAAAGAAAAAGTAGGTCTACATGTTGTCATTGCTTATGAAAAATCATCATTGGTCATGATAGTCGAGGCTCTAAGAGAAAAATTCAAATTCACACGTTTTCATAACTTCATTTGCTTATAACACTGGTGGTGACACTGGTCATGAAACTTTTTGCCTCTTTTGGAGTTAGTCATCATTACAGCTCTGTCACCACTCATGACGGGTGTTTCATGACTTCACTTGCTCATGACGTTGCTGGTGACACTAGACATGATAAGCTTCAGGAATTTTCAAAAAATTGCTAATTGGAACTTCATAATTTTGCTCTAAAATTTTTTTGAATGATTGGAATTTAATTGTGACTAAGGGCATAATCGAGCTGAGTCGAGCCGAGCTTTGGCTAACTCATGCTTGGTTCATTTATAAACGAGGTGAGCTCGAGTTGAGCTCTTTATCCTACATGGTGTTCATGAGCTATTTGAGAGCTTAAACGAGCCTAAAAAAATTTAAAAAAATATACAAACTATAAAATAAAATTATACATTCAAAAATTAAAAATAAATTACAATATATTTAATAAAAATTATAATTTTATTCTAATAATATATTTTTAAAATATTTTTTATAATACAAATTTATATATTATATATCTAAAATTAAATTACTAAATATTAAAATTATAAGCTGACTCATAAGCTTCTATTTGAACTTGTTCGCAAGTTTTACGAGTCAAGTTTTATATAATTTGAGTTCGGCTTATTTATTAAATGAGTTTCAGTATACAAGCTTGAACAAACTTTTATTGAGCCAAATAACGAGCTACTCGCGAGCAGTTCGTCTCGTTTACACCCCTACTTGTGACCATTAGTAATAAAGATTCCCATTATAATTTACCAAAATTGACTTTAGATTTTGACGAAGAAATTGGATCTTCGATTTTGTCTCTATCACCACTCATGATGACTCTATTATTACTTGTGCCACATCTGATTATTACAATTTTAATTTACCTAAATAAAAATATTTAATCATACATATTAAATATAATTTTATTTAATTAATTGTGACCATAAAAAATTACTATTTTACCCCTCAATATTGAACATATCTCTTTGACAATAAATTGCATTTAGCTATAATTTATATGTCCGAGGCTAATTTATAGTTTTATATGTAAATTATTGTTGTAATTAGAAAGAACATTTTTTGTAATTTAGAAAGATTTTTTTTTTTTGTAAATTATAAAGAAAATTATTGTTGTAATTGGCCAAAAAAAATTAGAAAGAAAATTTTGTTTTATACACTTTATCGTAACGGAATAAAAGACTATGATGATGAACAATGCATTACATGTTTTTTATTTTTTAAAATACAATTACATGTTTATCATGAAGAAAGATTACATATGCATGAATATAGGGGGAATCTAGATCCCAATTTTTGTTTCCCATAGTCATCTTATCGTTGCAAAAAATTTAGATTTTTCTTTTCTCGGTAGGCACAATGAGCTGGGAATGTTCTGATTTGTCAATGATATAATTAAAAGGCTAAATTTCAAAAATTAAATTGCGAAAGTCTACGTGCATCGCTAATCATGCAAGCAACTATGATAACCTTGTTCACATTTTTTAAATATGTAATCTTTCTTCATGATAAACATGTTCACATAGAGGGGAGGAATAGGTGGATTGGTGGAGACTCCATCCAGTAATATTTGAACTTCACATTTTATGGATAAAATAATAATTTTTAATTCTGATTATTATTTATTTTTATTGATAGAATTTTTTTAGTCTATTCAAGTATACTATGTGAAAAACAAAATTATCTTTTATTTTTAATATGAACAATAAAAATTAATTATTTGTTGAAATTAATACATCATTAATAATTTTTAATTTAATTTTAAATAATTAATTCTTTGAAACTTAAAGTTAAATTTATGATACTAGTTTTATTTTTAGCATTAAAAACACTTTTTTTAAAAAAGAGTTTTAGTTAAATTTTTAATTTTAATTTTAGACATATATTATTTTAATTTTTATCGATTTACTTAAATTTCACATTTTTATAAAAACTTTATGAAATTATTAATAAAAAATTATTTGACTTAGTAAAATAAAATTATTACTGCTCAGCAATTATGTACACTAACAACAAATACTATAAAATCACTATTAGAAAAATGATTTTAACCGTAACAAATGCTATTGTTAAAAGTTTAGTTTCTCTTGTTATTTATTTATTTGAAGGACTTGTTAAAAAATTTTAACGACTCGTGAGGTGGTTGAGGTTTTTTCTTCTATAGATTGCAAATGTTGATTTATTGTTTGAATTGACGAGTTTAGCAATCATGTTTGTGATATAAAATTATTGCTTAATTACAAAGAAAATAAATAAATTTCTAAATAAAAATTAAACAAAAATACGGTCATTAATTAACATACTTCTCACTAGATTAATTAAAAAATATATATATATTATCAATTTGCAACTAAATGTATATGCATTGCATGCATGATTAAAAATATAGCACATGTTATATTTTAAATCACAAGTTCTACATCAATTTGCAAGGTGACAGCGTTGAACAATTATTATATATACCAAAAACAATGGATCATGCCCTCAGTTTCACCTCATATATATCTTTCAGCCAAATCTCTTTATTATTTATTTGAATGCTTATCTTAGGTTCTCTCCCTCTATTTTGGATCTTGTAAACTAATGCCGTCGTTTTTTATTGTGTTTGTTGTATGCCAGTGGAATTAATGATAAGAGAGATGACTTGATGCCAGCACATGCATGACTATTGTGGATTGATTTGGTGCCAGCTCATATTCCTTTCTTTCCAACAGGCGCAAGTGATGTTTTAAAGCCTCCATTCTTCCGCCTCATCGGACCGAACCTGCTCATTTAATAATGTAGAATCTTTAGTCAGATTCACATATTGAAAATATAACTTAAAAAACAAAAAGATTGAAATATAATAATCTTGAAAATTTTAAATTATTTATTATTAATAAAAATATAAACAACAAGAGGTAATATTTGTGCCATAAATTAAATAAAGTCCAACATATTTATTAAGAAGATATAATAATCATGACCAGTCAATTAACTGATCTTGCCTTATTATTTTCAACTAAGCTTCAAACTTTTTATTTATCCTATAATATTTTTTAGCCCTTTTTCACTAAATGTCGAATTGAGTCAAGTCGAGTCAACTTCATGTTTAAATTCGACTTGACTTCTAAATTCGAAGTTTGACTCGAACTTAATTGAGTTATTTTCTTTAAAGTTTGAGTTCAACTCAAATAAATAATTCATATACTCAAATTCGACTTGATTGTACATGATTAATTAAATAAAATTTTACAGATTTTAAATAACCAAATAAAATATTAACTTCTTTTATTCTCATATTCTTTAAATTTACGTTGTTAATTAAAGTTATATTCTTCTAACTACATACAATATCATTTAAACTCAATATTCACAACAACACAAAAAGGCACTCATTATATGAAAAAGAATATAAAACACATAAATTTAAACATTTAATCCTTAAAAAGAAACCTAATCTACACTATTTTTATTTGGTGGGCTAATTCTATATAATTTTTTAAGTAATAGTTCTAAATCCACTCTTTAAAACATTAATGAAATTAAACCTAAATTACAAACTTAAATTGAACAAGCCTACTTCTATTAATTATGAAAAATTTTTATTTAATGAGTTTAAGTTTACCTAAAATGAATTTAAATGTACAAGTTATTAAAAGAGTTTTATAAGTGGACAATTTCTACCAATTGTATTTCATTTTAAATGAGTCTAACATTGCTAGAGGTGTTTTATGCTGCAGTTTTCTCTCCAAGTAAGTTTGTGTTCACATTATTCCGTCCATTAAAAAAAAAAAAAACTAATAAAGAGAAGTTAGTAAATAATTAAAAACAATAGATATAAATTAAAACAAAAAAATAAATAAATAAATAAATAAACAAAGAGATGAAGATGGTGGATGTTTTATAATTTCCCTCATAGTATAATTGTATTCACCATTTTGAAAATTTGTGGCTTTAGGTTTTCTTGGATCTGACTATTGCGGAAAATTTGGTAACACCAAAAATGTAAAAAGGCAAAATGGAATCTGATAGAGTCTTGGGAAAACAAAACAACGTAAAAGAAAAGTATCTATTTAAAATCTTTTGCCCCCCTTTCTCTGTGAAATCTTTGTCTATATATAGATGCAATCAAATGATTAAAAAAAAAAAAAAACTTATCACTGAATTTATTTGATAAAACCATATGATCATATAGGTTTATTTAGAACTGGAAAAATTATGGAAGGATAATTAAAAAATAATAATAAAATAAAACAGGATCAGACTATTATTTTTTATTTAAAATTCCAAAAATTCCAAAAATAGCTATCTGTAACTATTTTCCGGGAATAACTAGCTATATTCCCGATTAGAAATGATGGAATTCGCCTTTTTAATAAAAAAAAATTAAAATATTTTCAAATAGGTCCAAAAAAAAAAGAAATTCAATTTAATCTACAAATCAATAAATTAAATCCAATTGATCTAATTTCAAAATTAATTTTTTATCATTAGATATTCTATAACATCTTTGTATCATGATATTATCAGTCTATCTCTTTTAATTTCCACTTTTGAGAATAAAGACAAAGCTGGCATTGCTTGGTCAGGATGATCTCATATTGTCTTTGTGCCTGATTTTTTATGGTTTCCCTTCATGGGGATGGTGACACCAAGATCATGAGTATTCTTGAACAAGTGAAGAATGGATCCAATCCCATGCCTATTATTTTGGTTGAAACTATCATTGGCTTAGATAATTTCAAAGCTCATCATTGCCTCTCTAGCAATCTTTTTCTTCTTCAGGAATGCAACCAAAATCTATATTTATTTTTATGTTGTATTTTTTATTATCTTAATTTTTGCCTAAACTGCCTTTTGAGTTTTCAACTTAGCAAACTCTTTTCTTGTTCCCTTATTTTTGCCTAAACTGCCCTTTCAGGTTTTCAACTTAGTAAGCTTGCATTAATGTTTGCCTAAGTTACCTTTTTGGGTTTTCAATTTAGTGGGCTAAATTATTTTATTCTTTTTCAAATATGTTTTAGATTTGATTACCAGATAAGCTAAGTTTGCTTATTATTGCTCTTCTTGATCCTTTGACTTACTAAACCCCCTTCAATTATAGTCTCATGCCTTAAAAAGATAAAAGGCAAACTTTTTGGAGAAGACTAGGTGAACTGGCTAAAAGGAGTTCCAAATACTAAAGTCAACTAGACTTACTACTAGTGGTATCTGAAGTATGTGACCATCAACTTGTATGACCAATGTGTTCCTTTGCTTGGATTGCATGTTTTGACTTTCTTCCCTCCCTTATACCTTTATGATCATTACGGTTGTCCGTAATTCATTATCACTATCATTACTAATTTTTAAGGATTTCCTTTGAGACAATATTTTTTGAACAATGTGAAGTTTTTATGGCCTCAAAGGACTCTTAAATGGAACATAAGTTTTCTTGTTGACACCACAAATAATGACAATTATAAAGCATAGGTTGCAATACAATTTACTAAGCCACCTGGATTCTTGAGATACGAAAAGACACTTGCATTACAATTAGAATCAGGAAGGATGTTAAAAAGAGAAAATGCAACTATACTAATGATCTTATATCCATTCAAATACTTACATAATATAATAAAGAAAAACATGAAATATTGAACAAAAATTAAAATCCAACTTTATTAATTCATTATGGCAAAAATGAGTATATTCATAATATCGCATGATATAACTCTTATTATCAGCTAGTCCTTTTTTTTTTCTCACATTTTATTTCTTTAATTTTTGCTCGACTAGCCCTTTACAGGCATATTTAATCAGTGGGATCCTCTTATTTTTTTATTTTTCCTAATTTTTGCCTTTTAACTCTTTGCAATTTTTTTGAATAGTGGGAATTTCCTAATTTTTGCATGACTAGCCTTTTCAAATTTTATTGCATGTAGAATTATTTTATTTTCTATATAATTTTATTTTATTTATTATCTTATCTTTTTTTTCTAAAGGTAGTATTTTTTTATGTGGTCCATATTTATAGGCTCTGTAAATTCATTTCATTCCAAATCTAATATCTTTGCAACACCCTTAAGAAGAATTTGTTTAATTAAGTATGGACCTTCCTAGTTTGGCCTGAATTTTCGATGTGGACCAGATTGCATTGACATTCATAGATAGGCTTGACAAAAGGAATGTGCGCACCTAAGCTTCTAATGGCTCTAGCTTCTAGATCTGGAGGAATTGCGAGGCCCATAATATATTAAAATGCAATTGGTTTATAGCTCTACAATAAATGTTAAAGGCTATGCTTGTAACATCCCAACTTCATACCCAAATTCCTTCCTCTAGGGCTTTATATTTTATTTTAAACATTTATGTTATTTTTGGGTTTTTTTTTATCTTTTTGCATTGTTTCAGCTAGGGTTTTTTCCCTAAACATTATTTATACATCTCTTTAAGTTACTTTGAGACAGTTTTTGTTGAATTGATTAATCAAAATTATTATTTTCCTAAATTTAGTATTCTTTATGAATCAACAAATTCTTGGATATCTATTTCCTAGCATTTATGTGCAAATCAACTATTGGCATAGGTGGTATGCCTTAGAGGCCAATCACATAGTTGACATTGTAAATTATCTTAAATGACAATAAAATAATATTATATTATTTAAAGTATTTATTTAATTGAATATTTATCCATTAGCATAATGTTAAATAAATTTATTATCAATAGTTGATAATATGAGCTACAAATTTATTTATTACATATGCTATAAAATTGTTCATAGTTGATTAATTACTATTTGGGTAATATTAATTAAACTATCAACTCTATCTATTTTTCTTGATTAGTATTTGATACTAATAGTGGGAGGTAGTGAGTTTCATACTATTTGACATGAGATGTCATAATAGACATGTGGATACTCATACGATGGGTAGATCGAACATGGCATTAGATTTGTGATTGTATGGATATTCACTTATAATCAACAATCACAATCTAGGTCATAATGGTATATATAGTCCTTTGACTTGATGTAACACAGTCATTCACATTAAAGTGGTTAGGGTTTATTACCGCTTACATACTTGTGTTAATCTTACATGAGTATATGGTGTGTGGTGGCTCTAGTTGCTTAAGTGTAAGGATGAGTGTTCATCCAAGATGGGATTCATTACTTGGAGTGAACCAAGATAAGATCTTATGCTATCTAAGTTCTTTCTTGATCAATAAGTTCCTAGCCAGGACAAATATGACACGAACTGAAAGAGTTTCTGTATTAGTTATATTTTATTAAGAATAGAACTTGAGATGAGGTCATATGATATAACTATTAGAGTTTGACTAAACTATGGTTCTAGGCTATATCGGGATCTTCTAATGAAGGGATTTTAATGTGTGGTAATTATAACTAAAGGTTCATGTGAATCAATATATGCATTTATTTCTAAATGGGTAGTTATGATATCGATGCTAGGGTCACTCACAACTTATGATAACTAAATGTGCATAATTGGGATTTTCACATTTAGACATGAAAAGAGTTTCAAATAATGTGAAGTGTTGATATTATCTTCTCATTGCCAATTAGACATGAACCTAGTAAGTCACAGCTAAAAGAGTTTCACTAATCATCATCAATATTAATATAATTATTGATTAAAGTGTTTAATCAAATAATTGAGATTAATGGAATTGGATTTATGCGTTAAGCAATGATTCTATCATATCATGAAATCCAATTCAAGTAAAGAGTTTAATTATTAATTTATACTTAATTAATATGAAATATTAATTAAAGTATTAAATTAATAATATATATGTTATTTTTATTTAGGCTTGAATTAATGGCCTAAGAGTTTGGGCTTAGGCACAAAGAGTTTTGGACCAAAGATTAATCCAAAATAATGAGAAAACTCATGAACCTAATCTTGTCCCATTTGTATAATGGATTGTGCTTTGGCTAAATGTTGGCCCAATTGCCAAACCTAAGTCTATATAAAATGATGTAGTCAAAATTGGCATATTAGGCATATTATCTTTAATGTATAAAATGTTGACTTTAGCAAAAGAAAAGGTTAGGTTACACGTATTTATCATATTCTTCTTTGTAGACATTATACATAAAATGTATTTTCTACATTCTTCTTTGTACACTAGTGAGTTACATATACAAATTGTATACTTATTATGTCAAGTTACATGCTTGTGATGTCATTGATGATGTCAAGAGGTGTGCCTATGATGTCATGGATGATGTCAAGATGTTTGCTTATAATGCATGGATGATGTCAAAAAGTATGCTTATAATGTTATGGATGATGTTAAGAGGTGTGTTTATGATGTCATGGATGATGTTAAAAGGTGTGCTTGTGATGTTATAGATGATATCAAGAGGGGGTGCTTATGATGTCATGGATGATGTCAAGAGGTGTGCTTGTGATGTCATGGATAATGTCATGAGGTGGTTGATTTCTCTCTATATATATGGCCTAAGAAATTTACAAAGAATGGAGAGAGACACCAAAAATAAAAAAATATTTAGTAAACATAAACCCTAGTATTCTTGCAAGGAGATTAAATTAGTGCAAGATTTATGAGGGTCATTTGAGAGAGCACTTGCCACTAACTAAATCAAGGCAAGAAGGTGATTGGTGAAGCTTTGGCATTTTAAGCTAGAGGCCTAACACTTGGGAGGTTAAGCATTTGATTCAAAAGTTGAACCAAAGAATCCAAAGCTTGTAGAATACTTGTGGTCTACATCAAACTTAGGAGATTATGAGTATTCTTAAGCTTAGACTTCCTAGGTTATTATTTTACATATTGATTTATTATTTAGCTACTTGTAAAATGAAAGATGGATCTATAAGAATGGAAATCTTCATGAGATGAAGGGTTATGCAAGTGAAATTTTTAAAACTTCACCCTATCTAAGGCATGTGCTCACCATACTTAATTATTGCATAACCATTTCCTTTCATCAATAGGTTATAGAAGGTTGCTAAATGGCCAATCGTATGTGATTTAATGGCTTCTAATATTTATCTTTTTTATTCTAGGCTTCTGCTACATCAGTTCTCCTATTTGACAAGCATCGTAGCCCTTACTTGCTTTAAAACCAAATCCCCACCCTTTATCTTTCCAATTTTGACTTTGTTGTTGAATACCTCAATTATCCTTTACTGATACACCTGAATGTGGAATAAAGCATCCATCCTTTTTTCATCTAGAGATAAAAGGTGGTAATATCTATTTTGTACCCATTCACATTTAAGGATTTTTGCCTTTGGCACTAACTTCAATATCTATAGGTAATACTGCTTCACACTTATACATTAGTGAAAATGGTGTTTGACCTATTATAGTTCATGCTATGGTCCAATATCCCTTATAAATTAAAAAGGAAGATGCTTAGTCTAATTATAGTAGGCTTAACCATTTTTGAAGGGATTCTTTTGACATTCTTATTTGCTACTTTAGCTACTCCATTCACTTGAGGTTGATATGGTGAGGATTTATAATCAAGTCATCATTTTTCCCTCATTACATTGAAAAATTTTGCTTTTACCCATTTAGAGTAATAATAAAGTACCACCATTATATATTTGTGTCCATTCAATGCAGTTGGCCTTATCTCTCATATTAAGTCAATGCCCCATGATGTAAATGGCTAGGGAGATGACAAACTATTCAATAAAGTTGGAGGTAGCTGGTTGAGATTTTCATGCACCTAACATTAGTGACGTTGTCTTACCAGTCCAATGCAGTCCTTTTCCATTCTCATTTAGTAGTAGGCCTAGCGAGTGATTTTTCTTACTAAAATTACCCCATGCATATGAGCCCTACAAACTTCATCATGAATCTGCCTCATCACCTCTTCAGTTTTATCTTTCTTAAGGCACCTTAGTTAAGTACTATTATATGTTCTCCTATACAATATTCCATCATGACTTGCATAATTTCATGGAAGAACACCAAAAGTATACTTTTTTTTTAAGATCCTTCATCGGGGTATTCTCTTCTCTAAAAATCTCTATATGTCATAAAACCATGATTTTCTTTTAGCCCAAACTGAACATTCATTATCTTTTCACTATAGTAACATGGGGCCTTTCACTTTAGAATCATTAAAGGTTTCATTTGTAATCTTGAGGGGTCTTTTTACATTGTAGATTGTATGGCTAATGCATAAGCTATTAGTTCTCCACCCTTGGCAAATGCATAAAGAGACACTTAGTGATGTTTTGTACTAAGATTTTTAAATATATAACATAAGGCTTTAACTTTTTTTTTCACCTCATAGTATTCATTAGCCTAGTTGATTACTAACATTGAATCCCCATAAACCAGCAAGTATTGTGCTTTGACTTCCATGATTGCTTTTTTCCTATAAAAAAAAATGATTTATACTCAACCATTTTGTTAGTGACTTTAAAATCTAACTTCTTTTCCATTGGTATCATTTCATCCTCTAGTGTAATTAAGATCACTCCTAATTAAGCTCCCTTACTATTCACAGCTCCATCAAAATAGAGTTTCCATTATTGACACTTTATTGCTTTTAAGTTCTTATCAGGAAATTCTAGATCCCATGGCTAATCTCCTTTTATTGCATTTTAAGTTAAAAACTCTACCATTGCTCTTCCCTTAACTACCTTCTTAGTAATGTACTCTACATCAAACTCTATTAAAATTACTAGCCATTTAGATATTTTTTTTAGTTAAGGCAGGTGCTTGAAATAAGTACCTCAAAGGATTAATCTTTGAAATTGCTTATACTTTATATGATTGGAAATAATGTCTGAACTTTTTTGTGGCCCAAATTGTAGTCAAATAAGTCTTCTCTACTATAAGATACTTCTCCTTATAAGACAAGAACTTCTTTCTTAGGTAGTATATTGCATGTTATACCTTATCCACTCGTTCTTAGGCCATCATTGCACCCATGATGTTATTTTCTAAAGCTAGATACAAAATTAAGGGTTTACCATCTTTTGGTGGCTTCAAAATAGGTGGATTCATAAAGTATTCCTTAATTTTATGAAATTCTTTCTGGCATTCATCATTCCACTTCATTGGCTGATTCTTTCATAGAACTCTGAAGATAGGATCATAAACCATAACAAGTTTATAAATGAACCTAATAATGTATTGTAATTTCCTAAGGAATCCTCAAACCTTATTCTTAGTCTTAGGTGTTGGCATTTCTTAATCTTATATAGATCCACTTTTATTTCTTTTTAGCTAACTATGTGCCCAAATATCTTTTTGGAAGTTACCCCCAAAACACACTTCTTTGATTGAATCTCAAGTTGTACTTCTAAATTCTAGCTAGGAACTTGTCAAAGGCTTGAAAATAGCCTTCCTTAGTTTTCAATTTAACCATTATGTCATCCACGTACACCTTCACTTCTTTATGCATCATGTCATAAAATAAGGTTATTACTGCTCTTTGATAGGTTGCTCCTATATTCTTCAATTTGAACATCATTACCTTTCAGTAATATGGTCCCTATTATCCAATAAAAGCAGTTTTAATCTTATGACAACCACCATTATTTGATTATATCCTAAAAACTTGTCCATGAAAGAATACATCACCCTTAAGGCTATGATGTAATTACATCAATATGGGATAAAGGAGAATCATTCTTTTTTGTCTATTTTATTTAAATCCCTAAAGTTAACATACATTCAGACCTTCCCATCCTTTTTTTGGCATGTATCTAGTTGGTAATTTCTTCCTTTATCTTCTTTGTCCATTCTAGTTTAAATTGTTAAAGCTTATACTTAACTGGCTTCACTTTTGGAAATCATGGAATGAAGTGTTATGTAATTTTTCTATCTTGCCTTGACATTTCTTCACAATACTAATAAAAATACTACCTTTCTTTTTGTTAGTATTTTCTTAAAATTTTCTCTCCTCAAGAGTTACATTATGTGATATAGGAATGTTCTTAGGATTTTGATTTATTCGTATATTGAATGAATATAATTGAATTGAATTTATGTTAAACATGCACTTGTGATCAATATCATAATGCACAATACCATTCTGATGCACATCACATAAGTAAGCTAAATCATAATTCATTTAATTAATTAAAGAAATAAAAGTGTTATAGTCCTTAAGAAATTGGCACATTATTAAATCAGTTTCTTAAAAAAACACATCAATAAAACTATTTTTAATTAGAGATGATGTTCTTGTGGTTGCTTTTCTTTAAATGGCAGAAATAATTCTTTGATCCCTATTACTCATATATTCTCAATGACCTTCTCAATCACCTAATCTTTTTTGTTAATAACCAAATTCTAAATAATTTTATCTTTGAAGATCTTGAACCGTAGAACCATTACTCCAATAGCTTTGACATTCTATTCTATGCTAAATTAGAACTTGTTTTTCCCTTTTTTAACAAAATATTCTTACAACGGCTTCACTTTTTATAGGAGTGATTTCTTACTACTTTACTCTACCTTCTAAAACTAGTTGCTGGGGTCATTTTTCAAAACATTGAAGGCTGATGATGAAAAAACTAAAATGTCTCATTATGTAGATAATTTGATGAATATAAGTATTTTTTAAAGCCTTTTCAAATTCAATCGAACCAAAACCTTATTCGATTACCACTTATACTTTACTAAGACTAAATAAACCCTAATCATACTCTTTTAATATTGAGGAAGAAATTTGAGAATAATGTAAAGAAAGAAGTTCACTTGAGTCATATCTTATACATTAATAAGTGTAGTTCTAAGTAAGGACTGTTTACAATCTAATTTTTTTTACTTTTAATCTAGTTTTAGTTCTTATCTTAAGCTTAGGTTTAACATCAGGAAACCATTGGTGTAAAGGTCAAACATTAGTCAATAGGACTTTTCAGTGGTCAAATCGAGCTTCCGAAGTCAAATTTCAGTATGACCTCTAGTGGTCAAACTGGCCCTCACAACTGTCTAGTTTTCTTGTACTTATCCAAAAAAGAAACTTGTCAATAAGGATGCTTACCATGTTTAAGATATTATATTTTTGAAATATATTAGAACAAGTGTCAATTGAATAATGGAAGAGGATATTCAGTTTCCTTTTTTAACTTTTAACTTTTCAAAATTACACATTATGCCACTAACCTTGTGTTAACCTTAGTAATAATCAATCTTAATTTTGATATTAACAAACTTAATTTTGAGCATTTAATTTGTTTGTTTAAGTGTGTATAAGTTAGGAGTCCATTGGAAATTAAAATGAAGTATGATTATCTTGGGCTGATTCGACCTTTGAGATTTAAGGAGGCTTTTGACATCCTCAGAGTTTCATAATGAGAAAGGTATCTTCTTCAAGTTTGAATTAAACATCTTGGGCTTTCTGAATTAGGCTTACTTGTAAAAATCTAAGTTCATTTGGGTATGTAAATATTAAGTCAAAATCAATATATGCAACTGCCACTTCAGATTACATAGCTCTTAGTATTTTAGACATATCTTGAGCTACAAAAGCCCAATTAAGGAGATTCAAAATGATATGGAAAGACAAGTCAAATATATACAATTTTAATGAAAGAGGTTTAGGAAAATTTAAACGTATTTGATAAAAAATCATAAGTTCAACTTGTGCATAGCTGTCTGATAGTAGTCTGCATTTTAGATTCTACAACTCTTAGTATTTTGGACATATGTTGAGCTAAAAAAGTTCAATTAAGCTGATATGGAAATATAATTCAAATATCTACAACTATACTAAAGAAATTTTAAGCCTATTCAAATTTCTTCAACTTAAAATCACAAGTTCAACTTGTGCATAACTGTTTGATAGTAGTATGCATTTTAAATTACATGGCTCTTAGTATTTTAAATATATCTTGAGCTATAGAATCCCAATTGTGGTCATTGAAAAAGATTTGGAAAACAAGTCAAATATCTAAAACTTTTACAAAAAAAGTATGGAAAAATCAAACGTCCTCAGTAGCCAATTATGGTTTCAATCCATGCATAGTTATTTGACAGCATCACCTTCAATAATTCAAAATTATAAAATTGAATTCAAAATATAGACCTTGGACACATTATTTACACCTTCAACAACTATATTTTTGAGTGTTTGTCTATATAAACACCTTAAGAGCTGAATGAACATTAAGAAACTTGTTTATCATTCATTCTTTCTTAAGCTTTCAATTAAGCTCTTAAATTCTCTTAAACAATTCTTTGTTTGTATAACAATTGTGGGAGTTGGTTGTGTGTTAGAAATAGAATTTCTCTTTATCTTAAATCTTGGGATAGATTAGAAGGGAAATGAGATTTATTTCTAAAGGAATTGGTTTCAATGTTGTCCATTAAAACGCATGGGATTTGGTTTTTTCAGTGAGTCTTGAAAACTCAATTTTTAAGGTTGTAAGAGTGAGCCATAAAGCTCTTGTGTAATCTCAATCTTATGAATAAGATTATGGGTGATTGAAAATCCTAAATTAGGGATAAGTTAGGTGGAGACGTAGGATTGTTGTTGAATTTGAACTCCCTAAATTGTTGTGTTCTTCATTCTTTCTTCTCAACTTCAATTCAATTATTGTAAAGAATTCTTTTAATTTCTCATTTTTATTTGATAGTTCTATTCACCTCCCTCTAGTATTTTTTGTTCAATTGGTATGATAGATTGAATTCTAAGTAATTCATAGCTAGAATATAAGATCATAGGGAGTGAATCACAAAACATCTCTTCTCTTAGACCATTCTTTGATGGTAGTGACTATCCACATTGGAAATTTAAAGTGGAATTATATCTTGATTGTGATTCCATCAAACTTTAGGACATTATCTTAAGAGGGTAGGAATCACTTATAACTATTATTGATGGTGTGATAACTACTATTGCAAGAAGCTAATGGAGTATTGATCAAAAGGAAGAAAATCACAAAAATAAAAAAACTATGATTACTTTAGTCTCTTTAATGACAAGAGAAGAAGGAGGCAAGGTTTAATATTATATGTTAGCCAAAGAAATGTGGGAGACCTTAAAAAACCACTACGAAGGCAACATTCAAGTAAGAAGCAAGAAGTTTCAACTTCATATGTATGAATATGAACTCTTCAAAATGAAACCTCATGAATCAATAACAAAGATGACAAATCATCTCAATGCTCTCCTTACAACCTTAAAGAAACTTGGAAAATGATTCTCCAAGGAAGAGGTAAGCAATAAGATTCTAAGAATCCTACATAAGAAGGATTGGGAATCTCATGTTAATTCAATTGAGGAAGCTCAAGACCTCCCCACTCTATCAACCGATGTGCTCATTGGTAAGCTCTTAACATATGAGCTCACTATCAAGCAAAAATGTGAAGAATAAAAAGATAAAGAAGGAAAGAAAAAGTGCATTGCTCTAAAAGCTCTTCAAGAAGATAGTGAAGAGGAAAGCATAAAAAATTCTAGTGATGAAGATGGTGACATTACCATGGTCCCTAAGAACTTCAGGAATTTTTTGAGAAAGAAAAACTTCTCAAGAATAAGGGACTTCAACAAAAAGTTCGAAGGAGATGGGAAGAAGAAAAATAAAGAGGTTACTTACTATGAATGCAAGAAATCGGGACATATTAGAAGTGAGTGTCCTAAACTCAAATTCAAGAACAAGGGAGCAAAAGATAAGAAGAAGGCATTCAAAGCTACTTAGGATGATTCCTCCAAATTCGAAGAGGAAGATGAACAATAAGAGGTGGTTAATCTTTACTTCATGGCCCTTGAAAACAAAAATGAGGTACCATATACTTCTTATTCTTCCTTTGATGATTATGATAATTATTGTGATGATGATGATGATAATGATGATGAGAGCTCTATTGTGAGCAAATTACTTGTTAAAAGAAAAAGTTTATTGTCTAAGAAGAAACATTATAAGCATGAGTTAGGTAACTTAAATAGAGAATTAGAAAATTTAAAAATTAATTTTACTAAACTTATTGAATCAAATGAAAAAAATTATTAGTGATGCAAAATCTTTTAATTCTTTAGAAGATCAACTTAAAAAGGCAAATGATGAAAATCATAAGCTTTCTAAGGAGGTCTTAAAATTAAATAATTCTATTGCTAAATTTGAGAGGGGAAAAGAAACTTTAGATAGGCTTCTTAACTCTTATAAATTTCATGGAGATACCCATGGAATTGGATATAAGAATGGAATGTCTTCATCATCTTCATCACATATTAATTTTGTAAAAGCTTCACATGATTCCACTCCTTCAACCTCTAAATCCAATAAGACTCAAGCTTTCAAAGCTAAAAGATCTCATGTGTTAAATAGCAAGGGAAAGTCTAAGATTCATCCTTTACTAACACAAAGAGGTAAGGCTCAAACTAGAGCACCTAAACCTAAGCATGCTTATATGTACATTAGACATAATTATAATAGGCATACTATATAATACAATGCACATAAACATGTTGCATAAAATTATCAAAATACACATTACCATTGCCAATGCATGTCTCATTTAATAACACAAAATAATAGGGGGTACACACAACACCAAAGGCATGTTGCACACACTAGGAAAACATTTCATCCTAGGAGGAATAAATTCAAAAATATTATATGTTCTTATTGCATGATCAAAGGACATACTAACAATGTGTGCTTCTATAGAATATTACACATGAATTTACTTCATACGAATTATCTTGAAAGTAACCAACCTAGACTAAGAAAGGTTTGGGTCCAAAAGAACATTTAAATTTTTTTGTGTAATTGTGCTTAAAGTCTAAAAGAATAAAAAGTAAATGGTATCTTGATAGTGGATGTTCAAGGCATATGACGGGAGACAAAGAGCAATTCAAAAAACTTGATGCTAAGGATGGAGGACATGTTACTTTCGGAGATAATGCAAAAGGAAAAATTATTAGCATTGGAGAAATAGGTAATCCTCAATCCTTATCTATACATAATGTGTTGTTTTTTGATGGTCTTAAACATAATTTGCTTAGAATAAGTCAATTATGTGATATGGAAAATAAAGTAACTTTCTATCCTAAAAATTACTTTATTAGTAGTCTTTATGAAAACAAAATTATTTTTAGTGGTGAAAGAGTAGATAATGTTTATGTCATTTATTTGAATAAAATTGATAACAAAGACATAAAATGCTTGGTGTCTATCTCCTATGACACATGAACATGGTATAGAAGTTTAGGACATGCAAATTTTAAGCTTTTAAATGATTTTTATAAACATGAACTTGTGATTGGTTTACTTAGGCTTGAATTCACTAAAGATGAAGCCTTGTGATGCTTGCCAAAAGGGAAAACAATCGAAGTCCTCATTTAAGCTAAAAAATGTAAAGTCCACCTCTAGTCCACTTGAACTTATACATATGGATTTATTTAGACTAACTAGAGTTGCTAGTCTCGGTGGAAAGCACTATGCATATGTATTGGTTGATGATTACTCTAGATTTTTATGGGTATGTTTCCTTGCTCATAATAATGATACATTTAAAGCTTTTGAAAAGTTTACAAAAAATAGTTAAAAAAAGGCTTTTATATTTCTTTTATTAGAAGTGATCATAGAACTGAATTTGAAAATGATTTTTTCAAAAACTATTGTAATGAAAATGGTATTTCTCATAAATTTTCATCTCCTAGAACTCCTAAAAAAAATGGGGTAGTTGAAAGGGAAAATAGAACTCTTGTGGAAATGGCTAGAACAATGCTTCATGAGTATAATTTGCCTTTATACTTTTGAGTGAAAGCCGTTAACACATCTTGTTATATTTCAAACTGAGTTTTCAAAAGAACAATTTTAAATAAGACACCTTTTGAGCTATGGAACAATAGAAAATCTAAAATATCATATTTAAGAGTATTTGAATACAAGTGCTTTATATTGAACACCAAGGACAATCTTAGGAAATTTGATTCTAAAGCCGATGAAGGAATTTTCCTAGGCTATTATACTTTTAGTAAAGCATATAGGGTCTTTAATAAGAGAACTCTATTAATTAAAAAGTCAATGCATGTGGTATTTGATGAATCAAACTCACTTGATCCTAGAAAGGATGTTTGTAGTGTTAATGATCTTATAGGTGATAATGGGTGGAAACATAAGAATAAAATGCTAGTAAGCCTTTGGAACTTGAAGATCCAAGCAAAGAGGAAAATGAGGAGACATCTCAACCAACTTTAAAGGATGAACTTCTAAAGGATTGGCAATTTAAGAAAGCTCACCCTTAAGACCTCATTATAGGTGACATTACAAAAGGGGTAACAACTAGATCTCAATTAAAGTCTATTGTTAATTTAGCCTTCATTTCTCAAATTGAAACCATAAATATTGATGATGCTTTGTGTGATGAATTTTGGGTCCTTGCTATGCAAGAAGAGTTAAATCAATTTGAGAGAAACAAGGTTTGGACCTTGGTTCCTAGACCTAAACATCATCCTATTATAGACACCAAATGGGATTTTAGAAATAAGATGAATGAACAAGGTGTCATAACTAGGAACAAAGCTAGACTAGTAGCTAAAGGTTATAATCAAGAGGAAGGCATTGATTATAATGAAAACTTTGTCCCTATTGTAAGGTTAAAAGCTATTAGGATGCTACTTGCATTTTCATCATTCATGGATTTCAAAATTTATCAAATGGATGTTAAAAGTACATTTTAAAATGGTTTTATTGAAGAAGAGGTGTACATTGAACAACATCCAGGTTTTTAATGCTTTTATTTTCCAAATCATGTATTCAAACTTTCCAAAGCATTATGTGGATTGAAACAAGCTCCCAGAGCTTGTGTAAAAGATTGAGCAACTTCTTATTAGAGAAAGGTTTCTTTAAAGGAAAAGTTAATATAACTCTTTTCATAAAGAAATCCAAGCATGATTTATTAATTATTCAAATATATGTTGATGACATTATATTTAGTGCTACTAACCATTGCTTGTGTGAGGAATTCTCTAATTTAATGCAAGGAGAATTTGAGATGAGTATGATGGGTGAACTCAAATTCTTTCTTGGACTACAAATCAAGCAATGAAAAAATGGGATTTTCATTAATCAAACCAAGTATGCAAGAGATTTTCTCAAGAAATTTGGCATGGATGGAGCTAAGATAAGTGAAACTCCAAAAAGCACCACAACCAAACTTAACAAAGATGAGAATGGCAAACCAGTTGATAAAAAATGATTTAGAGGTATGATCGGATCCCTTCTTTATTCTACTGCTAGTAGACCTGATATTATGTTTGCTAGTTGCTTGTATGCTAGATTTCAATCTAGCTCTAAAGTCTCATTTGAATGCTATTAAAAGAATTTTCAAATATCTTTATGGTATAATGAATTTAGGACTTTGGTATCCTAGGAGTTCATCCTTTGACTTGATTAGTTATTCTGATGTGGACTTTGCCTGTAGTTTACTAGATAGAAAAAGCACTTCTAGAACTTATCAATTTTTAGGACAATGTTTAGTTTCTTGGTTTAGCAAGAAACAAGTTTCAGTTGGCTTGTTCACTCCTCAAGCTGAATATATTGCAGAAAGTCTCTATTGTTCATAAGTTTTGTGGCAAAAACAATAGTTATTCGACTATAGTGTAAACTTGATCACATTCCAATCAAACGTGACAATACAAGTGCTATCAACCTTAGCAAAAATCCCATTCAATATTTTAGAACTAAACATATAAACATTAGACATCATTTCTTGCGTGATCATGTTCAAAATAGTGATATCTCACTTGAATTTGTTGATACAAATAATCAACTTGCAGATATCTTTACTAGACCTCTCAATGAAGAGAGATTAAATTTCATTAAGCATAAACTTGGCATGATTGATGATTATAGTTTATCTTGATTTTATGTTTAATTGATGGTTGAACTGTTTTTATGTGAAATCATGTTATGCTTATTGATTACTTTAATTGATAAATATTTTGATTTTGATCTTAAAATTTTTTTTAGTCTTTAGCTTATATTTGGTTTATCTTTTTAAATTTCCATTTGCATTTTGTCAAATGAGGAGAAATAATTTGAGTTTCCATGTGTACCTAGTTTATTATTTTTAATATGTGTATTTTTTTTAATTTTAAAACTCTATTAAAAAAATGAGTTTACGTTAGTGACATATTATATTTTTGTTTGATATAGGGGGAGAAATTTTGTTTAAATTTTTGTATGCATATTAACATTATAAGTATGGCTAATTTTGTCATAGATCATAAGTGACAAAAGGTATTGTTTTGCTTACTTTGTTTATGTATGACATAGATTTTATAAAGATTTTATGTATCTTTGTTTTCATATCTCTCTCTTTTCTTTTTGCTTTTGACAAAGGGGGAGAAATATATTTAAGTTTGTTATTTGTTACTATACATGTGTATAGTATTATCTTTTTAGGAATTGTTTTTAGCTTTGATAAGGCATGAATATTTTTACAAAGATTTGGTGTATCTTCACTTTGGTTCCTATAAGAATTTTGGTGAATATTGTTACTATACATGTGTATAATATTATCTTCTTAGGAATTATTTTTATCTTTGATAAGACATGAATATTTTTAGAAAGATTTGGTGTATCTTTGCTTTGACCTATAAGAATTTTGGTCCCTTTAGTTTTATTTCCCCTTATATCTCTCTCTTTTCCATTTGCTTTTGTACAAAGAGAAGAAAATATTTAATATTTATGTTTGTCTTTTTATATGCTAAGTGCTACATGATTGATTAGCTAGCTAAACTTTGTATGATTATATGATAATTAAGCACGTCTAGCATCAACATTATTATTATATGTACTATTTTTGTGATGCATTTTAGTAGCACTATATGCATATATATTTGAAATTATTTCCTCACATTGCCTAACATTTATTTAAATGATCATGTTATCATATTTTGTATTTTTAATACATTTGTCATAAGAATGCCATGTTTTTATCCCTCTTTCTATATTTTATGTTGTTTTTATTTTTTTTTCAATCAGAATAATGTATAAATTTATATTTCTTATCATGTCCATATTTGTAGGGGGAGAAATAAAGAAATATATTTTATTTCATTTGTTATCATTATTATCAAAAATATTATCACACACTTTACTTTGTATTATTTTTTTTATCAAACTCAAAATAAGTTTGTCAAAATCAAAAAAAGGGAGATTTTTTACCTTAGCAATAATCAATAATAATTTTGATATTAAAAAACTTAATTTTGAGTATTTAATTTGTTTGTTTAAGTGTGTATACGTTAGGACTCCATTGGAAGTTAAAATGAAGTATGATTATCTTGGGCTGATTTGACATTTGAGAATCAATGAGGCTTTTGACATCAATAAAACTTTATAATGAAAAATTATTTTCTTCAAATTTTAAGTAGACATCTTGAGCTTTATGAATTAGGTTGCTTGTCAAAATCTGAGTTCATTTGGGTATGCAAATACTAAGTCAAAATCAACATATGCAACTACCATTTCACATTACATAACTCTTAGTATCTTAGACATATCTTGAGTTATAAAAGCTCAATTGAGGTGATTCAAAATGATATGGAGAGATAAGTCAAATATATACAACTTTTATGAAGAAAGTTTAGGCAATTAAAACTTATTCAATATAAAATCATGGGTTCAACTTGTGTATAGCTATCTCATAGTAGTCTGCATTTTAGATTGCACAACTCTTAGTATTTTGGACATAACTTAAGCTAAAAAAAGTTGAATTGGGGTAATTAAAAATGATATGGAAAGATAAGTCAAATATCTATAACTTTAATGAAGAAATCTAGATCACATTAAAACGTCTTCACTATAAAATCATGGGTTTAACTTGTTCATAGTTGTTTGTTAGTAGTCTGCATTTTAGATTGCACAACTCTTAATATTTTAGACATATCGTAAGCTACAGAAGCCCAATTAAGGTGATTCAAAATTATATTGAAATCTAAGTCAAATTTTTATAACTTTTATGAATAAATTATGGGAAAAATCAAACGTCTATAGTAGCCAATTATGGTTTTAATCCATGCCTAGCTGTCTGACAGCATCACCTTTAATAATTCAAAATTATAAACATTGAATTCAAAATATAGATGTTGGACACATTATTTGCTCCTATAAAAACTATATTTTTGAGTGTTTATCTATATAAATACCTCAAGAGCTAAATTAAAGTCAATAAACTTGTTTATCATTCATTCTTTCTTAAGTTTTCAATTGAGCTCTCAAATTTTCTTAAACAATTCTTTGTTTGTATAACTCTTGTGAGATTGGTTGTGTGTTAGAAATAAAATTTCTCTTTATCTTAAATCTTGGGATATATTAGAATGTAAGTGAGATTTATTTCTAAATGAAATGGTTTAAGTGTTGTCCATTAAAACACTTGGGATTTGGTTTTCTAAGTGAGCCTTGAAAACTCAAGTTATAAGATTGTAAGAGTGAGCCATAAAACTCTTGTGTAATCTCAGTCTTATGAATAAGATTATGGGTGATTGAAAATCCTAACTTGGGGATAAGTTAGGTGGAGACGTAGGATTGTTGTTGAATCTGAACTCCTTAAATTTTTGTGTTCTTCATTATTCCATCTCAACTTCCATTCGATTCTTGCAAAGAATTCATTTAATTTCTCATTTTTATTTTATAGTCCTATTCCCCCCCTCTAAGACTCTTTTCACCTTGTTCATTTATAAATAGTAGCTTCTAGGAAGCATTTTGGGGACTCTAACCAAACTTAAAACTTTGTTAAAATATTTAAAAATGCCTCTAAAACCCCTCCCAATAGTCATACTAAAACCCAAAATTAAAATAGAAAAATAAGGGGAAATTATGCCAAAATCAAAAGAGCTTTGTTAGATTCCTAGATTTCTTTAATTTTCTTCTTAAATTCTTAACCAAAATCTCATATAAACACATTATAAATCATAAAAACTCTAGCAATACCTTTTCTCATCAATCAACCCATAAATAACATCAAAACTCACCCAAAAACCTATTTGATCCTTTAAACCTTCCCTCATTTATCTTCAATCAAGACTTGTTTTGTGTGAGTTTTGACAATAATTTTGAGGCTAAATACTTTCAAAAACATCAAGCTTAATAATTCTCATCTTAATTATGGATCTCAATTTTGGGGTTTAGGGCTTTAATTTTTAGTTTTTGTTGAACAAAGTGTGATTTTTATGTTGTTTAGTATTGAATGGCTGATTTTGGCTAATAAATAGTCATACCAGCCATTCATCACCAAAATAGGCTATTAGAGGTCCTTATACCGACTATTGGAAGGCCAAAACTAGCCTTTAAGCTCCAAAACTGGCCATCCATGCTTGAGCTTCAAACACTTGCATTTCTTGCTCTAAAATGACTTTAAGGATGGTCCTAAAGGCTTTTATACATTCAATGATGCTTTTTTTTAATTACTATTGATCTTTGATTTAGGTCACTTATCTATGATCTTAATGTATTATTGTGATTACTCTTTGTTTTACTTACTTCTGTTCTTTGATGATGGTTGTGTGTTAGTTTTGAGACTCATTTTGTGTATTTTTTCATTGTTATGATCTAAATAATGTTAAGTTAGAACCACTGGTGTCAAAAGTGGTGACTCTACTAAGGATAAAGATGTGTTGATCCTGACATTGATACCTTGCTTTTAGTTATGTATATTATTATGGACTAACTTGCATTACGACACTTTGCACATGTGCATAAGCCTAATAGCCCTAACAGTAAAACTATGATTCACCATGACTCCACTTGACTTATGGGTTGATTAGTTTGGCATTTTCCCCTTTAGCCCTAACTTGGTTTAAGAGAATATATTAAACTCATCTTACCAGAGTCTGTAACCTAAGTCCTTAAAAGGGGACAATTTTTTCTTATGTTTGCAAAAGATATTGGGCCCCTTTAACCTTGGCCTATAACTCAAGTCCATAATGGAGGGCATCTCATTAAGGGTGTTAGCAAAGGTGGTATGCCCTAGAGGCTAATCACATATTTTTTATTGTAAATTATCCCAAATGGCAGTAAAATATCCAATTCAAGTAAAGAGTTTAAATATTAATTTATACTTAATTAATATGAAATATTAATTAAAGTATTAAATTAATAATATATATGTTATTTTTATTTAGGCTTGAATTAATGGCCTAAGAGTTTGGGCTTAGGCACAAAGAGTTTTGGACTAAAGATTAATCCAAAATAATGAGAAAACTCATGAACCTTATCTTGTCCTATTTGTATAATGGATTGTGCTTTAGCTAAATGTTGGCCCAATTACCAAACCTAAGTCCATATAAAATGATGTAGTCAAAATTGGCATATTAGGCATATTATCTTTAATGTGTAAAAAGTTGACTTTAGCAAAAGAAAAGGTTAGGTTACATGTACTTATCACATTGATAAATGTGAGAGGATGAATGTAGACATTATACATAAGATGTATTTTCTACATTCTTCTTTGTACACTAGTGAGTTACTTATACAAATTGTATGCTTACTATGTCAAGTTGCATGCTTGTGATGTCATTGATGATGTCAAGAGGTGTGCCTATGATGTCATGGATGATGTCAAGATGTTTGCTTATAATATCATGGATGATGTCAAAAGGTATGCTTATGATGTCATGGATGATGTCAAGAGGTGTGCTTATGATGTCATAGATGATGTTAAGAGGTGTGCTTGTGATGTTATGGATGATGTCAATAGGGTTGCTTATGATGTCATGGATGATGTCAAGAGGTGTGCTTGTGATGTCATGGATGATGTCATGAGGTGGTTGCTTTCTATATATATATGTGGCCTGAGAAATTTATAAAGAGTGGAGAGAGACACCAAAAGTAAAAATAATATTTAGTAAACATAAACCCTAGTGTTCTTGCAAGGAAATTAAATTAGTGCAAGATTTGTGAGGGTTATTTGAGAGGGCACTTGCCATTAACCAAATCAAGGCAAGAAGGTGATTGGTGAAACTTTGGTGTTTCAAGCTAGAGGCCTAACACTTGGGAGGTTAATCATTTGATTCAAGAGTTGAACCAAAGAATCCAAAGCTTGTAGAATACTTATGGTCTACATCAAACTTAGGAGATTGTGAGTATTCTTAAGCTTAGACTTCCTAGGTTATTGTTTTATATATTGATTTTTAGTTTACCTATATGTAAAATGCAAGATGGATCTATAGGAATGGAAATCTTTATGTGATGAAGGGTTATGCAAGTGCAATTTTTGAAATTTCACCCTATCTAAGGCATGTGCTCACCACACTTAATTATTGTATAACCATTTCCTTTCATCAATAGGTTATAGAAGGTTGCTAAAAGGCCAATCGTACATGATTTAATGGCTTGCAATATTTATCTCTTTTATTCTAGGCTTTTGCTACATTAGTTCTCCTATTTGACAAGCACCGTAGCCCTTACTTGCTTCAAAACCAAATCCCCACCCTTTATCTTTCCAATTTTGACTTTGTTGTTGAATACCTCAAATATCCTTTACTAATACACCTAAATGTGGAATAAAGCATCCATCCTTTTTTCATCTAGAGAAAAAAGGTGGTAATATCTCTTTTGTACTAATTCACATTCAAGGATTTTTGCCTCTAGCACTAACTTCAATATCTATAGGTAATACTGCTTGACACTTATACATTAGTGAAAATGGTGTTTGACCTATTATAGTTCATGCTATGATCCAATATCCCTTATAAACTAAAAAGGAAGATGCTCGGTCCAATCATAGTAGGCCTTAACCATTTTTGAAGGGACTCTTTTGACATTCTTCTTAGCTACTTCAGTTGCTCCATTCATTTGAGGTTGATATGATTCACCATGACTCCACTTGACTTATGAGTTGATTAGTTTGACATTTTCCCCTTTAGCCCTAACTTGGTTTAAAAGAATATATCAGACTCATCTTACTAGAGTCTGCAACCTAATTCCTTAAGAGGGGACAATTTTTTCTTATGTTTGCAAAAGATGTCAGGTCCCTTTAACCTTGGCCTATAACTCAAGTCCATAATGGAGGGCATCTCATTAAGGGTGTTAGCAAAGGTGGTATGCCCTAGAGGCTAATCACATGTTTTTTTTGTAAATTATCCCAAATGGCAATAAAATATTCATGTAAATAAAGTGTTTGTTTATTTGAGTATTTATCCATTAACATAATGTTAAATAAATTTATTATCAAGAGTTGATAATATGAGTGACAAATTTATTTTGTACATATGCTACAAAAATGTTTATAGTCGACAAATTAATATTTGGTATTAATTTGACTATCACCTCTATCTATTTTTCTTAATTAGTATATAACACTAATAATGGGAGGTAGTGAGTCTCGTGCTACTCGATATGAGATACCATAAAGACATGTGGATACTCATATTATGGGTGGATTAAACATGACATTAGATTTGTGATTACGTGGATATTCACTTATAGTCAAAAATCATAATCTAGGTCATAATGGTGCATATAGTCCTTTAACTTAAGGCAACATGGCCATCCATATTTAAGTGGTTAGAGTTTGTTACTGCTTAAATACTTGTGTTAATCACATATAGGTATATGGCATATGATGACTCTCGTTGGTTAAATGTAGGGATGAGTGTTCGACCAAGGTGGGATTCATTGCCTAGAATGAATTGGGATAATATCCTATGCTATCTAAGTTTATTCTTGATGAATATCTTCTTGGCTAGGACAAACACAACACTTTGAAATAGTTTTAGTCCTAGAATGGTGTTTCTAGTATTTATTATGTTTTATCAAGAATAGAACTTGAGATGAGGTCTTATGATAAAGTTATTAGAGTTTGACTGAACCATGACTCTAGGCTATATTAAGATCCTTTAATGAAGGGATTTTAGTGCACAATAATTATGACCAAAGTAGTTATGATATCGATGCTAGGGGTCACTCACAACTTATAATAACTAAATGTGTATAATTGGAATTTTCACATTTAGACTTGAAAGAATTTCAAATAATATCAAGTGTTGATATTATCTTCTCATTACCAATTAGACATGAACCTAGTAAGTCACACCTAAAAGAGATTTACCAAATCACCATTAACATTAATCTAATTATTGATTAAATAGTTTAATCAATTAATTAAGATTAATAAAATTGGATTTATGATTTAAATAATTATTATAGCATATCATGAAATCTAATTCAATTAAGTGTTTAATTATTAATGAATGCTTAATTAATATGAGATATTAATTGAGGTATTAGATTAATAATAAATGTTGTTTCTAATTGGACTTAGATTAATGGGCCTAAAGAGTTTTGGACTAAAGATTAGTCTAACATGTAGAAAAAGCCCATAAACCTTTTTTAGGCCCATTTCATTTTATGGATTATATGTGGGCTAAGTATTGGCCCAATGACCAAGGCCGAGTCTATAAGATAAGATAAGCCTATGTGTTGGCCTAATTATAAAGCCCAAATCCATGTGAACATGACATGGTCAAATTTGTCATGTTAGGTATGCATTATCTTATATATGTATATTGTTGACTATAGGTATGACAAGGTGTATATCATATTGGTATGTGTAAAGAATGTATGTAGACATATATATATGAGATGTATTCAATTCTCTATATGCCTTTTGATATACTTATCTCTTATATAAGTTGTATACTTATGAGTTGTATACATGTGATGTAAGAGATGGTGTCATTAGGGTTTTGTTTTCTTTAAATATATATATTTTAAGAGAGGTTAAAGATTATGTGGAGACAAACCAGAAAAGGAGGAATAATATATAACCATAAAAGGAGGAACAACATACACCAAAAATAAACCATATGCATTCTTATTAGAAATTGAATTTGTGCAAGTTTGTGAGGGTCTATTGAGAGGGCATCTTGCATCTAACCAAGTCCAAGCAAGAAGGTGATTGGTGAATCTTTGGTGTTTCAAGCTAGACGCCTAACACTTGGGAGGCTAAGCATTTGATTCAAGAGTTGAACCAAAGAATCCGAAGCTTATAGAATACTTATGGTCTACATCAAACTTAGGAGTTTGTAAGTATTTCTAAACTTATAATTCCTAGGTTCATGTTTATATATGTTTATTATTATTTATCTATATGTAAAAGGCAAATTAGATCTATGGGAGTGGAATTATTCATGTTATGAAGGGTTATGCAAGTGAGAATTTTAAAATTTCACCCTATCTAAGGCTTATGCTCACCACACATCAAAATTGCATAACTGTTTCTTTAGAGCTTAATAATATTCACCTTGGTATGCTAGGGATTAAATGTAATACACAAGGGTTATTATTTGGAACTTGAAGAGATCAAGTTGGAGATCTTTAGACATGGAGGCAATGCTCAACATGATGAGGTCCATTATCATAAAGCCCATGGAGTTGAGGACTATAATACATTATAAGAGTTAGAATAAGATTGGGAAAGGCCCATGATCACCCTATATGTATGCATCCATCATGCATGTTCTATGTATATATGTGATATATATGTTATAGCATGTTATGTGCATATGTAATGATGCTATGCTATATATGTATGTGATATGTATATAAATTGGCTAATGTGCAAAGTAAGACCTTAATTAGAACCTAAAAATCTTCTAAAATAAATTTAGGTCTAAGCTCTCCATTAGAGCAATAACTTACATTGTTTTAGGATTGTATGCATCGACTATGGATACATAGGGGTGTACATAAAGGCCTAAAAGTTTCATGTAGTGTTATTGTGAAGCATGAGATATTATGGGTGTATGGATACACTATAGCCCAAGAATGGCAAATAGGAGTACTTGAGGTTTATAGTGTTAAAATCCATACATTACACTGATCTAATGGTATGGACCTAACAAGTGCTAAGGGCCAAGAATGGTAATGTGTACTTGAGGTTCATAACATTATGAGCCAAATTGATGGAACCTCACATAAGATGTGATGGCAAAAGTTACCACCTAATGAGAACTAATATTCTAAGAATATTAATGTGTACTTGAGGGATATTAATGACTTATTAAGAACTCCATCACCCACTTGAAATCCATCCAACAAGGGATTTCTATTTCCTACTTTGGAAGTGTAAGATTCACCAAGTTAGTGTGAGGCCATTATGATTAAAGACCAAATCTAATGGTAAAATAACAAATGTCATATAACTAATTAATCATGTTACCTTTACAAAAATTTGATAATATGAGATCATTAAACTCACTTTTAATCTTACTCGAACAACATAGGCTCATAAGCCTTAATTTTATTAATTGGCTAAGGAACCTAAAAGTGGTTGTAGCTTTTGAAAAGATACTTTATGTATTAGAACAAAGCCCATCTGGTTCACTTTATGAAAATGCTTCCCAAGAAGCATGTGACACTTTAGAAAAATTGAAAAATAAATGATTTACAAGCATGTTGCATAATATGGGCTTTTATGAATACCAAAATTCATCGGTATCATGAGAAGTACATAAGTGTAAAAAAAATCCTACTACATCTTCAAGTGTTATTTGGTGAACATCGTAGGACTGCTATATATGAGATATTAAAGTGTCTCTTTCATGCTAAGATGAAGGAGGGTAAGGATGTAGAAGCCCATGTAAACTTTATGATTAAAGAAATTCAGGAACTACAAAATCTAGATTTCTCTATAGACTTCCATCTCTATTTAGATTTGATCCTTCAATCCCTTCTCGAATATTTCGGGCAAAACATTACAAATTCCATATGAACAAAATAGAGTGTACTCTTATAGAGCTTATGAACATGCTTGTGACAGTCCAAAAAGGCTATCCAAGGAAATAAGGAAAAGGAAGTTACACTTATTATCTCTTCTAGTGGGACTAAGAAGAAAGGTAATAAAAAAAGGAAAGACAAGACAAGTGTTGTCAAGGCTATGGGTGGCATAGCCAAGAAGAAGGGCAAGGTAATGGTGAGGGCAGACAAAGGCAAAGGAATGTGTTTTTATTGCTAAGGTGAAGGACATCGAAAGAGGAATTATGCTATGTTCTTAGAGTCTTTCAAGTTAAAGGGAAAGGTCAAGCAAGGAGAAGGTGAGACTTTCTCTAACTTATTTGCTTCTAAATGTTCTAAAAGCTCATCTAACACATGGGTATTGGATACCGGTGATAGTTCTCACATTTTTTCATCCTTCTAGGATTTAGTAAATGAGATAAAGTTAAAGCCTAATGAAGTGACCTTAAAGCATGGAAATGGAGCAAATGTTGTGACCAAAGCTATAAGATCCACTTTTATTGATCTATATAATCATATTTTGTTATTAGATGATGCATTATATATACCTAATGCTTATAATAATATTGTCTTTATTTATAGTTTGACTATAAAGAGTTATGAATTTCATTTCAAAAGAGATGTTTATAGTATTTACTTTGGGAGTGAAATGGTAGGCATAGGTTATTTAGTACATGGTTTGTATTATGTTAATAATACGTCCAATAACAATGAGCCTTAAATTAATACAAGTAATGAAAATGCTATATTAATTAAAAATACTTCTAATTATAAGTATCTTTAGCATATAAGGTTATGTCACATTATGGAGGATTGGATTAATAAGTTGGAAAGGATGGGAATCTTGATTCCACATCCAATTCAACTTGCGAGGCTTGTCTTCAAGGCAAGATGACTACATCACCATTTATTAAGGAAATTGCAAGAGCTAAGGATGTATTGGAAATCATACATAGTGATGTATGTAGACCATTTAGAGAAATTGCTAGAGGTGGTTTCTACTATTTTATAACCTTTATCAATGATCTATTAAGGCATGGGCATTTGTTTCATATGAAGAATAAAAGTGAATCCGTTGCAAATTTTAAGGAATTCAAAGACCAAGTAGAAAACCAAACTGGGAAAAGTATTAAAACTCTAAGATCATATCAAGAAGGTGAATACTTAAGTATCGAGTTCATTGAGTTCCTTAAAAAACATGGCATTTCATCATAACTTACACCACCTAGAACATCATAATTCCATGGTGTATCTAAAAAATGAAATCATACTTTATTAGATATGGTACATTCTATGATGAGCTATATTGATCTTTTTATTTCACTTTATGGTTCTGCGCTCCAAACCACCTCTTATATCCTTAATTATGTTCCATTCAAATCCTTTTTTACTACACCGTATGAGATATGGCATGGTAGAAAACCAAGTCTTAAACATGTTAAGATTTGGGGATTTTCGGCTTTTATCAAAAGGCTAAAATTGGACAAGTTAGATGTGAAATTGATTAAAGGAAGGTTTATTGGATATCCTAAAGATAGTTTATGATACTATTTTTATCTTTTTACTAAATAAGTTATTATTACAAGTAGATATGCTATTTTTCTTGAAAAAAAGTTTCTAAAGGTGGCAAAGGAAGGAAGATAATGTTATATGAGGAGTCATTTAAGGAAGCCCAATAAATTGATCAAATGGAAATTAATCAACCTTAAGAGCTTATTCCAATTGACGATGTTTTCACTCCAACTCCTAGAAGGTCTAGTAGGGTATCACATCCACCTGAGAGATGTGATTTTCTTCATAATATGCAATAGTTGCATCTTCATGAAAAAAGCATTCATGTTGATGATCCTACTATATATAAAGAAGCTATATGATAAGGATTTTTTAAGATGACTTGAGGCTATGAGAACTAAAATGGATTCCATGTATGCAAACCAAGTCTGGACACTTATTGATCCTCTTGAGGTCTACCCTTTAGGTGCAAATGGATCTTTAAGAGAGAGATTGGTGCAAATGGAAATGTAGAGACCTATAAAGTAAGGCTTATAGCAAAAGTGTTTCACCAAAGGCAATGGGTTAACTATAAGGAGACTTTCTCACAAGTAGTCATGCTTAAGTCCATTCAGATTCTTCTAGTTATAGCTACACACTATGATTATGAGGTTTGGCAATGGATGTCAAGAATGCTTTCCTTAATGGTTATATTAAGGAAGACATCTTCATAGAGCAACCCAAAGGTTTTAAATATAAGGATATCTCAAAAGTGTGTAAGCTTAATAGATCCATTTATGGTCTAAAACAAGATTCAAGGAGTTGGAATCATTGTTTTGATAAGGCTATTCATTCTTATGGTTTCATTAAGAATGAAGATGAACCATGTGTTTACAAGAAAGTTAGTAGGAGCCAATTCACATTCTTAGTCTTGTATGTAGATGACATTCTATTAATTGGAAATGATGTTTGTATGATGACTTCTATGAAAGTATGGTTATATAAAACCTTCTCGATGAAAGACTTAGGGGAGACAACCTATATTCTTAGAATTTGAGTCTATTGAAGAGAATGATAGGTTTATCCCAAAGTCTTCACTTGGAAAAGGTATTGAAAAGGTTCAACATGCTTGATTCCAAGAGAGGATTATTGCCATTTAGGCATGGTATCCATTTATCCAAGGGCATTTCACCTAAAACACCTAAGAAAATGGAGCATATGGCCAAAGTTGCTTATGTTTTGGCTATTGGAAGTTTAATATATGCTATGTTGTGTACTAGGACTAATATTGCCTATGCTATTAGTGTAACTAATAAGTTTCAATCCAATCTAGGTTTGAAACACTGGATAGTTATTAAGGTAATCTTTAAATACTTGAGAAGGACTAAAAATTTAGTCTTAACATATGGAGGAGGTGATCTAAAAATAGATGGTTTCATAGATTCTTATTTTCAATCATATGTGGATGATAGAAAGTTTATCTCTGGGTTTGTTTTCATATGTAATGGAGGTGTGATGAGTTGGAAAAGTTCTAAGCAAGGTATCATTGCAAATTCCACTATAGATGCCAAATATATAGTCACATTGGATGTTGCTAAAGAAGCTATCTAGATTAAGAAGTTTTTTACTGAACTAAGAGTTATTCCTTCCATTGAGCAACCTATTTCTCTTTATCGTGACAATAATGGAGCCATTGCTTTGCCAAAGGAACTAAGGTCTCATTAGAAATCCAAACATATAGAAAGGCACTATTATATTATTAGAGAACTTGTTATAAAGGGTAATATCATTGTGCAAAAGGTAGGTACAACTAACATTATCATTGATCCACTTATAAAGCATTAACATAACTATAACTTAATCAATATCTTAAGAAGATGGGTCTAAGATATTATAGTGATTGGCTCTAGTGCAAGTGGGAGATTATTAGCATAAGTGGCATGTCTTAGAGGCCAATCATATATTTTGACATTGTAAATTATCCCAAATGGCAATAAAATATTCATGTAAATAAAGGGTTTGTTTGTTTGAGTGTTTATCCATTAGCATAATGTTAAATAAATTTATCATCAAGAGTTGATAATATGAGAGACAAATTTACTTAGTACATATGCTATAAAAATGTTCATAGTCGATAAATAAATATTTGGGTAATATTAATTTGACTATCACTTTTGTCTATTTTCCTTAATTAGTATGTGATACTAATAATAGGAGGTAGTGAGTCTCATTCTACTTGATGTACAATATCATAATAGACATGTGATACTCACGTGGTGGGTGGATTGAACATGATGTTGTATTTGTGATTGCATGGACATTTAGTTATAATTAATAATCACAATCTAGGCCATAATGGTGCATATAGACCTTTGACCTGAGGGAACATAGTTATCCATATTTAAGTGGTTAGGGTTTGTTACCACTTACATACTTGTGTTAATCATACATGGGTATATAGCGCGTGGTGGCTCTAGTTAGTTAAATGTAGGGATTAGTGTTTGACCAAGATGGGATTCATTGCTTGGAGTGAATCAAGATAATATCCTATGCTATCTAAGTTTATTCTTGATGAATATCTTCCTAGCTAGGACAAATAAAAAAGTCTGAAAGAGTTTCGATGCTAGAAAGGTATTTATAGTCTTTGTTATGTTTTATCAGGAATAGAACTTGAGATGAGGTCTTATTATAAAGCTATTAGAGTTTAACTAAACCATGACTCTAGGCTATATCAAGATCTTCTAATGAAGAGATTTTAGTGAACGGTAATTATGTTCATGTAAATCAATACATGCATTCATTTCTAGTTAGGTAGTTATGATATCAATGCCAGGGGCTCACAACTTATAAGAATTAAATATGTATAATTGGGATTTTCACATTTAGACTTGAAAGATTTTTAAATAATATCAAGTGTTGATATTATCTTCTCATTGCCAATTAGACATGAAGCTAGTTAGTCACACCTAAAAGAGCTTTACCAAATCACCATTAACATTAATCTAATTATTGATTAAAGAGTTTAATCAATTAGTTAAGATTAATAGAATTGGATTTATGCTTTAAGAAATTATTCTAGCATATCATGAAATCTAATTCAATTAAGGGTTTAATTATTATTGAATACTTAATTAATATGGGATATTAATTGAAGTACTAAATTAATAATAAATGTTGTTTCTAATTGGACTTGGATTAATGGCCCAATTTGTATAGGCCTAGGTCCAAAAGAGTTTTGGACTAAAGATTAGTCTAAGATGTAGAGAAAGCCCATGAACCTTATCTAGGCCCATTTCATTTTATGGAATGGGCTTGCGCTAAGTGTTTACCTAATTATAAAGCCCAAATCCATGTGAACATGACATGGCCAAATTTGTCATGTTAGGCATGCATTATCCTATATGTGTATATTGTTGATTATGGGTATAACAAGGTGTATATCACGTTGGTGAGTGTAGCAAATGTATGTAGACATATATATGAGATGTACTCAAATCTCTACTCATCTTTTGATATACTTATCTCTTATACAAGTTGTATACTTATAAGTTTGATACATACGATGCAAGGGATGATGTCATTAGGGTTTTTTTTCTTTATATATATATATATATATATATAGAAAAACCACAAATGGAGGAGCAACATATAACCACAAAAAGAGTAACAATATATACCAAAAATAAACACTAAGTATTCTTGCCAGAAATTGAATTTGTGCAAGTTTGTGAGGGTCTATTGAGAGGGCATTTTGCATCTAACCAAATCCAAGCAAGATGGTGATTGGTGAAGCTTTGGTGTTTCAAGCTTGAGGCCTAGCACTTGGGAGGCTAAGTATTTGATTCAAGAGTTAAACTAAAAAATCCAAAGCTTATAGAATACTTATGGTCTACATCAAACTTAGGAGTTTATAAGTATTTCTAAACTTAGAATTCCTAGGTTCATGTTTGTATGTGTTTATTGTTATTTAGTTATATGTAAAACACTTATTAGATCTCTAGGAGTGGAAATATTCATGTTATAAAGGGTTATCCAAGTGAAAAATTTAAAATTTCACCCTATCTAAGGCTTATGCTCCCCACACATCAAAGTTGTATAACCATTTCCTTTCAAAAGGGACTTTTAACTTTACCTTGACTTACCCATTTAGTGGTCCTACATTCTTCCACTAGATTTGTACTATAGTTTGCATGTGTTTGCTTGATTTTTACCTATGTGCTATATTTTTGTTAAATTGCATCATTAGTGACTTGTATATCTTATAATTGACACCTAAAGAGGTTATAGTGGCATTACTTGACACCGAAAGAGGTTATAGTGGCATTGCCTGACACCGAAAGAGGTTATAGTGGTATTACATGACATTGAAGGAGGTTATAGTGGCATTATCTTTTTTCCTGACACCATAAGAGGTTATAGTGGAATTACCTGACATCGGAAGAGGTTATAATGGCATTGCTTAAAATCGAAGGAGGTTATAGTGGCATTATCTTTTCACTTGACACCTTAATAGGTTATAGTGGCATTACCTAACACTAGAAGAGGTTATAGTGGCATTGCCTGACACTAAAATAGGTTATAGTGGCATTACTTTGTAAGATTCAAAAGGATGTTAAACCTTGACATGGCTAGAGAATGCTAAGAGTATTCATTGCATTTCATGCATATGCTTGCATATCATATGCCTACTTGCAAATCACTATCCTTGCTTGAATCATTCATATGGAAATTATATCATTGTATAAACTCTAAATTGCATCATTCTGCATGAATCCAAAATTGCATCCTTACATGAATCCCAAAAAACTGCATATTGCATGAATCCTAATATTACATCTTACATGAATCCCAAAATTGCATCTTGCATGAATCCTCAAATTACATCCTTGCATGAATCAAAAAATTGCATCTTGTAATGTGTCTTGAATAGCATCTTGCATGACAAATGAATCATAAAACAATAACAGCAATCAAATCACAACAACACATCACTCGGGTAAGTGCTTCTCTCCATAGAAAATGATTTTTGCATCTTTGCATTTTGCTTTGCATGTATTGACATTAGCGCTAGGTGGCTATGCAACACACTTGAAGCAGGGGACAACTATCATACCTCAAATTTGATTGTCCTTAAAAAGGTCCAATGATGAAACAAACCTTCGAGATGACTAAAGTCTTTAAAGTGTACAACCTTAAAAACCTAACCACCACACTAGTATGTGAAATCGATCACCAAGCCATTAAGTTGTGCTCTGACCTTACAAAATACAAATTATCAGAACAATGAGAAGCTTATTTTGAGAATTCCTTTCTTTGAATACTCAGCTTATTGGTCTGGTACTCATTTTGTCAGACTAAGACCTAACTTCATGCAAAATAGAAATTGATTTTGATAAAATGGACTTTAGAAACATGTTCAGAAGGCTCCAAAACTTCTTAAAGTGGTCCTAAAATAGTCCAAAACAACACAAGGATCACCACATGTTACTTAGAAGTGCATATAAAGCTAAAAACACCCTTAGGTGTCACATGATAAAATTGAAGCCAAAATAAAAAAAAAGACTTTGGAAACATGTTCAGAAGGCTCCAAAACCTCTAGGAGTGGTCCCATATTAGTCCAGAACAACTCTACAATTAGCACGTATCACTCAAAAGTGAGCATAAACACCCCTAGGTGTCACGTTCTAAAATCGAGGCTGAATTTGATAAAATGGACTTTCAAATCATGTCTGAAAGGCCTAAAAACTGAAGGAACCAACCTTGAAATAGCATGCATAAGCCCTTAATGGAGCACATAAAGTGCATGTAACCATGCACGAGTGTATGTGGCCATGCACCAATGAGTGACCAAGTGCCAAGCGTGCAATAATATAAACTTCACATGGCCACGTGCTCCACTCTAGGGATGCACATGTGACCACGTATATACCCCATATTCCATCAATTTTCACTATAAATAGGTGCCTTTACATCCCATTCTAAGGGGGGGGGAGAAAGTGGAAGCACACACGCTTAAAAATATGTTCGATTGAAGGCAATGGAAAACCTTTTCTAGATAGTTTTTACTCTCCCACTATCTTTCTCTTAGGAAATTATACCTCTTTTCCACCAAATCACGCCTCATCTTTGTTAAAGCACACTTTAAAGGTATACAAACTAGCATCATTCTATTATCATTTGAACCTCTCGATGAGGATAGCTTGATAATCCCTCGAAGGTAGAGCTTCAAAACCCATACAAGCTTAGTCAAGTTTGACCGCACAATCATTTCAGCATGTTTATTTTATTTTATTGCATTTTATTTTATCATCACCAACATTTGAGAATATTATTGTGCTTCTACACTAAAAAAGTCTCTTTCCTCCCAAGACTAATCATTTATCCTTATTTGATAAAGTTGTTATGTCCCTTTGAAATAAGTAACCCTTACAAAACCAATTTGTCTCAAAACTAAGAGATGAAAAACAACAACAAAGGTCAAGTCACTCACATATATATAATTGGCTAATGTGCTAAGTGAGACTTTAATTAAAGAATAAAAAATCTTCCAAACTAAATTTAGGTATTAGCTCTCCATTCGAGAAAGAACATGCATGGTTTTGGGATTATGTGCATTTGCTATAGACATATAGGGGTGTATATAAGGCCGAAGAGATTCATATAGTGCTATTGTTAAACATTAGATGTTGTGGGTGTATGGAAACATTATAGGCAAAGAATGGTAAATAGGAGCACCCAAGGTTTGTAGTGTTCAAATCCATATATTTCATAGATCTAATGGTATAGACCTAACTAATGTCAAATGCCAAGAATGGTAATGTGTACTTGAGGCTCGTAACATTAGGAGCTAAATTGATGGAACCTCACATGAGATGTGATGGATAAGAGTTATTCACTTAATAAGAACTAATATTCTAAAAATGGCAATGTATACTTGTAAGCACCCAATTTCAGGATGCAATTGTGCATGTGTGCAATGAAGGCCCCTATGATGAAAATCTAAATGAGAATTGATCTTTATTGTCTACTTTTATGATTTAAATAACTAAATTACTATGTTTTGTGGATTTAATTGTAAACTTGGATTTTTGGGGATTTGATTGCAAAACATAGAAACTTCTAAGGACCTTTATTGTCATTTAAAAAAATGGTTGGTCGGCCGACTAACATTGTGTAATGTTGATCGGCATTATAGGATGAAAATCGGTATTTTAGAATGTGATTTTTGCTAAAAATTGATTTTTTTATTTTGATTTTGTCCTTTTTTTCATTAGTATAGGACACCACATGTCCTTGAGTGTACTAAGTCTTTGATTTTTTCAAAACTCTATCTCTTGATATTGATTTCAAAAATTGAAAAGCATAACTTCCCTGCATGATCATAGTGTTGGAGGTTGTTGGGTCTGGCTTTAAAAGCTAGAAGTGGAATGGTGTGAAAACCTTAGTGAACTAGTTAGAGAGAAAGCAGGTAGAGTCTGTAAAAAATTAGAGAGAAAAAAAACCTTAATTAGCTACTAAAAAAATGTGTTATTTTCTTTTAAAAGTCCAAAAGATCAAGAAAGAAAAAAGAACAGAGTCAATCTCAAAACGGTGACAATCCAAATTTGAGGGGCATTCAAACAACATTTGCATAACATCTTCTAGTCTTTCTTTCTTTTTATTTTTGATTTGATTTTTTTATTATTTTATTTCTTAATTGATTATTTACTAATTAAATTATTTCATGTTTTTGTTTTGTTTTGATTGATGTTCTGTGGTACTCTGGAGGTGAAAGTGGTGATATGCGATTTTGGTATTGACTACATTGAAGAATCTAAGGGATGCCATAGTTTGAGTTTTGTGAAATCCCAATAGAATTTAGGATTTATTATTTTCTATAGTTTTTTGTTCATGGCTTTATTGGGTTGTAATTAATTTGTTTTAATTTCCTACACTGTAGTTTGTAATAGCCTTAATAGAGGGAAATTAGTGGAATTTTAATTCTTTACATGAAAAATTGATTAGTAATCTAGGCTAAATTTGGTAAAATTCAATTAAAATCAATGGTAGCTTTAGATTAATTTAGGTTGCATGCAATTAAAATTGGGTTAGAAATCACTAAATGTATGTTTTTCATTCATTATTTTCTTTAATTTGTTGTTTGGGCTTGTTTGCATGTTTTTATTCTATTTGGGCCCCAAGCACATATTAGTTGTAACCCATTTAATAAATACACTTTTAATTGGATTTTTAGGTTTAATTAATTTTAAAATCAATTTAGGCCCACTTAGATTAATTTAGACTTAGGCCCATTTTTATGTTAACTAAAATTAATTTAGACTTAGCTCAACCCATTAATTTCATTTCTTTTAAAATAAATAGATTTAGGATCACATCACTTAATTTAAAATTAAGTAGAATTAAGCCCACTAACTAATTTCAATTTTAAAGTAACCCAAGTCCTAAAGGGGGGGGTAGTCTTCTCTTGAGTTTGCAAAGGATGCTAGGCCCCTCTAACCTTGGCTTGGAACTCAAGTCTTCAAGGAGGGCATCTTGCTAAGGGAACCTTGACTTTTCACTAGACTCCAACCATATATAATGGCTTAGTTACCTCCCCTAGGATCTACCCAAATTGCTTGTATGATTTTTGCCATGAGGTATTTCTATATATAAAAGCCTAGGCCTATACTTTTTAAAGCCCACTTGGGCCAATAAATATTGGGTTAGACGTTTATACTTAAAATTTTATTTTTATGCTTATTACTATAAGGTATTTCTATCTATAAAAGCCCAGGCCCATACTTTTGAAGCCCCTTGGGGTAATGAAGATTGGGTTAGACCCTTATACCTAGAAAAGTTATTTTTATACTTTATTGCTTTAAGAGATATCTGACATGTGCCTTAGTCCCTGCTATCACCTTTTGATATTAAGATCAAGAACAAAAATCCTAGGATAAGAGACTTTCCAATGAACACGTGTGTAGGAGGAATAAGGTTGGAAGGATGTATGTTGTACACTTGATTAATACTTGCTACTTGTTGCATAGCACATTCATCACACACACATGCATATATGCATCTCATTCATCATACTAACACCTTGTTTTGCAGCCATTAAAGATACATTAGGGTCTTCTTATATTTGGGGATGACAAGGTGGCATACTAAAAAGAATGAGTCAGAGTCCTAAAGCCTTAGCAAAGGAAATCCTAAATAGACAGGATATACTGGAAAGAAGCCCTATCAGCCCACTTTAATTGGAAGCTAAACCAACTTCACATGATTATGAACAAATGGAACAACAACAAGGGAACTGGACCTTAGAAGACATCAAGGGAGCTTTGATGGATAATATAATGGCTATGATGCAAGATGAGCTAAGACAAGCACTATCTAGACTAATGTTGTTGTCATACAACCACTTGTAATTGAATAACCACCTGCTGCTGCTACTATCCCACTAGCTACAGATGCTCCACCTGTTACCAATAATGCTGAGGGGCAACCTGTTGCTAGAAACCCACTTGCTATCGATGTGAAGCTAGAGGATGTTGAGAATTATATGGTAGAGAAGTCAAAGAAAGAATCCCTTGAATTAGTACAGGACCACGAGTCTAAGTAGATGTGAGCACTGACCTAGAAGATGACTAAGATGGAAGAGCTGATTAGGGGACAAGGCATAGGGTATTCATCAAAGATGATAGGCTGCCTGATAAGTTCAAGATGCCACAACTGTAGAAATTTGATGGGAGAGGAGATCTGAGGATTCATCTTAGCTAGTACATAATAACCATGAGCACTACTAAAGCACCATTAGCATTGTTTACTATAAACTGGTATCTTTGTGTTATCTTTAAAGGGAATGGCTATAAACTAGTATAATGGGCTGGAAAAATCTACAAGAGGTTACTAGAAAGAACTATATACTGCCTTTTTAAGATAATATGATTATAATACTTGGTTTGAAGTGTCCATCAGAGATCTAGAATTGACAAAGTAGAAACTCAATGAATCTTTCTCTGATTTCCTTACCTTATTCATGAATAAAGCAAGGCTGATGAAGAATAACCTGGTCAAGAAGGATCATGTTAGGATGATAGTTTAGAATGTGTCACCTAATCTAGTCGAGAGGTTGCAGATGATGAACCCTAAAACTTTCATAGAACTGTATGATGATGGTTTGTAAGTAGAAGAGATTGAGAATGATAAGAAAAGAAGCTCTAGAGGCACTAAAACTCGAAACTACCCAACTAGGGGCACACAATAGGTTAGTACTAGCCGAGCTATGGAGGTGTGCACAGTTTAACAACCCTGGAGATTCTCTAATTTCAACTAACCACCTTCAAAAGTCCTAGAATGATTGATTTAGAAAGGCTTACTCTAACTTTTAACCTTCTCCAAACCACCTAACCTAAATGTCCCAGGCTACGACCCCAATAACTACTGCAAGTTTCACAAAGTATTTGGCCACTCCACAGACACCTATATTAACCTAAAACATGAGATCCAAAACCTAGTAGACTCTAGAAAAATCACAGACCTTGAAAAATCTAACTCCAACCCAAACACTAAAAATAATCCTTTCAGTAACTACCGAAATGTCCCACTACTGACGACCATGATTATTAACTCAGGAGTGAGTAAAGAAGTGCTAAACTCCTTTGAAAACCTAAACCCTACAGCTAATGGAGAATCTCCTGATGTCTATAGAGAAGTTGAGGATTTTCTAGGGTAGTCCTCAAGGAAATTTAACTATATGGTGTTCTATTCCAATCTGCCATTTGTAGATATCCAAGTTGAATCAATTGTGCCCTCAGGATGGGGTGATGAGTTTAATGATGAGAAAGAATCCAAAACCTTAAAAAAAACCAAGAGTTGAGGACTTATTAGGGTAGCCCTCAGGCAAATTTGATTATAAGGTGTTTTATTGAAAGCTTGCTTCTAGTTTATATACCCATTGATGGGATTGTGCCCTTAGGATAGGGTGATGAATTTGGTGATGGGCCAGTAAAATAAGGGAATAAGGAATCTCTAACTCCCAAATAGGGGATTGAGGAATTATTGAGAGCATATTTGGGAAAGCTTAGCATAGAGGGAAAGGAAACATGCACAGTAGAAGTATGGAAGGACAAAAAGAGGGATATAATTATTAGAGTTGTAGACATTTGGTATAACTCTGATGAAGAGAGTCCCAATAGTCTGAATGTGTAGAGTGATGACCTCAAAGTGAATCATGTCACTAGAAGTAGGAGGAATTACAGGGCAATAAAAAAGAAGATTGAGAGAGTTGTAGAAAGAGAAGAGTTAAATGATGCAAAAATAGAAGAAGGGGAAAAGGAAAACTTGATTATAGAACAACTGAAGAAGGCTAAGGAAAATGTTAGTATCTAGGGACTATTGATGCACTTAGGCAGCCATATAAGAGCTCTGGTGAAAGCTCTATCGAACATGAACATTGAAATAGTAGCCACACCTAAGGATATAGTAGCAGAGGTTACAGAAAAGAAACAAGATAGCCTTCTTAGATGATGACCTACCTTTGGATGGAAGAAATCATAACAAAGCATTGTTTATGCTAGCTAAAGTAAAAGGGAAAAGAACCAACTTTGCAATGGTTGATGATGGCTTTGCCATTAATGTATGCCCATTAAAGATCTTGCCTAGCTTAGGTTTGAAAGCCAAAGACTTGGCATATTCAAACCTCATAATCAGAGCCTATGATGACAGCACTATGAATGTGGAGGGGACATTCCAAGCTCTAGTTAAAATAGGACCTATGGAATCAACCATTGAGTTCACCATGTTGGATATACCAGTTACTTATGCCTTATTTTTTGGAAGGCCATGGTTCCATGCTTTGGGAGGGGTACCCTCGACTATGCTCCAGAAGATAAAATTCCCTCATAAAGGAGATGTAGTGACAATCAAAGCAAGAACCAATGCAGTTATGGCCGCCGTACTAGAAAAATAGAAAAACGTGTGTTCCTCCTGGTTTTCAAATTGTTGGGATATTTTACAGACTAAAATGGACCTAAGGGTTGCAAAAATCATAGAGAGCATGAATTACCAACCTGGATAGGGCTAGGCAAGAATGAGCAAGGAAGTCAAAATTTATTAGAATTTAAGAGTTGAAATGACACTAAAGGATTAGGGTGTGCTAAGACAAGATCTACCAGTAGAAGGGCAAGAAATAAGGAGAAGGCTAAGAGAAATAAGCCCCTATGGAGAGTTTGGCCATTAAGTGAGAATTTCATTAAGCAAGGAGAGGACAAGTACTATCTGGATGCTAAGGAGCCCAATAATGTCACTGGCAAAAATGTTCTTAGGTTTGAGATTTTCAAGGACTAGATTATGGAAAACTTAGTCAAGAGCAACAAAGAAGAAGTGATGAAGCAAGTAGCTAGATGAATGGGGGATACTACTGTCGAAGAGCTATTATGTCTACCACCTAAGGAGGAGCCACCCTAGGATTTAGCTACTCTTATTAATGATAACTTTACTAATTTTTTTTTATGAAGAAACTGATGTAATAACATCTTATCTCTATGAGGATGAAAACTGTGTTTTTCATTTGGTCAATGATATGAACGTTGGTTTTGCTTACTTATGTGATGGGCAACCTTATAGTTTTGTGCATTATAATTTTGATCGTTCACGCATGTTTAACATTAATTCAATTCAATTTGACTCATTTAACATGGGCATGAATGATAATCCAAAGAACATTTTTATATCATATGATATAACTCCTAAAGAGAGGGAAAATTTTAAGAAAATACAAACAAAAAGAAAGATACTTGGTACCCAAGAAAGATGGTAAGGTGCGAATGTGTGTTAATTTTAGGGATTTAAATAAAGCATGTCTGAAGGATGACTTCCCTTTACCTCACATCAATGTGATAGTGGATAGTGTAGTGTTAATTGCAATGTACTCCTTCATGGATAGGTTCTCTGGGTATAATCAGATAATGATGGCAGTTATGGATAGGATTAAGATGGCTTTCATCACATAATAGGGGATGTACTGCTACAAGGTTATGCCTTTTGGGTTAAAGGATGCATGTGCAATATATCAAAGGGTAGCCATCACTCTCTTTAATGACATGATGCACAAGGAAGTGGAGGTATATGTAGATGATATGATGGTCAAGTCAAAAATAAGAGAGGGGCATTTTGAAGCGCGGGAAAAATTCTTGGCATGCATTGAGAGGTATAATTTAAGACTCAACCCGAAGAAATGCATTTTTAGAGTTACTTTAGGGAAGTTACTGGGGCATATAGTAAGTAGTAGAGGAATCAAAGTGGATCTAAATAAAGTGAAAGCCATTCAGGAAATGCAAGCTCCAAGGATAGAGAAAAATGTGAGAGGGTTCATAGGCAGGTTATAGTATATTAGTAGGTTCATTGCAAGGCTTACTAATATTTGTGACCCAATCTTTAAGCTTCTGAGAAAAGATCAACTTGTAGAGTGGAATGATGACTGTCAAAGGGCCTTTAATAAGATAAAGGAGTATCTTACTAATCCACCTATACTTAAACCACCGAGGCTAAGTAAACCCTTTATCCTATTTTTAACACTAGAAGAAAAGGCAATGGGGGTAATGTTAGCACAAGAAGGGTTAGATGGCATAGAGCATGCAGTGTATTACCTCAACAAGAAGTTCCTGTCGTATGAAGAAATGTATGATTTGGTGGAGAAGACATGTTTGATAATGATCTAGGTAATAAGGAAATTGAGGTATTACTTTCAATCTTATAAGGTTCATGCCATGTCGAAAATAGACCCTTTAAGATACTTACTATAGGCACCTGCTCTAACTAGAAGGATGTCTCACTGGCTCATTCTCCCGACTGAATTTGATATAGAGTACATTACCATGAAGGTTATTAAAGGAAGGGCAGTAGAAAAATTCCTAGCTTAAAATGCAGTATAGGGTGATGAACAGTGGAGCCTATAATTCCCAGATGAGAATCTAGCAGTTGTAGAGCATCAGGAATGGAAGCTTTATTTTGATGGTGTAGTAAACAACAAAGGAGCTAGGTTAGGAGTGATCCTCATCACGCCAAAGGGAGAAACCATACCAATGGCCAATAAGCTAGATTTTAATGTAACCAATAATATGGTTGAGTATGAAGTGTTCATTCATGGAATAGAAGTAGTGATGGAAGCTGGAGCAAAGGAGTTATTATTATAAGGGGACTCTATGTTGGTTATCAGCTAGGCTAATGAGGAATAGGAAGTGAAAGAGGAAAAGTTGAAACCCTAAATCTACTATTTGAAAGCTTTAACAAAGAATTTCACTAAGTGTCTCTTTATCCATCTATTAAGAGATGACAATTAGATGGCAGATGCATTGGTAACACTCTCTTCAATGTGGGATAGTGTGACTAGGTTGACTATGAGGCCATTAATGATCATGAAATCAAAGGCTTCATGTTATGGCGTGAGCAGATTATGGGAATTTAGATAGAGCCTTAAGAGAAGCCATGGTTTTATGATGTTTAGAGGTTCATTAAGGAAGGAAAATATTTAGATGAGACCACTTCAAAAGAAAGATATGCCTTGTGTGTACTTGCACGTAATTTTGTAAGTCATGATGGGGTGTTGTATAGGAGAATGTTGAATGGAATGTAGCTTATATGTCTTAAGAAAGATGAAGTGGAAGAGGTGATGAGAGAGGTTCATGCAGGAGCTTGAGGTTCTCACATAAATGGGATAATCCTAGAAAAGAAGATAATCAGACAGGGGTACTATGGGATGAATATGGAAAAGGATTGTATTAGAACTATGAGACAATGCCATCAATGTCAAATCTATGGGAACCTCAACCACCTTCCTCCAATGGTGCTGAATAGTTTATCATCTCCTTAGCCTTTTACGGCATGGGGGATTGATATCTTAGGAGAAAAAAGGCCAACAACATCGAATGGGCATAAGTACATGATTATGACAATTGATTACTTCTCTAGATGGGTAGAGGCTGAATCTTTTAATACTCTAAGGGAAAAGTAGATGGCTAGGTTTATTGAGAAGAATCATATTTACAGGTATAGGGTTCCACATCATGTAGTGATAGACAATGGGGTTTAGTTTCAAGCAGAAATGACAAAGTTATTGTAGAAGTATAGGATCAAGCATCATAAGTCTTCACCATATTGACCTCATGCTAATGGAGCAGTGGAAGCAACAAATAAAAATATTAAGAAAATCCTCTCTAACATGGTCAAAACTTACAAAGATTGGTGTGAGTTTCTTCCTTTTGCCTTGTGGGGATATAGAACTATAGCTAGAATTGCCACATGCCAAACTTCATTCTCCTTGGTGTATTGTTGTGAAGCAGTTTTGCCAATAGAAACTAAGATCAAGTCTCTAAGAGTAGTTATGGAGGCCAAAACACCTGAGAGTGAATGGTAATAGAAAAGATATGATCATCTAGTGTCTTTGGATGAGAAGAGGATGAATGCTTTGTTTCATACCCAGATATACCAAAAGAGGATAGTAAGGACATTTAATAAGAAGGTAAAGTTGGGGAAGATAAAAGCTAGGGATATGGTACTAAAACAATCCAAAGTGGTGGTGTTTGATCTAAGAGGAAAGTTTAGACCAAACTTGGAAGGACCATACTTAGTCAAGTAAGTTCTACCAAAAGGAGCTGCCAAGATATCTAATCTTGAAGGGAATGAGTTCATGGAGCCTATTAACCTGGATTGCCTCAAGAAATATTGTCTATAAAAATAAATAAAAGTAGTATAAAAAAAGTTCACTGACTAGGAAATCTGAAAAGGCTAGTGATGCAAAAATTAGGGTATTCCCATAATTCAGAAAACCCATAAAGGGCTGGCAGGCAAAAATTAAGGAATAAATAAAAGAAAAAGCTCCAGCTAATTAGAAAACCCATAAAGGGCTAGTAAGTAAAAAGTTAAGGAAACAAAATATGAGCAAAAAGTATTGAGTTAGAAAATTCAAAAGCACTAGCTAATAACAGGAGTTATGTCATGTGATGTAGTAAATGTACTCATTTTGGCCTTAATTAATTAATCTTATTGAAATTGAAATTTTGTTATTATGACATTGCATGTTCTATCTTATTTATAATGCATAAGTATTAGAAAGGAAAACAAAATCTAAAAGCTTAAAATTAACTCTATGAGACCAATTTACCTCAGTCGTGCCTTTTTTTCTTATTCCTCTGAGATTCATCATGTAAAGCTTGAATCCTCTTATATATAGAAAATTTAGGTGGCTCTTTAGCTTGTATCACAACCTAGATTTGCCTAATTTGGGTGGCTTAGGGAAACATTAAGGCATGCTTGCTAAGTTGAAAACCTTAAAGGGCAGCTTAGGCAAAAGTTAAAGCATAAAAAAAGAATTCACTTAGGACCATATATTCATCCAAGTCTATTTTCAAGAAACGGAAATTTGAAATAAATCAGTACAAGAAGGCAGTCTGACATAAATACAAATCAGAGATGAAGATAGCCTATAATTAATCATCCTAGAGTCCACTATCAGGCTAGGGGATCCATCCTCTGCTAGGGTCATCATGATGATAAGTATTTAGAGGTCTAACAGATGAAGTACAAACGTTGTAGGGGCCCATACCCAAGTTTGCAAGCCACCGATGAAGCATCTTACTCTCCCACTCTAGATCCTTAGAATAACTCTGCACATATAGAAAACATCATATTATATGTATTTTATGCATACATTTGCATAATAAGTGTATATGCTTACCCGTCAACATCTATGACCTGCATGGTAAATAACCTCTGAGATGAGGCAAGTCTATACAAATACTCTCCTTATGTCATGGGGATCTATTTTGTAAAATTGTACTAACATTATAGGTAATACAAGAAATAGGTCAAACAAACTCATATAAGAAGTGTCTGCTAGAGAAAAGATAGGGAGCTAAACATCACCAAAATGTATTTGCTGCTCAATCGGAGTCTGAGCAGTAGGAGCCCAATAGAGCATGGATATATCAGGAAAGGGAACATTGCCAAAAATAGTGCCAACAAAAGCTCCCTCATAGCTAGTCCCAACATGCTAAGTGCGTTGTGCATGACTAGGACTATGCTTGGGGACGTTAGGTGCAATCTCAGGCTCAAGGGTAGCATCACTCTCCTATGCAGTCTCAAACCCCTGATAAGCCCCAACTGCCTCCTCCATCACCTCATCAGCAGGGGAGCCAATCTCCTTAAATTGTAAAAAAAGAAAATAAGTGATTTGAAAACTCTAGAAGAGAAATGATTAGAAGTTACATCAGTCTGGTCACTAGGAACTTGCTCCAAGAGGTTCTTATGGATGAATTACCGATAATGGCGAGATCGCTAAAAAAAATAATGGCATCATATCCCTGTAATGCCTCCTTCAACTCTAAACCTATCAACCTGAAACTATAAAGCATCAAGCAAGGGACATCAATAGGAATATAGTGTCGGGAAGGTCTACAGTGCCATAGATATACCCACACTCCCAATTCCAAATCCGACAACCATAACCAGGGTGCATAACCCTCATCTCCTCAAGTCTTATTGTGGCATCCATGAAATCATATTGTTGGACATCATTAGCTCCCTCTAGCCAATCAAAATATATCTATAAAATTAGGATTAATTAAGTTTAACTTGTATTAAGTCATGAAATACTAATGGTTTTGTTTTCTTACCAGGTCCCACTCAATGGTGTTCATCTGATTACGGTAAGTCTATAGAGTATTCCTGACACTAACTAGATAGGAAGAACCCATCTCTACATCAAAGAGAGACTCTTGTCAAAGCTAATAGCCTTAAAGCCACAAATCAGCCCAATCTCTATGCTCCATATCTGAAAGAGAGAATAAATCAGAAAAAGAAAGAAAAGGAAAAGAGAAGAAGAGAAATGAATGGGGATAAATGCACATGTAGGACATGCCGTAAGCCGCACATAGAGACAGCGCCTCTATAGATAGAGTCTAATTTATAATACAAAAAGCCAATGTCATAGATCCCCATTCGAGGAGGCCGAGTAATGCAATACTAATTTTGTGACTAGTCTTATAGAAGAGGGTCATGCCAAGCAAGATCAGAAGGAAGCACCTCACCTTGTAAGCAATTTGGCGAGGTGTGGTGGTGGGAAGATGTCTAAATCCCTTGACCAATGATGAAAGAACAACGTTCTTCCATGTTGGGACAAATCCAATCAAGTCTTACACATACTAACTCCACGTGAAGGCAATCCCATAGAAACTAATGTTAAAGGAAATGGGAGTCCCTCCGAAGGAAATCCTAGTGATAGCTGAGAAACTCATAGGAGAAATGGTCAACTCACCTACCCGAGTATGGAATGTGTGGGTGGTATCCATCCATCGCTCGATCAAAGCAAATAGGGAATAATGATTAGACCTCCCTCGAGCAGTTGAAAGCCCAACGATAAATCATCTAAACTCGAAGGCCCAAACTAGATGTGCAACATCCCCTAAAATAAATAAAAATGAGGGAATGTTACCTTATTACCCATGTCCGTGCACCTATGAAGGTGAAGACAAGTCAAAGGAAGCACAACAAAACCTTCTCGAAGTCCAAGGTTATTTTGAGGAAAATAAAGAGGCATGATAACTGGATCAACTAGAATCTCTACTCCCTTGTGTAATCCATATTATAGGTTAGCCATAGGATCATACGGTTCGTGAATCAGACATCAAACAACCAAGAAATCAAAAGAAGAAAATCAAAGAAAGAAAAAAAAAGAAATGGAGATGAAAATGAAAGAATAACATTGAAAATAAGGAGGGAAGCTTCTTATAAATGAAAATATTCATTTTTGTACCTTGAATATGCATGCATTCAAAATCAAAATTTTCTTTGTAATTTCATCTATAATTGCATATGGATTAGGATTTGATTCCTAATTCATTCATTCAACTCATGTCATTAATTAATGAATTATTATTAATTGTGTATGTATTTAAATTTTAAATTTTTTCTGTCAAGTATAGAATATAGAATATAATTACATAATTCAAGTTTTCATTTTTACATGTATCATTTTAAATCAAAAGATTCAAAATTCATTTCATACTAAATAGTAGTTGAAACATAAATTTCAAAATTATCATGTTATGTGCTACATAGTAGTCATAACATGAATTTCAAATTTAGCATGTTATGTGCTTTAATAGTAGCTATAACATAAAATTTTTCAAATCTTTTATCATTAGATACCACACAGTAGTTATAGTATCATTGCTAGACGTTCCATAAGAACTATAACATGTTTTCAAATCATGAATTGCTAAACATTCCATAAGGAATGTAGCAAAATTTTAAATCATAGATTGCTAGACATTCCATAAGAACTATAAAATGTTTTTCATAAATCGGTAAACGTCCCACAGGGAATATAGCGAGAATCATTACATATATTTCATTAAACGTCTCACAAGGAATATAATGAAATCCATTGTCACTATACGTCCCGGAATATAGTGTAATCCACCAGACACTATACAGTAGTTATGGTATTATTGCTAGACATTCCATAGAAACTATAGCATATTTTCAAATCACAAGTCGCAAGACGTCCCAAGGGGAATATAGCAAAATGCATAAGTTCCACTAGATATTTCATAGGAAATATAGTGAAGCATATTAAACATAACATCTTGCTTATAAATGCTCAACAATTTAAGCATCAACATGTTAATTAGGATACAATGAATTACCCTAATTCTTTCTTTTGAAATTGTGCAATACTATTACTTTGCCGCAATTTGTCAAGCAAACAGCGACTAAGAGGGGAAACTATAAGCACCTAATTTCGAGATGTAATTATGCACGCATGTGATGAAGGCCCTTATAATGAAAATCTAATCGAGAATTGATCTCTACTATTGAGTTTTGCGATTTAAAGGACTAAATTGCTATGTTTTGTGGATTTGATTACAAAATTGGTTTTTTGGGGATTTGATTGTAAAAATTAGAAACTTTTAAGGACCTTTTTTGTCATTTAAAAAAAATATATGGTCAGTCGACATTTAATATCGACTGACATTGTGTAATACTGATCGGCATTACGAGACCAAAATTAGCATTTTGGAATGCCGATTTGCACTAAAAAGTGATTTATTTACGTTGATTTTATCTTTTTTTGTAATTTTTAATTGGTCCATGACACCACGTGTCCCTGCATGTACTGAGTCTTTGATTTTTTAAAAAATCTATCTCTTGATTTTGATTTCAAAAATTGAAATGTGCAACTTCCCTGTGTGATCACAAGGTTAGAGGTTGATAGGTATGGCTTTAAAAGCTAGAAGAGGAAGGCTGTGAAAACCTTAGTGAACTAGCTAAAGAGAAAGGAGGCAGAGTCTGTAAGAAATTAGAGAGAAAAAAAAGCCTAATTATCTATTGAAAAAAAATATTTTCTTTTCTTTTAAAAGTCCAAAATATCAAGAAACAAAAAAGAACTAAGTCAATCTCAAAATGGTGACAATCCAAATTTGAGGGGCATTTAAGCAACATTTGCACAACATCTTCTATTCTTTATTTCTTTTTATTCTTGATTTGATTTTTTTCATTGTTTATTTCTTAATTGAGTAGTTACTAATTCATTTTTTTCATGTTTTTTTTACTGATGTTTTATGGTACTTTGGAGGTGAAGGTGGTGATATGAGATTTTGGTAGTGACTACATTGAAGAATCCATGGGATGTCATGGTCTGAGTTTTTTGAAATCCCCATAGAATTTAAGATTTATTATTTTCTACAGTATTTTGTTCATGGCTTTATTGGGTTGTAAATAATTTGTTTTAATTTCTTACATTGTAGTTTGTAATAGCCCCAATAGAGGGAAATTAGTGGAAATTTAATTCTATACACTAAAAATTGATTAGTAATCTAGGCTAAATTTGGTAGAATTCAATTAAAATCAATGGTGACTTTGGAATAATTTAGGTTGCACGCAATTAAAATTAGTTAGAAATCATTAAATGTATGTTTTTAATTCATTATTTGCTTTAATTTGTTGTTTGGGCTTGTTTGCATATTTTATTCTCTTTGGGCCCCAAGCCCATGTTAGGTTGTAACCTATTTAATAAATAGGCTTTTAATTGGATTTTTAGGTTTAATTAATTTTAAAATCAATTTAGGCCCAATTAGATTAATTTAGACACATGCCCATTTTTAAGTTAACTAAAATTAATTTAGACTTAGCTTAGCTCATTAATTTCATTTCTTTTAAAATAAATAGATGTAGGATCACATCACTTAATTTAAATTAAGTAAAATTAAGCCCACTAACTCATTTCAATTTTTTCTTAAAATTAATAGATTTAGGCCCACTTTTTAGAATTAAAATAAGTATATTTAGGCTCATTAATTATCTTAAAATGTAGGCCCATCTCTAGTCCAATTCACTTATGAATAAATATGTAGAATTAGCAAATTTTAATAAATAAAATTAATCTAGTTTAGACATAGGGATGCTACCTTTTGTATGCATTTTTTACATGTAATTTTATGACTTGTTGCCTTTGGGTTAAATGGATGTTTAGTTAGGGTTTAAATAAAATTTCATGTAATTAAAGAATAAAATAGTAATTCATAAAATAAATCTAAATGAACATAAGACTGAAAGAAGTTAGTATTCCATTCCTAGAATCTCCTAGTTGTGGTGCTAGATTTCTTTTAGAGAGTCGAGTAACACCAAAATGATTTGTCCCAGTTATTACCCTGGGTGGCAACTCCTCATCTCCACGCCATGTCTTTATGATAATGGTTAGTGTGTTCTTTATAGCCCTGAGCCCAAACAGTGTCATGGTTGCTAAAATCTTGGATACATGCTAAACCCTGCCATTTTCAATACCTAAGGGATATTAGTATCCTATTAAAAATTCCATCACCGACTAGAAATTTATCCAACAAGGGATTTCCATTTCCTTTTTTAGAAGTGGAGGATTCACTAGGATAGTAGGAGACCATTATAATTAAAGACCAAAATCTAATGGTAATAACAATGTCATATTACTAATTAATCATGTTGCCTTTATAGAAACTTGAAATTAGAACACCATCAAGCCCACTTTCAATCATACTTGACCAATATAGGCACATAAGCCCTCATTTTATAGATTGGCTAAGGAATTTAAAAGTTGTTTTAGCTATTGAAAAAATACTATATGTATTAGAATAATGCCTGCCCAGTTCCTTTCCTAAAAATGCTTCCTAAAAGGAGCATGATACTCTACAAAATGAAAAGATGATGATTTACAAGAACATTGCATTATATGGGTTGTCATAAGTACCAAAATCCATCGATAACATGAGAAGTACACTAGTGCAAAGGAAATTATACATCACCTATAAGAGTTGTTTGATCAACATAGTAGGACCACTAGACATGAGATATCTATGTGGTTTTTTTCTGCTAAGATGAAGGAGGGTGAGGATATGGGAGTCCATGTAAACTCCAAGATTAAAGCTATGAAGGAGCTAGAGAGTCTAGACTTTACTATGGACTTCCACCTCCAAGTGGATTTGATTCTTCAATCCCTTCTTGAATCTTTTAGGCAAACCATTGCCAACTTCCATATGAATAAAATAGAGTGTATGATTGTAGAGCTTTTAAACGTGCTTATGATGGCACAAAAAGCAATCCAAGGGAATAAAGGGAAGGAGGTTGCACTTATTTCTTCTTCTAGTAGGAGTAAGAAGAAAGATAATAAGAAGAAGAAAAGCAAGACAAGTGTTGTCAAGCCCATAGGTGGCATAGCCAAGGATAAGAGTAAGTCCATTATGAGGGAAGATCAAGGCAAAGGAAAATGTTTCTATTACTAAGGTGAAGGACAATGGAAGAGGAATTGTCTTAAGTTCCTTGAGTCTTTTAAGACAAAAGAAAAGGGAAAGCAAGGAGAAGGTAAGCGTTTCACTAATTTATTAGCTTTTAAATGTTCTAAGACCTCATCAATGCATCAATAATAGATACTAGTGCTTCTCACATTTGTTCATCCTTGTATGATCTAACAAATGAGAGAAGGTTGAGGCCTAATAAAGTGGCATTAAAGCTTGGAAATGGAGCAAGTGATGTTGCCAAGGCTATAGCATCCACTTCTATTGATTTATATAATCATATTTTATTATTAAATGATGTATTGTATATACCTAATGCCTATAAAAACATTGTTTCTATTGCTAGTTTAACTAAAAAGGACTATGAATTCCATTTTAGAAGAGACATCTATATCATTTACTTTGGAAGTGAAATGGTAGGCATGAGTTATTTAATACATAATTTATATTATATCAATAAGATGTCCAATAACAATGAGCCTCAAATTAATGTGAGTGATGCAAATGCAATGCTAATTAAAAGTACCTTTAACTCTAAATATCAATAAGTTAGAGAGGATGGGAATCTTGAGCAGTCTTCAATCCACATCTAATCCAACTTATGAAGCTTGTCTTCAAGGCAAGATGACTAGATCACCATTTGTTGGAAAAATGATAAGAGCTAAGGATATTTTAGAGATCATACATAGTGATGTATATGGACCATTTTATGAAATGGCTAGTGGTGGTTTCTACTACTTTATAACCTTTATAGATGATCTTTCAAGGTATGGCACTTGTTTCATATGAAAAATAAAAATGAATCCTTTGAAAAATTCAAGGAATTTAAAGCCTAAGTAGAGAACAAATTGGGAAAAGTATTAAAATTATCAAATCAAGGAGTTTAATACTTAAGTACAAAGTTCATTGAGTTCCTTAAGGAATATGGCATTGCATCATAACTCACACCACATAGAACACCTCAATTAAATGGTGAGTTTGAGAGACTACATCATACTTTATTGGATATGGTCCATTTTCTGATGAGCTACACTGATCTTCATATTTCACTTTAGGGTTATACACTCCAAACAGCCTTCTAAATCCTTAATCATGTTCCAAGCGAATCTATTTTTACTACACCATATAAAATATGGCATGGTAGAGTAGAGCATTAAGTCTTAAACATGTTAAGATTTGGGGATATCCAACTTTTATCAAAAGGCTAAAATCAGACAAGTTGGATTTAAAATCATTTAAAGGAAGGTTTGTTAGGTATCCTAAAGATAGTTTAGGGTATTAGTTTTGTTTTCTTACTAAATAAGTTATTGTTATAAGTAGAGATGCTATTTTCTTTGATAAAGAGTTTCTTAAAGAAAGTGGCAAAGGAAGGAAGATAGTGTTAGATGAGAAGTCATCTAAAGAAACCTAACAAATTGATCAACCCCAAAAGTAGGTGTGATCATATTATCAATTAGATATTGACCTTCTAGTAGGGTATCTTATCAACCAGAGAGATATGATTTTCTACATAATATGTACAAGTTGCATATTCATAAAGAAATCAATCATAATGATGATCTTACTATATATGAAGAAGCTTTATCAGATAAAGATTATTTAAAATGACTTAAAGTAATGAAAGCTAAAATGGATTCCATGTATGCAAATCAAGTTTGAACATTTATTGATATGCCTAAAGGTATTGTACCTATAGGTCATATATAGGTCTTCAAGAAAAAGATTGGTGTAGATGGAAAGGTTGATACCTATAAAGCAAGGCTTGTAGTGAAAGGTTTTGCCAAAGGTAAAAGGTTGACTATAAGGAAACCTTCTCGCCGATAGCCATGCCTAAATCCATTCAAATTCTTCTAGTTATAGCCACACACTTTGATTATGAGGTTTGGCAAATGGATGTCAAAACTACTTTTCTCAATGGATACATTAAGGAAGAGATTTATATAGAGCAACCCTAGGGTTAGAAATTTAAGAATAGCTCAAAAGTGTGTAAGCTTAATAGATCTATCTATGGTCAAAAGTAGGCTTCAAGGATTTAGAATCACCATTTTGATAAGGCTATCCATTCTTATGGTTTAATTAAAAATAATGATGAGCCATATGTTTACAAGAAGGTTAGTGGGAGCCAAATCACATTCCTAGTCTTGTATGTGGATGACATTCTACTAATTGGAAATGATGTTGGAATGATGACTTCAGTAAAAGTATGGCTATCCAAAACCTTATCGATGAAGGACTTAAGGGAGGCAACCTATATTCTTTGAATTCGAGTCTATAGAGATAGATAAAAGAGAATGATGGGTTTATCCCAAAGTCTTTACTTGGAAAAGGTGTTGAAAAGGTTCAACTTGCTTGATTCCAAGAGAGGATTATTACCATTTAGGCATGTTATCCATTTATCCAAGGGTATGTCACCTAAACACCCGAGGAGATGGAGCAAATAGCCAAAGTTCCTTATACTTCAGCTATAGGAAGCTTGGTGTACTTTATGGTGTTTACTAGGACTAATATTGTCTATGTTATTAGTGTGACTAGCAGGTTTCAATCTAATCTTGGTTTGGAACACTAGATAGTTTTTAAGGCAATATTTAAGTACTTAAGAAGGACTAAAGATTTAGTCTAAACTTATGGAGGACGTGATCTACAGATAGATGGTTTCTCATATTTTGATTTTCAATCATATATGGATGATAGAAAGTCTATCTCTAGGCTTGTTTTCATTTGTAATGTAGGAGCAGTCAACTGGAAGAGTTCCAAGCAAGTTGTCATTATTGATTCCACTACAAAGGTTAAGCATATAGTTGTATCAATTGCCTCTAAAGAAGCTATTTGGATTAAAAAGTTCATTAACGAACTAGGAGTTGTTCCTTTCATTAAGTTCATGAATCCTCTTTATTGTGAAAATAATAGAGCCATTGCTTTATCAAATGAACTAAGGTCTCACCAAATATTCAAACATATAGAAAGGCACTTTTTTATTACTAGAGAATTGGAAATGGCAATTTGTTATGCAAAAGGTAGTTTCAGCTAATAATGTGGTTGATCCATTTACTAAAGCACTGATGCAACTATAGCAAGATCAACATCTTAATAAGATGGGTATAAAATACTATAGTGATTAGCTCTAGTGCAAGTGGTAGATTGTTAGTATATGTGGTATGCCCTAGAGGCCAATCATATATTTTGATATTGTAAATTATCCCAAATGGCAATAAAATAATATTCTGTTATCTAAAGTGTATGTTTAATTGAATATTTATCCATCAGATCTGAAATGTACAATTTCAATTAGAATTGCACATTTCTGACTAGACTCGGACACCTATTTTTAATTTTTGAATATGTTTTTTTCTAAATTCTCATTGGTCTAAAAATTATTAAATAAAAAAAATGGAAAGATAAATGTTAATTTTAAATTGGCATTTATCTTTATTACTTTTTTATAAACCTTTTATCCTATAATTTTTAAAGATAAATATGAAGAGAAAAAATCTTTTTTGAATAACCGATGGAGATTTTGAATTTTAAAAGGGAGGAAGGGTTTATGAAAGGCAAGGGAGACTTTAAAAAAGGGAGAGGGCTGGACATAGAGAGTAAACAAAAAAAATTCACTGAGAGAAAGAAATAAAGAATTTGCAGAGAAATTTTTTTTCTTAAATGTTCTTTAAAAGAAAAAGGCAAGGATACCTTAAAAGAAAGAAGATTGTCTACTAATTCTAATAAAAAAATAGTGACAAAATCCCACTCTAAGGAGTAATCAAATAACATCTGCATCACATCTCTTTCTTTTTTATTTCTTTATTATCAATTCCATTTTATTTACTTTCCTATTCATTCCTTTTTTAATAATTTATTTTGGTCCTTTCATCCTATGTTTATTTTGGTTTTGGTGATGAGCAAAACATGAGGGAGTTATGACTGGACAGTTAAAACTAGTTAAAGATCCATAGGATGCCATGGATTTAAACCTGTTGTTATTTCATGTAGATTTTAGGTTTATTTATAGTATGTGTTGTTTTTTCTATGTTTTTTTATTAAGTTTGTATATAATTTTCTAGTTTTTTATGCGCATAGGTTGTAATAGCCTTAGCAGGAATATAGTGAAAATTTTATTTTTCTACACTTTAAAAATGGATAGTGGCTTAGGGTTCATTTGGTAAACTTTAATTAAAATTAATGACACAATAGATTAATTTTAGGTTGCATGTAATTAAAATTAGGGTTAGAAATCACAGTTTGTATGTTTGATAGTTATTTGCTCTATTTTTGTTATTTGGGCTTCTTTATCTATTTTGTGCATTTTTAGGCCCCAAGCCCACGTTAGGCTTTAACCTATTTAATTAATGAACCTTTAAAATTGGTTTGAGATTTTGAATTAGCTTTAAAATTAATTTAGACCCATTAGGCTAATTTAGACTTAGGTCCACCTTTTAATTAAAATTGACTTAGGCACTAGTAAAGCCTATTTAAAGCATTCTTTTTCATAATTTGTACACTTTATGGTCATTTCACTTAAATAAAATCAATTAAACTGAAGCCCATTAGTTTAAAGCCATTCATAAATTATAGAATTAGCTTAACTTTTTTTGGAATTAAAATGAATAGACTTAGGCTCATTTAAATTAAAATTAAATAGGAATTCGGCCCATTAGCTTTTAGACTGATTTGTAAATAAAACATGCAAATTTAGTCTATTTAATTAAAATTAATGTAAATTAGACTAATTTAGGGGCATTGATATGTATGCATTTTTTATGTACTGTTTCATGACTAATTGCCTTGGAGTTAGATGGATGCTAAATAGGGTTTAAATTAAATTATATGTAAATAAGGAATAACTTAGTAATTAATAAACTAATTCGAAATGAACACAAGACTAAGAGAAGTTGGTATTTAATATTTAAAATCTCCTAGTTATGGTGCTAACTTTCTTTTAGAGAATTGAGTTACCACCACCTTCGATTTGCCCTAATTATTACCCTAAGTGGCGACTCCATCATCTCCATGCTATGTCTTTGGGATATAGTGGTGTGTTCTCTAGAGCCTTAAGCTCAAATAGTATTACAGTTGCTAAAATCTTGGACATGTGCTAAACCCTGCTGTTTATAGTAGTGACTCTACTATGGGTAAAAGATACTGATTCTACTTGTGTTCCTTAGAATTATTTTATTAATTATTATTTTATTATTGCATTCATTTTGTGTGTCCTTATAAAATTGATGACATTGGTTTATAGTTCCATGATTCCACTACCTTTATGGGATTATAAATTGACTAGCCATCACTCTTAGCCTTAAATTAGTTTAAGAAAGATTACCGGACTCATTTGACTAGAGTTATAGGGCATGTCCTAAAAAGGGGTAGTCTTCTCTCGAGTTAGCAAAGGATGCTAGGCTCCTCTGACCTTGGCCTATAACTCAAGTCTTAAAAGAGGGCATCTCGCTAAGAGAAGCTTAACTTTTCCACCAGACTTAGTTCACATAGGAGCCTAGCTACTTCCACTAGGATTACCCAAATTGCTTATGTGTATTACTGTGAAGTATTTATATTATAAAGGCCCATGCCCACACTTTTGAGGCCCATTTGGGTTAATAAAGATTCGGCTAATCTTTTATTCCTAGAAATGTTGTTTCTATGCTTTACTGCTTTAAGAGATATTGCATGTTCATCAATTCTTGATATCCCCTATTGATATTAAGGGCAAGTTAAAAAAAACCTGGGAAAAGAGACTTATCATTAAACTTGTGTGTGGAAGGAATAAGGTTGGAAGAATGTATGTTAAACACATTGACTTGTTACTTATATACTTGGCTTGACTTGCTACTTTCTACTTGTTGCATAGCATGTGCATCATGCATTATACTAACACTTTGTTTTTCATCCACTATAGATTCATTTAGGGATTCATGTGTTTGGAAATGGAAAGGCGGCAAACTAATAAAAATTGAGCCAAGTTTAAGATCAATAGCTAAAGAAATCCTTGGAAGATTGGAAAAGAGTACTATTAACCCATCCAGCTTAAAAGCACCACCAACACTAACTAGTCACTCAGGTGAAGAAATAGAAGAATAATAGAGAGGAAATTAGACCTTAGAAGACATCAAGGGAGCTCTAATCAATGACATAAGAGCAATGATACAAGATGAACTAAAATAAACTTTAGCTGGGTTAATGCCTCCTACTATAGCTACAATTGCAGTTGCTATTGTAATTCCACATGCTACTATAGTGGAAGATCCACCTGCTAACAATGACAATATTGGGGGGCAACCTTTGAATGCTACTAGGAATGTGCCTGCTGTTAAAATGAAATATGAGGATGTGGAGAACTTCACGGTAGAAGAAGCTAAGAAAGAATTAGTTGAGCTGGTTCAGGAACTCAGGTCAAAGCAAATGCAATGGAAGAGCTGATAAAGGGTCAAGGCATTGGGTATTAATTTAATTTTAATGACATGATAGGCAATAATCGATATAAGCTTCAAGATAAATTTAAAATGCCTTAGCTTTAGAAATTTAATGGTATTGGATATCTAAGGATACACCTTAGCTAATATACCACAACTATGGGCACCATAAAAGCTCAATTAACTATGGTTGCTAAATTTTTTATTCTATCCTTAGAAGGATTTACTATGAATTGATATTATGAGTTAAAGAAATATGTCCAGGCTAATTAGAGAGAACTATGCAATGCTTTCTTGAAGCAGTATGATCATAACACTAGGTTGGAAGTGTATATTAATGATTTAGAATTCACTACGCAAAACCCTAATGAATCTATTTTAGACTTTTTAACCCAATTCATGAATAAAGTAGGATTAATGAAAAATCAACTAGTTAAGAAAGGTCAAGTTAGGATGATAGTTCAAAATGTGTCACTTAATCTAGTTGAAATGTTACAAATGATGAATCCTAAAACATTTGTGGACCTTTATGATGATGGATTACAAGCTAAGGAAATTGACAAGAAGAGCTTTAGAACTACTAGAACAAGGAATTACCCAACTGGGGCATATAGTAAGGAAATTATGGCCGAGCTGTGGAAGTGTAAGTTGTTCAAACACTAAGGAGATTCTCCAATTTTAACGAACCTTTGTCCAAAGTCATTGACCACCTAATACAAAAAGGCTTGCTTTGACCTTTGACCTTTTCGAAACTACCAAACCCAAATGTCCTAGGTTGTGACCCAAATAGTTACTGCAAATTCCATCAAGTAGTTAGCCATTCTAGAAATACATGCGTTTTCCATAAACATGAGATCCAAAACCTTATAGACTCTAGAAAAATAATAGACCCTAAAAAACTATTTCCAAACCCTAGCACTAAATATAATCCTTTTCCAAACTATCAAAATGTACCTCCCCCAACTACCGTGATGATCAACTCATAAGTTAGTGAGGAAGAAGTGCTAAGCTCCTTTAAGAACATAAATCTACAAAATGATGAGAGATCTCCTGATGTGTCTAATGATGAAGGAAAAATCTAGAATCTTTGACTCTAAAGAAATCGTAGAGAGGAATTAAAGATTTGTTGGGCTACCCTTCAAGTAAGTTAAATTATAAGGTGTTATATTCCAAGCTACCATCATTTGACATTCCATTAGAGTTAATTACACATTAAGGATGGGGTAATGAGTTTAATGAGAAGCTATTGAAAAAGGAAACATGAATGATTGAGGTTTGGAATGATAGGAAGAAAGTCTAAACTATTAGGACCATTAACATCTAGTATAACTCCAAGCATAAGGAGAATGAGAGATACAATGTATGGATAGATAACCTAGTGGTTAGCCATGTTACTAAGAGTGGCAAGAAATATAAGTTGTTGAAAAGAAAGTAGAAAAAGTAGTAGAGAAAGAAATAGTATATGAAAATGAAGTGAAGGATAAGTAAAAAATGACTTGATTATCAAATAACTCAAGAAAGCTAAGGCAAATGTGAGCATATTGGAGTTGTTGATGCATTCTAGTAATCATAGGGAAGCTCTTATTAAAGCCTTGACAAAGATGAACTTTAAAACTGCTGCCACACATAAAGCTATGATAGCTAAAGTAATAGAGAAGAAGTATGGTGTTATAACATTCTTAGATAAGGATTTGCCTCTAGAAAGGAAGAATTATAACATGGCATTATTCATTCCAACTAAAGTAAATCAAAAAAGGACTAATTATGTAATGGTAAATGATGGATCTAAAATTAATGTATGGCCATTAAAAATCCTATATAACCAAGGTCTAAAAGTTGATGACTTGATAAATTTTGATCTAGTAATAAGAGCTTCTGATGATAGTATTAGAAATATGGAGGGAATATTTCAAGCTTTTATGAAAACTGGGCCAGTAGAATCCACTATGGATTTTACTATATTATACATCCATGTTACCTATGCTTTGCTCTTAAGAAGGCCTTAGTTCCATATTCCTAGAGGTGTGCCTTTAACTCTGCATCAAAAAATGAAATTCCCCCATGAAGGAGAAGCAATAACTATAGATGCTAGTATAATCAAAACTGTATCAACCATACTGGATAGTCAAAAGCAAGTGATCGATCCTCCTAGTTTCCAAGTAGTTTAGATATTTTATGGAACTAAAATGGATCCAAGGGTTACATGGATGATGGACAAGATGCAGTATCGGCTAGATAAGGACTGGGAAAGAATTAACAGGGAAGCCTATAACTCCTAGATTATAATGGCCGAGGTGGTATAAGAGGATTGGGTTACATAAAGATAGGGTTAAGCGACATAAGGGCAAGAAGATGGTTAAAAGGTACAAAGAAATTCCTATAACTACTGAAGCCATTGAATGAGAGCTTTATTGAAAAAAGGAAAGGGGAAGACCTATCTTGGTTTAGAAGAGCTTGTCAATGTAGTTGTAGTAGATGTTCCTAGATTTAAAATAATTAAGGAGCAGATAATGGAGTACCTCGTATGAGACAACAAGGAGCAAGTGATGAAGCAAGTTATTATTGAGGAGTTTCTTTGCCTGTCACCTAAAGAAGAGCCACCGTAGGATTTAATTACCATCATTAGTAATATTTTTAGTGATGTTTTTGTTATGAAGAAACTGATATAATAATGTCCGGCCTTTATAAGGATGAAAACTCTATTTTTCCTGTGGTCAATGATATGAACTCTAGTTTGGCTTACTTATGTGATGTCTATCCTAATGTTTATTTACATTTTAATATTGATCATATGTGCATGTTATACCATTCAATTAAATTCATTTAACATGGGCACAAATGATAATCTAAAGAACATTTCTATGTCACATAATATAACTCATGAAGAGAGGGAAAATTTTGAAAGAATATTAACAAAAACCAAGAAAGTATTTGCTTGGACATAGGAAGACATGCCAGGTTTAGAAAAAAAAATTCTTGAACATCATATTCCAACATATCCAACTGTTAAACCAATTAAACAAAAGGTTCATAAATTGAGACTAGAATGGATAGAGAAGATAAAGGAAAAGATTGCTAAACTGATTCAAGTTAAATTCCTTGATATAATAAACTGCCCTCAATGGTTAGCTAATATAGTACCAGTTCATAAAAAAGATGATAGGATCAAAATGTGTGTTGATTTCAGAGACTTAAATAAAGCATGCCCAAAAGATGATTTTCCTTTACTCCATATCGATATGCTTGTTGATAGTGTAGCATCTAGTGCAATGTATTCCTTTATGGATGAGTTTCTAGGTTATAATCAGATAATGATGGCAGTAATGGATAAGATTAAAACCACTTTCATTATAGAATGGGGAACATGTTGCTATAAGGTGATGCCTTTCAAATTGAAGAACGTAGGTGCAACTTATCAAAGAGTTATAACTACTTTGTTTTATGGCATGAAGCACAAAGAAATAAAAGTATATTTAGATGACATGTTGGTCAAGTTAGAGACAAGAGAGTAACACTTTGAGGCCCTAGACAAGTTCTTAACCAAAATTAAGAAATATAATTTGACGCTTAATCCAAACATAAGTGCATATTTAGGGTAACTTCAGATAAGCTGTTAGGGCATATAGTTAGCCAAAAGAGAAATAAAAGTGGATCTAGATAAGATTAAGGCTATTCAAGAAATGCCAATGCCTAGAATTAAGAATGAAGTACATGAGTTCATTGGGAAACTATAGTACATTAGTAAGTTTATTGCAAAGCTTCCTATTGTATATGATCATATTTTCAAGCGCTTGAAAAAGAAGTAGCCTGTGAAGTGGAATGAAGGATGTTAGGAAGAATTAGACAAGATCAAGAAGTACTTAATTAGCCCACTTGTTCTGAAACTACTTAGGCAAGGTAAACCATTAATTTTGTATTTGGCTTTGAAAGATAAAGGCTAGGGACATGGTATTAAAGTAATCAAGGGCAATAGTGTTTGATCTGAGAGGAAAATTTAGACTGAATTGGTAAGGACCATACTTAGTCAAAATGGTTATGCCCAAGGGAGCTGCAAAAATATCGCATCTAGAAGGGAATGAGTTAACAGAGCTAGTTAACCTAGATCATCTTAAAAAATAAAAGTTCGCTAGCTAGAAAACTTAAAAAGGCTAGTTAGGCAAAAATTAGGACATTTTTTATGTTTAGAAAACTTACAAAGGGCTAGTAAGAAAAAATTAGGGAATAAGATAAAACAAGGAGTGATCTTGCTAATTAGAAAACCTGTAGAGAGCTGGTCAAGCAGAAATTATGAAAATAAAAGTGAGAGAAAAATTTTCAATTAGAAAATTTGAAAGGACTAGCTGATAACAGGAGTTATGTCATGTTATGTAATAAATGTACTCATTTTGGATCTAATTAATGAGTCAAATTGAAATGGAGTTTTTTTTTTAATATTGTACATTCTATCTTTATTATAAAACATAAGTACTTAAAGGAAAAATGAATCATGAAAAGCCTAAAAACCATGCCTATGAGATTACTATTCTAAGTTTGTATTAGTTTCTTCTTTTATGACTCATCATGTAACACTTGAGTCCTCTTGTACTTACCAAATCCTTATGGCTCTATAGCTTGCATGATAACCCAAGCTTTGTAGTTGTCATCAGTAATCACCTCAGCATTCAAGTGCTTATTCCTCTCAAATACTCTATGAGGCCATATGTTTTTCACCTTGTCTAGAAAATCCTATCTCAGAGGAATGCCTTCAATGTTATGTAGAACAGTCATAATGAATTATGGGCAACCACACTAATGGCAAAGGTATGAAGGAGAAAGGAAGGTTAAGAAGCACAATCTAGGAACAGGGACACAATGATCATATAGGATGATGTTACAAACTTTAATCTCCACAAATGACATATCCATATGATCTTAGTATCTACAACTCATTTTAACTTATTAACCCATTAGTCTATAATATATTTATCCTTCATATTCAATGGATGAGACTGTAGCTGATGAGGTTGATTGGTTAAAGCATTAGCGAGAGCATGAAGCAAACTCAGTTTCTCTTATAACCAAATCTAAAAAAGAAAGAAAATAATAAAAAGAAAATAAAATCAAGTTCACTAAGTTGAAAATCCAAAAAGGGTGACTTAGGTAAAAGTTAGGGCAAGTCTACTAAGTTGAAAACCCAAAAGGGTGGCTTAGGCAAAAAAGAAAAGAATTTTTATTACATACCTAAAGGAGAAATAAACTGCATGAAAGACAATGTTGACTCCTAAAACTATCTAACCTAGTGATAGTCTCAATAAGAATGATAGGCATGAGGTTAGCTCTAGTCTATACTTGTTCTAGAATACTCACAATATATGTATCAACATCACCATAAAATGAAACTAGTAAAAACTAAATGAATAGACAGAAAGCAATGGCTCTAACCCAAGCAACAATATTCTTGTCCTTGGTCTCATAAGAAGTAATTAGAGAAGAGAGATTAATAGTCTCAGGATTATGTGCATGTAAGCACCCAATTTCAGGATACAATTGTGCATGAATGCGATGAAAGCCTATATGATGACAATTTAATCAAAAATTGACCTCTAGTGTTAAGTTTCGCAATTTCAAGGACAAAATTGCAAATTTTGAGGTTTAATTGTAAAAAATTGACTTTTGTAGGGGTATATTTGGAAATGTGCAACCAACATTATGTAATGCCAATTGACATTACATAATTTTGATCGGCATTATACAATGCCAATTAACATTACACAATGTCGATAGATATTATGTAATGCCAATTTGCATTACACAATGTCGGTTGACATTTTGGAATGCCGAGGCTCTAAAAAAATCAAAAAAATCTTTTTTTCTCACTATGATTGGTCCAAATTTAATTTATAAATAAATTAATTTGAGTATTTATCTAGAGTTTTCAGTCTAGTATGCGTCTCTTATGCATATAATCTTCTTTTTTTAAGTTAAAATTCTTATCTTAATTTTTTGGAAGGAAGATATCATAGCTATTATGATCACATAAGTGGTTATCTTAGGAATGAGATATAAAAAGAAAATATTTGATGAGAATAGAGGGGGATTGGGTTGAGAAAACCCAAATCAACTACTGTAATAGAGGTTGATTGAAAAAAAAGGGAGACCTAACATGATATTGTCATTTCAAAACCCTTTTTTAAAAAAAAAAAAAGAAACAAAGTACATTCTTTTAAAAAGTCCAAAAATCAAGAAAGCATAGAGTTAATTTTCTTAAAATGGTGGAATCCCATTTTGAGGGACATTCAAAAGTGCAAAGTTAATTTTCTCAAAATGGTGAAATCCTATTATGAGGGCCATTCAAACAACATTTGCACATTATTACTCATTTTCTACTCCTTTCTTTTTATTGGTTCTTTCTTTTATATCATTATTTTCTTTTTATTATTTTTTATTTTATTATTTATGTGTTTTTTATTCAATTTTTTTTCATTATTTTGTTTTCTTTATTCACTAATTCTAATCTTATTTTCTTTTTCAATTCTTTGTGTTTCATGATTCTTGTTATGAATACATGATTGAACCAAGGAAACTTAAGGAGAATCCATGAATAAAAGCCAAGAGTCAAGATCCAAATTTAATTTAATTTTCCTATGTTTAGTTTAGTTTATTCTTTAAGTTTTGAATTTGTTTAATTTGTCATCTTAAGTGTTGTATTTTAATTTTATTTTCTTTATTATTTTGGTAGTTTTTGTAATAGCCCCGATAGAGGGAATAATGAAAATTTAGTTCTCTTATACTTAAAAAATTAATTAGTAAATTAGGTTCAATTTGGTAAACCCTAATAAAAATAAATGGAGGCAATAGATTAATTTAGGTTGCATGTTATTTAAAATTAGGATTTTTTTAGAAGAAATAATTTAATTGCATGGTTGATCTTTTTATTTGTTTGTTTTGATATTTTATGTTTTTGGGTTTTTTTGTTTAGTTTTATGTGTTTCGGGCCTCAAGCCCATGTTTAGCTCTAGCCCATTTAATAAATAGAATTTTAATTAGATTTTTAGGTTTAATTTTAAAATCAATTTAGGCCCATTTAGGTTAATTTAGACTTAGACCCACTTTTTATCTAGAATTAAAACATGTAAAATCAAGCCTACTAATTTAAATACTTCATAATTTATAGATTTAGGCCTAGTTTTATAATTAAAATAAAAAGACTTAAGTTTACCTAATTAAAATTAAATAGTAATTAGGTCCATTAGTCTTTAGGCTCACTTGTAAATTAAAATATGTAGATTTAGCTTATTTAATTAAAATCAATGTAGATTAGACTAACTTAAGATTATGAATTTAAATGAATGCATTATTTACATGTATTTTTTATGACTAGTTTGCCTGGAGTTAATTGTTTTAAATAAGGGCTTATATGAAATTACATGTAGACAGAGGATAAAATAGTAATTTATAATGTATTTCTAAATGAACACAAGACTGAAAAAAGTTGGTATTCTATATCCAGAATCTCCTAGTTGTGGTGCTAGCTTTCTCTTAGAGAATTGTGTACCACCATTTTCATTTTGTCCCAATTATTACCCTAGGTGGTGACTCCTCATCTCCATGCCATGTCTTTATGACAGTGGTTAGTGTGTTCTCTAGAGCCCTGAGCTCAAACACTGTCACAGTTGCTAAAATCTTGGGTGCATGCTAAACCCCATCGTCTAAAATGATGACTCTGCTAGGGATAAGAGATACTGATTCTACTTGTGTTATTTAGAATTATTTTATTAATTACTATTTTATTCTTGCATTCATTCTACATATCCCTATTAACCGATGGTGTTGGTTTATGATTCCATGATTCTACTAGCTTCACAGAGTTGTAAATTGGTTAACCATCACTTTGAGCCTTAACTCAATTCAAGAGACATTACCAAGCTCATCTGACAAGAGTCTATAACCTAAGTCCTAAGGGGGGTAGTCTTCTCTCAAGTTTACAAAGGATGCTAGGCCACTTTGACCTTGGCTTATAACTTAAGTCTTAAAGGAGGGCATCTTACTAAGGGAACCTTAACTTTCACTTGACCCTAAGCATATATAATGGCTTAATTACTTCCCCTAGAATTACCAAAATTGCTTATGTATGTTGCCATTAGGTATTTCTATCTATAAAAGTCCAAGCCCATACTTTAAAGAGCCCATATGGGCTAATAAAGATTAGGCTACAACTTTATACCTAGAAATATTATTTCCATGCTTATATTGATTTAAAAGAGATTTGGCATGCATGTCGGTTCTTGATATCCCCTATTGATATTAAGGCTAAGACTAAAAATCCTAGGAAAAGAGACTCACCATTGAACACGTGTATAGGTGGAATAAGGTTGGAAGGATGAATGTTGAACACTTGATTGATACTTGTTATTTGCTACTTATTGCATAGCACGTGCATCATGCATACATGCATTTCATCCATCACACTAACACTTTGTTTTACAACTATTATTGATCCATCTGGGTCTTCTCGTATTTAGGAATAGAAAGGTGGAAGACTAAGAAGAACAAATTTAAGTCCTAACACCATAGCAAAAGAGATCCTTTATAAACTAGAGAAGAGTCCTATAATCTGCTTTACTTGAAAGCTGAACCAACTCCACCTAAGCATATAGAAATGGACCAACAACAAGGAGGGAATTGGGCCTTGGAAGACATTAAGGAAGCTTTGGTGAATGACATAAGGGCTATGATGCAAGATGAACTACGATAGACTTTATTTGGATTGATGAAACTTGTTGTTGCTGTCATACCACCACCTGTAATTGAGCAACCACCTACTACTGCAACTATCCCACTTAATGTAGTTGCTCCACATACTGCCAATAATATTGGGGACAACCTATTGCTAAAAACCCACCTACTATTAATATGAAGCTTAAGGGTGTTGAGAACTACATGATAGAAAAGGAAAAAAGAGAATCACTTGAATTGATAAAAGACCATGAATCCAAGCAGATGCAAGCACTGACATAAAAAAAGTCCAAGATGGAAGAGTTAATTAGAGGAAAAGGCATCGGATATTCATTTGACTTTAATGATATGCTACTAATGAAGGGTAATAAGCTGCCTAAGAAGTTCAAAATTCCTCAACTATAAAATTTTGATGGAACTGGACATCCTAGGATTCATCTTAGTTAGTAAAAAACAACTATGAGCACTACTAAGGCCCCATTAGTAGTGACCACTAGGTTATTAGTACTATCTTTAGAGGGAATGGCTGTAAATTGGAACTATAGGTTTGAAAAGTCTATCAGGGTTGACTGGAAAGAATTGTGTACTACTTTTTAAAACAGTATAATTATAATACTAGATTGGAAGTGTCCATAAAGGATTTAAAACTTACTAAGCAAGAAATCAAATGAATCCTTTTCTAATTTCTTGATTAGATTTATGAACAAAGCAGGATTAATGAAAAACAAGTTGGTTGAGAAAGATCAAGCTAGGATGATAGTCCATTACGTGTCACCTAATTTGGTTGAGAGATTGTAATTGATGAATCCTAAAACATTTATAAACTTGTATGATGATGGTTTGCAAGATAAAGAGATTGAGAGTGAGAAGAAGAAAAGTTTTAGAAGTACAGGGACCCCAAATTACCCAATTGGGGGCACATAATAGGGAAATACTAGTCAAGCTATGGAGGTGTGTTCAATTTAGCAGCCTAAGAGATTCTCTAATTTTAACTAACCACTTTCTAAAGTCCTAGAATGTTTGATCCAAAAAGGCCTACTTAGACCCTTAACCTTTTCTAAACCACCAAACCTAAATGTTCCATGATATAACCCAAATAGCTACTGTAAAGTGGCCACTCCACAAACACCTATATATGCTTAAAACATGAAATCCAAAACCTTATAAATTTTGAAAAGACCACATACCTCAAAAATTCCAATTCCAACCCAAACACTAAAAACAACCCTTCCCAGACTACCGAAATGTTCTACCACTAGCCACTATGATGATCAACTCAGGAGTTAGTAAAGAGGAAGTGCTAGACTCCATTGAAAACTTAAACCTTACAGACAGTAAGAAATCTCTTGATGCCTCTAGAGTGGTAGAGGATTTGTTAGGGCAACCCTCAAGAAAATTTGACTTTAAGGTGTTCTATTCAAAGCTACCCTTTGTTGATATTCCTTTTGACTCAATTATGCCCTCAAGATGGGGTGATGAGTTTGATAATGAGCCGATGGAAGAAAAGAGAGAATATGAAACTCCTAAGCAGCCATTGAGAGGGGTTGAAGGTTTATTAAGGCAACCTTCAGACAAGTTCAACTACAGAGTATTTTACTCTAAGCCCGCTTCATATGATATACTAGTATAGGAGATTGTGCCCTCAAGATGAGGTGAAGAAAGATGATGATGTAAAAGGAAAGAACAATGGATCTTTTGTTTCTAAAAAGTCTCAAGATGGAGTTAAAGAGCTACTAAGCCAACATTTGGGCAAACTGAACATGGACGAGTTAAAAAGGAAAGAAACATGCAAAATGGAAGTATGGAAAATGGGATCAAATTATTAGGGTTATTAACATTTAGTATGACTTTGATGGAGAGAGCCCTAGTGGTCTTGATGTATGGAGAGATAATCCTAATGTGAAGCATGTCACCAGAAGTGAAATTAATTATAAGGTAGTAGAAAAGAAAATTGAGAGAGTTACAGAAGATAAGAGACAAAGGATATAAAAGTAAAAGAAAGGCAAAAAAAAGACCTGATCTTAGTGTAGCTAAAGAAAACTAAGGTGAATGTGTGCATTAGGAATTATTAATGCATTTAGGCAGCCACCAAAAAGCTCTTGTCAAGGCCTTGTCAAATATGAGTATCAAAACAATAGTTACACATAAGGCTATGGTAGTAAAGTCATATAAAAGAAGCATGGCTTGATAACATTCTCAAATGATGATTTGCCTTTAGGAAGTAGAAATTATAATAATGCACTATTTATCCCAGTAGAAGTAAGGGGAAAGAGAACCAATTTTGTAATGGTAGATGACGGTTATGCTATTAATGTGTGTCCATTAAAAATCCTGCCTAATTTGGTTTTGAAAGCTAATGATTTGAAAGGTTTAAATCTTATAATCAGAGCTTGTGATGATAACACCCAAAATGTGGAGGGCACATTCCAAGCTCTAGTTAAAATAGGACATGTAGAGTCAATTGTTTAGTTCATTGTATTAGAGATGTCTGTCACATATACCTTGCTTTTGGGATGGCCATGGTTCTATGCTCTAAGAGGGGTACCCTCACCTATGCACCAAAAAATAAAATTCCCTCATGAAGGAGAGGTTGTGACTATAAAAGTTGGAACTAATGTAGTTGTGGCAGCCATACAAGATAAACGAAAATAAGTATGTGTTTCCCCTAGTTTCCAAGTTATTGGAATATTCGATGGAATTGAAGTGGGTCTAAGAATTGAGAGGATGATGGAGAGTGTAAATTATCAACCTAGACAAGGGTTGGGAAAGAATGAGCAAGGAAGCCCTAAACACCCACAATTCAAAAGTCAAGGCGACACTAATGGATTAGGGTGCACTGAGATTGATACGAACATAGTTAACTGTACCAAACCCGTATTCAATTTTGATAACCTTGCCAAGGATCGTTCATAAATCAAGCAAAAATAAACTCTAATCCCTAGCAAGACCATTAAATTACCTGTACTTAAGAACCTTAATTATAAAGAATTAAAGGTTGTTTAATGTAAACCTAAGATTAACAAAGTCAATTTTGAGTTTAAATTAAACTAGGTTTTAATGTACCAAGCCTTCATATGATAAATTCACTAAATTTCTTTTAAGAACAAAAGAAAAGGATTTTAACCTCTCAAGAATTTAGAATTAATTGATAAACTTCATTAAAATTCGTACTACATTGATATGGCCTTTATATAGGCATTTAAACATCCTAATCCTTGTAGGAATATGTTTTCTTACTTATTCCTAAAGACTCATATAAAGGAAAATCCTTTACTAAAGAGGATCCCTTCAAAAATATGACAACTAATGACTACTAAGCTTTGAAAAGTCAAATTGACAACTCATGACAACTAAGCATTGAAAAGTTAATTTGATAACTCAAGACATCTAAGCAAAATTTAACCAAGTCTTTTAATAAGTAATAGCCACTGTCCATCACATCTAAGGTTTTATTTATAGAGAATATTCTTGAAAGATTCTTAATTCTTGTAGATTCCCATAGCATCTTCTAGAACCTTCCAAAATCTTTAAAATTGAGCTCCATTTGCACTTGTGCTGTGATTAATCAACTCAAGCTTCATATCTTGCTTCATGAACATTTTTAAAGCATCCTTGAATTTCTTTATGCGAGCTCTAGTCATTGGACCATCATACTTGAGTAGATCATCGTGCTTATCAATATGGTTGGTGCTTATTTGGTTTGCATTAGAGATAGAACCTGGTAGCAAAAGAGGAAGGAAGAAGGGAAAGGCTAAGATAAATAAGCACGACTGATGAATGAGAATTTTATCAAGCCAGGACAAGGCAAGTAGTATCTGGTGCTAAGGAACCTGTCAATATTACTATAAAAGAAATTTTTGGGTTTAAGATCTTCAAGGAGCAGATTGTGGAGAACCTGGTAGAGGATAACAATGAGGAAGTGATGAAGTAGGTAGTTAAGAGGATGGGTGATACCGCTATTGAAGAGTTGTTATGTCTACCGGCTGAAGAGAAGCCACTTTAGCATCTAGCTACTATCATTAGTAATAGTTTTAGTGATGGTTTTTTATAAAGAAACTGATGTAATAATGTCCAACCTTTATGAGGATGAAGATTTTATTTTTTCCATAGTCAATGATATGAATTTTGGTTTGGCTCACTTATGTGATGTCCATCCTGATGGTTTTATGCATTTTAATATTGATCATATGAGCATGATGGACATTAATTCCATTAAATTAGATTCATTAAACATGATCACAAATGATAATCCTAAAAACATTTTTACATCATATGATGTAACTCTTGAAGAGAGGGAAAATTTTAAGAGAATATTAACAAAAAGAAAGGTAGTATTTGCTTCGACTTATGAAGATATGTTAAGTTTAGATAGGGAAATTATGGAACATCACATTGCAACTTATCTAGAAATTAAACCTGTTAAACAAAAACTACGCAGGCTAAGACTATAGTGGACTGAAAAGATAAGAGAATAAATTGATAAACAAATCTAGGCTAATTTTCTAGAAGTGGTAGATTATCCTCAATGGTTGGCAAACATAGTACTAGTACCTAAGAAAGATGGTAAAGTATATATATGTTTGGATTTCAAGGATCTAAACAAAGCATGCCCAAAAGATGATTTTCCTTTACCTTACATTGATATGATAGTGGATAGTGTAGTGTCAAGCACCATGTATTCTTTTATGGATGGGTTTTTATGATATAATTAGATAATGATGATAGACATGGACAAGATTAAAACATCTTTGATTACATAATGGGGGATGTATTGTTATAAGGTTATGCCTTTTGGATTGAAGAATGTAGGTGCAATATATCAAAGGGTAGCTACTGTTCTTTTTTATGACATGATGCATAAAGAAGTAAAAGTATATGTAGATGACATGATGGTCAAGTTAGAGACAAGAGAGGGACACTTTGAAACATTAGATAATTTCTTAGCTTGAATTGAGAGGTATAATCTGAGGCCCAACCCAAAGAAATGCATTTTTAGGGTTACTTCAAGAAAACTGCTAGGGCTTATATTTAGTAGCAAAGGAATTAAAGTAGATCCAGATAAAGTGAAAGCTATCAAGGAAATTTCAATGCCAAAGATAGAGAAAGAAGCAAGATGATTCATTGGTAGGTGGTAGTATATTAGTAGGTTTATTATAAAGCTTGCTGATATTTGTAACTCTATCTTCAAGCTTTTAAAGAAAGATCAACATGCGAATTGGAATGATGATTGTCAAAAGGATTTTGATAGGATTAAGGAATATCTTGCCAATGTGCATATATTAAAGCCACGAAGGCAAGGTAAGCCATTGATCTTGTACATGGTTATAGAGGAAAATGCATTGGGGGCAATGCTAGCACAAGAAGGACTGGATGGAGTAGAACATTTAGTGTATTACCTTAGTAAGAAGTTTCTAGCATATAAGGAAAAGTATTATTTAGTAGAGAAGGCATGTTTGACAATGATCTAGGCAACAAGAAAATTAAGGCATTATTTTTAGTCTTATAAAGTTCATGCTATTTTAAAGATAGATCCTTTAAGATATCTATTTTAAGCATTTTCTTTAACTAAAAAAATGTCTCAATGGCTCATACTCCTGATTGAATTTGATATAGAGTACATTATCACAAAGGTTATCAAAGGAAGGGCAGTAGTAGGATTCCTAGCTCAAAATGTAGTAAAAGGTGATGAATAGTGGAATTTAGAGTTTCTAGATAAGAACTTAGCAATCGTAGAGCATTAGGAGTGGAAGCTTTATTTTGATGAGGCTATAAACAACAAAGGAGCTGGATTAGGAGTGATTCTTATTACACTAAAAGGAGTAACCATACTAATGGCAAGAAGTTATATTTCAAGATAACAAATAATATGGCTAAGTATAAGGAATGCATTCATGGAGTGGAGGTAGTAATAGTAGCTGGAGCAAAAGAGTTATTAGTATATAGGGATTTGATGTTGGTTGTCAATCAAGGCTAATGAAGAATGGAAGGTGAAAGAGGAAAAGCTATAGCCTTATATCTGCTATTTGGAAACTTTAATAAGGAACTTCATAAAGTGTCTCTTTATCCATTTGTCAAGAGATGATAATTAGATGGCAGATGCACTGGTATTCAATAGGGCCTAAAGCAAAGCCATGGTTTTATAACATTCAAAGGTTTATTGAGGAAGGAAAGTATCCAGATGAAGTGACTTCAAAAGAGAAATATGCTCCTCATGTTCTTGCACGTAATTATGCAAGTCATGATGGAGTATTATACAAAATAATGTTAAATGGAATGCAGCTCATATGTCTCAAAAAAGATAAAGCTAAAGAGGTGATGAAAGAGATTCATGCAGAAGCTAGCGGTTCTCATATAAATGAAATGATCTTCGCTAAGAAGATAATCAAACAAGGGTATTATTGGATGAGTTTGGAAAAAGATTATATTAGAACAGTAAGACAATGCCATCAGTGACAAATTTATAGGAATCTTAACCATCTTCCTCCTATGGTGCTAAATAGTTTATCATCTCCTTAGCCCTTTACATTGTGAGGGATTAATATTATAGAAGAAATAAGGCCTACATCATCCAATAGGCATAAGTATATTGTTATGGTAATAGATTACTTTTCCATATGGGTAGAGGTAGAGTCCTTCAACACTTTGAAAGTAAAATAAATGGCACGGTTTATTGAGAACCATGTTGTGATAGATAATGGTGTCCAATTTTAGGCAAAAATGGCAGAGTTGTTATAGAAGTACAGGATTGAACATCATAAGTCTTCACTTTATTGCTCTCATGCTAATGGAGCAATAGAAGTGGCTAATAAAATTGGTAAGATAATTCTCTCTAAAAAGGTCAAAACTTACAAGGATTGTTATGAGTTTCTTCCTTTTGCTTTGTAGGGGTATAGGAATACAGCTAGAACTACCACAGGCCAAACACCATTCTCTTTAGTGTATGGTGGTGAAGTATTTTTGCCTATAGAAACTGAGATCAAATCATTAAGAGTGATTATGGAAGCTAAAATACATGAGAATGAATGGGTGTGAAAGAGATATGATCATTTGGTATCTTTAGACGAAAAGAGGATGAATACTTTGTTTCATACTCAGATATATTAGAGAAGGATAGCAAGATCATTTAAAAAGAAGGTTAAGCCTGGAAAGATAAAGGTTGGGGACATGGTTTGAAAATAATCTAGAGCAACAATATTTGATCCAAGAGGAAAGTTCAAACCAAATTGGAAAGGACCGTATTTAGTCAAGTCAATTCTGCCTAAGGGAGATACAAAAATATTAGATCTTGAAGGGAGTGACTTCACTGAGCCAATCAACCTAGATCGTATAAAAAATATTATCTTTAAAAAAATAGAAAATAATAATAGTATAAAAGAAATAAAAGTCTGCTAGTTAGAAAACCTGAAAAGGCTAGTTAGGCAAAAATTAGGACATTCCCACTATTTAGAGAACCCACAAAGGGTTGGCAGGAAAAAATTAAGGAATAAAAGAAAAGAGGTGATCTTGCTGATTAGAAAACCCACAAAGGGATTGATGGGAATTGTAGGTTTCATCAATTAACTCCCCAATAGCAAGAATACTATGATAAGTTGAATTAGAAGAAAACCAGAAATTACCAATTTAATCCACAAATTTGGATCGTTCAAAGATTGAAGTAAGAAGATAGATGCTACTTAACCCCTTTACCAATAAGGATAAAGATACTAAGATAGACTTTGAATTTCCTCTTATGCCACAAACAAGAAAGTTTGATAAATAAAAAGAAAACAAAGATTTAGATTTTGACACCACAAGCTAGAATAAAGCTTGATAAGTCACAAAGTTTATGCAAGAAATTAAAGACAAAATTCCTCACAATAAAACTCAAACAAAGTTATAATTCATATATCAAATTCATTCATGTTACAAAAGAAAGAAAAGGACTTGTTTATATAGAGTACAAGTCCATGCTCACACTACTAAAATAGACTCACACACATAGGATTACTTTGACTCTTAAATGGCCTTAATAGCCATTACCCACATTAATAGCCATTACATGGTATTGATTACCCCATTAACTTTAGTAACCACTACCCATAATAATAACCATTACTTGGTATTAATTACCCTATTAACTTGTATATGGTGGCTACATGTAACCCTAATTGTTATTAACACAAAAATAAGTTAAATATTATTCCTTGGGCCTCCATGGATGCCTTATTGGGCTGAAATTCGTGGGCTTTCCAAATGTCCTTAATTAAACCCAATATGGCTTCTTGAAGCTTCTTGGATTTGGACCTTGTGATTGGGCCTTCTTGTACTATTAATGGATCTTGGATCTCTTTAGGCTTTGAACTTGGATTCACATCATTCCCCCTTTCTTCGAAAGGATTTGTCCTCAAATCAGCTCCATCATCTTTATCACCTAAATCAAACAAAGACAAGTCACTAACATTAAATGTAGCACTAACATTGCCATACTCACTTGGAAGTTCTAGCTTGTAGGCATTGTTGTTGATGTGTTGAAGCACTTTAAAAGGACCATCTCCTCTTGGCATAAGCTTTGATTTCCTTTGGTTAGGAAATCTTTCCTTCCTCAAGTGCACCCACACCCAATCTCCGGGCTCAAAAATGACTTGCTTCCTCCCCTTGTTGTGTTGCTTTTCATATTGGAGTGTCTTCTTCTCAATGTTTGCACGCACCCTCTCATGCAACGTCTTGATGAACTCAGCTTTTTGTTTCCCCTCTAGATTAGCTTTGTCCAATGGCAATGGTAGCAAATCTAATGGAGTCATTGGGTTGAATCCATACACAACTTCAAATGGTGAGCAATTTGTTGAACCATGCACACTCCTATTGTAAGCAAATTCCACATGTGGCAAACATTCTTCCCAATTCTTCAGATTTCTTTGGATGACAGCCCTCAAAAGTGTTGAAAGTGTCCTATTGACCACCTCTGTTTGTCCATCCGTTTGTGGATGACAAGTTGTACAATACAAAAGCTTTGTCCCCATCTTTCCCCAAAGAGTCTTCCAAAAGTGACTTAGGAATTTGACATCCCTATCACTCACAATGGTCCTTGGCACTCCATGTAGCCTAACAATCTCCTTGAAGAATAGATTGGCAATATGGGTTGCATCATCCGTCTTGTGACATGGAATGAAATGTGCCATTTTGCTAAACCTGTCCACAACAACAAAAATGGAATCTCTCCCTCCCTTGGACCTAGGTAATCCTAAAACAAAATCCATAGAAATGTCTACCCAAGGTTCATTTGGTATGGTAAGAGGTGTATACAAACCATGAGGCATTGCTTTGGATTTGGCTTGTTTGCAAGTAATGCATTTCTCACAAATTCTCTTAACATCCCTTTTCATGTGTGGCCAAAAGAAATGGTCACCCAACACATCCAAAGTTTTCTTAATCCCAAAATGCCCCATTAAACCTCCGCTATGTGCCTCTCTCACAAGTAACTCTCTTAAAGAACTTTGCGGCACACACAATTTGTTTTCCCGAAAAAGAAAACCATCAAACTTATAGAACTTATCAAAACCCCCTTTCTCACATGCCCCATAAACATTGGCAAAATCAGGATCATTAGAATAAAGATCTTTGATGTATTCAAATCCTAATAATTTTGCATCAAGTTTAGAGATCAAGGCATACCTTCTTGACAATGCATCGGCCACCACATTTTCTTTCCCTTGCTTGTACTTAATGATGTACGGAAAGGATTCAATGAATTCCACCCATTTTGCATGTCTCTTGTTGAGCTTTCCTTGTCCTTTGAGATACTTCAAGGACTCATGGTCAGTGTGAATTATGAATTCTTTGTAACCAAGGTAGTGCTGCCATGTCCTTAGAACCCTCACCAATGCATAGAACTCCTTGTCATATGTAGGGTAGTTTAGACTTGCTCCACTTAGCTTTTCGCTAAAGAATGCTATGGGCTTGCCTTCTTGCATCAAAACTCCTCCAATACCTATGCCACTTGCATCGCACTCAATCTCAAAAGGTTTAGTAAAATTTGGCAAAGATAACAACGGTGCAGAACTTAATTTGTCTTTTAGCAAGTTAAAAGCCTCATCTTGTTCAATTCCCCACTTAAAACCAACATTATTTTTGATGCATTCAGTTAAAGGTGCAGCTATGGTAGAAAAATTTTTAATGAACCTTCTATAAAAGCTAGCTAAACCATGAAAGCTTCTTGCATCACTTACACTTGTGGGTGTTGGCCATTCTCTAATTACTTTTACCTTTTCTTGATCAACATGAATGCCCTTGTCATTGACAATATATCCAAGAAAAGTAATTTCACTAGTGCAAAAACAACATTTCTTTAGATTAGCATACAACTTTTCTTCTCTAAGCACATCAAAAACACAAGTCAAATGTTGTACATGCTCATCTAAATTTTTGCTATAAACCAAGATATCATCAAAATAGACAACAACAAATTTGCCTATGAATGCTCTTAAAACATGATTCATCAATCTCATGAAAGTGCTTGGTGCATTAGTTAAACCAAAAGGCATTACTAACCACTCATATAAACCATGTTTAGTTTTAAAAGCTGTTTTCCATTCATCACCTTCTCTCATTCTAATTTGATGATAACCAGATTTCAAATCAATTTTTGAAAATAAATATGAACCATGCAATTCATCCAACATGTCATCTAGCCTAGGAATGGGATGTCTATACTTCACCGTGATTTTGTTGATGGCACGACAATCAACACACATCCTCCAAGTTCCATCTTTCTTAGGCACTAACAAGACGGGTACGACACATGGACTCATGCTTTCACGAACATAACCCTTCTCCATAAGCTCACTCACTTGCTTTTGGATTTCCTTGGTCTCCTCCGGATTACATCTATATGCTGGTCTATTTGGAATGCTTGCTCCAGGTATGAAATCAATTTGGTGTTCAATGCCTCTTTTAGGTGGCAAACCATTTGGAATTTCTTCTGGGAATAAATCTTCATAAACCTGCAAAAGATCAATAACAACACTAGGCAAACCATTGGTTATTTCGTTAGAAATATGCAAAATCTCCTTGTACATAAGTACAAGCATTTGTTGCCTCAAAAGCATAGCTTCCTTCACATCACTCATTTTTGCATAAACACTCAGTTTTCTTTCATTTGAACCTTCCTTGTTTTCTCTCACCATGTGTTTCCCATTTTGGTCAAGAGAATTGGAATTTTTTAGGTTCACTCATCTCACCTTTTTCTTTACTCTCAAAGGTTTCCCTTCCCAAAGAATTTCCCAATGAAGAACCCATTTCTTCATATTGTTGCTTGATGCGCATTTGGTCTTCAAAAATCTGTTTTGGGGTTAATGGTCCAAGGTTAAACCTTTTTCCATCCATAGTCAAAGTATACATATTTTTGAATCCATCATGATTAGCCCTTCTATCATATTGCCAAGGTCTCCCCAACAACATATGTCCGGCCAACATTGGTAACACATCACATAACACCTCATCCTTATATCTACCAATTTGAAAAGAAATTAGAACTTGCTTATTTACCTTTACAACTCCACTTTCATTAAGCCATTGCAACTTGTATGGTCTTGGGTGCTTGGTAGTAGGCAACTTCAATTTCTCCACTAGCAAAGTGCTTGCTACATTAGTACAACTTCCACTATCCACAATCATGTTGCACAACTTATTAGAAATCAAACAATGAGTATGAAACAAATTTTCCCTTTGCTCCCTATGGACATCATGTTTATTTTGCAAACTCAATGTTCTTTGAACAACAAGATTATCTCCCTTAGCACATTCAACATCACTACAATCTTCTAAAGAAGGCATATCATCATCACCATCCCCCTCACTCTCTGATTCAATATCACCATCCCTTAGAATCATAGCTCTCTTATTTGGACATTCCCTAGCAATGTGCCCATGACCCAAACACTTAAAACATTTGATTCCCCTAGTTTGGGCTGGTTGATTCTCACCCTTTCCCTTATTACCCAAGTCAATTTTAGGTTTATTTTCTTCCACTTTTGACTTGTTAAAAGGTTTATCATCCTTTTTCCCCCAAGAAGTTTTCCAAGAAGAAGAAGAACCCACATTTGGTTTAGAATCATACCTCTTTCCTTTCAATTGCCTTTCCACTTTCATGGCCAAATTCACCATATCTTCAATCTCCACATAATGTTGCAAATCAACAACATCAGCAATATTTTTGTTTAGCCCTCTCAAGAACCTTGCCATGGTAGCTTCACGATCTTCTACCACATTTGCTCTAATCATAGCCTTCTCCATTTCTTTGTGATACTCCTCCACACTCATGGATCCTTGAATTAGAGTTTGTAACCTTTGATGAAGCTCTCTATAGTAGTAGCTTGGAACAAACCTCTTTCTCATGATTTGCTTCATTTCCCTCCAAGACTCCACGGGTCTTTCTCCATATCTACGTCTTTCCTTGCAAAATTGATCCCACCAAACAATTGCATAATCACTAAACTCAACAGCGGCAAGTTTTACCTTTTTCTCCTCTGAATAATTGTGACATTCAAAGATGAGTTCCACTTTCCTCTCCCATTCAAGGTACACATCTGGATCATTTCTTCCTTGGAATGAAGGAATCTTCATTTTGATGCTTCCAAGGTTGCGATCAACATCATCTTTAGGACGTCCTCTCCTAGCTTATCTCCTAGGATTGATTTGTTGTCCCACTAAGGTGACTTGATCATCATCCAATTCATCCTCTCCTTCATAGTCCTCTTGGTCAATTGGTGGACGTCTCCTTTCTTTAGGCTCTCCTTGTAATTGGTTAAGGATGCCATCATGCCTCTCCAATTTCTCATTGACTCCCGCCATCATGTTAAACATTCTTTCGAATTGTTGTTGCATAGCTTGAATCACATGATCATTTGTAGAAGAAGAACTTGTGTCTTTTGACATGATTGTAAAACCTAAAATTTTAACAAAAGAAAATAGAAAGAAACAATCTCACAACACTCCCTCACGTGTTTCACTCAAAATTGATGTATACCACTCGTGTTTACACTCAATTTTTGGCTTTTTCTCTAATGATCTCACACTCTTGCCTTTTACCTCTCAAATTTGCCTTTTGATTTCTTAGATTAACTAAGTTTCTCAATCAAACAAAATTCAAGAATGTAGTAATCAATGATAAAAAATAAGGTAGGCTAACAAGAAAATAATAAGGTAGGCTTAAAGAAAAGAACAATTTGTAACAAATAGGCTAACAGAAATGAAAAAAACAAAGATAGATTATCAAAGAACACAAAGAGATAGAATTATAAAGATAGATCTCAATGGAATATGAAGAGTCAATTTTTTTTTTTAATGTAAACTGAGATCTAACATAGGAATATCAAAGATAACATATACTTTTTTTTTTTATGGACGAATTTTTTTTTTTTTTTTGATATCTGCAAACAAAATCTTGAGATAAGAAGAATAAATATAAAAAAAAATAACAAGAATAATAGATAGCAAGAAAGGTGCAAAATATAAGATGAACACAATATATTGAGAACTAAAAGATAGTTTTGGATACGCAAACCTCAATCTTGAGCCAATGCTCTGATACCACTTATGATGGGAATTGTAGGTTTCATCAATTAACTCCCCAATAGCAAGAATACTATGATAAGTTGAATTAGAAGAAAACCAGAAATTACCAATTTAATCCACAAATTTGGATCGTTCAAAGATTGAAGTAAGAAGATAGATGCTACTTAACCCCTTTACCAACAAGGATAAAGATACTAAGATAGACTTTGAATTTCCTCTTATGCCACAAACAAGAAAGTTTGATAAATAAAAAGAAAACAAAGATTTAGATTTTGACACCACAAGCTAGAATAAAGCTTGATAAGTCACAAAGTTTATGCAAGAAATTAAAGACAAAATTCCTCACAATAAAACTCAAACAAAGTTATAATTCATATATCAAATTCATTCATGTTACAAAAGAAAGAAAAGGACTTGTTTATATAGAGTACAAGTCCATGCTCACACTACTAAAATAGACTCACACACATAGGATTACTTTGACTCTTAAATGGCCTTAATAGCCATTACCCACATTAATAGCCATTACATGGTATTGATTACCCCATTAACTTTAGTAACCACTACCCATAATAATAACCATTACTTGGTATTAATTACCCTATTAACTTGTATATGGTGGCTACATGTAACCCTAATTGTTATTAACACAAAAATAAGTTAAATATTATTCCTTGGGCCTCCATGGATGCCTTATTGGGCTGAAATTCGTGGGCTTTCCAAATGTCCTTAATTAAACCCAATATGGCTTCTTGAAGCTTCTTGGATTTGGACCTTGTGATTGGGCCTTCTTGTACTATTAATGGATCTTGGATCTCTTTAGGCTTTGAACTTGGATTCACATCAGGGATGGTCAGTTAGAAATTAGGAAAATAAAAGTGAGAGAAAAATATTCAGTTAGAAAATCTAAAAGGACTAGCTGATAACATGAGTTATATCATGTGATGTAATAAATGTACTCATTTTGGCCCTAATTAATGAAGCAAATTGAAATTAATTTTTTTTAATATTGTATATCCTATCTTTATTATAAGGTATAAGTACTTAAAGGAAAAACCAAAGCATGAAAAGCTTAAAAACTAAATTTATGAGATCACTACTCTAAATATATCTTAGTTTCTTCTTTTGTGATTCATCTTGCAACACTTGAGTCCTCTTGTACTTAGAAAATCTGGGTGGCTCTGTAGTTTGCATGATAACCTAAGCTTTATAGTTATCATCAGTAGTCACATTGGCATTCAAATACATGTTTCACTTGAAATTCCTTCGAGGCCACAAGCTCTTAACCTTGTTTAGAAAGTCCTATCTGAAATGGAAACCTTTAAAGTTAGTAAGAATAGTGACAATGAACTATGGGTGACCATACTAACGGTAAAGACGTGAAGGGAAGAAATAAGTAGGGAAATGTAGCCCAGGAATAGGAACACTATGACCATATAACTCAATCGTCATGAACTTTAATTTCCACTGGGGATAGACCTATGTGATCTCAGTATTTGCAATGCCCCTTAACCAGTCAACCCATTAGTTTATAGTAAGCTTATCCTTCATCTTCATTAGATGAGACTATAGCCGATGAGGTTGATAAGTCAAAGGGTTAGTAGGAATGATAAGCAAATTCACCATTTCCTATAGCCAAATCTAAAAAAAAAGAGCCCGTTAAGTTGAAAACCCAAAGGGGTAGTTGAGGCAAAAGTTAGGGTAAGCTTGCTAAGTTGAAAACCTAAAAGGGTGACTTAGGCAAAAGTTAAGGCAAATAAAAGAGAAAGAAAATAATAAAGGATTCTGGTTACACACCTAAAGGAGAAGTAAATTGCATGAAAGATGATTCTGAGTTCTGAAGTTATCCAGTCCTATGATAGTTTTAGCAAGAATAATAGGCATAGGGTCAACTATAGCTTGTTCTTGCTCTAAAATACTCACAATCTATGTGTCAACATTTCCATGAGATGAAACTAGTAAAAATTATGCATAAAGACAAAAAGCAATTGTTCTGGTCCAAGTAACACTATTCTTATCTTTAGAATTACAAATAGTAATAAAAAAAGATAGATAAATGGTCCCAGGGTTGTGAGCATACATATAGATGTCATTTGGGGGCAAATCAAAGAATGCTACTAGCTTATCAGGAAACTACATGGTCAAATAAGGAAGAGTAATCATGGTAGTTGAGTCTAATGAGCACCCTAAGATAATAGCAAATTCTTCAATCATTGGGCATAACTCTTGCCCATTGAATCTGAACACGTGGTCCTTAGCATCATAAAAAGTTATAGTAGCATGCAAAATTTTTTTGTCAATATTCAAATACTAAAGGGATTTTAGTGACTTGTAATGAAAAGGGAGAAAGTTGTTCCAATTATTTCCATAAAGGCTCTTAAGGAATTTCTTCATCAATTGGAGAGATGCTTAAGTCATGATTGAAAGTGTAGAGAATGAGGAATAATGCCCCTCGTTTGTTCTTTATATAGAGAAGGAAAATGAGTCCATATGAGAAAAGGATTCTATTTGCTCAAGGAATATGGATAAGATAAGCTTATGGAATTTAAAAGAGATAAGGATAAATAAACAATTATTAAAAGGATAATATTCATTATTTATTTTAATTAATTAGTTATTTATTTGATTATTCAGCATTATCCATTGTTAGAAGGATTTTAATGGAAGAAGTTTACTCAAAAGCAGCTACCAGTTCAAGTGATACATAATAGTACTTAGAACAGTGCAAAATTTAAAAAGTAATAGTACTACAAAAATAGGCAAATACATGCATGCTAAGAGAGAAATAAAAATAGTCCTAATTAGTCATCATGAGCTCCCAAATTGAGCCAAGGTCTCCATCCTCCAGTTAGATCATCATGTTGATAAGTATCTAAAGGTCCAGCAGATGAAGTCGCAGCACTATAAGGATTAATGCCCAAGTTTACAAGCTACCAGTGAAGCATCTCATTCTCGTGCTTTAAACCATTGGAATAACTCTACACATATGGGAAATGTCATACCATATGCATTTCATGCATAACATGCATACACTTTGCATTTTTTAGTGTATATACTTACTCGCCAACTATCGATGACCTACATAGTAAACAACCTTTGAGATGAGGCTAGACCATGCAAATACTCTGCCTATGTTCGGGGAACCTATTTTGTAAAATTTTCTACTAACATTTGTGTCAAGTGTATAGATCATGCAGTAAAAAAGTAAAATAAACTCACATGAGAAGTATCTACCAAAGAAAAGCTAGGAAGCTGAGCATCACTAAAGTGAATATACTGCTCAATTGGAGTCTGAGTAGTAGGGGCCCAATAAAGCATAGACTTGTCCAAAAGAGAAACATCGCTAAGGATAGCACCAATAAAATCCTCCTCATAACTAGTCCCAACATGCTAAGTATAGCGTTTATAAGTAGGTCTAGGCTCAGATCTCTCAGTATTATGAGCAATCTTAGTCCGTTAAGTAGTCTCAGTCTCTTCTCCATTGCCTTAATAGCAGGGGAACCAATCTCCTCAAATTCTGAAAAAGAACAAGTAATTTATGGGTTCTAAAAGAATAAATGAAATGATCATAATTTATGGGTCAGTAAGACCCTGCTCAAAGAGGTTCTCATGAATGAACTGCTGATAATGGAGAGATCACTCAAGTAAAGTGGAGGAATCATATCCTTGTAGCACCTCTCTTAGCTTTAAACCAGTCAGGTGAGAGCTATGTAACATTGAAGGAGGGATATCAAAAGGAATATGACGCCATGAAGGTCTAGAAGACCAGCGATATACTCATTCCCCTAGATACCACATCTAACAACCATATCAAGGGAGTAAAATCCTCATGGACTTAAGATGTACTACTCTAGCTATAAAATTGTATCTATAGAGGCCATCAGCTCCCTCTAGCCAATTGAAATTAATATAAAAATTATGTTAATTAAGTTTAACTTGCATTATAAAATATTGATGATTTTATTTTTTTTACCAAGTGCCACTCAATGGAATTTATCCAATCATAATAGGTCTAAAGAATATTTCTAACACTAGCTAGAGAAGAAGAACCCCATCTCTGTATCAGAGGGACACTCTTATTAGAGCTCATAGCATCGAAACCCTGGATCAGCCCGATCTCTATACTCCAAATCCGGAAAGAAAAAAATAAATTAGTAAATCATGAAAAAAAAGAATGTACATGCAGGACATGACAAAAACCACACATTATGATAGCACCTCTATAGACATTATCCAGTCTTTAGTAAAGATAGGCTAATGCAGTAGATCCCCAATTAAGGGTAGCAACTCAACCTAAGTCACGAACGAGGCCCAATAAAGCAATACTAACCTTGTGACCAGTCACATAAAAAAGTGTCATGCCTAGTAGTATAAGGAGGAGACACCTCACCTTTTAAGCAATTTAATGAGGAGTAGTAGTGGGTAGATGTCTAAAACCCTCGACTAGAGATGAAAGCAGAACAAATTTCTAATTCTTCCACATCGGGATGAACCCAATCAAGTTAAGCACGTACTGACTATGTGCATCTTCAAGAAGACCATAATAACTAATGTCGAAAGGAATAGGAGTTCCTCCGAAGGCAATCCTAGTGATGGCAGGAAAGCTCATAGGAGAAATAGTAAGTTCCCTTATATGAGTGTGAAAAGTGTGAGTGGTGTCCATCCACCTCTTAATAAAAGCACATAGAGAATAGCGGTTAGATTGGCCCTGAATTACCGAAGGCATAATAATGAATTATTTAAAACCTAAGGCCCATATCAACTATGCTACATTCACTAACAGCCTATGAAATAATTCTCGAGCTATGTAAAAATAGCCCGTGAATTTCATCGGTCGCTAGATGAAATTCAAGAAAAAAAGATAAATAATTTTTTTTTTGGATGGAAAAATGGAATACCGATTGGCATTATATAATGTTGAAATTGACTTTGTTATATGCTACACAGTAGTTATAACAAAAATTTTAAAAAATTACAATTTGATAAATGCACCACATGACTTATATTTCCTTTTTCATTACCTTTTTCATAACTTGTTGGACACACTATAGGACCTATAGCATGATCATGATACATAGTAGTTATAGCACATTTTCACTAAACGTTCTATAGGAAAATATAGTGAAATTTTTAGACACAATTACTAGATGTTCCATAGGAACTATAGTACAATTAGATAGATATGACATAATAGTTATAGCATCATATTGCTAAATGTCCTACATGGAATATAGAAAAAATTACAATCACTAAATGTCCCATAGGGAATACAGCCAAAATCATAATAATTAAACATCCCATATGGAATATAGGAAAAATCAAAGTCACTAAATGTCCCACATGGAATAAAGTGAAAATCACAACCACTAAATGTCTCATAGGGAATATAGTGAAAATTACAATCACCAAACATCTCACAAAGAATATGGAAAAATTCATAATCATATCGCTAAAGTAATAAAGTTCATTGATCATAACCACTAGACATTCCACAAGAATTATAGTGCAACTTGCTTGAAACTGCTCAGCAGCTAGTGCTTACAAGTCTACAATCAACCATAACATAAATTTTTAAAGAAAATAGGTAAGTATCCTAACTCTTTATTTTGAAATTGTGTGCTTTTTTGCTTTGCTGTAATTTGTCAAGCAAACAACAACAAATGGGGGCAATTATAAGCACCCAATCTCAAGATGTATTGATATGCGGATGCGACAGAGGATCTAATGATGATAATTCATTATAAATAGGTTGTTAGAGCTTTAAATTTCAAATTTTAAATTTTAGGGCTAAAATGCAGTTTTAAAGGACTTAATTGCAAAATTTTTATTTTTTTGTGGGTCAATTTCAAAATAAAAGAAAATTTAAAAGAGTTCATATTATAAAATTTTGAATCAAAATTCTATATTTGTAGAATTCCGATTGGAATTCTCTATTTTTAAATTGCACACTTCCAATTGGACTTTGACACCTATTTTAAATTTTTAAATATGTTTTTTTCTAAATTCTCATTAGTATAAATTTAATTAAATAAAAAAAGAAATGATAAATGTTAATTTGAAATTGGAATTTTATCTTTATTGCTTTTTTTAAAAACCTTTTAACCTATGATTTTTCAAGATAAATATGTAGAGAAAAATCTTTTTTATCAATTAACGAAGATTTTGAATTTTAAAAGGGAGGAAGATTTTATAAAAGGCAAGGGAGACTTTGAAAAAAATGGAGAGGGATAGACCTCGAGAGTAAATATTTTGTGTTTTATGTTTTTTTATTCGGTTTGTATATAATTTTTTATTTTTTATTCACGTAGATTGTAATAGCCCGAGTGGCGAGAAATATAGTAATATTTTTATTTTTCTACACTTTAAAAATGGTTAGTAAATTAGGGTTTATTTGGTAAACTTTAATTAAAATTAATGAGGTAGTAGATTAATTCTAGGTTGCATGTACTTGAAATTAGGGTCAAAAATCACAATATATATGTTTGATTGTTATTTGCTCTAGTTTTGTTATTTGTGCTTGTTTATCTATTTTGTGCATTTTTAGGCCCCAAGCCCACGTTAAGCTCTAACCCATTTAATTAATGAGCCTTTAAAATTAGTTTTAGGTTTTTAATTAGCTTTAAAATTAATTTAGGCCCATTAGGTTAATTTAGACTTAGGCCCACCTTTAGTTAAAATTAACTTAGACACTAGTAAAGCCCATTTAAAGAATTTTTTCATAATTTATAGACTTTACGATCATTTCACTTAAATAAAATCAATTAGACTTATTAATTTAAAGCCTTTCATAAATTTTAGAATTAGACTCACTTTTTTTTAATTAAAATTAATAGACCTAGGCTCATTTAAATTAAAATTAAATAAGAATTAGGCCCATTAGCTTTTAGACACATTCGTAAATAAAACATGTAGATTTAGCCCATTTAATTAAAATCAATGTAGATTGGACTAATTTAAGGGTGTTGCATTATATGGATGCATTTTTTATGTACTCTTTCATGACTAGTTACCTTTAAGTTAGATGGATGCTAAATAGGGTTTAAATGAAATTGTATATAAATAGAGAATAACTTAGTAATTAATAAACTAATTCTAATTGAACAAAAGACTAAGAGAAGTTGGTATTCCATATCCAAAATCTGATGGTTGTGGTACTAACTTTCTTTTAAAGAATTGAGTTATTACCCTAGGTGGTGACTCTATCATCTTCATGCTATATCTTTATGATATAGTGGTATGTTCTTTAGAGCCTTGAGTTCAAATAGTGTTATGGTTGATAAAATCTTGAACATACGCTAAACCCAACCATCTACACTAGAGCATTTCATTCAAGTGTTGAACTTAAAGCATCCAAAGTTTATAGATAATTATTATGGTATACATCAAACTTTGGAGTTGATAAGTTTGCTTAAACTTAGAATTCCTACATTGTTGCTTATACATATTTTTCTATTATTTAGCTGTGTGTAAAATGTAAAATAGATCCTTGGGAATTGAATTCTTCATGTGATAAAGGGTTATGACAATGAAATTTTTCAAGTTTCACTCTATTAATGCTTGTGCTCACCACACTTGTAAGTTGTATGACCATTTCCTAACACATTTATGTTCAATTTTGCTTGTATGGGAGCTCATTTATGAGCTTTTTTGGGAGCTTGTTTGTACCTAAAAAATGAATAAAAGCAACCAATATAGTTCCAAAGTAATAAAAATAAATAAGAAACAATACTACAATCATCCAAATGCAAATAATAATATTACAATCATCTGATGTAAATAATAATATTATAGTCATTTGATGCAAAAAATAAAAAACAAAATAAAAAATAGTCATTAAACTAATAAGCAAAATGAAATATATGAAATAGGCATGAAAATAGCAACCTTTAGAATTAAAAATCAATAACCTTGAGCATTGGAAAACAACAGACTTTAGTGTTGGAAAATAGTAGTCCCATACTACATTGTCACAACAATTGTTTAAATAAAAGTTCCAACATGAACGGCTACAATAGCAACACAAGTAACATCAATAAAAGTTCCTAGTATTGTTGATATATATAAAATAATAAATACTATATAAAATTCATATTTCCAAAATATAAACAAACATTAAAAAAGAAAAAAAATAAAAAAATAAAAAATGCATAAAAATGCATTTTGTCAAATGGAATGTTTATGATGAGTAGGTTTTCATTTATATGGAATGTGTATTGTAGATTATTTTTTTTATACTAAATATTTGAATAAAATATTTTCACTTGTTTAGAACTAGCAAATGACTCAAGTTAGAAGAGACTCAAGCATTAAAAAATGACAATACCTAAAAATGTTACAAGTAGCTAAAAAAGACTAAAGTAAAAACAAACTCAAGTAGTACCAATAAGAAATTAAAGTAGAAATTAAACCAAACTCATCTAAATTAGTTGTGCCCATAGAAAACAAGATAAAGATTATCAAAAGTAGAATCAAATAAATTAAAAAATAAATGATACTAAGTCCGAGTGACATGAAACGAATGTAGACTTACTAGTCATTTACTAGCATATACTTAGCTTTTCTCACCATATTCAAAACAAAAGGCTTCCCTTTTTATCAAAATCCATACCACAAATTTTTCAATAAAAAAAATCACACAAAGCTTCCATTTTTCTTTTTTCATAGTAAAGCACTGACCTTTTTCCATTAATAAGAGAGAAAATGAAATACCTTAGTTTTATTAGCACCAACGCCTAAATTTAACTTGACAGTGTTGGTACCCTTGTTATAAGTGTTGAACTTTGAGGAGTAAAGCAATCATTTTTTATGGTTACAAGTAATTAAGTAAAGTTATATTTAATCCATGTACTTAAATTTTTATACTCAGGTTTATTAAATTTGAAATATTCAATCCTGGCACAAGTAATGACAAATGCATTATGATTATAACTTTACAAGTCAAGCAATGCAAAGTCAACCTTCTAGCTTTACTAAATTTGTAACTCTATCATGAATAGTGATGGAATCATCATGACCATGACAAACTAGGAAAATGGAAGATCAAAGTTTTATCAAGATTTAGAGTTAAATTTGGTCAAACATGATGGCGATCTTCATTATGAGTGGTCACAAACAAAATTCAATCATTTAAAAATTTTTGAGAATTCCCAAAGCTTGCCACCACTAGTGTCATGATCGTGATGGCCTGTCATCACTAGTGTCATGATCATGATGCCTAACTCCAAAAGTTCCTAAGAGTTATAATGATTAATGTCACCATCAGTGTCATGATCATGAAAGTATATGAATTCATATTTCTTCTTGGTGCTCCCAATTGTCATGACCACGACAAATTTGTTATGTTCATGAAGAATGTCTAGAGTTCCTTTTTCTTTAGTGGTTGAATGGCTCTATTTGCATTTAATGCACTACCAATAACTCTTTTTCTTTATGAGAGTTTAAATACTACTTAGAATAGTGCTAGAACAAAAGAAGGAATTTATGCAAAAACTCTAAGATCTATCTTTAAGCATTTATTCTTGAATTTAATCTTCAACCACCCAAGTTCTTTATCTTTACTCTTCATAAACATTTATATCTTAAGAGTGTTATTGAGTGTGGGTTGGAGAGTGTTTAATATAATCATTCAATAGCTTAATAGTGAGATTGATCGAGTTGGTATTAGGATTTAAATAATTGTAAGCTAAGGGGATAATTCTTAGCATTTAGGTTTAAGTGTGAGCCTTGAGAAAATACTTGGGCTTGAGTGTGACCTTTGGGAAAACACTTGTAAACTAAGAGGATTACTCTTAGCACTTAGGTTTAAGGGTGAGCCTTGGGAAAAACTTTAGTAGCTTAAGTTTAAGCTTGTAAAGGTTTAATCTGTTAGTGATATGCACTAGGTCAATCATTTTGTGATTATGTATTGACTTTCTTATTTTATTAATAAAGAGGTATTTCATTATCATTTTATTTTATGATAATTATATGAATGGTTAATTATTATTAAGGCCATCAAGTATATGACTTAATAGTAAAACCCTTAGATTAAAATAAGAGTTCTATTCCAATTATCCCTAGCCATTTATTCATTATATAAATATTAAAGTATTAAGGCTGTATAAAATTGACTAATGGTTATGTTTTACTAACCATGAATATGAGATATCAAGTCAACTCATAGGTACATGATGAGAGATCATGTACTGGATTGACCCACTATGAAAATACTACATAGATTATTGTCATAAGTATTTCTCATCACAGTAATTTTATTTTGATCCTTTGACCTTGAAATCATCATGGATTTCTACACAGCTATTTTATGTTTTGACACATTCAAACATTGTCTTTAATTGGATGGTTAAATAAAATGTTATTGGATATGAAATTAGTTATGTGAGGAATGTGAGTGATTCATAAGGAATTTATCCCTCATTAATATGAGAAAGATATCTATAGGCCCTTTGATGAGATAGACTGAAGGAAAATGCATGACCATGTTGAAATGAATTAATAAAGAGTTATCATTTTCAGTCTACTTGGAATTAAGTCATAATATTGAACTATATAAGGATGACATTCTATGCCTTATGTTTAATTAAGATATCATGTGATAAAGGGACGATAAAATTCACTGTAATACATTATGTCAGATTATTGACTTCACATAACTTGGGTAGTCATAATGTCTTGCTAGAGGCCACTTATGACTTGTAGGCCTAAATAAAGATTTAGGCCCACTGCCAATGTTATGTGAACCTACAAGGTCACACACTTAGAATAAGCCCAAAATGAATTTGGATTTAATAAGCCCAAAATAAACTCTGTGGAAATAAATAATTAAAGTGTTTTATTTATTTATTTAAGATAAATGTTATTTTAAATAAGATATTATTTTTTATTTGTTTTTAAACAAAATTAGCATATAATAAATGGAAATTACTAAAAGGTCATGGGTAGGTGAAACCTTAATTTGGAGTCTATAAATATGTTATATTCTCTAGGGTTTAACTCACTTGTTTTTCCTGCCTCCAAATTTATTTTCTCTCTTCTTAGAAAAAAAAAGATAGATTTTTTTCTTTTGTTCTTAATTTGTGAGACAATCAAGAAGGCTACTAGCATAACTCCAATTCATTTTGTGAAGGGGTTTTCATGTGGATACCTATAGAGGACGCATCCTTTTGGAGACATATAGATCCGAACAACCAAAGCAAAAAGCTCGAGGTAAGGTGTAATCAGTGTGAACCTCCTCTCACCTTCCAAAAAATCTTACCTCTTCTACATCTTAGTGAGATTCTTGAAACCCTAGATTTAATCAAGTAGTCGAATTATACGGATCCAAGTTTGAGAACATGATAAATTTTTTCGCTGTGTTTGTATCACAAAACCCAACACAATCTACACCTTGAAGTAGATTAATAGTGGATTAAAATTCTCAACTTGTGGTTGAGGAGAGGAGGTAGACTTAGAGGGCCATACCTCTATAAATTCCTTATGTTTTTCTTGCTCTTCTTCTTCATTCTTTTATACTTTAACTCTATTTTTAGCTTGCTCTTTGAAAAATATTTAAAATTCCCTACCTAGCTCAATAAACAATTCACCCCCCCCCCCCTTCTTAGCACATATAGAATTACATTTGGTAATAGGGCATTAATCTCCATTTTTTTACAATTTAACCATCTCAGAGAAAAGATCATAGCCTCCATAAGTCAAATGGTTGTCATCCCCGATGGTCATGGTCTTAGCTACATAAGACCTCCATTATTTGATGGTACTAATTATACATATTGGAGAAATAAGATGGAGATGTTTTTAGATAATAAAGGAGTAAATTTATGGGATATTATTGAAGAGGGTTGGAGTTCTCCAACAACGAAACATAATGAAGGCAACAAGGTGGTCATTCCTAAAAAGAAGTAGAGTAATAAGCAATGTAAAGCCATCTTGAGAAATAGAAAAGTAATTAGTACTCTATATTATAGCTTTAGTAGGGAAGAATACAGTGGAATAGATCACTTCAGGTTAAACAAGGAAATTTGGTAGTGCTTAAAGACCAAGCATAAAGGCACAAATTAAGTTAAGAACAAGAAATTGCAAATGCTTGGAAGAGAGTATGAATTGTTTGAGAGGAAGCCATATGAGAAAATTAGTGATATGTACAGTAGGCTTATCACTCTTATCAACTCTGTAAGGAAACATGGCAAGAAATTTTCAAATGAGGACATCAATAACAAAATTCTTATGAGTTTGCCTCAAAAAGTTTAGGAAGCTAAGATGGCCTCAATTGAAGAAGCAAATGATCTTTAGATTCTACCTATGAATGAACTCCTTGGGAAGCTTCTCACCCATAAAATCAAAATGAATTAAGTGGTAGAGGAATAGAAGGCCAAGAATGACAAAAGCATTACTTTTAAGGTAAGTAGAGACACTAATGATAGTGGCTTAAATGATAATAAAGATGAGTATATAATGACTTCTAGAAAAACAAGAAATCTCATCTTAAAGAAGAGAAGGTGATTTAAAAAGCAAGACTCAAGCCACAAGGATTAAGTGATTTACTATGAATGCAACAAGTTAGGTCATATTAAATCTGAATTCCTATAGTTGAAGAAATCCTTTAAAAAAGATAGAAAACATAAAAAGGAAAAGAAACAAGCATGTAAAGCAACTTCGGATGATTTTAGTGAGTCTAATGATGATGACATTGATGAGGAAGTTGCCAATCTTTGCTTAATGGCATTATAGGAACCTTTAAGTGATAAAGTAACTCTAAACTTTGAATTTAATGATAAGATATTACTTGCTTATGAAAAATTGGTGCATAATACGATAAATACTTATCTAGAATTAATTCACTTAAAGAAATGGTAAAAACTCTAAAAGAAGAACTTGAGAAATTAGGGTCCTCTAATGAAGAGTTAACCAATTCAGTAAATATAAGTAATTCTAAAAAAATTGAGATTGCTAATGAAAATGAAAAAAATTATTAAATAAAATTTTTTTTTAGAAAGTGAAAATGGAAATCACATGGATTCCATCTCTCAATTTAATAAAGGAAAGGAAATTATTAATGGCATGATTTCTTTGACTTCCACTCCTTTGAAATCTAAAAGTGGCATTAGTGTTGAAAACACTCATGCTAGTGCTTTAAAGATTTTAAGCCTAAGTACTCCAATTACTAAGGTTTACCAACAATCTAGTCTCAAAATGAATGGACCTAAAAAGTCTAATGGTAACAAGACTAGTAAATATAGAGTTAAGAGCGAAAGAGGACCTAAGCCTAGGAAACTAATTGTGCTCATTCTCATGATTTTCATAGTTTTTAAATGAAAGAGTATACACCAAAAGTTAGATGTCATTATTATGGTGTGATGGGGCATAAAAATTTTAGATGTTATATCATAAGGCCTCATTTGGGTTACTTAAATGATGAATCTTTTAATGCTAACCCCTAAGGACCTAAGTACATTTGGGTACCTAAAGTACAATGAAGTATTTTCTTATAGGTATGCTTGGAATTGACAATATGCAAAGAAAAGTGGTATCTAGATAGTGGATGTCCAAGGCATATGACTGGCAAAGCCAATCACTTCTGTTATTTAGGGATGAAAAAGGAGGCAAAGTTATATTTATTGACGATGCTAAGGGTAAGATCATAGGCATTGGTCAACTTTGTAAGAAAGACTCTATTTATATTGAAGATGTTCTTTTAGTTGATGGCTTAAAACATAACTTGCTTAATGTTAGTCAATTATATGATAAAGTAATAAAGTGACTTTTAAACTAAAGAAATGCTTTGTAACTCATGTGGAAGAGAACAAAGTCATTTTCAATAGTGAAAGAGTCAACAATTTTTATACTATTAATCATCCTTTTTTATTAAATAAGATGTTAAGTGTTTTATTCACATTAAGGATGACACTTGGATATGGCATAGGAGATTGGGTCATGCCAGCATGGAGATCATTGGAGATCTAAGTAAAGATGATCATGTCATTGGCCTCCCTAACGTGAAGTTCCAAAAGGATAAGGAATGTGGAGCTTATCAAATGGGTAAGTTAATGAAAAGTTCATTTAAACCTAAAAACAAGGCAACCTTTACTAGACCTCTTCAATTGTTGCATATGGATTTGTTTGGTCCTTGTAGAGTTGTTAGCCTAGGTGGTAAGCATTATGCATATTTTTTTTATGAGACTAATCCATTTAAGCCAAAACAAATTTGATGTTGTATTGGAATTTATTGATACAACAAACCAACTTGTGGATATATTTACTAAACCTCTTTGTTAAGAAAAAATGAACTTCAAAGAAACCTTTATTCAATTCATTATGATATGTGTTTGTTTGTGTTATGATAATCAATTGTTTGAACCTTGAGTGATTAATTTGTTATATCCTTGAATTTTGATTGATTATAATGCAACATTGAATTGATCCCTATCATGTTTAAAATGGCTGAACCTAAGTTCAAAGTTTTATTTTTGCAAATTCTAAGCTTTCATCATGATCATTATACCTTGTTTATTTATGGTGAAGATTTTATTTTTCAAAATAAATTCATGTTTTTATTAAAATTATTATTAGTGATATGATTTTCATGAATGTGATGATCTAGTTACTAGTTATATGTCATTAACTTTAATGCATTTAATGTTTTTGGACATAAAGTTATCATGACCACTATCATTACTTTTGTCATGATTGAAAGCATTCCAACCATGACACATTCTTCATTTCTAGTGACATGTCTAGGGTTAGCATTGAGGTATTTAAAGTACTTTTTCTTATCCTTCTTCTTCACAGTGCCGAATATAGCCATCCTCTCTATTTTATGCCATTTTCTCTTCAAAATTTTACTATGAATAAATGATTTTCACTTAAAAAATCACACTTCATATCATCATTCATTATCTTTTTATCACAAGTAAGATTTGATCATCCTTGAAATATCTCTCTCTTATATTTTTTTTTGTTTTATAGTAACAAAGGGGAAGAAAGGTTTGAGAAAGAGTTTATATTTATTTTTTGATATTGTGAATTAGGAATTATGTTTAGGAAGAAAGGTTTTTAATATAGGAGAGAAAAGTCTAGTTTGAACAAGGAGGAGAAAGATTTATTTTTGGATATTTATATGTTTGTTGTGTTCATTGCAAAGGGGAGAATTAGTTTTTGAACATATTTTGGAAACAGTGAATTATTGGTTTATGAATATATTTTCTTTCAATACTTTTTAGTTATGTATTATGAGTTGAACTATGATTACTATGATCATGATAGTGCTTTGATAGGGGGGAAATCCATAAATGCACGAAATCGTACAAGTAGTAATAAAAAAAATATCATTCCCACATGGATAGCGTTAGTTATGGAGCTACTTTTAATATTTTGCTTGTCTAAACTATCGATAGTTTCAATGAGAAAAAGTAGTAAATTAAATCTAAAATAACAAAAACTTTGTAACAAAATCTATATGATTAAAGATGTTAGGGTTTAAATCCCTCAGCTCAATTTTTGTTCAAAAGATAATAAACTCTTCATTATTATGAGTAACATTTCATTTCCAACACATCTTTAATATTGTTATTTCTCTCTCCAATACTCTCATAATTAATCAGTTATGAAAATTAATTGATTACCTAGCTCTCACTAGCACAATTAACTAATCAAAACAAATTTATTCTAGCAATCTTTTATGGAATATTAATATTGAAGTGTCTCTCGACTAAGTTAACTTAAATTAATAGATTGTTATTGCTTTTTGTTGCTAGAATTAATCTCTTAATCTAATCCTAGTTCCTAATTCAATTCAAAAGGTAACTAATCTAATGAAAAGCATTAAGTCTAATAACTCTCATGAAATGCATATTCTTTTATTTAGAATTCATTTGATTACATTCATGTTGAGCTAGGTTAATTAAAACCCTAACTAATCTAATTAATTACTTATAAAAATTAGAGAAAAATAATAAGAGATTAAGAAAGAGAACATATTCATAATTGAATAAATAAATAAAGAGTAAGAGAATAGAAGATGGAAAAAATCTTTTTATTCAACTTGCTTAATATTGTCTTAAATCATCAGCTCTTATTCTTCAGTCCAATAGCTTGAGTTGAAAATTCCAATTAAAACTCAAAAAAATAATAATACTTATTGATTAAAACTTGAATCACAAACCCTAACCCAAATCCAAGTAATTCAATTAATTGATTAAATCTAAGGTTTTCATTTTCAAACCACAAACATAGAAGGGGCAAGATATGTGGAAGGAAGAGAGGAGGTTCACTCTGGTGACACCCTAACTCGAGCTTTTAATTTAGCAGTTTGGATTTGAGACATCTCCAAAAGAATTTGTCCTCCATAAGTATCCACATGAACAACCCTTGATTTGAAAATGAATATTTATGTGATATCAATTCTCTTGATTTCTCATAAATCAAGAATAAAAAGAACTCTATGTTTTGTTTTTTAAAAGGAGAGAAAATAAATTGGTGGCAGAATAATGAGAGTGTCCAAAACCTAAATGAATATAACATATTTATAGACATTTAAATTAGGGTTTCATTTACCAAATAACCTTTTAGTAATTTCTCACTTATTCTTTTTCTGATTTTATTTAAAATTAAATCAGAAATACTATTTTATTTATTTAAGATAACCTTTATCTTAAATAAATAAATAAATATTTTATTTATTTATTTTCACAAAGCTTATTTGGGCTTATTTGAAGTGTGTGACCCTATAGGTTCATATGATGTTGGCAATGGGCCTTAAATATATATTTAGGCCTACAAGTTATAAGTGGCCTATAGTAAGACATTATGACTACCCAAGTCATGCGGAGTCAATAATCTAACATAACCTAATATACAATGAATATTCTAGTCCCTTTATCATATGATATCTTGATTGAATATAAGACATACATTATGTCATCCTTATAGAATTCAATCATATAATTTCTTGATTCTAAGTAGATTGAGAATGATAGCTCTTTATCAATATACTTTAGCATGACCATGCATTTTCCTCAGTCTATCTTATTAAAGGGCCCATAGATATCTTACTCATATTAAAGGGACAAATTCCTTCTTAATCACTTACATTCCTCACATAACTCATTTTATACCCAACAACAACATATTTTATCATTTGATTAAAGATAATGTAAGATTATATCAAAATAAAAAATAGTTATGTAAAAATCCATAGTGATTTCAAGGTTAGCGGACTAAGCCAATATTATTGTGATAAGAATTACTTATGACAATTATCTATGTGGTATTCTCATGATGAGTCAATCTAGCACTTTATTTCTTCAATAAGTACCTATGAGTTGACTTAATATCTCATATTCATAATTAGTAAAACATAATCATTAATCAAAACCATACTAGCCATAATACATTATTATGACTATGGACAATTGATACAATGCAAATATGCATAGTTATTTAGGTATTATAAGTATTTTATTATTTAATTTTAGTTTAGTTTATGTGTTTATTTAGTTATGCAAATGCTATATTTAGTTCCAATCGCTTTTTATGGTAGTTTGTATGTTTTATATATGTTTTTAGGTTCAATTGATGTATGGGAAGGACCTTGGACTTGTTAGAATGAAGTATGAAGCTTGAGAAGTAAAAGGAAGTTGAATTGATATTGGCACAAGTTGTTAAAGTGGGAATGAGTCATGATAGAGGCATTCTATGATGAGTCACAGCTAGTCACGAGTTGTCCTAGTGATGTCTCACAAAAGGGTTGCAACTTTCCAACTTTGAATAGTTTTCATATTTTGGCCATAACTTCTTATATACACATCCAAATAAGGTGATTCAAGTTTTTCTAAAAAGATACTCAGAGATCTTGAACTTTCATGAAGAGACTTTCTCAAGATAATATCATTTAAGAGGACAAAAATTCCCTAGAAGTTACTATATTTACATAGAGTTATGATCCTTCATTTAAAAGGGTACCTTTCCAATTATAACTCCTTTTAACCACCTATAGGGTCTATATATACATCAATTGTGATATGAGACAAAAAAAAAAGTAGATTCAAAATATATAACTTCATTAAAGCAATTATTGCTTAGACTTAGTGTTTGAAGATCAACTAGAAGGAGATCAAGTAAGAAGCAAGAAGAGAAGATTACTCTACATCAAGCAAGTACTAGAAGATTTAGTAAAAAATAGTTTTATCAATTCTCTTTCTTCTTTTCTTATTGTTCTCTAACAATTTTTCTTGGCTATATCTTGTTTGAGAAGCAATGATGAATTAAATAAGAACTACATTTTCTATCTTATTTTGTTTATGATTTAATTTCAATTAGTGCTTAATTAAGTTATTTATGATTGATCACCATATGTAACTTGTTTTAATCAAAATTACTTACAATGAAAGTTGGAGTAATTTGGTGAACTTATAATTGAAATTATTTAAGAATTGGATTTACTTGGAGATAAGGAATTCATTTTAAGGGAAAAGAATTAGTATAATTACTTTATGATTTTTGTCTATCTGTACAAAGACACAAGAGTGATTGTAAACTCTAGACAGAATCATCCTTGATCAACAAAGAGAGTTGTTTTTAAGGATTTATTAGCATCATGTGATTTATGATTTTATCTTATCTCTATAGTACAACGAGAGGGCTTGTAGACTCTAAGAGAAAATACTTATAATTGATAACGAGAGTTACATTTAGAGACTCTAACTTTAAATTGATAATGAGAATTGCTTTTAAAGATTATACACACTAATTTCCAATCAATATGTTTTATGATAATCTTTTATAAGTTCTTATTTACATTATTAATTTTGCTTCTCTTATATATATTTACATTTTATTTATGTTTAGTATTATAGTAAATTAGTAGTAATTACATTCTTTAATTTATTTTGATTTAGTAAAACCTATCCATCTAAGTAACTATCTGGTTAATATAGAATTGCCCAAAAATTCCCGATTGTTCGACACCTAACTTGCTCTATACTAAGTCTTAGAGACTAGGGTTATACAATTCTACCCACTTCAGAATTTGGCACCGTTGCTGGGGAACTTTTTAGATTAGCAATTGTTATTAACTTAGGGTAGAGAATGGTTGTTTTAGGCCTTGTTTTAATTTTTATTTTTTTATTTTGTTTTTATTTTTCATTTTTATTTTCTGGTTATTTTTGTTATTTATTTGATTATGAATTTACATGCTCATTAGAAGTACTAGTGATAGTAATTTGAACTTTTATCTTGAAATTGATTTAATTTTATGTGCTTTACATAATGAACAAAGACAAAGAAGAGAGAACCAACTTAATTTGAATAGAATGGCTCAACTGGAGAGAAGGATGTTAGGCGATTTTGCGATGCCCGACATTTCAGGTAGTTTTGGTGGAATAGTGGCTCTGACTATTGCTAATAACAATTTTGAGATCAAGCCAAGTATTATACAAATGGTGCAAAATAATCAGTTTGGAGGCTTATAAGGAGAAGATCCTTATGCCCACATTTTAACTTTCCTCAATATGCGTGCAACCTTTAAGATTAATGGTATGATAGATGATGTTATAAGGCTAAGACTTTTTCCATTTTCAATCAAGGACAAAGCATAACTTTGGCTTGCTAGTTTGCCAAATGAATCAATCATAGTATGGGATCAATTGAATTAAGCATTTCTACATAAATATTTTCCACCACACAAGATGGCCAAGTTTCAAAATGAGATCACTACTTTCAAGCAAAGTGGAAGTGAGACAATCTATTCAACTTGGGAGAGGTTTAAGGAACTTCAATGGCAATGTCCACATCATGGCTTGCTGGAATGGATAATTCCTCAAATTTTCTATAATGGATTGATGGATGAAAATAGAAACATCATCAATATGGCATCTGGTGGAAAATGGATGGATAAAATGGCTAGAGAAGCCATAACCTTGCTAGAAGAACTTGCATCTCAAGGGTACATGGGTGATGAAACCACAATGGCAAAAGCAAGGGGAGTTTTTGAACTTGACACAATTAAAATGCTTAATGCAAAGGTAGATGCTCTCACCAAATTGGTAAGTAATTCTCAAATTAATTCATTAGAATGTGCCAATGTTGTTTGTGAGACTTATGGAGGACCTCATTCATATTCTCAATGCAATATGACTGTAAATGAGGATATGAATTATGTGCAAGGAGATTTTAACCAACAAATGGGGTTGAATTCCAACAATTATAACCCTCAGTGGAGGAACCATCCTAGATTCTCATGGTCAAACCCATCCTCTCAATTAAACCCTTTATATAACCTAAATACCAAACTTCAAAACCCATTTGGATTTCCTATGAAACAACTAACCTTTAGTCCTACCCATTATAAACCTACTCTTGAAAATCTTATAGAGCAATTTTTAATCAACAAATGTCCATAAATAAACAAAATGAGGAGAAATTTAAGCAATTAAATTCTAAATTTGAACAAATTGCTACTCATAACTATATCCTTGAAACCCAAATTGCCCAACAAGCCTCTTCATCCAACACTAAACCTTTGGGACAACTCCCTAGCCAACTAGGGTATGTACAAAAAGAGTCTTGTCAAGTAATTACCTTGCGCAGTGGTAAGGAGGTTGAAAAAATCTCAATAAGAAAAAAAGAGTGGTTGATGATGAGGATGATGGGGTAAAAATTGAAGAGGTGGATGTTAGAAGTAAAAATGATGAAAAGTATGAGAAGAAAAGGAATAAGGAAGATGACTTACCATCAAATAATGAGGAATCAGAGGTGGATATTAAAACTCTTCCTTTTCCTCAAAGGTTCATAAGGCGTAACTTAGATAAGCAATTTGGAAAATTCCTTGATTATCTTAAGGAAATTACCACCACCATACCATTTGTGAATGCTATTAGAGATATACCAGCTTAGGGTAAATTTTTTAAGGATATTATTAATCATAAAACCAAGCTTGAAGATTATGGTTTAGTATCTCTTGTTGAAGAATCCAAAGCTATGTACTCCAAGTCTCCACCAAAGCTTAAGGATCCTAGTTCTTTTACAGTTCCTTGTATAATTGGAGGTACGCATTTTGATAAAGCATTATGTGATATTGGTGCTAGTGTTAGCCTTATACCTTATTCTATTTATAAAAAGATAAATTTGGATGAGCTCAAGCCTAACAATATGTGTCTTTCCATAGTGGATATATTTGTTACATATCCACTTGGCATTCTAGAAAATGTGCCAACTAAAGTGGGTAAGTTTGTAATACTAGCTGACTTTGTTATGTTGGAAATAGAGGAGGATCTTGAGATCCCAATTTTCTTTGGAAGACCATTTTTTAGGATAGCAGGAGCAATCATTGGTATGAAGAAAGGAAATATCACATTAGAGGTGGATAATGAATGTATGGAATTTGATGTGCTGAATATAATGAATTCAACACCAGTGGAAGTGGTAAGTAGAATTGATTCTATTGATGTTATTGATGAATGCATATAAGAAGTAATTCATGAGTGTTTGAGGAATGATTCCATGGAGTTATACATGTTGGAAGAAGCTAATGAGAAAATTTTGGAGGTAATTCCGTATCAACCTTTTCAAAGGACATCAAGATTTGAACCTTCAAGGAGAGAGGATGATCCAAAAGATACTACATAAATGGAAGAAGTTGAGATAGAGTTCAATCCTCTACCATCAAATCTCATAGGTGCATTTCTTGACTCTAATCTTAAATTTCCTTTTATTGTTAATTCATGTTTGCCTAGTGATAATGTTGATGCCTTATATGATGCGTTGAATAGACATAAGATTGCCATTGGTTATTCTATAAGTGATTTGAAGAGTATTAGTCCTCATATATCTATGCCTAGAATTCTTTTGGAAGATAATGCTAAGCCTTCCATTGAAAGTCAAAGATGATTAAACCCTACTCTCAAAGAAGTGGTAAGAAAATAAGTGGCTAAGCTACTTGATAATGAAATCATATATTCCATTAATGATAGTAAATGGGTGAGCCCCACTCAGGTTGTACCAAAGAAAGCAGGATTAATCATTGTTAGGAATGAATCTAATGACTTGATACCTACTAAAACTATCACAGGATGGCATATGTGTATTGACTATAGAAAACTAAATAAAGCAACTAGGAAGGATCACTTCCCATTGCCTTTATTGACCAAGTTCTTGAGATGTTAGCTAATTTTTCTTATTTTTATTATTTGGATGGACTTAATGGGTTCTATCAGATTCCTATTCATCATAAAGATCAAGCTAAGACTACCTTTACATGTCCATATCATACTTTTTCTTTTAGGTGTATGCCTTTTGGTTTATGTAATGTGCCTGCAACTTTCCAAAGATGCATATTTTCCATATTTAGTGATTTACTTGATGATTGTGTATAAGTTTTTATGGATGAATTTAGTGTGTATGGTACTAACTTTACTAATTGTCTAAACAATCTATCTAAAATTCTTGACATGTGTATTGAGCATGGATCAGTTCTGAACTAGGAAAAGTGCCATTTCATGGCATAAGAAGGCATAGTTCTTAGACAATTAGTTTCAAAGAGAGGCATTGAAGTTAATAAGGAAAAGATTGAAGTAATTGCTAAGTTTCCACCTCTAAAATATGCTAAGGATATAAGAAATTTTCTTGGACATGCTGGCTTTTATACAAGATTTATCAAAGATTTTTCTAAAATTGCAAAGCCACTATGTAAATTGCTTGCCAAGGATATTGCTTTTTGAGTTTGATGATGCATGCCTAGAAGCATTTCAAATTTTGAAGAAGGCTCTTATTTTGGCACCTATTTTGTAGCCACCTAATTGGCACCAACCATTTGAGATAATGTGTGATGCTAGTAACTTTACAGTGGGGGCTATTTTGGGGCAAAGAAAGGAAGGTAAGCCTTATGTTATTTAATATGCTAGAAAACTACTTGATGATACTCAGATTAACTACACCACTATAGAAAAGGAGTTGCTTGCTATTGTTTATGCATTTAATAAGTTTAGAGCATACCTTATGGGGCAAATGGTGATTGTTTATTCAAATCATGTTGCTCTTAAGTATCTTTTAAGCAAGAAGGATGCAAAACCTAGACTCCTATGATGGATCTTAACGCTTCAAGAATTTAATTGGGAAGTGAGAGAAAGGAAGTATGAACCTTGTTGCCTATCACCTATCAAGGCTTGATCATGATGGATTGAAAAAGAATGATGATGGTATGCCAATCGATGAGACATTTCATGATGAATATCCCCTGACTATTGCATCAAAAGAACTTCCATGGTTTGTAGATGTTGCAAATTATCTTGTAAGTGCAATTCTTCCTTATGGCATGGATTATAGACAAAGGAAAAAGTTTTTACATTACAGTAGCTTCTACTATTGGTAGGAGCTGTTACTTTATAAAAGGTATGCAGATGGCTTGATTAGATGATGCATTCCCCAAGATGAAGTCCAAGATGTTTTGAAGCATTGTCATTCTTTGGAGGTTGGTGGACATTTTGGAGCATCAAAGACAGCATCTAAGGTACTTCAATCTGGATTTTGGTGGCCTACTTTGTTTAAGGATGCTAGAGTACATGTGCTTACATATGATAGATGTCAAAGGATGGGAAATATATTAAAGAAACATGAGATTCCTTTAAAAGGGATTCTTAAAATCGAAATCTTTTATATTTGGGGAATAGACATTATAGGTCCATTTCCTAGTTCCTTGGGTTACAAATATATTTTGGTCATAGTCAATTATGTCTCCAAGTGGGTAGAAGCCATGCCAACCTTGACAAATTATGCTAGAGTGGTTAAGAAAATGATTAAGAAAGTAATTTTTCCAAGATTTGGTACCCCTAGAGCATTGATAAGTGATGGAGGTTCCCATTTTTGTAACCATATGACTAAAGCTTTTTTGAAAAAGTATAGAGTAACACACAAGGTTACTACTCCATATCACCCACAAAGGAGTGGGCAAGTCGAGGTGAGTAATAGAGAAATTAAATGGATTCTTGAGAAAATAGTGTCTTCTTCAAGGAAAGATTAGGCATTGAAGCTTGACGATGCATTATGGGCATATAGGAAAACTTTCAAAACCCCAATTGGCCTTACTCCTTATTAATTGATATACAGGAAATCATGTCACCTACCTGTTGAGCTTGAGCATAAAGCATATTGGGCAACAAGAGCTCTAAATTTTGATATGATGAAGGTAGGTGAGAAAAGGTTACTTTAACACAATCAATTAGATGAATTGAGAATGAATGCTTATGAAAATGCTAAGCTATACAAGGATCGTACTAAGTTGTGGCATGATAAGAATTTAACTAAGAAGGAATTTCATAAGGGTGAGCTTGTTCTCCTTTTTAATTCAAGACTGAAGTTATTTCTAGGAAAGTTGAAATCACGGTGGTCAGGTCCGTTTAAAGTTGTTAAGGTATATCCTCATGGTGCAGTGGAAATTGCTAATAATAAAGGGGAAATCTTCAAGGTAAATGGACATCATTTGAAACCTTACTTGATTAGTGATGCAATTGATCCAACCTGATTTATCTCCCCTTCTACATCTTAATGAAATTAAGGTAAGGTCAAGCTATAGACATTTAAATTTATCATGATAAGACTAAACACATTTTTTCTTTTATTTTATTACATATTTTTATATTTTATGCTTCAATTTCTTTCTTATTTCATTTTATTTTAGTTAGCAAAAGTTCTATTTATAATATTTTTTAATTCTTACATTTTTTTATTATTTTATACTATTTTTTTTCTTAGTTTATTTCGCTTATTTATTCACATTTCTTTATGATTAGTTTTAGTACACATTTGGTTTATAATTAGTTTCTTATTTTTATGCATTCTTTCATATATTGTTTCATTGAAATTATATTTGCACATTAGCATACTATCATGACTCATTACATAGTCATGAGTTGTTACAAAAAGACAGCGTGCCGAGTCATTTTGCAATGGACGAGTCATTATCGAGAGTCATCGTGCTGAGTCATTACACTTGGCACGACTCGATCCCTCAAGCAAAAAAGCCATAACAAGTCATTCCTGCAAAATGACTCGATACAGAAAGCATCCATGCCAACTTGACACCCTGTGCCGAGTCATCCCATCAACATACTTATATGCATTTTACACATCCATTTACACACACTTGTAGCAGCCATAAGTTAGCACCTTTTTACATCTATTTGTAACTATTTATTTATTATTAATTTATTTTTAGATTTGAAAAGTTGTCTTTTTCTTTTTAAGAGGTCATGTCTTTTCATATCTATACACACCTTTTCACATTTCTCTTACATAACTTTTCACCATCTCTTACACCCCTATACTATCTATAAATACACCCTTTTGACCACCCAATCTCCTATATCTTCCAATCTTAAATTTCCAAACGAATTTCAACACTTAAATGCACTCAAACACCTCCTATTCCTCCATCTTCTTTATTCTCTCTTCCATAAACACAAGACTCTTCGTTTCTTCTCCAAATCAAACCTTACCTAAATCAACACCACCCTTCCTATTCCATCTTCTTTACTCTATTTTTCTATTTTCATTTCTTACTCTCTACATATTTTTGCACTTTTTAACTTCATTCAATCAACACTTACACCATGAGAAAGACTAGAGGATCATCATCCAAAATGCCACGCATTGAAGAATCCCATCAAGAGGAGGAAGAAAATCTAAGCAAGACTTACAAGGCTAAGTTTCTAATCCTTTCATATATAGAAGGTGCTAAGTTGGCAATAATCAAGTTTAGAGAAATCTTGGATTCTAAGTATATTCCTAACTCTCTATTGAACAATGTGGGTATGCTTAAGGTGTTTGATTAAATGTTAACTCAATGTGGCCTTAAGAAATTTGTTTCTATGCATGAGGACACCTATGTTGATTTAAATACTAAATTCTACACTACCTTGGATGTTAATGAGAATAATTCCCAAATTCTGGAATTTAGGATGGTAGGAAAGAAACACCAATTAAACTATTCTTTCATTCATTGTGTGTTTAGTTTTAAAAAGGATGGGATATGTGATCCCCCATCTAAATTTAAGTTGAATGAATTTTGGACATTTTTAACTGATTTGCAAACTCCTTTTAAACCTAAAAAATCCAAGGCAATGTTCATTAAAGACATGAAATATTGGTTGTTGCGTAAGGTCTTAGCATGTTTTATTTTTCACAAGTCTAAGTTCAATAGGGTTTCTACACAATAAATGTTTCTTATGTGGTGTATTCATAATAAAAAGCAAATTTATTGGACTTATTGGATATTTAATTAGTTATTGTCTTGTGCTCCATGTAAGGATTCACCCTTAACACATGGACATGTGATGATAATAGTAGCTAAGGCCTTGAATGTTGATTTTTCGGTTATACTCGCAGGGTTAAATGCTCTTTATTTACTGACCATGCTTTTGTGAGAGGGGAAGTTGTTGATGCAGGATTTCAATTTATTCCTACCTAATCATGTTCATATTGGAGTGGACTTGTTGGATCATCTTGGGTTGCAAAGTCTCAAACCACTTATCCAACAGAAAGTGAACCAAAGGAAGAACTCCATAATATCAACCATTTAGAGATGTTCCTTTACTAACCTATCCTCTTCAAAGTGCATTGGGCTCTTCACGTGATCACCCTCCCATTTAGGACCAAATTCTAAAAAATCAAATTGTCCTGTAAGGGCAATTGAATGAGATGGAGTTTCACAAAAAACAATTGGCTTGTCGTTAATGAAAAATGGAGTACAAGTTGAACCAATACTTTGCTCAATCCGGATACTCCATTAAGTCTCTTCCCACTACTCCAACTGACGACTAGGGCAGTATTTCTCTCCTTTCCTTTCCTTGCTTTTCTTTACATTAAGGACAATGTATGCTCTTAAGTGTGGGGGAAGGGATATACATATTAGTATTAGTATATTAATCATTTATATATTAGGATGTTATATTAGTTTGTGTGTTTGTGTTATATTTTTGTGTATTTGCATTAATTTTGTTATTTATTTTGCTTTTATATTAAATAAGTAGCCATCCTTAATAGTCTTTTTAATTTTGATGAAGTCAAAATGTTTTCTTAATAATGAATTTCTTATTACTCAATTGGTAGAAGTTTAAGTTTCATGTAGTATAAGTAGTAAGTTTATATTTTTTTTTATCTCTTTTTATTATTTTTAAAGTTTAAAGAATGTTTTAGTCAACTTGCTAACTATGCTTAAGGCTAGGTAGTAATGATTTAAGCTTAGGTTTTCTAGAGACTTATGTAACCTTAGGGAAACTATAACCATAATACATATGAAAATTGCTTTTCAATAATGGATGAAGACTTTCAAAAAAAGAAAAAAGGAAAAATATCAATAATGCTTGTAAGTTGATGCATCTTGAGTAACTTGTGTGCAATTGAGTATGCTCCTTAGTTGCATTCATTCAAAAAGAGATGTATAATGTCAGAATTAGATGGATCTGGAGTAAGTTGAGTGCATTTGTGTTTGCTCCTCATTTTCATTCATTCAGAAAGAGTACATCTAGTAAGTATGCTTATGAAAAAAATGTCTAAAAATGCCATGAGAAACGTATATTGATGTATGTGTTTAACATTGTCTTAAGGTTGTTTTTACCTCTACAATTCCTAAGTTTGAAGCACGACTATTTTGGCTAAGTAGCTTTCTTAGAACTTTGACTTTGCATTTTTTATTTTATTCTTAGTAGATTGAGATAAATTGGTAAACTTATTGCCTATGCTATGAGACTTGTTTATTCTATCATTATTGAGCATTGAAAATTTATTTATTAAATTATCCTTTTCTAAGTTCATTCATGATTAAAATGACTTGATAAGGATGCTACCCTTGTTTTGCAGTAAATTATAATTTTGTTAATTTCTTCATATTTGATATATACTTGCTTGAGGGCAAGCAAGGTCTAAATGTGGGGGAGTTTGATACAATGCAAATATGCATAGTTATTTAGGTATTATAAATAGTGTTTTATTTCATTTTAGTTTATTTTGTGTGTTTATTTAGTTATGAAATGCTATTTTTAGTTCCAATTGCTTTTTATGGTAGTTTGTATGTTTTATATATGTTTTTAGGTTCAATTGATGTATAGGAAGGACTTTGGACTTGTTAGAATGAAATATGAAGCTTGAGAAGAAAAAGGAATTTGAATTAATGCTGGCATGAGTCATTATAATGGGAATGAGTCATGACAGAGGCATGTCGTGCCGAGTCATAGCCAGTCACGAGTCATTCCATTGATGTCTCACTAAAGGTTGCAACTTTCTAGCTTTGAGTAGTTTTCATATTTTGACCATAACTTCTTCTACAAACATCCAAATTAGGTGATTCAAATTGATATAGAAAGATAATGTAGAGATCTATAACTTTTATGAAGGAACATTCTCAAGATAAGGTCATCTAGAAGAACCAAAATTCCCTAGAAGTTACTATATTTACATAGAGTTGTGACCCTTCGTTTAAAAGGGTACCTTTCTAATTGTAACTCCTTTTAACCACCAATAGGGTCTATATACAGATAAATTGTGACCTAAGACAAAAAAAAAGGTGATTCAAAATATATAACTTCATTAGAGAAATTATTTCTTAGACTTAATGTTTGAAGATCAACTAGAAGTAAATCAAGTAAGAAGCAAGAAGAGAAGATTGCTCTACATTAAGCAAGTGCTAGAAGATTTAGTAAAAAAGGTTTTTATCAATTCTCTTTCTTTTTTTGGTATTGTTCTCTAACTATGTTTCTTTGCTATGTCTTATTTAAGAAGCAAGGATGAATTAAATAAGAACTACATTTTCTATCTTATTTTGTTTATGATTTAATTTCAATTAGTGCTTAATTAAGTTATTTATGATTGATCACTATAAGTAACTTGTTTTAATCAAAATTACTTACAATGAGAGTTGGAGTAATTTAGTGGACATATAATTGAAATTATTTAAGAATTGGATTTACTTAGAGACAATGAATTCATTTTAAGGGAAAAGAATTAGTATAACTACTTTATGATTTTTGTCTATCTCTACAAAGACACGAGAGTGATTGTAGACTCTAGATAGAATCATCCTTAATTAACAATGAGAGTTGCTTTTAAGAATTTATTGGTATAATATAATTTATGATTTTATCTTATCTCTATAATACAATGAGAGGGCTTGCAGACTTTAAGAGGAAATACTTCTAATTGATAATGAGAGTTACCTTTAGAGACTTTAACTTTAAATTGATAATGAGAATTGCTTTTAAAGATTATACGCACTAATTTCCAATTAATATGTTTTGTGATAATCTTTTGTAAGTTCTTATTTACATTCTGAATTGTGCTTTTCTTATATATATTTACATTTTATTTCTATTTAGTATTATAGTAAATTAGTAGTAATTAGATTCTTTAATTTATTTTGATTTAGTTTTGCCTATCCATCTAAGTAACTGTTCGGTTAATATAGAATTGCCCAAAAATTCCAAAGTGTTTAACACCCTACTTACTTTATACTAAGTCCTAGAGACTAGGGTTATACAATTCTACCCATTTCAATAATTTGAATATAACTCATAATTAATCTAAGGGTTTTACTATCAAGTCACATACTTGATGACCTTAGTAAGAATTGACTATTAAAGTAATTATCATAACACAAAATGATAATGAAAATGCTCTTTATTAAACAAAATAATAAAGTTAAAACATGGTCATACATGATTGACCTAGTGCATATCGATAACACTAACTTTAATTATTTAATAAGAAAGTAAGCATTACATCCATTAAAGTTTAAAAATCCTTAACCATAATTTATTCCTCTAGCTTAGCATTACATCCATTAAAAATAAAGCATTAATAGGAGATTATTGTACTTTTTAAAGGAAGCAATCACATGATGAATCTCACTCATCACATGACTTAGTTGCAAATTCTCAAGTGTTATGCAAATGAATCATAAAAAAATTAAAAAAATAGATATATATAAAATATTAAATATATATGAAATGCATGGTTCCCTTTTATGTCACTAATTAAATACAAAGAGAAATTAACTCCCCTCTAATGAGATACGGTTGATGGAGTTTAAGAAGGAACAAATACACACAACCTTGATAGCTTTCCTTATCTTCATTAATTTTTAAGTTTGATATTTGATAGTTTTCAAAAATTCCAAGTGTGCTTCATGTAAACTTGCATTAATGCTCAGCTCCATTCTATCCAAATGATCTTGGAATTTTTGCCAATTAAAGGTCTCTTCTTCTAGTTTCTTCCTCTTAAACCATTCCTCATTACTACTTGCTTCTTCACTTTCTTCATCCTTCAAAGATAAAGAATTCTTCTACCTCAATGCACATTGGCACAATAGGTAAAAACTCCTAAAGTTTGGCTCTTACAAGGTCATCCAATCCATTATGACTTTGGCTTTAATAAAGGACTTGGCATTCAATGTTCCAATTTTATATCTTCCAAAACCACATATGTCTAAATCTCTATTTGTAAAGTACATTATCAATCTTCTAACTACGTGCCCCATATAGATAATTGCCTTCATTGATTGCACTATATGACTTAAAGTTTGGAAAATAATGTGTATGCTTGAAACTTAAGTGTTAGAATATAAGTACCATAACATGAATAATTCACTCATAGTTACCCTAGAACTATCTTATCTTCTAAAAATGTTATATGCCATCAATTTATGCATTATTAGTAATGAATGGTCTTGAATAAATCCACTAGGAATACCTTCTCCTATAACAAAAGTCTCGTTATTTATAATTGCCTTCCAAAATCATTTAGCATTAAAATCATTAGGAAGATTAACCTCCCTCAAGAAATCCAAATACTTTAGACATGATAGCATGATCAAATCTATATTCCTTAATAAAGAATCTACATGCATAAATTTGTTCATTTTTGTTAGTTATTTTAAATGTAGTGTACAATTCAATTGTAAGTTCATAGAATGTATCATATTTTAAAGTAAAAAATTTTGTCCATCCTATTTGATCACACTAAAGTTGAATATCTTCTTCAAGTCCAACATTATAAAGCACATCATAATAAAAAAAATCTAAGGAATTTAAACTCACATTTTCAAAAAGAAAGAAAATTTTCACCTTTTTTTATGAATCGATGGGAAAGAAAGCATCAAATCTTATTCTCAAATCATGCATTCTTTCACTTTTTTGAATGTTCTTTTCACCATCCAATGATAACTTGCTCTTCTTCTCAAAAGACATGTTAACAATTCAAAAAATATTCTTAGAGCAAATAAATGAAATAACACACTTTAAAAAAATATTAATATTAATGCTTTCTCCTGCAAGATTTTAGAGATATATATACACCATTTAAACTTGGGGATTCCTAAAATCTCATGGAAATGAAATAAAAATAAAAATAAAAGTTGTAATTTGAAAAAGGAAAATTTAATTGTCAAATAAAATTCTTGTTTACTTAATATTAAAAGGGAAATAAAATCAAAAAGGAAAATTATTCCTAATTAAATTACTTAGGAAATATATAGTCCTACTATAATCAAGAAAAGAAATAAAATATTCTTAGATTTTTAAAATTTTATTTTTATTGAAAATAAATCCCTCTCCCACACTTAAAATCAACATTTTCCTCAATGTTATGAGGTTAGAGGGAAAATTGACCAATCAAAATCAAGTTTTAAAAAAATCAAGTTGGTGTGTGCATTCTATAGGTAAACACAGTTGTGTCACTTTGAATGACATAGCTTTGTCTGAGCTCGATTCTACAGATTTTAAAGCAAAACAACTGTGAAAAATTTTGACACATTCACTTATAATCTATAAAATTATGTTGTAAAATGATAGAAGGCATTTTTCACTTATTCACATCTTGTGTATTCAATCTAATAATGCACACAAGTCAATATTAACATGTTTATATAATACCAACTTAATTCAATAAAAAATAACCTCATTTTGCAAAATTTATAGGACTAACACATGTCAAATCACATTCATATTTCCTCATTCAATACAAAATATAAGTTGAACATGATTAAACACAAAAATTGTTAGTGATATGCCCTAGGTCAATAATGTAATGGCCATACTATGACATTGTCATATTTCTATTTTAATAATAAAGAGGCATTTTATTATTATTAGCTAATTCTAGTATTATCCTTTATTAGTTAATTCTACTCAGATTATTAAGTACATAACTTGATAGCAAAACTCTTAGGTGATACTTGAATTCTAATATAAATATCTGTAATCTATTATCATTATGGGAAAAACAACGAATAAGTACCAGTATAAGGTTGACTAATGATTAAGTTTTATTAATCATGTATATGAGATATTAAGTCAAACTCATATGTACATATTTAGGAAAATGATGTACTGGATCGACCCACTATGAGAATACCACATGGATTATTTGTATAGGTAATTCTCATCATAGTAAGTATTATTTGAGTCCCCTAACCTGAGATCACCATGGTTTCCTACATGATATGTTCTGTATTTTGATGCATCCCTGCACCATACTTTACCTAGATGGTAAAATAGATTATGATTGAATATAAAATGATTTGAGTGAGGAATGTGAGTAATTAAGATGGAATTTGTCCCTCAGTTATTTTGAGAAGATAACTGTTGGGGGCCCTCGACAAGTTAAACTAAAGAGAAATGCATGGTCATGCTAGAATGATAAAGAGTTATTAGTGTCAGTCTACTTGGGATTAAGAAACAATATGATTGAACAATATAAGGATGACATAATCTATGTTGCATGTTCAATAAGGATATCATATGATAAAAGGACTATAGTACACGCTGTGTATTAGGTTATGGCGGATTTTCAATCTTCATACAACTTGGGTAGTCATAATCTCTTACTAGAGACGAATTATGACTTGTGGACTAAAATGGGATTTTAGGCCCACTATCAATATTGTGTGAACCTACAAGATCACAAACTTAGAACAAGCCCAAAGCAGATAACTGTTGGGCTAATTTATTTATTTATAGTATATATATATATTTATACTTATTTATTTAATCTTCCATAAAGATAATTATTGGGCTAATTTATTTATTTATATTTATATTATTATTTATTTATATTAATATTTATTTATTTCCTTCCTAATTTATTTTAGGTAAGAGTTATCTAAAATAAATATGAAATTATTCTAATTTAGAATTAGAATTAAAGTGGAAAAGGAAATCTAATATTACTAAAACTGTTTTTGTAATAGAAACCTTAGATATGATGTATATATAAACATCTTTTTTTCTAGGGTTTGCTAAGTGATATTCTCATTCTTCCTATACTACTTCTTATGAGAAAAACATGTAGAGAGAAAATGTGTTGTGACTTGTAGACCTACTTTGCTATGGATTATCTTTTTCATGTGGATGCCATAGAGGGTGTAATCTTTTGGTGATGTCTTAATCCAATAAGAAGACATGAAAAATTCGAGGTAAGATGTCACTAGAGTGAACCCCCTCTCTTCCTTTCAACTATCATGCCATTAGATCATCTTGGTGAGTGTTTAAAAACCCTCTCAATTAATATAAGTCGAATTACATGGATCCAGGCTATAGATTTTATGGTTAAAAGTTTTTTTTCCACTGCGTCATGGTAAGAGAAACCAACACAAATAATGAAAATTAAGAATTTAATGATCCTTACAAACCAAAAATAAAACCAAAATATTTAAGTAAGCATTTAATATATTAGATAACCTAATTTTAAAATACTAAAGTGCTTGAAACTTAAAACATAAAATAATAAAAGAGTTCATACAATCAAAGGGAAAAATTTATCATTTACTTCTTTCATTCATCATTTAGGAGGAATAGAGGGGTCTTATGGAAGATTGAAGCCTTGGCTATGGAAATATACCATGAGATTGCAATTAAGCACCTTGACCTCATTTGTCAAGCTCTCCACATTAATGTCTAAAGTGCCTACTTCCAATTCCAAGTTGTTAATTCTTTCTGCCATCCCTTCTAACATTACTTCTTGAACCTCCTCTTCCTCTCCTTATTCTTCTTACACTTCCATTTGCTTTTGTTCTTGCCATGTGATTGATCTATAACTCTTCTTATAAATCTCCAATTACCATTCACAAGCTCAATATGGCCCATGGATTGCATTATTAGAGTGCTTATCATTTCACTTCCTTTCACCTTATCATACTCCCATATGGTTAAATCAAATTCATAGTATTTGATACCATCACTATGCCTCTAATCTTAATTATAGAGGAGTATTTGCTAGTAACATCTTTTATCTTAAGGGCGATTACATGACATATATTCAATTTGATATCATTCACCATATAATATAAAATTTTCAATTCTATTTTTGTAACCACCACATTACCATCCTTTCTTCCAAAAATAGTATATGTCATCAATTGATGTATATATCAGAGTGCATAAGAAAGGACTTTAAATTCCTTAGTCGATTTAGGTTCATAGAACACTCCCCTTTGACTAGTAATCTCCCTTCAAAATTTATCTCTATTATATTCAATGTTTATGGGGTAACCACTAGGAAAACCTAGGGCTTTATTCAACTCAAATAGACCCAAACTGAGAGGTTTATTACCCAACCTAAAGAATATGTTATTAGTTTCTTCATCAAATTTAAAAGAACTTAAAAATTCATAAGTTACTCAAGGATAGATAGGATCAGATTTATTAATGAATTGCTCCCAACCCATTCATCTTAGATACATGCAAACCTCTTTAAAAAATCCTAAAATCTCTAAAATGGATTTACTTATGTATCTATTAGGTTGAATCTTCGTATGTCTAACATCTTTATACCTTTTTCTTTGAGCTTCACTGGCAAATTGCATATTTATTGGGTATGGAGTCATCTCTCTTTTTCTTTTCTTTTTATGTTTGAGAATTTATCGAACTCCCTCCATGCCTTGTTCTTTCTCTTTTAAAAGGAGGATGACCAACTTTCTTGGCGGCCTAACTCTTTGGTCTCATCTTAATTATGGATTCAAAAGGAGATTGATTTGATTTAGATTTTGATTAGGTTTTTAAGAAAGGGGGCTAGGGTTTCTAAGTATTCTAATATATCTCAAATGGTGTTATAATTAATTTTTAACATAGATGTGCCCTCTTGCCATCCTAGTAATGTATAATGACATTATAAATTATCCCAAATGGCAATGTAATATTCATTTAAATAAAGTGTTTATTTATTTGAGTATTTACCATTTAATATTATGTTAAATAAACTTATTATCAATAGTTGATAATATGAGTTACAAACTTATTTAGTATATATTCTATAAAATTATCGTAGTCATATAATTAATATTTGGGTAATATTAATTAAACTATCAAATTTGCCTATTTTCCTTAATTGGTGTATCATACTAATAGTAGGAGGTAGTGAATCTCATGCTACTTGATATGAGATATTAGAATAGACATATGGATACTCATATGATGGGTGGATCAAACATTGATGCTAGATATGTGATCATATGGATATTCACTTATTGTCAACAATCATAATCTAGGTCATAATGGTGCATATAGTGCTTTAACCTGAGGTGACACAATTATCCATGTTTTTGTGGTTAGAGTTTGGTACCGCTTACATACTTATGTTATTCACATATGGGAATATGGTGTGTGGTGGCTCTAGTTAGTTAAATGTAGTGATATGTGTTCAACCAAGATCGTATTCATTACTCTGAGTGAACCAGGATAAGATCCTATACTATCTAAGTCTTTTCTTGATGAATAAGTTTCTGGCCAGGACAAACATAACAGTCTCAAAGATTTTTAGTGCTAGAAAGAGTTTTTAATATTTGTTATGTTTTATTAAGAGATTGAACTTAAGATGAGATCATATGATATAGCCATTATAGTTTGACTTATCCTTGACTCTAGGCTATATTGGGATCTTTTAATAAAGGGATTTTAGTGCATAGTAATTACGACCAAAGGGTTTGTGTGAATTAATGAATGCATTCATATCTAAATGGGTAGTTATGATATTGATGTTAGGGTCATCATATCTTATGAGAACTAAATGTGAATAATTGAAATTTTCACATTTAGACTTAAAAAGAGTTTCAAATAATATCAAGTGTTTATATTATCTTCTCATTGGCAATTAGACATGAACCTAGTATGTCATACTTAAAAAGTTTTTTTTAAATCTATATTGATATTAATGTAATTATTGATTGAAAAATTTAAACAATTAATTAAGATTAATGAAATTAGATATTTTCTTAAAGCAATGATTCTAGTATATCATGAAATCTAATTTGAATGAAAGTTTACTTATTAATTTATGTTTAATTAATATGAGTTATTAATTTAGATATTAAATTAATAATGGATATATGTTATTTCCTATTTACTTGAATTAATGGCCCAAGTGTTACAAACCTAGGCTTAAAAGAGTTTTGGACTGAAGATTAAACCAAAAAATAAATGAAGCCCATTTACCTTATTTAAGTCCATTGTTTGATGGAATGGTTTTTTGGTCAAGAGTTGGCCCACTGGTTAAGCCTAATTCCATTAAGAGATATGTTTGATTTTATTAAATCAAATATATATATATATATATATCAGTTTATATATGTTAGTCAATAGTGATGTAGATTAGTTAGCATCCTTATTTGGGCATTAGTGACTTATTTAGTTGTTAATTAATCTTGACAAGTGGAATATAGGTAATGTCATAAATCTCTACTTTAATCTCTAACCATGTATATCTAAAAGTAAAGAAGTAAATATTAATGGGAAATTGGTAGAGAGAAAACGTGGGAGGCTCTTGTAAGGATCATTTAGTGAAAGTATCATAAGGATTATTGAGGGAGGGTTCTTATGCTAATTGATTAAGACAAGAAGGATATTTGTTAGAGCTTGATGTTTTAAGTTAGAGGTATCACACATGGGAGATTAGAAGTTAATTCAAGTGTTGAATCAAAAGAGGACACACCAATATAGTAGAATACTTGTGGTATACACTAAACTTGGAGATTGTAAGTTTTCTTCAAACTTAGAATTCTTAAGTTATTGTTTACTTATATTTTTTATTGCCTTGAATTTTAGTTGCATGTTAAATGCAAATTGGAACTAGGATTTGGAATTATTAATGAGATCAAGGGTTTTGTTATGTAAATTTTTAAAATTTACTTTACTTAGCATTTAATGTCTAAGTAGTATAATAGATTCATTTTAGTGGTATTAGAGTTCCTTTTTGCACTTTTCACATGCTAATTGAATGATAATTACAAGTTTATGGTTATCTTTGGTGCTAGTTGTAAGTGTTGTAATGAATTTGTGCATAGTTGGGATGCTATTATGACTCGACATGACAGTGGTGAGTCGGCATGCATCTTTGCTATCATGACTCACATAGCTATGGTGAGTCAGTACTCTTCCTTGCTGTGATGAGTTGCCACACTATTGTGACGAGTCAACACCATCCAATTCATGCTTATATGTTTGGCATATCAACCCTAACATGCAATAGTTGCATTTTTTGTGTTTTATGTTTGTCATACATGCTTGGAATGATCATGCTTTTTGTATTACATCCTAAGTTTTTAGTAATTAATTTTTTTATTATTAGTTATGTAATTGAGTGTTAATTAAATGGAACTAGGATGTAATATTCACCTTAGAATGCCAAGGAATCATTATACATCACTAGAGTTGTGAAATGAAGCTTTAAGAGTTCAAGTGGGAGATCCATCAAGATGGAAACAATGTAATTTATTCTAAGAGTTAGAATAGTTTTGTAAAAGACCAGTGATCATTTTATATTTGTTCATTCATGTTGCATGCTCAATGTATATATCTAATAGATATGTTAAAACATGCAATGAGCATATGTGATATGTATAAATGGATGCAACAATAAATATGCATATGTGATATGTGTATGTATGCCATGTTAAATATATATATATATATGATATGTGCAATGTAAAATGGCTAATCTAAAAAAGACCTAAAAATCTTCCAAACTAAATTTAGGTCTAGGCTCTCTATAGGAGCAATTACTTGCATGGTTTTGGACTAAGTGCATCAGTTGTGGATATATAGGGATGTATATAAGATCCAAGAGATTCATGTAGTGTTATTATTAAGAATGAGGTGTTGTTGGTGTATAAATACACTATATGCCAATAATGTCAAATAAGCATATTTAGGTATGTAGTGTTCAAGTTTATACATTTCACTTATCTAATGGTATGGACCTAATTAATGCCAAAGGCTAAGATGGCAATGTGTACCTAAGGCCTGTAACATTCCAATGTGTACCTGAGGGATATTAGTAACTCATTAAGAACTTCATCAGCCATTAAAATCCCATCCAATAAGGGATTTTTGTTTTCTATTTTAGAAGTGTAGAATTTGCCAAGCTAGTGGGAGACCATTATAATTAAAGACCAAATCTAATGGAATTATTACAATATCATGGCACTAATTAATCTTGTTATACTTTTGCACCAATTTGATGATATGAGATCCTTAGACATGTTAAATGTCATTCTTAATAACAATAGACTCATTAGGATTATTGATTGGTTGTGTAATCTAAAAGTTGTATTGGCCTCTGAATGCATATTTTATGTTTTAGAACAAAGTCCTCTCATACTCCTTTCACTTAATGCTTTCCAAAAGGAGCGTAACACTCTTGAGAAATGGAAAGATGATGATATGCAAGCACCATGCATTATGTAGGCTTCTATAAGCAATGAAATCCATAGGCAATAATAGAAGTACACTAATGCAAATGAAATTCTACTTCACTTGCAAGAGTTATTTAGCAAACAAAGTAGGACCACTAGATATAAGATATATAAATAGCTTTAGCATGCTAAAATGAAGGAAGGTAATGATATTGGAGCACATGTGAATTCTATGATTCATTCCATTAAGGAACTTGAGAGTATAGATTTCATGATGGATGCTCAACTTCAAATAGATTTGATCTTACAATCCCTTTTGGACTTATTTAGGCAATTTATTGCAAATTTCCACATGAATTAAATTAAGTGTACTCTTGTAGAATTGCTAAACATGCTTATGATGGCTCAAAAGGCTATTCACAATGAAAAAAGGAAGGATGTAGCGTTGGTTGCTTTTCTAGCAAGACTAAGAACAACAAGGGCAATAAAAGTAAGAAAACTAAAGAAAGAGTTCCTAAAGCTCAAGGAAAGGTAAGAAAGAATAAAGGCAAAGAGAAAGTTGAGAATGAAAATAAGGGAAAATGTCTCTTTTATGATGGAGAGGTACATTAGAAAAGAAATTGTCCAAAGTTCCTTGAGTCTTCCAAGACTAAAGGAAAGGACAAGATTGGAGAAGGTTAGACTTTCACTTATTTATTTATTTATAAATGTTCTAAGAACTCATCTCAGACATGGATATTGGATACCTATGGTGCTTGCAATTAGGTCATATTATGGATGACATAATCATAAAGTTAGAAAGGGTGGGAATTTTGAGTAATCTTGAATCCACATCCAATCTGACTTGTGAGGCTCGTATCCAAGGCAAGATGACCTAGTCACCATTTGTTAAATAAATGTAAAGAGCTAAAGAAATTTTGGAAATCATAAATAGTGATGTATATAGGCCATTCAACCAAATGGCAAAAGGTAGGTTCTACTACTTCATTACCTTTATAGATTAGACATTTATTTTTTATGAAACATAAAAATGAATCCTTTGAAAAGTTCAAGGAATTAAAGGTCTAGGTAGAGAGCCAAATGGGGAACAGTATTAAAATCCTTTGATTGGATTGAGGACGTGAATACTTAAGTAACCAATTTATGGAGTTCCTTAAAGAACATGGCATTATATCAAAACTAACTCCACCCAGAACACCTGAACTCAATGGTGTGTCTAAAAGGAGGAATTGAACTCTATTATATATGGTTCTATCAATGATGAGCTATATAGATTTACCTACTTTCTTTTGGGGTTTTGCATTATAAACTACCATTTACATTTTAAATTGCATTCCATCTAAGACTGTTTCTAGCACACCATATAAGATATGGCATGGTAAGATGCCAAGTATTAAACATGTTAAGATTTAGGGATGCCTAGCTTATATTAAAAGATTAAAAATAGATAAATTAGATGCAAGGCCAATTCATTGCAGATTTATTGGATATCCTAAAGATAGTTTAGGGTATTATTTCTATCTACCTGCTGAACAAGTTATTATAAGCAGAGATGCAATCGAGTTGATTAAATGAATATTAATTAATCCCAAGAGTCTAATCCCACTAAAAATATTATCACACCAACTCTTAAAAAGTCAGGTAGGGTATCTCATCCACTGAAGAGATACATTTTTCTGCATGAAATGCAAGAGTTACAAATGCATAAAGAAGAAACTTATAATGATAATCCTATAACATTTGAAGAGGCTTTATCAAATAAAGATTTTTCAAAATGGCTTGAAGTAATGAAATTCAAAATGGATTCCATGTATGCAAACTAAGTCTAAACACTTATTAATCCACCCGATAGTGTTGTACATATAGCTTGTAAATGGATCTTCAAGAGAAAGATTGGTGCATATGGAAAAGTTGATGCTTACAAAGCAAGGCTTGTAGCAAAAGGGTTTTACCAAAGTTAAGTGGTCGACTATGAGGAGACCTTCTCACTAGTAGCCATGTTTAAATCCATTTGTATACTTCTTGCCATTATTGCATACTATGATTATGAAATTTGGCAAATGGATATCAAAATTGCTTTTCTCAATGGCTATGTTAAGGAAGAGATTTATATGGAACAACCTAAAGGTTACGAATCTAAGGAAGGTTCTAAAATGTGAAAACTTAATAAATCTATTTATGGTCTAAAGCAATCTTCAAGGAGTTATAATCATCATTTTAATGAAGCCATATGATCATTTGGTTTTATTAAGAACAAAGATGAGCCTTGTGTGTATACAAAGGTTAGTGGGAGCCAACTCACTTTCCTAGAATTGTATATGGATGATATTTTACTAGTTAGGAATGATATTAGCATGCTTACAAATGTGAAACTATGGTTGTGTAAAACTTTCTCCATGAAAGACTTAGGGGAGGCTACCTATATTCTTGGCATTCAAGTCTATAAAGATAGATTAAAAAGAATAATAGGTTTATCCTAAAGTCTTTACTTGGGAAAGGTGTTGAAGAGATTCAACATGCTTGATTCCAAGAGAGGAGTATTACCATTTAGGCATGGTGTTCATTTATCCAAGGGTATGTCACCTAAGACACCCGAGGAAATGGAGTAAATGGCCAAAGTTCCTTATACTTCAACTATATAAAGCTTAATGTATGCTATATTGTGTACAAGGTTTGATATTGCCTATGATGTTAGTGTGACTAGTAGGTTTGGAACACTGGATAGTAGTTAAGTCAATCTTTAAGTACTTGAGAAGGACTAAAGATTTGATTTTAACTTATGGATTTACAAATAGATGGATTTATATATTCTGATTTCCAATTAAATATTGATGATAGAAAGTCTATCTTTGGGTTTATTTTTATCTGTAATGGAGGTGCAATGAGTTAGAAGAGTTCCAATCAAGGTCTCACTACTGATTCCACTATAAAAGCTTAGTATATAGTTGCATCAGATGCTACTAAAGAAGTTTTTTGGATTAAGAAGTTCATTATTGAACTAGAAGTTATTCCTTCTATTGAGTCCCTGATTCCTCTTTATTGAGACAAAAATAGAGCCATTGCTTTAGCAAAGGAACCAAGGTCTCACCAGAAATCCAAACATATAGAAAGACACTTTGATATTATCATAGAACTTGTTAGTAAAAGCAACATCATCATGCAAAAGGTAGCTTCAGTTGACAATGTGGTTGATCCACTAACCAAGGCACTCACACAATTATAGTTAGATTATCATCTTGAGAAGATGGGTCTTAAATATTATAGTGAATGGTACTTATGCTAGTGGGAGATTATTAACATAGATGTTCCCTAATGTCATTCTAGTAATGTCTGATGACATTGTAAATTATCCCAAATGGCAATATAATATTCACTTAAACAAAGTGTTTGTTTATTTTAGTATTTACCCTTTAGCATTATGTTAAATAAATTTATTATCAAGAGTTGATAATATGAGTTACAAACTTTTTTAGTACGCATGCTATAAAACGTTCATAGTTGTATAATTAATTTTTGGGTAATATTAATTAGACTATCACCTTTATTTATTTTTCTTGATTAGTATGTGATGCTAACAGTGGGACATAGTGAATCTCATGCTACTTGATATTTGATATCAGAATTGACATATTGGTATTCATGTGATGGGTGAATTGAACATTGTTACTAAATATATGATTGTATGGATATTTACTTATTGTCAATTATCATAATATAGGTTATAATGGGGCATATAGTCCTTTGACCTGAGGTGACACGATCATCCACATTTTAGTGGTTAAAGTTTGTTTCCACTTATATACTTATGTTATTCATATATGGGCATATGGCATGTGGTGGCTCTAATTATTTAAATGTAGGGATGAGTGTTCGATTAAGATATGATTCATTGCCCTGAATGAACTGAGTTAAGATCATATGCTATCTAAGTCTTTTCTTGATGAATAAGTTCTTGGCCAGGACAAACATAACATTCTAAAAGAGTTTCAGTGCTAGAAAGAGTTTTTAGTATTTTTTATATTTTATTAAGGGAAAGAACTTGAGATTAGGTTATATGATCTAGATATTAAAGTTTGACTTATCCTTGACTCTAAGCTATTTTGGAATCTCTTAATGAAGGGATTTTAGTGCATGGTAATTATGACTCGAGGGTTCATGTGAATTACTGAATACATTAATATCTAATTGGATAGTTATGATATCGATGTTAGGGGTCACTCACATCTTATAAGAACTAAATGTGAATAATTGGGATTTTCACATTTAGACTTGAAAGGAGTTTCAAGTAATATCAAGTGTTCATATTATATTCTCATTGCTAACTAGACATGAACCTAGTATGTCACACCTAAAAGGTTTTACCAAATCTGTATCGATATTAATCTAATTATTGATTGAAGAGTTTAATCAATTAATTAATATTAATGAAATTGGATTTTTGCTTAAAGCAATGATTCTAGCATATCATGAAATCTAATTTTAATGAAAGGTTTGATTATTAATTTATACTCAATTAATATGAGATATTAATAGTGATATTAAACTAATAATGAATATTTGTTGTTTCTTATTTACTTTGATTAATGGCTTAAGTTTTATGGACCTAGACCCAAAAGAGTTTTGGACTAAAGATTAAACCAAGTAATAGATAAAGCTCATTTACCTTATTTAAGTTCACTTATTTGTTGGAATGGTTTTTGGGTCAAGAGTTGGCCCGATGGTTAAGCCCAATTTCATTAAGAGATATGTTAACATGTGTAAGTCAATAGTGATGTAGAGAATTTAAAAGAGTTGTAATCTCTACATCCTCCTTATTTGGACATTAGTGACTTATTTAGTTGTTAATTAATTGTGACAACTGGAATATGAGTGATGTCATCAATCTCTACTTTAATCTCTAACCAAGTATATCTAAAAGTAAAAAAGTAGATATTGATGGGATGTTAGTAGACAGAAAATGTGGGAGACTCATAAAAAAGACAAAGAAAATATATACAAAACCTAGAGCTCTTATAAGGATCATCTAGTGCAAGTATCACAAGGGTTATTAGGAGAGGGTTCTTGTGCTAATTGATCAAAACAAGAAAGAGATTTATTGAAGCTTGGTGTTTCAAGCTAGAGGTCTCATACTTAGGAGACTAGATGTTGATTCAATTTTTAAATTAAAGGAGGACACACTAATATAGTAGAATACTTATGGTTTACATAAAATATGGGAGATTATAAGTTTTCTTGAAACTTAGAATTCCTAAGTTGTTGATTTGTATTTTGTATTGCCTTAGATGTTAGTTGTGTGTTAAATGTAAATTAGATCCTAGGGTTTGGAATTCTTTATGTGATTAAGGGTTATGTTTTGTAAATTTTTGAAATTTACTTTACTTAGCATTTGATGTCTAAGTAGCATAATCAATTCCTTTTAGAATTTATAAGCAATTTTGATTGTTGTTTTAATTATAGAAACTGAAGAGTTTTATAAAAGGAAATGAACATAATGTGGTGCAATCATGGGACACGATTGTGTTGCTATTCACTCAAAAATTTACAATTCAATGACACAAATGTATCTCATAAATGACACATATGTACCTAATTCACAAATTTGAATGGAACCATTTGCTTGTCTAATATGGTTGTGGCACTTAAATGACATAGTTGTGTGTAATTAATGAAAATTTTAATATTAGCACTAGGACATGACTATATCACATCTGCTCTCTGGTTTATTTTTCTAATTCATTTGGCAAAATTCTAACTCAATGATCTTAATTAATCACTTATTACCCCTATAAATTGTAGTTTCATTCATGCAAAATAATCACAAATTCATATTTATAAACATATAACATCTCACAAAATTGATATCTTTATTGTACACTTACTATAATATATAAAACTTATAACCCTTTTTAACGCTCTTTTTTTTCCTTTCCTCTTAATTGTTTGAATTAGAGCATCATGTTTCCTTAAAAATAGCATGAACTAATAAAAATTAAAGAAATTAAAATGTTCGAGTAAAAGAAACATAAAAAAAAAAAACTAAAAACTAAGTTATAGAACTTGGTTAAGCTCCTAAGAAGCACTTGTTTTATTAAGGTCATTAGGTTGACCATGGTTTGGATTATGCATTAGTGTCCCTTAAGTAGGCAACTTGATGGAATGCATCTATTTTTCCTCCATGGTACTTCTTTAATCTCTTACCATTAACCTTAAACTTATCACCTAAAGCATTATTTAATATATTGCCCCTGATGGAAAAGTTTAAATTACTTCAAAAGGTCCTGACCAACTTGTCTTTAATTTTCTTGGAAATGGTCTTAACATGAAGTTATAAAGTAGAACTGCCTCTCCTACTTCAAAATGCTTCTTTTAAATTACTACATCATGCCACTTCTTGGTCTTTCCTTTATAAATTCTTGAACTCTCATAGCATTTTTTCTAATCTCATCAAGTTCATTTAGTTGTAACATTCTCTTTTTTGCTACTTTCTTGAAGTCATAGTTTAAAACCTTAATTGCCTAGTAAGCTTTATGTTCAAGTTCCACTAGAAGATGACATGCCTTTCCATACACCAATATATAAGGAGACATCCCAATTAGTGTCTTATATGTTGTCCTATATGCCCACAAAGCATCATCTAGCTTCCTTGACAAGTCTTTCCTTGACTTGCTTATTGTCCTTTCTAACATCTTATTTAATTCCCTATTACTAACTTTAACCCATCCACTATATTTTGGGTGATATGGAGTTGCTATCTTATGTTTTACACTATACCTAGCTAATAGCATTTCCATATTCTTATTACAAAAATGAGTACCTCCATCACTAATAATAGACCTTGGCATCCCGAACCAAGCAAAAAGCTTTTTAAGGAATTTACACACTACTCTTGCATCATTAGTACTGAAACCTTATGCTTTAACCCATTTTGATACATAGCCAAAAAATATATAATACTAATATATATTTGTTACCTCCAAAGGATGGACATGGTCCTATGAAGTCAATGCCCCAAACGTCAAAGATTTCCACTTCTAGAATGTTTTCTTGTAATATATCATTCCTTTTGGTCATGTTTCCACTCCTTTGACTTATATCGCATGCTTGAACAAATCTTTTTGCTTCTTGAAAATTTTTTGGCCAATAGAACCCACTCTTGAACAATTTAGAAGTTGTCCATTAATATCCATAGTGACCTCTATAATTCAATCCATGGCAATAATGTAGAATTGACTAAATGTCTTCACTAGGCACACATCTTCTAATCATACCATCATTACACAACTTCCATAGAAATGGTTTTTCCTAAAAACAAGTTTTTGCATCATAGATAAGCTTCTTCCTTTATTGAGTACTTAACCCTAGAGGTAGTTTGCCTAGAGCTAAGAAATTAGCAATGTCTATAAACCATGGGGTGTTTATTATCCCTATAGCACATAACATCTCATATGTAAACAATTCTCTTATCGGTTCTATGCTATTGTTAGTTGTATCATCTAGCTCTAATCTTCATAAATGGTCCGCCACTACATTCTTTGACCCCTTTTTATCTTTAATCTATATATCAAATTATTGTAACAACAATACCCATCTAATAAGTCTAGGTTTAGCATCCTTCTTTGCTAATAAATACTTTAATGTTGAATGATCTGTGAAACCACTACTTTTGACACAAGGAGATATGATCTAAATTTATTAACTATAAACTACTAGCATCTCCTTTTCTATAGTAGAATAGTTTAGTTAAGTATTTATGAGTATTCTACTTGCATAATAAATAACATGTAACTTCTTATCCTTTCTCTACCCAAGTACAACTCATATAGTATAATCACTGGTATCACATATCAATTTAAAAGGTAAACTCTAGTCTTATACCACTACTATTGGTGCTAACACTATTGCTTTTTTTAACCTGTCAAAAGCAATTTTACATTCATCAGTGAAAATGAATGGTGCATCTTTTTCAAGTAACTTATATAGAGGTTTTGAGATTTTTTTAAAAGTCTTTGATAAAGCATCTTTAAAAACCTGCATGTCCTAAAAAGCTTCTCACACCTTTACCATTAGTTGGATAATGCAATTTTTCTATAATATCAATTTTTTCTTTATCAACCTCTATTCCTCCATTTAAAATTTTATGACCTAATATAATGCCCTCTTCTACCATGAAATAACATTTTTCCTAATTCAAAACTAAATTTTTATTTTTACATCTTTCAAGAAATTTATCCAAATTTAAAAGGCAATGATCAAAAGAATTTTCATAAATATAAAAATCATCCATGAATACTTCCATTATTTAGTTAACTAAATCACTAAAAATAACCATTATACCTATTTGAAATGTAGTTGGTTCACTACATAAACCAAAAGGAATTCTCCTATATGCAAAAGTTCCATACAAATAAGTAAATGTTAACTTATGTTGATTTTCAAAAGCTATTGCTATTTTGATTATAACATGAGAAACCATATAAAAAGTAATAAAATGCATGTCATGAAATTCTTTCTAACATTTTAACAATAAATGGAAGTGGAAAGTGATCTTTTCTAGTAGCTTTATTAAGTTTTCTATAGTCAATGCACACTCTCCATCCACTAACTACTCTCATAGGAATTAGTTCTCCCTCATCATTTTATACTATTGTCATCCCTCCCTTTTTAAGTACACATTGTATAGGACAAATGCATAAACTATTTAAAATAGGATAAATAATTCCTGCATCTAAAAGCTTAAGAATTTCTTTCTTAATAACTTATTACACATTCATATTTAATCTTCTTTGTCTTTCTATTGTAGTCTTATGATTATCTTCCATTAGTATTTTATGCATGCAATATAATAGACTAATCCACTTAATATCCAAATTTTGCAATCCTGTAGCTTTTATCCTTTTCTTTAACAACTGTACTAATAATTCCTCTTGTTCCTTAATGAGTTTTGATGAAATAATTACTAGCAGTGTTTCATTCTTACCTAGAATTGTATATCTCAAATGTGAAGGTAATGCTTTTAAATCCAAACTAGGTGCTCTGACTATAGAAGGTGATAGAGATTCAATATATTGGGTTATGCAATTCAAAATGCAGTAAAAGTTTTTAAAAATTTAATCACAAACCCAAACTAGGATCCATATAATTCAATTAATTGATGAATTAAGGTTTCTAAAAACCTTACCATGAATAAAAATCAAGTAAGAATGATGGAAGGTTAAGAGGGGGTTCACACTAGTGACACCCTACCTCACGCTTTTTAATTTTCTAGGCCGGATTAAGATGCCTCCAAATAAATATGTCCTCTATAAGTATCCACATGAATAGCCCTTGAATAAAAATGAATGTGTGCTAGAACCTTTTTATTGATTGTCTCATAAGTCAAGAACTATGTGATTAGTTTTTCAAGAGGAGAGAAAATGAATTTTGGTGGTAGAAAAAGGATGAGTATGTGAAACACTAGAGAATATGTCATATTTATAGACCTCTCAAATAGGGTTTCACTTACAAAAATGAATTTTGGTAATTTCTTATTTATTAAAATGTTTTTGGTATATTCCACTTATTCCAATTATGATTTTATTCAAATATTAAATCAAAAATAGTTTTCTATTTATTTAGGATAACCATTACCTTAAATAAATAAATATTTACATATTTATTTATTTATTTCCACAAAGTTTAATTGGGCTTAGTAAACCCATTTTTGTTTTGGCCCTAGTCTAGTGTGTGACCCTATAAGTTCATATGACATTGACAATGGGCTTGAAATCCCTATTTAGGCTTATAAGTATTAAGTGGCCTCTAGTAAGAAATTATGACTGCCCAAGTCATTTAAAGGTCAATAATCCAACATAACCTAATTTACAATGAATATTGTACTCTTTTTGTCACATGATATCTTGATTGAATATAAGGCATAGTTTCTCTCATCCTTATATAATTCAATGATATTATTTCTGGATTCTAAGTAGACTAAGAATGATAACTCTTTATCAATTCACTTTAGCATGGCCATGCATTTTCCTAAGTCTATCTTATTATGGGGCCCATAAATATCTTACTCATATTAAATAAGGGAAAAATTCCTTCTCAATCACTCACATTCCTCACATTACTCATGTTATATCCAATAACAATCTATTTTATCATCCAATTAAAGATAATTTTAGATTGTATCAAAATAAAAAATAGTTATATAGAAATCCATTGTGATTTCAAGGTAGAGGACTAAATCAAAATTACTGTGATAAGAATTACTTGTGACAATTATCTATGTAGTATTCTCATGATGAGTTAATCTAGTACATTATTTCTCAAAAAAGTACCTATGAGTTGATTTAATATCTCATATTCATTATTAGTAAAATATAATCATCAATCAACACTATACTAACTTTTATACATTATGATGACTAACAATAATTTGAATAGAACTCATATTTAATCTAAAGGTTTTACTATCAAGTCACATACTTGATGACATTAGGAAGAATTAACTATTCATGTAATTATCATAATAGAAAATTAAAATTAAATGCCTTTTTATTAAGAAAATGATAAAGTCAAAACATGGACATACATGATTTACTAACACAATATTTTTGGATAATGCATGATGAATAAATGATTCTTGCTGCTTAAAAAATTTATCAATTTCATGACAATTAACATGCAAACACTTCTCAATATCTTCTAATTCACATAATTTTCCAAACTCCATCGTTGGACTTCATTAACACAATCATCAATCACATAAACTCTCATGCAATCATCAAAGTCAGAAGGGCATTTCATACCTTGATACATATTAAACTTATAGCTTTCTTCACTAACTTTTAATGTAAGAGTTCCTTCATAAACATTTGTTATAGCTTTAGTAGTATACATGAAAGGCATACCTAATATTAAAGGTACCTCTTCATCTTTTTCAAAATCAAGTACTACAAAATCAACTGGAAAGATAAATTTTGCTGCTTTGACTAGTACATCCTCTACTATTCTGTAAGGCTTCTTAATAGTTATGTCTACAAGTTACCAACATAAATTTATTACTTTTGCCTCTCCTAGTCCAAGTTTCTGGTAAATAGATAAAGGCATTAAATTAATAAAAAGCACCTGAATCACAAAGAGCTTTTTAAAATTCTAAATTAGCAATAGAACAAGGCATAGTAAGACTCCTTGGATGATTCCTTTTAAGTGGTAGCTTATTTGAGATTTATAGTACTACACTCCTTACTAAGTGTAATAGTCTCAAATTCTTATAGCTTTTTCTTAATAGAAATGAGCTCCTTCAAGAATTTAGCATATTTCAGCATTTGTGCAATTGCTTCCACTAATGGAATGTTGATATACAATTTCTTGAACATCTCTATAAATTTTGAAATTTTTTTATCATGCTCTTACTTGTTTAGCCTATGTGGAAATGGTGCAGGTGGTTCATATAGTTTCACTTCCACTTTCTATTTTTGCTTCTCCTCTTCTTCCTCCTTCTCTAGTTGAATTTTAGTTTCTTCTACTTATTTGTCTATCACCTCTTCCATTTGTGCATTCACCTTTTGCTTTGGTGGTTTTAATTTTGTTCCACTTCTTAGAGTGATAGCTTTAACATGCTCCTTAGGATTCTTCTCTATATTGGTAGGAAGAGTCCTTTGATTCATTGCTAATAGTGAGTTTGCCAGTTACCCTACTTGAACGTCCAGATTATGAATAGAAGATGAATCATTTCTAAGCATAAGTTGAATATCTTGATGAAAGTGTTTAAATTTTCCCTCAAGTCATTTTGTAGCTTTATCTTGCTAATTCATTTTTACAGTCACCAACTCCATAAATTTCTTCATATTTTTTTTCCAAATAAAATATAAAAGATGATGAACCTTTATATTGTCGATGTTGTTGCACATTTTTTCCTCCACTGATTATTGTTATTGCTCCATGAAAAGTTTGGATGATTTCTCAAGCTTGGATTATAAGTATTTTTAAACATGAAATTCTATTATTGCCCCTTATTGAAATTGTTCACATAATTCACATTCTCTATAGATGAATTCTACATAAGTTGACATTCAATAGTAGGATGTACCCCATGACACAATTCACATACTGATGAAGAAATCATATTCAATCCCATCTTGTCCATTCCATTAGTCAATGCATCTAACTTTGCATTCATCATTGTCAATCCATTTATCTTAATTGCTCCCCCTTTTCTAGGTATAGGTCTCTTGTAAACTATGTGTGTTTGCCATCTCTTTAAATAACTCTAAAGCATATTTAGGTGTTTTAGACATAATTGTACCCCATACAGCTGCATCTATATTGACTCTAGCTACATCTATATTGACTCTAACTGTAGGATTCACAACCTTATAGAAAAATTAAGCCAAAAGCCAAATACGTATTAAATCTTATGGACATTGCCTCTATAAATCCTTAAATATGTCCCATAATTCATAAAAACTTTCATCTTTCCTTTAATAGAATGAACTTATCTCATTCCTAATCTTCAAAACTTTGTCAGGTGGAAAAATCTTTGTTGAAGAATACAATACATAGTTCTTTCCATGTATTGATAAAATTAGGAGGCCAACTTATGAACCATATCTTTGCCCTATCTGTGGGTGAAAAAGGAAAGAGAATCAACCTTATTTCTTCCGGTTGCACTCCATTCATTCTAAATGTTGAATATTACTCTAATAATCTAGTCATGTGCTAATAGGATCTTCATGTGATAACCCATTGAACTGAGAGTTCTGGATCATCTGAATTATAGCTGGCTCAATTTTAAAGTTATTAATTGCCATAGTAAATCTAACAATAGGATTTTAATCTTCTTGTAAATGTGGACTAACAAAGTCTTATATCGTTCTTTGCACATTTGGTCTGTTTTGATTTTTTGGTTGACAAACAAGTGGATCTTGCCCATTAACCCTTTCATTTTCAACTCTAGCATTCTTTACTCTGTTCATCCTATTTCTTTGTTCTTTAAGTCTCATGTAAAGCACTCTTTTAATTTTTGAATCAATTGGAATATGAATTTCACCCCTTCTTCTTATACTTTTCAATGAGTGCACACACTCACAAGAGTGCTTGAAAATTAAAAAAATAAGACAACAAAAAAATGCTTTCTAAAATTAAGAAAAAATAAAAGTAAAAATAAAATGTGTAAATAAAAAATATTAATTTCTTATCTATATTAACTATTTTCTCCTTGGCAACGGTACTAAAAACTTAATAGACATAATTCGCAAGTGCGTGGAATTGTTCAAGTAGTAATAAAAGAGATATTGTTTCCACAAGGATAGTGTTAATTATGAAGCTACTTTTAATATTTTACTTGTCTAGACTACCAATAATTTCAATGAGAAAAACTAGTCAATTAAATCTAAAATAATATAAAATTTTATCATAAAATCTATATGATTAAAGACATCAGAGTTTAAATCCCCCGGCTCAATTTTTATTCAAAAAGATAATAAACTCTTGATTATTATGAATAACATTTCATTTTTTAAGCATCTTTAATATTTTGATGTCTCTCTCAAGTACTCTCATAATTAATCACTTATGAAAACTAATTGATTACTTAGCTCTCATTAGTATAATTAACTAATCATAACCAATTCATTCTAGCAATATTTTATGGAATATTAATATTGAAGTGTCTCTTGTCTAAATCTATTTTGAATTGATAGATTGTTATTGCTTTTCTTACTAGAATTAATCTTTTGATCTAATCATAGTTTCTAATTCAATTCAAAGGGTAGCTAATTCAATGAAAAGCATTAAGTCCAATAACTCCTATGAAATGCATATTCCAATAACTCTCATGAAATCCATATTCTTTTATTGAGTGGGTTTATTAAAATCCTAACTAACCTACTTAGTTATTTATACAAATTAGAGAAAAACAATAAGAGATGAAGAATGAGAACATATTCATAATTGAATAAATAAATAAATAAATAAAGAGTTAGAGAATATAATAAGAATTTTTTTTTTATTCAGCTTGATTAATATTGTCTTAAATCATTAACTCTTATTCTTAATCCAATAGCTTGAGTTAAAAATTCCAATTAAAACTCAAATAAAAATAATACTTATGTAATAGAAATGAAAGAATGATGTCTATGAAGTAGTAGCTCCTAATTGTGTATGTTTGAAAAATAAAACTTCTCAATTTATAGAGTTCACAAAAAACCCTAAAGATAAATTTCCAAAATAAGCAGTTTAGAATGACATGGTTGTGTTGCATAAGTGACACAACTGTGTCATACGACATTGTTTCAAAGTGCAGCTCTCTGAAATGGTTATGTCACTCCCATAACATAAGTGTCTTAGAATAATCTTTAGCATTCTATTTGAATTAGACACGACTTTATCACTTCTTATCTTCCAAAATATTTATTTTATTGCCCTCCTCTATGGCCAAATATGCTTATAGCTTTAAGCTCTCATTGCTTTCATCCCAAATAAGATTCCATCTTGAAGGAACCTATAAAATTCAATACTAAAGCATTGTAAAATGTATAGAAAGTAATTAAAAATGAATAAAATGATAAATTCACTATTATTCTAACTCCTAATGAATTTTATACCTAAAATATGCTTTTAAATAATAAAAATATATAATTCTAATCATGAAATGCAATTATTTAGTACTTAAAATATATCATTTTTAGCACTTATCATGCTTTACTTATGATTTTCATTTATTGATGTATTATTGCTCAAATATGCAAAATGGACTTGTTTAATGATTTTTTTAATTTAATTTTAGGCTTATTTTATAAGGGAGTACTTCCTTTCAATTTTTAGTCTAATTTTACATAATTTTTTGTTATTGTTAAAAAGGGAGAGATTGTTGAACCTTAAGGGGCAAAATAATCATTTTTATGGTCATAAATAATTAAGTAAAATTATATTTAATTTGGGGTGCTTAAGTGTTTATATTCAGTTTAATTAAATTCAAAATATTAAATCCTAGCATAAGCAATTATAAATGCATCATGATCATAACTGCATAAGTCAAGCAAAGCAAAGTCAACCTTCTAGCTTTACTAAGTTTATAACTATATCATGAGTAGTGACAGACTCATCATAACCATAACAAACTGGAAAAATGGAACATCAAATTTTATCAAGATCTAATGTGAAATTTGGTCAAATATAATAGGAATCTTCATTATGAGTGCTCGCAAGCAAATTCCAATCATTAGAAAAAAATTTCAAGCAAAATTAAAAGATCTAATTTGAAAAATTAAAAGAATTCCTAAAGATTGTCACCATTAGTGTCATGATCATGACAACTTGTCATCACTAATATCATGATCATGACAATAATCATGATGGCTAACTACAAAAGTTCCTAAGAGTTATCATGATCAATGTCACCACTAGTGTCATGATCATAAAAGTGCACAAATTCAAATTTCTTCTTGGCACCCCCCGATTATCATGATCATAAAAAATGTGGAGAGTTCCTTATTATTTGGTGGTTGAACAGCTTTATTTGCATTTAATGCACCTCCAACATCTCTTTTTTTTTTTGTATAAGGGTTTAAATACTACTTAGAACAGAGCTAGAATAAGAGAAGGAAGTTATGCAAAAACCCTAAGAGCTACCTTTGAGCATTTATTCTTGAATTTAATCATTAACCACCCGAGTTCTTTATCTTTATTCTTTATAATCTTTTCTATCTTAAGAATTTTATTGAGTGTGAGTTGGTGAATGTTTAATAAAATCATTCAATAGCTCATTAGTGAGATTGAGTGAGTTAGAATTTGGATTTAAACACTTGTAAGCTAAAAGGATTGTTCTTAGCATTTGAGTTTAAGTGTAAGCCTTAAAAAAACACTTGGGTTTGAGTGTGAGCCTTGAGAAAACACTTGAGTTTAAGTGTGCTCTATGGGTTTAAGTTTGATTATTGGATTTTTCTATTATTGTTATCTTTGTTTACTAACTATTGTCTCTTGGTTTATTTAGTTGTGTAGCAGAAAATGTTCTTCAGCTATGCTTCTCAAATTTACCAGTCATCTCTATTGCTATTTGTATTTGCATTATGCTTTGTTACAAATATCCTTAAATTCACTATAAGCTTCTAATTTATTCAATTTTGCCTCTATTGCCTTGTTATGTTACTACTATTTTTTAAAATTAGGTTTTTTTTTTCAAGAATTACATGTTTTAAAGTGAAGGATGTTTCCAAATCTTTTGGACACATGCATTGATAATCTCAAAAACATTTCTAATTAAGGACTAAGTATATTTGGTTATTTTGATTGGAAAAATACTTTGGTTGTACTTATTAGTATCTTTTTTTTTATGTTGAGAAGATAATAAAGGATAATTTTTATTGACATTTTAACGTGGACCAAATTGCATTAGCATTAATGGCTCTAACTTTTGGGTTTGGAGGAACTATAAGTCCCTTAATATATCAAAATGAAGTTGGTTTAGAGATCTATAATAGGTGTTACAACATCTCAGCTTTAGGGCCAAATTCCATCATTTAGGGCTTTATATTTTAGTTTAAACTTTTATGTTATTTTTTAAGGATTTTTTTTGTCTTTTTGCTTTGTTTCAACTAGGGTATTTCCCTAAACACTATTTATTCATCTCTTTTAGCTATTTTAAGATAGTTTTTATTGAATTAATTAAATAAAATTATTATTTTCCCAAATTCAGTATTCTTTATGAATCAACGAATTATTGAATGTCTATTTCCTGGCATTTATGCATAAGTTAATAGGTTATAAGAGGTTGCTAAATGATCAATCATGCATGATTCAATGGCTTATAACATTTATCTCTTTTTTTAGGCTTCCACTATATTTGTTGGTATCAGAGCAGCTAGGGTTATAAAAAATGGCACATAGGAGACAACAGCATGTTGAAGAAGTTTATAAGCATGAGATGGATTAGCAGATCGAGCAATGATTTAAGTGAGTTAAGTAGACGATGTAATAGATAGGGCAAATAATTAAGTAGATAAATGAAAGGGTGGTTGCCCTAATAGCCAACCAGAATGTAACCAACGATAACTAAAATTATGATAGGGCATTTGTTGATGGGAGTTCCAATGAGGATGAGGGAGGGTATGAAGAAGAAGTGCCTTACAGACACTGAAGGGCTTCTGCAGAAGAGGATTGAAGGCATTGGGAGGCTGGAATGCAAAATAAAATTCTAAAATTCCATGGCAACCTTCAACCTAAAGAGTTCCTTGAGTGGTTGGCTACAATTGTGGAGGTTTTAAAATTTAAGGGAGTGCCAGAAGACAAATGTGTGCCTTTAGTGGCAACTAGATTACATGGAAGGGCTACAACATGATAGCAGTAGTTGAAATTGACTTGCACTAAGCTAGGAAAGGAGAAAATCAATACCAAGGAGAAAATGAAGAAACGCATACGAGCCACATTCCTATCATTTAATTATCAAAGGTTGATGTACCAGTGATTATAGAATCTAAAACAGGGCCCAAAATTAGTGGATGATTATACCACTGAATTCTACCAACTAATTGCTAAGAATGAAATCTATGAGACGGAGGACCAGTTGGTGTCATTATACATTAGGGGTTTAAAGTTATGGATTCAGGATACTGTGAACATGTTTGATCCAGTCTCTATTTTTGCTACTGATCAGAGGGTGCTAATGGTAGAGAAATAATCGTGATGTATTGCTTATACTGTAAATGTAAACATTGGCGCTGGTAGTAATGGTGATACAAATAAAATAGTAGTCTGCAGTAATGATTCTAGCACTATTAAGGGTACTAGGCAATTTAATATAACAACTGGCAGCAGTGGTATGAGATGTTTCAGTAGTGGGGAACCTGGCCATAGGCAAGCTGAATGTAAAAATGCTATTGCAAAGAAAGCTTTGTTTACTAAAATAGATGACTATGATGAAAATGATGTAAAGATTGAAGGTGAGGTTGTATATGATGAGGAAGCAATTTAAGAGGTGCAATTGAAGGGAGATGTTAGGACTACATTCATGGTATGACGTGCCAGTTTGACTCCAAAAGCTATAGATAAGGATGATTTGCTGTAGAATAACATTTTTCAGTCCACATGTACCATCTAGGATAAGTTATGTTGTTTTATGATTGATAGTTGCAGTTATGAAAATATTATGTCTAATAAGGCTATCCAAAAAATGAAAATTCAGACCGAAAAACATCCCAAGTCCTATAAGCTAGCTTAGTTTAAAAAGGGTGGTGAAATATTAGTTTTTAAACATGCCTTGGTTCCTTTTTCAATTAGCTTAAAATACAAAGATATTGTTTTGTGTGATATAGTTTCTATGGATGCATTTCACTTGCCTTTGGGCAAGCCTTGGCAATATAATAGGGATGTCACTCATTATGGGCAAACTAACATATATAGTTTTATGTTTTATGAAGTTAAAATTGTATTGCTGCCTAGTTGACAGGTGTTAGAGAAGCCTAAGGATGTAGGTAAAGTTAATAACTAACTATCTTTAGCCCAATTTGATGAGGAGTTGCAAGAATTAGATATAGGGTATATGTTAGTAGGAAAGGAAGTGATAGATTGAGTTTATCTTCTAGAGATTATGGCTCCACTTATTACAGAATTTGGTGACCTATTTCCTAAAGACCTACCAGAGGGGTTGCCTCCATTATGTGACATTCAACACCATATTGATTTGGTGCTTAGAGCAGCCTTGCCCAATAAACTACATTATAGGATGAGCCCTAGTAAGCATGAGGAATTGTGTAGGCAAGTAGAGGAGCTACAAGTTGAGGGCCATATTAGAGAGAACATGAGTCCTTGTGTTGTACCAACCCTTTTAATGCCTAAAAAGGATGGCTCTTGGTGTATGTGTGTCGATAGTTAAGCCATCAACGAAATTACTATAAGGTATAGATTTTCCATTCCTTATTTAGATGATTTACTTTATCAAATTAGTTGTTCTATTATTTTCATTAAGCTTGATTTGAAGAGTGGGTATTATCATATTCGTGTTAGGCTTAAGGATGAGTGGAAAATAACATGTAAAACTAGAGATGGGTTGTATGAATGGATTGTAATGTCATTTGGCTTGTCTAATGCTCCTAGTACTTTTATGCATGTCATGAATAAGTTATTGAGGCCTTTTATTGGTAGATTCATTATGGTGTATTTTGATGATATCCTGATATATAGTGCTAACCATGATAAGCATATGCAGCATATTAGGGAAATTTGTAGTGTGTTGTGAATGGAGAAGTTCTATGTTACCATGAAGAAATGTGTATTTATGGCCACCAAGGTGCTATTTTTTAAGTATGTGGCTTTAGGAGTTGGTTTAAAGGTTGATGAAGCAAAGGTTATAGCAGTGATAGAGTGGCCTAAGCCAATGACCTTGACAGAAGTGTGGAGTTTCCATAGGCTGACATCATTCTTTCGGCATTTTATTACTAATTTCATCACCATTATGGCTCCAATCACATATTGCATGAAAGGCCGTAGGATTAAATGGACAAATAAAGTAAAGGAAGCCTTCAAATTGATTAAAGAATGCCTTACAATTACACCAATCTTGGTACTTCCAGATTTTTCTCAACCCTTTGAGTTACATACAAATGCTTCTAAGGTGGGAATTGGAGCAGTATAGAGTTAAAATGGTAGACTTGTGGCCTTTTTTAGTGAAAATTATCAAGTTTAAAACTCAATTACAATACTTATGATATTGAGTCTTATGTAGTAGTGTAGGCAGTGAGGCATTAGCATCATTATCTATTTCATAAGGAATTTATTTTGTATACATATAATGATTGCTTGAGGCATTTGCATTAGAAGGATAAGGTATCTCCTCACCAAGCAAGATGGGTGGCTTATTTGGAGAGGTTTACTTATATGGTGAAACATAAGTCTGAAGTTACTAATTGAGTGGCTGATGCTTTAAGCCGCAGAAGTTGTTTATTGGTTAATATGAGGGTCGAGGTGCCTGGAATTGATTCTTTTTGTGATATGCTTATTGTTGCCCTTTATTTTTCTATGGGGATGCAAGATGTGTAAGTTAGGAGGAAAATATAATTTTTGTTGCATTATAGGTTTTTATTTAAGGGTAACCAGTTGTATATTGCAGATTGTAGCCTTTACTTACAGATAATTAAGGAATTGTATAGAGAAGGGCACGTTGGCAGAGATAGGACATTGTAATTGATTCAGGCCTCCTACTTTTGGCCTTCAATTTGCAAAGAGGGTGAAAAGTATATGTAGAGATGCAAAATCTACCAAGTTTCTAAAGGGTCAGCAACAAATGTAGGGCTTTACATGCCTTTACTAGTCCCTTCTCAATCTTGGACTGATATTAGCATGGATTTTATGTTGGGGTTACCATGAACATAGCGAGGTAATGATTCCATCTTTGTTGTTATTGATAGATTTTGTAAGACGGTTTACTTTATTCCTTGTAAGAAGACTACAAATATTGTAGATGTGGCACAATTGTTCTTTCAAGATATGTATCGTCTTCATAGGTTTCCTACCTCTATTATCTCTAATAGAGATACCTATTTCCTTAATTAATTTTAGCGCAACCTATAGAAGATGGTCAATACTCAACTGAATCTCAATAGTGTTTATCACCCTAAAACAGATGCGTAGACTAAGGTGGTGAACAAATCATTGGGAAACTTGGTGTGTTGCCTAGTTAGGGATCATGTGAAGGGTTGGGATTAGAAACTACGTCAGATAGAACTTACTCACAACCATGCTATTAATCGAAGCACAGGTTTTAGTCCTTTTCAAGTTATTTATTCAGTTCAGCCTAGAGGTCCTCTTAACTTAATGTCCATTCCTAATAAGATGAGGGTCCATGGGAAAGTAGTAGATTTTGTTATAGGATTGCAGGATGTACACAAGATAATATTTTAAAATTTTTCTATTGCCAACTCTAAATATAAGCATATTGCAGATAAAAAAATGTAAGCATTCGAAGTTTAAGGTGCAGGATTTTACATGGGCTGTCCTGACTAAGGATCGCTTTCTAGCTAAGGAGTATAATAGGCTGTCTATAAATAAGATTATACTGGTGGAGGTGGTGGAGAAGATCAATCCTAATGCTTATCATCTAAAGTTGCCTAGCCATATTCTCTCTACATATGTGTTTAATGTGAAGCATCTAATTCCTTTCACTAGAGATTCTTTTGATGATGATGTTGTGTCAAATTCGAGGCTAAATTTTCAGTCACCTTGAGGGAATGATGTGGACCGAATTGCATTGGCATTCATGGAAAGGTTTGACAAAAGGAGAGTGCACACTTGAGCTTATAATGGCTCTAACATCTAGGTCTGGAGGAACTGCAAGACCCATAATATATCAAAACAAAACTAGTTCAAAGATCTATAATGGGTTCAGGCCCAAATTACATCATTTAGGGCTTCATATTTTAGTTTAAACTTTTATGTTATTTTTTAGGTTTTTTTTTTTATCTTTTTGCATTGAATCAGCTAGGATTTTTCCTTAAACACTAATTATTCATCTCTTTGAGACTATTTTTGTTGAATTGATGAAATGAAATTATTATTTTCCTAAATTTTGGTATTCTTTGTGAATCAACGAATTCTTGGATGCCTATTTTCTGGTATTTGTCCGCAAATCAATAGGTTATAGAAGGTTGCTAGATGGCTAATTGTGCATGATTGAACGGCTTGCAACATTTATCTCTTTTATTCTAGGCTTCCACTATATCACATTTATAATTTTTTTTTAGCTTAATTGTATGGAACTTTTTGTAATTTCTTGTAGGTCTTGATATGTGTGTTTTGTGAATGACGTGTTAAACAAATGTGAGGACACAATTGTTTTGGAAATGCAAGTTTTGCAACATTAAAGTCATTCCAATTTAGGATTGCACAAAATTATGATCAAATTTTTGTGTCGCAATTAGTTGGATTATATGGTTACTACATAAACCAATTGTGATGACAATATTGTCTCTATTATTCAATGTGATCACTGTCAATGAAATTTTAGCAACCAAAATTTACATTTTTGGAAATATTTATTTGTGATCACTAATTTTTTCTAGTTACTAAAACCTTTTAGTGGTAAAGTCTATTGCAATTATAGACGACCATAAAAAATGATCACCAAAACTTTTTAACGACCACTTTTAAACTTTTAACGATGATTTTTTCCTTTGTTAAACGGTTTTTTTCTAGTAGTGTTAATACATTTAAAGACGTATATTAGTAGATCAAAATTTATTGGTAAAGTCAAAATGAAGGTGGATTAAAAATTAATTGATCATGTAAATGCTGTGTATATATATAGTTGCTTTTACAATTTAATCGTACCTTTTTACTATGACCTAATTAATATTATAATTCGACATATCAATTAAAAATTAGGCCAAATTTTACTAATGTGGCAATTGAATTGTCTTAGTTGATACATATGGACATCATATCGAAATTATTTATTTTGGCTATGTTAAAAAAATGCATAATCGTTTGATGTGTTTTACAATTTAATGATTATTTATTAATTTTGACAAATTGATAATCAAATCAATAATATATATTATGATAAATTGTTATACTAATGGCTAAAATGTTATTAAAATATATATTTTTAACTCTTATTACTTTACATAAAAACTTAAAATTTATTTGTCATAGATTATTCATTTTGTTGTTATTGGATTAAAATTTAATAAGTACAAAAAAAATGATAAAAATTTTTAAAAATTTAGTTTTCATGTATGAATTACAAAAAAATTATTAAACAAAAAATAAATAAAATATATTAATTTGCAAAATTAATAAGTATTGATTAATTTTTTTAAAAAAAACAAAGATCCTGTATATTTTTACAATTAGTCAAAAGGATCATTAATTTTAACGTGGTATATGTGGACCAATTTGGACAAATATGGTTGTCATGTGAGTAAAATTTGGCCAAATTTTCGACGAGTTAATTTTTCCAAATTTTAAAATAATTAAAAGAACATATATTAATTTGCTAACTCTAAAAAAGGAGATCAAATTGAAAATCTGTTAAAGTTAAATATTTTCGTAAAATAGATCCAAAAAGGAAACAAATTATTAGGTAGTAATACTTAAAAATTTTGAATCAATGCAATTGTTATTTTTGCTACAAATAGTTAGGTCTTGAATACGATATTATTTTCAATTCAAAGGTTATCTTTACTGATTTATAAAAAATATCCTGAATAATACATCTATCTGTATATAGTAGAAGGTGGTACAGAATGTTAAACTTCACAAATTATAACCAATAAAAATAACTTAAAATAAAATAAAACTGTGGCTTTTTTTTTCCCCTTCTTTAAGCAATATATGCCATTCCGTTGCATGCATGTGTGTGTGGTGTTTGGCAAATAATCCCATCTCTATTGAATTAATTATTCAGCCCAACACAATAGCTTTATGTGTGAAATAAATCCCAGTAAATCCAATGTGTAAGAGAAATACAAAATGTCGTAATTTGTCACCCCATAGCCAAGTAAATTAATGATCTCTGTTAGTACGTAATACTCAGACTTCTTGCATGGAAAGGGCAGTGGAAGTGTCTTGAGAAGAGCATAGAGGGAAAATCTCTTCTAATGTCCCATTCATGCAATCCATATAGTTGTCGTAGTTCATGCAGTCTTCCATGGTTTCAGACTTTTCCGGCTTTGCCTCTGCTATATTTATCTGTGGAAAGTCTTCTAACTCTAATGGCGGGTATGGAAGTTGATAATGCATGTTTGAGTGGCCTGGGATCTGCTGATCCTGCATTCACACAGAGATAGATCATAAGCATCATTAATTTGTTATTATCTTACGGATGGTAAACGCAGGGTAGGTACCGCATCACCATGTGAAATTAAACCCTAAGCTAACGACCTTTGGGTAGGGAAAAACGAGATAAAGATAGACAATGTGTTATTGGAAAATGTGACATTTGTGATGTACAGTAGACCCAGGGAAGAAAATCAGGAAGAAAGATAATTGAACTTTGAATGGTGTTTCGAGTCAGTCAAAAGAAGTTAAAGAAAATAGTGAGAAAAGCTCATTTGAGTTGGTCTAGGAGATTTTTGGATGGAAAACTTTAGAAAAAGATAGAGAGAGTTTATTGCCCTCCCAAACTTTTGTCACTTTAAGATCAAAAGATTATTTTAAAGGATTTGTTTAATTAATGGACGATTAGATGAAGGACATTGTGCTTTCATTTATGTGTGTATAGTCTAAACAAAGCTATGGTACGTAGTGGAAAACTAGCCTGACCTTTTTTTAAAAAAAAAAATGAAGTGTGAACATGAAGCTCTAGTGATAAAGCAAGAACATTGCTGGAAATGTATTGTTAGCAAAAAAAGATAATTATATATAAACACATATAAAAGAGCTTGCAAAGAAAAGATAAGCATTTTATGAATCTTGTCATGGCATGGCCCATATAAGTGAACTTTCTCCTTGCCCGTTTAGCTACTATATGATGGTATCTTCTTACATCACCTTTACATTAATGTCATTAACCATAATGCTAATTTTGATCGCCATAAAATATTTAAAAATGTTTTAAGTTAAAAATGAAAGAGGTATTTCTTAAATTAAAGTATAATTGTTAGCATATATACCTGAAGTATATTTGAGAAGTCCCCACTAAAGGGGTACATATTGACCGAGCTGTTTGCTTCATCCGAAGCAAATGGAGCTAGTGAATCATCGGCTACTGGAGTGTCAATTGGTGTTCCTAGAGTTACATCTGAGGATGATGTATCAGAGGGAAATTTAGAATAATAATTATTGAATTTCTCATCTTCAGTTTGGGTCCTTGTAGAAGTTCCAATCCTACTTGTATCATCTGTCACCCACGTACCATCTTTGTCTATTTGCTCATTTTTCTCTTCTTTTGTTTTGGGTATTTGAACGGTTTTCTTGAAAACTCTACAAAGTGCATAGGAATCCTATATAGTGAAAAACCATTAGATTTTATGAAAGAGTAAAATACAAAATTTTACAAAAGCTAGCAAACGCAGAAAGGAGAAAAAAGAAATATGAACATGACAATTAAAGACACAAGTAAGTACACCTAAAGTCTTGAAACAAAGACTCTTTCATCATATCATGCTGATAAGGCGTTCTTTATTAAAGAGAAAGATTATAGTAAGAAAAGAAAGATCTAAAAATGATAACGGTGCACGCATAAAATCATGAACAATGATTATGTTTGATGAGATCTATTTCGCTCTTTCGATCTCGCTAACGCATTTAAAATAAAAGAATCAATCATATATTGTCTCCTGATGCTTTTCTTCTCTTAGACTGCATAAAGTCAAGACTTTGAACAGCAGTAGCTTTCAGTATATGCTTATTCAAAATGCATTTCCAACCTATATTGTACACTCCTTCAATCTAATAGATTGGCTAATCTATAAATTTTCTAAAAAAAAAAAAAAAAACTGCTTACGAATTTACATTACCGTATTATTTCTAGGGTTTTCCTAAACACATTTTTTTATGCTTACTTGAAGCTCTGACGTAATATCAAATTCAGCAATCACTCCAACAACTTTTCTGAACCTTATTGAGGAAGAAGTGAACTTTTTCTAAACCCTATTGACCTGTTCGTTTCACAAGAACAAACCTGGATGGAAACCCTAATGCATTTAACATATATAATTTCTGTTTTATTTTTTAATTCATCGAAACCCCGTCCAACTTTTTTATTTGCAGATAACGAGAGGACAGAATGCTTATGAAAATTATTTACCTTTAAACTTGATGAAGCAGTGCCACTTAAAGAGTCGATCAGGCGATATTCGTGCATGATCCAATTGGTTCTAATGCCATTAGGAGCTCTACCTTTATAGTATACCAACGTCTTTTTCATCCCTATCGACTGCTTTTGGGAGTGCACTGCTCTATCTTTCCCTGTAGCTTTCCAGTATCCAGCTCTGGTTGCCCTGTTTGTTCTTGAGCCATTTGGATACTTTTTGTCTCTTGGACTGTAAAAATACCATTCCAAATCCTTACTCGGTAAAAATGATTTATCTGCTCACAAGAGGAAAATAAAAAAATTATATTCACAAGAGTCGATACTTCAATTCTTTTCACTTCTTTTAGTTAAATAATCGACAAAAATGATTTGATTTGAGCATTAAAAAACAATAATATGCATATTTTAGGGCTAACAATTTAAAGCCAAAGAGGCGCATGATATAAACATGAAAATAGTAACTTGGAACAATAGGTATGTATAATATGCATGCACCTGGTAACTCCCAGGGTTCGCATTTGTAGAGATCAACTTCGGGGATAATTTCAAGTTCAATCGATCTGCCAGTGATTTTTCGATCGAGATAGTAAGCAACAAGCTCTTCATCTGTCGGATGGAACCTAAATCCAGGAGGGAGACTCATGGGAGCCATTCAATCAAAGATACATAAAAAAAAAAGAGATAGACAGAAGAGACAAATATTTAGAATCAGATGAAACAGAGCAAGTTAGTTTGTACAATGAGCTAATATAGGCCACTGTTAGCCGGTTATAGTGAGTACAATTAAATATTAGCCCTTAAAATTAAAAATTATTACCATCCAGGCCACTGGTTCTAAGTATTGCCGAAAACACCTAGAAAGAGCAATGTGTAAAAGAAAGTGGCATGATTGATAATTATTGGTAGAAATGGGACGTTAAATAATTAAGTGGCTTTAACTTTTGGAGATTCTAAGTGTAAGCCAATGTGTGAAAACCAACAGAGTAGGATAAGAAGCTTCTCTGCTTTTGTCTGCTCGCAAACGAACAAAAATCACAGCCCCTCCTCAAAAGGCTGTGTGGGGACATTCAACCGCCCATACTCCACTGCACTCAATACTAGGCCTTTCCCCTCTCATTATTATTATTATTATTTTAATACTTTTTTTAACCAATTATTTAAGGAAAAAGATGATTGGTGCGGCATGCACTGAAACCAATTTAGCGCACAATTTAGCACAGGAAATATAAAGGTTATTTCCATTTACAGTTTATAATTTATAATTTATTTATCATTATGGTCTCAAAACATGAATTGAAAATATAAAAATTTTTTACCTTTAATTCAATAACGGTAATTTTTCATTCGTTAATTTTCTAATAAAATCAACACTGAAATATTAACATGGATAAATAAAGAAATAATGTAGCAAAATTATTTTTTAATAATGAATTAAAAGTCACATGGCCGTATAAAACTTTGCTATGTAAATAAAAAAACACCCTACATAGCATGTCCTATGGTTCTTGATTGAAAATAGATTTACAAGATTATCATCCTTTTTATTTGTTCATGTCATCATTTTGGTGTTGATTTTATTGGAAAACCAATGAATAGGAGATTACCGATACTGAATTAAAAGTGAAGGAATTTTATGTGTCCAATTGATTCTTTAGGACAATAATGAAAACTGTGTAATAAGTTAGGAACTATGTATGTAAATAACCCAAAATATAATATTGTAAGTGGAGTTCAATTGTAATAAACAAATAAAAAAATACATACAGAGGTGGATGATACATGCGGGAGTAGAAAAGCATTCAAGACTGACATATGGAAGAGTAGACATAATAGTAAAGTAAACTCAATTAGATATTTTTTTTCTCATTGTTTTAAGAGAAAGACTAGTAATAATATGTGTAATAATGTTATGGTGAAGTTGAACAACAATTTGACCAAGTCTCAGCTTGAAATGTTTCAGCCTCAACTTGTTCATACTTTGCTTCTCAGGGAGGTTAATCAACAAGCAAAAAATGATATGCGATTTTGTACTAACGGTTATTTTTTAAAAAATTTCTTTAACTAAGTTTGTCATGTTAGTGGTTTTATCTATTACGGATATGAAGAAGGTTTATGTTGGTTGTCCAAATAATTGTTTGATTAAAAAATACTTTTGATGGTTGTAAAAAAAATTAAAGAGGGAAGCTGTTGAGGATTCATTCTTAAAAAAAAAAAGAGATGATTGTGATGAAGATGCTTCTAAAATTGGTTTGCTTTATTTTGTTGAGTTTTTTTTTCTTCTCCAAAGTTTAATTATATTAATATGGATTACTTTATGCAGATTGATAGTGGTCTTTATAATAATTATCCATAGGGGAAAAAGTATTCAACTTTATTGTTGATTCTATTAAAAGGAAGTTGGTAATAACTCTACTAAGAAGATTTATTACCAACTGGTTGGGTTACCTTCTGTTCTTCAATGTTGATCTTATGAAGTTTGTGAATTTTGTGAAGGAAAATTGGCTATTTGTGGGGGGCTCTGTTATGCCTCGTATGTTGAGGTGGACATCATGCAACTTTCCAAACTTTAATTATATGGAGAATGAGATTCTTAATTTTGATGCTTTGTGGTAAGTATTTGAAGTTTTGTTGTACATATTATATACTTAGTTGTTTTTTATTTGTTTGATTTTATTTATTTATTTATTTATTTATTTTATTAATTCAATATGACGTTGAAGGATATTTCTTCTTCTTTTGAAGGGGTTTCTCTTTGGATGAGCTAGATTTTAGCAATACAAAATGTGAGAAATCCAAACTATCAAGTCAATGTTTGTTGATATTGAACATTTGAGTTTTAATGATTTTTTAACACCTCTTAACTTAAAAAGATCACAAGTAACTGAAAAGGTTGTTAAGGAGACTAAAACTTTCAAAGAAAAGTTATCTAAAGTTAATAAGACTTAGAATAAAGATTCTTAGTAATATAAGTTATGTATATTGTATTACATTAAAAGGAATTTATACATAAGTACATAAGTAGTGATAATAATGAAAAGTATAATTGAATATAAATAAAAAGTAAATGATAAAAGTTATCACACTAATATATCTAATACACCCCAAGCTGATGGTTAGTGATGGAGTAACCGAAGCTTGGAATAAATCTATGTGAATGAAGGTGTAGGATGTGGTTTTGTCAAAATGTCAACTAGTTGGCCTTTGGAAGAGATCGAATGAACTTGGAGCTGTTTGGAAGAGACTTCTTCTCTAACAAAGTGGCAGTCGACTTTGACATGTCTTATTCTTGTGCAAAAGGTTGAATTAGAGGAGATGAAAATAGCATTGAGATTGTTGCACTATATTTATAGAGGTCGAGTGACAAGGAGATGAAGTTCACACAATAATTTACTTAACCATTGAAGTTATAGTGAAGTATTGGCTACTACTTTGAATTCAGTCTGTGTTGATGATCTAGCAACAATGGATTATTTCTTAGAGCTCCGTCCAAAAATATTTTGCCCTAAATAAAGCAAGTGTCCTCCTATTGATTTTTTATCATCTAACGACCTTACCCAATCAACATTAACATAACTCTCCATATTGAATAAGGTAGTTTTTGAAATCAATAAGCTAAGCACCTAAAAATGTAACTCACTTGGACTATGCATGAACTGTGTCAGTTTCCCAATAGAAAAGGATAAGTCTGGTCTTATAAATGTAATGTATTGCATAGAGCCACAACATTGGCAATATTGAATAGCTTGGGTAGAAGAGAGAGGAGATGACATATTTTTTAATAGTGGTGGTGTTACTGTCATTAGAGTAAAGAGGATTTTACAGAACTCCATGCCTATAGTTTGCAAGAGATTTTGAATGTACTATTGTTAACTAAGTAACAATCCTTTAGAGTGGGGAAAAAACTTTATGCCTAAAAAATAGTGTAAAGGTCGAGATCACTCAATTTAAAAGCTGATGAGAGTCTAGCAATAACATCAGTTATTAATGCATTATTATTGGATGTGAGAGCAATATCCTCCATATAGATTATTAAAAAATAAAGTGTGTTATCATTATCATATATAAAAACAGATGAATCAGTATAAGACCCTTTGAAGTTTATTAAAGCAAGAAAACTACTTAGTTTTTGAAACTGGGTTGTAAGTGCCTGTTTTAACCCATATAAAGACTTATTGAGCTTGCAAACATAATGAGGCAATTCTTTGTCAATAAAGCCTTGATGTTATGACATGTACATTATTTTATTCAAGTGACTATGCAAGAAGGCATTACTAACATCAAGCTATTTAATTCTCCATCGATAAGTGATGACCATAGATATAATTATGGGAATGGTTATTAGCTTGATAACAAGCTAAAAAGTTTCAATATAGTCATTGTCATGCTCTTATATGTAGCCTTTACCTATATGTCATGCTTTATAGCGCTTTAACCTGCCATCTACTTTCATTTTGATCTAAAATACCCAATTTGATATTTAATAGAGGAGGAACAAGTGTCCATATACTGATATGATATAGTGCTTGTATTTTATCTTTCATTATTGCTTACCACTCCTTTGATTTGGATGCTTTAGTATAGGTTGTTAGTTCAACGAGTGTATCATATTGAACAAGATAGGCATATTTTTTATGCTATGTAGAGTATAGTTGCGAAGCTTTATTAGATGATGTCGTTGGGGTATTGTATGAGAGTTTGGTATATGTGGTAAATCAATAAAGAGTTGTAATACATCCAAATTGTATTGATGTATTTATTTTCAGTGGTGAAGGTAAGATGCATTTAAAAATAGTATTAGGTAAAAAAGTAGTTGAGGGAATGGTTGATAAGGACAAATTTAAAGCAGGTGAAAAAGTGTTACTAATATAGAGATTAGAACGTGAGTTAGAGGTAGGTATTAAAGTATTGGATGTATATAAGGATTGAGGAGAGGTTTAAAAAGAAGATGATGTACCTTATGATGTGTTGGAAATGGTATGAAACTGTGACATTGGCAAAATTAGTTACAACTAAGGTATTGTAGGAGAAATGGAACTCTATGATACCGAAGGAGTGGATGGCACTATTTGAAATGGAAAAGTGAAATCATCAAACCAAACATGCTGAGCTATATATAGTTGGCCACTATCTTTATATGAGCATTTATAATCAAGATTATTAGTGGAATAAAAAATTCACTATTTGGTGCAAAAAGAAAACTTATGTCTATTGTATAGTCAAAGTAATTGATAGATAGCACATCCAAAAATTCGTAAAAATTATATTTTGGTGGGTGCTTGTACAATAGCTAATATGGAATTGCTTTAGAGAGACCTTTTTGAAGGCATGCAATTAATAAGATACACAACTGTTTCAAATGCAAAATGCCAATATTTAGAAGGAACACCATTGTACCCAATTAAACTAAGACCAATATCAACTACATAATGGATTTTCCTTGTAGCATTATCATTTTCTTTATGAGTATACAGACAAGCAAGTTTGTGTAAAATGTCAAAATTTTAAAAGATTATGAATAATGGCCTATACTCTCCACCATAGTCCGAGTTAAAAGATTCATTAGAGTTTAAACTGAGTGAAAATTTAAGGAACATTACTTTCATTATGAATGGGATATAACCAAGTAAACAAAAAGAAACCATTGCTAAAGATATCAAAATATTTATGTCCATTAGATGAACTCATTACGATTGGTCCCTAAGCATCTGAATAAATCAATTTCAATGGCATTATGTTGTGGTGCTAAGTAGGGGACAGAGAAACACAATGAATTTTGCCCTGGTAAAAGCCAGAGCATGCTTTACGCTTGATGATTTTATTGAACATGGCAATTAAAACTGATTAACTAGATGCTTGACCATTGAAGATGCATGATGTCCCATTCAAGCATGCTAAGTATCCAATGATGCAAGAAAGGCTATCAAATATGCAGAGGAGTCAATTATTATTGTTTATGTCTTTTAAAGGCCATTGTCAAAATTTCCCTTTAGCAATTATTTCTTGCTCTAAAAATCCTTAACAAAACTATGTTCATGGTGAAATTAAAAAAAATCATTATCAACACCAAATTTCCTCATCGAGAGTAATGGTTTGGTAATGCTAGCCACATGTAAAACATCACTGAGATTGAATGCATTATTTGTAGTATGCAGAGTGCTCTTGCCCATGTGAGAAATAAAGAGACCATTACCATTATCAACAATGACCTTATTCATACCCTTGTAATCAATAGTAGTAATTAAAGTAGAGTGATAAAGTGTGATATGATAACTTGTGCCTATGTCTGGATACTAAATAGATGAAAAGGATAAACTAGGTGGAGAACTAAGAATAGAATTATGAGCCTATGGAAAAGGAGTAAAAATTTTATTGGTATGGCAATTAGTATTACTATATTAGGCTCATAAGTTACGAGAGCCAAAATGTTAATCAAATCAGTGTCGACAATCAATGGCAATGTGATTTTTTATAGCATGGAAGAGTGAGAGAAGTTCTAGAAATTGAAATGACCTTAACATCGAGAAAATCTATTGTTGTTATTTGTATGGCTAGTAGTTTATTAAACAAGGTGATCAGTTAGAAGGGATCATTATTGTGCTTTAAGTAATAATTCATAAGAGACAAGGTGACTATACAAATCATGAAAAGAGGGAGGTTGGAGGCACTATTAAAGATCACCAGTGGCTCCACTGAATTTAGCTCCAAGTTAGTGATACATAATCATATTGAATTCAATAAGGGAAAGGGCTTGACCAGCTAAAGTAAGAGAGTTTGTGACTGTTTTAGCTTGAAAACGAAATTCAAACACTAATTTATATTCTTTATATAGATTATGTAGTTTGATGTAGAGTTATGTTTGTTGAGCATTACATATAACCCCATATGTTATTGTAAAAGCATTCCAAACTATAGCTGTGGAGTTCAATTCAATAAGTTAAGGTAAACTTTTTCAGAAATAGAGGTTAATAACCATGAAAAGAAATTGATTTTTAAAGAACCATGTAAGATAAGAAAGATTAGGTTGGTTGTCAATTTCTTTAGGCGGTAAAGACTCAAAGCCATTAAAAATTCCATGGAAGTTATATAAATTAAGAAGTGGTTGAAACTAAGTTTCTAAGGAATGTAGTTTTGGAGTTTAATTTGATAGAAAAAGTTTGTTCAATGTGGGAAGGTATTGAGGAAGGAATTAGCAATGGAGATAGTTGCATTAATGAAGAAAGAAAGGTGTTAGAGGATAAAGAAATAGAAGTTGACGTTGAGGAAGTATTGGTTGTCATTTTTGCTCTAATACCAACTTAAAATATAGATTCTTGATGTGTAATATTTACATATTTTCTAAATTGAATTTAATGATTTTTGAATTAATAGGTAATGTTAATTGGGTAGATTTTAGGTTAATTAGGAAATATTTTTAGTTTAGAGTCTTATTTAGGATTTTATTATTTTTGGTTTAATTTTAGTCAATTGAAGAGTTTTCTTTAAGTACTTATTAGTGTTTCCCTTTTTTTTAGAAAAGCTTAAAAAGGAAATCCAAAATAGTGAAGGATTGGGGCAACATGGTCATGACATAGGTATGCTTGTGCCCATGTTGTGCATTGGAGGAAGATGCGAAGGAAGCATGACTTGAGACATGACCATTTTAAAAGATGTGTCTACTATTGGACTACAAAGAATATAAGATACGGGATAGACATAGTCATGCTTAAAATCATGGCCTCTTCTTTGCAAATTAAAGGAGTTGTAAGACTCAACATGGCTATAGCACAATCATGTTTGAAGTCATGTTAGAAAGTGCAAGGATGTGACATGACTGTGTCTAGGCTATGTCGAATAAGAGAATTTTTCCTTTTTAGTAAAAACTTAGGAATTTAAGTGCAAGTAGGTTTTCCTTCAGACTTTTTTTTATAAAAGGGATATAGAGGAGCTATTCAAAGGATTCAGGGAGCAATCCTTAAAGCTGAAGATTGAAGAGCATTTGCAAGATTCAAAAGACTTATTTATATTTTCTTCTTCTTCATCTTTTATTCTTTTAATTATGTTTGTGATTATTGCTATAATTATGTGTGGATAAACTCTTTTTAGGGTTTAGGTTAGGAGTAGCTATTCTATGATGTGATAGAATATAAGTTTTATTAATTTGATTTTCAATTAATTCTATGAGTTGCACTTAATGTATGCTTTCATTCTTAGCCAAGTTGTTTACATGTTCATAGGTAGATTAACTAATGAGAGTTTAGAGGAATTTACTAGCTTAAGACTCTTAGGACTTATACCACTTAACCACAAGAGTAGGCAAGCTCTTTTAGGGTAAATTAATTGTTAAAGAACTTAATGAGTGTTGATTAACTTATTAACCATGAGAGTAAGTTGGACTTTACTCTTAACATGCTTAACTGAACTCAAGAGAGTCTTTAGATATTTTATAAAAATTACCCTTAACCAAAATTAAGGTGTTTAATAATTAAGTGTTCATGATTTGATTAGAATAGTGAAACTAAACCTTACCTCTGTGTTTTAACTATTTGATTTTCTCTTATTTTAATTTATTTAGATTTAAATTTTATTTGCTAAATTACCTTTGTTTGATTTGCTAGCTAAGATTATAAGTAGGAATATTACTATTCAATATTCAATTGTTATGGGAATGATATCTTCTATACTACAATTAATGATCCGTGCGCTTGTGGGTTTGAACATAATAAGTTTTTGGCGCCGTTGCTGGGGATTAGCAATATTAATATTAATTTAATTTCACTTCTCTTAGACTAGAATTTTTTTTATTTTCTTCTTTATGATATTGATAAGTAATTTTTTTATGAATGATGATTAATTTTCTTATCAATATTAAAGGTCTAATACATATGATCCTCTATATAATGTAGAACATATGGCATTTAATTATTTTCCATCTTCTATTTTAGATTTGTAATTGTTGTAGAGAGAACCACAATGGGGTGTATTGCCCATATTATTCATATTCACCTCCACTACCTCACTACAACCCATCTTAGAGTAGTTATATGGACCATATTTGGAATTATCAATAAGAGGAGACCAAGAGAATCAAATAACAGTTATTAAAGATTAAGATAAAGAAAATCATATATGAAATGGCTACACAAATAGAAGCTATGGTTGAACTAAACAAAGCTCCAATGAATAACAATTCAATTAGATCAAATTGCAGAAATTCAAAATCCAAGCTTCAAAAAATTTTAACTATGTGCACCCATTAATTATTCAACATAACCAACACAAGAAGAAGAGGAGACTAGGAAAATCAAAGAACAATTATTAGAGATGAAGATAAAACAAATCATGTCTGAGATGGATGCATAAAAAGAAGCTCTTATGAGGCTCAAGTTGCAAGCAGATCAAATTGCAAAAAAGTCAACATGCATGCTTCCAAAAACTTCTAATGTGTGCACCCATAAATTGGTTAATGCAAACCTAAAGAGAAAGTGTATAGGATGATGAGAACACTTTGAATCAAGATGATGTAATAACTTTTGCGCTATGCCATGAGAACAAGAAAATATTATCACATAGGAAGTCAAAGAAGTCTCAAAGTGTAAGAATTTGTTTATAGACATTAAGAATGACAAGGTATAAAGTCACTAAGCTCAATTTAAAATAGAGTTGGATGAGAAAATTATAACCTTCCTTAAAGATATAAAGGATGAAGATGAGCCATATATAAGAAATAACACATATATTCAATGGCCTATTATGGTCATATATGAGAGATCCATAAAAGGTGTTGGGTTATCTAAGAACCTATATAAGAAGCCTTACATTCTTTAAATAATTCTAGAACTAAAGATTTGGCATGTGGATTCCTCACTTTATTATCTGGCCATAAGGGAGCCTCGTAAAAGAAAGAAAAGGATAATGCTTCCTAGAACAGTTCCTTATGTTTGATTACATCCATGATACTTTATATTCAAGGGGTTAATCTAATGACCTTAATTTAGCGCTAATTGGGAGGCAACCCAATATTTTCTTACTTAATTCTTTTTTTTTGTTTTTGTTTCTATGCTTTATTTTTCCTTTACTTATCTTAGTTTTAAATTTTTTAACTTAGGATCATCACATGAAGAAAAGAGATGAAATAGTTAAAGAATGCTAGTTTAGAGGGACCACACATTCAACAGCATAACCATGTCACTAGCCATGCATAGGTACGCTTCATTTTATATGTTTTCTAGAATGTAACACAGACTTGACATGGTCATGTTCCAAACCGTGTCATAATTTAAAGTTTGTCCAGAAGACCACATGATCTAATGTTTGGATGTGTTCTAACTATGCTTGAATGATTGGAAATTGAAACTTTGTATAGAACCTTATATGCCTTGAAGCACGGCCATAATATGGCCATATCACGAGACTCTTTTTCTACTTAAAACCCGACATGGTCCACCATACAGCCTCAATATGGTCATGTGCATTAGATAACTTCCAGATTCAAAATTGAATAGAAGCTTGCATAGCCTAGCACACAGCCACAACATGGTCATGGTACGTGTAGGCACCCAATTTCGGGATGATGAGTTATGGATGTGATGAAAGACTCCAATGATGAAAATGTCTTGAATAGGTTTTTAATACTTGAACTTTAAAACTTCAAGGGTCTTATTGTATTTTTCAAAAAAAGGATTTAATGTTTTCATGGACTAAATTGCTATGCTTTTTAAGGACTTAATTACAAAACTTAAATTCTTTTAAGGACCTTTCTGTAATTAAAAGTTAAAAAAAATGATCTGAATTACATTAATTCTGATCGGAATTGTATAATTCCAATTGGAATTACACTAACTCCGATCAAAATTACATAATTCTAGTCGGAATTAGACCTCTTCCACCCGGGTTTTTGAATTTTCTAGACTTTTCTGGAGTCCTAATTGGTTTGAAATTCTCGTAAAATTATTTTGATAATATTTTTAAGGAAATAGAAGTCTTTTAGGAATCAATTTTATAACTAGGGTTTTAAGACGTATCCCTATATAAGGAGTGTTTTGACTCTGAAAATAGAGGGAGGCAAAAAAAAAAATGAAAGGAGGAAAAAAGAAAGAAAAAAGGGAGGGAGAGCAGAGGAAAAGAAAAAAAAAAGGAGAAGAAAAAAATAGAAAAAGAAAGAGGAAAAAAAGAGAAAAAAAAATCTTATTCTCTATTAAAAATTCTTTTGCTTAATTGATTAATTGAAGATCTTTAGAGGATTTTCAAAGAATAAGATTCGAGGACCTATCAAGAATAGTGTTTTTACAAAATTTGAGGAGCACTCCATTAAAATCATCCATAAGCATCATCTTCTCCTTATTTTATTTTATTTTATTTATTTATTTATTTTTTATTTTATTGATTTTTAATTTTGTTTTATTATTGTTATAATTTTTTCACTAATCATATTTTTTTTGTTAAGTTTTTATAGTGATTATTGAGAACTAAACTCATGAGAAGTCCATGGAATGTCATGGATAAGACCTTGTAAATTTAGTTTTTAGGTCTTTTTTCTTAATTAATTAATCAAATAAATTATTTTTAGGGTTGTATTAATTGTTTTATTATTGTTCTCAATAGATTATTGTAATAGCCCCAATAGTGGGAATAATGGAATTATATGTGTGATTGCATGTTTATATTAGTTAATTGGTTAGTAAAATTAGGGTTTTGATTGGGTAATTAATTAAAATCAATGGAGGAAGGAAATTAATTTAGGTTGCATGTTAATGAAAATTATGGTTTTTTTTAGAAAGAATTAATTTAATTAGTTGTTTGATTTTTAATTTAATTATTTTAATATGTTTTATTTGTTTTTTGGGCTTATTCATTTATTCTTATGTGTTTTGGGCCTTAAGCCCATATTAGGTTCTAATCCACTTAAATATATTTAGGTTTTTTAGGTTTAATTAATTCAAATGCATTTTAGACTCATAATTAATTAGATTTTAGGGTAGAGATAACTTAGACCCATTTAGTAAATTAGACATAGGCCACCTAATTTAATTTAATTAATTTAGACTTAGCCCGCTTAATTAAAGTCTTTTCATAATTTGTAGATTTAAGCTCACCTTAGAATTAAAATATGTAGAATTAGGCCCACTAATTTAAATACCTCCATAAATTATAGATTTAGGCCTATTTTTAAAATAAATAGACTCAGGTTCATCTAATTAAAATTAAAAGGAATGAGTCTTTAGCTCACTTATAAATTAAAACATGTAGATTTAGTTCATTTAATTAAAATTAATGTACATTAGACTAACTTATGGATTATATGTCTGAATAAATGCATTATTTACTTGTATTTTCATGACTGGTTTGCCTTGGAGTTAATTGCTAGAATAAGGGTTTATATGAGACTGCATGTAAATAGTGGATAATATAGTAATTCATAAATTAATTCTAGATGAACACGAGACTGAAAGAAGTTGGTATTCGGTATCCAGAATCTCCTAGTTGTGGTGCTAGCTTCCTTTTAGGGAATTGAGTACCACCTTTTCGATTTGTCCTAGTTATTACCCTAGGTGGTGATTCCTCATCTACACACCATGTCTTTGTGATAGTGGTTAGTGTGTTCTCTAGAGCCTTAAGCTCAAATAGTGTCACGGTTGCTAAAATCTTGGACGTACGCTAAACTCGCCTTATGTAGTAGCAACTCCACTTGGGATAAGAGATACTGATTCTACTTGTGTTCTTTATAATTAGTTTATTAATTATTTTTTTATTCTTACATTCATTTGGCATGTGGCTCTTAACCGATGGCATCGGTTTATAGTTCTATAATTCCACTAGCTTCATGGGATTGTAAATTGGCTAACCATCACTCATAGCCTTAACTCAGTTCAAGAAAGATTACTAGGCTCATCTGACCAAAGCCTGTAACCCAAGTCCTAAAGGGTGGTAGTCTTCTCTCAAGTTTGTAAAGGATGTCGGGCCCCTCTGACCTTAGCCTGTGACTCAAGTCTTAAAGTAGGGCATCTTGCTAAAGGAACCTTGACCTTTTCATCGGACCCTAACCACATATAATAGCTTAGTTATTTCCCCTAGGATCTACCCAAATTGCTTATGAATGTTGCCATGAGGGTATTTCTATTTATAAAGGCCCAAGCCTATACTTTAAAAGCCCATCAGGACTAATAAAGATTGGGTTATGCTTTTATACTTGGAAATATTGTTTCTATGTTTTACTACTTTAAGAGAGATTTGGCATGCACGTCAGTCCCTAATATACCCTATTGATATTAAGAATAAGAAAAAAAATCCTAGGAAAAGAGACTTGCCATTGAATACGTGCGTGGGAGGAATAAGGTTGGAAGGATGTATGTATACCTAACTTGTTACTTGCTACCAGTTGCATAGCACATGCATCATGCATACATGCATACATGCTTCTCATACATCATACTAATATTTTTCTTTCAACCATCATAGATTCATTCGGGTCTTCCTATGTTTGGAGTCAAAAGGGTGGTAGACTAGTGAGAACTTATTCGAGTCCGCAATCGATTGCAAAAGAGATCCTTAGTAGACTAGAAAGGAGTTCCATTAATCCACTCTACCTAGAATCTGCATAACTAAAACAAGTTAAAGAAATGGAACAACAAGAAGGAGGAAACTGGACCTTAGAGGATGTTAAAAGAGCACTGATGGATGACATGAAAGCAATGATGCCAGATGAGTTAAGATAGGCTTTGGCCAGACTAATGCAACCACCTGCTGCTATTGTACCTCTTGCTATGGCCAATCCACCTATTGCGACCAATCCACCTATTGTGGGTACACCACCTACTAACAATGAAAATGCTGGGGAAATGAAACTCGAGGATGTTAAGAGTTATATGGTTGAAAGGGTGAAAAGGGAATCACTTAAGCAAGTTCAAGAGTTGGAATCCAAGCAGATGAAAGCACTAACTCATAAAATGTCCAAGATGGAGGAATTGATGAGAGGATAGGGCATTGGATACTCATTTGATTTTGATGATATACTACAATTCGGAGAGGACAAATTGACTGACAAATTCCAGATGCCACAGTTGTAGAAGTTTGATGGTACTAGGGACTCGAGGATTCACCTTAATCAAATACACAACTACCATGAGCACCACTAAGGCTCCTTTATTTGTGGTTACCAAGCTATTTGTATTGTCATTGGAGGGTATGGCTATCAATTGGTATCATGGGTTAGAGAAGTCTATCCGTGCAGACTAGAGAGAGTTATGCACTACCTTTCTAAAGCAATATGACTATAACACTAAGCTCAAAGTGTCTATCAAGGATTTAAAACTGACCAAGTAGAAGCCCAATGAGTCATTCTCGGATTTTCTAACCAAGTTCATGAATAAGGTGGGACTAATGAAAAATAAGCTGGCTGAGAAGGATCAAGTTAGGATGATAGTCTGAAATGTGCTACCTAATCTAGTTAAGAGGCTACAAATGATGAATCCCAAGACATTTATAGATCTTTATGATGATGGGTTACAAGCTAAAGAGATGAAAAAACAAGGAAAAGAAGGTCACTAGGAGCACTAGAGTGAGAAATTACCCAACTGGGGGCACACAACAAAGAAATAATAGTTGGGTTATAAGGGGTCCATGCTATTCAATAACCAAGGAGATTCTCAAACTTTAACCAACCTTTGTTAAAAGTCCTTTAATGCAAAAGGGCTTACTTCAACCATTACCTAATCCAAACCCACTAAACCCAAACACCCTAGATTATAACCCTAACAAGCACTGTAAATTCCATTAAAATCATAAACACTCCACAGATAATTGCATCCACCTTAAACATGAAATCCAAAACCTCATAGATTCTAGAAAAATCATAAACCCTGAAAAATCAAATCCAAACCCAAACACCCAAAATAATCCTTTCCCAAACTACCAAAATGTACCACCCTTAGCTACTATAATGATTAACTTAGGAGTTAGTGAGGAAGAAGTACTAAAATCCTTTAAGGACCTAAACCTTAAAACTAATGACAAATCTTCTAAGGCCCCTAAAGATATGGAAAGAGTTGAAGATTCGATGGGTCAGCCCTTAGGCAAGTTTGACTATAAGGTGTTTTACACTAAACCACCTTCTTTTGATATATCATTTAAGTTAATTGTGCCTACAGGATGGGGTAATGAGTTTAATGATGAGAAGCTGCTAAACATCGAAGAAAAATGTACATTTAAGGAACATAAAGATGAAGTCATGTAGACAGTCAGCAAGAAAATATGAGAATAATTATTATATCAGTCGCCTCAAGGACAACTACTATATGACCCAGCATCCCTAGCATTTAGAATAGGAAACAAACTCTCTTATTGTCTTCTTTGAATATAATCTTAGTTTCTTTAGAACATTTTTTGTTTTAGTGATTGATGATATGAATTTTGATTATGCTTACTTATGTAAAGTACATCCTAATGGTACTGTGCATTATAATATTGATCGTATCTACATGTTTGACATAAATTCAATTCAATTAGATTCATTCAGCATGGGCACAAATGCAAATTCATACATATATCACATGATGTAATTTCTAAAGATAGGAAATTTGAGGAGAAAATAAAAAGAATAAAAAAGAGAAAAAATAAGGAGAGAGAAAAAAGAAAAAAAATAATAAAGTAAAAATTAGAGAGGAAAACTTAGGACTGACTGATAACAGGAGTTGTATCATGTGATGTAATGAATTTTCTCATTTTTTCCCTAATGAATGATTAAAATTGAATTTTAAATTTTTTTTCAAATATCGGATATTCATCTATATCATACTGCATAAAATGTCTGAATAAAAAGACATTATATAATGAAAGCTAAAATCAGAGCTATAAGATCACTATTTTAGTTATGTCCCCTTTATAAATTTCCTTGTAAGCTTAGCACCTTAAGAATTTAAGTGTCTCAATAACTTGCATTGTAAGTCTTGACTTGTAACTATCATCAATCATTACATCAACATCAAGTCTTATATTCAGCTCAATAGTCCTTCAAAGGGCATGTCCACTTGATTTCATCATTAAGAAACCAATTCAATTAGTTTGCCCACTCCTCGGCATCTTCAATGCATGAGACTGCAACTAATAGGATTAGTAAGTTAAAGGATCAACAACAATAGTGAACCAACTGGGTCTCTTGCACATGAAAATGAAAAAAGACTGCTAGAATAGCATGAATGAATCCAAAATGGAACTGGGGGAAAAATGTAGCTCTAGGGGCAAATTGATTTGCATTCAAAGAGTAAAAATGAACACTGAAGTATAAGAGCTAGTACAAGAGATCTTAGGGTAGAAAGAAGCATATAAGTACATTGGGTATCATGTAGCAAAAGCAATGGCAAAAAGAAAAATTCAACAGTGCATCGATCAATCACAAGTTTTGTTATAAAGCCATGGACCCTACTGGCTAGCCTAATCAGTAGTCTGATGAACTATATCAGAAGCTTGAATATCAAAAGTACCAACAGTGAAGCATCCAATACTCAAGCCTATAGGCTGTTGATGAGGCATCTCTTTCTCACACTCCAAGCTGCAACATAGCTCTATTCAAAATGGGAGACCTATTAGGATCATGCATGTCATACACAACATGCATACACTTGCATACATTTGCTGTGAAATACTTGCTTTTCATATAAAGTATTTGAGCCTAGGTGAGATTATGCAAATACTTTGCTACTAATATTCAAAATCAGTGTTATAAAAAGGCAGAAAGGTAGTCAGAATGTACACATGTGAAGCTTCTGAAAGAAAAAATGTAGCACTAATAAGGTGAACCTGATACTTAAGGGACTTTAGACCTCAGGAGTCTAATGGTGCATCCAGTGAGGGAATATCATCGATAGTGATACTTAAAAAAGCATCATCTTGGCAACCTCAAGAGACTAGATAGGATGTTCAGGCTCCTCAAACTCATTATTCATCTCTATAGTCTTGTTGAGAGCATCATCTAGAATATCTATCCATAATAGTTAGACCAGTGTAGGGTATGGAATATGGTGATAAGAAGGTCCAACATGTTAACAATACATTCGACGACCATATAAAAGGGAAGAATGCACTCAAAACTTGAAATGAATGCACTCTGAAAATTCATTTAATCATGAAATAAGATCTTTAATTCCTGAACTTTTTTGTAGGAGATATCAAAAAGAGGAATGAAGTCCTCTAGCATAGCATTAATGGAATGGTAGAAATACAAATGTAGCCCAAAGGCACAACTTTAATGGTGGAGTATCATGACCTTATGATCTGAAACAAATTTAAATGGAAGAATACAAAAAAAGAATAACACTACATTTTTACAAAATTTATTCACTTACGAATAGACCATACTAACCTATGGTATTTTGTCCAGGGAAGAACAAAAGAGAATGAAGAAGGTGAAAGGAACCGATATGTCAACAAGTATAGGAAAGGTTGTAAATGCTAATAATTCATCAAAAGTATCATCTTACATGGCAAACACTCATCAAGATAATAAAGGGAAGTAACATAACTCTATTCCTTAGATTATGTAATAAAGAACCATGTCAATCATAAAATTCATGAATGGAAAGTAAACTCCACTTCATGAGATTATGTGCAAAAAGCCTATCTTATGACTTTTGATCATAGTGGCTTTCTTTTATTAGCCTCGTAGAATTCAGATGAGTAGTTAACAATTTTATGCTGAGAGTTTATAAACTCTAATCAATCTAATGCTTGCTTTGCACCCAAATTAAGGGAAGAAAATGCAAAAACAAAATTTATGGACATGACACATAAATTGCTTGAATTTCAAAGTATCTTTTTAGTCTTTTGAATAATAAATGTGCATATAATCTACTCCAAAGCTTAGAAATGAGTATAAGTACAAAATTCCTTGACGGTATCCATGTTGAGTAATATGAGAAAGGCAGGGGAATACTAAGAGAAGAATAAAAAAAAGAGCAATCATAATTTACTCCATTGCTAAAAAATGAGTAAGAGTATCAACATGAAACCTCTGGTGGTATCCATGTTGAGTAATACAAGAAAGGTAGGGGAATACTAAAAGAGGACCATGCCAAAAAAATATTACTCTATTTACTTTAATGCTCTATATGAGTATGAGTATCCAAAGGACTTTTCTAATGGTATCCATGCTGAGTAATATAAGAAAGGTAGGGGAATACTCGGATGAGGAAGGAAAACACAAAAAATAATTCAAAGGCTATTTTGATACTTAGAATTTAATTTTTTTTATACTCAATTTCCATGAGTTTTGTTTAGCAAATTCTCCTTAAAATTAGGCGTGGAAATAAGCTCTTCACTTAGTAAAAGACATGCTCTCAGCATAAGATGGTTAACGATGCCTCTAACCTTTGTAAATGGCAAATAAATGATAGTCATGAAAATTAAAAATAGTGGGATTCACTGAGTGCACACTATCTCATGAAAAGTGATGAATTTTCTCATAAATTTTCAACATTATAAGGTACTTTTATGCATTCATTATGATTGAAACTAATTTCAACAAGTCTATAGGAATTGCAAATCTAGAAGAAAGTGCACCCAACTTGTAGAGATGGTTAGCATAAAAAAATTAAAAGCAGTCAGTAGAGAAATTATAATCAGTCAGCACGGTAAAATTCAAAGTTAGTAAGCACAAAGAATTCAAAGCATTCAACTTAAATAACTAAAGATAAAATTCGTGAGTAGTTATGGACTGTACCATTATTAAAGGTGAGCAATGAAAGGATTAGAGTCAATTTAGAAGCAATGAAAGGGTTGCAATTAATCACGAGCAGTTATGGACTGCAGCATCATCAATGAGCAATGAAAGGATTGTAACTAATCACGAGCAATTATGGATTACAACATCATCAATGAGCAATGAAAGGGTTGCAGCTAATCATGAGCAATTATGGATTACAACATAATCATATAAGACAATTCAGACTATTTGTTTGAGTGTAGTCGACATTGTACAATCAAGTACAATGTATTTTCAAATCAAGACTATATGACCGAGTATAGTTGGCATTGTACGATTGAGTGCAATGTATTTTTATTCAAGATTATACGACAAAGTATAATCAACATCATATGACTGAGTGTGATGTTTTCTTTTTAATCAAGACCATACGACCGAGTGTAGTTGGCAATGTACGACTAAGTACAATGTATTTTAAATCAAGATTATACGATCAAGTATAATCAGCATTATACGACCGAGTATGATGTTTCTTTTCAAAATAGACTATACGACTGAGTGTAGTCAGCATTGTACAACCGAGTACAATGTATTTTCAATCAAGATTATAGGACCAAGTATAATCAACATCATATGACAGAGTATGATGTTTCTTTTCAAAATAGACTATACAACCGAGTGTAGTTGACATTGTATGATTGAGTGCAATGTATTTTCAATCAAGACTATATGACCGAGTGTAGTCAACATTGTATGACCAAGTACAATATATTTTCATTATATGACTGAGTGTGGTGTATCCTTCCATTCAGACTATACATTTGAGTGTAGTTGGCATTATACGACCGAGTACAATGTATTTCAACCAAAATTATATGATCGAGTATAGTCGACATCATACGATCGAGTATGATGTTTCTCTTCAATTCAAACTATACGACCAAGTTTAGTCGACATTGTATGACTGAGTACAATGCATTTTCAACATCATACAACTGAGTGTGATGTTCCTTTTCAATTCAAACTATACATCTGAGTATAGTCGACATTGCACGACTGAGTACAGTGAGTCCCTTTCACCCAAGATTATACAACTGAGTATAGTCAATATCATAGGATCGAGTATGATATGTCATTTCAAATCAATGATGTACATCTGAAGTATAGCAAGTTCATAAGCAAAAGCTTCATGAAGCACATGTAAGTATCCTAACATCCAATTAAGAAATTGAGTGCTAGTTCACTTTGTCATAATTGTCAAGCAAAAAAGCGACACAAGGGGGCAACTGTAGACACCCAATTTTGGGATGGATGCGACGAAAGACTCCAATGATAAAAATGTCATGAATGCGTCTTCAATACTTGAACTTTGAAACTTTAAGGGTTTGATTGCATTTTTTAAAGAAAGGATTTAATGTTTTCATGGACTAAATTACAATGCTTTTTAAGGACTTAATTGTAAAATTTAAATTCTTTTAAGGACCTTTATGTAACTAAAAGTTAAAAAATTTATCGGAATTACATTAATTCTAATCAGAATTGTATAATTTCAATCAAAATTACACTAATTTTGATCGGTATTATGCAATTCTAATTGAAATTACATAATTTCGGTCGAATTTTCTAAACTTTTCATAAGTCCTAGTTGGTATGAAATTCTCTTAAAATTATTTTGATAATGTTTTTAAGGAAATATAAGTCTTTTAGGAATCAATTTATAACTAGGATTTCAAGACGTATCCCTATATAAGGAGTGTCTTGGCTCTAAAAATAGGGGGAGGCAAAGAAAAAAAATGAAAGGAGGAAAAAAAAAAGACAAAAGGGGGGGAGAGCAGAGGAAAAGAAAAAAATGAGAAGAAAAAAAAGAGAAAAGAAAGAGGGAAAAAAGAGAAATTTTTTTTTATTCTCTATAAAAAATTCTTTTACTTAATTGATTAATTGAAGATCTTTAGAGGATTTTTGAAGAACAAGATTCGAAGACCTGTCAAGAATGGTGATTCTATAAAATATGAGGAACACTCTATTAAAATCATCCATAAGCATCATCTTCTCATTATTTTATTTTATTTATTTATTTGTTTTTTTAATTTTTAATTTTGTTTTATTATTGTTATAATTTATTCACTAATCATAAACTTTTTTGGTTCTTTTTTTTTATGGTGATTATAGAGGACTAAACTCATGAGAAGTCCATGGATAAGACCTTGTAAATTTAGTTTTTAGGTCTTTTATTTTTTATTTAATTAATTAATTTATTTATTTTTGGGGTTGTATTAATTATTTTATTATTATTATCAATAGATTATTGTAATAGCCCTAATAGTGGGAATAGTGGAATTATATATGTGATTGCATGTTTATATTAGTTAATTGGTTAGTAAAATTAGGGTTTCAATTAGGTGATTAATTAAAATCAATAGAGGAAGGAGATTAATTTAGATTGCATATTAATGAAAATTAGGGTTTTTTGAGAAAGAATTAATTTAATTAGTTGTTTGATCTTTAATTTAATTATTTTAATATGTTTTATTTGTATTTTGGGCTTGTTCATGTATTCTTATGTCTTTTGGGCCTTAAGCCCATATTAGGTTCTAATCCACTTAAATATATTTAGGTTTTTTAGGTTTAATTAATTAAAATGCATTTTAGGTCCATAATTAATTAGAGTTTAGGGTAGAGATAACTTAGGTCCATTTAGTAAATTAGACATAGGCCACCTAATTTAATTTAATTAATTTAGACTTAGCCCGCTTAATTAAAGTATTTTCATAATTTGTAGATTTAAGGCCACCTTAGAATTAAAATTTGTAGAATTAGGCCCACTAATTTAAATACCTCCATAAATTGTAGATTTAGGCCCACTTTTAAAATAAATAGACTCAGGTTCATCTAATTAAAATTAAAAGGAATTAGTCTTTAGCTGACTTGTAAATTACAACATGTAGATTCAGTTCATTTAATTAAAATTAATGTACATTAGACTAACTTATGGATTATATGTTTGAATGAATGCATTATTTACTTGTATTTTCATGACTGATTTGCCTTGGAGTTAATTGCTAGAAGAAGGGTTTATATGAGATTGCATGTAAATAGAGGATAATATAGTAATTCATAAAGTAATTCTAGATGAACACAAGATTGAAAAAATTTAGTATTCCATATCCAAAATCTCCTGGTTGTGGTGCTAGCTCTCTTTTAGGGAATCGGGTACCACTTTTTTTATTTGTCCCAGTTATTACCCTGGGTGGCAACCCCTTATCTCCACGCCATGTCTTTATGATAGTGGTTAGTGTGTTCTCTAGAGCCCTGAGCTCAAATAGTATTGCAGTTGCTAAAATCTTGGATGTGTGCTAAATCCTACCGTCTACAATTTGAGCCTATAATACAAACCCCTCTTTAAACCCTAATAGTCCCATCTTTACTTTCTCTGTTCTTTTCTCTTCTCACTTTTCACTTTCCACCACATAAAATCTTGTCATTTTCCTCTTTATTTTATTATGGGCAAAAAATTTAATTTTTGATATTTTATATTCTGATTCTGTTCTTAGTGTTGTTTATTTATTTCTGGTTTGTAATACTTATTCACTTGCTTTTTGTTTTTATATTGTTATTATTTCCTTTTTTTTTAATGTTTTGTTATGTGATGTTTAGTACCCTTCTCCAAGGATCACTATACAAGGTAGTATTCTTTTCTTCTCTTTTATTTTTTATTTCTTGCTCTAATTATTTTATAATTTATTTCTTCTTTTTGAGTAAATCATTAAGAACAATAACAATGATAAGTTTGGAGGAGGGTGCAATTTGCATTTTCATTTAATGATTTTTATGCATATTAATTTAGCTTTAAAATGATCATGATTTAAAATTTTGCACTTTAAATATTTTTAGTATTTTAAGTATATTGCATATGCACATTGCATTTCAATAGTTAGTATTCTAGTTAATAAAAGGTTGTTCAATTTTCATTAACCTTTAACTCAATTTTTCCACACTTTTAGAAAAGCTTTTCCATAAAACTTTTCTTTTGGTTTTATGAAAAATTGATACTCAATTGCAATTAGAGGGGGATAGTGGACAAGTGTGCATTTTTTATTCAATTATCAAAATATTGAATGGTTTATTAATTAAGACGGTTGAACATGGTCATTATGTATGAAAAATTTAATTTTTATAACCTAAGCATAAACTTAGAAGATTGAATTTAAGCATTATTTTGGGGGTTAATATGAAAATAAAAGGCATCTCTCTTTTCTTAGTAGGAGAAGTACTTAAATCCTAATCTTTTTATGTTTTGAAGCTACTCTAATGCTATAATTAGAGTACGAGCATCTAAAGAACCCATTTGGTGGTATCCACGCTTAGGAGTACGGGAACGATAGGGGTTACTAAGAGTGAGAAGATTTAATTAAAAGGAAAATATGATTAGATGGAGTGTAAAACACACTTATCAAATACAAGAAAAGATGTTATGAAATGGAGCAGAAAACACATTCATAAACAATGTTGTTTTTCTACTAAGGTTATATTCGTTGGATTTCAAATAGGTTATGTGCTTGGGTTATGATTAGTAAATTTTTTATATATAATGTATTTTTGCCTAATTATCTTCTTTAGTAAAGATTTTTGAGTCCTAATGTTGTCGACTTACATATCATAGAAATTATAACTCTTTGGTTATAGTTTAAGTGGTCTTTAAATTTTAAATCTAATTTTTACTTGAGGACAAGCAAAGCTTTAGTATGGGGAAATTTAATGTGTGTACATATTTTTCGAGTGGAATTTTAATGATTTTTCAATTAATAAATAATGTTAATTGGATAGATTTTAAGTTAACTAGGAAATATTTTTAGTTTGGAGTCTTATTTAGGATTTTATTATTTTTGGTTAAATTTTAGCCAAATTAGGAGTTTTATTTAAGTGCTTATTAGTGTTTCCCTTTTTGCAGGAAAGCTTCAAAGAGAAATCCGAAATAGTTAAGTATTAGTGCAATATGGTCATGACATCAGCGTCCTTATGTCCATTCTATGTACTAGAGGAAGATGTCAAGGAAGCATGGCTTGAGACATGATCATTTTAGAAGTCGTGTTTGTTATTAGACTATAAAGAATATAAGACATGGGATAGACAACGTCATGCTTAAAACTGTGAACTCTTCTATACAAATTAATGGAGTTATGAGCCTCAACATAACTATAGCATGGATGTGCATGAAGCCATGCCACAAAGCCATGTCTAAGCCATGTCAAATAAGAAAATTTTTCCTTTTTAGTAGAAAGTTAGGAATTCAAGTGCAAGTACGTTTCCTTCAAACTTTTCTTATAAAAGGGGTTATAGAGGAGCTATTCAAAGGATTCAAGGGAGCAATCCTTGAAGCCCAAGATTGAAAAGGAGTTGTGAGATTTTAATAATTTATTCATATTTTTTTATTCTTTTAATTATGTTTGTGATTTTCACCATAATTATGCATGGCTAAACTCTTTTTAGGGATTAGGTTAGGAATATATGTTCTATGATATGATTGAACATAATTTTTTTTAATTTGATTTTTTGTTATGTGTTGCACTTAATGTTTTCTTTCATTCTTGGCTAGCTTATTCATGCATTTATAGGTAGATTAACCAATGAGAGTTAGGGGAATTTACTAGCTTAAGACTCATAGGACTTAGACCACTTGACCACGAGAGTAGGTGAGCTCTTCGAGGGTAAACTAATTGTTAAGGAACTTAATGAGTTTTGATTAACTTCTTAACCACAAGATTATGTTAAACTTTAATCTTAACATGCTTAATTAAGCTTAAGAGAGTCTTTAAGTATTTTAGAATCATTACCCTTAATTGAAATCAAAGTGTTTAATAATTAAGCGTTCATGATCTAATTGGAATAATGAAACTAAACCTCAACTCTATGTTTTAACTATTTAATTTTCTTTTAGTTTAATTTGTTTAGGTTTATATTTTATTTTCTAAATTGCATTTGTTTGATTTTCTAGCTAAGATCATAAGTGGGAATGTTAGTATTCAATATTCAATCCTTATGGGAATGATATCATTTGTACTAAAATTCATGATCCATGAACTTGTGGGTTTTGTACACAAAAATTCTTAGTAATAAGAGTCATATATATTGTATTACATTAAGAAGAATTTACACATAAGTACACAATTAGTGATAAGAATGATAAGTACAATTGAATACAAAATATAAACTAAATGATAAAATTTGTTACACTAATATATCTAATAATATGCTAGCCGACGTGTGTAATAAAAATGCTAATTGTTATATTAGTAATAAGATGCTTTTAAAGTTTATTGAGGATTGTTTGAAGATTATGGAGGAAAAGTTTCATTTTAAGATTTCTTGTTGACCCTTTGCATGATCAAAGACATGATCAATGTCATGATCAATCTCAATTTAACTATTTTGAATTAAGATTTCTATTTGACTTTAACAATCAATTTTGAATCACTAATGCTCTTCATTTAAGTCTGATTATAAGCATAGATACCTAATTACTTTTAATGAAAACTAAGTTAAATAACTGACCTTCTGAACATGTTTGAAGACATTTTGTAATTCCACAAGTGCTAAGAGGGGGTGAATTGACTTTTTAAGAAATGTGGGTAACTTTCATTTTCACCCAAGAGCAGCCAAAAATAGAGTACGAGCTAAATTAAATAAAGGATAAGAGCAAGAAAAACATTAAGAATTTATAAAGGTTCAGCCCTCAAAGCCTACTCCTCTCCTTAACCACAAGTTAAGAGTTTTAATTCACTATCAATCTACTTCAAGGTGTAGATTAAATCCTTACAATATTAAATCAAGCTACCCAAGTGTTTTTCCAAGGTTCACACTCAAACATAAGTGTTTTCACAAGGCTCACACTCTAACCTAAGCATTTTCATTGGCTCACACTCAAACTCACTTGCTAATAAAAATCCTCATTGCTTATAAGTGAATAAAACTCTAACCTAACACACTCAATCTCACTATTAAGCTTTTGAATAATGGTTTTAAACACTCATTAACCCACACTTAAGAAGACTCTTGAGATAAATAAAAATTACAAGAATTAAAGATGAAAACTTGGGTGGTTGAAGGAGTAATTAAAAATTAAGTGGTTAAAGATTTCTCTAAATGTGTTTAATTAATTTCCTTCTCTTGTTCCAACTTTGATCTAAGTAGTATTTAAACCATTTAAGGTATTAGAGGTGCATTTAATGCAAATAGAGCCATTTGAACCACTAAAAAAGAAGTAGGTCTACACACTATCATGATCATGAAAAAATTATCATGATTATAATTCTGGATGCACCAAGAAGAGATTTGAATTTTTATGCTTTTATGATCATAACTATAATGGTGATGATGGTCATGACAACTCTTGGTAACTTTTTGCAGTTGGTCATCATGATCATTACAAAATCATCATGATTATAATTTTAGTCATCATGATCATAACAATGCTGGTGATGGTGGTTGTGACTACACTCAGGAACTTTTCAAAAATTGCAAATTGAATCTTCATAATTTTCCTTCAAAAATTTTTCTAATGATTGGGATTTGCTTGTGACCATATATGAAGATTCCCACCATGTTTGACCAATTTTGACTTTAGATATTAATAGAAAATTCAATCTTCCATTTTCCAGCTATATTATGATCATAATGAGCTCATCATAACTCATGAATCAACTGCAGCCTTCAAAAATTAATATATTGACCATTCATTGTTGAAGTCCAGACTTGAATTTTGCAATATTAATTAACATGAATATAAACACTTAACACACAGATTAAATATAATTTTACTTAATTACTTATGACCATAAAAAAAAGATTATTTTACCCCTCAAGATTCAACAATCTCCCCCTTTTTGATAATAACAAATAATTATGTAAAATTGGGCTAAAATTGGAAGGAAATACTCCCCTATAAAATAAAGCTAAAATTAAACTTGTAAAAAATCATTAAACAAGTCCATTTTGCATATTTGATCAACAAATCAATGAATTATTTGAGCAAGTCTCAACCATTAACAAAAATATATCCAAAGAAGATATATTTATTAATATAAAAGGCTTCCTTTTTGTAATAACCAAAATGAACATATGAATAGATATATTCCCCTTTGTAATAACTACAATGAACATAAAATATATTTATCAACATAAAAAGGCTTCATGTTTATAATAACCTCAATGAACATATTCAATATCCATATAAAATGAAGGAATCAATTACACACACTAGAATATGAGTAGAAGTGTGGTGGGAGCACAAAATCGGTTAGGATAAATTTCAAAATTTTTTACTAGTGTGTAACCCTTGCATGAAGGCAAGCAATCAAAAACCACCAAGATCATAACACATTGAATTTAAATAACTAATTACTTACATGATTAATAGAAAAAATAAATCAAAATTTACAAAACAACCAAAAACATAAAGCATGGCAAAAGACCTACATCTAAAGTTTAGTAACACTTACAAACTCAAAATGTTGGTAGGATGCTCAATAGGCTTTAGGAAATGGTTGATGCAAATCTAGAAGCTCTTAGATCCCCAAGTGTGAAGCCTCTAGCTTGAAACACACAAGTGGCACTGGAATGACTCAAAGCCATTAAAGAACCTTTACCCATAAGCTCCTCCTTATTGGTGACCCAGAAGCTTGTTAAAGCTCCTCTCCTTATTGGATGATGTAGGATTTCTTACCTCATTTTTTTTAGCCTTCACTTACACAAATTTTGTATAAAGGATGATGACAATGGACTTATGAAGAAATAGAAGTCTTGTGTTTCTCACTAACACACTCATAAAACTTAGAAGAAAAATGAAGAAGAAGACTCAACCTTTTTTGTTTTCTCTCTTAGTGTGTTTTCTCCAATGTAATAGTAAGTAAAGTATCAAGCGTGTAGAAAAACTCCACTAACTTAGTGTATGTATATAAGAGACTAATTTCATGTGTAGAGATTATCCACTAACTCAAGCTTGAGTGTAGGATAAGCAATCTCATGCATGTGCTTACTTTTCAATTTAAGTGTAAAATAAGCTATCTCATGCATATAGAGATTGACCACTAACTTAAGGTGCATGCTTATGACATATCTCCATGTTGTCAACCATGCAATCACATTGCATGTAAAGCTATGCTTAGGTGGCTACATGCAAGCATGATCATCATAAGGTCATGCTTATATGGTACCTCCTTTAGTAAGTGAGCTTTAGGCCTATTTAACTCTTAAATTAGCTCATCTCTATAACATCCATTAATTAGTCTTATGGGCTTTATTTAACACTTAAAAAGGCCCATATTAATAATACACCTAATTGCCCAAGCCCATGCATCATCCATTAAGCTACATATACAAGGCCTATCTGATGGTCTATATCTAAAGTAGTATTATTCGCAAATATCAATTTTGTCCTTAAACTTAATATCACATATTAAATTAAGTCTAAATTAATATTTAATAATTCTAACCTTTGAATTAGATTTCAGGATATGCTAGATCTCCACACAAGCGAAAATCCAATTCAATTAATTTAATTAATTAATTAAACAATATAATTAATAATCAAATTAATAAATGTCATTATCAGTGCTACTCTTATGTTTGTGACTTATTAGTTTCAAGTCCAAATGGTAATGGATATGAATAATATTAACTTTTAATATTATTAGAAACTCTTTCCAAGCTAAATATGAAAATCCCAATTAATCATATTTAGTTTCCATAAGTCGTGAGTGACCCCCAACATAGATGTCATAAGTACTAAATTGGAAATGAATGCTATCTGTACATTCACAAAACCAAAGAATATAATTACCACACACTCAATGTCCCTTCATTTGAAGATCCTAACATCGGCTAGAGTCATGGTTAGTCAAACTCTAATTGCCTAAATAATATGACCTCATATTCAGTTCAATTCTCAATAAAACATGACTTCCACTAGAAAGAATTTCTAGCACTGAAACACTTTTATTAAGTCAAGTTTGACCTAGCGAGGTACTTATTCTTTAAGAACAACTTAGATAGCATAGGATCTTATCTCGATTCACTTCAAGCAATGAATTCCATCTTTGCCGATCGCTCATCCCTACATAGAATCGACTAGAGCCACCATATGCCATAAACCCATACATGGCTAGCACAGGTATGTAAGCAGTAATAAACTCTAATCAACCATTTGTGGATGACCGTGTCACCTCAGATCAAAGGTGTGCCCTAGTGCCATTCTTGAAATGTATAATGACATTGTAAAATATCCCTATTGTAAGCACCCAATTTCAGGATGCAATTGTGTACAATTGTGACTTAAGCCCCTATGATGAAATTTATTCAAAAATTGAACTTGGTTGTCAATTTTCTATACTTTAGGGACTAAATTGTAATATTTTTTCGGATTTGATTATATGGAAGTTAATTTTTAGGGGTCTTTTAGTAATTAAAAGTTTAAAAAATTAGGATCGGCATTACACAATGCTGACTGGCATTGTATAATGTCGATTGACATTAGACAATGTCGGTCGACATTGCACAATGACAACATATAAAAAGTGCCATTTTTTCAAAATTTTCACGTTTTTTTTTATTTTTTTTTATCAATTTTCAGTGTTTTGATTGGTTGAAAATTTAATTTAATTATTATTATTATCTTATGAAAATTTCAACGCATTAAAAATGCATAAATAGCTTTCAAAAATCAAAACACTATCTATTTATTTTGAAGAGATGAGACCGTTCCTGCAAATTTGGGAAGTCAGTAGCAGGCAGACTTTGCTTTAAAAAGCAAAGAGTCTACATGTGTGCAAAGGGGTTTAAGACTCACACACACAAAATTTAAAAAAAAAAGACAAGAAAAAAAACAGAGACTGTGAAAGAGAGAAGAGAGTTAAGAAAACCCTAAAAATCTAGATGCGAAGAACACCTCGCACACACCCTTGTCTTTTAAAACCCTAATTTTGGATACTGTTAGTGTCTTCGAACACAATCAAATCCCAATCCAGAATCAAATCAATACTGAGACAATTTTAACAGTGATAATTCAATATGAGGGGCTATCTCAGAGCATTTACACAACATCTAAAATCATCAATGTTCTTTTCAATTTTGTTCTTTTTTATTCTTTTCTTTTTATAATTTTTATTTTGTTAATTTGATTATTCAATTTCATTACTAATTTGATTATTTTTGTGTTTTTTTTATGTGCGAATGTAGATTAAGGAGGATACTGCTTGTGTTTAGACGAACAGAAGGTCCATGGAATGCCATGGAAGAACCGATGTTGTTTTCCAATAGAACTTAGGATTTTTATCTTTATTTTTCATTTTGGTATTCTGTGTAGTTATTTTAATTCATGGGTGTATAATTATTTAATTTTAATTTTGCACATAGTTTGTAATAGCCCCGGTAGTGGGAATAGTAAAAGATTTAATTTTCTACATTTAAAATCAATTAGTAATTAGGTTCAATTGGGTAAAAATTAATTAAAATCAATGGTGGCAGTAGCTTAATTTAGGGTTTGCATGTAATTGATTTAGGATTTCTAGAAAATCACTAAAATATTTGTTTGATCTTTTTTTATGTTTTATTTATTTTGGGTTGTGTTTTTGGGTTTTTATATTATTTTGGGCCTAAGCCTACGCTTAGGTCCAACTCACTTTAAATAGGCTTAAAAAATGGTTTAGGACTTTAAATGATTAAAATGAATTTAGGCCCATTAGGTTAATTAGATTTTAGGTCCACTTAGTTAATTAAAACTTGTTTAGACTTAGCTCAGCCCACTTAATTTCATTTCTTTTAAAATAAATAGACCTAAGCCCACTTCTCATTTTAAATAAAACTAAGTTAAATTTAGGCCCACTAATTTAACTTTCCTTTAAAATTGAATAGATTTAAGCCCATTCCTTAGGCAAACTAAAATAAATAGATCTAGGCTCACTAATTAATAAAAATATTGGCCCACTTTTAGTCCCTTTCTCATTTGTAAATAAGATGTAAATCTAGCTAACTTTTTAATAAAATTAACATAGTTTAGACTTAGGGACATTATAATCTTGAGTGCATTTTTTATGTGTAATTTTATTAACTAGATGCCTAGGGTTAGATAAATAGGGTTTAAATAAAATTGCATGTAATTAGAGAATGAAATAATCATTTATAAAATTATTCTACATGAATATGAGAATAAGAGAAGTTAGTATTCTATTCACAGAATCTCCTAGTTGTGATGATAACTTTCTTTTAGAGAATCGAGTACCACTAATCAAATTGTCCTAGTTATTACCCTGGGTGGCAACTCCTCTTCTCCACACTATGACTTTGTGACATAGTAGTGTGTTCCCTAAGGCCGTGAGCCTAAACAGTGTTGTGGTTGCTAAAATCTTGGACACGCGCTAAACCCCACTAGCTACAGTGGCAACTCCACTGGGGATAAGAGATACTGATTTTACTTGTGTTCTTCAGAATTATTTGTAACGATTATTATTTCATTCTTGCATTCATTCTGCATGTCCCTACTAAACTGATGGCGTTGGTTTATGATTCCATGATTCCACTAGCTTCATTGAGTTGTAGATTGGCTAACCATCACTTTTAGCCTTAACTCGGTTTAAGAGAGATTACTGAGCTCATATGACCAGAGTCTGTAACCTAAGTCCTTAAAGGGGGTAATCTTCTCTCGAGTTAGTAAAGGATGCTAGGCCCCTCTGACCTTGGTCTGTAACTCAAAGACCATAATAGAGAGCATCTTGCTAAAGGGAACCTTAACTTTTCATTGGACCCTAACCACATATAATGGCCTAGTTACTTCCCTTAGGATTTTTACCCAAAGTGCTTATTTGTTTGAATTGCCATAAGGTATTTCTATTTATAAACGCCCAAGCCTATACCTTTGAAGCTCATTTAGGCTAATAAGGATTAGGCTAGACCTTTATATTTAAAAATGCTATTTCTATGCTTTTTGTTTTAAAGAGAGATTTGGCATGTGTGTAGGCTCTTAATATCCCCTGTAGATATGAAGGCCAAGACAAAAAATCCTAGGAAAAAGAAACTCACCATTGAACACGTGTGTAGGAGAAATAAGGTCGGAAGGTTTACCTATATAATGGCTTGTTGATTGCTTCTTGATACTTTCTATATGCTAAGTTCTTACCTACTATTTATTATATGAACACATGCATCATGCTTACATGCATACATACATTCCACGCATCATACTAATGCCTTATTTTGTAGCCATCATAGATTCATATGGTGTTCTCATGTTTAGGGGCAAAAAGGTGGCAGATTCAGAACAAATATAAGCCCTAAGTTAATAGCTCAAGAGATTCATCAAGAACTAAAGAAGAGTCCAATTAACCCATTATATCTAGAAGCTGAACCAACTCAGACTAAACAGACTAAAATGGAACAACAACTAGAGATGTGGACCTTAGAGGACATTAAGGGAGCTTTGATGGATGACATGAGAGCTATGATGCAAGATGAACTGAGACAGGCTTTGGTTGGACTAGTGCAACCTGTTATTGAATAACCACCTATTGCTTTTTTTGAACAACCACCTATTGTAGGAGCTCCACCTATTGTTGTAGCTCCTCTACCTACTGCTAATAATGTTGGGGGGCAACTTGTTGCTAGAAATGTGCCTGCTACTGATGTGAGACTAGAAGACATTAAAAGCTACATGGTAGAAAAGGCAAAGAGAGAGTCACTTAAATTGGTCCATGATCATGAGTCCAAGCAGATGTAAGCACTGACTCAGAAAATGTCTAAGATGGAAGAGCTTATTAGAGGACAAGGAATGGGATATTCTTTTGACTTTGATGCCATGCTGGAAATGGAGGGAGATAAGCTACTTAAAAAATTCAATATGCCTCAACTGTAGAAATTTAATGGGAAAAGAGATCCAATAATTCATTTGAGCCAATACATAACAACCATGAGCACTACTAAAGCACCATTAGCAGTAGTTGTTAGGCTATTTGTACTATCACTAGAGGGAATGGCTGTAAACTAGTACCATGGGTTAGAAAAGTCTATTAAGACTTACTAGAAATAACTATATACTACATTCTTGAAACAATATGATTATAACACTCGATTGGAAGTGTCAATTAGGGATTTGGAGTTGATTAAGAAAAAACCCAATGCATCCTTTTCTGATTTCCTCACCAGATTCATGAATAAAGCAGGACTGATGAAAAATAAACTGGCTGAAAAGGATCAAGTTATGATGATTGGTCATAATGTATCACCTAATTTGGTCGAAAGACTACAAATGATGAACCCAAAGACCTTCATAGACTTGTATAATGATGGTCTAAAAGCTGAAGAGAAAGAGAATGAGAAAAAGAAGAGTTCTAGAGGCACAGTAACCCAAAATTACTTAACTGGAGGCATACAACAGGGGAGCACTAGCCGAATTGTGGAGGTGCATGCAGTTTAGCAACCTAGGAGATTATCCAATTTTAATCAACCACTCTCCAAAGTCCTAAAAAGACTAATCCAAAAAGGTCTACTCTGACCCTTAACCTTTTCCAAGCCACCAAACCCAAATGTCCTTGGTTTTAACCCTAATAGTTACTGCATATTCCACCAAGCTATTGGCCATCCCACAGATAATTTTATCTGCCTAAAACATGAGATCCAAAACCTGATAGACTCCGAAAAAATCACTGACCCTGAAAAATCCAACTTTAACCCAAACACTAGAAATAACTCTTTCCCTGACTACCAAAATGTTCCACCACCAGCCACCATGATGATTAACTCAGGGGTTAGTGAAGAAGAAGTGCTAAGCTCCCTCGAGGACCTCAACCCTATACCTAATGGAGAACCTTTCGAGTAACCACTAAAAGGAGTAGAAGATATATTGGGTCAACCTTTAAGAAAGTTCGACTATAAGGTGTTTTATACTAAACCACCTTCTTCAAGAAAGTTTGATGATAAGTCGATTGTGCCTACAAGATGGGAGGATGAGTTTAATGATGAGAAGCTACTAAACAAAAAAGAAAAATGCATATTTGAGGTATAGGAAGATGAAGTCGTAGGGATAATTGGCAAATAGATGCAAGAATAATTGTTATGTCAATCACCTCATGGACAACCACTATGAGACTTAGCATTCCTAGCACCCAGAATATGAAATAAAATTTCTCATTGTCTTCTTTGAATAAAATTTTTGTTTTTGTTTTCTTTTATTGATCGATGATATAAATTATGATCATGCTTACTTATGTAATCCTGATAGTTCTGTGCATTATAATTTAGATCAATATGTTTGATATAAATTCAATTCAATTAGATTTATTCAGCATGGGCACAAATGCAAATTCAAATAACATACATATATCACATGATGTAACTTCTAAAGATAGGAAATGTGAGAAAAAAAATAAAAAAAGAAAAAAGAAAAAAAAGAACAGTAAGGTAAAAATTAGAGAGGAAAATTCATGACTGACTAATAACATGAGTTATATCATGTGATGTAATGAATGTTCTTATTTTTTCCTTAATGAATGATTAAAATTGAATTTTAAATTTTTGTTCAAACATCGCATATTGGTCTTTATCACATCGCATAAGTATCTGAATGGAAAAACAATACATGATGAAAGCTAAATAAGAGTTATGAGATCACCATTTTAGTTATGTTTTCTTTTGCCACCTCTTTTGTAATTTTCCTTGTAAGACTAACATCCACTTATACCTTAAGAATTCATGTGGCTCAGCAACTTGCTTTTCAACCCATACATTGTAACTGTCATAAATTATTATCAGCATCAAGCCTCATATTCTGCTCAAGAATTCTTTAAAGTGTAAGTGCAGTTGATTTCATCATCCAAAACTCGCTTTAATTAGTTCATCCACTCCTATGCATCTTCAATACATTATATTGCAGCTAATACGGTTAGTAAGACAAAGGGCCAACAACAATAATGACCAAACTGAGTCTCTTGTGCATATGAAGAAAGTGATTGCTAGGATGAATTCAAAATGACATTGGGGGCAAAATGTAACTCTGGGACAAGTTAAGGGCAAACTGGTAAATACAACAGTAGAACTTCAAAGTTAGTGAAAATGATCTTAGGGTAGAAAGGAGTATACTACAAGCATACATATATAATAGTTATCATACAACAGAAGCAGTAAAAAAAAGAAAAGTTCAATGGTTCATCGGTCAATCATAAGCTCCAGTGTAAAGCCATGGACCCAACTCGCTGGCCTGGTTATTTGTCTGATAGACTATATTAGAAGTTCAAACATTAGAAGTACCAACAATGAAGCATCAAGTGCTTGAACCTACAAGCTATTGATGAGGCACCTCATTCTCACACTTCAATTTAGGAACATAGCTTTGCTCCAAATAGAAGACCTATTAGGATCATGCATGTTATGCATAACATGCATACACTTGCATACATTTGTTGTGAAATACTTTCTTTACATAATAAAGTCTTTGAGCCTAGTCAAGATCGTCTAAACACTTTGCTACTAACATTCAATATTAGTGTTGTAAAAGTGCAAGAAAGTAGTTAGAGTATTCATAGGTAAAGCATATGAAGGAATGAAAATAAAAGGAGTGTCATTACCAAGAAGCATCATCCTGGTGACCTCAAAAGGCTGGATAAGACTTTCAAGCTCCTCAAACTCAGTATCCATCTCTATAATCTCATCGGGAGCACCATTTGGAATATCTCTCCACAATAGTTGGACCATTGTAGGGTGTGGAATATGGTAACGAGAAGGTCCAATATGTCAGCAATACATGTGCTCAACCTTAAAAAGGGAAGAATGCACTCAAAACTTGAGATGAATGCACTCTGAAGACTTCTTTGATGGTGAAATAAAACACCTCTAACTCTTAAATCTTTTCTTTTATAGGAAACATTAGGAAGAGGAATGAGGCCATTTACCAAAGCATTAATAAAATAGCAGAAAGACAAATTCAGCCTAAAGCCATAACCTCAATGGAAGAATATCATGACCCTGTGATCCAAGACATCATCACCATAATAAAAAAGGGAAGAATGCAAAAGAATAACATTACATTTTGATAAAATTTCTTCACTTACAAATAAACCATACTAACTTATGGTATTTTGTGTAGGGAAAATAAAAGAGAATGAAGAAGAGGAAAGGAATCGATACATTAATAAGAATGACTAGGATAGCAAATCCTAATCACTCATCAAAATCTCGCTCTGTGTGACAAACAGCCTAACAAATGGCAAAGGGAAGTAGTATAACTCTATCTATTTTGATTATGCAATAAAGTACAAAGAAAATTTATAAAATTGAGAGTAAATTCATCCACTTCATGATAACATGTACGAAAACTTATCTCATAACCTTTGATTTTAGTGGCTTTCTTTTATTTGCCTTGCAGAATTCAGATGTCTTATTAACAGTTCTATATTGAGAGTTTCTAAAACTCTAATCAATTTAATGCTTACTTTACACCCAAAAGAGGGGAAGAATATGCAAAGACAAAATCTATGGACTTGCAGTATAAATTAGTTGAATTTCAAAGAGTCATTTTAGTCTTTTGAATAATAAATGTGCATATAATCTACTCTAATGCTCAGAAATGAGTACGAGTACAAATCCCTCAATGGTATCCATGCTGAGTAATATGAGAAAGGCAGGGGAACACTAAAAGGAGAATCAGAATAAGCACAAGCATAATGTACTCCAATGCCTAAAAATGAGCAAGAGTATCAACGTGAACCTCTGATGGTATCCACGCTGAGTAATACAAGAAAGGTAGGGGAATACTAAAAGAGGACCAACGTTAAAAAAAAACTTGCTCTATTTACTCCAATGCTCTGCAAGATTATGAGTATCCAAAGGACCTTTCCAACGGTATCCACACTGAGTAATATGAGAAAGGCAGGGGAATACTTGGATAAGGAAGAAAAGCATAAAAAAAATATTCAAGGACTATTTTGATACTCTAAATTCAATATTTTAATGCTTAATTTCCATAAGTTTTTTTTAGCAAATTATCCTTAAAATTAGGTATGGAAGTAAGCTCTTCATTTAGTAAAAGATACACTCTCAGCATAAGATGGTTAATGATGCCTCTGACCTTTGCAAATAGCAAATAAGTGACAATCATGAAAATAAAAAATAGTGAGATTCATTAAGTACATGCTATCTCATGATAAAAAGATGAATTTTCTCATAAATTTTCAACATTATAATGTACTTTTATACATTCATTATGCTTGAAACTAACTTCAACAAGTCTACAGGAATTGTAAATCCATAAGGAAGTGCATCCAACTTGTAGAGTTAGTTAACACAATAGTATGATAGAAAAATCTGATAGCCTAAATTAGTCATCTTGAGCTCTAGAATCCAGCCATGGGCTCCATCCTTTGGTAGAGTTATAATGGTGAATGATGTTTGGAGGTCTGACAAAGGAAGTCCTAGCACTATAAGGATCAATGGTTGAACCTACAAGCTATTGGTGAAGCATCTTAATCTCGCACTCCAGACTATTCAAGTAGCTCTGCATGCATAGAAAACACATCATGTGCATTTCATGCATAGCATGCATACATTTGCATCTTTATTGTACATATACTTACCCTCCAACTATCTGTAACCTACGTAGTGAATAACCTCTAAGATGAGGCTAATCCATGTAAATACTCCGCCTGTGTCCAGGGGACCTTTTTGTAAATTTATTAATATTAGTGTCGAGTGTATATATTACGCAGTAAACAAGTCAGAAAACTCACATGAGAGGCATCTATAGGAGAAAAGATAGAAAGTTGAGCATCACTAAAATGCATTTGTTGTTCAACTGGAGTCTAAATAGTAGGAGCCTAGTAGAACATGGACCTATCTGGAAGTGAGATATCACCAAGGGTAATGCTCATAAAAGCACATCACGACTAGTCCCAACATGCTAAGTATAATGAACAAGACTAGGTCTAGGCTTAAGACTCTCAATATCAGGAACAACCTCAGTCTCTTGAGCAATCTCAGTCTCCTCATCTACATCAACAGAAGAGCAAACCTCCTCAAACTGTAAAGAGAAGGAGTGATTCATAGGTTCTAGAAGTAGAAGCTAAAATAATGAGAAATTACCTCATCATCATCAATGGGAATATGCTCCAAGAGGCTCTCATGGATAAACTACTGATAATGTTAAGAACGCTCAAGAAAATCTGAGGCAACATATCCTTATAGTGCATCCCTTAGCTTTGAACCTATAAGATGTGAGCTGTAGAGCATAGAGGAAGGGACATTAGATGGAATACGATGTCGAGAAGGGCTGGAAGACTAGCGATACACTCGCTCCCCTAAATACCACATCAAATAGCTATAACTAGAGAGCAGGATCCTCATAGGCTCAAGGCGAACTATAGTTTCCATGAAATCATTCATTAGATGTCCTCAACACCCTTCAACCAGTCATAATTTATTTATAATTTATGTAAATTAAGTCTAATCTCTATTAAATTGTAACATACTAATGATTTTATTTTTTTCTTACCAAGAACCACTCAATAGTGTTTTTATGATATGTTATGTTTGCAAAGAACCACTCAATAGCTGATTATGATATGTTTGCAAAGTATTTTTATTACTAACAAGGCAGGAAGACCCCCATCTCATCATCATAGGAAAGGTCCTATCAGAATTGATAACGTCAAAGCCTTGAATCAGCTCGATCTTTATACTCCAGATCTAGAAGAAAGATAACATATTAGAAAATGGCAAAGAAAAGCAAGACTATAAAGATTAAAGGAAAGAGAACATACATGCAAGATGTGCCAAAAGCCACACATCATGATAGCACCTCTACATACAGTATCCAGTATGTAGTAAATATAAGCTAGTGCAGTAGATCCCTAATCTAGTGTGGCAACTCGATCCAAGTCACGAAGAGGACCAAATAGAGCAATATTGACCTTATGACCGGTCTCATAAAAGAGGGTTGTGCCTAATAATATCAAAAGGAAACACCTCGCCTTATGGACAATCTAACGAGGAGTATAAGTAGGAAGGCGTCTGAATCCCTTAACTAAGGATGAAAGAAGAAAATTATTTCAATTCTTCCATACTGGAGTGAACCCAATCAAATCTTGCACGTATTGACTTCATGCATGATCTGGAAGACTACAATAGCTGACATCAAAAGGAACTAGGGATCCTCCAAAGGCAATCCCGGTGATAGTAGAAAAACTCATAAGTGAAACGGTCAGCTCACCCACATGAGTATGAAAAGTGTGGGTAGTATCCATCCATTACTTGATCAAAGCAAACAAAAAGTAATGGTTAGACCAGCCTCAAACAGTCGGAAGTGCATGAAATGCCTGAATTCGGAGGCCCAAATCAGAAGTGTCACTTACTCCGGCAATCCATGAAATAATTCTCGAGCTAGATTGAAATAGCACGTGAACTTCATCGGATGCTAGTTCAATTTCAAAATAATAATTAATTAATTAAAAGATTAATTAATTAATCAAAGAATTTAAATTGAAGGATTTGATTAGTTAATTAATTGACCCTTAAAAAAATTTAGAGCTGATCGGTAATGTAGATTGCCGATTGATAATCTAGAATGTCAATTGGCATTCTAGATTGTCGATCGACATTCTACTATACCAATCAATATTAGCCTGGTCGATCCCGACCGGAATTCCAGACACCTGATCAGTCATTTGGACAACCCAAAGGCTAAATTTCATATTTTCAGAGTTTAATTTCAATTTTATCATGCATTGTCATGCTAATTTCTTACTAATATACATGTTAATCTCTACTCTAAAACTAACTCTGATTACTAATTGTACATGTGGTATTTTTATAGAAATACACAGAAGCAAGAAAAGTTACCTCATTACCCACATCTTTGCACCTATGGGTATGTAAATGAGTGAAAGGAAAGACAGATGAGTCTTCTCACAGTCCAAGATTATTATGAGGAAAATGAGGAGGCAGAATCCTCTGACATTCTAAAGTCTCAACTCTCTCATGTTGTCTGTGTGACGAGGAGGCCATAAGATCAAATGGATTGCAAATCAGACGTCAAATGATGAAGAAATCAAGGAAAGAAAATCAATGAAAAGAGAGAAAATGAAAGGAAAGGAAAATGAAGAAAGGAGATAATGGAATGTTACATGTAAAAAAAGGAAAGTACATATAAAGTGGAAAATATTCACTTTGGTCCTTATACATGGATCTAAGTTCTTTCATTGCAATTTGGTCCATAATTGCATTCTGATTAGGAACATGTTCCTAATTAAATCATGACATTCATCAAATTAATAATTCATTGAATTATTAAAATTGCATAATCAATCTGTGATTCTGAATTTTCTATCAAGTACATAATACATAATAAGATTATAGAATTCATTTTTTGCATTTTACATGCATCATTTCAATCAAAGGATTCATATGTTGCACAGTAGCTATGATATGAATTTCAAATGACTATGTTATGTGTTGCATAACAGTCATAACCTTCATTTTGTTATGTACTGCATAGCAGTTATGACATAAACTTTCAAATTCATCAGTGCTAAACGTTCCGTAGGAACTATAGCAAGTTTTTAATTTATCATCACTAGACGTCCCACAGGGAATATAGTGTACATTGTTAGATGTCCCACGGGGAATATAACGAAATTCATCAGTGCTAGACACTCCACAGGAACTATAGCAGATTTTTAATTTATCATCATTAGACATTCCATAGGGAATATAGTGTACATCATTAGATGTCCTATAGGGAATATAATGAAATTCATCAGTGCTAGACATTCCATAGGAACTATGGCAGATTTTCAATTGAACTTCCTTAGATGTCCCATAGGGAATATAGTGTACATCGTTAAACGTCCCACAGGAAATATAACAAAATTCATCAGTGCTAGATGTTTTATAGGAACTATAGCAAGTTTTTAATTTATCATCACTAGACGTCCCATAGGGAATATAGTGTGCATCATTAGATGTCCCACAGGGAATATAATGAAATTCATCATTGCTAGACATTCCACAGGAACTATAGCAAGTTTTCAATTTATCATCACTAAACATCCCATAAGGAATATAGCGAAACTCATTTGCACAAAGTCCACTAGACTTTTAGCAGGAAATATAGTGAGACTTGTCAAACATTACACCTTGCTTAGCAATTTGAGCATCAATCTATCATTTAGGATACAATCAAGTGTCCTAATTTCTTTCTTTTGAAATTGTGTGCTTCTATTGCTTTGCCACAATTTATCAAGCAAACAGCGACAAAGGGGGGCAACTGTAAGCACCCAGTCTTAGGATGCAATCGTGCACAATTGCAATATAAGCCCCTATGATGAAATTTATTCAAAAACTAAACTTGGTTGTCAATTTTCTGGACTTTAGGGACTAAATTGCAACATGTTTTAGGATTTAATTACAAGGAAATCAATTTTTCAGGGATCTTTTGGTAATTAAAAGTTAAAAAAATTAGGATCAACATTAGTGTAATGCCGATCGACATTCTATAATGCCGATTGACAATATACAATGCCAATGCCAATGCATAAAAAGTCCCATTTTTTTTATTTTTTTGCGTATTGTTTTTCATTTTTTTGTCGATTTTTTCAGTGTTTTGATTGGTTGAAAATTTAATTTAATTATTATTATTATCTGATGAAAATTTTAATGCATTCAAAATGTGTAAATAGCTTTCAAAAATCAAAACTCTATTTATTTATTTTAAAGAGATGAGAGCATTCCTGCAAATTTAGGAAGTCAATACGCAGACAGAATTTTCTTTAAAAAGCAAAGAGTCTACATGCATACAAAGGGGCTTGAGACTCACACACACACACTAAAAAAAAGATGAAAGAAAAAAAAGAGAGACTGTGAAAGAGAGAAGAGGGTTATGTAAAAAAAAACCCTATCGCATAAGAAAACCCTAAAAATCTAGACATGAAGAACACCTCGCACACACCCTTGTCTTTCAAAACTAATTTTGGATATTGTCAGTGTCTTCGAATGTAATCAAATCCCAGTCCAGAATCAAATCAATACTGAGTCAATTTTAACAGTGATAATCCAATCTGAGGGGCTATCTCAAAGCATTTGCACAACATCTAAAATCATCAATGTTCTTTTCTATTATTTTCTTTTTGTGATTTTTATTTTGTTATTATTTTGATTATTCAATTTCATTATTAATCTAATTATTTATATGTTTTTTTATGTGCGAATATGGATTGAGGAGGATACTGCCTGTGTTTAGACGAACAGAAGGTCCATGGAATGCCATGGAAGACCCTGTGTTGTTTTCCAGTAGAACTTAGGATTTTTATTTTTATTTTTCATTTTGGTATTATGTGTAGTTATTTTAATTCATGGGTTTATAATTGTTTAATTTTAATTTTGTACGTAGTTTGTAATAGCCCCAATAGTGGGAATAGTGAAAGATTTAATTTTCTGCATTTAAAATCAATTAGTAATTAGGTTCAATTAGGTAAAAATCAATTAAAATCAATGGTGGTAGTAGCTTAATTTGGGGTTTGCATGTAATTGATTTAGGGTTTCTAGAAAATCACTAAAATGTTTGTTTGATCCTTTTTTATGTTTTATTCATTTTGGATTGTGTTTTTGGGTTTTTATATTATTTTGGGCCCCAAGCCGACACTTAGGTCCAACTCACTTTAAATAGGCTTAAAAAATGGTTTAGGATGTTAAATGATTAAAATCAATTTAGGCCCATTAGGTTAATTAGATATTAGGCCCACTTAATTAAGTAAAACTTGTTTAGACTTAGCTCAGCCCACTTAATTTCATTTCTTTTAAGATAAATAGACCGAAGCCCACTTCTCATTTTAAATAAAACCAAGTTAGATTTAGGCCCACTAATTTAACTTTCCTTTAAAATTGAATAGACTTAAGCCCATTCCTTAGACAAACTAGAATAAATAGATCTAGGCTCACTAATTAATAAAAATGTAGGCCCACCTTTAGTCCCTTTCTCACTTGTAAATAAGATGTAAATCTAGCTAACTTTTTAATAAAATTAACATAGTTTAGACTTAGGGACAACGCAATCTTGAGTGCATTTTTTATATGTAATTTTATTAACTAGATGCCTAGGGTTAGATGGATGTCAAATAGGGTTTAAATAAAATTGCATGTCATTAGAGGATGAAATAATCATTTATAAAATTATTCTAAATGAACACGAGACTAAGAGAAGTTAGTATTCCGTTCCCAGAGTCTCTTAGTTGTGGTGCTAACTTTCTTTTAGAGAATCGAGTACCACTAATCAAATTGTCTCAGTGATTACCCTGGGTGACGACTCCTCTTCTCCACGCTATGACTTTGTGACATAGTAGTGTGTTCCCTAAGGCCCTGAGCCTAAATAGTGTCGCGGTTGCTAAAATCTTGAATGCGCACTAAACCCCTCCATTTACACCGATGTCAATAAAATATTTGTTTAAATAAAGTGTTTGTTTGTTTGTTTGTTTGAGTATTTACCCCTTAGCATTATGTTAAATTAAATTTATTATCAAAAGTTGATAATATGAGTTACAAATTTATTTAGTACATATGCTATAAATTGTTCATATTTGTATAATTAATATTTAACTAATATTGATTAGACTATCACCTCTATCTATTTTCCTTAATTAGTATATGATACTAATTGTGGGAGGTAGTGAGTCTTATGCTACTTGATATGAGATGTCAGAATAGACGTGTGGATACTCATATGATGGGTGGATTGAACATGATGTTAGATTTGTGATTACATGGATATTCACTTATAGTCAATAATCACAATCTAGGTCATAACGTTACATATAGTCCTTTGACCTAAGGTGACACAGTCATCCACATTTAAGTGGTTCGGGTTTGTTACCACTTACCTACTTATATTAATCATATATGGGAATATGGTGTGTGCTGGCTTTAGTCAGTTGAGTGTAGGGATGAGTGTTCAACCAAGAAGGGATTCATTATTTAGAGTGAACCGGGATATGATCATATGCTATCTAAGTTCTTTCTTGATTAATAAGTTCCTGGCTAGGATAAATATGATTCGAAATGAAATAGTTTTAGTGTTGGTTATATTTTATTAGGAATAGAACTTGAGATGAGGTTATATGATATAACTATTAAAGTTTGACTAAACCTTAACTCTATGCTATATTGGGATCTTCTAATGAAAGGATTTTAGTGCATGGTAATTATGACCATAAGGGTTCATGTGAATCAATACATGCATTCATTTCTAAATGGGTAGTTGTGATATAGATGCTAGGGGTCACTCATAACTTATGAGAACTAAATGTGTATAATTGGGATTTTCACATTTAGACTTGAAAGGAGTTTCAAATAATATCAAGTGTTGATATGATCTTCTCATTACTAATTAGACATGAACTTGGTAAGTCACACCTAATAGAGCTTTGCTAAATCACTATTTATGTTAATCTAATTATTGATTAAAGAGTTTAATCAATTAATTAATATTAATAGAATTCGATTTATGCTTCAAGCAATGTTTCCAACATATCATGAACTCTAATTTAAGTAAGGGTTTAATAATTAATTTATACTTAATTAATATGAGATATTAATAAAAATATTAAATTAATTATGTATATGTTGTTACTTAGATTAATGGCCTAATTTGTTTAGGCCTAGGACCAAAAGGGTTTTGGACCAAAGATTAATCTAAGATGTAGAGCAAGTAATATGATGTCATGGATGATGTAAATTTTATACTTGCATGGCAGGTAATGTGATATCATGGATGATGTAAATTTTGTACTTGCATGGCAAGTAACGTGATGTAATGGATGACGTCAATTCTATAGTTGCATGGCAAGCAATGTGATGTCATGGATGATGTCAAATTTATACTTGCATGGCAAGTAATGTAATGTTATAGATGATGTTAATTCTATACTTGCATGGCAAGTAATGTGATGTAATGGCTGATGTCATGGATGATGTCAATTTTATACTTGAATGGAAAGTAATGTGATGTTATGGATGATGTTAATTATACTTGCTTAGCATGTAATGTGATGTCATGGATGATATCAAAAAGTTCTTTACTTGCATGGCAAGTTGTACATATGATGTAAGTAATGACATTATTAGGATTTCTTTTCTTTATATATAAATAGATAACTTAAGAAATGTTCTTAAGGTTAGAAAAATTAAGAATTTTGTGTAGAGACACAAAACCAAAGCAAACAACATATACTCAAAAACTCTAGTATTCTTGAAAGGAGATTAAATTAGAGTAAGTTTTCAAAAGGGTCATTGAGAGAGGCTACTTGTATCTAACCAAATCAAAGCAAGAAGGTGATTAGTGAATCTCTGGTGTTTCAAGCTAGAGGTATCATATTTGGGAGACTTGAAAAATTGATTCAAGAGTTGAATCAAAGGGGCCAACCATTTAGTAGATTAATTATGGTCTACATCAAACACTTGGAAAATTGTAAGTATTCCGTAATTTATATTTCCTAAGTTTATGTATTTATACATGTTAATGTATATTAGCTATATATTAAATTGTAAATTGGATCCTTGGGATTGGAATTCTTGATGAGATCAAGGATTATGTTGAGCAAATTTAAAAAAATTTCCTTACTTAGCATTTGATGTCTAAGTACCATAATTGATTACTTCAATTGGTATCAGAGCATCTTCTTGCATTTTACACATGCTAAATTATTAATAATATATTTTATTAATTAATTTATTAAATTTAATATGAGATATTAAATTATTAATAATAATATTAATAATAATATATGTTATTATTAATTTATAATTAATTGATAATTACAAGTGTTATGATTATAATTAATTGATCCATGTTTTGTTTAATTTTACAAATTAATAATTACATGCAAAAAGTCATCATGGAGTTAGATTACATCCTTGTATTTGTAATAATAATTAATTTTATTATTTGATGTGTAATTAAATGTTAATTACATAGAACTAGGATGTAATATTCACCATGGTATGCCAAGGATTGAATGTATATTACAAGAGTTGTGATAAGAAGATTAAAGTGTTCAAGATGGAGGTCCATGATAATGATGATTTTCAAGGCTATTGTTAAGCCCATGTGTCAAAGCCCAAGGAGACAAAGTCCATTTTATTCTAAAAGTTAGAATAGGCTTAAGAAAGGCCCATGATCACTCCTCACTTGTGCATCCATTTTGCATGTTCTGTATATATATGTGATATATATGTTAAAGCATGCTACATGCATATGTGATATGTATATGTGTAAAAATGCCATGCAATATATATATGTGATGTATGCAATGAAAAATGGCTAATTTGCAAAGTAAGACCTAAAATTAAAGACCCAAAAATCTTCTAAGCAAATTTAGTTGTAGGCTCTCCATTGGAGCAATAACTTGTATGGTTTTAGGATTATGTGCATCAACTATGGATATATAAGGGTGTGCATAAGGCCTAAGAGATTCATGCAGTGTTATTGTTAAGCATGAGATGTTGCGAGTGTATATAAACATACTATATGCCAAAAATGGCAAATAGGCGTACCTGAGGTATGTAGTGTTCAAGTCTATACATTTCATTAATCCAATGGTATGGAACTAACTAATGCCAAAGGCCAAGAAGGGCAATGTGTACCTGAGGCCTGTAACATTAGGAGCTCGGTTGATGATATCTCATATAAGATGTGATGAACAAGAGTTGTTCACTTAATAAGAACTAATATTCCAAGAATGGCAATGTGTACCTAAGGAATATTAGTGACTTATTAAGAACTTCATCACCCACTAGAAATCCATCCAACAAGGGATTTTCATTTTCTACTTTAGAAGTGTAGAATTTTCCAAGTTACTGGGAGGCCATTATGATTTAAGACCAAATCTAATGGTATCATTACAATGTCATGAAACTAATCAATCTTGTTATGCTTTTGGAAAAAATTGATAATATGAGATCCTCAAACATGTTAAGCATCATTCTTGATAACAATAGACTCATTGGACCTAATTTTATTAATTGGCTACGTAATCTAAAAGTTATTTTAGCCTCTGAATGCATATTATATATTTTAGAACAAAGTCCTTCGGGACCCCTTCCACCGAATGTTTCCCAAGAGGAACATGACTCTCTTGCAAAATGGAAAGACGATGATATGTAAACATGTTACATTTTATGGGCTTCTATGAGTAATGAAATTCATAGGCAATATGAGAAGTACACTAATGCAAGGGAAATCCTATTTCATATACAAGAGTGAGTTGGTGAACAAAGTAGGACCACTAGATATGAGATATCTAAGTGGCCTTTCCATGATAAAATGAAGGAAGGTGATGATGTTGGAGCACGTGAATTTTATAATTCATTTCATTGAGGACCTTGAGAGTCTAGATTTCATGATGGAAGCTCAACTTCAAATAGATTTGATCTTATAATCCCTTTCGAACTCATTTGGGCAATCTATTGAAAATTTCCATATGAATAAGATTAAGTGTACCCTTGCGACACTATTAAACATGCTTGTGACTGCCCAAAAGGCAATTCATAATGAGAAAGGGAAGGATGTGGCTTTTGTTGCCTCTTTTAGTAAGACTAAGAAGAGTAAGGGTAACAAAAGTAACAAAGCTAAAGGAAAAGTTCTTAAAGCTTTGGGAGGTGTGAAAAAGAATAAAATTAAAGAGAAGGTTGAGAACACTAATAAGGGAAAGTGTTTCTTTTATGATGGAGAGCGACATTAGAGAAGAAATTATCCAAAGTTCCTTAAGTCTCTTCAGACTAAAGGAAAGGACAAGATTGGAGAAGGTGAGATTTTCTCTAATTTATTTGTTTCTAAATGTTTTAAAAGCTCATCTAATGCATGGGTATTAGATACTGGTGCTAGTTCTCATATATGCTCTTCCTTGTAGGATCTAGCAAGTGAAAGAAGGTAAAGGTCAAATGAGGTGACTCTTAAGCTTGGAGATGGAGCAAGTGTTGCTGCTAAAGCTATGGGAACCACCTCTATTGACTTGTATAACCATGTTTTATTATTGGATAATGTTTTATATGTACCTAATGCTTATATGAACATCATCTCTATTTCTAGTATGACTAGAAAAAGATATAAATTTTATTTGAAAGAGATGTTTATACTATCTACTTTGATAATGAGATAGTTGGCATGGGTTATGTATTACATGGTTTTTTTTATGTTCATAATAAATCCAAGAACAATCATTATCTAATCTGATAACATATGTGGTATGCCTTAAAGGCCAATCACATATTTAGACATTATAAAAATCCCAAATGGCAATAAAGAATATTCTTTTATCTAAAGTGTTTATTTAATTGAATATTCACCCATTAGCACAATGTTAAATAAATCTATTATCAAGAGTTGATAATATGAGTGACAGATTTATTTAGTACATATGCTATAAAATGCTCATAATCAATAAATTAATATTTGGGTAATATTAATTTGACTATCACCTTTGTCTATTTTCCTTAATTAGTATGTGATACTAATAGTGGGAGGTAATGAGTCTCATGCTACTTGATATGACATATCAAAATAGAAATGTGGATACTCATGTGATAGGTGGATTGAATATGACGTTAGATTTATGATCACGAGGATATTCACTTATAGTCAATTATCACAATCTAGATCATAATGGTGCATAGAGTCCTTTGACCTCAGGTGATATGATCATCGATATTTAAGTGGTTAGAGTTTGTTACCACTTACATACCTATGTTAATCATACATGGGTATATGGCGTGTGGTGGCTCTAGTCAATTAAATATAGGGATGAGTGTTCAACCAAGATGGGATTCATTGCCGAGAGTGAACCAGGTTAACATCCTATACTATCTAAGTTTATTCTTGATGATTAAGTTCCTAGCCAAGACAAACATGACACATGTTGAAAGAGTTTAAGTGCTAGAAATTTATTTATAGTATGCATCATGTTTTATCAATAATTAATATTTGAGATGAGGTCTTATGATATAGCTTTTAGAGTTTGACTAAACCTTGACTCTAGGCAATATCAAGATCTTCTAATGAAGGGATTTTAATGCACGGTAATTATGACCAAAAGGGTTCACGTGAATTAATATATGTATTCATTTTTAATTGGGTAGTTGTGATATTGATGCTAGGGGTCACTCACAACTTATGAGAACTAAGTGTATATAATTGGGATTTTCACATTTGGACTTAAAAGGAGTTTTAAATAATATCAAGTGTTGATATTATCTTCTCATTGCCAATTAGACATGAATCTAGTAAGTCACACCTAAAAGAGTTTCACTAAATCATCATCAATATTAATCTAATTATTGATTTAAGTGTTTAATCAATTAATTAAGATTAATGGAATTGGATTTATGCTTTAAGCAATGATTCTAGCATATCATGAAATCCAATTCAAGTAAAGGGTTTAATTATTAATTTATACTTAATTAATATAAGATATTAATTAAGGTATTAAATTAATAATATATGTTGTTTTTAATTGAACTTGGATTAATGGCCTAAGGTGTTTGGGCCTAGGCCCAAAAGGGTTTTGGACCTAAGATTAATCTAAGATGTTGAGAAAGCCCATGGACCTAATCCAAGCCCATTTGTTATATGGATTGGGCTTGGGCAAAATGTTGGCCCAATTACCAAGCCTAAATCCATGTGAACATGACTCTATGTGAAATCCACGTTGACCATGGCAAATTTGTCATGTTAGGCATATTATCTCATTATCTCTTAAGTGCATAATGTTGACCATGACAAATTTATCATGATAGGCACATTATCTCTTAAGTGTATACTATTGACCATGGCAAATTTGTCATGTTAGGCTCATTATCTCTTAAGTGTATAATCTTGACCATGGAAAATTTATCATGCTAGGCACATTATCTCTTAAGTGTATAATGTTAACCATGGAAAATTTGTCATGTTAGGAACATTATCTCTTAAGTGTATAATATTGACCTTGGCTAAATTAAAGATTAAGGTTCATTGATTTTTATAGAGAATGTATGTAGACATATACATGAGATGTATTCAATTCTCTATATACTTATCTCTTACACAAGTTGTACACTTATCAAAGTTGTATATATATGATGTAAGTAGTGATGTCATTATGGTTTACTTTCTTTATATATATATACATAACCTAAGATATGTTTAAAAGGTTAGAAAATTAGAGAATCAAGAGTGTTTGTAGAAACGCATACCAAAATGAAGAGAATCAACATCTACCAAAAATAAACCCAAAGTATTCTTATAAAAGGATTAAACTAATGCAAGTCTCTAAGGGGGTAATAGAGAGGGCAATTGCCACTAGATTCTATCTAGGCAAAAAGGTGATTGGTAAAGCTTTGGTGTTTCAAGCTAGAGGCCTAACACTTAGGAGGCTAGAGCATTTGATTCAAGAGTTGAACCTAACAACATCAAAGCTAGTAGATAACTATTGTGGTCTACATCATACTTAGGAGTTAGCAAGTCTTCTTAAACTTAGAATCTCCTAGGATGTTATTTTACATATTGATGTATAGTTTAGCTATATGTAAAATGCAAAATGGATCTATGGGAGTGGAAATTTTCATGTGATAAAGGGTTGTGCAAGTGAAATTTTTGAAATTTCACCTTATCTATGGCTTATGCTCACTACACATTGAAGTTGCATAATTGTTTCCATCATAATCAATATAAATGTTGTGAATACAATGCTAATTAATAATGCCTCTAAATCAAAATATCTATGGCACTTACTTTTAAGGCTCATTGCGGATGACAGAATCACAAAGTTGGAATGGATGGGAATCTTAAGTAATCTTGAATCTGTATCCAATCCAACTTGTGAGGCTTGTATCCAACACATTATGACCCATCACCATTTGTTGGATAAATGGAAAGAGCTAAAGAAATTTTGGAAATTATACATATTGATGTATATGGGCCATCTAACCAAATGGCAAGAGGCAGGTTCTACTACTTCATTACCTTTATAGATGATCTATCAAGGTTTGGAAACTTGTATTTAATGAAACATAAAAGTGAATCCTTTGAAAAATTCAATGAATTCAAAGTCCAGGTAGAGAACCAAATAAGGAAGACTATTAAAATCCTTCGATCGGATCAAGGAGGTGAATACTTAAGTACCTAGTTCATGGAGTTCCTTAAGGAGCATGGTATTATATCATAACTAATTCCACCTAAAACACCTCAACTCAATGATGTGTCTAAAAGGAGGAATCAAACTCAATTAGATATGGGTCAATCAATGATGAGTTATACAGATTTGCCTACTTTCTTTTGGGTTTTGCATTGTAAACTGCCGTTTACATATTAAACCACATTCCATCTAAGTATATTTCTACCACACTATATGAGATATGGCATGGTAAGGCACCAAGTCTCAAGCATGTTAAGATTTAGGGATGCCTAGCCTACATCAAAAGGTTAAAAATAGACAAATTAGATGCAAGATCAATTCAAGGTAGATTTATTGGATATCCTAAAGATAGTTTAGGATATTATTTCTATCTTCCTACTAAGCAAGTTTTTATTATAAGTAAAGATGCCATATTTCTTGATAAAGAGTTTCTTTAAGAAGGTGGTAAAGGAAGGAATATAGCATTAGAAGAAAAGTCTTCTAATGATGCTAATCAAGTTTATCAAATGGATATAGATCAATCCCAATAGTCTAATCCCACTAAAATTATCATCATACCAACTCCTAGAAAGTCAGGTAAGGTATCTCATCCATCGAAGAGATATGGTTTTCTACATGATATGCAAGAGTTGAATATACATAAAGAAGACAATCATGATGATGATCCTACAACATTTGAAGAGGCTTTATTAGATGAAGATTCTTCTAAATGGCTTGAAGCAATGATATCTAAAATGGATTCCATGTATGCACACTAAGTTTGGACACTTATTTATCAACCTGAAGGTATTGTACCTATAGGTTGTAAATGGATCTTTAAGAGAAAGATCGGTGCTATGGAAAGGTTAATACCTACAAAGCAAGGCTTGTTGTGAAACGGTTTTGCCAAAGGCAAGGGGTCAACTATGGGGAGACCTTCTCACTGGTAGCCATGCTTAAATCCATTCAGATACTTCTTGCCATTACTGCACACTATAACTATGAGATTTGGCAAATGGATGTCAAAACTACTTTCCTCAATGGTTATGTTGAGGAAGAGATTTATATGGAACAACCTAAAAGTTATGAATCTAAGGAAAGTTCTAAGGTGTGCAAGCTTAATATATCTATTTATAGTCTAAAGCAAGCTTTAAGGAGTTGGAATTATCATTTTGATGAAGCCATATGATCATTTAGTTTTATAAAAAATGAAGATGAGCCTTGTGTGTACAAAAAGGTTAGTGGGAGTCAACTTGCTTTCTTAGCACTATATGTGGATGATATTTTATTAATTGGGAATGTTGGCATGCTTACAAATGTGAAACTATGGCTATGCAAATCTTTCTCCATGAAAGACTTAAGGGAAGCTACCTATATTCTTGGCATTCACATTTATAGAGATAAATAAAAAAGAATGATAGCTTTATCCTAAAGCCTTTACTTAGAAAATGTGTTGAAGAGGTTTATTATGCTTGATTCCAAGAGTGGATTGTTACCATTTAGGTATAATGTCCATTTATCCAAGGGTATGTCACTTAATACACCTGAGGAAATGGAGCAAATGGCTAAAGTTCCTCATGCTTCAGCTATATGAAGCTTAATGTATGCTATGTTGTGTACAAGGCCTAATATTGCTTATGTTGTTAGTATGACTAGCAAGTTTCAATCCAATTCAAGTTTAGAACACTGGATAGCTATTAAGGTAATCTTTAAGTACTTGAGAAGGATTAAAGATTTGGCCTTAACTTATAGAGGAGGTGATCTACAGATAGATGGTTTTGCAAATTTCAATTTTTAATCAGATATCAATGATAAAAAAGTCTATCTCTAGGTTTGTTTTAATCTGTAATAGTGGTGTAGTGAGCTTGAAGAGTTCCAAGCAAGGTGTCACTACTAATTCCATTGCAGAGCTGAGCATATAGCTACATTAGATGCCACTAAAGAAGCTATTTGGATTAAGAAGTTCATTACTGAACTAGAAGTTATTCCTTATATTGAGTCCCTGATTCCTCTCTATTATGAGAACAATGGAGCCATTGCTTTGGCAAAGGAACTAAGGTCTCATAAAAAATCCAAACACATAGAATGGCATTTCCATGTTATCATAGAACTTATTGGAAAAGGCGACATCATCATTCAAAAGGTAGCTTCCGTTGATAATGTGGCTGATCCACTAACCAAGGCACTCACTTAATTACAGACAATCATTTTGAGAAGATGGGTCTTAAATATTATAGTGAATGGCACTAGCTCTAGTGGGAGATTATTAGTATAGATGTTCCCTAGTGCCATTCTTGAAATGTATAATGACATTGTAAATTATCCCTATGGTAATAAAATATTCATTTAAATAAAGTGTTTGTTTATTTGAGTATTTACCCCTTAGCATTATGTTAAATAAATTTATTATCAAGAGTTGATAATATGAGTTACAAATTTATTTAGTACATATGCTATAAATTGTTCATAGTTGTATAATTAATATTTGGGTAATATTGATTAGACTATCACCTCTATCTATTTTACTTAACTACTATATGATACTAATAGTGGGAGGTAGTGAACCTTATGTTATTTGATATGAGATGTCATAATAGACATGTGGATACTCATATGATGGATGGATCAAATGTGATGTTAGATTTACGATTGCAAGGATATTCACTTATAGTCAACAATTAGAATCTAGGTCATAATGTTGCATATAGTCCTTTGACCTGAGGTGACACAGTCATCCACATTTGAGTGGTTAGGGTTTGTTACCACTTATATACTTGTGTTAATCACATATAGGTATATGGCTTATGGTGGCTCTATTCAGTTAAGTGTAGGGATGAATGTTCAACCAAGAAGGGATTCATTGTTTGGAGTGAATTGGGATATGATCCTATGCTATGTAACTTCTTTCTTGGTCAATAAGTTATTGACTAGGATAAATATAATGCGAACTAAAATAGTTTCAATGTTTGTTATATTTTATCAGGAATAGAACTTAAGATGAGGTATATGATATAACTATTAAAGTTTGACTAAACCTTAACTCTATGCTATATTGGGATCTTCTAATGAAAGGATTTTAGTGCATGGTAATTATGACCATAAGGGTTCATGTGAATCAATACATGCATTCATTTCTAAATGGGTAGTTGTGATATAGATGCTAGGGGTCACTCACAACTTATGAGAACTAAATGTGTATAATTGGGATTTTCACATTTAGACTTGAAAGGAGTTTCAAATAATATCAAGTTTTGATATTATCTTCTCATTGTTAATTAGACATGAACTTGGTAAGTCACACCTAATAGAGCTTTGCTAAATCACCATTTATATTAATCTAATTATTGATTAAAGAGTTTAATCAATTAATTAAGATTAATAGATTTGGATTTATGCTTAGCATATCATGAAATCTAATTCAAGTAAGGGTTTAATAATTAATTTATACTTAATTAATGTGACATATTAATTAAAGTATTAAATTAATTACATATATGTTGTTACTTAGATTAATGACCTAAGTTGTTTAGGCCTAGGACCAAAAGGGTTTTGGACTAAAGATTAATCTAAGATGTAGAGAAAGTAATATGATGTCATGGATAATGTTATGGATGATATTAATTCTATACTTGCATGGCAAGTAATGTGATGTCATGGATGATGTCAATTCTATACTTGCATGGCAAGTAATGTGATGTCATAGATGATGTCAATTTTATACTTGTATGGCAAGTAATGTGATGTCATGGATGATATTAATTCTATACTTGGTTAGCAAGTAATGTGATGCTATGGATGATGTCAAAAAGTTCTGTACTTACATGGCAAGTTGTACATATGATGTAAGCTATGACATCATTAGGATTTCTTTTCTCTATATATAAATAGACAACTTAAGAAATGTTCTTAAGATTAGAAAAATTGAGAATTTTGTGTCAAGACACAAAACCAAAGCAAACAACATATACTCAAAAACTCTAATATTCTTGCAAGGAGATTAAGTTAGTGCAAGTTTACAAAAGGGACATTAAGAGAAGTTACTTGCATCTAACCAAATCAAAGCAAGAAGGTGAATAGTGAATCTCTAGTGTTTCAAGCTAGAGGTCTCACATTTAGGAGACTTGAAGAGTTTATTCAAAAGTTAAATCAAATGAGCCAACCATTTAGTAGATTAATTGTGATCTACATCAAACACTTGGGAAATTAAAAGTATTCCATTATTTAGATTTCTAAAGTTTTTGTATTTATACATGTTAAGGTATATTAGCTATGTGCTAAATTTCAAATTAGATCCTTAAGATTAGAATTCTTTATGAGATCAAGGATTATGTTGAGCAAATTTTAAAAATTTTCCCTACTCAACATTTGATGTCTAAGTAGTATAATTGATTCCTTCAAAAGGACTATATACACCATTATGTCAAAGATAATGATTGTTGACTAAAGTGAATTTCCACACAATCACTTATTTTACATCACTATTCAATCCACCCATCACATGAGTATGCACATGTCTATTATGATATCTCATATCAAGTAGCTTGGGACTCATTGCCTCCCACTATCTATATCACATAGTGATCAAGGAAAATAAATAGAGGTGATAGTCTACGGATTAATACGACCCATTTACTAATCCAATGACTTTGAACATTTTATAGCATATGTACTAAATGAATTTATCACTCATATTATCAACACTCGATAATAAACTCATTTAACATTATGCTAAAGGGTAAACACTAAAATAAACAAACACTTTATCTAAATGAATATTATATTGTCATATGGATAAAAGTACAATATCATTTATATTACAAGAAATGGCACTAGGGCACATCTATGCTAACATAAAACACAATTCACATCCACACATTTTACATTTTCTCCCCCTTTGTTACTATAAAAAATAATAAGTGAGATTTATAAAAAGAAAGGTTCTAAAAGTGAAAGGTGATAACCATGTCAAGTTCTAAAAAGGCTTAAAAATTTTGGTTAAAAAGAAAAAAAATCAAGGAAAATATACTCGAAATAGTGACAGGCCACAAAACAATATGACTAACAATTTGCTTCACATGAGCAATATCCATAACTAATAAGTTTTCACAAAATTAGCATCTAATATTCAAAAATCAAATCAATATTTCTGAAACACCTCCAATTTAATCAATATTAATGCTTAACCAAAAACAAAATCACATAGTGTACATATATGCATACCAAGTTAAGCACAAAAAAATACAAACTTTACAAAATCAATATTCAAAGAACAATATACAACCAAACTAAAACACAAAATAGTATAATTAATGTTCATATCAAGAACATATCAAATGCAAAAAATTTGCAAATTCAACATCCATAAATCAATATTAATATTGATAAAAAAATTTAATAACCAACATTTCTAAACAAATCATAGAATATTATCAACCAACAATTCCAATAAATCACACTTTGAATTTAATAAAAAAAATTCCATAAATTCCAAATAAATAAATATCCATAAACATCAATATCCATGTCACTTTTATAAGATGACCAACAACTAGGCTTAATTTAGCCTTTTCTCCTCCTTAGGTGCAATAAAAAACCATTAAGAAAGGGGGGAACTACTGTCCAACATAGTAGTGAACCAAAACAAATAAACAAATGTCTTAAGTATTAAAAGGCTGCAACAACATCAAGTTCTATAAAAACATGAAAACCAAAATTAAAGCAAAAAAATTTATGAAATGAGATGCATGATGCAGAATCTGTGATATGTATGAGAGGCAGGGAAAATGGTCTTCAAGTAGGCTACATTATCAATAAGAGTTACAAGTTTAAGGTCCATGGCATCAAAGCAAGACTCAATGACTACAAGGGAGGTTGAATGCCTTCAAATTTGCTATCAAGATAAACTTGGAGCTACTTGAGCACTAATTGAAGAGGATCGCTTAGCTCAGCCCCTTCATCATCTTTAAGGGCTACAATCTTAGGCATTTTCTGGAGGTTGATGGAGCTTCACTCTTAGCCAATTTTTGGAACTCCAAAAAATCACAATCATGCCAAATTCTTTTTATCTTCTTATCTATTTCTCACAAATAAACAACACCATTCACATTGAATTTTCTACAAGTTCCTTTAATTTCATTTTATCAAGCAATTCAATCATATAATCTTCATATCCCAATGCTCTCACTTAGTTCTGACAAAAGATAGAATGAATTGGGTGAGATTTCAGAATTTTGTACCTTTCTTTTTTGCTCTTTGGTTGCACGCAAGGACAATAAAGATCAAATGGTCCCCTTTCCTGACAAGTTTCTACTATTTTCCCTTCTTTGTCGACTCCATGGATGCTGACATGGTGAAAGATGTGGTTTGGGATGATGAATGAATGATAGTTATTGAATGATTGTGAAAATGATGTCAGATTAGGTTAAAAATGAAAAGCAAAAAGAAATGTTTTAAAAAAATTAAGTTAAAGATAAAAAGGGGAAAGTGGTGAGCAACTTTATAAAGAAGGAGGAAAGATTAGGTTAAAGAAAAATGCTTTAAATATCCCCACTTATAACCCTAGACATGTCATAAGTGATGAAAGAGAAGTCATAATCATGATTAAAAAAATTTACAGCATAGTTAAAATAGATTTTATCAAAATGATGATACAAAGATTTATGATTATGACTAAGTTGTTAGAATTGAATTATGTTAAGATAAAATTAATAATAGTGATCATTAAACTTACTGCCCAAAATAAAATTTTAAATGCATTAAAAGTTGATTGCAAATTAATTTTAATCGATGATTAGATTTTCAAAATCATGAAATTAATTTATAAAACATAATTTCAAATAAAACATGGATTTATTTGAAAGAATAAACCAATCACTACCAATGACATCAACATAACAATCATGATTAAATCCAAAATTTTCACAAAGTAAGCCTTTGAACTTAGGTTGAGCCATTTCTACTACAATAGGGACTAATATAATATTGCATCATAATCAATCAAAATAAAAGGATATAATAAATTAACCACTCAAGGTTCACACAATTGATTATAATTATATAAGCAAAAAAAAATCATAATGAATTACCATCCAACATGCTAATCTCTCTTTTCCATGTTCAAATGAGTAAAAAGGTTGGCCTTCCTAGTCATGTGCCTTGACAATCCACTATCTAGATACCACTTCTCTTTCCACATTGTGAATTCCAAACACACCTATAAGAAAATACTTCACCGCACTTTAGGTACCCAAATGTATTTGGGTCCTTGGGGATTAGCATTGAAAAATTCATCATTTGAGTAACTTAAATGAGTCTTTCTAATATAATATCTAAAATTTTTATGCCCCATTACACCAAATAATGGCATCTAACATTTGGTGCATGCTCTTTCATTTTAAAATTATAAAAACCATAAGAATGAGCATGATTATATTTCCTAGGCTTGGGTCCTCTTGAGCTATTGGCTTTAAACTTATTAGTCTTAATTCCTTAGACTTTTTAGGTCATGTTCCTTGACAATCCACTATCTAGATACCACTTCTCTTTCCACATTGTGGATTCCAATACACACCTATAAGAAACTACTTCATCGCACTTTTGGTACCCAAATGTATTTGGGTCCTTGGGGATTTACATTGAAAAATTCATCATTTAAGTAACTCAAATGAGTCTTTCTAATATAATATCTAAAATTTTTATGCCTCATTACACTAAAATAATGGCATCTAACATTTGGTGCATGCGCTTTCATTTTAAAATTATAAAAACCATAAGAATGAGCATGATTATATTTCCTAGGCTTAGGTCCTCTTAAGCTATTAGCTCTAAACTTGTTAGTCTTAATTCCTTAGATTTTTTAGGTCCACTAATTTTAGGACTAGGTCTTTGATAAACCTTAGTAATTGGAATACTAGGATATGCATTCTTTGAGGAACTAGCATGAGCATTTTTGAAACCAGTTCCATTCTTAGATTTCAAAGGAGTGGAAGACATAGGAATCATGCCATCAAGAATTTCTTTTCCTTTGTTAAATCTAGAAATGGATTTTTTAAGATTACCATTTTCATTTTCTAAAAATATAATTCATTTAATAAGCTTTGCATTTTCATTTGCAATCTCAATTTTCTTAGAATCACTTTCATTTAATGAATTACTTAAGTCTTCATTAGAGAACCTTAATTTCTCAAATTCCTTTTCTAGAGTTTTTATCATTTCTTTGAGTGAATTAATTCTAGATAGTTATTTATCATATTCATGCATCAATTTTTCATAAGTAAGCAACATTTCATCATTTGATTCAAAGTCTAGAGTTACCTCATCATTTGAAGGTTCCTCTAATGCCATAAAATAAAGATTTACAATTTCCTCATTGGTGTCATCATCATTTGAATCACTATATTCTTCCTAAGTTGCTTTAAGTGTTTGCTTCTTTTCTTTCTTGAGCTTCTTATCATTTTTGAATGATTTCTTCAACTTTAGGCATTCAGATATGATATGACCTAGTTTGTTACATCCATACCATATGAGCTAATCTTTGTTACTTGAGTATTACTTCTTGAATCCTCTTCTCTTCTTTATAATAAGATCTTTTACCTTTTTTAAAATTATAGCATACTTATCTTCATTGTCACTTGAGTCACTATCACTAGTGTCTTTATTTTCCTTAAGAGCAATGCTTTTATCATTCTTGGCCATCTCTTCCTCTACCACTTAATTCATTTTAATTTTATAGGTGAGAAATTTCCCAAGTAGTTCACCCATAGGTAGAATGGAAAGATCATTTGCTTTTTCAATTGAGGCCATCTTAACTTCCCAAACCTTTGAGGCAAACTCATAAGAATTTTATTATTGAAATCCTCATTTGAAAATTTCTTGCCAAGTTTCCTCATAGAATTAATGAGAGTAATAAGCCTACTACACATATCACTAATTTTCTCATAAGGCTTCATCTCAAACAATTCATACTCTCTTCCAAGCATTTGTAATTTCTTATTCTTAACTTGAATAGTGCCTTCATGCTTGGTCTTTAAACATTCCTAGATCTCTTTAGAGGATCTCAAATGCTCTATTCCATTATATTCTTCTATACTCAAGCCACAATAAAGAATAGTGATTACTTTTCTATTTCTCAAGTTGGCTTTGGATTGCCCATCACTCCATTCCTTTTTAGGAATGATCACTTCATTGCCTTTAATGTATTTTTTTGTTAGAGGACTCTAACCTTCTTCATTAATATCCCATAAAGTGACTCCTTCACTATCCAAGAACATCTCCATTTTATTTTTCCAATATAAATAATCAATACCATCAAAATATTGAGGTCTTGTATAGCTAGGACTATGAATATTAGGGGTGGTAACAACTTGACTTATGGAAGCCATGATCTTTTCTCCAAGATGGTAAAATATTAAAAAATATAGGCCAAAGCTTTGATACCAAATGTAATTCCATAAGTGCAAGAGGGGAGTGAATTAGCTTTTTGAGAAATGCAGGTAATTTTCATTTTTCACCCATGAGCAACCAAAAAAAAAGTAAAAGCTAAATTAAAAAAATGATAAGAGTAAGAAAAACATCGAGAATTTATAGCGATTTGGCCCTCAAAGACTACTCCTCTCCTTAACCACAAGTTGAGAGTTTTATTCCACTATCAATTTACTTCAAAGTGTATATTAAACCTTTATAAGCTTAAATCAAGCTACCTAAGTATTTTTTCAAGGCTCACACTCAAACCTAAGTGTTTTCATGAGGCTCACACTCTAACCCAAGTATTTTCAATGGCTCACACTCAAACCCAAGTATTTTCAATGGCTCACACTCAACTCAAACCCACTTACTAAGAACAATCTTCTAACCTTACAAGTGAATAAAACCCTAACCTAACTCACTTAATCTCACTATTGAGCTTTTGAATAATGGTTTTAAACACTTAACAACCTATACTCAAGAACACTTTTGAGACAAATAAAAATTACAAGAATTAAAAATGAAAACTTGGGTGGTTGAAGGATTAATTGAAGACTAAATGCTCAAAGATTTCTCTAAATGTGTTTGCTCAACTTCTTTCTCTTATTCTAACTTTGTTTTGAATAGTATTTAAACCCTCTAAGAGAAAGATCTATTGGATGTACATTTAATGCAAATAGAGTAGTTTGAACCACCCAAAAAGAAGCAAGTCTACACATCATCATGATCATGAAAAAATCATCATGATCATAATTCTAGAGGCATCAAGAAGAGATTTGAATTTTTGCACTTTTATGATCATAACTATGGTGGTGACGATGGTCATGATAACTCTCATTAACTTTTTGGAGTTGGTCATTATAATCATGACAAAATCGTTATGATTATAATTTTGGCTATCATGATCATAACAGTTGTGGTGACGCTAGTTGTGACTACTCTCGAGAACTTTTCAAAAATTACAAATTTAATCTTCATAATTCTACTTGAAAATATTTTTTAATGAATGTGATTTGCTTGTGACCATATATAATAATGATTCTCACTATGTTTGACCAATTTTGACTTTGAATCTCAATAGAAAATTTGATCTTCCATTTTCCAACTATATTATAATCATGATGAGCTCATCACAACTCATGAGGGAACTATAAACTTCATAAATTAATATATTGACCCTTCATTGCTTAAGTTTGAACTTGAATTTTGTAATATTAATTAACATGAATGTAAACATTTACACATGGATTAAATATAATTTTATTTAGTTACTTGTGACTATAAAAAAGATTATTTTTCCCCTTAAGGTTTAACACATTTGAATCACATTTAAAGTCTTAAAATACCTTTAAACATGTTCCTTAAAGCATAGGAAATGAACCAAGTGCAAAGGAGTTCATTCAAAGGCAAAACAGAGAAGTTCTCATGAGGCTAGTCTACCCTCACAACCGTGAGTAGACCGTAAGCATCCCTAGTGACCTTGAGCTCCCCTTACAATCCCAAGCTTCTTTATCCTAAAATGAGATAAAGATGGTTAATATGCTCACGGTCTACCCTCATAACCATGACTAGACCATGAGTATCTCTAACGGTCACTTTTACAAGTAATGGTCACATTTTTCAATACTCACAACATCAGCGTCTTAGATCCTACAAAAGCTAAAAATGCATTAAATGAGGAACAAAGAGGTTAGGAATGAAATTAATGACTCGAAACATTTATTTGTCACTCTCTAACTATAAATTGAGGCCTTGGAACTTCATTTAACAAGCTAGAGAGTTGGTAGAGCAAATTTATTAAGCAAAATTTTATTCTTTTACATTTATTCTTTGTATATCATTTGATTGTAACGAAACTTTTGTTGAGTTTCTAATTACCCTTCTATTGAGAGTTGGATGACTGTTTAGTTAATAGGATTCTTTCTTCTACTCTTTCTTAGGGTTGAGAAGTGGGTAGTGTGGAATCAATCAACATTGGGTTAGTGTTGAGCCTTTATGGCAAACACATTAAAGATTGATTTGTGTTGAGACAAGAAAAACACAGTTGATGTAAGGTTTGTATTGAGCCTTAAAACACATTACTATGACATCTTAGTAATAAGATTGGGGTGAGTTCAAAATCCTAACCTAGGGATAAGTTAGGTGTCAGATGTAAGATTGGTTAAGAATCTGAACTCTCTAAAATCATTTGTTTTCCTTTTAATCTTTTTCTTATTCTGATACTTAATCCTTTTTAATTTTTCTTCAAACCTTTAATCTTTCCTAAAATTGTAATTAGCCCTATTCACCCTACCTCTAGGGAATTTTCATTGGTATTAGAGCTTAGGTTCTAGGTACCTAATTTCTAGAATTCAATATCATAGGGAGTGAATCTTTTTCTTTTCAAACCTTTAGACCTTTCTTTGATGGTAGTGACTATGTCTTTTGGAAGAACAAAATGGAACTTTTTCCTAATAGTGATTCCATTAGATTATAGTATGTATTTTTAGAAGGGTGGAACCCTCCCATGAAGATGGTGGAGAATATTCAAATTCCAAAGGAAAGAAATGAGTGCTCTTAAGAGGAAAAAGAAGATAATTACAAAAACAAAAGGGTTATGTTGGTTCTTATTGCTTCCATAGCAAGATAGGAAGGAAGCAAACTTTAACATTGCATTTTGGCCAAGGAAATGTAGGAAACCTTGGAGAATCACTATAAAAGCAATATCCAAGAAAGTTTAACTCCATATCTATGAGTCTGAACTATTCAAGATGAAGCCTCATGAATCTATTACTGAAATAACAAATAGGTTGGATGCACCCATTACCACCTTGAAGAAGTTGGGAAGCATTACTTAAAAGATGAAGTAAACACCAAAATCTTGAGAGTGCTACCCATGAGGTATTGGAAATCAAGAATAACCTTTATTGAAGTACTTAAAGAAGAAAAACTTGAGTAATCACAAAGAATGTAAAAAGAGTGACTTAAGAAGATCCAAAGAAGTAACTTGCTATGAGTACAAGAAGCCTTGTCATCTTAAACGTGAATGTCCAAGGCTTAAGTAGAAAAGAAAAGGAGGACGAGAAAGAAGAAAAGCCTTTAAAGTTACTTGGGATTACTCTTCTAAATTAAAAATGGAGGTCGAGCAACAATAAGCTACTAACCTTTGCTTCATGGCAATGGAGGACAAATATGAGGTACCTTCTACTTCTTACTCCTCTTATGATAATTCTTGTGATAAGTTATGTGATGATGAGCTTAATAATGATGAGGAACTTGATCATGAAAGCTCCTTAGTTAGAAAATTAGTTTTAAAATGTCAAAAATTAATTTTAAAGAAAAAAATCTTATAAGCAAAAGCCTTCAAAATTATCTAAAGATTTTAAGGATTTGAAATTAGAATTTTCAAATGTTATTTCCTCAAATGAGAAGATGTCTCATGATTTGAAAGCCTCTATATCCTTAAAAAATACTTTTGATGAAATAAAGAAAGAAAATGAGTTGCTTTTAAAATAAATTTTAGAAATCAAAGGCACAATTTCTAAATTTCAAAAAGGAAAAGAGACCCTTGATCATCTCCTAGATAGTTAAAGATCTCATGGTTTAAAATATGGACTTGGTTTTTCTAATGAAGCCTCTGTATAATCAAGTCCCCCAATTTTTTTCAAGGCTACTTTTGCTTTACCCCCCCCCCCCCCCCCACTCCTTACGAGAGCCCTAAAGCTCAAGATTGTAAGCCCAAGAGTCTTATGAATCCAAGTGCCAAGGGAAAGCCTTCAAAGCCTAATATTCCCAAGGATCAAGGTTTCAAGGCTAAGGCTAAGAAATCCTAATTGCATATGTATTCATGTATCATAATAAAAGACATACACACATGCATATTAGGCCTAAAATATTCATGCATTATTGTGATTGTAAGATGCACACTCACCTAGAGCTATTATGTCTAAAAAAGCTACCAACCATTATAATCATGCTAACCTTGCATATGTTGGTTGGCAAAATAGATGCCTTTATTGCATGAAACTAGGACACACTATAATGTGTGTTACTATAGAAAACTTTATATTAACTTTCTACCCATGGACTACTTTGGAAGTCACAAACTTAGATTAATTAATGTTTATGTTCAAAAGGTTGTATGATGATTGCTTTGCTATTATATGCTAATTGTTGATAAATTAATAAAATTAATTTGTTTACTTATCAATAAACATGCACACATGAAATTGTCCAAAAAGAATATAATCCTTTGCATGATTAAAATACTTTTTTTTTAAATTGCATAATATTGATTTGCAGTTCTCTCATTATCTTTTACTTGGCATCATTTTCCACTTGGCATGCATTACTCTTTAAAATTTCCCTTTGCACTACATGTTGAGAATCATGATTGCCATTATCATTCCTTAATACACTTGGCACATGTTTCACTTTTAATGATTAACTCTGGGTATCTATAGACATCATGTTTATTTAATTATTTTTCAATTGGTATCCTTATTGTTCATTTAACTTCATTCATTTTATTTCACTTATTTTGTTTACTTAGCATTTTTCTTTTTTAGCCACCTCCTTTTTTCACTTTGATAACAGGGGAGAGAATCTTGGCATTTTGAATGATAATAATTATGCTTGAATTATAAATAAAATGCCAAAAAGGGGGAGAAACTAAATATTTATTATGATTAAGTGATTTTTGACATGCTTTACTCACTCTAGCATATATTGAGGGGAAGAAATTTTAAAACTCATTAGTATATGGGGGGAGTATCATAAACAAAATATGCACACACATGCACTTAGTTTTTTTAATCATTATTCAAAAATTGATTGTCAAAGTCAAAAAGGGGGAGATTGTTGACCCATTGCATGATTAAGGTCATAATCAATTTCAAGTCAACAACTATTTTAACTTTAACAATCAACTTTGAACCACTAATGCTCTTTTTTTTAAGTGTGATTATAATTATGCTTAGGTACCTAATTACTTTCAATGAAAGCTAAGTCAAATAATGACCTTTTGAATTTTTTTAAAGACATTTGAATCACATTTAAAGTCTTCAAAGACCTATAAACATGTTCCTTGAAGCTTGGAAAATGAACCAAGTGTAAAGGAGTGCATTTAGAGGCAAAACAAACAAGTTCTCATGAGGCTAGTCTACCCTTACGACCATGAGCAGACCATGACCATCCCTCATGACCCTAAGCTCCCCTTATGGTCCCATGCTTCTTCATCCCAAAATGAGAGAAAGATGGTTGATATGCTCACAGTCTACCCTCATGACCATGAGTAGACTATAAGTGTCTCCAACTATCACTTGCAAGTAATAGTCATATTTTTCAACACTCACGACCTAAGCCTATGCTCATGACCATGAGAGTTTGAAATCTTACAAAAGATAAAAATGCATTAAATAAAGAATAAAGAGGTTGGGGATAAAATTAATAATCCTAATAGTTATTTTCACTCTCCAACTATAAATTAAAGCCTTGGAACTTCATTTAACAAGCAAAAGGATTAGTGGAGAAAATTCATTAAGCCAAATTTTGTTCTTTTACATTTATTCTTTGTATATCATTTATAAGTAAAAAAACTCTTATTGAGTTTTTACATTTATTCTTTATATATCATTTATAAGTAAACAAACATTGGGTTAGTGTTGAGCCCTTATGAAATACACATTGAAGATTGGGTTAGTGTTGAGCCCTTATGAAAAACACATTAAAGATTAGTTTGCGTTGAGCTAAGAAAAACACAAGATAATGTAAGGTTTGTGTTGAGCCTTGTAACAATCTTAGTAATAAGATTGGGGTGAGTTCAAAAACCTAATTTAGGGATAAGTTAGGTGGGAGATGTAGGACTGGTTGTGAATCTGACTTTCTAAAATCACTTGTTTTCCTTTTGATCTTCTTATTCTTCTTGGCCTTATTCTTTATCTTTATTTCTTAATCCCTTTTAATTTTCCTTCAAACCTTCAACCTTTCCTAAAATTCTAATTAGCCCTATTCACCCCCCTCTAAGTTATTTTCATTTCTTCATTGAAGTTTCATTTTAATAAGAAGTTTAATGATTTTGGAAGACAAATTGGAGAGAGAAATCTCGTATTTAAAGTTAGAATTTTTTTAAAAAGCATAATATAAGAAGGATAATAATGGCATTGCTAGTGTTAAAGATGAGGTTAGTGTTGGAGATTATATTGTGGAAGTTAAGAAGGTTGAGGAGAAGGAAGCTATTAGTGAAAAGGGGAATGAGGAGAGAAATGGTGAAAAGGAATATGCTTCTTTTTGAAAATGAGATATGATTTTATATAATTCATTTTCAGATAGAATTGATAATGTTATTGAGAAATTTATTAAGGCAATTTGTTTTTATTGGTTGTTATTTTGGTTTACTATTGTTTTTTGTTTATTAAAGTCTCCATTTGTAGAAAAATTTAATTCTAGTTGTGTTGAAGATATTATTATCAACCCTTTTGATGATATGGTTGACATGGCACCATATTCTACATTGGAGGATCATTTCATGAAATGTATTGAGAAAGGGGTTATTAAGAAAAAATTAAGTTATGTTCTATTTATGATTTTTATCTTTCTTTTAGTTATTTTGTATATTTGTATTTTTTTATTGTATATTGATTTTTCGGAGGGAAAGTTAGAGGTATTCTCAAAAGAATGACTTAATTGATCCAGGCTTTATTTTTGGAGTTGCTATTATAATATTTAAAATATCATTTTATAGTTTATATTATGCTAGAGAGCTTTTGTCAAATGAAGTAATAAATATTGATTATAGTTGTTTTAGGTTGCAGTTGGAGAGCCTTTTTTTTTCTAAGTTATTTTGGATTTATAGTGTTTTTGAGTGGTTATTTTGAGGTTGTGTTAGTTTGCTTGGAGGTTTTTTTTATGGGTTTCATGGTTTATTTGTTGTATGGGCTATTTTTAGTTATTTTAGGTTGTTTTGAGGTTTCAGTTCTATATGTTTATGGTGTGATTCATGCATGCATTGTTTTAGATTTATTTAGGCTGTTTTAAGGTTTATGTTATATGGTTCTGTGTGGTTGCTGCATAAGTTATTGTTGATTATTTTGGGTTGTTTTAAGGTTACTACTCTATGGTTTATGGTATGGTTACTGCTCTATTATTTGTTATGTGGTTGCTTCAAATATTGTTTTTAATTATTTTTTGTTATGTTATGTTGTTTTTAGGTTATTTTTTTATGGGTTTTCATTATTTATGGTGAATGGGTTATTTTTTGTTATTTTGGTTATTGTGGGTCATTTTAAGGTTATTGTTTTATGTTTTTATGTTGTGGTTAATGGTTGGGTTGTTTTTGGTTGTTCTATAATTAATGCATAGGTTGTTTTAGGTTGTTTCTATGGTTAATGCATGTGTTATTTTAGGTTGTTTCTACAGTTAATGCATGGGTTGTTTTAGGTTGTTTTTGCATTGTTTAAGGGTTGTTTTAAGGTTATTTTTTTATTTTTTTTATTTTCTTTTAGTTATTTGTTTTCTATTTTCAGTATTTGGATGTGATTTTTTTACTACTTAAGGAAGAAGGGGATGCAAAGCAATAAATGTAAAGTAAAGTTCATAATAGTATATAACCTTTTTTATCAGCACCTTTAAGGGATATACTCGAATTTGAAAGAAAGGAATGTGATTGTTTCTATTGATAGCTTGGCAATAGAATATATGTTTAGTAAACATATTCTACTTGATACAAGTAGCTTTAAGGAAGAATGAAGAACACAATGATTTAAGGAGTTTGGATTCAACAATAATCTTACGTCACCACCTAACTTATCCCTAAGTTAGGAGTTTTAATCACCTATAATCTTATTCATAAGATTGAGATTACACTTGGCTCACTCTTATAACCTTACAACTTGAGTTTTCAAGGCTTACTCAAAAACCAATTTACAAGTATTTTCAAGGCTCACACTAACACTAAATTCCCAAGTGTTTTAATGGTTAAAAACTTAAACCAATTCCTTTAGAATATAATCTCACTTCTTGTTTTCTTAACCCTAGAAAATAAAAAAATAAGAATTCTTATTCTAAGAATCACCAACTCTCTCAAGAATATACAATAATAAAATGAATTTTGAAAGAGTTTATAGAGTTTAATTGAATGCTTAAATGTATATAAAAAATGAATAAGTTTCTTAACCTCAAAATAATCTTCAGAGGTCATATTTATATTTTAATAATTCAATTATAGCAATTATAAGCAATAATTTCATTCCTAACAAAAATAAAGTCCATTTGAATGAAATTTGGACTTTTGAGTTATATTTTACCAGGTCCTATTTAGGATATCATCAATCCCAATAGGGACAAGCATTGAATAGCTATTATGAGCCATTGAATTTGAATTTCTACTCTAGTCCCAGTTGGGATATTAGTGTACCAAGCAATGTCCCGATCGGGACATTGGTTGGAGGTTGGTTCTGCCAAAAATTGAGTTTTATGCAAAAATTGGTCTCCTTTAGTCTCGATCGGGATTACTTTGGTCCTAGTTGGGACTATGACAAGAATTGTACTTTTTTATGCAATTTAGTCCCTATGATGAGTTCAATCAAGATAGTACTTATGATGACATTTCAGAATGGTTTCTCTTTAATAGTTCATCATTATTTTGACTTCCAAGTTACTCCTAACTTAAAAAAACTTAAAGTAAACACATTAGTTGGTCAAATTTTAGTTTATTAATATCAAAATTAAGATTGATAACTTGCTAAGGTCAATAATTTCCCCTTTTTTTATTTTGACAAACTTATTTTGAGTTTGATAAAAATAATACAAGGTAAAGTGTCTGATAGATAACAATTGTGATAATAATGATGTTATCAAATAAATTTAAATATATTTCTTTATGTCTCCCTATAGATGGTGGGGTTTAGTGCACCTAAGATTTTAGCTACTGTGACACTATTTGAGCTCAAGGCTCTAGAGAACACACTAACCACTATCACAAAGATATGGCATGGAGATGAGGAATCGCCACCCAGGGTAATAGCTAGGACAAATCGAAAGTGGTGGTACTCGATTCTCTAAAAGAAAACCATCACTATAACCAGGATATTATGGATACGAAATACCAACTTCTTTTAGTCTTATGTTCATTTAGAATTACTTTATGAATTACCTTCTTATCCTCTATTTACATGCAATTTCATATAAACCCTTATATAACTAATTAAATCCAAGCAAACTAGTAATGAAAAGTACATGTAAATAGTGCATTTATTTAAATTCATAATCCCTAAGTTAGTTTAATCTACATTAATTTTAATTAAATGGGCTAAGTCTACATGTTTGAATTTACAAGTGAGCGTAAAAACTAATGAGCCAAATTCCTATTTAATTTTAATTAAAGTGAACCTAAGTCTATTTATTTTAATTATAAAATGGGTCTAAATCTACAAATTATGAAGTATTTAAATTAATGGGCCTAGTTCTACATATTTTGATTCTAAGGTAATTTTAGTTCTACAAATTATGGAAAAAGGCTTAAATTTAATGGGCTAAGTCTAGTTAATTAAATTAAACTAGGTGAGCCTATGTTTAAATTAACTAAATGGGCCTTAGTTATCTACCCTAAATCTAATTAATTATGGGCCTAAAGATGCATTTTTATTAACTAAACCTAAAAAAAACTAAATTTATTTAAATGGGTTAGAGCCTAATATAGGCATAGGGCCCAAAACACATAAAAATAAATAGACAAGCAAAAATCATAAAAAAATATACAAAAACAAACAAATAAAAGATCAAACAGTTAATCAAACTAATTCTAAAAAAACCTTAATTTAATTAAATTGACTTTAAACAACAAATTAATAAATAAAATAATTAACAAGCAACCTTAATTCTATCCAATTAAATCTAATTCAATTTTAATTAAGAACCCTAATGATCTTTATAGCCATTCATTTTAACTAATCACCCAATTAAAACCCTAATTTTACTAACCGATTAATTACAATAAAACACACAATCATACATATTATTTCATTATTCCCACTATTGGGGCTATCATAATTATCTACTGAAAATAATAAGAAAATAAATATTAATATAATCCCAAAAAAACTAAATGAAAAATAAAATAATTAAAATAATAATAAACAACTAAATAAAAAAAACCCAGAAACTATATTGAGCTATAAAGTTCAATCCATGGCATTCCATGGAGCTTCATGGATTTTATTCTTTAAGTAAGATCATTGTGTAATCCCCTCTATAATCATCAACAAAAAAAGAATAAAAAATGATTAGTAAATAAATAACAATAAAAATTTGATAAAACCAAAATAATAAAATAAGAAATAGAAGAAGGTAGGAAAGAAGATAATGATTATGGATGTAGTATGGGTTGGCCCCTTAGACTAATAAAAATCACTATAGTTTGTCAAGTAGGTCTTCAATATTTGTTATTTTCCTTTCAAAAGTCTATTGCTCTTTGCTCAAAAACAAATAAATCATAGAGAAATATTTTTTTATGTACTGCTTAGGAATAAAAGGAAAAGCCTTTAAAAGTGTAGGAAAAAGAGAGAGATGAGAGAGAGACCAACTAAAGAGATCCTCTCTAGAAGAGCTTAAGGTGGGTTTTTATAGAAAAACCCTAGCTAAAAATGTATCCTATTATGACTTGCTTTTCTCAGAGTTTTGATTTTCAAAGGACTTTAATTTCCTAAAAATTCAGATAAATATTAATTGACCAATCAAAATTCAGGATATCAAATTTTATTTACTAAAAAAATAAAATAAAATTAAAAATATATGGAACATGTCTAATTTCAATCGAAATTATGATTAAAATTACAAAATTTTGATCTTTTTTTAACTTTTAATTATAAAAAGACCCTTAAAACAATTAGGTCCTAAAAACATTATAATTAAGTCCCTAAAAAACCTATTAAACTCTTTTTTTTTAAATGCACTTAGACTTTTAAGGTTTCAAATGTCAAGTGTTGAAGACCTATTTATAACATTTTCATCATTGGAGTCCTTTATTGCATCCACACATCATTATCCTAAAATTGGGTGCTTATGGTTGCCTCCTTTGTCGTTGTTTGCTTGATAAATTGTGGCAAAGCAAAATAAGCACACAATTTCTTAAGAATAAAATTTTGGATATTTACCTATACTCTTTGAGGCTTTTGCTTATAAGGGATCATCGGTTCATGATGAATGCTTGTGTTTCCATATAACACTGGCAAAAATCCTAAAACATATGAGGAAACACTATACTCGAACATAAATCATTGATTTGAAAAGACATATTATACTTGGCCCTATAATGTTGACTATACTCAGTCGTATAGTACTAGTTGAGAAGATACATTGTACTCGGTCATGTAATATTGACTATACTTAGTCGTATAGTACGGATTGAAAAAGATACATCATACTTAATCATATGATGATGATTATATTAGGTCATATAGTATTGATTGAAAAGGTAAATTATACTTGATTGTACTATGTTGACTATACACGACCATATAGTATAGATTGAAAAGGTTCATTATACTCGGTTATACAATGTTGACTATACTTGGTTGTATAACATAGATTGAAAGGATACATTGTACTTGGTCATATAATGTTCACTATACTCAGTCATATTGTATAGATTGAAAGGGATACATCATACTCGGTTGTATGATGTTGACTATACTCGGATGTATAGTACTGATTGAAAAGATTCAATATACTTGGTCATACAATGTTAACAATACTCGGTCTTATAGTATGGATTGAAAGAGATACATCATACTTGGTCATATGATGTTGACCATACTTAGACTTATAATGTGGATTGAAAAGGTACACTGTACTTAGTCATACAATATTGACTATACTCAGTCGTATAACATAGATTGAAAGGATACATTGTACTTCATCATACAATATTGACTATACTTGGTCATATAGTATAGATTGAAAGGGATACATCATACTTAGTCATATGATGTTAACTATACTTAGACGTATAGTGCTGATTGAAAGGGTATATTGTACTCAGTCGTACACTGTTAACTATACTTGATCGTATTGTATGGATTAAAAAGGTACATTGTACTCAGTTGTACAATGTTGACTATACTCGGTCGTATAGTATAGATTGAAAGGGATACATCATACTTGGTCATATAATGTTCACTATACTATGACGTATAGTGTGGATTGAAAGGGATGCATTATACTCAGTCGTATGATGTTAACTATATTCAGTCATATAGTGCAAATCAAAAGGATACATTGTACTCGATCATATAATGTTTACTATTCTTGGTCGTACAATGTTAACTATACTCGATCGTATAGCACATATTAAAATGATACATTACACTCGGTCATATAATGTTATCTATACTCTGTCGTATAGCACAAAAAAGAATACACTACACTTAGACATATAGTGCAAAAAAGAATACACTACACTAAGACGTGTAGTATGGATCTCTTTTATGCTAACTATTCAATGATTTAATGAATTATCAAACCATGTAGCATTGCAATTTAGGACGAAATTGCAAGAAAAGTGTTGGATTTAAATGTAAACAAAGTTAAGGGACTAAAGTGGATGTTTGCCACTTTAATATTAACCTTTACCTTTCGTCAATTTATTCTTCATTTCCCTATCCCTTTCATTCCTTCATTTTTTTTCTTTTCCTTTTCTTAATTTTCAAATCTTACTTCTTCAATTATTCTTTCATATGATCTCCAATTTGAAATCTATCTGATCCTATGGCTCACCCATAATGTAGACTATATAGGAGCTTTAGACAATCAGATCCTATCATTTCATACCTACATTTCCCTTAAAAAAATCTGGGACTCAATAAAGGGGAAGAGGTGCTCCCTTTAACTCACTTGCACCTCGATAAGTGCTCTCAGGCTAGAGATGAGCTAAATTTTCCTATCTTTGATTCTATAAAAAAAGGATATATTCCTATCAATATATAAATTAACATATTCATACATGCATTTATAAAATCTCTACTATATAAATTAAATAAAATTGCATGAAATTGTCAATCTGGAAACAAAATTTTATAAAACTAGCATTTGCATGTTACAGAGGACTAATATAATTGTAGTGAAACTTCTGGATTTGGAAATCTAAATTCTGGATTGGTATTTTAGATTTCTAATTGGAAATCTAGAAATCCGATCGAGAATCTAGATTTCTGATAAAAAAATCCATAAATCTGATTGCAATTTTGGATTTTCGATTAAAAATCTAGTCTTTTGATCTCTTTTTTTATAAAAATAAAAATAAATAAAAAATCAAGAGTTTGTAAAGAAGCTAATCCTATCATTTTCAAAATTTTGTTAAAAAACCACTGAACTTCTCAAGTTGCTTTTACTTGACTTGAGAACTTTTCATGATTTATCTAGAGAGGCAGTACAACATATCTGGGCATTTGACTTCTAATGCTTCATTGCTGCTCTACTGACTGCTCAAGGTAGGTTAGACCATTATTCACTTTTCACTCTTATCAAGAGGTGGATGGATACCACTCACACTTTTCACATGTGAGTTGGTGAGCTAACTATTTCCCCATGAGCTTCTCTAATATTATTGGGATCACCTTCGGGGGTACCATAGTTCCTTTGATATTTACTACTATACTCTTCTAGAGGATGCTAGGAGTCACTATGTTCGCAACTTGCTCGGGTTTGTTTCAATATGGAAGAATAAAAACAACATGCTTCTTTTTTCTCTTATTCTGGGTTTCAAGAGATTACCCACCACCACACTTCATCATATCCTTTAGAAGGAGAGTTGTTTCTTATTGATATTTCTAGGCACTACCCTCTTCTATGAGACTGGTCATGAGGTCAGCATTGCTCTTCTTGGTCCTATTCAGGATCTTGCTAGAGTCGCTACTTTTGATTGGGGATCTGCAGCTCTTGCCTGTCTTTACTATAGACTGGATACTATATGTAGAGGCATTGTGATGATGTGCAGCTCCTGGCACATCTTGTATGTATGTCTTCTACATGTCTTATACCACTTTTAATTTTGCTCTTTCACAACCTCCTTTTTCATTTCCACTATCTTTCCTTTTCCAGATATGTGGCATTGATATCGGGGTGATCCGAGGCTTCAATGCTATTAGCTTTGATAGGAGTCTTTATATGATGTAGAGATGGGGTTCTTCTCATCCAACTAGCATCAAGTATGATTTGTAGACTTATCAGGATCAACTAAACTCCTTAGAGTGGGACTTGGTAAGATAAATTTAATTTTTAGTATTTAACCAATTATGAAACTTAAATAACATTTATCTAAATGAATTTGTAGGTCAGATCAAATTGGCTGGTCGGTGTCAAAGACATCCAGCGATAGGATTTCATGACTGCAACTATGAGGCTTGAGAGTGTGAGGATTTTACTTCCTATTTACGATCGCCATATATGGTATCTTGGCAAGCGTGTCTATCATTAGCATGTAGGACCTTCCAGGAGGCATGTTCCTTCTTTTATTCCTTCCCCGATGTTATAGAGCTACAACATGACTAGTCTTGAGCTTAGAGTAGCTCTTGAGGGATATGACACTTCAACTCTGCTCGAGTGTTGTCGTCACTATCAAGAGTATATTCAGGATAATCTCCTAGAATAGGTTCCTACAGACCCAATTGAGGTATGCTTTCAGTCACCATTCCTTATTATCACCATTTTACTTCATCTCTTTCATCACTGCAGATGACATTTGCTTTTCTATCCAAGTTAAAGAAGCTACTGATGTTGCTATGGAGGAGGAGATTGAGGGTTATACTGAGAGGACTGAGCAGGAGGTTAAGCATACTCAGCATAGTGGAGCTGCTCGATGTGATATTTCCTCGAGTACCATTCTGGGTGATGTTTAACACTATAAAGGGAAGATGATTGAGATTCCTATGTATCTAACACTAATGACATTGTCTCACTATTTGGATACAGTCTCTTTCCATGCTCCTCCAATAGTACCCTTTTTTAATTATTTTTTTTACCATAATTAACCCATTAATATGACATCCATAAACCCCTACATGAATCTCTCTCATTGCCTGCTCTGCTTCATCCTTCTTGAGACATCTCAGCTATGTTCCATTTGACATTCTTCTATATAATACCCCATCATGACTTGTATAATGGCGTACAAGAACACAAAGAGCATATTTTTCTTTTGAAGTCATTTCGTTTAGGTACTTCCTTTCCTTGATGAATCTTTGAATGTCATAAAACCATGGCTTTTCTTCCAGCCCTATCTGAATATTCATAACTGGTTCTTCACTATAACATAGAGCTTTCATTTTTATTATTACCAAAGGCTTCATCATCAGCCGCGTTGGTTTATCCACATTGAAGAAAGCATTGCCAAGGCATCTGCCATTTGATTCTTATCTCTTGGTAAATGCATGAAGAGACATCTAGTAAAATTACTCATTAACTTCCCCAAACAATAGATGTAAGGTTTTAACCTCTCTTCTTTCACTTCCTACTCATTGTTAGCCTAACTAATGACTAATAAGGAATCTCCATAAACTAGTAGGTCTTTAGCTCCAACTGCTAGTTTCGCTTCTACCCCATAAATACATGGCTCATACTCAACCATGTTATTTGTAACTTTAAAGTCTAATTTTTTAGCCATTAGGATGGTTTCTCATCCTAGTGTGACAAGAATCACTCCTAGCCTTGCTCCTCTATTTTTCATAGCTCTATTAAAATAAAGCTTCCATTCGCATTGTTCTATTACTACTAAGTTCTCATCTGGAAACTCTAAATTCCACTGCTCATTTTCTTTGATTGCATTTTGTACTAGGAATTATACTAATGCTCTTCCTTTGATGACTTTAGTAGTGATATACTTAATATCAAACTCAGTCAAAAGTACCAACCATCGAGACATCTTTCTAATTAAAGCTAGTGTTTGAAACAAGTACCTTAAAGGATCTATCTTTAAAACAACTTGTACCTAATAAGATTGGAAATAATGCCTTAACTTCTTTGTAGCCTATATCATAATCAAACATGTCTTTTTTACAAGATAAAATTTTTCTTCATATGGTAGGAACTTTTTACTAAGATAGTACATTGCGTACTCTACCCTTTATGGCCCTTCTTGCACTAACATTACCCCTTGTTTCCTTTTCCTCTAAATACAAATATAAGATCAAGGGTTTACCTTGTCTTGGTGGTCTTAACATTGATGGATTAGTAAGGCATTTGTTAATCTTATCAAAGGCTTTTTGACATTCTTCATTCCATTCCACCTACTGATTTTGATGAGAATCCTATTATGACAAACAATCCAAATCCAATAAGGATTCAAAATGTAACAAGGAATCCTAATCAAATAAGGATTCAAGATGTAACAAGGAATCCTAATCAAATAAGGATTCAAGATGTGACAAGGAATCCAAATCTAATAAGGATTCAAGATATAACAAGTAATCCTAATCAAATAAGGATTTAAGATGTGACAAGGAATCCAAATGTAATAAGGATTCAAAGTGTAATAAGGAATCCTAATCTAATAAGGATTGATGACCCTTTGACTTATAATGGAAGTCCAATCACATGGGCATGTGCTAAGAAGATGAAGGACGCAATATGGGCTCATAGTACAAATATGAATCAATCTGATCCATTTGACATACATGGAATTAATTCTAGTCCAAAGCTTATTCATTTGGTGCAAATTGAATATTTAGGCCCAAATAGTATTATTGGATCAAATTTGGATTTATTAAGCCAAAGGAATAATTATTTATGTTGCAAGGCCCAAGATGAAGCCCAACTATATGTTTTTTAGTCCATTTAGTGTTAAAAACGAATTGGATGTGTTCCTTATCCAAATTGTTTTAGAAGTATTTGTTTTTAGTTAAAATTACTTTTCTTTAGCTTTGTTGGCAAGCAAAATAATTCCTTATCTTTAAGGACTTGATTTTGCTATCTTTTAGGAATTTATTATCCCTATCTTTTAATTATTTATTTTAGTCTAGGTTTGGGATTAATATTTCTTATAAATAGCTTATTTTGGGCATCTTTTTTATCAATAAAATAAAATGATGAATTTTTACTTCAAATTACTTGGAGTTTTATTCTTTGAACTTTCTAAACAAAATAGGTTGTTTGATAGTTCACTTGTCTTATCAATTAGAGCATCCATATCTAATTGTGGTGACTTCCTGATAGCTAGAGTTCTTAATTGTTAGATAATTAAGGGTTCTAATTTCCACCCAACTTGTTTCTTGGATGATCTAAGGTGTGGGTATTAATAGATTGTTGTGGGTTTTGTTTGTTAAATAAACTCTGTTCGCATTAGATTCTTCCTTAAGAGCTTAATGATTGGATCACAAACCATAATGAGTTTTGCAATGAACCTACTAATGTACTGCAACTTTCCAATAAATCGTCATACTTCCTTCTTTGTTTGTGGTGCTGACATCTCTTGAACGACTTTGATATTGTCTGGATCGACTTCTATTCCCCTATTACTTACTATGCGCCCAATAACTTTTCGAAAGTGACCCCAAAGATGCATTTCTTTGGATTAAGCCTTAGGTTGTATCTTTCTATTCTTGCTAGAAACTTATCTAAAGCTTCAAAACTTCCTTCCTTTGTTTCTAACTTAACCATCATGTCATCAATGTACACTTCCACTTCTTTATTCATCATATCATAAAATAGAATGGTTTCTGCTCTTTAATAGGTTGCTCTTGTATTCTTTAATTTGAATAGCATCACTTTGTAGCAGTATGTCCCCCATTCCATGATGAAAGTGATTTTGATAGCCATCATCTGATTATAACTTGAGAACCCATCCATGGAAGAGTACATTGCAGTAGATGCTGCACTATCAACAATCACATCAATATGGGGTAAAAGAAAGTCATCCTTTAGGCATGCTTTATTCAAATCTTTGAAATCTACACACATTTGAATTTTTCCATCTTTCTTAGGAACTAGTACTATATTTTCCAACCATTGAGGGTGCTCTACCACTTCTAGAAAATTAGTCTGGATTTGTTTAGCAATTTCTTCCCTTATCTTTATGCCCACTCTGGTCTTAACCTACAAAATTTTTACTTAACAGGTTTAGCTTGTGGATATATTGGAATGCAATATTGTATAATTTCTCCATCCAAACATGGAATATCCTTATAGGACCAAGAAAATACTACCTTTCTTTTTATTAATATTATCTCTAATTTTCCCCTTTTTCAGGAGTTAAATCATATGATATAGAAATGTGCTTTGGTTGTTCATTGGTGCCCATGTTTAATAAATCTAATTGAATAGAATTAATGTCAAACATGCATGGATGATCATTATTAGAATGCACAAGATCATCATAATCAACATTACATAAATAAGCTAAACCATAATTCATATATTTGATCATAGGAAAAATAGAGTTTTCATCCTTAAACATGCCGGATGTTATTACATCAGTTTCTTTATAAAAAATATCATTAAAACTATTATTAATAATGCCAGCTAAATCCTATGGTGGTTCTTTGTTAAGTAGTAGACAAACCAACTCTTTAATGGCCTCAGTCCCCATCTTCTTAACAACTTGCTTTATCACATTGTCTTTATTTTCTTGCACCAGACTCTCAACTACCTACTTCTTAAAGATCTAAAACCTAAGAATATTCACGCAGAGCTTCTATTTCCTTTCTTTGACAAAGTTATCCTTCAGCATTCCCATATTCTTTAAGAAGTTATTCTTATTGAAAAATCTTCTTCTAGCTCCTTTACTACCAAACCCAACTCCCATATAGCCCAATCCTCTTGTATCACATTAACTTTTAAAATCTAAGAGTTCTAGACTTCCTTGCTCGTTCTTTCCTAGTCCTTATCTGGGCTGATAGTTCATCTTCTTAATCATGCTCATAACTGTTGGATCCATCTCAATTCCATTAGAGATCATGGTTATTTGGAAACCAGGAGGTGTAACAACCTACTTCTGACTATCTATAACTGCGGACAAAGTCTTGCCTCTACTAGCATCTAAAGTTATAACTTCTCCATCAAGTAGGAATTTCACCTTTTGAAGCACAGTTGAAGGCACTCCTCCTAAAATATTATACCAAGGCCTACCTAAAATTAAGGCATAGGTGATAGGGATATCCAACATGGTGAATTCTACCATTGCCTCTATAGGTCTGGTCTTTATAAGAGCCATAAATGTTCCTTCTACATTCCTTATGCTATCATCATAAGCACTGATTATGAGGTTTGATTTTGTTAAATCCTCCACCTTCAATCTTAGATTAGGTAGGATCTATAATGGGCAAACATTAATTGTAGATCCATCATCTGCCATCGTATATTAGTCCTTTTCCCTCTTACTTTAACTAGAATGAACAAGGCTTTATTATGATTCCTTCCTTCCATAAGTAAATCCTCATTAAAGAAAGTAATAATACTGTGCTTTTTCTCAATAACCTTGGCCATTATTGCCTCAAGGGTTGCAATAGTTTTAATGTTCATCATAGCTAAAGCCTTAACCAGAACCTTCATGTGGCTACTTGAGTGCATCAAGTGCTCCCAAATGCTCACAACATTTGTCTTCTTAAGCTTTTCAAGGATCAAGTCATCACCATGTTCATTTGAGTCTTCTCTTTTAGTAATTTCTTCTCTCTCTATAATTTTCTTTACCAGTTTATAACCCTTACCACATATAGTAACATAACTGACTTCTAGATTATCAACCCATACATTATAGCCTTCAGTGTCTTCTTTATAAGAATTTACAAGATATTGATAATCCTAATAGTTTGATCCTTCTTTCCATCTTTCCACACCTTAATCATGCATTTTTCTTTCTTATCTGGCATCTTCTCATCATTAAATTTAGCACCCCATCTTGTAGGCATGATTGACCTAATGGATATATCAAAATAAGGTGGTTTGGAATAAAAAAACCTTATAGTCAAACCAGCCTGAAGGTTGTCCCAATAATTCTTCTACTCTTTCCACATCTTTAGGGGCATTAGGAGTTTTCTCCCCGGTTTGAAGGTCTAGTCCTCAAAGGAGTTTAGCACTTCTTCCTTGCTTGCTCCTGAGTTAATCATTATGGTAGCTGGGGGAGGTACATTTTGGTAGTTTTGGAAAGGGTTGTTTCTAGTGCTTGGGTTTGGATTTAATTTCTTAGGGTCTGTGATCTTTCTAGAATTTATAAGGTTTTGAATTTCATGTTTAAGGTGCATGCAAGAGTCAGTGTAATGGCCTATAATTTAGTTAAAATTGCAATAACAGTTTGGGTTAAAGCCAGGGAGATTTGGATTTGGTGGTCTAGAGGGGGTTAAAGGTCTAAGGAGGCCTTTTTGGATCAAATAGTCTAGGACTTTAGATAGGGGTTGGTTAAAATTCGAGAATCTCCTAGGTTATTGAATAGCATGGACTCTAACAACTCGACTAACATTTTCTTTTTGTGTGCCCCCAATTGGGTAGTTTCTTGCTTCAGTGCTTTTGAAAATCTTCTTTTTCTCACTTTCGATCTCCTCAGCTTACAACCCATTGTCATAAAGGTCTACATATGTCTTTGGGTTCATCATCTACAACCTTTCAACCAAATTAGGTGACACATTTCAAACAATCATCCTAACCTAATCCTTCTCAGTTAGTTCTTTATTAATCCTTCCTTATTCATGAATCTAGTCAAAAAATCTAAAAATGATTCGTTAGGCTTTTGCTTGGTCAATTCCAAATCCCTGATGAATACTTCAAGCTTGATATTGTAGTCATATTGCTTTAGAAAACCAGTACACAATTTTCTCCAGTCTGATCAAATAGACTACTTTAACCCATGATAGCAATTGACAGCCATACCCTCCAAGGATAGTATAAACAACTTGGCAACTACAGATAAAGGAGCCTCGGTGGTGCTCATAGTAGTTGTATATTGACTAAGGTGGATCCTTGGGTCTCGAGTGCCATCAAACTTCTACAATTGTGGCATCTTGAACTTATCAGGTAGCTTTTCCTCCTCAAATTGCATCATATCATTAAAATCAAAAAAATATTCGATGCCTTGTTGTAAACACCCAATTTTGGGATAGTAAAATATGGATACAACAAAGGACTCCGATGATGAAAATGTTATGAGTAGGTCTTCAACACTTAAAGTTCGAACCTCAAAAGTTCAAATACGTTTTCAAAAAGAGTTTCATTATTTTCTAAAGACTTAATTGTAATACCTTTTCAGACCTAATTGAAAGTTGTAATTTCTTTAAAGGGTCTTTTTGTAATTAAAAGTTAAAAAAAGATCAGAATTATAGAATTTTGGCCAACATGAATTACGTAATTTTAGTCGGAATTATGCATTTTCAATCGAAATTACATGTTTTCCATCTATTTTTTGTATTTTGTTACAGAAAATAAAATGTATTTTCCTAAGTTTTAATTGGTTAAAAAACTTTTCTTAAATTTATTTTGGGATTTATCTACCTCTTCAGGAAATAAATTCCTTTTAAATTGTAAATCTTTAGGAAATAAAGTCCTTTTAAAATTGGAACTTGTAGTACATAGAACTTAGGGCTTTTGTTTTTCTCCCTATAAAAGAAGAGCTTAGGCTCTTGGAGCAGGGAACTCAATTCTCATAACCTATATCTTTTATTTGAAATTATCTTTTTTCTACACATATAAAAAATATTCTTCGTTATTTCATTTTGGAAGCAAGGAGCAAGAAGTTTTTTTGAGAAGAGAACCGTAAGTTTTTGAAGATCTATTTAGCAAATAAATAGTGATTTTACTAGTATGAGGAGCCAACCACAGAGCATCCATAATTATCTTCTCCCTCTCTATTTTCTATTATTTTTTATTTTATTAATTTTGTTCCTATTTAATTCTAGTTTTACTTGAATTTTTATTTTATTGTGTTTATTCACTAATCATTGTTTATTTTTGTGTTGGTGATTATGGAGGGGATCACTTAATGATTTTGCTCAAAGAGTAAAATCCATGAAGGTCCATGGAATGCCATGGATGGAACCTTGTAACTAAACAATCTTTCTAGGGTTTTTATTTTGTTTATCATTATTTTATTTTTATTTATTTATTTTGGGTTGTATTAATTTTTTTTGCTCTTAATAGTTCATTGTAATAGCCCCAATAGTGGGAATAGTGAAATTGGTTAGTAAAATTAAGGTTTTAATTTGGTAATTAATTAAAGTTAATGGTTATAGAAATCATTAGGTTGTTTAATTAAAATTGTATTAGATTTAAGCGATTAGAATTGGGGTTGTTTGTTAATTATTTATTTTTATGTTTATGGTCACTTTAATTAAATTAGGATTTTTAGAAAAAGTTAAATTAATTGTTTGATCTTTTATTTGTTTATTTTGATAGTTTTTTTATTGTTTGTCAATTTGTTTGTGGATTTTTTTGCTTATCTTTGAGCGTTTTGGGCCCTAGGCCAATATTAGGCTTTAACCCATTTAAATTTATGTTTTTTAGGTTTAATTAATTAAAATGCATCTTTAGGCCCATAATTAATTAGTTTTAGGGTAGAGATAACTTCAGCCTACTTCATTAATTTAGACATAGGCTCACTTAATTTAATTTAAGCCTTTTTTCATAATTTGTAGATTTAAGAACATTCTAGAGTTAAAACATGTAGAATTAGGCCTACTAAATTAAATACTTTATAATTTGTAGATCTGGGCCCATGTTTAGAATTAAAATAAATAGATTTAGGTTCACCTAAATTAAAATTGAATAAAGATTAGGCCCATTAGTCTTTAGGCTCACCTGTAAATTAAAATATGTAGATTTAGCTCGTTTAATTAAAACCAATGTAGATTAGACTAACCTAGGGATTATGATGAATGCATTTTTTACTTATATATTTCATGACTAGTTTTCTTGGAGTTGATTGTTTTATTTTAGGGTTTATATGAAATTGCATGTAAATAGTGGATAAAATAGTAATTCGTAAAGTAATTCTAAAAGAACACAAAACTGAAAGAAGTTACTATTCTATACCTAAAATCTCCTGGTTGTGGTGCTGGCTTTCTTTTAGGGAATCAAGTACTACCATTTTCCATTTCTCCCAGTTATTACCCTAGGTGGTGACTCCTCATCTCCATGCTATGTCTTTATGATAGTGGTTAGTGTGTTCTCTAGAGCCTTAAGCTTAAAAAGTGTCACGGTTGCTAAAATATTGGGTGCACACTAAACCCTACTGTCTACACTTGTCCTCTCATTGATTCCTCCATTTTAGACATCTTTTGAGTCAAAGCTTTCATATGCTTGGATTCCAGCTCTTGAACTTGCTCAGATGATTCCATTTTTACCTTTTCAACCATGTATCTCTTAACATCCTCTAATTTGGATTCCATAAGAGGTATATTCCTAATAGCATTGTCATTGTTAGCAAGTGGTGTGCCCACAATAGGTGGATTGGCCGTAACAAGAGGTGTAGCAGTAATAGGTGGTGACATTAATCCAGCCAGAGCATGTCTTAGTTCATCTTTCATCATTGCTCTCATGTCATCCATCAATGCTCCTTTGACATCCTTTAAGGTCCAGTTCCTTTTTTATTATTGTTCTATCTCTTTTGTTTGAGTTGGTGTAGCTTCTAAATAAAGCGGGTTGATAGGACTTTTTTCCAGTCTGCTAAGGATCTCTTTTGTAATTGACTGCAGGCTTGAATTGGTTCTCAGTAGTCTGCCACCTTTTTGACTCCAAATATAGGAAAACCTAGAAGAATCTATGATGGCTAAAAAATAAAGAGCTAGTATGATGCATGAAATGCATGTATGCATGACACATGTGCTATACAATAAGTAGCAAGTCAAGTTAAGTAACAAGTCAAGTATACATCCTTCCAACCTTCTTCCTCCCACACACACATTTAATGGCGAGTCTCTTTTCCTAGGATTTTTGGTTTTAGCCTTAATATTAACAGGGGATATCAAGAACCAATTCACATACCAAATCTCTTAAAGCAGTAAAGCATAGAAACAATATTTCTAGGTATAAAAGTATAACCTATTCTTTATTAGTCATGATGGGCTTCTAAAGTATGAGCTTGGGCTTTTATTAATAAAAGTACCTGATGGCAACATTCATAAGCAATTTAGGTAATCCTAGGGGAAGTTATTAAGCCACTACATGAGTTGAGTCCAATGAAAAATGGTCAAGCAAGATGCTTTCCTTTAAGACTTAAGTTACAGGCCAAAGTTTGAGGGGCCCAGCATCCTTTGTAAACTCGAGAGAAGACTACCCATTAAGGACTTAGGTTACAGACTCTACGGACTCTAAGGGTGCATTACCCCTAAGGCCCCTTTTGTCGCCCGTTACAATACTCTGCCTATATTTGAGGGATTTGTAAAATGACATATACTAATTTAGCCACAAGTGTCAATTTATAAATGATTGGAAATGCAAAAATACACATACATATGAAGCTTTATGAGGAGAAAAGCTAAGAATCTGAACCATATCAAGGTATATGTGCTACTCAATGGGAATCTGCACCACAGGAGCCCAATATTATATAGACCTATTAAGTGGGGGAATAACGTCCATAATGGTACTCGAGGAAGTATCACCTCAAGTAGCTCCACTATGCTGAGTATGCTTAACCTCCTGCTTAGTCCTCTCAATGTCACCCTTAGTCTCCTCCTCCATAGCAACATTAGTAGCATCTTCAACCTACAAAGAGAATAAATGCCATCCTCAGTGATGAAAGAGAATGAAGTAAGATAGTGATAAAGAGGAATGGTGATGGAAAGCATACCTTAATTGGATCTGTGGGAACCTGCTCTAAAAGATTCTCTCAAATATACTCTTGATAGTGGTGAGAATGTCGAGCAGTGTCAAAGCATCATATCCCTCAAGAGCTACTTTAAGCTCAAGACTAATCAAGTTATAACTCCTCAACATGAAAGAGGGAATAGAAGAAGGAACACGCCTCTTAGAAGGTCCTATATGCCAATGATAAACATGCCTACCAAGATACCACATTTGGAAACCATAACAAGGAAGCAAAATCCTCATAGTCTCAAGCCTCATAGCAATAGTCATGAAACTATATCGCTGGATGTCTTCAGCACCCACTAGCTAATTTGATCTAACCTAAAAATTCATTCAAATAAATTTTATTTAACTTTTACAACTGATCAAATGCTAATAATTAAATTTATCTTACTAGGTCCCATTATAAAGAGTTCAACTGGTCCTGATAAGTCTGTAAGTCATACTTGACACTAGCAAGATGAGAAGAACCCCATCTTTACATCAATGGAAGACTCCTGTCAGAGCTAATGGCGCTAAAGCCTTGAATCACCCCAATATCAATGCCCCATATTTGAAAAGGAAAAGATAAGTTGAAATGAAAAGATGCTATAAAAGAGCAAAAAATAAAAAGGAGTAGAAGACACAAAGGAAGCATACATACAAAACATGTCAAAAGCCACACATCATCGCAACACCTCTACAGACAATATCCAGTCTATAGTAGAGATAGGCAAGAGTTGCAGATCCCCAATCGAAAGTAGCCACTCTAGCAAGATCCTAAAGGGGACCAAGAAGCATAATGGTAACCTCATGACCAGTCTCACAGAAAAGGGTAGTGCCTAGCGATATCAATACGAACCATCTCACCTTCTAAAGGATCTAGCAAGGTGTGGTAGTGGGTAATCTCCTAAAATCCTAAATAAGAGAAGAAAGAAGCACGTTATTCTGATTCTTCCTTGTCGAAACAAACCTGAGCAAGTTATGAACATAATAACTCCTGGCATCCTTAGGAAGAGTGCAGTAGTGGATATAAAAAAGAATAGGGGTACCCCCGAACAAGATCCTAGTGATAGCAGAAAAGCTCATAGGATAAATAATCAGCTCACCCACTCGCATGTATAAGGTGTGAGTAGTATCCATCCACCTCTCGATAAGAGCAAAAAGTGAATAATGATCTGACCTACCTTGAGCTATCGATAGAGCAACAATGAAGTGTCAAAAGCTAGATGCCCAGATGTGTTGTACAACCTCTCTTGATAAATCATGAAAGAGTTCTCAAGCCAAGTGAAAGCAACCCAAGAATTTTAGTGGTTTATAAATAAAATTCAGAAAATTATAAGATTACCTTCCTTACTAACTTATGATTTTTTTTATTTTCATTTCAATCTTTTAAAAAAAGAGTTCAGAAGACTAGATTTCTAATCAAAAATCCAGAATTCCAATTGGATTTCTAGATTTTTAATTGGAAATCCAAATTTTTGATCGAAAATCTAAAAATTTCAATTTAAAATTTAGATTTCTAACTGAATATTTATAAATCTAACTAAATTATATTTGTCCCTTAACAAGTTAAAACCAATTTTGCAAAATTTTGCTTTAAAATTAACAATTTCATGTAATTTTATCTAATTTGTATGAGAGATGTTCTATAATTACATGCATAAATATGTTAATGTATTAACCAGAATATAATTTTTTGTAGAATTAAAGACAGAAGAGAAATTTACTTCATCTCTAGCCTATGAGCATCTGTGGAGGTGTAAGCAAGTCAAAATGAGCACCTCCTCTCTTTCATTGAACCCTAGACTCTTTTAAAGAAAATGTAGTTGAGATATGACTAGATCTAATTGTCTAGAGTTGCTTCCACGTAGTCTGCATTGTGGGTGAGCCATAAGATCATATGGATCTCAAATTGGAGGTCATATGAGAAGATAATTGAAGAACTAAGATTTGAAAATCAAGAGAAAGGAAAAGAAAAACAAAGAAAAGAAAAGGATGAGAAATGAAGAAATGGATCAATAAAATGCAAAGAGAGGTAAACATCCATTTTAGTCCCTTCACTTCATTTGCATTCAAGTCCAAAGCTTTTCTTGCAATTTAGTCCTAAATTACAAAGCTATATGATTTGATAATTCCTTGAATTATTAAATTGTCAACATAAAAGAGATCAATGCTACATGACTGAGTGTAGTGTATTCCTACCTAAACTATACGACTGAGTATAGTCAACGTTGTATGACTGATGCAATGTGTCATTTCAATTCAAACTATAACTCCAAGTGTAGTCGACATTGTATGACTGAGTGCAATGCATCATTTCAATTCAAACTTTACAATTGAGTGTAGCCAACATTGTACGACTGAGTACAATGTGTTATTTCAATTCAGACTATACAATCAAGTGTAGTCGACATTGTACGATTGAGTACAATGTGTCATTTCAATTCAGACTATACGATTGACTGTAGTCAACATTTTACAATAGAGTGCAATGTGTCATTTCAATTCAGACTATATGACCGAGTGTAGTTAACATTATACAACCAAGTGCAATGTATCATTTCAATTTAGACTATACGACCAAGTGTAGTCGACATTGCACGATCGAGTATAATGTGTCATTTCAATTCAAACTATACAACCGAGTGTAGTCAACATTGTATGACTAAGTGCAATGTGTCATTTCAATTCAAACTATATGACCGAGTGTGGTCGACATTGTATGACTAAATGCAAAGTGTCATTTCAATTAAAACTATATGACCGAGTGTAGTCAACATTGTATGATCGAGTTCAATCTTTTAAATTTAGACTGTACAACTGAGTATAGTCAACATTATATACGATCAAGTATAATGTGATGTATCCTTCTAAATCAATGCTATATGTCTGAGTATAGTGTTAACTCAGATGTTTTAGGATTATGCCTAGTGTTGTACAATAACATAAGCATTCATTGTGAACCAATGATCGTTTACAAGCATAAACCTCAAGGAGCATAGGTAAGTACCCAAACTTTTGTTCTTAAGAAATTGTGTGTTTATTTGCTTTGCCACAATTTGTCAAGCAAACAATGACAAAGGGGGGCAACTGTAAACACTCAATTTCGGGATAATAAAATATGGTTATGATAAAGGACTCTCATGATGAAAATGTTATAAGTAGGTCTTTAACACTTGAAGTTTGGAACCTCAAAAGTTTGAACACATTTTCAAAAAGTGTTTCATTGGTTTTTTTAAGGACTTAATTATAATACTTTTTAAGACCTAATTGAAAATTTTAATTTCATCCAGGAGTTTTTTTGTAATTAAAACTTGAAAAAAATCAAAATTATAGAATTTTGATCATAATTCTATAATTCTTATCAGAAGTACATAATTTTAATCGGAATTATGTAATTTCGATCGAAATTATGTGTTTTCTATCTATTTTTTATTTTTTTATAGAATATAAAAATATTTTTTCTTGAGTTTTATTTGGTTAAAACTTTTCTTAAATTTATTTTTTGGATTCATCTAATTCTTTAGGAAATAAAGTCCTTTTAAAATTGGAACTCTTCAGTCATAGAACTTAGGGTTTTAGGGTTTTTTCTCTATAAAAAGAGAGTTTAGGCTCCTAAAGGGACGGGGACTCAACATTCAATTCTCAATCCTAGGCACTCTTTTCTATAAAAAAAAACCCTTGGTGATTTATTCGTTTGGATTTTTTTTAGAAGAAGAATAACAAGTTTTGAAGGCTTACTAAAAAATAATAGTGATCATACTAGTCTGAGCAGTAATTTATTCAGTATCCATAAAGCATTATCTTCTCTCTACTTTCTTTTATTCTTCTTTTTTTTTATTGAATTTTTATTATAATCTAATTCACTAATCATTATTTTATCCCTTTGTGATGGTGATTATGGAGGAGATTACATGATGATCATACTTTAAGAACCAAATCCATAGAGGCCATGGAATGCCATGGATGTAGCCTTATAGCTAAATACATTTTTTAAGTTTTTATTTAGTTATTTATCATTATTTTAATTTATTTATTTATTTATTTTTAGGATTGTAGTAATGTTTCTTTCTTTATTATTCTCAATAGTTTGTTGTAATAGCCCCAATAATGGGAATAATAAAATTTGGTGTGTGTGCTTATGTGTTTTATTTTAAGCAATTGGTTAGTAAAATTAGGGTTTTCATTCAAAAATTAATTAATGGCTATAGAAATCATTAGGTAGTTTAATTAAAACTGAATTAGATTTAAGTGGATGGAATTAGGGTTGCCTATTAATTGTTTTGTTTTATTTGTTTATGGCCACTTTAATTAAATTAGGGTTTTAGAATAAGTTAAATTAATTGTTTGATCTTTTATTTGTTTGTTTTGATTTTTTTTTTAGGCTTGTTTGCTTATGTTTCTGTGTTTTAGGCCCTAAGCCCACAATAGGCTTTAACCCATTTAAATTTAGGTTTTTTTAGGTTTAATTAATTAAAATGCATTTAATGCCCATAATTAATTAGATTTAGAGTATAAATAACTTAAGCCCATTTAGTTAAATTAGATATAGGCCTACTTAATTTAATTAATTTAGACTTAGCCATTTAATTTAAGCCTTTTCCATAATTTGTAAACTTAATATCACTTATAAATTAAAACATGTAGATTTAGCCCATTTAATTAAAATCAATATAGATTAGACTAACCAAGGGATTGTGATGAATGCATTATTTACTTGTATATTTCATGACTAGTTTTCCTGGAGTTGATTTTTTTTTTAAGGGTTTATATGAAATTGCATGTAAATATAGGATAAAATAGTAATTCATAAAGTAATTCTAAAAGAACAGAAGACTGAAAGAAGCTAGTATTTCATACTTAGAATCTCCTAGTTGTGGTGCTAGCTTTCTTTTAGGAAATTGAGTACCACCATTTTTTTATTTATCCCAGTTATTACCTTGGGTGGTGACTCCTCATCTCCATGCCATGTCATTGTGATAGTGGTTAGTGTGTTCTTTAGAGCCCTAAGCTCAAATAGTGTCATGATTGCTAATATCTTAGGTGTGTGCTAAACCCCACCGTCTACACATACTAATTCTCTTAAAGTAGTAAAGCATAGAAACAATATTTCTAGGCGTAAAAGCATAGTCTAATCTTTATTAGTCTTGATGGGCTTCTAAAGTATGGACTTGGGCTTTTATAAATAGAAATACCTTATGACAACATTCATAAGCAATTTGGGTAATCCTAGGGGAAGTTACCAAGCCACTACATTAGCTGAGTTTGGTGAAAAAAGGTTAAGGTTCCCTTAGCAAGATGCCCTCCTTTAAGACTTGAGTTACAGGCCAAGGTTAGAGGGGCCCAGTATCCTTTGCAAACTCAAGCGAAGACTACCCCCCCTTTTGAACTTGGGTTATTGACTCTGATCAGATGAGCATGGTAATCTCTCTTGAACCAAGTTAAGGCTAAGAGTGATGGTTAGCCAATTTACAATCCCATGAAACTAGTGGAATCATGGAACCATAAACTAATGCCATCAGTTAATAGGGACATGTAGAATAAATGTAAGAATAAAATAATTTTAAAGAACAAAAGTAGAATCAGTATCTCTTATCTGCAGTGGAGTTGCTACTGTAAACAGCAGGGTTTAGTGTGTGCCCAAGATTTTAGCAATTGCAACATTGTTTGAGCTCAGGGCTTTAGAGAACACACTAACCGTTGTCACAAAGTCATGGTGTGGAGATGAGGAGTTACCACCTAGGGTAATAACTAGGACAAATCAAAAGTGGTGGTACTCGATTCTCTAAAAGAAAGCCAACACTACAACTAAAAGATTCTCGGTACAAAATACCAACTTCTTTTAGTCTTGTGTTCATTTAGAATTACTTTGTGATTTACCATTTTATCCTCTATTTACATGCAATTTCATATAAACCCTTATTTAAACAATTAACTCTAGGCAAACTAGTCATGAAAAGTACATGTAAACAATGCATTCATTTAAATTCATAATCCCTAAGTTAGTCTAATCTATATTAGTTTTAATTAAATGGGCTAAATCTACATGTTTAAATTTACAAGTAAGCCTAAAGACTAATGAGCCTAATTCCTATTTAATTTTAATTAAAGTCAACCTAAGTTTATTTATTTTAATTCTAAAATGGGCCTAAATCTACAAATTATAAAGCATTTAAATTAGTGGGCCTAGTTTTACATATTTTGATTCTAAGGTGATCTTAAGTCTGCAAGTTATGGAAAAGGCTTAAATTTAATGGGTTAAGTCTATTAAATTAAATTAAACTAAGTGAGCCTATATTTAAATTAACTAAATTGGCCTAAGTTATCCCTACCTTAAATCTAATTAATTATAGGCCTAAAGATGCATTTTTATTAAACTAACTTTAAAAAAACCTAAATTTATTTAAATGGGTTAGAGTCTGATTTTGGCATAGGGCCTAAAATACATAAAAATAAATAAACAAGCCCAAAAACATTAAAAAAAATACCAAAACAATCAATTAAACTAATTCTAAAAAAAAACCCTAATTTAATTAAATTAACTTTAAGCAACAAATTAATAAATAAAATAATTAACAAGCTACCCTAATTCCATCATCTTAAATCTAATTTAATTTAAGTTAAGAACCCTAATTATCTTTATAGCCATCAATTTTAATTAATCACCCAATTAAAACCCTAATTTTACTAACCAATTAATTAAAATAAAACATACAATCACACACATGATTTAATTATTCCCACTATTAGGGCTATTACCATGATCTACTAAAAATAATAAAAAAATAAAGATTAATACAATCCAAAAAAAACATGCAAAAATAAAATAATCAAAACAATAATAAACATCTAAATAAAAAAAACCTAGAAACTATAGTTAGATACAAAGTTCAATCCATGGCATTCCATGGACCTTCGTGGATTTTATTCTCTAAGTAAGATCATCGTGTAATCCCCTTCATAATCACCAACACAAAAGAATAAACAATGATTAGTAACTAAAATAACAATAAAAATTTAATAAAATTAAAATATAATAAAACCAAAATAATAAAATAAGAAATAAAAGAAGGTAGGAAAGAAGATGATGATTATAGATGCATTATGGGCTTGCCTCTTAGACTGGCAAAAATCACCGTTGTTTGTCAAGTAGGTCTTCAATATTTTTTATTTTCGTTTCAAAAGCCTATTTCTCCTTACTCAAAAATAAATAAATCATAGAGAAATATTTTTTGTGTACTGCCTAGGAACAAAAAGAAAAGCCTATAAAAGTGCAGGAAAAAGAGAGAGCTAAGAGAGAGGCCAGCCAGAGAGATCCTCTCTATGAGAGCTTAAGATGGGTTTTTATAGAAAAACCCTAGCTAAAAGCTTATCCTATTATGACTTGCTTTTCTTAGAGTTTTGATTTTAAAAGGACTTTATTTTTCTAAGAATTCAAATAAATATTATTTGACCAGTCAAAATTCAGGAAACCAAATTTTATTTGCTGGAAAAATAAATTAAAATTATAATAGATGGAACATGTCTAATTTTGACCAGAATTGTGTAATTTTGATCGAATTTGAAAAATTCCAATTGAATTACAGAATTATGATCTTTTTTTAACTTTTAATTATAAAAAGACCCCCGAAAGAATTTAGACTTTTCAATTAGGTCCTAAAATATTGCAATTATGTCCCTAAATAACCAATTAAACTCTTTTTTTTTAAATGCTTTCAAACATTTGAGGTTTCAAACATTAAGTGTTGAAGACCTATTTATAACTTTTTTATCATTGGAGTCCTTTGTTGCATCCACGCTTCATTATCTCGAAATTGGGTGCTTATACTTCCCCGAAGAATATGGACATGATAATAAATATAAACTTTTAATTTATTCTCAATGATAAAAATATAAAATGCATCATGAGAAAATAAATGCTTGTCAATGTGAAGGAAATAATTTCAAGCATATATGCATACAATGCATCACAAAAATAATACATATTAGAAGACCTCACACATGATCATATAGAGCTTAGCTAGCTAATTGGTCATGTGACACTTAGCATATAACAAACATAAATATAAAGTACAAATATTACATGGCTTCTTCTCCCCTAATGCTAAAAAAAATGGAGAAAATAAAAGATCATGAACTAAAACAATGAAAAATAAAGATACACAAAATCTTTGTGAAATAATATGGCATATTTTAAATAATTTTCTCTTCCCTTATCATAAATAAAAAATAAAAAAATGTGATATTAAGGACACACTATCATATATAAAAAAATTTCTTCTAATTTTAATGCAACAATACTCAAATAAACTTAAATGTTTCTCCCCAATTGTGGAAAAATAAAAATAATGAATACTAGAGAAATTTATTTTTTAAATAAAGGAAAATTTCATTAATAATTAAAATGCATTCAATACAAAAATAAAATATTGAAAATAAACTAAACATAAAAAATCATAAAATGAGCCTAAAAACTAACAGTTGGAGGCTCATATACAAAAAATAAACCAAACATATACTAAAAATAAAATTAAAGATAAGTACATATGAGGTCTAATCTTGAGGAGGGGATGAAGGAGGAGGAGGATAGGTGCAAGTGTAGCCTTATTGCTCATAAATATAATGGACATCATGTTGAAGATGAGCAATGTTGCCATCGATTTGATTGAAATGCACATTAAAATTGGATTCAACTTTTTCAACGCGGGAATTAAAGTTGAGAGGTTCATCATCTTAAGCTCAAGCACCTTGAATTAATGTATCTTCACTCCTTTTCTTTTCCTTAGGGAGACAACATGAGGTTGAGGTTTTTGTTCTTCTTCCCTAAGGTCTTGACTTTCATGCTCTTCCAATTCATGAAATATAGCTTTAATATTTTCACTAGCTCCAAGGTCATGCTTCCAAATCCAAACTCCATTAATAGAGGTGAATTGTTTGGAATTTATAATGAAATATACATCAAGAAGCATGGGTTTGGTAGAGGGTAGATAGTCAATATTAATATTATAGAATTTAGCTAACTTTGTGACAATTCTACTAATATAAATTGCACCAATGTTACTATAACTAATTAGCCAAATTCTCCATTGTAAAAATCTTTCTAAAGCAATATTCTCATTATGATGAAGACAATATAGAATAAAAAGGTCATTAAAAGAAAGGGCTTCATTTGAAACAGATTTACCATTAATAGAGTAGGTAATGAAACGATGAGCATACTAAAGTTCTTTGGATTTAATATATGAGGCTTTAGTATGTTTAGCAGAGAATTAAGGAGCATTAGAGCTTTGATTTCATCCCAATATGAAGAGGCAAGCTAACGAGGGTTAACTTGAATGTGTCCCTCTTAAGAAAAGCCAAAAAGAGTATCAAACTCTTAATAAGTCATGAAATGATCTCTCCCTCCCAATTTGAATCTCATGGAGAAGTGGAGAAGTAATGATTATCATCATTAAATTTAATGGAATGAAGAGTATATGAAGAAAGAAACTCAATAATGAGAGAAGGATAGGATGGAAAAGGTGAGAAAGTAAAATCATATATCCCACTTTTGAGAAGAAGATCTTTTACTTCATCATAGCAACCAATTACCTTGAGAGTAGGTTCATCCATGAATCTTGATGGAATGAAAGGTCTTTTTTGAAATTGAGACATTATTTTCTTGATTTCTTAAGTAAAGTATGAGAATGTGCTGTCTTATGTTTATCCTTTTGAGAGGGAGGAGCTTGAGAAGATGTAGGAACCTTGCTTAGTTTGTTTGGAGCCATTAAAAGAGAAAAGAAGAATATTTGAAGAATTTATAGAGAAAAGAAAAACTTGATTAAGATGGAAAATTTAAAAGAAATAGAGTGGTATTTATAGGCAAGATATTAGGGTTGGAAATAGCATAAAATTTGAACTTGAACAAAATAGGAACCTCAAAAATTGTTCCTGATTTTGATTAGAAAGTCAAAGGTTAAAAGGATTTTAAAATCCTAATGCTATCAGGAGACATGTCCTGGTTAGGACATGCTCCCATCCCGATCGGGATTTGATGTCCCGAGTGATATCCGAATTGGGATATCTATTCTGGATAATTTCTATGTAAAAACATAAAATTTATAGATCTTGTTCCGATCAGGACATGATCTGGTCCCGGGTGGGACTAAAGTTCTATCAAGAAAAAGTTTGCAAATTGTTTGCAATTAAGTCCAAAATTCCTTACAATTAAGTCCTTATGAATTTAATTGCTATTATTTGGTTTAGAAAAGTTATATGAGTATTTGAAAAGAAATCATTTAAGGATATATTTTGCTAAAATTAAAATAATTATTTTAATGAATTAATTATTAATTTTGAAAAATAGAAAGAATTAAAAGAAAAATATACTGAACAAGTGTCATATACCAAAAGTAATCATAAAGAAAACTCAAAAGACTTTCAAAATCAAGACTAACTAGAACCATCAATCATGCCAAGTTCATGTTTAATGAAATTTAATCTATCTTTATTGAAAGGTTTTGTGAAGATATCAGCAAGTTGATTATTTATATCAACAAAATCAAGTGAGATATCACCAATCTAAACATGATTAAGTAAAAAATGATGTCGAATGTCTATATGCTTAGTTCTAGAATGTTGAATAGGATTCTTGCTAAGGTTTATAGCACTTGTATTCTCATATTTAATTGGCATGTGATCAAGTTTTATAACATAGTCCAACAATTATTGTTTTTGCCATAAGACTTATGAACAATAAAGACTTACTGCAATATATTTAGCTTTAATAGTGGACAAGGAAATTGAAAATTATTTCTTTTTAAACCAAGAAACTAAACACTATCCTAAAAATTGAAAAGTTCTAAAAGTGCTCTTTCTATCTAGTAAGCTAGTTATAAAGTTCGCATTAGAATAACTAATCAAGTTAAAGAAGGAACTTCTAGGATATCAAAGTCCTAAATGCATTGTACCATAAAGATATTTGAAAATTCTTTTGATAGCATTCAAATGAGACTCTTTAGGATTTGATTGAAATCTAGCACATAAGTAAGTAGCAAACATAATATCAAATCTACTAGTAGTTAAATAAAGAAGGGATCTGATTATACCTCTAAATCATTTTTCATCAATCGATTTGCCATTCTTATCATTATTGAGTTTGGTGGTGATGCTCATTAGAGTTTTTCTTATCTTAGCTCCATCCATGCCAAACTTCCTAAGAATGTCTCTTATATATTTGGTTTGATTAATGAAAATCTCATCTTTGCATTGCTTAATTTGTAATCTAAGAAAGAATTTTAATTCTCCCATCATACTCATCTCGAATTCTCCTTGTATTAGCTTAGAAAATTCTTCACATAAGTAATGGTTTAGTTGCACCAAAAAAAATATCATCAACATATGTTTGAACAATTAATAAATCATGCTTGGATTTCTTTATGAAAAGAGTTTTTTCAAATTTTCCTTTAGAGAAACCTTTCTCTAATAGGAAGTTGCTCAATCTTTCATACCAAGCTCTTAGAGCTTATTTCAATCCATACAATGCTTTTGACAATTTATAGACATGATTTGGAGAATCAAAATTTTCAAAACCCAGAGTTGCTCAACATATACCTATTCTTTAATGAAACCATTTAGAAATGCACTTTCAACATTCATTTGATAAATTTTAAAATCCATGAATGATGCAAATGCAAGTAGCATTCTAATAGCTTCTAACCCTGCAACGAGGCAAAGATTTCATTATAATTAATGTCTTTTTTTTTATTATAACATTTAGCTACTAGTTTAGCTTTGTCCTTAGTTATCACACCTTGTTCATTCATCTTATTTCTAAACACCCATTTAGTGCCTATAAGAGGATATTTTTTAGTTTAGGAACTAAGGACGAAACCTTATTTCTCTCAAATTATTTAACTTTTCTTGCATAGCAAGCACCCAAAATTCATCACTTAATGCTTCATCAACATTTTTGGGCTTAATTTGAGAAATAAAGGCTAAATTAACAACAGACTTTAACTCATATATAGTAGTTACCCCTTTGTAGTGTCACTTGAGTCTTTATTTTCTTCTTGATTTTTAATAATCTCATCATCACCTATAAGATCATTAACACTATGAACATCCTTTCTAGGATCAAGTGAGTTTGATTCATTGAATACAATATGCATTGACTCTTCAACTACTAGAGTTCTCTTATTAAAAACTCTATATGCTTTACTAGAAATAGAATAGCTTAGGAAAATTCCTTCATCGACTTTGTAATAAAATTTTCCAAGATTATCCTTTGTATTTAATATAAAGCACTTGTATCTAAATACTCTTATATATGAGATTTTGGGTTTTCTATTATTTTATAGCTTATAAAATGCTTTGTTTAAGATAGGTCTTTTGAAAACTCAGTTTGAAATGTAACAAAATGTGTTAACGGCTTCCGCCCAAAAATATAGAGGTAAATTACACTTATGAAGCATTGTCCTAGCCATTTCCACAATAGCTTTATTTTTCCTTTCAACAACCCCATTTTGTTAAGGAGCTCTAGGAGAAGAAAACATATGTAAAATACCATTTTCATTGCAATAGGTTTTGAAAAATTTATTTTCAAATTTGGTTCCATGGTCACTTATAATTAAAGAGATACAAAAACCTTTCTCTTTTTGAACTCTTTTTACAAAATTTTCAAAAGCTTTAAATGCATCATTCTTATGAGCAAGAAAATATACCTAAGTAAATCTAGATTAATCATTAACCAATACATAAGCATAATGCATTCCTTCGAGACTAGTAACTCTAGTTGGGCAAATAAATCTATATGTATAAGTACAAGTGATATAAAAGTGGACACTACATTTTTAAGCTTAAATGAGGATTTAGATTGTTTTTCCTTTTGACAAGCATCATAAGGTTTATCCTTAGTGAATTCAAGCTTAAGTAAACCAATCATAAGTTCATGTTTACAAAGATCATTTAAAAATTCAAAATTTTCATGTCCTAACCTTCTATGCCATGTCTATGTGTCATGGAAAATAGACGTTAAGCATTTGATGTCTTTGTTATCAATTTTGTTTAATTCAATAACATAAACATTATATACTCTTTCACCACTAAAAATTACTTTATTTTCATAAAGACTACTAATAAAGCAATCTCTAGAATAGAAAGTTAGCTTATTTCCTATGTCATATAATTGACTTATACTAAATAAATTATGTTTAAGACCATCAACAAACAACACATAATGTATAGATACAGATTAAGGATTACCTATTTCTCTATATTCATACACATGAAGTTAAACTTTCTTACTTCTAACTTGTACATTGCCTTCACAATGATTTTCTAAGGTCTCTCACATTTCCGTGGCCGACATGCAATGTTAAAGCTTATCTCTTTCTTCTCTTATCATGGAAGAGACTAGAGTGATCATAGCCTTTTTGTTTTTATGATTTTCCTCCTTTTGTTCAATATTCCATTAGCTTCTTCTAAGAATAGTTACCACACCATCAATGGTAGTTGTAGGTGGTTCCCAACCTTCTAGGACAATATTCTAGAGTTTGATGGAATCACAATCAAGATATAGTTCCATTTTAAACTTCCAATGAGGATAGTCACTACCATTGAAGAATGGTCTAAGTGAAGAAATGTTTTGTAATTCACTCCCTATGATCTTGTACTCTAGCAATGAAGTTCCTAGAATTCAAGCTCTAATACCAATTAAAAGAGTCTTGGAGGGGGTGAATAGGACTATCGAACAAAAATAAGAAATTAAAAGATTTGAACAAGAATTAAAAGAAATATTAAGAAGGAAGAATGAAGAACACAATGATTTAAGATGTTTGGATTCAATAATAATCCTATGCCTCCTCCTAACTTATCCCCAAGTTAGGATTTTCAATCATCCATAATCTTATTCACAAGACTTAGATTACATAATATTTTTATGGCTCACTCTTATAACCTTACAACTTAAGTTTTCAAGGCTTACTCAAAAACCACTTTACAAGTGTTTTCAAGGCTAACACTAAAATTGAATTCCCAAGTGTTTCAATGGCTAAATACTTAAACTAATTCCTTTAGAATATAATCTCACTTATCGTTTTCTTAACCGTAGAAAATAGAAGAATAAGAATTACTATTCTCACACTCACCAACTCTCACAAGAGTACAATAATAAAATGAATTTTGAAAGAGTTAAAAGAGTTTAATTGAATGTTTGAAAGTATAGAATGGATGTTTCTTAACCTCAAAATAATCTTTAGAGTCATCTTTATACTTAAGCAACTTAATTATAGCTGTTGGAAGCAATAATTTCATTCCCAACAAGAACAAAGTCCATTTAAATGAAATTTGAAATTTTGAGTTGTATTTTGCTAGGCCCTAGTTAAGACAATCATTGAATATCCATTATAAGCCATTAAGTTTGAATTTCTACTCTCATTCTAGTCAAGATATCAATGTCCTGAGTAATGTCTCGATCGAGACATTGGTTTGAGATTGGTTTTACCAAAAATTGAGTTTTATGCAAACATTGGTCTCCCTTGGTCCTGATTGGGACTACTTTAGTCTCGGTCAGGACTATGACAAGAATTTCACTTTTTTGTGCAATTTAGTCCCTATGATGAGTCCGGTCAAGATAGTACTTATGATGACTTTTCAGAATGATTTTTCTTCGATAGTTCATTATTATTTTAACTTCCAAATAACTACTAACTTACACACACTTGAAGCAAACACATTAGTTGCTCAAGATCAAGTTTATTAAGATCAAAATCAAGATTGATAACTTGTTAAGATCAATAGTTTTTCATATTATTATTTTTATGATTTATTCAAAAAAAATTTATGATTGCAATGTTTATGCTGCTGCTTTTATAGAATATTATATTTTTTTAGAAGCATGTATATGAAGAATTTAATGCTAATATATACAGAATAAAGTTAGTTATGTCATTATGTGTGTGTGTGTAAATATATACCTATTCAAATGAAGAAATAAGATTTTTTTTTATTTTTTTCATGTTCTTATTTTTATGATCTATTCAATATTATTTTTTTATAACTGTGATGTTTGTGTTATTGCTATTATAGAATATTATAATTTTTACAAAAGCAAGTTATATATATATATATAATGGATAAAGTGCATGGGGAAATGAAAAGTGATAGAGAGCATATTATGGAGAAAAAATAAAAGGAGATTAGTGAATAATATTATTGTTATCAGCATGTTGTTTTTTAGAACAACTTAAATACTATAAAATATAGGATTGTAATATATAATAAAAATTGAATGATGTTGTAATATATTATAATTGTAATGACTATCAAACTTTAATAGTTATGATGTATATATGATTATGGAGGAAAAAGAAAATGAGTATTTTAGTGCTAAAAAAATCATAACATTGCATATTGAAAAACATTATATTGGCTTACATCAAATCAAAAGTTGTGTATAACATGCACAGCAACCCACGTCACATGTGAGAGGTCCTAAGGACTGGTTGATAATATGAAAATCCAACATCCAAAACCATGTAAAAGCAACTCAAGTAGCCTACAGTTGTAGCAACCCATATCAACCCAAAACAACCCACACATAGCATCCCACAACAACTAGCTACCCACAGCAACCTATAATCCTCATAGAGGCACAAAAATACAAATTAATAGTGTTAAAAGTCACAACTTAGTAGATGCAAGACTACATGGACAAAAAAGACCCTAAGCATTACAAATTATTCAATAAAGGCCCTAAAGACAACTTAATAAACACAAATGATCAAATTAAGGTTGATTAAAAGTGACATTATAGTTTGGACAATATTGAATCGAGCTGGGTGAAAGCTTATTGCTTGGATTCTAGTGGGTGGGTACATGAGTTGAGGATTCATTTGCTAAATCAAAACATTAGTTATATTTAGAAGTAGAAGAATATATTCTTCAACTATACTTTGGAGTCGTCACCTAACCACAACCAGAAAGTGGGAAGCTAAATAAATGAAAACATGTTTCCCTTGTGAGAGATTTTGGATTCAGAAAGTAACATCTACTTGACTATTTCTTAAATACAAATTCTAAATTACTTTTTCACATCACCCTAGTCTTATTTTTAATGATGCATTTACTACACTTGATCATTATTCATTTTTATTAAATATAGGTGTTAATTAATAATTGGCTTGTAGGATAATTGAGTTAGAGTATACATTATATATATATATATATATATATATATATATAATAAAAAATCATGGCAAACATGACAAACATATTGAATCAAATAAATAAATTGGCATGCAATCCAAGATAAGTGGGCAATTAAACAAATAGCACACAAAGCAAGTAAGAGAAAATCAAAGAAAACTGTCAAAATAAAATAATATACATTTTTTGACTTACGAGATAACTGTTGTGTCGTTCAGTATTCACCTTAGGGTTCTGACTCTTCTTATTCACGTTGGGGAGAGAGATTGAGGTCTGACTTTAGGATTTCGTCAAATGTGCAAAAGAAAATGGGAAAAGAGATTAAGGATTTCAACCCTTGAAATCACCTATTTTAGTAATACATCCAAATGAAAGAAAATAATGAAATGGGGACAAGGATTAAGGATTACAATATTTTAGAATTGTTTATTCTAATATGTACATTAAAAAAAGAAAATTAAAAAAAATCTTATTTTAGTAATCCTTATAAAACAAAGATTATTATGCATACGCCTGCAAGCACACAATTCATTCATTCATTCATGATAATAAATTAAATAAGATAAAACAATTTAAAGAAATGAGGATAATAAAAATTCATCGCTACAAATAAATAAACAAATATGCATATGAAAATGCATGATTTGTGTAAATTGTTGGGGTGAATGCCTCATTTATCTTTAAGAAAATTCCTCAAATTGAAAATTTGGTTGAGAAGTCATTGGTATTTCCTAAAATGATATGTAAGTGAATAAATATTCAAAATGAGAAAAAAAAATATTTTATATTTATTTTAATGAAAATAGTAATTTTGACTATAAACTTTCAAAATTTATTATATTTTATAATAAAAATGTCACTTTTATGACAAAGATTCCATTTTTAAAAATAAAAATTCTAGCTTTATATTAAAATTCTATTTTATTGAAATAACATCACAAAGTCAATGAAAACGATAAAAAATGTGATCTTCATCAAAAGATGATGATTTTTTATATAAAAATTATGAACTTTTATTATAAAATAAGAAAATACTTTTTTTATAAGAAAGATGAAAACTTTAAATGCAATAATATTATATAATTAATTAAAGATGCAATATTTATGAAAATAACATTCCCATATAAAAAATATTCAACAAAATATAATTTTTGACAATAAAATATATAAATGAATAAAATAAATAAAAATTCATGCTTTATGATGGGAATGATGATGTGAGTGTCACATATCAAATAAAAAAATGCATATTTTAAACTAAATCAAACACTTTCATACTTCATTCCATTACCACCACACGATTAGCATCACTACTTGAAATATTCGTTAAAAATTGCAAATCCAACATAAATAACACAACAATATAAAAATGCATGGGTGATCATGAAAATGATAAAGATATGGATTTTGATGAAAATAAATAAATAAAAATAAGAAAATAAAAATAAAATAAAATAAAAATTGAATATAAGAAAAATATATGTAAAATATGATAAAAATGTAATTTTAATGAAAATGATTAAATGGCTCCTCACACGTTAACCCTTGATGTGTGCTTTTGACTTAGATGTATTCAGATTTGGATCTTGGATCAGAAAATCCTAGAAAAAGTATATTTTGTGGTTTTGAGTGTTTGAGAAACTAGTTTTAACAAGTCAACCACCCTTGTTTGAAGGGGTTTGAGGCTTAAATTTTAGTATTTTTAAATATCTTTTAGTTTATAGGTCCTAAATAGTCCCTAAAAATTGTCCAAAAATCATAAAAAGTCTCAAATGTCACCCAAAATCACCAAAGGTCCCTAAAAAAATATAGAAATTAATATTTATAAATAACATATCAACCAAAAACCATGACCCACACATGTGGCTTTTGATAACCCACATGGATGGATTGTTTCAATGCCTGCAGATAAATGGGTTTTGGGACCTATACGCATCCATTTCTTCTACAGGTCTTTTTGGTGTTTTTGAGTCATTTTGGATCGTTTTTCAAATCCTTTGAGTTTTGGATTCTTTTAGGCCCTTTAGGTTTGATTCAATGGACTTTTCAAGATTCTCAAAATATTTCAAACATTTAAGTCCAATTCAATCTTGAAAAGTCCAAACTGGACTTCAGAGGCTTTGATTTGACTTGTTAATCTCTTAATTTTTCATTTAAAAATTTATTCTCAAAATAAGACCCTTTCTCGGGTGTTTTCAAGAGGTGGTTTTATTTTTTGGACTTCCAATTCCAAGTTTTTTAGGGTTTTAACTCTAACAATAAGTTGTGAATGACCTTTTACAGTCGTACTTTATCAATTTAACAGAAAATCTTCATCATGGAACTACTTAAAATTTGGTGTCAACATGGGTATATAAGACATTATGGTTGGAGATAGTAAAACTAATCCTATTTCTCATATTAGATCCACCACTCTTACTACACCTACTACCACATTCAATCTTAATAACAATATATGTGTTAGTAATATACACTAGGCCAATTATGTAATAGCCATATTTTGACTTTGTCATATTTCCATTTTATTAATAAAATGGCCTTTTATTAATAAAGAGGTATTTTTATTAATAGAGACGCATTTTTATTATTACTGGCTAATTCTAGTTAGTTCCTTGAATTGTTAATTCTGCCTAAGATCATTAAGTATGTGACTTGATAACAAAAATCTTAGGCAATACTTGAATTCTATTCTAAATTGCCCTTTGTCAATCATTATTATGGGAACAACAATGAATAAAGGCTAGTATGAGGTTGACTAATGATTATGTTTTACTAATCATGTACATGAGATATTGATGTACTAGATCGGCCCACTATGAGAATAGTACATGAATAAATTTCATAAGTGATTCTCATCATTGTTGCATTATTTCAGTCCTCTAACTTGAAATCATCATGGTTTCTACATAATAAGTTTTTTATTTTGACACATCCCTAGATCATCTTTAACCGAATGGTAAAATAGGTTGAGATTGGATATAGAATGAGCTATGTGAGGAATGTGAGTAAATGAGATGAAATTTGTCCCTCAGTTATTTTAAGAACTTATCTGTGGGCCCCTTGATAAGTTAAACACAAGATAAAATACATGGCCATGCTAGAATGTATGGATCAAGATGTCTCAATATTAGATAAAGAGTTATTAGTATCAGTCTACTTGGGATCAAGAAATAATATGATTGAACTACATAAAGATGACATAAATCATGCCTTATGTTCAACCAAGATATTGTGTGATAAAAGACTATAATACACGCTATTGATTGCGTAATGTCAGATTTTTTGCCTTCACACAACTTGGATAGTCGTAATGTCTTGTTAAAGGACACTTATGACTTGTGGGCTAACATGGGAACTTATTATGCATAAACCATGATGATTTTAAGTTAGAGGACTGAAATAATACAACTATGATGAGAATAACTTATGAAAATTATTCATGTACTATTCTCATAGTGGGTTGATCTAGTTCATCAATATCTCATGTACATGATTAGTAAAACATAATCATTAGTCAACCTCATACTAGCCTTTATTCATTATTGTTCCCATAAAAATGATTGACAAAGGAAAATTTAGAATAGAATTCAAGTATCTCCTAAGATTTTTGTTATCAAGTCACATACTTAATGATCTTAGGTAGAATTAACTATTCAAGGAACTAATTAGAATTAGCCAGTAATAACAAAAATGCGTCTTTATTAATAAAAATACCTCTTTATTAATAAAAAGGCCACTTTATTAATAAAATGGAAATATGACAAAGTCAAAATATGACTATTACATAATTGGCCTAGTGTATATTACTAACACATATAATGTTATTAAGATTGAATGTGGTAGTAGGTGTAGTAAGAGTGGTGGATCTAATATGAGAAATAAGATTAGTTTCACTATCTCCAACCATAATGTCTTATATACCCATATTGACACCAAATTTTAAGTAGTTCTATGATGAAGATTTTCTGTTAAATTGACAAAGTACGACTGTAAAAGGTCATTCACAACTTACTATTAGAGTTAAAACCCTAAAGAACTTGGAATTGGAAGTCCAAAAAATAAAACCACCTCTTGAAAACACCCAAGAAAGGGTCTTATTTTGAGAATAAATTTTTAAATGAAAAACTAAAAGATTAACAAATCAAATCAAAGCCTCTGAAGTCCAGTTTGGCCTTTTAGAGATTGAATTGGACTTAAATGTTTGAAATATTTTGAGAATCTTGAAAAGTCCATCGAATCAAACCTAGAGGGCCTAAAAGAATCCAAAACTCAAAGGATTTGAAAAATGATCCAAAATGACTCAAAAACACCAAAAAGACCTGTAGAAGAAATGGATGCGTATAGGTCCCAAAACCCATTTATCTGCAGGCGTTGAAACAATCCACCCATGTGGGTTATCAAAAGCCACATGTGTGGGTCATGGTTTTTAGTTGATATGTTATTTATAAATATTAATTTCTATAATTTTTTAGGACCTTTAGTGATTTTAGGTGACATTTGAGACTTTTTATGATTTTTGGACAATTTTTAGGGACTATTTAGGACCTTTAAACTAAAAGATATTTAAAAATACTAAAATTTAAGCCTCAAACCCCTTCAAACAAGGGTGGTTGACTTGTTAAAACTAGTTTCTCAAACACTTAAAACCACAAAATATACTTTTTCTAGGATTTTATGATCCAAGATCCAAATCTTAATACATCTAAGTTAAAAGCACACATCAAGGGTTAACGTGTGAGGAGCCATTTAATCATTTTCATTAAAATTACATTTTTATCATATTTTACATATATTTTTCTTATATTCAATTTTTATTTTATTTTATTTTTATTTTCTTATTTTTATTTATTTATTTTCATCAAAATCCATATCTTTATCATTCTCATGATCACCCATGCATTTTTATATTATTGTGTTTTTTATGTTGGATTTGCAATTTTCAACGAATATTTCAAGTAGTGATGCTAATGGTGTGGTGGTGATGGAATGAAGTATGAAAGTGTTTGATTTAGTGTAAAATATGCATTTTTTTAATTTGAAATGTGACACTCACATCATCATTCCCATCATAAAGCATGAATTTTTATTTATTTTATTCATTTATATATTTTATTGTCAAAAATTATATTTTGTTGAATATTTTTTATATGGGAATGTTATTTTCATAAATATTGCATCTTTAATTAATTATATAATATTATTGCATTTAAAGTTTTCATCTTTCTTATAAAAAAAGTATTTTCTTATTTTATAATAAAAGTTCATAATTTTTATATAAAAAATCATCATCTTTTGATGAAGATCACATTTTTTATTGTTTTCATTGACTTTGTGATGTTATTTCAATAAAATAGAATTTTAATATAAAGCTAGAATTTTTATTTTTAAAAATATATTAAAAATGGAATCTTTGTCATAAAATTGACATTTTTATTATAAAATATAATAAATTTTGAAACTTTATAGTCAAAATTACTATTTTCATTAAAATAAATATAAAATATTTTTTTTTTCTCATTTTGAATATTTATTCACTTACATATCATTTTAGGAAATACCAATGACTTCTCAACCAAATTTTCAATTTGAGGAATTTTCTTAAAGACAACTGAGGCATTCACCCCAACAATTTACACAAATCATGCATTTTCATATGCATATATTTGTTTATTTATTTGTAGCGATGAATTTTTATTATCCTCATTTCTTTAAATTGTTTTATCTTATTTAATTTATTATCATGAATGAATGAATGAATTGTGTGCTTGCAAGTGTATGCATAATAATCTTTGTTTTATAAGGATTACTAAAATAAGATTTTTTTTTTAATTTTCTTTTTTTAATGTACATATTAGAATAAAGAATTCTAAAATATTGTAATCCTTAATCCTTGTCCCCATTTCATTATTTTCTTTCATTTGGATGTATTACTAAAATAGGTGATTTTAAGGATTGAAATCCTTAATCTCTTTTCCCATTTTCTTTTGCACATTTGACGAAATCCTAAAGTCAGACCTCAATCTCTCTCCCTAACGTGAATAAGAAGAGTTAGAACCCTAAGGTGAATACTGAACAACACAATGGTTATCTCGTAAGTCAAAAAATGTATATTATTTTTATTTTGACTGTTTTCTTTGATTTTCTCTTACATGCTTTATGTGCTATTTGTTTAATTGCCCACTTATCTTAGGTTGCATGCCAATTTATTTGTTTGATTCACTATATATATATATATATATATATATATATATATATATATATATATATATAATGTATACTCTAACTCAATTATCCCACAAGCCAATTATTAATTAACACCTATATTTAATAAAAATGAATAATGATCAAGTATAGTAAATGCATCATTAAAACTAAGACTAGGGTGATGTGAAAAAGTAATTTAGAATTTTTATTTAAGAAATAGTCAAGTAGATGTTCCTTTCTGAATCCAAAATCTCTCACAAGGGAAACATGTTTTCATTTATTTAGCTTCCCACTTTCTGGTTGTGGTTAGGTGACAACTCCAAAGTATAGTTGAAGAATATATTCTTCTACTTCTGAATATAACTAATGTTTTGATTTAGCAAATGAATCCTCAACTCATGTACCCACCCACTAGAATCCAAGCAATAAGCTTTCACCCAGCTCGATTCAATATTGTCCAAATTATAATATCACTTTGAATCAACCTTAATTTGATCATTTGTGTTTATTAAGTTGTCTTTAGGGCCTTTATTGAATAATTTGTAATGCTTAGGGTCTTTTTTGTCCATGTAGTCTTGCATCTACTAGGTTGTGACTTTTAACACTATTAATTTGTATTTTTGTGCCTCAATGAGGATTATAGGTTGTTGTGGGTAGCTAGTTGTTGTGGGATGCTATGTGTGGGTTATTTTGGGTTGATATGGGTTGCTACAACTATAGGCTACTTGAGTTGCTTTTACATGGTTTAGGATGTTGGATTTTCATATTATCAACCAGTCCTTAGGACCTCTCACATGTGACGTGGGTTGCTGTGCATGTTATACACAACTTTTGATTTGATGTAAGCCAATATAATATTTTTTCAATATGCAATGTTATGATTTTTTTAGCACTAAAATACTCATTTCCTTTTTCCTCCATAAACATATATACATCATAACTATTAAAGTTGGACAATCATTATAATTATAATATTTACAACATCATTCAATTTTTATTATATATTACAATCCTATATTTTATAGTATTTAAGTTGTTCCAAAAAACAACATGCTGACAAAAATAATATTATTCACTAATCTCCTTTTATTTTTTCTCCATAATATGCTCTCTATCACTTTTCATTTGCCCATGCACTTTATCCATTATATATATATATATATATATATATATATATATATATATATATATATATATATATATATATATATATATATATATAACTAACTTGATTTTGTGCAAAATTATAATATTCTACAACAGCAATAGCACAAACATCACAGTCATAAAAAAATAATATTGAATAGATCATAAAAATAAGAATATGAAAAAAAAATCTTATTTCTTCATTTGAATAGGTATATATTTACATACACACACACATAATGACATAACTAACTTTATTCTGTATATATTAGCATTAAATTCTTCATATACATGCTTCTAAAAAATATAATATTCCATAAAAGCAGCAGCATAAACATTGCAATCATAAAAAAATTTTGAATAAATCATAAAAATAATAATATGAAAAACTATTGACCTTAACAAGTTATCAATCTTGATTTTGATCTTAATAAACTTGATCTTGAGCAACTAATGTGTTTGCTTTAAGTGTGTGTAAGTTAGTAGTAATTTGGAAGTCAAAATAATAATGAACTATCGAAGAAAAATCATTCTGAAAAGTCATCATAAGTACTATCTTGATCGGACTCATCATAGGGACTAAATTGCACAAAAAAGTAAAATTCTTGTCATAGTCCTGACTGAGACTAAAGTAGTCCTAATCAAGACCAAGGGAGACAATGTTTGTATAAAACTCAATTTTTAGTAAAACCAATCTCAAACCAATGTCCCGATCGAGACATTACTCAGGACATTGATATCTTGACTAGAATGAGAGTAGAAATTCAAACTTAATGACTTATAATGGATATTCAATGATTGTCTTGACTAGGGCCTGACAAAATACAACTCAAAAGTTCAAATTTCATTTAAATGGACTTTGTTTTTATTGGGAATGAAATTATTGCTTCCAACAGCTATAATTGAGTTGCTCAAGTATAAATATGACTCTAAAGATTATTTTGAGGTTAAGAAACATCCATTCTATACTTTCAAACATTCAATTAAACTCTTTTAACTCTTTCAAAATTCATTTTATTATTGTACTCTTGTGAGAGTTGGTGAGTGTTAGAATAGTAATTCTTATTCTTCTATTTTCTAGGGTTAAGAAAATGATAAGTGAGATTATATTCTAAAGGAATTAGTTTAAGTATTTAGCCATTAAAATACTTGGGAATTCAGTTTTAGTGTTAGCCTTGAAAACACTTGTAAAGTGGTTTTTGAGTAAGCCTTGAAAACATAAGTTGTAAGGTTATAAGAGTAAGCCATAAAAATCTTATGTAATCTCAGTTATGAATAAGATTATGAATGATTGAAAATCCTAACTTGGGGAGAAGTTAGGTGGTGGCATAGGATTATTATTGAATCCAAACATCTTAAATCATTGTGTTCTTCATTCTTCCTTCTTAATATTTCTTTTAATTCTTGTTCAAATCTTTTAATTTCTTATTTTTGTTCGATAGTCCTATTCACCCCCTCCAAGACTCTTTTAATTGATATCAGAGCTTGAATTCTAGGAACTTCATTGCTAGAATACAATAACATAGGGAGTGAATTACAAAACATTTATTCACTTAGACCATTCTTCGATGGTAGTGACTATCCTCATTGGAAGTTTAAAATGGAACTATATCTTGATTGTGATTCCATCAAACTTTGGGATATTGTCCCAGAAGATTGGGAGCCACCTACAACTACCATTGATGGTGTGGTAACTATTCTTATAAGAAGCCAATGGAATATTGAACAAAAGGAGGAAAATCATAAAAATAAAAAGGCTATGATCACTCTAGTCTCTTCCATAATAATAGAAGAAGGAGACAAGCTTTAACATTGCACGTCGGCTAAGGAAATTTGAGAGACCTTGAAAAATCATTGTGAAGGCATTGTATAAGTTAGAAGTAAGAAAATTTAAGTTCATGTGTATGAATATAAAGAAATAGGTAATCCTTAATCTGTATCTATACATTATGTGTTGTTTGTTGATGGTCTTAAACATAATTTATTTAGTATAAGTCAATTATATGACATAAGAAATAAGCTGACTTTCTATTCTAGAGATTGCTTTATTAGTAGTCTTTATGAAAACAAAGTAATTTTTAGTGGTGAAAGAGTATATAATGTTTATGTTATTGAATTGAACAAAATTGATAACAAAGACATCAAATGCTTAACGTCTATTTCCCATGACACATAGACATGGCATAGAAGGTTAGGACATGAAAATTTTGAGTTTTTAAATGATCTTTATAAACATGAACTTATGATTGGTTTACTTAAGCTTGAATTCACTAAGGATAAACCTTATGATGCTTGTCAAAAGGAAAAACAATCTAAATCCTCATTTAAGCTTAAAAATGTAGTGTCCACTTTTATATCACTTGTACTTATACATATAGATTTATTTGGACCAACTAGAGTTACTAGTCTCAGAGGAATGCACTATGCTTATGTATTGGTTAATGATTAATCTAAATTTACTTAGGTATATTTTCTTGCTCATAAGAATGATGCATTTAAATCTTTTGAAAATTTTGTAAAAAGAGTTAAAAAAGAGAAAGGTTTTTGTATCTCTTTAATTATAAGTGACCATGGAACCAAATTTGAAAATAAATTTTTCAAAGCCTATTGCAATGAAAATGGTATTTTACATATGTTTTCTTCTCCTAGAGCTCCTTAATAAAATGGGGTTGTTGAAAGGAAAAATAAAGCTATTGTGGAAATGGCTAGGACAATGCTTCATAAATGTAATTTACCTTTATATTTTTGGACGGAAGTCGTTAACACATTTTGTTACATTTCAAACTGAGCTTTCAAAAGACCTATCTTGAACAAAGCATCTTATAAGCTATGAAACAATAGAAAACCCAAAATCTCATATATAAGAGTATTTAGATACAAGTGCTTTATATTAAATACAAAGGATAATCTTGGAAAATTTTATTACAAAGTCGACGAAGGAATTTTCCTAAGCTATTCTATTTCTAGTAAAGCATATAGAGTTTTTAATAAGAGAACTCTAGTAGTTGAAGAGTCAATGCATGTTGTATTCAATGAATAAAACTCACTTAATCCTAGAAAGGATGTTCATAGTGTTAATGATCTTATAGGTGATTATGAGATTATTGAAACTCAAGAAGAAAATGCTAATAAACCTTTGGAACATCAAGGTCCAAGCAAGGAGGATAATAAGGAGACATCTCAATCTACCTTCAATAATGAACTTCCAAAGGATTGGCAATTTAAGGAAGCTCATCCTCATGACCTCATTATAAGTGACACTATAAAGGGGTAACTACTATATATGAGTTAAAGTCTGTTGTTAATTTAGCCTTTATTTCTCAAATTGAGCCTAAAAATGTTGATGAAGCATTAAGTGATGAATTTTAGGTGCTTGCTATGCAAGAAAAGTTAAATAATTTAAGAGAAATAAGGTTTGGTCCTTAGTTCCTAGACCAAAAAATCATCCTCTTATAGGCACTAAATGGGTGTTTAGAAATAAGATGAATGAACAAGGTGTCATAACTAAAGATAAAGCTAAACTAGTAGCTAAATGTTATAATAAAAAAGACATTAATTATAATGACACATTTGCCCCCATTGCAAGGTTAAAAGCTATTAGAATGCTACTTGCATTTGCATCATTCATGGATTTTAAAATTTATCAAATGAAAATTGAAAGTGCATTTCTAAATGGTTTCATTAAAGAATAGGTATATGTTGAGCAACTCTAGGTTTTGAAAATTTTGATTCTCCAAACCATGCCTATAAATTGTCAAAAGCATTGTATGGATTGAAATAAGCTCCAAGAGCTTGGTATGAAAGATTGAGCAACTTCCTATTAGAGAAAGGTTTCTCTAAAGGAAAAGTTGAAAAAACTCTTTTCATAAAGAAATCCAAGCATTATTTATTAATTGTTCAAACATATGTTGATGATATTTTTTTTGGTGCAACTAAACCATTACTTATGTTAAGAATTTTCTAAGCTAATACAAGGAGAATTCGAGATGAGTATGATGGGAGAATTAAAATTCTTTCTTAGATTACAAATTAAGCAATGCAAAGATGGGATTTTCATCAATCAAACCAAATATATAAGAGACATTCTTAGGAAGTTTGGCATGGATGGAGCTAAGATAAGAAAAACTCTAATGAGCATCACAACCAAACTCAATAATGATAAGAATGGCAAATCGATTGATGAAAAATGATTTAGAGGTATAATCAGATCCCTTCTTTATTTAACTACTAGTAGATTTGATATTATGTTTGCTACTTACTTATGTGCTAGATTTCAATCAAATCCTAAAGAGTCTCATTTGAATGCTATCAAAAGAATTTTCAAATATCTTTATAGTACAATGCATTTAGGACTTTGATATCCTAGGAGTTCCTTCTTTAACATGATTAGTTATTCTAATGCGAACTTTATAACTAGCTTACTAGATAGAAAGAACACTTCTAGAACTTTTCAATTTTTAGGATAGTGTTTAGTTTCTTGGTTTAAAAAGAAATAAGTTTCAATTGCCTTGTCCACTATTAAAGCTAAATATATTGCAGTAAGTCTTTATTGTTCATAAGTCTTATGGCAAAAACAATAATTGTTGGACTATGTTATAAAACTTGATCGCATGCCAATTAAATATGAGAATACAAGTGCTATAAACCTTAGCAAGAATCCTATTCAACATTCTAAAACTAAGCATATAGACATTCGACATCATTTTTTACTTAATCATGTTTAGATTAGTGATATCTCACTTGATTTTGTTGATATAAATAATCAACTTGCTGATATCTTCACAAAACCTTTCAATAAAGATAGATTAAATTTCATTAAACATGAACTTGGCATGATTGATGGTTCTAGTCAGTCTTGATTTTGAAAGTCTTTTTTGGCATGATTGATGGTTCTAGTAAGTCTTGATTTTGAAAGTCTTTTGAGTTTTCTTTATGATTACTTTTAGTATATGATACTTGTTCAGTATATTTTTCTTTTAATTCTTTCTATTTTTCAAAATTAATAATTAATTCATTAAAATAATTATTTTAATTTTAGCAAAATATATCCTTAAATGATTTCTTTTCAAATACTCATATAACTTTTCTAAACCAAATAATAGCAATTAAATTCATAAGAACTTAATTGTAAGGAATTTTGGACTTGATTACAAACAATTTGCAAACTTTTTCTTGATAGAACTTTAGTCCCACCCGGGATGAGATCATGTCCCAATCGGAACAAGATCTACAAATTTTATGTTTTTACACAGAACTTATCCAGAATAGATATCCCAATTCGGATATCACTCGGGACATCATGTCTCGATCGGGATGGGAGCATGTCCTAACCAGGACATGTCTCCTGATAGCATTAGGATTTCAAAATCCTTTTAACCTTTTGACTTTCCAATCAAAATCATGAACAATTTTTAAGGTTCCTATTTTGTTCAAGTTCAAATTTTACACTATTTCCAACCCTAATATCTTGCCTATAAATACCACTCTATTTCTCTTAAATTTTCCATCTTAATCAAGTTTTTCTTTTCTCTATAAATTCTTCAAATATTCTTCTTTTCTCTTTTAATGGCTCCAAACAAACTAAGCAAGGTTCCTACATCTTCTCAAGCTCCTCCCTCTAAAAAGGATAAACATAAGACAACACATTCTCGTACTTTACTTAAGAAATCAAGAAAATAATGTCTTAATTTCAAAAAAGATCTTTCATTCCATCAAGATTCATGGATGAACCTACTCTTAACGCAATTGGTTGCTATGATGAAGTAAAAGATCTTCTTCTTAAAGGTGGGATATATGATTTTACTTTCTCACCTTTTCCATCCTATCCTTCTCTCATTATTGAGTTTCTTTCTTCATATACTCTTTGTTCCATTAAATTTAATGATGATAATCCTTACTTCTCCATGAGATTCAAATTGGGAGGGAGAGATCATTTCATGACTTATCAAGAGTTTGATACTCTTTTTGGCTTTTCTCAAGAGGGACACATTCAAGTTAACCCTCATTAGCTTGCCTCTTCATATTGGGATGAAATCAAAGCTTTAATGCTCCTTACTTCTTTGCTAAACATACTAAAGCCTCATACATTAAATCCAAAGCACTTTGGTATGCTCATCGTTTCATTACCTACTCTATTAATGGTAGATCTCTTTCAAATGAAGCCCTTTCTCTTAATGACCTTTTTTATTCTATATTGTCTTCATCATAATGAGAATATTGCTTTAGAAAGATTTTTACAATGGAGAATTTGGCTAATTAGTTATAGTAACACTGGTGCAATTTATATTAGTGGAATTGTCACAAAATTAGCTAAATTCTATAATATTAATATTAACTCTCTACCCTCTACCAAATCCATTCTTCTTTATGTATATTTCATTATAAATTCCAAACAATTCACCTCTATTAATGGAGTTTGGATTTGGAAGCATGACCTTAGAGCTAGTGAAAATATTAAAGCTATGTTTCATGAATTGGAAGAGCAAGAAAGTCAAGACCTTAGGGAAGAAGAACAAAAACCTCAACCTCAGGTTGTCCCTCTAAGGAAAAGAAAAGGATTGAAGATACATTAACTTAAGGTGCTTGAGCTTAAGATGATAAACCTCTCAACTTCAATTCCCGCGTTGAAAAAGTTGAATCCAATTTTAATGTGCATTTCAATCAAATCGATGGCAACATTGCTCATCTTCAACATGATGTCCATCATATTTATGAGCAATAAGGTGACACTTGCACCTATCCTCCTCCTCCTTCATCCCCTCCTCAAGATTAGACCTCATATGTACTTATCTTTAATTTTATTTTTAGTATATGTTTAGTTTATTTTTTGTATATGAGCCTCCAACTGTTAGTTTTTAGGCTCATTTTATGATTTTTTATGTTTATTTTATTTTCAATATTTTATTTTTGTATTGAATGCATTTTAATTATTAATGAAATTTTCCTTTATTTAAAAAATAAATTTCTCTAGTATTCATTATTTTTGTTTTTCCACAATTGGGGAGAAACATTTGAGTTTATTTGAGTATTGTTGCATTAAAATTTGAAGAATTTCTTTTATATATGATAGTGTGTCCTTAATATCACATTTTTTATTTTTTATTTATGATAAGGGAAGAGAAAATTATTTAAAATATGCCATATTATTTCACAAAGATTTTATGTATCTTTGTTTTTCATTGTTTTGGTTCATGATCTTTTGTTTTCTCCATTTTTTTTAGCATTGGGGGAGAAGAAGCCATGTAATATTTGTACCTTGTATTTATGTTTGTAATATGCTAAGTGTCACATGACCAATTAGCTAGCTAAGCTCTATATGATCATGTGTGAGGTCTTCCAATATGTATTATTTTTGTGATGCATTGTATGCATATATGCTTGAAATTATTTCCTTCACATTGACAAGCATTTATTTTCTCATGATGTATTTTATATTTTTATCATTGAGAATAAATTAAAAGTTTATATTTATTATCATGTCCATATTCTTCGGTGAAGTATAAGCACCCAATTTCGAGATAATTAAGTGTGGATGCAACAAAGGACTCCAATGATAAAAAAGTTACAAATAGGTCTTCAACACTTAATGTTTGAAACCTCAAACATTTGAAAGCATTTTAAAAAAAAAAGAGTTTAATTGGTTTTTTAAGGACATAATTGCAATATTTTAGGACCTAATTGAAAAGTCTAAATTCTTTTGGGGGTCTTTTTATAATTAAAAGATAAAAAAATATCAGAATTCTGTAATTTCAATTGGAATTTTGCAAATTTGATCAGAATTACACAATTCTGGTCAAAATTAGACATGTTCCATCTATTATTATTTTATTTTATTTTTCCAGCAAATAAAATTTGGTTTCCTGAATTTTGACTGGTCAAATAATATTTATTTGAATTCTCAGAAAAATAAAGTCCTTTTAAAATAAAAAATCTAAGAAAATCAAGTCACAATAGGATACGCTTTTAGCTAAGGTTTTTCTATAAAAACCCATCTTAAGCTCTCATAGAGAGGATCTCTCTGGTTGGCCTCTCTCTTAGCTCTCTCTTTTTCCTACACTTTTATAGGCTTTTCTTTTTGTTCTTAGGTACTACACACAAAATATTTCTCTATGATTTATTTATTTTTGAGTAAGGAGAAATAGGCTTTTGAAAGGAGAATAAAAAATATTAAAGACCTACTTGACAAACAACAGTGATTTTTGCTAGTCTAAGAGGCAAACCCATATTGCATATATAATCATCATCTTCTTTCCTACCCTCTTTTATTTCTTATTTTATTATTTTGGTTTTATTATATTTTAATTTTATTAAATTTTTATTGTTATTTTATTTACTAATCATTGTTTATTCTTTTGTGTTGGTGATTATGAAGGGGATTACACGATGATCTTACTTAGAGAATAAAATCCACGAAGGTCCATAGAATACCATGGATTGAACTTTGTATCTAAATATAGTTTCTAGGTTTTTTTATTTAGATGTTTATTATTGTTTTGATTATTTTATTTTGCATTTATTTTTTTTGGGATTGTATTAATCTTTATTTTCTTATTATTTTCAGTAGATCATGGTAATAGCCCTAATAGTGGGAATAATAAAATCATGTGTGTGATTGTATGTTTTATTTTAATTAATTGGTTAATAAAATTAGGGTTTTAATTGGGTGATTAATTAAAATTGATGGCTATAAAGATAATTAGGGTTCTTAATTTAAATTGAATTAGATTTAAGATGATGGAATTAGGGTAGCCTGTTAATTATTTTATTTATTAATTTGTTGCTTAAAGTTAATTTAATTAAATTAGGGTTTTTTTAGAATTAGTTTAATTGATTGTTTTGGTATTTTTTTTAATATTTTTGGGCTTGTTTATTTATTTTTATGTGTTTTGGGCCCTATGCCAAAATCAGACTCTAACCCATTTAAATAAATTTAGGTTTTTTTTAAAGTTTAGTTAATAAAAATGCATCTTTAGGCCTATAATTAAATAGATTTAAGGTAGGGATAACTTAGGCCCATTTAGATTATTTAAACATAGGCTCACTTAGTTTAATTTAATTTAATAGACTTAGCCCATTAAATTTAAGCCTTTTCAATAACTTGTAGACTTAAGATCACCTTAGAATCAAAATATGTAAAACTAGGCCCACTAATTTAAATGCTTCATAATTTGTAGATTTAGGCCCATTTTAGAATTAAAATAAATAAACTTAGGTTCACTTTAATTAAAATTAAATAGGAATTAGGCTCATTAGTCTTTAGGCTTACTTGTAAATTTAAACATGTAGATTTAGCCCATTTAATTAAAACTAATATAGATTAGACTAACTTAAGGATTATGAATTTAAATGAATGCATTGTTTACATGTACTTTTCATGACTAGTTTGCCTAGAGTTAATTGTTTAAACAAGGGTTTATATGAAATTGCATGTAAATAGAGGATAAGATGGTAATTCACAAAGTAATTCTAAATAAACACAAGACTAAAAGAAGTTGGTATTCTGTACTGAGAATCTTCTGGTTGTGGTGTTGGCTTTCTTTTAGAGAATCGAGTACCACCACTTTCGATTTGTCCTAGTTATTACCCTAGGTGGTAACTCCTCATCTCCACACCATGACTTTGTGACAACGGTTAGTGTGTTCTTTAAAGCCATGAGCTCAAACAATGTTGCGATTGCTAAAATCTTGGGCACACACTAAACCCTGTTGTTTACAGTGGCGACTCCACTGTAGATAAGAGATACTAATTCTACTTGTGTTCTTTAAAATTATTTTATTCTTACATTAATTCTGCATGTCCCTATTAACTGATGGCATTATTTTATGGTTCCATGATTCCACTAGTTTCATAGGATTGTAAATTGGCTAACCATCACTCTTAGCCTTAACTTGGTTCAAGAGAGATTACCACGCTCATCTGACCAGAGTCAATAACCCAAGTTCTAAAGGGGGGCTAGTCTTTGCTCGAGTTTACAAAGGATATTGGGCCCCTCTAACCTTGGCCTGTAACTCAAGTCTTAAAGGAGGGCATCTTGCTAAGGGAACCTTAACCTTTTTCACCAAACTCAGCTAATGTAGTGGCTTGGTAACTTCCCATAGGATTACCCAAATTGCATATGAATGTTGTCATAAGGTATTTCTATTTATAAAAGCCCAAGTCCATACTTTATAAGCCCATCAGGACTAATAAAGATTAGACTATGCTTTTATACCTAGAAATATTATTTCTATGCTTTACTACTTTAAGAGAATTGGTATGTGTAGACGGTAGGGTTTAGCACGCACCTAAGATATTAGCAATCATGACACTATTTGAGCTTAGGGACACACTAACCACTACCACAATGACATGGCATGGAGATGAGGAGTCACCACCCAAAGTAATAACTGGGCAAATAAAAAAATGGTGGTACTCAATTCCTTAAAAGAAAGCTAGCACCACAACTAGGAGATTCTAAGTACGAAATACTAGCTTCTTTCAGTCTTGTGTTCTTTTAGAATTACTTTATGAATTACTATTTTATCCTCTATTTACATGCAATTTCATATAAACCCTTAAAAAAATAATCAACTCTAGGCAAACTAGTCATGAAATATACAAGTAAATAATGCATTCATCAAAATCCCTTGGTTAGTCTAATCTATATTAATTTTAATTAAATGGGCTAAATCTACATGTTTTAATTTATAAGTGATATTAAGTTTACAAATTATGGAAAAGGCTTAAATTAAATGGCTAAGTCTAAATTAATTAAATTAAGTAGGCCTATATCTAATTTAACTAAATGGGCTTAAGTTATGTATACTCTAAATCTAATTAATTATGGACATTAAATGCATTTTAATTAATTAAACCTAAAAAAAACCTAAATTTAAATGGGTTAAAGCCTATTGTGGGCTTAAGGCCTAAAACACAGAAACATAAGCAAACAAGACTAAAAAAAATAAAAAAAATATCAAAACAAACAAATAAAAGATCAAATAATTAATTTAACTTATTCTAAAACCCTAATTTAATTAAAGTGGCCATAAACAAATAAAACAAAACAATTAATAGGCAACCATAATTCCATCCACTTAAATCTAATTCAGTTTTAATTAAACTACCTAATGATTTTTATACCCATTAATTAATTTTTGAATGAAAACCCTAATTTTACTAACCAATTGCTTAAAATAAAATACACAAGCACGCACACCAAATTTCATTATTCCCATTATTGGGTCTATTACAACAAACTATTGAGAATAATAAAGAAAGAAACATAAGTACAATCCCAAAAATAAATAAATTAATTAAAATAATGATAAATAGCTAAATAAAAACTTAAAAAATGTATTTAGCTACAAGGCTACATCCATGGCATTTTATGGATTTGGTTCTTCAAGTATGATCATCATGTAATCTCCTCCATAATCACCATCATAAAAGGATAAAATAATGATTAGTGAATTAGATTATAATAAAAATTCAATAAAAACAAAAAGAATAAAAAAAAAAGAAGAATAAAAGAAAGTAGAGAGAAGATAATGCTTTATGGATGCTGAATGAATTGTTGCTTAGACTAGTATGATCACTATTGTTTTTTAGTAAGCCTTTAAAACTTGTTATTCTTCTTCTAAAAAAAATCCAAACGAATAAATCACCAAGAGTTTTTTTTTATAGAAAAGAGTGCCTAGGATTGAGAACTGAATGTTGAGTCCCCATCCCTTCAGGAGCCTAAACTCTCTTTTTATAGGGAAAAAACCCTAAAACCCTAAGTTCTATGACTGAAGAGTTCCAATTTTAAAAGGACTTTATATCATAAAGAATTAGATGAATCCAAAAAATAAATTTAAGAAAATTTTTAACCAATTAAAACTCAGGAAAAAATATTTTTATATTCTATAAAAATACAAAAAAATAGACAGAAAAAACATAATTTCTATCAAAATTACATAATTCCGATCGAAATTATGTACTTCTGATAAGAATTATAGAATTATGATCAAAATTCTATAATTTTGATTTTTTTCAAGTTTTAATTACAAAAAAACTCCTGGATGAAATTAAAATTTTCAATTAGGTCTTAAAAAGTATTATAATTAAGTCCTTAAAAAAACCAATGAAACTCTTTTTGAAAATGTGTTCAAACTTTTGAGGTTCCAAACTTCAAGTGTTGAAGACCTACTTATAACATTTTCATCATGAGAGTCCTTTATCATAACCATATTTTATTATCCTGAAATTGAGTGTTTACAGTTGCCCCCCTTTGTCATTGTTTGCTTGACAAATTGTGGCAAAGCAAATAAACACACAATTTCTTAAGAACAAAAGTTTGGGTACTTACCTATGCTCCTTGAGGTTTATGCTTGTAAATGATCATTGGTTCATGATGAATGCTTGTGTTATTGTACAATGCTAGGCATAATCCCAAAACATCTGAGTTAACACTATACTCAGACATATAGTGTTGATTTGGAAGGATACATCACATTATACTTGATCATATATAATGTTGACTATACTCAGTTGTACAGTCTAAATTTAAAAGATTGAACTCGATCATACAATGTTGACTACACTCGATCATATAGGTTTAATTGAAATGACACATTGCATTCGATTGTACAATGTCGACCACACTCGATCATATAGTTTGATTTGAAATGACACATTGCACTTAGTCGTACAATGTCGACTACACTCGGTTGTATAGTCTGAATTAAAATGACACATTGCACTCGGTCGTACAATATTGACTACACTCAGTCGTATAGTCTGAATTAAAATGACACATTGCACTTGGTTGTATAATGTTAACTACACTCGGTCATATAGTCTGAATTGAAATGACACATTGCACTCTATTGTAAAATGTTGACTACAGTCAGTCGTATAGTCTGAATTGAAATGACACATTGTACTCGATCGTACAATGTCAATTACACTCGATTGTATAGTCTGAATTGAATTAACACATTGTACTTAGTTGTACAATGTTGGCTACACTCAGTTGTAAAGTTTGAATTAAAATGACGCATTGCACTCAGTCATACAATGTCGACTACACTCGGTGTTATAGTTTGAATTGAAATGACACATTGCATCAGTTGTACAATGTTAACTATACTCAGTCGTATAGTCTGGGTAGGAATACACTACACTCGATCATGTAGCATTGATCTTTTTTATGTTGACAATTTAATAATTCAAGGAATTATCAAATCATGTAGCTTTGTAATTTAGCACTACCCTTTTCTGTAAGACTGGTCATGAGGTTACCATTACACTTCTTGGTCCCCTTTAGGATCTTACTAGAGTGGCTACTTTCAATTGGGGATCTGCAGCTCTTGCCTATCTCTACTATAGACTGGATATTGTCTGTAGAGGTGTTGCGATGATGTGTGGCTTTTGTCATGTTTTGCATGTATGCTTCCTTTGTGTCTTCTACTCCTTTTTATTTTTTGCTCTTTTATAACATCTTTTCATTTCAACTTATCTTTTCCTTTTCAAATATGGGGCATTAATATTGGGGTGATTCAAGGCTTTAGTGCTATTAGCTCTGACATGAGTCTTCCATTGATGCAAAGATGGGTTCTTCTCATCTTGCTAGTGTCAAGTATGACTTACAAACTTATCAGGACCAGTTGAACTCTTTATAATGGGACCTAGTAAGATAAATTTAATTATTAGCATTTGATCAGTTGTAAAAGTTAAATAAAATTTATCTGAATGAATTTTTAGGTCAGATCAAATTAGCTAGTGGGTGCTGAAGACATCCAGCGATACAGTTTCATGACTATTGCTATAAGGCTTGAGACTATGAGGATTTTGCTTCCTGGTTATGGTTTCCAGATGTGGTATCTTGGTAGGCATGTTTATCATTGGCATATAGGACCTTCTAGGAGGCGTGTTCCTTCTTCTATTCCCTCTTTCATGTTGAGGAGTTACAACTTGATTAGTCTTGAGCTTAAAGTAGCTCTTGAGGGTTATGATGCTTTGACACTGCTCGACATTCTCACCACTATCAAGAGTATATTTGAGAGAATCTCTTAGAGTAGGTTCCCACAAATCCAATTAAGGTATGCTTTCCATCACCATTCCTCTTTATCACTATCTTACTTCATTCTCTTTCATCGCTAAGGATGGCATTTATTCTCTGTGCAGGTTGAAGATGCTACTAATGTTGCTATGGAGGAGGAGACTAAGGGTGACATTGAGAGGACTGAGTAGGAGGTTAAGCATACTCAGCATAATGGAGCTACTTGAGGTGATACTTCCTCGAGTACCATTCTGGATGATATTCCCCTACTTAATAGGTCTATGTAATATTGGGCTCCTATGGTGCAGACTGCCATTGAGCAGCACATGTACCTTGATATGGTTTAAATTCTTAGCTTTTCTCCTCATGATGCTTCATATGTATGTGTATTTTTGCATTTCCAATCATTCATAAATTGACACTTGTGGCTGAATTAGTATATGTCATTTTACAAATCCCTCAAATATAGGCAGAGTATTGTAACAGACGACAAAAGGGGCCTTACGGGTAATGCACCCTTAGATTTCATAGAGTCTGTAACCCAAGTCCTTAAAGGGGTAGTCTTCTCTTGAGTTTGCAAAGGATGCTGGGCCCCTCAAACTTTGGCCTATAACTTAAGTCTTAAAGGAAAGCTTCTTGCTAAAGGAACCTTGACCTTTTTTCACCGGACTCAACTTATGTAGTGGCTTAATAACTTTCCCTAGGATTACCTAAATTGCTTATGAATCTTGCCATCAGGTATTTTTATTTATAAAAGCCCAAGCTAATACTTTAGAAGCCCATCATGACTAATAAAGAATAGGTTATACTTTTATAGCTAGAAATATTGTTTCTAAGCTTTACTGCTTTAAGAGATTTGGTATGCGAATTAGTTCTTGATATCCCCTATTAATATTAAGGCTAAAACCAAAAATCCTAGGAAAAGAGACTCGCCATTGAATACGTGTGTGGGAAGAAGAAGGTTGGAAGGATGTATACTTGACTTGTTACTTAACTTGACTTGCTACTTATTATATGGCACATGTGTCATGCATACATGCATTTCATGCATTATACTAGCTCTTTATTTTTTAGACATCATAGATTCTTCTAGGTTTTCCTATATTTGGAGTCGAAAAGGTGGCAGACTAGTGAGAACCAATTCAAGCCTATAGTCAATTACAAAAGAGATCCTTAGCAGACTGGGAAAAAGTCCTATCAACCCACTTTATTTAGAAGCTACACCAACTCAAACATAAGAGATTGAACAATAATAAAAAAAGGAATTGGACCTCAGAGGATGTCAAAGGAGCATTAATGGATGACATGAGAGCAATGATGAAAGATGAACTAAGACGTGCTCTGGCTGGATTAATGTCACCACCTATTGTTGCTACAGCTCTGGTTACGGCCAATCCACCTATTATGGGCACACCACTTGCTAATAATGACAATGCTATTAGGAATATACCTGTTGTGGAATCCAAATTAGAGGATGTTGAGAGATACATGGTTGAAAAGGTAAAAATGGAATCATTTGAGCAAGTTTAAGAGCTGGAATCTAAGCATATGAAAGCTCTGACTCAGAAGATGTCTAAAATGGAGGAATCAATGAGAGGACAAGTGCAGACGGTAGGGTTTAGCATGTGCCCAATATTTTAGCAACCGTGACACTTTTTAAGCTTAAGGCTCTAGAGAACACACTAACCACTATCATAAAGACATGGCATGGAGATGAGGAGTCGCCACCTAGGGTAATACTTGGGAGAAATGGAAAATGGTAGTACTCAATTCCCTAAAAGAAAGCCAACACCACAACCAGGAGATTTTAGGTATAGAATAGTAACTTCTTTCAGTCTTGTGTTCTTTTAGAATTACTTTATAAATTACTATTTTGTCCTCTATTTACATGCAATTTCATATAAACCCTAAAATAAAACAATCAACTCCAAGAAAACTAGTCATGAAATATACAAGTAAATAATGCATTCATCATAATCCCTAGGTTAGTCTAATCTACATTGGTTTTAATTAAACGAGCTAAATCTATATATTTTAATTTACAGGTGAGCCTAAAGACTAATGGGCCTAATCCTTATTCAATTTTAATTTAAGTGAACCTAAATCTATTTATTTTAATTCTAAACATGGGCCTAGATCTACAAATTATGAAGTATTTAATTTAGTAGGCCTAATTCTACATGTTTTAACTCTAGAATGTTCTTAAATCTACAAATTATGAAAAAGGCTTAAATTAAATGGGTAAGTCTAACTTAATTAAATTAAGTGAGCCTATGTCTAAATTAACTAAGTAGGCCGAAGTTATCTCTACCCTAAAACTAATTAATTATGGGCCTAAAGATGCATTTTAATTAATTAAACCTAAAAAATATAAATTTAAATGGGTTAAAGCCTAATATTGGCCTGGGGCCCAAAACACTCAAAGATAAGCAAAAAAATCCACAAACAAATTAACAAACAATAAAAAAAACTATCAAAATAAACAAATAAAAGATCAAATAATTAATTTAACTTTTTCTAAAAACCCTAATTTAATTAAAGTGACCATAAACAAACAAATAAACCTTAATTTTACTAACCAATTTCACTATTCCCACTATTGGGGCTATTACAATGAACTATTAAGAACAAAAAAAAATTAATACAACCCAAAATAAAAACCCTAGAAAGATTGTTTAGTTACAAGGTTCCATCCATGGCATTCCATGGACCTTCATGGATTTTACTCTTTGAGCAAAATCATTAAGTGATCCCCTCCATAATCACCAACACAAAAATAAACAATGATTAGTGAATAAACACAATAAAATAAAAATTCAAGTAAAACTAGAATTAAATAGGAAAAAAATTAATAAAATAAAAAATAATAGAAAATAGAGAGGGAGAAGATAATTATGGAAGCTCTGTGGTTGGCTCCTCATACTAGTAAAATCACTATTTATTTGCTAAATAGATCTTCAAAAACTTGCGGTTCTCTTCTCAAAAAAACTTCGTGCTCCTTGCTTCCAAAATGAAATAACGAAGAATATTTTTTATACGTGTAGAAAAAAGATAATTTCAAATAAAAATATAGGTTTTGAGAATTGAGTTCCCTGCTCCAAGAGCCTAAGCTCTTCTTTTATAGGGAGAAAAATAAAAGCCCTAAGTTCTATGTACTATAAGTTCCAATTTTAAAAGGACTTTATTTCCTAAAGATTTACAATTTTAAAAGGAATTTATTTCCTGAAGAGGTAAATAAATCCCAAAATAAATTTAAGAAAATTTTTTTAACCAATTAAAACTCAGGAAAATAAGTTTTATTTTCTGTAACAAAATACAAAAAATAGATGGAAAACATGTAATTCCGATAGAAAATGCATAATTCTGATGAAAATTACGTAATTCATGTTTGCCGAAATTCTATAATTTTGATCTTTCTTTAACTTTTAATTATAAAAAGACCCTTTAAAGAAATTACAACTTTCAATTAGGTATGAAAAGGTATTACAATTAAGTCTTTAGAAAATAATGAAACTCTTTTTGAAAACGTATTTGAACTTTTGAGGTTTCGAACTTCAAGTGTTGAAGACCTACTCATAACATTTTCATCATCGAAGTCCTTTATTGTATCCATATTTTACTATCCCAAAATTGGGTTTTTACAACAAGGCATCGAATATTTGTTTGATTTTAATGATATGATGCAATTTGAGGAGGAAAAGCTGCCTGATAAGTTCAAGATGCCACAATTGTAGAAGTTTGATGGTACTCGAGACCCAAGGATCCACCTTAGTCAATATACAACTACTATAAGCACCACCGAGGCTCCTTTATCTGTAGTTGCCAAGTTGTTTATACTATCCTTGGAGGGTATGGTTGTCAACTGCTATCATGGGTTAAAGTATTCTATTTAAGTAGACTGGAGAGAATTGTGTATTGGTTTTCTAAAGCAATATGACTACAAAATCAAGCTTGAAGTGTTCATCAGGGATTTGGAATTGACCAAGCAGAAGCCTAATGAATCATTTTTAGATTTTTTGACTAGATTCATGAATAAGGAAGGATTAATAAAGAATAAACTAACTGAGAAGGATTAGGTTAGGATGATTGTTTGAAATGTGTCACCTAATTTGGTTGAAAGGTTACAGATGATGAACCTAAAGACATATGTAGACCTTTACGACAATGGGTTATAAGCTGAGAAGATCGAAAGTGAGAAAAAGAAGATTTTCAAAAGCACTGAAGCAAGAAACTACCCAATTGGGGGCACACAACAAGCAAATGCTAGTCGAGTTATTGGAGTCCATGCTATTCAATAACCTAGGAGATTCTCGAATTTTAACCAACCCCTATTTAAAGTCCTAGACTATTTGATCCAAAAAGGCCTCCTTAGACCTTTAACCCCCTTTAGACCACCAAACCCAAATTTCCCTAGCTTTAACCCAAACTGTTATTGCAATTTTCACTAAATTGTAGGCCATTACACTGACTCTTGCATGCACCTTAAACATTAAATTCAAAACCTTATAAATTCTAGAAAGATCATAGACCCTAAGAAATTAAATCCAAACCCAAGCACCAGAAACAACCCTTTCCAAAACTACCAAAATCTACCTCCCCCAACTACCATAATGATTAACTCAGGAGCAAGCAAGGAAGAAGTGCTAAACTCCTTTGAGGACCTAAACCTTCAAACCAGTGAGAAAACTCCTAATTCCCCTAAAGATGTGGAAAGAGTAGAAGACTTGTTAAGACAACCTTCAAGCTGGTTTGACTATAAGGTTTTTTATTCCAAACCACCTTCTTTTGATATATCCATTAGGTCAATCATGCCTACAAGATGGGGTGCTAAATTTGATGATGAGAAGATGCCAGATAAGAAACAAAAATGCATGATTGAGGTGTGGAAAGATGGAAAGAAGGATCAAACTATTAGGATTATTAATATCTTGTAAATTCTTATAAAGAAGACACTAAAGGCTATAATGTATGGGTTGATAATCTAGAAGTCAGTTATGTTACTATATGTGGTAAAGGTTATAAACTGGTAGAGAAAATTATAGAGAGAGAAGAAATTACTAAAAGAGAAGACTCAAATGAACATGGTGATGACTTGATCCTTGAATAGCTTAAGAAGACAAATGCTGTGAGCATTTGGGAGCACTTGATCCACTCAAGTAGCCACATGAAGGTTCTGGTTAAGGCTTTAGCTATGATGAACATTGAAACTATTACAACCCTGGAGGCAATAATGACTAAGGTTACTGAGAAAAAGCACAGTATTATTACTTTCTTTAATGAGGATTTACTTATGGAAGGAAGGAATCATAATAAAGCCTTATTCATTCCAGTTAAAGTAAGAGGGAAAAGGACTAATATATGATGGCAGATGATGGATCTAAAATTAATGTTTGCCCATTATAGATCCTACCTAATCTAGGAGTGAAAGTGGAGGATTTAACAAAATCAGACCTCATAATCAATGCTTATGATGATAGCATAAGGAATGTAGAAGGAACAATTATGGCTCTTATAAAGACCAGACCTATAGAGGCAATGGTAGAATTCACCATGTTGGATATCCCTGTCACCTATGCCTTAATTTTAGGTAGGCCTTGGTATAATATTTTAGGAGGAGTGCCTTCAACTGTGCTTCAAAAGGTGAAATTCCTACTTTATGGATAAGTTATAACTTTAGATGCTAGTAGAGGCAAGACTTTGTCCGCAGTTATGGATAGTCAGAAGTAGGTTGTTACACCTCCTGGTTTCCAAATAGCCATGATCTCTAATGGAATTGAGATGGATCCAACAGTCATAAGCATGATTAAGAAGATGAACTATCGGCCCGGACAAGGACTAGGAAAGAACGAGCAAGGAAGTCTAGAACTCTTAGATTTTAAAAGTTAATGTGATACAAGAGGATTGGGCCATATGGGAGTTGGGTTTGGTAGTAAAGGAGCTAGAAGAAGATTTGTCAATAAGAATAACTTCTTAAAGAATATGGGACTACTGAAGGATAACTTTATCAAAGAAAGGAAATAGAAGCTCTACCTGGGTGAAAAAGAGTGTGTCCAAGTATCTTGTGTGAATATTCTAAGGTTTGAGATCTTTAAGAAGATCATATTTAACCGAATGGTAAAATAGGTTGAGATTGGATATAGAATGAGCTATGTGAGGAATGTGAGTAAATGAGATGGAATTTTTCCCTCAGTTATTTTAAGAAGATATTTATGGGCCCCTCGATAAGTTAAACACAAGTTAAAATACATGGCCATGCTAGAATGTATGGATCAAAATGTCTCAATATTAGATAAAGAGTTATCAGTATCAGTCTACTTGGGATCAAGAAATAATATGATTGAACTACATAAAGATGACATAAATCATGCCTTATGTTCAACCAAGATATTGTGTGATAAAAGACTATAATACACGCTATTGATTGCGTAATGTCAGATTTTTTGCCTTCACACAACTTGGATAGTCGTAATGTCTTGTTAAAGGACACTTATGACTTGTAGGCTAACATGGGAACTTTTGGCCTACTGCCAATGTTGTGTAACCTCTAGGGTCATTTATTTAGAACAAACCCAAAGTAAACTTAGGTTAATTAACTTGGTAATAATCTCTCTAAAAGAATAAATAAATAAATGAATGAATATATATATATATATATATATAGAAAAGGAAGTCTAATCTTAACAAAACTATTTTGGTAAGTAAGTGGTTTAAGAAACCTTAAGAGGGATGTCTATATAAACATCTCTTTCTCTAGGATTTTCTAAGCTTGCATTCTCCTTCTTCTTTCACTTTTTTGAGAAAATAAAAATAAATAGAGAGAATAAAGGAAATAAGGAGTCATCTTTAAGGTGCTAGCACACCCACACCAACATTGCTTTGGCTACCCTATTCATGTGCATACTAGTAGAGGATATGGTTTTATTGGTGATGCCTTAATCCAATAAGAAGACACGAAAAGCTCGAGGTAGGGTGTCACTGATGTGAACCCCCTCTCTTCATTCAAATATTTTTTCCTCGAAATCATCTTAGTAAGTCTTGGAATCTCTCTCTTAATTGATTTATTCAAATTACATGGATCCTATGAGGGTTTTTTAATTAAATTTTTTTTTTGTGTGTACAAATCCATGAAACCTAATAGTGGTATCAGAACTACTTGTAATTCGATTAAATTGATTTTATTATATATATGATATATACATGAGATGTGTAAAAATTTTTTTGTTATATATATATATATATATATATATATATATATATATATATATATATGTATGTATAAAATTTTGAAAAATGATTTTAAAATTTCAATTAAACATTTATATATAATGATTTAATTAATCTATATTGAAAATAATTATGTACATTAATTGGATTAATATCTATGGTTGTTTAATATGATTACACACTATTTGTAATATGGATTGTATTGAAAAATACATGATGTTTTTTAAGGCAAAAAATGGTCCATATGGGGACATGACTGTTCTGCTTAAAGCACACAGTCATGTCTAGTTGTGTGTCTATAGAAATATAGTGGCACACGGCTATGTGCATTCAGGCATATAGCCATGTCTACGTGCATGCTTGTAGAAGTATAGATGCATATAGTCATGAATGCTAAGGTAGAAGGCTTTCTTGTTCAAGTATTAAACAAAATTATTATGTTTTGAACATATTAATAAAATGTAATATTATTATTAGGATTCGCTACATAATTCATTCTTATCATAATATTAATTAATGTTAATGAAAATTGAACTATTATGCTTTATATGTTTAGTGTGAAATGCATGGTGCATGGCATGACCCTTAAAACCAATGTTATTGGATTTATATTATTCATTTTTATGGGTTGTAATTTATTAAATACGACAAGTGAGTCATTTTTCATTTGTTGTAATTTTATTATTTTATTTATTAGTAAAAGAATAGTATAGATTATAACTTGTAATGTAATGTAAATCAATACTCAACATGGAGATCCAAAATGGAGGCCAAGCATGGAGATCCAAGATGGAGGCCAAGCATGGAGATCCAAGGTGAAAGGCTTAAGATGAAGAATGTCTTTTTACCTAAGATTGACCATTGATCTTATTATTAGCTTATAAAGATCAATATGGATTTGGGCCATGCTATGTCACATTTATTTTATTATTATTGTGTTATGTATGTGATGATATGTTTATGATGCCATGTATGTGATGCAGCATAACAATCATATAAGATTAAATAAAGAGGAACCCTCATTTAGTATTAAGTCATTATAATGTCTGCCATAAATTTAACACTTGCCAAGCCTTATATTACTATATATGGGCCTACCAAAGCAAGGTGTATTAAGTCATCCAACAAAGGCAAGTCAGATAATGGTGCCATCTTAAAGTTTAATATGGTTTGACTTAGCTAGGTTATTAAAATGATTTTGGACCTAGATCATTAGATGAGATTTTTAGCCAAGACATGTTATCTTAAATCCCATACCCTTCTAAGAGTTACATAAAATGTAAATGGTAAAAGTTACTACCTAAAAAACCATACTTTAAGCGATAAGCCAAAGCTTACTTAGAGTGTGGTGAAATATAGATCTTGGCCTACTAAAATTTATAAATTACATTTGAGGGTTTTTCATTTGAATGAATTTTATGGGATTTATAAATATGTCTCATTAAAATAATTCATTAAGTACACTGCATATATATATATATATATATACATATTTCATTAAGTTTGTTACTACAATTAATCCTTGAGAAGGATAACTTAATGACACTAACTTTCTTGACTGGTACATAAACTTAAGAATTATTCTTAAGCAAGAAAGAAAGGAATATATCCTTAATCAACCTATCCTAGATATATCCTTAATCAACCTATCCTAGATGAAATAGCTATTAATGGTCCTAGAGCTTAAAAGGATGCTTCTAATAAGTATCTTAATGACTATTAATATTGTTGCCTTATGCTTCGAAGCATGGAATCAAAACTTCAAAAGCAACTAATTAAGATGCATGCTTATACCATAATTGGCCAACTTAAGGAAATGTTCCAAGAGAAAGCTAGAATTAAAAGGTTTAGTACTATAAAGGCATTATTTTTTACAATTTAACTGCTGGCAACTTAGTGGCTCCTCATGTTCTTAAGATGAAAGGACATCTTAAAGATCTATAAAAGCTTGGTCTTAAGATTGAGTAAGAATTGGCCATTAATATTATTCTCCAGTCTTTGCTAGAAAATGATGCATTTGTTATGAACTATAACATGCATGTCATGAACAAAAATAATTCTAAATTGCACAGGATGCTTAAGATGGTTAAAAAGAACATTAAGACTACTAAGGATGTTTTGATGGTCAATAAGGGGAAAGGTATGAAAAGTATGGAAAAAGATAAAGGTAAAATTAAGGATTCTAAAGGCTTTCAGAAGCCTAAACCTACACCCTAAGCAAAACCACCAAAGGAGGGACCTATTTTTCTCTACAATGAGCTATGCCATTGGAAAAGAAATTGTAAGCTCTACTTAGATGATCTGAAGAAAATAAGGGTAGTACAGCTACCTCTTCAGGTATTCATGTTATAGAAGTTAATTTATTTACTTCTGATTCTTAGGTATTAGGTACCGGTTATGGATCTCATATTTGTACTAAAGTGCAGGGTTTAAAATGGACTAGAATCTTAACTAAAGGCAAAGTGGACCTATAAGTTAGAAATGGAGCAAGAGTTATTGCCTTAGTTATAGGAACTTATGAATTAACTTTGCCTAGTGGACTTATTTTGAGTTTGGAAAACTGTTATTATGTACCTGTTATAAGCAGGAATATGATTTTTTGTTTCTTGTTTAGACAAGAATGATTTTGAATTTATTATTAGGAATAATGAATGCTCCATTTATCATGATAATATTTTCTATGGATATGCTCCACGAATTCATGGTCTTTATGTTTTAAATGTTAAACACAATAATGAAAAGTCCATCTATAATATTGATACAAAGAAGTTTAAATCTAATGATTTAAACACAATCTACATTTTGCCTTGTCATTTAGGCCATAAAAATGAGAAACACATTTTGAAACTCCACCAATATGGACTTTTGAATTCATTTGATTTTGAATCATTTCAAACTTAAGAATCTTGTTAGTTAGGAAAAATGACTAGCACACCCTTTAATGGACATAGTAAGAGGGCTAATGATGTATTGGGCCTTATACATTCTGATGTATGTGGTCCATTAAATTCTACTACTGGAGGAGGTTATCAGTACTTTATTACTTTTACATATGATTTAAGTATATATGGCTATGTCTATCGAATGAAACATAAATATGAATCTTTTGAAATGTTCAAAATTTTTAAAAATGAAGTACAAAATTAACTTAGTAACAATATTAAAGCACTAAGATCTAATAGAGGTAGTGAATATTTAAGCCAAGAATTTATTGATCATCTTAGAGATTATAGAGCAATTTCATAATTAACTGCACTTGGAACACCATAATGGAATGGTATGTCTAAACAGAGAAATTGAACTTTATTAGATGTGGTTCGATCTATGATGAATGAGTTAGATCTTTCAATCTCATTTTAGAAGTATGCTCTAGAAATTACTGCATTCCTATTGAATAGAGTTCCATCAAAGGCAGTTAAAAAGACACTATATAAGATACAGACTAGGAAATCTCCTTATTTATCTTTTCTTAAGATTTGGGGATGTAAAGCTTATATGAAGTGTCAAATTTTAGATAAATTAGCACCCAAATTAGATAAGTGCCTTTTATGGGATATCCTAAAGAAACTAAAGGATATTAATTTTATAATGCTTCTAAAAACAAAGTGTTTATTGCTATGAATAGTGTCTTTTTGGAAAGAGAATACATTTCCAAAGGAACTAGTGAGAGTAAGGTATAACTTGAAGAAATTCAAGAACCACAAAATAACATTGTACCATATATAGAACATCAACTAGATCAACAAGTAACTATTTAATCTAAATAAGTATGATAAAGTCCTAGAAGGTCTGGTAGGACACATCATATCATTGAGAGATATAGATTTGTTTTAATAGATAATAATGATATGATGATTATGGATCAAAGTGAGCCCATTACCTACCAAAAAGCCATGGATAGTCTAGACTCTAAGAAATGGTTAGATGCCATAAATAAAAAATGCAATCCATGTATGATAATCAAGTATGGATCTTGATTGATCCACCTGATGGTTGAAAAAATATTGGGTGCAAATGGGTTTTCAAAAAGAAAGCTGACATGGATGGCAATGTGCATACGTCTAAAGCAAGACTGGTTGCAAAGGGTTTCAAGCAAACACATGGTATAGACTATGATGAAACTTTTTCACTAGCTACTATGCTTAAATCCATTTGAATTCTCCTTGCCATAGCTACATACTATGACTATGAGATATGGTAAATGGATGTCAAAACAACTTTTCTTAATGGAAACCTAATTGAGGATCTATACATGACACAATAAGAGGGTTTTGTTAATCCTATGAATTTTGGAAAGGTTTGCAATCTTTAAAGATCCATTTATGGGTTGAAGCTAGTTTCTCAGAGTTGGAATCTTCATTTTCATAAACAAGTCAAAGAGTTTGGATTCATCAAGAACGAAGATGAACCTTGTGTTTATAAGAAGGTTAATGGGAGTGTAATAGTTTTTCTAGTCCTATATGTTGATGACATATTACTCATTGGAAATTATATTCCTACTCTATAAAATGTTAAATCATGGTTAGGGAATTATTTCTCAATGAAAGACTTAGGTAAAGCCACCTATATTTTAGACATCAAGATCTATAGAGATAGATCTAAAAGGCCTATTGGCCTAATTTAGATAAATGACATTTACAATGTACTAAATACGTTCAATATGCAAAACTCTAAGTTAGGATTCTTGCCAATGTCCCATGGCATTACTCTTAGCAAGACTTAATGTCTAATGACATAAGATGAGTGAGATTGCATAAGTTAAATTCCATATGCTTTTGCCATTAGATTTATAATGTATGCCATGTTATGCTCTCGATAAGATGTCTCATATGCCTTGAGCTTAATGAGTAAATACTAGTTTGACCAAGATGAAATTCACTAGACAGTAGTTAAGAACATCCTTTAGTACTTGAGAAGAACTAAGGATGAATTTTTACTGTGTAGTGGGTTGAAAGATGAGCTAGTTATAAATGGTTACATATGTTAGGTTTTGTGATGCAAAGCACATAAAAAAATTTAACCATGAAAAACCTAAATGTGGATCCATATAATTTGAAGTAGATTGAATGAGAGGGTTTCTAAACAATCACCAAGATGATATTTTGGCAATATTATTGGAAGGAAGAGAGGGGGCTTTAAGCTTTTTGCATTCCTTTGTCATATTGAGATGTCACCAAAAGGTCATGCCCTATATGATATCCACACAAACAAGGTGATCCAAAGCAAAGTAGGTCTGCTAGCACCTTTGTTGCCTCACAACACAAGTTCACTCTATGTATATTTCTTTTCATAAGAAATAGTAGATGAAGGAAGAGATTGTGGCTTAGCTAATCCTAGAATAAAAGATGTTTATATATACATCCTATATAGGGTTTCTCTTTCCAAAACAATTTTGGTAAGATTAGACTTCCTTTTTTACTTTGATTCTAATTTCAAATTAGAATCATTTCTTATTTACTTAGATAACTTTTACCTTAAATAAATTAAGAAATATATATATATATATATATATATATATATATATAATCTTATTTATTTAATCTTACATAGAGATAATTATTGGGCTTATTAACTCTTATTTATTTAATCTTACATAGAGATAATTATTAGGCTTATTAACCTAAGACTGCTTTGGGCTTGTTCTAAGTGTGCAACCCTGTAGGTTCACACAACGTTGGTAGTGGACCTAAAATTCCCATTTTAGCTTATAAGTCATAATTGGTCTTTAGCAAGACATTACGACTACCCAAGTTATGTGAAGGCCAATAATCCAACATAATATAATACACAACATGTACTATACACCTTTTGTTACATGAAATCTTGATTAAACATAATGTATGAATCCTTATATAGTTATCCTTATGTCATTCTTACATAGTTCAATCATATTGTTTTTTTTATCCTAAGTAGATTGATACTGATAACTCTTTATCATTTTAGCATGGCCATGCATTTCTCTTTAATCCAACTCATCTAGGGGCCCAATAGATATCTTCTCAAAATAACTGAAAGACAAATTCCATCTTAGTCACTCACATTCCTCACACAACTCATTCTATATCCAATCATAACTTTTTTTACCATTTAGTTAAAGTATGGTGTAGGGATATGTCAAAATATAGAACTTATCATGCAGGAAACCATGGTGATCTTAGGTTAGAGGACTCAAATAATACTACTGTAAGCACCCAATTTTGGGATAATAAGTTATGGTTGTGACAAAGGACTCTATAGATGGCAAGGTTTAGTGCACGTCCAAGATTTTAGCAACTGTGCCACTATTTGAGCTCAGGACTCTAGAGAACACACTAACCACTGTCACAAAGACATGGTGTGGAGATGAGGAGTTGCCACCCAAGATAATAATTAGGACAAATTAAAAAGGTGGTACTCAATTCCCTAAAATAAAGCTAGCACCACAACCAGGAGATTCTGGATATGAAATACCAACTTCTTTCAGTCTTGTGTTCATTTAGAATTACTTTATGAATTACTATATTATCCTCTATTTACATGAAATTTCATATAAGCCCTTATTCTAGCAATTAACTCCAAGGCAAACCAGTCATAAAAATACAAGTAAATAATGCATTCAATCAAATATATCCCTAAGTTAGTCTAATATACATGGATTTTAATTAAATGAGATAAATGTAGATGTTGTAATGAGTGAGCCTAAAAACTAATTCCTTTTAATTTTAATTAAATAAATCTAAGTCTATATATTTTAATTCTAGAAATGGGCCTAGATCTACAAATTATGAAGGTGTTTAAATTAGTGGGCCTAGTTCTACATGTTTTAATTCTAAGATAATTTTAAATTTATAAATTATGAAAAAAGCTTAAATTAAGTGGGCCAAGTCTAATTAATTAAATTAAATTAAGTGGGTCTATGTCTAATTAATTAGATGAGGCTAAGTTACATATAACCTAAAAATCTAATTAATTATGGGCCTAAAATGCATTTTAATTAAATAAACCTAAAAAATCTAAATTTATTTAAATGGATTAGAATCTAATATGGGCTTAAAGCCCAAAACATATAAGAATAAATAAACAAGCCTAAAACACATAAAAATAAATAAACAATCCCAAAAACAAATAAAGTAAATAAGCCCAAAAATAAATAAAACACATTAAAACAATTAAATTAAAGATCAAACAACTAATTAAATTAATTCCTTCTAAAACCCTAATTTTCATTAACATGCAACCTAAGTTAATCTACTTCCTCCATTAATTTTAATTAATTACCCAATTAAAACCCTAATTTTACTAACCAATTAAATAACATTAACATGCAATCACACATAATTTCACTATTCCCACTATTAGGGCTATTACAATAATCTATTGAGAATAATAATATAAATAATTCATACATCCCAAAAAATAAATAAATAAAATAAAGCAATAAAATAAAATAATAATAATAAATCCTAGAAATTATATCTCTACAAGGTGTTATCCATGGCATCCCATGGACCTTTTATGGATTTGATTCTTAAGTATAATGATCATGTGTTTTCCTCCATAATCACCATAAAAAAAATAAAAATTATGATTAGTGAATAAATAATAAAATAAATAAATAAAAAATAAATAAATAAAATAAATCAATGAAAAAAAAATAAATAAATAAAAAAGAAAACAACGAGAAAGTGATGCTTATGGATGTTTCTTAATGAAGTGTTCCTCAAATTTGTAAAATCATCATTCTTGATAGGACTTCGAATATTATTCTTCAAAAATTCTTCAAAGATCTTTTAATCAAGCAATTAAGCAAAAGAAATTTTATAGAGAATAAGATTTTTTCTCTTTCTTTTTCTCTTATTTTTTTCCTCTCTCTTTTCCTTTTTTTCATTCCTTTTTTCTTTTCCTTTCCTCCCCTCTGTTCTTCCTTTTTTCACAACAAAAGCCCTCTTTATATAGGGATACATCTTAAAACCCTAGTTATAAATTCATTCCTAAATGACTTCTATTTCCTTAAAAACATTATCAAAATAATTTTAGGAGAATTTTAGACCAATTAGGACTCAATTTATCTAGAAAATTCAAGAATTTGCGTAAGGAGTGGAATTGTGTAATTCCAACTGGAATTGTGTAATTTCGATCATAATTACATAATTTTGATTGGAATTAGGGTAATTCCGATCACTTTTTTTTTTAATTTTAAATACATAAAGGTCTTTGAAATAATTTACGTTTTATAATTAGGTCCCTAAAAATATTGCAATTTAATCCATGAAAACACTAAATTCTTTCTTTAAAAAAAAGCAATTAGATCCTTGAAGTTTCAAAGTTCAAATATTGAAGACCTATTCATGAAAATTTCATCATTGGAGTCTTCTATCGCATCCATAACTCATCATCTCAAAATTGGATGTCTACAGACTCCAATAATGAAAATGTTAAATAGGTATTCAATGCTTGAGTTTTGAAACTTTAGAGGTTTGAGTGCATTTTTCAAAGAAAGAATTTAATGTTTTCAAAAACTAAATTGTAATGCTTTTTAAGGACATAATTGAAAAGTTTAAATTCTTTCAAGGGTCTTTTTGTAATTAAAAGTTTAAAAATCAAAATTTTGTAATTTTGATCAGAATTACACAATTTCGATCGAAATTGTGTAATTCCAATTGGAATTACACTAATTCCGATCGGAATTATGCAATTCCAATCGGGATTAGAGTTGTTCCGTCTAATTCTTAGATTTCCCATAAAATTAAAAAAATGCTTTTTTTAATCCTGATTGGTCGAAGGATTTTTTCTTAAAATTGTTTTGGTATTTATTTGGTTTTTAAAGAAAATTAAGTCCTTTTAGAAATGAAACTCTATAGACACGTGAAATAGGATTTTTGTGTTGTTTTGCTATAAAAGGATGGGTTTGGCTCCTAAGGAAGGGGAGGAGGATTTTTCTTTTTGAGGACGATTTTTCTTTTCGAGGAGGATTTTTGGTATCATCATTATATATATAGCTTTTCTTTTATTGATTGTTTTCTTTAAATGAGTATTCTCTACACAAAATTTGCTTTGTTTTTTTTATTAATTGGAGGCTTTTGGAGGAGTCGCATAATAATATTTGAAGACCTATTAAGAATGGTGATTTTACAAAATCTGACAAGTACTCCATTAAAAACATTCATAAGCACATGTCGTCCATATTCTTATTTTATTTTATTTTTCTTTTTGATTTTGTTGAGTTTCAATTTTATTCAAATTTCTTTATAATTTATTAACTAATAATAATTTTTGTTTCTTTTTATGGTGATTATGGAGGAAAATATATGATGATCATGTTTGGAGGACTAAATTCATGAGAAGTCCATGGAATGCCATGGATAAGACATTGTACAGATATAGTTTCTAGGGTTTTTATTATTTTTTATTTTATTTATATTTTTGGGTTTGTATTAATTATTTTCTTTTTATTCTCAATAGATATTGTAATAACCCTAATAGTGGGAATAGTAAAATTATATGTGTGATTGTATGTTTATTTTGATGAATTGGTTAGTAAAACTAAGGTTTTAATTAGGTAAATTATTAAAATCAATGGATGAAGTAGATTAATTTAGGTTGCAAGTTAATGAAAATTAGGGTTTTTTATAATGAATAAATTAATTGATTTTTTTTTATTTTTTTTGGCTTACTTTTATTTTTATTTTTATGTGTTTTGGGCCTTAAGCCCATGTTAGGCTTTAACTCATTCATTGAAGTTTAGGTCTAAATAACTCTTTTTTAGCTCACCCTTTAATTATCCCATTTCATTTAAATTAATTAGGTCAAGGTTTTAATTAAAATATATCTTTAGGTCCATAATTAATTAGATTTTTAGGGGAGAGATAACTTAGGCCCATTTATTGAATTAGATATAGGCCCACTTAATTTCATTTAATTAATTAGACTTAGCCCATTTAATTTAAGCCTTTTTCATAATTTGTAAATTTAAGATCACCTTAGAATTAAAACATGTAGAATTAGGCCTATTAATTTAAATACTCCATAATTTGTAGATTTAGGCCCATTTTTTAGAATTAAAATAAATAGACTTAGGTTCATTTAATTAAAATTAAAAGTAATTAGACCCCTTTAGGCTCACTTATTAAAAATGTATAGATTTAACTCATTTAATTAAAATCCATGTAGATTAGACTAACTTAGGGATTGTATTGAATGCATTATTTACTTGTATTTTTCATGACTAGTTTGCCATGGAGTTAATTGCTAGAATAAGGGTTTATATGAAATTGTATGTAAATAGAGGATAATATATTAATTCATAAAGTAATTCTAAAAGAACAGGAGACTAAAAGAAGTTGGTATTCCATATCCAGAATCTTCTGGTTTTAGTGTTAGCTTTCTTTTAGGGAATCAAGTACCACCTTTTTTATTTGTCCTAATTATTAACTTGGGTGGTGACTCCACATCTCCATGCTATGTCTTTGTGATAGTGGTTAGTATGTTCTCTAGAGCCCTAAGCTCAAATAGTGTCACGGTTGCTAAAATCTTGGACGCACGCTAAACCCGGCCGTCTACAACTACAGTGATGAGAATTACCTTAGCCATATGGTATTCTCATTATGGGTCAATCCAGTACATCATTTCCCTAAATATGTACTTATAAGTTTGACTTAATAACTCATATACATGATCAGTAAAACTTAATCATCAGTTACCTCATACTACTTTTTATTCATTATTGTCCCCACAACAATAATCAATTAGGGATATTTAGATTAGAATTAAAGCATCATATAGGAGTTTTACTATAAAGTCATGTACTTAATGATCTTAGTAGAATTAATTAATAAATGTTATGTGTCATTTATACACATCATTTTAGGATCATTTTTACTGGTTTTATAATTTTTTTTATAAGTTTATTTAATTGTTATTAATTTTACTTTCATTTAGCATAATATTATTTAATTTTCATTTTAAAGAATACATTTGCATGCTTGTTTAATATTTAAGTGCATTATAGTATCTAATTAAATTATATATTATAGTTTTGTGAACTGTAGTGCATGATCATGTCTGGAAAGTTTGCGTACATAGGCTAGCACACAACTATGTGCTAATCAAGAATCCTGCACGCTAAGTCAATCACGTTCTCATGTTTGGAATACATAATGAGAATAATCAAGAATCCTAAATATTCTCCTAAATATTCTCCTTTGCTAATTCTATCACGTTCTCATGTTTGGAATACTTTTATTATGATTATTTCCATCATGTGTAATTAATTTACTCAGGGTTTGGATTTGTTTAGCTAGACTACTACTTGTTTGGATTTTTATGTTTTAATTCAATAAGTTAATATTCAGTCAATTTTATAAATTATTTTTATATGCTCTTGTATTTGATTTTAGGCCTGATTAAAATGCAAGCTTTTAGGTAGATTAGTAGACAATAAAAGTTGCATGATCTATTAGCTTATAGACCTGTGAAACTTAGGACCCTCGATCACAAAAGTATATGAATCCTTCGGGGAGTATTAAGTTGCTAAGGAACTTAATGAGTCTTAATTAATTTACTTGACCATGAAAATAGATGATAATTAGTTTTGACATACTTGAATGATCTCGAAAGAGACTTTAAGTAATTTGAGTAATTTACCCTTGACTATATTAATAAGTTGAATTAAGATTAAATCCTATAATTCAAGTAAGTGTATAGTGAAGCAACTTTAGGCTCTATCTTTTGATTATTGAATTTTTATTTTAAATTGAGAATTTATCTTTGTTAGTTAATATAGTTTTCTATTTTAAGTAAATCTATTTTGTTAGCTTGTGGAGATAAAATTAATACTAGTACTTGGTATCAATCTCTTTATGGAAACGATACTCGATACTCGAACTTTACTACTTGTTGTGAATCGTGCAATTGCGGAAATTTCCTAACTATCAAGGATAATATCAAGCTACTAATAATAAAAATGCCTCTTTATTAATATGAAAAAGTCAAACTATGGCCATTGCATAATTGGCCTAAGGCATAACACTAGCAATATAAATGCTAGCTTCCAATATGATAATGATGACTTTCTATGGTAGTCAGGTCATTTGTTTCATTTAAATGGAGGTGAAGTTTGTTGGAAAAGTTGAAAGCAAGACACCATTGTCGATTCTACAATAGAACTTGAGTACATAGCTACCTCTTAGGCAGCCAAGGAAGCTGCTTGGATCATGAAGTTCATAATTGGATTGGGTGTTATTCCCAATATATTAGATTTAGTGAACTTATATTATGATAATAATGGTGCCATAGCATAAGCTAAGGAACCCAGATCACATCAACAATCCAAACACATATTTAGGATTTATTATCTTATTAGAAAAATCATTGAGAGAGAAGACATGAAGATATATAGTGTACCAATTGACCCAATATGAGAATACTACGTGGATAATTTTCATAAGTGATTCTCATCACAGTAGTATTATTTTAGTCCTCTGACCTAAAATCACCATGGTTTCCTATATAATAAGTATTGTATTTTGACATGTCCCTACATCATCTTTAACCAAATGGTAAAATAGGTTATGATTGGATATAGAATGAGTTATATGAGGAATGTGAGTAATTGAGATGGAATTTTTCCCTTAGTTATTTTGAGAAGATATCTATGGGCCCCACTATAACTTAGACTAAAGAGAAAATGCATTACCATGCTAGAATGTATTGATAAAGAATTATCAATATTTGATCAAGAGTTATCAGTATCATTCTACTTGGGATTAAGAAATAATATGATTGAAGTATATAAGGATGACATTAACCATGCCTTATGCATAACTAAGATATCGCATGACAAAAGGACTATAATACATATTATGGATTAGGTTATGTCGGATTATCGATCTTTACATAACTTGGGTAGTCATAATTTCTTGCTAGAGGCCATTTATGACTTGTAGGCTAAAATGGGAATTTTATGCCCAATACCACTGTTTTGTGAACCTATAGGGTTGCACACTTAGAACATGCCCAAATCATACTTGGGTTAATTAACCCAATAATAATCTCTCTAAAAGAATAAATAAATGAATATATATATATAGGCCAATCACATATTTTGACATTGTAAATAATCCCAAATGGCAATAAAAATATTCATTTAAATAAAATGTTTGTTTATTTGAATATTTATCCATTAGTATAATGTTAAATAAATCTATTATCAAAGAGTTGATAATATGAGCTACAGATTTATTAAGTACATATTCTATAAAAATGGTCGTAGTCGATTAATTAATATTTGGGTAATATTAATTAGACTATCGCCTCTGTCTATTATTCTTGATTAGTATGTGATACTAATATTTGTGATCATGAGGATATTCACTTATAGTCAATGATCACAATCTAGGTCATAATGGTGCATATAGTCTTTTGGCCTAAGACAACACGATCATCCATATTTAAGCAGTTAGGGTTTGTTACCGCTTACATACTTGTGTTATTCACACATCGGTATATAGTGTGCAATGGCTTTAGTCGATTAAATGTAGGGATGAGTGTTTAATCAAGATGGGATCTATTGCTTGGAGTGAACCAGGAAGATCTTGTGCTATCTAAGTTTGTTCTTGATGAATAAGTTCATGGCCAAGACAAACATAACACAGTTTGAAAGAGTTTCAATGCTAGAAAGTGTTTCTAGTATTTGTTATGTTTTATCAAGAATAGAACTTAAGATTAGGTCATATGATAAAGCTATTAGAGTTTGACTAAACCTTAACTCTAAGCTATATTGAGATCTTCTAATGAAAGGATTTTAGTGCATGGTAATTATGACCAAAGGGTTCATGTAAATTAATACATGCATTCATTTCTAATTGGGTAGTTGTTTTATCAATGCTAGGGGTCACTCACAACTTATGAGAACTAAATGTGCATAATTAGGATTTTCACATTTAGACTTGAAAGAGTTTCAAATAATATCAAGTTTTGATATTATATTATCATTACCAATTAGACTTAAACTTAGTAAGTCACACCTAAAAGGGCTTTACCAAATCACCATCAATGTTAATCCAATTATTGATTAAAGTATTTAATCAATTAATTAAGATTAATGGAATTGGATTTATGCTTTAAGCTATGATTCTAACAAATTACAAAATCTAATTCAAGGCTTTAATTATTAATTAATATGAGATATATTAATTAAGGTATTAAATTAATAATGAATGTTGTTTTGAATTGGACTTGGATTAGTGGCCTAAGTTGTATGGGCCTAGGCCCAAAGAGTTTTGGAGTAAAGATTATTCCAAGATGTTGAGAAACCCCATAAACCTAATTTAAGCCCATTTGGTTTTACGGATTGGGCTTGGGCTAAGTATTGGCCCAATGACAAGGCCTAAGTCCATAAAAGAAAAAGATAAGGATAAGTTTGGCCTATTAGGCTTGGCTTATTAGGCACACATTATCTCTTATATGTATAATGTTGACCTTGGCTAAATTAAAGGTTAAGGCTCATTGATTTGTGTAGAGAATGTCTGTAGACATAAACATGAGATGTCCAAATCTCTACATACTTATCTCTTATACAAGTTGTAAACCTATCATGATGAGTTGTATATATGTGATGCAAGCAATGATGTGACATGAACGTGGGCAACTTGTACCAAATCCATATTCAATCTTGATAACCTTGCCAAGGATCGTTCATAAATTAAGCAAAAAGAAACTCTAATCCCCAACAAGACCCTTAAATAACCTATACTTAAGAACCTTAATTATAAAGAATTAAAGTTTTTTAATGTAAACCTAAGATTAACAAAGTCAATTTTAAGTCTAAATTAAACTAGGTTTGAATGTACTAAGCCTTCACTTGATAAATTCACTAAAGTTCTTTTAAGAACAAAAGAAAAGGACTTTAACCTCTTAAGAATTCAAAATTAATTAATAAAACTCATTCAAATTTGTTCTACATTGATATGGCCTTTATATAGGCATGTAAACATCCTAATCCTTAAATGAATAGGTTTTCTCACTTATTCCTAAAGACTCCTATAAAGGAAAATCCTTTACTATATAAGACCCCTTTAGAACTATGACAACTAATGATAACTAATCTTTGAAAAGTCAAATTGACAATGCATGACAACTAAGCAATGAAAAGTCAAATTGACAACTCATGACAACTAAACAAATAACTAATGATAACTAAGATTTGAAGCATTCCATGTCACATGTCAAGTAGGATGTTGACCATTGACTTTGACTTATTGACTTTGAATTTGACTTTAACTTTGACTTGGGATATCCTTGAATCTTCTCACATCTTCTAAAATATTCTTGAATATTCCTTATTGACTCCAAAATAGAAAGTAACCCAAAAATTCATCCAAGCTTTGTACTTGACTTTACTGATGTGTAGACTTCACAAATTGACCCTTTTGAGGGTCATATCATGCCCTCCCTCTTAAAGATGATTCATCCTCAAATCATACCCATATTCTAAAGTTATTAAATTCATATATCCTCCAGGTCACCCTCAAATCATACCCATCTTCTAAAGTTAATAAATTCATATATCCTCTAGGGTTAAACATAAACTCCTTGATTGAAATCCTCTCCTTTGAAGTAATAATCCACACAACAACTTGAACTTGAATGCACACTTAGAACAAAGAACTTGTATTGATGAACATGTAAGAATCGAATACTTGTTGCTTCCTTCTAAATTTGAAACATGAATATCTTAAGTTATTCTTGCTATAAATAAAGACTCCATAGATTCCCTTGAAAGAAATAAAATGTTGTAGCTCTTTCTCGTACTTCATGAAAGGAATGAAATCTTCAAACAGATTGTTGATGTTGTAATGCATTTCAACAACAACAACAAATGGATCTTTATATGGCACAAAACTCTGCAAAACAATTTTCAAAAACATAGAAAAAGAAAGATTGGGATTGCTAATATCATCATGATGAATAACCATCTTTTTATCCTTCATAATGCTCTCAATCTCTAGTTTCCTCTTTTCCATAAAAACTTCCATATTTCCCTTTTCATGGTGCTTATACTCTCTATGGTCATAATATGGACTCTTGATAACTCCTTGACTAGTTACTCCTTCTACAAGATCACTAGCTTACTTAAAACTTTGTGAACACTCCTTTTTAACTTTAATAACTCTTTCAAAAATCTATAATTTCTCATCAATTTCTTTACTAAGCTACACACACTTGTCTTTATCTTTAACTTCTTGTGATAATTCATAAAGACTTTTAGCATTATTTTGCTCCAACATCTCCATAATTTCTTCATCAACTATTTTCTCTTCAAAACTACTATTCACACTTTTTTCACTCACTAAAACATGAATGTTGTCATCCTTTTCAATAACCTGATCTTTAAATTTCTTGCCTTGCTCACTCAAACCTATTTCAATACTTAACTCACTTAACTCAATTTTAAAACCCAACTCCTTCTTTTCATTTCTCTCGTAATGTCTCTTAACCAGTTCAATGACTTCAACATTCCTTGAACTTTATTTATGCCCTTGAAAGTGATTATGCCAATACTTATAATAATTATTTGGCATAAACCTCTTTTGCATGATAGTCTTTATCATTTGCCATATAGAGATAGGTTCTTCACCATAATGCCTTCTTGAGACCACTAGTTAATTCTACCAAGTTAGTGCATAGCCCATGAATGCACTGGTTGCAAGCTTGACTTTCTTTTTCTTAGAGTAGATGTGGCAATTAAACATAAAATCTACCTTCTTTTCCCATGCTAGATATGCTTCGGGATCACTTTTACCATGGAAATTAGGTATCTTCATCTTTACACTCCCAAGGTTGTTATCTTGCCTATTATGCCTTTGAATGCTCTTATTAACAAACTCAACATCATCCTCATGTCTTCTCCCTCTATGAACTTGTCTAGGTGTGATTTGAGTTATATTGTTGCTGTTATTGGTGGTGGTTGTAGCTTGGATTTGCTTTAACCTCCCTATTTTCTCTCGAACCTTTTGATGGCTATTTAACAATTGACTCATTTGTTCTTACATTGTCTTCATAAAGAGTTTCCATTCAGGATCTTTTTGAACCTCCTTTGGATCTGCTAAGTTATAAATAAAGAAATAAAAGAAAAGAAAAAACCCTTATAAGTAACATTCCCTCACGTGTTTACACTCAAAGAATGTCACTCAAGGCTCCTGTTTAAAACTACTATTATTCACACTTTTACCCTTTTATGAGCTCACCACTCGCCTTTCACCTCTTAAATTCCTTTCTTATAGTTCTTATGGAACTTAAGTTACTAATTATCAAATTAAGCTCAATACAAAATAAATAAAGCAAAATTAAACTCTAATTTGACTATAAGAGCCAAAGAAAAAGCAATAAATAAAGACAGCATCCAAACAAAACAAAAACAAGAAATTTTAGAATAAGTATTTAAACTACCAAAAGCGCAACATAAGAAGAAGAGTCAAATATTTAGAATTGAAATAAGGCAAGGTATGGAATTTAGAATGAAAACAACAAACTAGAATGGTATAGGCCGAATGAATTTAACTTTGATCAATACACCTCTTTTTTTTTTTTTTAACAAATGCTAAAACGGCCAAATTAAGAACAAACTTCAATTTGATATGTATTTGTGATAAACAAGACTATTAGGATGCAAAGCAATAATAGTATAAATGAATTTTTTTTTTTTTAAGGACTAAAAATAAGTTGGAATATAAAGAAAAGAATGAAATTGACACAAGATACTAAAAAAATGAATTTAATCACAATGATCACAAAGAAAATGAATTAATATCAAAAAAGACATATGAATAAGCAAAATAAGAAATAATGATTTTTTTATTAAATACAAACAACAAAGAAAAGTAAAGATACGTACTTGATTAATGAGTTAAAGCTCGGATACCAAATGATACGAACGTGGTTAACTTGTATCAAACCCGTATTCAATCTTGATAACCTTGCCAAGGATCGTTCATAAGTCAAGCAAAAAGGAACTCTAATCCTTAGCAAGAACCTTAATTATAAAGAATTAAAGGTTGTTTAATGTAAACCTAAGATTAACAAAGTCAATTTTAAGTCTAAATTAAACTAGGTTTGAATGTACCAAGCCTTCACTTAATAAATTCACTAAAGTTCTTTTAAGAACAATAGAAAAGGACTTTAACCTCACAAGAATTCAAAATTAATTGATAAAACTCATTCAAATTTGTTCTCCATTGATATGGCCATTATATAGGCATGTAAACATCCTAATCCTTAAAGGAATAGGTTTTCTTACTTATTCCTAGGGACTCCTATAAAGGAAAATCCTTTACTAAATAGGACCCCTTTAAAACTATGACAACAAATGACAACTAAGCTTTGAAAAGTTAAATTGACAACTCATGACAACTCAGCATTGAAAAGTCAAATTAAAAACTCATGACAACTAAACAAACAATTAATGACAATAAAGATTTGAAGCATTCCATGTCACATGTCAAGTAGGATGTTGACCATTGACTTTGACTTGTTGACTTTGATTTTGAATTTAACAAGCAATATCCTTAAATCTTCTCACATCTTCTATAATATTCTTAAATCTTCCTTATTAACTTCAAAGTAGAAAATAACCCAAAAATTCGTCCAGGCTTTACACTTGACTATATTGATGTCTAGACTTCACAAATCAACCCTTTTAAGGATAGTATCATTCCCTCCCTCTTAAAGATGATTAATCCTCAAATCATACCCATCTTACAAAGTTAATAAATTCATATATTCGCCAGGGTCAAACACAAACTCCTTGATTGAAATCCTCTCCTTTGAATTAATAATCCACACAACAACTTGAACATGTTTGCACACTTAGAACAAAGAACTTGTATTGATGAACATGTAAGAATTGAATACTTATTGCTTCCTTCTAAATTTGAAACATTAACATCTTAAGTTCCTCTTGCCATGAATAAAGACTCTATAGATTCCCTTAAAAGAAATAAAATGTTACAACTTTTTCTCGTACTTCATGCAAGGAATGAAATCTTCGAAGGGATTATTGACATTGTAATGCATTTCAACAACATTATCAAATGTATTTTTATATGGCACAAAACTCTACAAAATGAATTTCAAAAAACTTGAAAAAAGAAAGATTATAATTGTTAGTATCATCATGATGAATAACTATCTTCTTATCCTTCATAATGCTCTTAATCTCTAGTTTCCTCTTTCACGTACAAACTTCCATATGTCCCTCTTCATTGTGCTTATACTCTCCATGGTTATAATATGCACTCTTGATAAGTCCTTAACTATTTACTCCTTCTACAAGATCACTGGCTTGCTCAAAACTTTGCGAAAACTCCTTATTAACTTCAATAACTCTTTTAAAAATATGTAATTTCTCATCAATTTCTTTACTAAGCTACATACACTTGTCTTGATCTTCAACTTTTTGTGATATTTCATTAAGGCTTTTAGCATTATTTTGCTCCAACACCTCCATAATTTCTTCATTAACTATTTTCTTTTTAAAACTACTATTCATACTTTTTTCACTCACCAAAACATGAATGTTGTCATCCTTTTCAATAACATGAACTTTAAATTTCTTGCCTTGCTTACTCAAACCTATTTCAACACTTAACTCACTCAACTCAATTTTAAAACATAACTCCCTCTTTTCTTTTCTCTCATAATGTCTCTTAACTAGTTCAATGACTTCAACATTCATTGAACTTTGTTTATGCCCTTGAAAGTGATTATGCCAATCCTTATAATAATAACCACAAACCTCTTTTGCATGATCGTATTCATCATTTGCTATATAAAGATAGGTTCTTTACCATAATGCCTCCTTGAGACCACTAGTTGATTCCACTAAGTTAGTGAATAGCCTATGAATGCATTGGTTACAAGCTTGACTTTCTTTTTATCATAGTAGATGTGGCAATTAAATATAAAATCTACCTTCTTTTCCCATGCTAGATATGCTTCAGGATCACTTCTGCCATCGAAATTAGGTATCTTCATCTTTACGCTCCTAAGGTTATTATCTTGCTTATTATGCCCTTGAATGCTCTCATTAACAAAATCAACATCATTTTCATGCCATCTCCCTCTATGAACTTGTCTAGGTGTGATTTAAGTCATATTGTTAGTGTTATTAGTGGTTGTTGTAGCTTGGATTTGCTCAAACCTCCCTATTTGCTCTGGAACCTTTTGATGGCTATTTAATAATTGACTCATTTGTTCTTGCATCGTCTTCATAGAGAGTTTTCATTCATGATCTTTTTGAACCTCCTTTTGATTTGCCATGTTATAAACAAATAAATAAAAGAAAAGAAAAAGCCCTCATAAGTAACACTCCTTCATATGTTTACACTCAAAAAATGTCACTCAGCGCTTGTGTTTCACTCAATTAGGCTTTTACCCTTTTATGAGCTCACCACTTTCCTTTTACCTCTTAAATTCCTTTCTTATAGTTCTTATGGAACTTAAGTTACTAATTATCAAATTAAGCTCAATACAAAAAAAAAGTAAAATTAAACTCCAATTTGACTATAAGAGCAAAGAAAAAGCAACAAACAAAGACAATATCCAAACAAAACAAAAACAAGCAATTTTAAAATAAGTGTTTAAACTTCCCTAAACAAAACTTAAGAAGAATAGTAGAATATTCAAAATTGAACTAAGGCAAGGTGTGGAATTTAGAATGAAAATAACATATTGGAATGGTTATAGGCTGAATGAATTTAACTTTGATCAATACACCTCTTTTTTTTAGTAACAAATGCTAAAATGGCCAAATTAAGAACAAACTTTAATTTGATATGTTTTTGTGATAAATAAGACTATTAGGATGCAAAAAAATAGTAGTATAAACAAAATTTTTTATTTTTTTTAAGTACTAAAAACAAGTTGGAATATAAAGAAAAGAATGAAATTAACGTAAGATACTAAAAAATGAATTTGACCACAATGATCATAGAGAAAATGAATTGATATTGAACAAGACACAAGAATAAGTGATATAAGAAATAATGATTTTTTTTAGATTAAATGTAAACATCAAAGAAAAGTAAAGATACATACTTGATTAATGAGCCAAAGCTCTGATACCAAATGATACGAACGTGGTTAACTTTTATCAAACCCATATTCAATCTTAATAACCTTGCCAAGGATTGCTCATAAATCAAGCAAAAAGAAACTCTAATCCCCAACAAGACCCTTAAATAACATGTACTTAAGAACCTTAATTATTAAGAATTAAAGGTTGTTTAATGTAAATCTAAGATTAACAAAGTCAATTTTAAGTCTAAATTAAACTTTTTTTGAATGCACCAAGCCTTCGTTTGATAAATTCACTAAATTTATTTTAAGAACAAAAGAAAAGTACTTTAACCTCTTAATAATTCAAAATTAATTGATAAAACTCATTCAAATTCATTCTACATTGATATGGCCTTTATATAGGCATGTAAATGTCCTAATCCTTGAAGGAATAGGTTTTCTTACTTATTCCTAAAGAATTCTATAAAGGAAAAGCCTTTACTAAATAGGACACCTTCAAAAATATAACAAATAATAACAATTAACCTTTGAAAAGTCAAATTGACAACTCATGACAACTAAACAAATAACTAATGAAAACTAAGATTTTAAGCATTCCATGTCACATGTCAAGTAGGATGTTAACCATTAACTTTGACTTGTTGACATTGAATTTGACTTTGACTTGGAATATCCTTGAATCTTCTCACATCTTCTAAAATATTCTTGAATCTTTCTTATTGACTCCAAAATAGAAAATAACCCAAAAATTCATCCAAGCTTTGTACTTGACTATATTGATGTGTAGACTTCACAAATCAACCCTTTTGATAATCGTATCATGATTTCATTAGGGTTTTCTTTCTCAACATATAAATATATAACCTAATATATGTTTATAAGGTTAGAGGGTTAAATATTATGAAAAGATACACAAAATAAAGAAAACAACATATACATAAAATAAACCCTAAGTGTTCTTGTAAGGAGATTAAGTTAGAGCAAGTTTTGTGTAGGTCATTTGATAGGCTACTTGCATTTAGCCAAATCAAGGCAAGAAGGTGATTGGTGATAGTTTGGTGTTTCATGTTAGAGGCCTCACACTTAGGAGGCTAGAGCATTTGATTCAAGAGTTGAACCAACTACATCAAAGCTTGTACATAACTATTATCGTCTACATCAAACTTAGGAGTTGGTAAGTGTTCTTAAACTTAGAATTCCTAGGTTGTTGCTTATATATGTTTTTTTATTATTTAGCTATATGTAAAATGCAAATTGGATCTATGCGAATGGAAATCTTTATGTGATGAAGGGTTATGCAAGTAAATTTTTTAAAATTTTACCCTATCTAAGGTTTGTGCTCACCACACTTATATGTTGCATAATTGTTCCCTTCAAGTGGTATTAGAGACCTTGTTTGCACTTTTCACATGCTAAATTGATTGATAATTGCAAGTGTTATGATTTTGCTTAATGTTAGTTGCTAGTGTTATGGTTAAACATATGTATAAATGGCCTTAATTATGTGCACATTCCTTGACTGTGCCAACTTTTTACGGGTGTGCTAACTCTTAATAGAGGCTGGATGTGCCAAGTCAAGCTTGAGTTAGCACAATGGTATTGAGTATTTTCCATATCCCTTCTTTGCACCCTTCCATGAAAACACCTATTTGAAAGGAGCACAAGTTGGAATGCTTAAGGGCCTATAAATACATGTTTTTTTACATACATGCAAGAATGATCATGGACTTAGATTACATCCTATGATTTATATTAAAAATTAATTTTATTATTTAGCATCTAAATAAATGTTTATTACATAGAATTAGAATGTAATATTCGCCTTAGTATGACAAGGATTAAATGTAAATCACAAGAGTTATGAAATAGAATTTGAAGAGTTCAAGTGGGAGGTCCATGAAGATGGTGACAAGAAGTTTCATACCTTGAAGATTCTTCTTGAGCTAAGCCTTTTTCTAATTTATTCTAAAAGTTGGAATAAGCTTAAGCAAATTCCATGATCACTCCTTATTTGTGCATCCATTTTTGCATGTTCTATATATATATATAATATAGATGTTGTAACATGCTATGTATATGTGATATATGTATATGATTGGATGCCATTGAATATACATACATGATATTTATATTTGGCTAATGTGCAAAGTGAGACCTAAAATCTAAAGACCCAAAAATCTTCTAAACTAAATTTAGTCCTAGACTCTCCATTAGAGCAATAACTTGCATGGTTAGGATTGTGTACATATGCTATGGATATATAGGGGGTACACAAGTCGTACAAGATTGATGTAGTGATATTGTTACGCATGAGATGTTGTCAATGTATGGATATACTATAGGCTAAGAATGACAAATAGGTGTACTTGAGGTTTATAGTGTTCAAATCCAAACACTATAATGATTTAATGGTGTAGACCTAACTAATGTAAAGAGGTCAAGAACGGCTATATGTACCTCAGATCTCTAAGCATTAGGAGCTGGATTAATGGAACCTCATATGAAATGTGATAACAAAAGTTGCCACTTATTAAGAGCTAATATTCCAAGAGCAGTAATGTGTACCTAAGGAATATTAGTAACCATTAAGAACTCCATCACCCACTAGAAATCCATCAAACAAGGGATTTTTATGTCCTACTTTAGAAGTGTAGGATTTGCTAAGTTAGTTAGAGGCCATTAATGATTAAAGACCATATCTAATGGTAAGAATAACATTGTCAAATAACTAATTAATCTTGTTTCCTTTGTAGAAAACTAATAATATGAGGTCATCAAACCCACTTTCTATCATACTTGAACAACATAGGCTCACAGGCCTTAATTTTATTGATTGGCTAAGGAACCTAAGCATTATTTTAGCTTCTAAAAAGATACTTTATGTATTAGAACAAAGTCCACCCAAACCACTTCCTGAAAATGCTTCTTAATAAGAGAGTGACACTCTAGAAAAATGGAAAGAAGATGATTTTCAAGCATGTTGTATAATGTGGGCTTCTATGAATACCGAAATCCATAAGCAACATGAGAAGTACATAAGTGCAAAAGAAATCTTACTTCACCTTCAAGAGTTATTTAGTGAACATTTTAGAGCTACTAGCTATAAGATATCAAAGTGACTACTTCATGCTAAGATGAAGGAGGGTGAGGATATGGGAGCTCATGTAAACTATATGATTAAAGCAATAGAGGAAATATAAAGTCTAGATTTCTCTATGGACTTCCAACTCCAATTGCATTTGATCGTTCAATCCCTTCCTGAATCTTTTGGGCAAACCATTATAAATTTTCATATGAACAAAATAGAGTATACTCTTACAAAGCTTATAAACATGCTTATGATGACCTAAAAGGCTCTTTAAGGAAATAAAGAGAAGGAAGTGACACTTATTGCTTCTTCTAATAGGATTAAAAAGAAAGGCAATAAGAAAAGGAAAGACAAGACAAGTGTTGTTAAGCCCATGGGTGGCATAGCCAAGAATAAGGGCAAGGTTATTATGAGGGAAGAGCAAGGCAAAGGAATGTGTTTCTAGTGCCAAAGGGAAGGACATTAGAAGAGGAATTATCCTAAGTTACTACAATCTCTCAGGATAAAGGGAAAGGGTAAGTAAGGAGAATGTGAGACTTTCTTTAATTTATTTGCGTATAAATGTTTTAAGAGCTCATATAATGCATGGGTATTGGATACCAATGCTAGTTCTCACATTTGTTCATCCTTTTAGGATCTGGTAAATGTGAGAAGATTGAGGCCTAATGAAATGACTTTATGGCTTATAAATGGAGCAAGTGTTATAGTTAAAGCTATAGGATCCACTTTTATTAATCTATATGATCACATTTTATTATTGGACGATGTATTACATGTACCTACTGCCTATAAGAACATTGTCTCTATTTCTATTTTGACTTGAAAAGGTTATGAACTTCATTTCAAAAGAGATGTTTGTAATATTTACTTTAGAAGTGAAATGGTAAGCATGGATTATCTAATACATGGTTTATATTATGTTGATAATATGTCCAATAATAATGAGCCTCAAATTAATTTGAGTAATGTAAATGCAATATGAATAAAAAAATGCCTCTAACTGTAAATATCTATGGCAGTTGAAATTATATCAAACTATAAAGGATAGGATTAATAAGTTGGAAAGGATGGGAATCTTAAACAATCTTGCATTTGCACCCAATTTGACTTATGAGGCTTCTCTTTAAGGCCAAATGACTATATCACCTTTTATTGGACAAATGGCAAGAGCCAAGGATGTGTTAGAGATCATACATAGTGATGTATGTGGACCATTTAGCAAAATGGCTAGAGTTGGTTTCTACTACTTTATAACCTTTATAGATTATCTATTAAGGTTTGGGCACTTGTTTCTTATGAAGAACAAAAGTGAATCCTTTGAAAAGTTCAAGGAATTCAAAGCCAAAGTAGAAAATCAAATTGGGAAAAGTATTAAAACTTTAAGATCATATAGAGGAGGAATCAAGTTCATTCAGTTCCTTAAAAAACATGGCTTACATCATAACTCACATCACTTGTCATGCCTCAATTAAATGGTGTATCCACAAGATGGAATTGTACTTTATTAGATATGGTATGATCCATGATAAGCTACACTAATCTTCCTATTTCACTTTGGGATACACTTTATATGGCCTCTTACATCCATAATCGTGGTCCATCAAAACCCATTTCTACAACACCATATGAGATATGGCATGGTAGAATACCAAGTCTTGAACATATTAAGATTTAGGGATGTCTAACATTTATTAAAAGGCTAAAATTGAACAAATTGGATGTAAAATTGATTAAAGAAAGGTTTGTTGGATATCCTAAATATACTTTAGGATATTATTTTTATCTTTATGTTGAACAAGTTGTTGTTATAAGTAAAGATGCCATTTTTCTTGAGAAAGAGTTTCTTAAGGAAGGTGGCAAAGGAAAGAAGATAATGCTAAATGAGGAGTCATCAAAGGAAGCCTAACAAATTAATTAAATGAATATTGATCAACCCGAATAGCCTATTCTAATTGTGAATGTCATCACACCAACTCTTCGAAGGTCTAGTAAGGTATCTCATCCTGTTAAGAGATACGGTTTTCTTTATTATATGCAATAATTGCATGTTCATAAAGAGAACATTCACAATGGTGGTCCTACAATATATAAAGAAGCTTTATGTGATAAAGATTCTTTAAGATGGCTTGAGGCTATAAGAATTGAAACAGATTCCATGTATGTAGACCAAGTATAGACACTTGTTGATCCTTTTAAGGGTATTATACCTATTGGGTGCAAATGGATCTTTAAGAGAAAGATTGGTACAGATGGTAAGGTAAAGACCTATAAAGCTAGGCTTTGTAGCAAAAGGGTTTCACTAAAGGTAAGGGGTTGACTATGAGGAGACCTTTCAATAGTGTCTATGCTTAAATCCATTTCGATTCTTTTAGCTATAACTACACACTATAATTATGAGGTTTGGCAAATGGATGTCAAGACTGCCTTCCTAAATGGTTATATTGAGGAAGACATTTTCATGGAGCAACCAAGGGTTTGAATTTGAGGATAGCTCAAAATTATGCAAGCTTAATAGATTTATCTATGGTCTAAAACAGGCTTCAAGGAGTTAGAATCATTATTTTGATAAGATTGTTTATTCTTATGGTTTCATTAAGAATGAAGATGAGCCATGTGTTTATAAGAAGGTTATTGAGAGCCAACTCACTTTCCTAGTTTCATATGTGGATGACATATTATTAATTGGAAATGATGTCGGTATGATGACTTCTATGAAAATTATTAGTATAAATGTGCCATAGAGCCATTACTTGTGATATAAATGACATTGTACTTTTATTCCTATGGCAATATAATATTCATTTAGATAAAGTGTTTATTTATTTGAGTGTTTACGTTATAACATAATGTTAATAAGTTCATGATCAAGTGTTGATAATAAGAGTGATAAATTCATTTAGTACACATCCTATAAAATGTTCAAAGTCATTGGATTATTAAATGGGTCATATTAATCTGTAGACTATCACCTCTGTCTATTTCCCTTGATCGATATATAATATCAATAGTGGGAGGTAGTAAGTCTCATGCTACTTGATATGAGATATCAGAATAGACATGTGGATACTCATGTGATGGGTGGATCGAATAGTGATGTAAGATAAGTGATTGTGTGGAAATTCACTTTAGTTAACAATCAATGTCTTAGACATAATGGTTCATATGGTCCTTAGACCTGAGGTGACACAATCATCCATATATGTTTTATTAGAGTTTGTTACTACTTACATACATGTGCTAGCCACATATAGGTATATGGTATATGGTGGCTTTAATTGGTTCTATTTAGGGATGAGTGATCGTCTAAGATGGAATTCATTACCTGGAGTGAACCGTGATAAGATCCTATGCTATCTAAGTTGTTATAAATTAATAAGTACCTAGCTAGATCAAACTTGACTTACCTAAAAAGTTTTTTGGTTCTAGAATGTATTTCTAGTGGAAGACATGTTTTAATGAGAATTGAACTAAAGATGAAGTCATATGATTGAGGCAATTAGAGTTTGACTGACCATGACTCTAGCCGATGTCAGGATCTTTAAATGAACGTACATTGAGTGCATAGTAATTATGTTCTATGGTTCTTATGAATCCACAGATAGCATTCATTTCCAATTGGGTAGTCATGACATCTATGCTAGGGGTCACTCACAACTTATGGAAACTAAATATGATTAATTAGGATTTTCATATTTAGTTTAGAAAGAGTTTCCAATAATATTAAAAGCTAATATTGTTTATTTCGATTGCCATTTGGACTTGAGCCTAGTAAGTCACACATATAAGAGTAGCACCAATAATGATATTTATTAATTTGATTATTAATTAAATTATTTATTAAATTAATTAAATTAATTGAATTGGATTTTTGCTTGTGTGGGGATTTAGCATATCCCGAAATATGATTCAAAGATTAGGACTATAAAATATTAATTTGGACTTAATTTAATATACGATATTAAGTTTAAGGACCAAATTGATATTTGCCAATAATACTACTTTGGATATGGACCATGAGATGGGCCTTTTATATGTAGCATAATAAAATGAAGCATGGGCTTAGACAATTAGGTGTATTATTAATATAGGCCTTCTTTAAGTGTTAAATAAAGCTTATAAGACTAATTAATGGATGTTGTAGAGATGGCCTCATTTAAGAGTTAAATAAGCCTAAAGTCCACTTACTAAAGGAGGTGTCACATAAGCATGACCATATGATGATCATGCTTGCACGGTGGCCACCTAAGCATAGCTTTGCATGTAATGTGATCGCATGGTTGAAAACATGGAGATGTGTCATAAGCATGCATCTTAAGTTAGTGATCAATCTCTACATGCATGAGATAGATTATTTTACACATAAAAAAGTAAGCACATGCATGAGATTGTTTATCCTACACTCAAGCTTGAGTTAGTGGAGAATCTTTACACATGTAAATTAGCCTCTTACATATATACGCTAAGTTAGTGGAGTTTCTCTACACACTTTATACTTGACTTACCACTTACATTAAAGAGTAAACACTAAGAGAGAAAATAAAAAGTTGAGTCTTCTTCTTCATCTTTCTTTTAAGTTTTGTGAGTGTATGAGTGAGAAATATAAGAGTTGTGTTTCTTTATAAGTCCATTATCATCATCCTTTGTATAATATTTATGCAAGTGAAGGCTATATTGGAAGGAGGAAAGAAATCCTACATCATCCAAGCAAAGAGAGGAGCTCTAGCATGCTTTCAGGTCACCACCAAGGAGGAGCTTATGGGTAAAGATTCTTTAAAAGCTTATAGTCATTCTATTGCCACTTATTCAAGCTAAAGGGTTCACACTTAGGTAGCTAGGAGCTTGTAGATTTGTATCAGCCACTTCCTAAAGCCTATTGAGTGTCCTACTAACATTTAGAGTTTGTAAGTGTTACTAAACTCTATATGTAGGTCTTTTACTATGCTTTTTATTTTTTGTCATTTTATGAGTCTTTGATTTATGTTGTCTATTAAGCATGCAAGTAATTAGTTATGTAAATTCAATGTGTTGGTGGTTTTGGAATGCTTGCCTTTATGCAAGTGTTACATACTAGGAAAATTTTTTGAAATTTATCCTAATTTTTTTTATGCTCACACCATGCTTTTGCTCATATTTTGATGTGTGTAATTGATTCCTTTAAAAGCATGGTTATTTAAAACCTTCTCAATGAAGAGAGGATTGTTACCATTTAGAAATGGTATCCATTTATCCAAGGCTATGTTACCTAAAACACTCGAGGAAATGGAGCTAATGGCCAACATTCTTTATACTTTGGCTATAGGAAGCTTAATGTATGCTATATTGTGTACTAGGCCTAATATTGCCTATGTTATTAGTATGACTAGTATGTTTCAATCCAATCCAAGTTTGGAACATTGGATAGCACTTAAGGCGATCTATAAATACTTAAGAAGGACTAAAGATTTAGTCTTAACTTATACAGGAGGTAATCTACATATAGATGGTTTCATAGATTTTGATTTTTAATCAAATGTGGATGATAGAAAGTCTATCTTTTGGTTTGTATTTATTTATAATGGTGGTGCAATGAGTTGGAAGAGTTCTAAGCAAAGTATCACTACTGATTCCACTACAAAAGTTGAGCTTGTAGCCATATCGGATACTACTACAGAAGTTATTTGGATTAAGAAGTTCATTACCAAGCTAGGATTTGGTCTTTCCATTAAGTCCTCGATTCCTCTCTATTGTGACAATAATGAAGCCTTTGCTTTGGCAATGGAACTAAGGTCTTACTAGAAATGCAAACATATAGAAAGGCACTATCATATTATTAGAGAACTTATTAGGAAGGGCGATGTGCCCATGCAAAAGGTAGCTTGAGCTGACAATGTTACTGATCCACTTACTAAAGCATTAACCCAACTATAGTTAGATAGACATCTTGAGATTATGAGTCTAAGATACTATATTGATTGGCTTTAGTGCAAATGGGAGATTATTAGTATATCTGGTATGCCTTAGAGGCTAATCACATATTTTGACATTATAAATAATCCCAAATGGCAATAAAATATTCAATTAAATAAAAGTGTTTATTTATTTGAGTATTTATCCATTAGCATAATCTTAAATAAATAAATACTAGCTTTAAATTTATTTAGTACATATGCTATAAAAATGTTCACAGTCAATTAATTAATATTTAGGTAATATTAATTAGACTATCCATTTTGTCTATTTTCCTTAATTTAATATGATGGGTGGATTGAATAGTGATGTTAGATTTGTAGTGGTGGGAATATTCACTTATAGTCAATTATCACAATCTAGGTCATAATGGTGCATATAGTCCTTTTATCTAAGGAAACATAGTCATCTGTATTTAAGTGGTTAGGGTTTGTTACCACTTACATACTTGTGTTATTCACACATGGGTATATGGCATGTGCTGGCTTTAGTTGGATAAATTTAGGGATGAGTGTTTGATCAAGATGAGATTCAGTGCCTGGAGTGAACTGGGATAAGATTCTATGCTATCTAAGTTTGTTCTTGATGAATAAGTTCTTAGCTAGAACAAACATAACTCAGTCTGAAAGAGTTTTAGTCCTAGAAAGTGTTTCTAGAATTTGTTATATTGTATCAAGATTAGAACTTGAGATTAGGTCATATGATAAAGCTATTAAAGTTTGACTAAACCTTGACTCTAAGCTAAATTGGGATCTTCTAATAAAGGAATTTTAATGCACGCTAATTATGATCAAAAGGTTCATGTGAATCAATACATGCATTCATTTCTAATTAGGTAGTTATAATATCAATTCTAATGGTTACTCACAACTTATGAGAACTAAATGTGTATAATTGGGATTTTCACATTTGACTTGAAAGTGTTTCAAATAATATCAAGTGTTCATATTATATTATCATTTCCAATTATATATGAACCTAGGAAGTCACACCTAATAGAGCTTTACCAAATCACCATTAATGTTAATCCAATTATTAATTAAAGTGTTTAATCAATTAATTAAGACTAACATAATTAGATTTATGCTTTAAGCTATGATTCTAGCTTATCATGAAATATAATTCAAGTAAGAGTTTAATTATTAATTAAGACTTAATTAATATAGATATTAATTTAGGTATTAAATTAATAATAAATGTTGTTTCTAATTGTACTTGGATAAATGGCCTAAGTTATAAGGGCCTAGGCCCAAAAGGATTTTGGACTAAAGATTAATTGAAGATGTTGAAAAAGCCCATAAACCTAATCTAAGCCCATTTGATTTTATGGATTGGGCTTGGGCCAAGTGTTGGCCTAATGACAAGCCCAAGTCCATAAGATAAAATGATAAAGATAAGTTTGGCCTATTAGGAACACATTATCTCTTATGTATATAATGATGACCTTGGCTAAATTAAAGATTAGGGTTCATTAATTTGTGTAAAGAATGTGTATAGACATAAACTTAAGATGTATCCAATTCTTTACATACTTATCTCTTATACAAGTTGTATACATATCATAATGAGTTGTATACACGTGATACAAGCAATTATGTCATTAAGGTTTTCTTTATCTACATATAAATACATAACCTAAGATATATTTCTAAGGTTAGATGGTTAGAGATTGTGTAGAGATACATAAAAGAAAGAATATAACATATACATAAAATAAACCCTAAGTGTTCTTGTAAAGAGATTAAGTTAAAGCAAGTTTTGTATGGGTCATTTGAGAGGCTACTTGCTTCTAACCCAATTAAGGTAAGAAGGTGATTGGTGAAGTTTTGGTGTTTCAAGCTAGAGGCCTCACACTTGGGAGGCTAGAGCATTTGATTCAAGAGTTGAACCAACAACATCAAAGCTTGTACATACTTATTATGGTCTACATCAAACTTAGGAGTTGGTAAGTTTTCTTAAACTTAGAATTTTTAGGTTATTGCTTATATATGTTGTTTTAGTATTTATCTATTTTTAGAATTCAAATGATATCTATAGGAATGGAAATCTTTATGTGATGAAGGGTTATATGAATAAAATTTTAAAATTTTACCTCATTTAAGGCTTGTGCTCATCACACATGTATGTTGCATAACCATTTCCTTCAAGTGGTATCATAGCCCCTTTTTGCCCTTTACACATGGTAAATTGATTAATAATTGCATGTGTTGTGATTTTGCTTGATGTTAGTTGCTAGTGTTGTGGTTAAACATATGTATAAATGGCCTTAAGTGTGTGCGTAATCCTTTATTGTGATGACTCATTACTGGTGTGCCAACTCCTAACAGAGGTTGGATATGCTGAGTTAAGCCTGAGTTAGCATAGTGATGCTGAATAGTTTCCACGTCCCTTCTTTGTACCCTTTCATGAAAACACCTATTTGAAAAGAGCACGAGTTGGAATGCTTAAGGGCCCATAAATACTTTTTTTTTGCTTGACATATATGCAAGAATGATCATGGACTTAGATTACATCCTATGGTTTGTAATAATTAATTAATTAATTAAATGTTAATTATATAGAATTAGGATGTAATATTCACCTTGGTATACCACGAATTAAATGTAAATCACAAGAGTTGTGAAATGAAGCTGGAAGAGTTCAAGTATGAGGTCCATGAAAAATGGTGACAAGAAGTTTCATACCTTAAAGAATCCTATTCAGCTAAGCCTTTTTTGCAATTTATTCTAAGAGTTAGAATAGGCTTAAGCAAAGTCCATGATCACTGCTTATTTGTGCATCCATTTTTGCATGTTCTATATATATATAACATGTTATATGTATATGTGATATATGTATATGATTGGATGCCATGCAATATATGTATGTAATATATATAATTGGCTAATGTGGCTCTCCATTGGAGTAATAACTTAAATGGTTTTAGGATTGTGTGCATCAATTATGGATATATAGGGGTGTACATAAGTCCTAAAAGATTCATGCAGTGTTATTGTTATGCATAAGATGTTGTGGGTGTATGGATACACTATACGTCAAGAATGGCAAATAGGTGTACCTGAGGTTTGTAGTGTTCAAATCCATACACTACATTGATTTAATGGTGTGGACCTAACTAATGTAAAGAGGTTAAAAATGGCAATGTGTACCTGAGATCTCTAAGCATTATGAGCTAGATTGATGGATCCTTACATGAGATGTGATGGCAAGAGTTGCCACTTAGTGAGAACTAATATTCCAAGAAAGGTAATGTGTACCTAAGGGATATCTGCAACCATTAAAAAACCATGATGTATGTAATTAAAGCTAAAAATTACCATTTGGTGTCTCAACTCTTATTTGTAATAAAGCTTTAGAAATATTATTTGTTGATGTTTGGGGTCCCACCCATTTATCTTCTTTTAACAATTATCATTATTGTCATTTTTGTAGACTACTTTACAAAGTGTACTCAGTTGTATTTAATAAGACACAAATCTAAAGTCCTACATATCCTTTTAAGATTTAATAATCTGATTGAAAATTGTTTCAATAAAAAAATTTAACCAATTTACACATATAGTAGTGCAGAAGCCAACTATTTTGGCATATCCTTAAGTACACTTGGATTTCAGAATCTTAAATCACCTCCTCACACACTTGAATATGTTGGTATTGGGTAAAAAGCAAACATTATCATATAGTTAATACGGCTTTAATTCTACTTTCTCATGCCTCCATGCTAATTAAATTCCAGTCTTCAGCCTTCCAAAAATTAGTATATCTTATCAATTGCATGATCATTAAAACTCTTTGCCTTTCTAATTCCTACAAATGCATTTTTCATAAATCACCCAATATATATAAACTTTGTATATTTAGGTGCCTTTATTACCCATGGTTGCAACCTTATATCTCTTATAAATTATAACCTAAGTTAAAACCATGTGTCTTTGTTGGTTACTCTAATAAACATTATGTATATTTGTGTCTTGATCCAAAAACACATCGTATCTATATCTCTCACCATGTAGTGTTTGTTGATTGTATCTTTCCCTTTTCCCAATATCATAAATACTATCCTTATGATATGTATTATCTCATTTATACATGGTTGCCTCCACCTATTAAATTTTATTCTTCTACCCATGACTTATACAATCACACTAACATAATTACACATTATAATACCCACCATAAACTCTCTTCCAACTCAATCCTCTCCAACTACACCATGCTTACTATTCTATAATATATTTAACCATCTAAATCTAATTCCCAATTATCTACTTATAGCTAATGAAAAATTATTGATTCTATTTAAGAACTAAGTAATGTTCATACACCCTCTTCCTTACAAGTAAGTACTCCTAACCACTCTCCTCCTCTCACCATTCAAACTTGCTCCAAAAGTAACATTTTTAAAAAAGCAAAGCTATCTTTTACCTATATATTATTGTCCAAACTTCTCAAATTGAACCCATTACCCTCACCCAAGCTCAAAAATATCTTGGGTGGAGTTAGGTCATATAAGTTGAATATATTTCACTTGCCCATAAAACACATGGACTTTGGCCCTATCTCATGCCTCTCACAACATTATCAGGTGTAGTTAGATCTTTTGCATAAAATGTCATCCTAATGGCAATGTGACTCAATATAATGCTCAGCTTATGGCTAAAGCATTCCATTAAAGCCCAAGCATTGACTTTGAATAAACTCTTAGTCTTATTATAAAACTGGCAACAATTTGCTTAATCCTTACACTTGTTATTACTAATAGTTGGCCATTTTGCCAACTCAATGTTAATAATACTTTCTTATAGAGCACCTTCTAAAAATTTTTTATATGGCCTAACCACTAAGCTTCATTGATGCTTGATTCAAATTAACAAAAGTCATCTATGGAGTTCATTAAGCACTATGTTTATGGTACACTGAACTTTACACATTCTTTTTATTATGATAACTCTACAAAATTTACTCATGATGCCTCTCTATTAATTTGCCATCATACTCATCACACCATCTACCTCCTTGCCATTATCATAGCTCCTCACTATCTCAAGTCCATACGTTCATTTATACCCTAGCTCCTTGATTCTCTATTAAGCACCTTAGAACACTATCTTACTTTCTTATAGTTAAAGCTAATTACACTAATAAAAGGTTTCCTCTCATATAGTAAAAGATCTTCTTACCAAAACTCATATGGAAGATGCCAACTCTATTTTTACACCAATTTTAACTTTTGATTGCTTACGGCTTAATGATGGCAATTTCCTTACTGATGTCACTCAATATCACTAAGTACTTAGCTCCCTTCAATATTTTTTGCTTACCTAACTAGATGTCTCCTTGGTAATAAATAAACTTTATTAGTTATAATGCCTGAGGATGTTATTAAAAGAGTTCTTTGGTACCTTAATAGCACTTTTGATTGTGGACTTATCATTCATCCTAATTCTTTTCTTCACCTTCATGCATTTTTAGATTTTGATTGGGCTTATGATTTCAATGATAGATGTTCTACTACATCTTGCATTATCTTCCTTAGTGCAACTTCTGTTACTTGGAGCTCAAAGAAATAAAACATAATTGCTAGATTAACCACTAAAAGTAAATATCATGCAATTGCTAACACATTTTTTGAACTCAATTGGATTGGTAAACTTCTTTTTAAACTCTACATTTTCTTTACCAAACCTCCTTTTATCTACTATGATATTATTGGTGCTATATATATTTCATCTAACCTTTGTTTTTTTATCATGTGAAGTATGTCGCCATTGACTTTTTCTTTATTTATGAATAAGTTGCCAATGAATAATTACAAATCTTGCATGTTCACACTAATGATCAATTAGCCTATTCATTAACCTAAACTCTTCCTTATTTCATTGCTCCAAGGTAGGCATCCTTAATGGATACTTTAACTTGTAGGGGCATAATAGTAAATCAAGGAGAATGCTTATAATATAGTCATATATATTAAGGGATTTAGTTAACTCTTGTTTTATATACTAATCAATTATACAATCATTTTATTCTTAATGTGTAACAGCTTCTCTTATATAAATACACAAATAAATCAATAAATAAAATCATCCTTTACAAACACCTTCAATTGTTAGTCTTTCAAAAGCATGCATGATATACTTTTATAGAGTAGTGGAGAAACAATATAAGGTGCCTTATATAATCTTTTAATGGTGAGAGTTTATGGATGAGTTGGCAAACAAATAGATTCTTTATTTTGACCATAATAAATCAATTTAGATGCAACAATTAGTGTGCTTAAGTATGTAAATAAGTTAGGTAATGATTAATAGAAGTCAAAGAGCTTAAGTTTTCTAAGTTTTTAGCACTCCTCATGAAGGGAGACATGATTGTGATCAAGAAAGATATGATCATGATCAAGTGTATCACAATCATGAGCTAAAGGTCCCTCAATTTTATAAATGCATAGTACTCCTTATGGTCATTTTCATTATCATGAGGAAGCCAGACTCATTTGTGAGATAAGAGACCTTCAAAATTGCAAAGACATATTACTCCTTAAGATACCTATCACAATCATGAATACTAAGCTTACTCATGATTATTAAGGCATTGAGGTACTATACTCCTCTAGGAATACTAGGAGCCTTATTATTATTTTAAGCCATATGAGGGGTGGAAAAGATGTTGCACTCATAGGACTAGAACTGCAATATAGAAATAAAGACATAAATTCATCTTAAAGATAAAAATAGAATAAAGAGATGTACATACCTCTAGAGTGTGCCAGAATCCACTCAAATGGATGTGAACATGGCATGCCTTATTTATATAGTTGTACAAGTGGGCTAAGGCTACACCTCCCCAATCATAACTACCGACAGTATCTAAATCTTGGAGGGCAAGAACAATGCACAAGTTGACATTACTGTTAATATTATTGAAAATGGTGGAGCCAAGAAAGAGCAATAGAAAAAAAATCAGCTAATTGGTCCACCTTTATAAGAGTTGTAGGAATCCATCCATCAAAAGAAATATCTAACTTAGACAGTTGAATATTAAGGTCTCCCTCATAACTAAGTGAAGAAAAAGGGTGGCCTAGTAGCTGAGTAACATATCTCTTAGCCAGGCTATCTAAATAAGGTAAATAAAGGCATGCATTGAAAGGTACCCGTATGTAATTGAAGAGGAGTTCATTGATGAGATGAAAGTCCATCAGATCAAGAGTCATCATCCTAAACTTGAAGTGGAAAGTATGTGTGGTATTTTTCCATCTCTAAACCAAAGCCCTTAATGCAACAAGATTCCCTGTCTGTCAACTCTTAAGTGAAAGAATAAAAAGGAAGTCATTGAAGTTGGTCATAGAAAGTTAAGACTATATTAATCTCATAAGTGAATTGAACCATGTATGAGCTTGTTAGAAATCCTATTACCCCTACTGAGCAATGATCTAGAAAGCTAAAACACCAACATTAAAGAATTATCAAATGTTGCCTTTTGTTGTCTGAAATCTTCATTTTTAGTATAAAAAATAAAGAACAGTTGGATTTGGATGATGAATAACTGGTTTACTATTTATTAATCAAATATGGCTATCCATTAGTGAATTGGCCTTTAAAATCAACATAAAAATAGTTAAACACATGCTTAATCTGGTTGTTCATGTGCAAAACTGGCTATTCATCTTCCTATGCCACAAATTCATATATAATTCATAAAAACTCAACCAAAACATATACTAAACATCAAACCTACTCTAAATCATGATCCTAAGTGCATGAGAAGTGAAAATTAATAAATAACTTACAAGAAAACTAACCTTATCAATATAGATATAGTGAGATATCAAAGAGCAAATAAGGACTTTCTTCATAGAGAAGTTTGATAGTAGGAGGATGTAATCTATCATGTTTTCTAGCAAATGGGTTTATATAAGGACATCTAAAAGGTCATAGAGTGCTCTATTTGACCATCTATAATTACAGTAAGTGATAAAAAATTTAGAGAGAATGTGGAGTGAAATGAATAATAAAATTAAATAAAAATTTACAAAATAGTCTCTAGTGATATAAAAATTACAAAAGTGCCCATGCAGAATAAATTTTATAGGTAAGTATACTCTTCATTTTAGTTGCATATTTTCATATAATTTCTTGTTAAATAAACTTCCTAGTAGATTTTCTTCTCAAATTAAAACTTGCAAAATTTCACAATTTTCAATTTCTTTTATGCAATCCTTTTTCAAAAAAAATCATTGTCTGTCAAATTTTTTAATTTTTGTTTTCAATAATAAAATGTCAAATCATCAAATATAAGCTTTGTTAGGTTCATTTTTAAGTCTCTAACTTATTTGAATTTCAAAAATGGGTATAAGGAATCATTTTAATTTTAATTTCAATTTCAAAAATGGGTATAAGGACTCATTTTAATTTTAATTTCAAATTCAAATATGAGTCTAAGGACCCATTTCAATTTCAAACATAGGTCTAAAGATTCATTTTAATTTTAATTTCAATTTCAAATATCAATGTGAGGATTCATTTCAATTTTAAATATAGGCCTAATGACTCATTTCAATTACAATTTTAATTTCAATTTCAAATATGGGTCTAGGGACTCATTTCAGTTTCAATTTTAATTTTAATTTTAAATATGGATCTAAGGACTCATTTCAATTTCAATTTCAAATATAAGTTTAAGGACTCATTTCAATTTCAATTCCATCTTTATTTTTATTTCCAAATGAAAGACTCCATGTTGACTTCTTCCCACTAAAGACTCCAAGTTAATTCCTTCCCACCTTCTATTCAATTTCTAAATTAAAGACTCCATGTTGACTCCTTCCCATCTTTAATTCCATTTTCAAATGAATGACTCAACTATGATTCATTTCCATCTTCAATTCCATTTTCAAATTAAAGACTCCACCATGGAATAATTCCCATCTTCAATTCCATTTTCAAATGAAGGACTCTAGGTTAACTCTTTCCCACCCTTAATTCTATTTTATAATGAATGACTCCATTGTGATGCATTCCCATCTTTGATTCTATTTTCAAATGAACAACTTTAAGTTGACTCCTTCTTATCTTCGATTCCATTTGCTAATGAATGACTCCAAGTTAATGAATTCCCATTTTTAATTTCCATTTTCAATTTCAAAAATTTCAAGTTCAAATTTCAATCAACATTTCAATACTAACCTGTGTTTTCAAGTTTAAGTTCACAAGAAATTAAGGTGACTTGCAAGCCACAATAAACTCAGGTATGGATTCTTAAATCTAGTGTTTTTTATGTTATGTTATGTTATGTCTAAGACAGACAAAACAAAAAAAATTCAAATGTTTTAGGTAAAAACACAAAAATTTCCCTAATGTAGGGGACAAGTTGTTATGGTTGTTTTTCTCAATACCTTAATGGGCAATGATGAATTGAGAAAAATATCTCACTAGTAGATGAGATTAATTAAGAATGATGATTGATAAGCCAATTCAAAACCACTTTAAACACTAAAACGATACCCGAATGCCAAACTGAATATTATTAAAACTAAACCTAACCCTAAATAAACCCTTAATAGAGAATGTTTGGATTAAGAAAGATGTTCTAGTATAAGTGGTATGCCCTACAGGCCAATCATATATTTTGATAATGTAAATTATCCCAAATGCAATAAAATAATATTATATTATCTAATGTGTTTATTAAATTCAATATTTATTCATTAGCATTATGTTAAATAAATTTATTATCAATAGTTGATAATATAAGCTACAACTTGATTTAGTACATATGTTATAAAATGTTTATAGTCAGTGAATTAACATTTAGGTAATATTAATTTGATTCTCACCTCTATATATTTTCCTTGATTAGTTTATGATACTATTAGTAGGATGAAGTAAGTCTCATGCTATTTGATATGAAATATCATAATAGACATGTGGATACTTATATGATTAGTGGATTGAATAGTGATGTTAGAATTATGATTGTGTGAATATTCACTTATAGTCAATTATCACAATCTAGGTGAAAATGGTGTATAGCGTCCTTTGACCTAAGGTGGCATAATCATCCACATTTGAGTGGTTAGGTTTGTTACCACTTGCATGTTTATGTTAATCAAACATGGGCATATGGCATATGATGGCTTTAGTCAGTTAAATGTAAGGATGAGTTTTTGACCAATATGGGATTCATTATTTGGAGTGAATCAGGATAAGATCCTATGCTATCTAGGTTTGTTATTGATGAATAAGTTCCTGGCCAGGAAAAACATGACATAGTTTGAAAGGGTTTTAGTGCTAGAAAATTTTTTCTAGTATTTATTATATTTCACTAAGAATTATAACTTGAGATGAGGTCATATGATATAGCTATTAAATTTTGACTAATCCATAACTTTATGCGGTATTGGGATCTTCTAATGAAGGGATTTTAGTGCATGATAATTATGACCCAAAGGTTAATGTGGATCAATATATGCATTCATTTCTAATTGGATACTTATGATATCAATGCCAAGGGTTACTCACTCATAATAAGAATTAAATGTGCATTTTGGGATTTTCACATTTAGATTTAAAAGGAGTTTCAAATAATATCAAGTGATGATATTATGTTCTCATTGCCAATTAAAAATGAACCTAGTAAGTAACACCTAAAAGAGTTTTACTAAATCATCATCAATATTAATCTAATTATAGATTAAAGTTTTTAATCGAATAATTAAGCTTAATGAAATTTGATTTATGCTTTAAGCAATGATTCTAGCATATCATGAAATATAATTCAAGTGTTTAATTGTTTCTATTTGGACTTTGATTAATAGGTCAAGTAGTTTGGGCCTAGGTCCTAAAGAGTTTTAGACCAAGGATTAATCTAAGATATTGAGAAAGCCCATGAACCTAATCTAGGCCTATTTGTCTAGTGGATTGGGCTTGGGCCAAGCATTAGCCCAATCACCAAGCTCAAGTCAACAAAAAAAGGATATGGTCCAATTTTTCATGTTAGGCACATTGTCTCTTATATGTAAATTGTTGACCATGTCAAATTTGACATATTAGGCACATTATCTCTTCCATGTAAATTGTTGACTTTGGCACACTTAGAGATAAGATCACATGGATACAAGAGTGAGGATGAATGTAGACATATACATGAGATGCATTCTCTACATCTTCTTTGTACACTTGTGAATCACATATACAACTTGTATAATTATTATGACAAGTATAATTATAATAAAAAGATAATGTGATAAGGTGCATACTTTCTCTAAATATTTATGCATAACCTAATATATGTTTCTAAGGTTATAAGTGGTGTTAAGAAAAGTTAGAGAGGCACCATAAAATAAAAAAAATGCATATACAACACAATCCCTAAGTGTTTTTATAAGAGACTCAATTAGTTCCAGGATTATGAAGGTCAATTAAGAGGGCACTTGCAACTAATCAAATCAAAGCAAAAAGGTGATTTTGATGGAGCTTTGGTGTTTCAAGCTAGAGGCCTTACATTTATGAGGCTAGACCATTTGATTTAAATGTTAAGCTTAAAGCATCCAAAGCTTGTAAATAACTATTGTAGTCTACATCAAACTAGGAGTTTGTAAATTCTCTTAAACTTAAAGTTTCCTAAGTTGACATATGTATATATTGTTTTGATATTTATCCATTATAAAATGAAAATGAATTCTTAGGAATGGAATTCCTCATGTCATGAAGGGTTATGCAGGTTACTTGGGCTTGGGCTTATGCTTACCACACTTGTAAGTTGCATAACTGATTCCTTTCAGTGGTATCAAAGCCCCTTTTTTCACTTTACACATGCTAAATTATTTAATAATTTTAAATGTTATGATTGTACTTGATTTCAATTACAATTTTTATGGCTTAAGATGTGCAAAAAAAGTCTTAAAATTAGTTTAGGAGGCTCATGATTATGAGGAGCTACCTCAAGGTCATAAGCAGCCTATCAATTGCTTATTGTAATTTTTAGTCAAGATGCTCATAAGTGCTCCTCACAATCATGAGCTCATGAGGGGCATTTCTAAAAATTTTTAATGCCATTCCTTAATGTTTACATACTATACAAATCAATTTTAACATGTAAGAGTTGCATTTTACTTGATTTTTTATTTTGATGCAAGCAAGGAATGATCATAGACTTAGACTACATCCTAAAGCTTGTAATAATAATTAACTTTATTATTTGGTATGTAATTAAATGTTAATTATATAGAATTAGGATGTAATATTGGCCTTGGTATGCTAAGGATTGAATGTAAATAACAAGAATTATAATATGGAGTTTAAGTTTGAAGACTCATGGGGATGGTGATAAGGAGTTTCATGCCTTGAGGATTTTTCCTTAGAATAAGCCACTTTGTAGCTTACTTTAAGAGTTAGAATAAGTTTAGGGAAGGACATGATCACTCTTTATTTGTCCATCCATTATGCATGTTCTATGTATATATGTGATATATATGTTATAACATGAAATATGCATATGTGATATGTATATATATGTATAGATACCATGCAATCTATATATGTGATACATACATACATACATACATATATACATATATATATATATATATATATATATAATTGGCTAATGTGCAAAATAAGACCTTAATTAAAGATCAAAAATCTTCCAAACTAAATTTAAGTCTAGGCTCTCTAATGGAGTTATAACATACAAGGTTTTGGGATTGTATGCATCAGCTATAGATACATAAGGGTGTACATAAGGCCCAAGATATTCATGTAGTGCTATTTTTAAGCATAAGAAGTTATGGGTGTAAGGATACACTATGGGCCAAGAATGGAAAATAGGAGTACCTAAGGTTTGTAGTATTCAAATCCATATATTTTTCACTGATCTAATGGTGTGTAGCTAATGTCAAAGGCTAAGAATGACAATGTGTACTTAAGGCCTATAATATTAGGAGCTAGATTGTTGGAACCTCATATGAGATGTGATGGACAAGAGTTGTCCACTTAATGAGAACTAATATTCCAAGCATGGTAATGTGTGTTTAAGGGATATTAGTGACCCATTAAGAACTCCATCACCCATTAGAAATTCATCCAACAAAGGATTTCCATTTCTTATTATGGAAGTGTAGGATTTACCAATTTAGTAGGAGCCCATTACAATTAAGGATGAAATCTAATGGTAATAATAACAATGTCATAGAATTAATTAATCTTGTTACCTTTGCAGAAACTTGATAATATAAGACCATCAAGCCTACTTTCAATCATACTCGATAAATATAAGCTCATGAGCCCTAATTTCATAGATTGGCCAAGGAATCTAAAAGTTATTTTAGCTTTTGGAAAAAATACTACATGTATTAGAACAATGGCCACCCGGTTCCTTTCCTGAAAATGCTACTCAAGAGGAGCGTGATACTCTACAAAAATGGAAAGATGATGATTTATAAGTACGTTGCATCATGTGGGCTTCCATGAGGATTAAAATCCATCGATAACATGAGAATTACACTAGTACAAATGAAATTATACTTTACCTACAAGAGTTGTTTGGTGAATATAATAGGACTGCTAGATATAAGATTTCAAAGCGGCTAATTAAGTGACCTAAAAGCTTGGTAATTGAGCAAGTGTTATGGCTAAGGCTATAGGATCCACTTCTATTGTTTTATACAATCATATTTTGTTGTTAAAGGATGTATTATATATACATAATGCCTATTAAAACATTGCCTCTATTTTTAGTTTAACTAGAAAGGGTTATGAATTCCATTTTAAAAGAGATGTTTGTATCATTTACTTTGGAAGTGAAATGGTATGCATGGGTTATTTAATACATGGTTTATATTATATTGATAATTTGTCTAGTAATAATGAGCCTTAAATTAATTTGAGTAATGCAAATGCAATGCTAATTGAAACTACCTCTAACTCCAAATATCTATAACACTTATAGAGGATAGGATTAATAAGTTAGAAAGGATAGGAATTTTGAGCAATCTTGAATAATCTTGAATCCACATCCAATTTGACTTGTGAGGCTTATCTTCAAGGCAAGATGACTATATCGTCATTTCTTGGACAAATGGAAAGAGCCAAGGATATATTAGAGATCATACATAGAGATGTCTGTGGACCATTTTCTAAAATGGCTAGAGGTTATTTCTATAAATTTATAACCTTTATAGATGATCTATTAAGGTATGGGCACTTGTTTCTTATGAAACACAAAAGTGAATCCTTTGAAAAGTTCAAGGAATTCAATGCCTAAGTAGAGAACCAAACTGGGAAAAGTATTAAAACCTTTAAGATAATACTTAAGTACTAAGTTCATTGAGTTCCTTAAGGAACATGGCATTATATCATAACTCACAGCACCTAGAAAACCTCAATTAAATGGTGTGTCAGAGAGACAAAATTGTACTTTATTAGACATAGTACATTTTATAATGAGCTACATTGATGTTCCTATTTCACTTTAAGGTTATGCACTCCAAATGACCTCTTACATCCTTAATTGTATTCCATCCAAATTTATTCTACTACACCATATGAGATATGGCATCGTAGAGCACCAAGTCTTAAACATGTTAAGATTTGGGAATGTCCAAATTTTACCATAATGCTAAAATCAGGCAAGTTAGATGTAATATCGATTAAAGGAAGGTTTTTCGGGTATCCTAAAGATAGTTTAGGGTACTATTTTTATCTTCCTACATAACACATTATTGTTATAAGTAGGATGCTATTTTCTTTAAGGAAGGTGACAAAGGTAGGAAGATAATGTTAGATGAGGAGTCATCTAACGATGCCCAACAAATTTATCAAATAGATATTGATCAGCCTAAAGTGCTTATTCCAATTAAGAATGTCATCACACCTACTCCTAAAAGGTCTAGTAAGGTATCTTATCCACTAGAGAGATATGGTTTTCTACATGATATGCAAGAGTTGCATATTCATAAAGAAAGCAATCATGATGATGATCCTAAAACATATATAAAAGCTTTATCAATTAAAGATTCTTCAAAATTTCTTGAAGCAATGAAAGCCAAAATGGATTCCATGTATGTAGACCAAGTATGGACATTGATTAATCCACCTGAAGGTATTATACCTATAGGTTGTAAGGGTCTTCAAGAAAAAGATTAGTGTAGATGGAAAGGTTAATACCTATAAGGTAAGGCTTTTAGTGAAAAGGTTTTGTCAAAATTAAGGGATTGACTATTACGAAACCATCTCACCGATAGCCATGCTTAAATCCATTTGAATACTTCTCACCATAACTGCACACCATGATTATAAGGTTTGGCAAATGGATGTCAAAATTGCCTTTTTCAATGGTTATGTTGACGAAGAGATTTATATGGAGCAACCCAAGGGTTTTAAATAAGAGGATAGCTTAAAAGTGTGCAAGCTTATTATATCTATCAATGCTTTAAAGCAGGCTTCAAGGAGTTGGAATCATCATATTAATGAGGCTATTCATTCCTATAGTTTTATTAAAAATGACAATGAGCCATGTGTTTACAAGAAGGTTAGTAGGAAGCAACTCACTTTCCTAGTCTTGTATGTGGATGACATTTTATTAATTGGAAATGATGTCGAAATGATGACTTCTATCAAAGTATGGCAATCTAAAATCTTCTCGATGAAGGACATAGGGGAGGCAACCTATATTCTTAGAATTCAAGTCTATAAAGATAGATCAAAGAGAATTATAGGTTTATCCCAAAGTCTTGACTTGGAAAATGTGTTGAAGAGGTTCAACATGTTTGATTCCAAGAGTGGATTGTTACCATTTAGGCATGGTACCCATTTATCCAAAGCTATGTCACCTAAAATACCCAAGGGAATGGAGCTAATGGCCATATTACTTATCCTTCAGCTATAGGAATCTTGACATATGCTATGTTATGTACTAGGCCTGATATTACTTTTGTTATTAGTATGACTAGTAGGTTTCAATACAATCTAGGCTTCGAACATTAGATAGCTATTTAGGTAATATTTAAGTACTTGAGAAGGACTAAGGATTTAGTCTTAACTTATAGAGGAGGTGATCTATAGGTAGATGGTTTCATAGATTCTAATCTTTAATTAGATGTCGATGATTGAAAGTCTATCTTTTGATTTATTTTCATTTGTAATTGAGGAGTAATCAGTTGGAAGAGTTCTAAGCAAAGTGTCACTATTGATTCCTCTATAGAGGGTGAGTATATAGCTACATGAAATGCTGCTAAAAAAAAGGTGTTTGGATTAAGAAGTTTAGTACTAAAATAGGAGTTGTTCCTTCCATTGAGTCCCTAATTCCTCTCTATTATGACAACAATGGAGCCATTACTTTTATAAAGGAACTATGGTCTTACTAAAGATCCAAAATATAGAAAGGGGCCTCTATATTATTAAAGAACTTATTGGCAAGGCGATGTGCTTGTGTAAAAGGTAGTTTCAGCCAATAATGTGGCTAATCCACTTATCAAAGCACTAATGCAACAACAACTGGATCAACATCTTAAGAAGATAGGTCTAAGATACGGTAGTGATTGGCTCTAGTGCAAGTGGGAGATTATTATTATAGGTGGTATGTCCTAGAGGCCAATCACATATTTAAATAATGTAAATTACCCTAAATGGAAATAAAATCATATTCAAATATCTAAAGCATTTATTTAATTAAATATTTATCCATTAGCATGACGTTCAATAAATTTATTATCAAAAGTTGATAATATGAGCTACAAGTTTATTTAGTACATATCCTATAAAATGTTTATAGTTAATAAATTAATATTTCGGTAATATTAATTTGACTATCACCTTTGTCTATTTTCCTTTATTATTATGTGATACTAATAATGGGAGGTAATCAGTCTTATGGTACTTGATACAAGATATTAGAATAGACATGTAGATACTCATGTGATTAGTGGATCAAACAATGACGTTGGATTTGTGATTTTATAGATATTCACTTATAGTTAATTATCACATTCTAGGCCATTAAGGTGCATATAGTCCTTTGACCTGAGGTGACATAGTCATCCACATTTAAGTGGTTAGGGTTTATTACCGATTACATGCTTAGGTTAATAACATAAGAGTATATGGCATGTGACAGCTCTGGTTAGTTAAATATAGGGATGACCATTCGACCAAGATGGGATTCATTGCCTAGAGTGAACCAGGATAAGATCCTATGCTACTTATGTTTGTTCTTGATGAATAAGTTTATGGCCAGGACAAACATGATATAGTTTGAAAGAGTTTCAGTGCTAGAAAAGTGTTTCCAGTATTTGTTATATTTTATTAAGAATTATAACTTAAGATGAGATAATATAATATAACTATTATAGTTTGATTAAACCATTACTCTAGGCTATATTGGGATCTTCTAATAAAGGGATTTTAGTGCACAATAATTATGACCAAAGGGTTTATGTGAATCAATATATGCACTCATTTCTAATTGGGTAGTTGTGATATTGATGCTAGAGGTCACACAATACTTATGAGAACTAAATGTGTATAATTGGGATTTTTACATTTAGATTTGAAAGGAGTTTTAAATAATATCAAGTATCAATATTATATTATCAGTACTGATTAAACATGAACCTAATAAGTTACACCTAAAAGAGTTTCATCAAATCATCATCAATATTAATCTAATTATTGATTAAAGTGTTTAATCAAATAATTAAGATTAATAGAATTAGATTTATGCTTTAAGCAAAGATTCTAGCATATCATGAACTCCAATTCAAGTAAGGGTTTAATTATTAATTTATACTTAATTAGTATGAGATATTAATTAAAGTATTAAATTAATAATATATATGTTGTTTCTATTTGGACTTAAATTAATGGCCTAAGTAGTTTAGCCCTAGGCTCAAAAGAGTTTTGGACCAAAGATTAATCTAAGATGTTGAGAAGGCCCATGAACCTAATCTAGGTATATTTTTCAAATGGATTGGGCTTGGGCCAAGTGTTGGCCCAATTACCAATCCCAAGTCCATATAAAAGGATATAGTCAAATTTGTCATGTTAGGCACATTACTTCTTATGTGTAAATTGTTGACAACAACAAATTTGGCATATTAGGCACATTATATATTATGTGTAAATTTTTTAATTTGGCAAAGTTAGAGATAAGATGACATAGATATAAGTGTGAGCATGAACGTGGACATATACATGAGAAGTATTCTCTACATCTTCTTTATACAATTGTGAATCACATATACAACTTGTATAATTATTATGACAAGTTGTATAATTATGATAAAGAGATAATGTGATAAGCGGCATAATTTCTCTACATATATATACAAAATGTAAGATATGTTTCTAAGGTTAGAAGTGGTGTTAAGAAAAGCTAGTGATACACCATAAAATAGAAAACAACATATACATAACACAAACCCTAAGTGTTTTTGTAAAAGATTAAATTAGTGCAAAGATTATGAGGTCAATTAAAAGGACACTTGGAACTACTCAAATCCAAGCAAGAAGGTGGTTTCAATGGAGCTTTAGTGTTTCAAGCTAGAGGCTTTATATTAAAGAGGCTAGAGCATTTAATTCAAATGTTGAACCTAAAGCATTTAAATCTTGTAGATAACTATTGTGGTCTACATCAAACTAGGAGTTTGTAAGTTCTCTTAAACTTAGAGTTTCCTAGGTTGATGTATGTATACGTTGTCTTGATATTTAGCTTTAAGAATGGAATTCTTCTTATCATAAAGGGTTATGCAAGTGAAACTTTTGAAATTTCACCTTACTTACACTTATGCTCACCACACTTGGAAGTTGCATCACCAATTCCATTCATGATGATTTAGAGAGAGAAAGTTATTGTGTTGAGTTTCATTTGTTAAGTCAATCAATAAAGTCTAGTGTAGGATTATTTTTATGTTTATGTTGTTTATTTTTCACACTACTTTTCTTTCTCTGAGCTTTGGTTTAACCTCAGGAAGGCCCATAATTAAAAGTTAAACTTTGTTTAATGGACCCTTTTAGAGGTCAAATAATGCTCCCTAAATTGAATTTCAATTTAAAACTTTCTTTTAAAATTATAGTGTGTTTGTGTGCACCATTTGGCAAAAAATTAAAATTTTGACCACCAATGATTAAATCGAGTCCTATACATGTGTCAAAATAAATCACAATTCCCTAGTAGTAGTGACCAAGTAAAGAATATTTCATTTACAATTATTCTAGGAAAAGTGTCACCTTTGGATTGACATAAGTATATACTTTTGTTCTTTAGTAGCTAAGAATACCCCTTTTTATGTAACTTAATTAAATCAATACCACTAAGCTTTTATCTATAAATAAAAGCTTTAAGGGAACAATTTGGGGAGGAAAGTCAATGACAACAGAGAGAAACATTCTACAAAAAAGTTGGAGTGGGAAACAAATTAGTGAAAAATAGAAAAATTAAGCCAAAATAATGCTCAACTTGCTTCTCTCCATATCTCTCCTTTTTCTCTCACAACTCTCTACAAAATTCCTAAACTAAATGCTACTCTAATCTACCTTTAAAAAAACCCAAATTCCAATACATAAAAATAACTCAAGGTCAACCTCAAATCAACCCTTAAACAGTCTTACTACACACACTTGCTTTCAATCTCAAATTCTTCAATAAATCTTTGTTTTTAGTGCATTTAATCTCATATTTTAAGGCTAAACACATTTAAAACTCATTTTTCTTCATCTTTGATCTAATTTCTTTGATTAGGACTTTGATTTTCTAATTTTTTGTGCAAAACATTCAAGTTTCACCCTTTCCTAGAGGTGAATAGCAAGAATTGCATGATGAACAATTGGCCAATTATTCATTCACCAATTTTGGCTAAAGCTTTCTAAACCTAGCTATTCACAGCTTCTAGACCAGTTATTCAAGCCTTAAATTTGACTACTCAGGGTCTAGATTTGGCCATCCCTCCTTTAAGCTTCAAAATGATTCCAATAATGGTCCTAATACCTCTTGCGCATTCAACTATGACCACACATCATCAAGATGAGTCCTTAAGGTCCTAGTATGATTAAATATAATATTTTTATTTATTTTCATTGTTAAAACATTTTTCTTTAATTATTTCATTTCTTACTTTAGGAGTGTAGGATTTTCCCATTTAATAGGAGCCCATTACAATTAAAGATGAAATCTAATGGTAATAATAATAATGTCATATAACTAATTAATCTTGTTACATTTGTAGAAACTTGATAATATGAGACCATCAAACCCACTTTCAATCATACTTGACGAACAGAGGCTCATAGGTCCTAATTTCATTACTTGGTTAAGGAATCTAAAAGTTATTTTAGCTTTTGAAAAAAATATTATATCTATTAGAATAATTCCCACTTGGTTACCTTCCCAAAAATTCTTCCCAAGAGGAGCATGATACTTAACAAAAATGGAAGGATGATGATTTGCAAGCACATTACATCGTGTGGGCTTCCATGAGTACTGAAATGCACCAGCAACATGAGAAGTACACTATTGCAAAAGAAATCATACTTTACCTATAATAGTTGTTTGGTAAACATAGTAGGACCACTAGATATAAGATATCAAAGTAGCTTTTTTGTGCCAAGATGGAGGATGAGGATGTGGGAGTCTTTGTAAAGTCCATTAGTAGAGTAATGGAGGAGCTAGAAAGTCTAGACTTTACTATGGACTTCCACCTCTAAGTAGATTTGATCCTCCAATCCCTTCCTAAATCTTTTAGGAACACCATTGCCAACTTCCATATAAATAAAATAGAGTGTACTCTTGTAGAGCTTTTAAACATGCTTATGATGGCCTAAAAGGCTATTCAAATAAGTCCGATGAATGCATGAGTAAAGACTAAAGGTGATAATATCGTATCTTCATCACCCCATGACTCAAGTGGAATCAAGGTGGCAATGTCATTTAGTATTATTGAGGCTTTTAGGGACAAGTGGTGCACATGTAATGTGTTATGCAATTGCAGTGGTGAAGGGCACTATATGATTGAGTATTGCATAATTAGAAATAGTCATTTTTTAGTTAATCCCCCTTACTTAGAAGTCCCCAGTGGAGTCACCATTATGAGTGACATGGTTCTTGGTTTGTTCTTTTTATACTTTGTTAAATAGTGTAGCGAGTCTTTTTGTTTCCAAGGGACATGTTAACTTTACAAAATAGTGACAAGTGATTGGTCTCGGGGGGATGAGATGCTTTTGATTTTATAGAGTCGCCACCCAATTTTTAGAAAATTAAGAAAAGAAAGGGACAACATCATGTCACTTAGCAAGTATTGTCCCTAACAGAGATTTTTGAGTTTAGGGGATCGCATCTACTTTTTGACGATTTCTCATTATATGATATTTGATGTATAACTATTACAACACCCTATTTTCAGTAATGACAGTTCATACAGCATTCACATAGTACATCAGAAGTATAAGATAATAAAGCTAAAATTTTATTTATTACATCACTTTCCTAAAATACATATGAAAAGGAAAGGCTTGTGGCAAGATAAATCTAGAATGATTGATCTGCAAGAATAATATGATCATTTACACAACTTATTCGATGAATGATAGGATGATCAAGCATGTTTACAGTGATTGTTTATGCTATCATGATGTATGACAATAATATAAAGGATGCATGAGGTCATCACTGGATCGAAAGCATGATGACTCTATTTTGGGATATGAACTTTTCACATTATTGGTATTTACAATGTGATTTCATAATTTCAAAAATAAATGATGCAGAATGATGATGTGAAATAAGCATAATAAAGCATATATTATTCACACAGCATGCAAGATTGCCAATCTTATCAGGCAAGCATAACAATATTCCCAAATGCTAGTAATAGTAAAATAAAATGCAATATGATAAAGTAAACAAGCTAAAATGATTATATGGTCCTTAGACTTGACTAAGCTTACATGAGCTTTGAAGCTTTAGGTTTAAGAGATTATCAAGCTTTCCTCATCGAGAGGTTCAAAATGACAGCAAAATGATGTTAGATTGTATACCTTTGAAGCATACTTTGACAAAGATAGGGCTTGGTGTGGTGGAAAAGGGCTTTAACAACCTAATGGAAAGGCTATGGGAGAGCAAAAACTATCTAGAAAGACGTTTCCAACATCTTCAATCAAACTGATTTTTGAGTGTGTGTGTATATGTGTTTATACTTGCTCCCCCCCAAAACGGGTTATATAGGGGTCTATTTATAGAAAAAATGTATAGAATGGGGTAGTGTAGGTATGTTCACATGCGTATAAAGGGATTTTTGCATGTGGCCACACCAAGTACGCATGGTCGTGCATAGTATGTGTGTGGTCACGTGCTTAGCGTGTGGCCACGCACGGACGTGTGCAGTTCCATGTACACTTCAATGCTTTATTTGCTCTTCTCAAGTTTTATGAGCACTGTTCTGGGTTGGTTCTTAGGGTCTTTAGGTCTTCCGAATGCATTTTTAGCATCTATTTTGCTAAATTTGGCTCGATTTTAACACATGACACCTACTGGTGTTTACGTGCACTTTCAAGTGACATGCGTTGATAATCAAGTTATGTTGGACCATTTTGAGACCACTTTTGAAGGATTTAAAGACTCCAAATGTGTTTTTAAAGTTTTTTTATCAAAATTAATTTCTTTTTTTTTCATGAAGATGAGTCTCAGTCTAAAAAATGAGCACTACCCAAGGAGCTAAGCATTCAGAGAGGAATTTTCTTGAAATAAAACCTTTTGTTTTTGATAATTCATATTTCACAAGGTCAGAACACAACTTAATGGCTCAGTGATTGATTTTACACACTAGTGGGGTGGGTCAGTTAGGTATTTTAAGGTTGCACACTTCAGAGGTGTTACAAACGAGCACATACTAGTCATCTCAGGGAATCGTTTCATCATTGGACCTTTTTAGGGATAGTCAAATTTAAGGTATGACATTTGCCCCTTTGCTTCACATGTGTTGCATAGCCACCTAGCGCTAGTGTCAATACACATGAAGCAAAATGCAAAGATGTAAACAAATGTTTTAGTAAGGAGAGAGGTACTTACCTATGGGCTATCTTTAGACATCTTGTTAAGATTTGACTACTATTGTTGTGTTTTGTTTATTGCTATTATTCTGTGACTTGGTTGTCATGTAAGGTGGTATTCAAGACATATGCAAGCTTGTGATTCATGCAAAGTGCATTGGGATTTATGCGACTATAACATCCTTAGGTGTCACACAAATGAGGATGCTACTAAGCAAAAAAGAGATGCGACTATAACCTTTGTAGGAGTCACGCAAATGAACATGCTACTAAGCAAAATGTAGATGCGACTATAAACTTCTTAGGTGTCATGTAAATGAACATGCAACTATAACCTTTTTAGGTGTCACACAAATGAACATGTGATTATAACCTTTTTAGGTGACTTATGAAATGATCATGCAATTATAATCTTCTTAGGTGTCATGCGAATAATCATATGACTATAACCTTCTTAAATGTCATGCGAATGAACATGTGACTATAACCTTCTTAGGTGTCACGCGAATGAATATGCGACTATAACCTTCTTAGGTGTCATGCAAATGAACATGTGACTATAACCTTCTTAGGTGTCATGCAAATGAACATGCTATTAAGCAATGAAAATGTGACTATAACCTTCTAAGGTGTCATGCAAATGAAGATGAGAATGCTCCTAAGCAATGTGAGGATGTTTTTAATCAATAAGAAGATGCTTCCAAGCAATGTGAATGCTCCTAAGTAATGTGAAGGCTTCTAAGCAATGTGAGAGTGCTTCTAAGCAGTGTGATAGTGCTCCTAAGCAATGTGGTTACTTCTAAACAATGTGAAGACACTGCTAAGTAATGAATGAGGTAGTAGTGATGATGCAGTAATTATGTAGTAGTGATGCAATAATGATGCAATAATGATTTAGTGATTTGTCATGTTGAGGATGTTATTTTGATGATTTAGAGTAAGATATCCTTATAGTGGATTTTCTTTGCTCTTCTTCTTTTGTAAGATGTTGAGTTTTCTGAAGAAAGTGGTGCACACATGGTGTCTTTAGATAGATAGAATCCACATCAGTGCACTTTTTTGTGACTTTAGTGCATGTCTTATGCTTAAATGGAATTTTAGGACTATAGAAGTGAGTGTACAAAGTCTCAAAGTGCACATAAAACCACAGAAGAGCACGTGAAAGGAGGAAGTGCACGTGAATGTGCATGGGGGGCATGTGATCACATGCTTGTGCACATGGTCACGTGCTTCCCCCCTTTGGGCTTATTTAAACAACTATTTTTGGAGGTCTTTGGAGGCTTTATCCAGACTTCTTTAAGTGTTTTCTAACTTTTCTTGATCCTTTTTATGTTTCGGGTGCTATATGCTCTATTTTTCTTTTTTACTTCCATTTTCTTTTGTGTAAAATGGAATTCCCCAACATTCCTAAGGGTCTAAAGGACACTTTTATTGATTTTGATCTTGATCTTCAGGGTGACTATGCAAAGGCTACTAGAGTTGGGAGGTCCACTATAGGGACTAGCACATCTAGTGCTCAGAGTTCTCAACCATCTAGGCTTTCTTAGGGAGATCTAATTCCTATTGTTCATAGATTGGAGACTCATGCTTAGGTGCATCGTCGTCATGAGGTAGTCCCTCTTTGCCCTTATTTTTTAGAGCTTGTTCGTTGATTGTTTTGCTATTTATTTTGCTATATGAGTTTATTATAGTTGTAGCTCTTACTGTAATTGTCTATCTAGCTTTACTATAGTTACTGATGCTGATAACTCTTTCTTTATTTCTCTTCATGATTATGTACTTGCTGCAATGCTTTTCTTTTTTGCCTTTATTGTTTTAATCCTTTTAAGTGACAGAGAGATAATATATTAGTATTTAGTAGCTGTGCAAATGTTTGATTGCATACCAGTTGTTTTTAGCCTCATAGGTATATCACTGTGCTACCTAGTAGTTTTAATACAGCATGTATTATCAAGGTCTCCCGATGTGTGTTAAGCAAATGGTTGTCGAGAAGGGCTTTAATGAGGCCATTGCTGCATTGTCTTATGACTGGTATGTGTTGAGTCAAATTACCATGTATGCATTGATAGAGCGATGGATGGACATGACACATACTTTCCATTTGCCTATCGAGGAGATGACTATAACCCCTTGGATTTTTCCACTATCATGGGCTTGAGCTTTTCTAGAAAGCCTATTCCTTTCAGTGAGGAGAAGTGTTCTACTACTATGATGAGGAGGTGCCTCATGATGCATTTGCTTGGGGTAATCACACCTATGAAGTTTGGTTGCTCGTATCTTGCTTGATATATGAAGTTTGTTTCTTTCATGTGGGCTTTGTATGATGATGGTCTTGTCTTAGCAGAGCAGCTAGCTCGTTGCTTTTTTTTTATTTGTTGAGTGATGTTATCTTCCCGAACCCTTCGGGTACGAGTGATTTATGATTGCTACCTATCATAAGATATCTAGATGGCTTACCGAGTGATTATTGGGGCACTGCTACCTTTGCTAAATGTACTTAGGACTTGATGCAGCATGTCGAGGTGGTTCAAGGATCTATGGATGCTTATTCATGTTGGACGTGAGTAGGAGATCTATTGTCTATTCTTTTGCTTTTAGTTTGTTATTTCTTACCCTCTAATTTTAATAGATCTGGGCATATGAGTTTGGGATTTTTCCATGACCATCCATTAAGAATTTGCAAGAGGATGGCTTCCTTTGTTATTCTCACTAGATCAGGAAGACTACTAATTTGATTAAGGATTACATGATAGCTCAGGACAATATAAGGAAGTTGTCTCCTAATTAGGTATGTCTAATTCCTGCTATGTCAGTTGTTCCTTTCTTAAGGATCTTTTATTCATTCTTGCCCTCTTAAGTAGATTTTTCTTCATTGGTGGGTGGCAAGGTCTTATTCGACGGCAAAGATGGTGCCTACATGGTAGCTGATAGAGAGACGAGGGTTGCTCTCTAGCCTTGTCGACAAAGTGTAGTATTTGGTTGAGCGAGTCCATCATTGGTGGGATGGCCCATATATGAGGAGAGTTCTCATCCCTCCCCCTAATGACATGTTATAGGGTCATGTGCTTTATGGTGATGATCTTGCTACTGTTATGATGGGATTCATCTCTAAGAGCCTTTTGGAGAGTGCAGGTTTGCCTTATGCTAATGTATTGATCCCTCAAATAATTGATGTCGTAGCTAGTAGGACCATTCCTTCACCTTTACCTTATCAGGCAAATGCATCTTGTCCTTTAGGTTCAAGGATTAGGCCATCAGGCAGGTCATCAAGAGTTGCTTCTTTTAATTCAATAAGCCTTTATTCCTATTTTGGTGCAAGCATGTAGCAAACTTTATTAGTAATAAATTGTAATTGACATGAGTTGTGAGAACTTATATACAGTGACGACGAAGGAGATTTGGATCTTATTTTAAAGAGGATAAGGGTATGTTTCATACTTAGGTGACTGCTCATGCCAGTGGTGTGGCTTTAGCAATACCATCCTTGGGGACTTGACGGTTTAGTTGTCTTTGTCTTTGCTTAGGACAGATATCCTTGGTAGAGCAGTGAGCTTCGATTTCCCTAGACCTGGCTTTCATCAGTCGGGTGTTGCTCCTACAGATGCTACCCATGTTCATGTTCTTTACTTATTCTTGCTTGTGTTTCATTTATTTAGTTAGTTGTGGTTGACTTATTTGCTTGCTTTTGAAGATTCATGTCTCCTCTAGTTAGTACTAGTATACTATTGCAGGGAGTACACAACAATGCTTTTTAGAGTTTGATACCACTTAGAGGGTATGTCTTCTTTATTGTACATGTTTATTTTATGCACATATTTTATATATGAGTGCATGATATGCAATATAAAATGCAAGTTGAGCACAGTCTTGCTAGTCATGAATGGGAACAAAAGCGTGCAGCTTATCGTGACCACATCAATGAGCTGGAGTCACGGCTATCATCCTTTGCGATGAATGATAATGAGTCAAGTTTAGATGAGGGGAATGCTTGAGCATGATTAGTGCTTGCTTCTGATGGCAACCACGATCGATGTAGTTGTTTTAAGAGGTAGGTGTAGGACTATTAGCTTGTGGTTTACTTTGTTGTATTATTTTCCTAAGGTTATAAACTCTAGGTGTTGTATCTAGGCATTTGTCTCACATGTTGTATGATGCTTGTATAATGATGATTGTATATGCTTTATGTTATGTATCATTGATGATGATGTTTGCCATTACTATCATCTGCCTTTTTCCCTTTTTTACCTAAGGCATCTCCTTTTGGAGCTTTTCACACTTAGTTGGGTTTTCTTTTTGTTCCTTTTTTTGCCTAGGGTCTCACCTTTTAGAGCTTTTCACAACTAGCTAGGCTTTTTTTCTATTTTACAATAGTGGCTAATCTCAAAGATTGAGCTTAGAAAGGATGGTAAGAACTAGGATCATGTAATAAAAGAAAATGCAAAGCATGCTTGATGCAATTCATGATGATAGAATGTGTTGCACTTTCAAAGAAATTTTTCATAAATTGGAAATCATTCTTATTTCACTATAATCATTTAAGAAAAGCACAAGTGCATTTGTACAAATTTTGAATTTGAGGTTACCCATGTGCTTAATTAGCCTTCTCAGGTTTTCTACTTAAGTATTTTCTCTCTTTCCCTAGTTTTTTCCTAAGCTACCATTTTTAGGTTTTCAACTCAATAGGAAGTCCCTAGCTTTTGCCTGAGCTACCATTTTTAGGTTTCAACTCAGCAAGATGATTTTTTTTGCCCTCGACATAGTACTTCTTCAGGTGGTCTATATTGATACGTTCAGAGAACTTGTTTCTTTCAAAATCCATTAGCTTGACTATTCCTTTTAATAGGACATGTTTGACTATGTATGGGCCTTCCTAGTTTGGTCTGAATTTCCCTCTAGGGTCTAGAATGTTTTGTCTTGTTTGCTTTAGCACCCAGTCTCCTACTTTCACACTCTTGTGTTTTACTTTTATGTTGAAGGTTTTGGCTAGTTGAGCTTGATACAACTATGTGTGGTATAGAGCCTTAAACCTTTGGCTATCTAAGAGAGTGAGATTGTCGTGCCTCTATTGAGCCCATTGTACTTCTAGCAATTCAGATTTGATTGCTACCAGAAGAGACTTTATCTCTATTTCGATTGGAAGAACTACTTTTGATCCATACACTAGTGACAAAGGAGTTGCTCCTACTGAAGTTCTTACTATTGTTGGGTACCCCTATAAGGCATGTAGTAATCTATTTGCCTAGTCTCAATAAGTGTGAATCATCTTTGACAAGATCTTTTTTGTGTTTTTATTTACAGCTTCGACAACCCCATTTGCTTATGGTTGGTAAGGAGAATATTTATGATGTTCCACCTTATAACTCCTTAGTACCTCTCTAACTTCCCCTTGGAATTGGACACCATTGCCAAAGATGATGTGATGGGGGATCCCATATCGATAGAACATGTTTCTTTTGATGAACTTAGCCACTTGCTTGGCTCCTATCCTTGTGAATAATTCTGCTTTGACCCATTTTGTAAAGTAGTCCACTGCCACTTGGATGAATCTATGTCTGTTAGAGGCTGTCAGGTGGATTTCCCTAATTATGTCTAATTCCCATATTGAGAAGGGCCATAGAGAGGATATGTAGTGTAGTTCTATTGGGGGAAGGTGACTGACATTCCCATGGATTTGACACTTGTGGCATTCCTTACAAATTTAATGCAGTCTTCCATCATCATCATCTAGAAGAACCCTTGTCTGATTAGCTTCTTAGCCATGATTGCTACATTCATGTGTGGACCATAAACACCCTCGTGTACTTCTTCTACTACTCTTATAGCCTTAGTTTTATTTAGACATTAAATTTGTAAATTATCTAAGGTTATGTTGTATAACACATCCTGGTGCGATATGAATTTTGATGCTAGTTGTCGAATGACTACTTTGTCTCTTTTATCTACATGATCAAGATAGGCTCACTCCTTCAAATATTTCTGGATGTCATAGAACCAGTGCTTTTTAGCTACTTTTAACTTCGCTATTCTATAGTTTTTATGACAAGGTTGTCCTGATCTGAGTAGAATCAAAGGCTTCATAGGCATTTTGGATGGTCCTTCCCATACTGATGCTAGGGAAGCAAGTGCATCTGCCATCTGGTTATGATTCCTAAGGAGATGAATGAATCTACATTTTTTGAAGGACATGGTGAGTAGCCTCAAGTGGTCCATATAAGGCTTCAAGTGCTGCTCTTTTAGTTCCCACTCTTCCATGGCATGATTGATTACTAGCATGGAATCTCCAAAGATCTCGACTTCTTTTACATCCAAGGCTATCAATGCTTTTATTTTGAGTGTGCATGCCTCATATTCTGCTTTATTTTTTATGACTCTGAACTTGAGCTTTTTGGCAATTGGTACTACTTTACCTTTTAGAGATTGTAGTACGACACCGACTCCTACAAATGAACTGATTGACTGCTTTATCAAAGTATATTCACCATCCTTGGACCTCAATGGTTAAGCTGAGGTCATCTAAGAAGTCCAGTTGGATTTCTTCTGAGTCTGGAATGGGGTTGAGAGCTAGAAATTTAGCCACTGCTCTCCCTTTTACTGCCTTCTTAGTCAGATATTGCACATCAAATTCTATTAGCAGTACGAGTCACTTGGCAAGTTTCCCTACTAAAGATGGAGCTTCATAGAGGTACTTTATTGGGTCCATTTTCGACACGACCTAAATTTTGTAGGATTGAAAGTAGTGTTTGAGTTTTTTCATTGCCTATACCATTGCCAGGCATATCTATTGACTTAGTTGTACTTCTCCTCATATGGCAACATCTTCTTTCTCAAGTAGTAGACTACATGTTCTACTTTTGTTTCTCCCTCTTAGGCTAATATTGCACTGATTGCATGCCCTTCAATGGCCAGATACAGGGTTAAAGGCATCCCTACTTTAGGTGTCCTTAGAATAAGTAGGCTAGCTAGGTAGCTTCTAATCTTATTAAATGCTAACTGAAATTATTCGTTCCATTCAACCGGCTAATTTTTTTGAGTAGCTTGAAGATCGGTTCGCACACTGCTGTTAACTTAGCGATGAATCTACTGATGAACTGTAGTTTCCCTAGAAACCTTCTAATTTCTTTCTCTATTTTTGGCATTGGCATCTCTCTAATGGCTTTTGCTTTGTCTAAATCCATTTTAATCCCATTTTGACTAACAACATACCCCAGCATCTTTCCTGAAGTGACCCCAAATATGCATTTCTTTGGATTTAGCCTGAGAATGTCCATTTTGACCCTTTTGAGGAATTTTTGACATTAGTGGGGTGTTCTTTCCTGGTTCTTGACTTGACCATCATGTCATCGACGTATACCTCCACTTCTTTGTGTATCATATCATGGAATATTGCAATCACCATTCTCTGGTAGGTTGCCCTTACATTCATTAGTCCAAAAGGCATTACTCTATAACAATAAGTACCCCATCCTGCTATGAAAGTTGGCTTTACTTTATTAATAATGGCCATTAGGATCAGATTGTACCCAGAGAATCCATCCATAAAGGAGTACATTACACATATGGCAGTGTTATCAACTAGTATGTCTATGTAAGCTAGTGGGCAATCATCCTTCAGGCAGGCCTTATTAATATCTCTATAGTCGATGCAAATTCTAACCCTTCCATCTTTCTTTGGTACTAGCACCACATTTTCTAACCATTCTAGATAGTCTACTACCTTTAGGAATTTTGCCTTTATATGTTTCTCGATGTCTTCTTTCACTAGTTGGGCCCATTCTAGTCTAAGTCTTCTCAGTTTCTGCTTTACTAGTTTGCACCCTTCTTTGGTAGGAATTAAGTGTTGAGTAATTTCTCTGTCAATACCAAGCATATCATCATACGTCTAGGTAAATACTTTTGAATATTATATTAATATTTTTTCAATTTCTCTTCTCTCTTTAGGGGTAACATCTTTTGAAATATATAGAATGTGTGGTTTAGATTTCATGCCAATGTTAAATGATTCAGTGCATATGGAATGATTGTCAAATATACTAATGTTTTGGTCAATGCAATGCATACTACCATCAAGACACCAAACAAGTAAGCAAAATCAGGTTTCACTGCATTAACTTTAGAGTTCATTACATCATTAGTTTTAAACAAAGAAAAAGTACAGAGATCATCATCAGTAATTTCATTGAATAGGATGTCATCAATGCTTGATTCAAGGATAGTAGCAGCTTGGGCGTGATTGATAGCTTCACTCTTAAGTTCTATCTCTAGGTTTTCATTAACTCATATATGTTGGTCTCAGTGATCATGTCTGGTAAGTGCTTCTCCTTAAGGGTGTCATTGAAGATCTAAAACCCTGGTTTCTTTTATTTCGTTGCTCATCCATTCCTCAACTTGTCCTTGATAGACTTAGGTTGAGCTTTCAGCTATAAAAGAGGTTGATTTCTTAGCCCCAATATCCTTTTTAGGATTGTACCCTAGGCCATTTTTGTTGGTATGTCCTCAGAAGTTAGGGAATTATATGACTCTAATGTTTCTTCCTCCTAATCTTATTCCATGTAGATATTGCATCTTCTATATCATAGCAATAACTTTGGGATCGACATGACCATCGCTAATTATAAAAACCTAGAATCTTGGTAGGGCCACATTCAAATAGGTAATAATGTTGTTCATTTCAGTAGGGATGGTAACGACCTTCCCATTCAAAGGGAACTTGATCTTCTGATGTACAATGGAAGGTATGCCCCCTAGTGGGTGGAACAAAGGTCTTCCTAGTAGTAGGGAAAAAGTTAGAGGGATGTCTAGGATGGTAAATTTTGTTGCTGATTCAATATCTCCCACTGTAACTACTACTTTGAAAGTGTCGATGATTGGCTTCTTTGAATCATCGTAGGCTCATATAACCAAATTGGATTCTTTCAGGTTTTCAACATTCATCCTAAACTTATCTAGCAACCTTAGGGGGCAAACATTAGTTGTAGATCCATCATCTATCATAACATATGGGGTCTTCTTAGTCTTGACAATTACCTGTATGAAGAGAGGGCGATTGTGGACCCTTCCCTTCATGGGTAAATTTTTGTCTGAAAATGTGATTGCATTGGAAGGAGCATTAGAGAGGCTATCATCTTTCAGGGTGAGACATCAATGGCAATCTTTGCTTCTTCTAGTGCTCTGGCTAGGGCATCTCTGTGCTTCTTGAAGGCCATGAGTAGGTCCCAAATACCAGCTTGTGCCTAAGTTTTCTTAAGTTGTATGAGGATAGCATCTTCCTCATTGACTAGAGTTTAATCCCTTGCTACTTCTTTCTTTACCTGCTTGAGCATTGCTCATCTTCACTAAAATCATGAGGCTTAAGAATGGGTTTTGAGGGTTTGTCTTCTGGGGGCTTATCTTGGGTTTCTTATATAACTTGGATTGATTGTTCAACTAAGTCTTTTGGTAGATTAGAGGAGCTCATGTTGATGGTTGGTGGAGGCATATTTTGATACTTTGGGTGAGGATTGGTCTTGAAACTAGGTCGTATTTCTGGGTCATCAATTTTTCCAAAGTTAATGAGGTCTTAGATTGCATTTTTAAGAGTTTTTCATGTACCAATGGTATGGTTAGGCATCTAGTGAAAGTGGTAGAACAAGTTTTGGTTAATTTGAGGTGGTAGTAGGTTTCGAAGAGGCCTACGCTCTTATGGCTATAGGAGGTTCTTTTGTTGAAGTCTCTAGAATACTTTAGATAATGGAAGGTTAAAGTTTGAGAATTTTCTTGGTGGTCTAATGGTATTGATAGATGGTAAGTTGTGGATGTTGGGTTGGATCATTTTCATTTCTATAGCTTCGATGAAGGTGCTTTAGATGTTTGTTTGGGTACTGTGGTAAAAAGTGTTTCTAGCTTGCTGAGGTTCCTCATTCTTAATTATAATCCCAACCTGATTGAGAGCTTTGAAGTTAGGATAATGAGCAAAGATCATCTATTTTCTAAAGTGTGGTAGTTCTGCTTTGATTATCAACTCTACTTGTTCATCCTCAGGAGGATGATTTCTCATATTGACTGCCTTTCCCCACTATCTAGTGACATAATTAGAGAAAGCTTCACTAGGTTTTTGCCTTGTGGTCTTAAGGTCCCTTTGAGTGATGTCTAACTAAGTGTTGGATTCATACTACTTAATAAATGTCTAAGTTAGCAGTAGCTAATCACTTTTGATTTCATCTTCATGGTCAAAGAACTATGCCCTCAGTCTTTCCTCTAGTTATGTGAAGAAGAATCAAACAATCTATAATTTTATAAGCTTTATGGCAACCATGAAGGTAGCATATTGCCTTAGATGGACCCTCGGATCTCCTATTCCATTAAACTTAGCAAAGTTTGGTAGTTTAAAATCATTTAGAAGCAGCTCATCTTTAAATAGTGCTAGGTCGATGAAGCTTTTGGAGCCATAAGTTCCCTTATCTTTGAAGGTGAATTCCAATTGAGCCATCCTATTGGCTAATAATTTGACCTTCCTGTCGATTTAGGGTTGGTCATGTTAGCAATTTTTGTAGCTTTTAGTGCATTCTTGAGATCTTGGTAGTAGTCATTATCATCATCAGCTTGAACTGGAGTACGAGGAATTCCTTTTGCCTTATCTACCCTCAGGTGAATAAATGCAGATGCTTTATTTAGTGGTGTGCTATTCCCATCTCAGACACTTTTGGCTTTGATTTAGCCTTGGAGGATTTCAACTATGGTGCCATCAGCAAGCAACTTTTGGATCCCCTCTTTTAGTTTATCTTTGAATTGTTGATAGGAGGTATCTTCTTGGTCACTTATGCTTGAATGTAGTATTCCTATACATTTATTAGGGTTAGCTAAATGAATGATGCATGATGTGTGCCTACATAAAAAAAAGGGTAAGCATGTATGCATGGAGTGGGTGCAAAATCCTAAAGTGGAAAAATAATTATCCCTACAAGAAATAGTGGCTAATACGTGCTATCTACATATATATGATGTATGCATGATTAAAGCTGGTTAGTTTTCCTACATAGTGAACAAACCAATCATAAGCAAGCTCTTACTTCCAACCTTATTTCTCCATGAGGTCCTTCAATCTCTTTCCTAAGTAGGTTTTTGAACCTATAGTCACCAAGGGACTATGGTTCCACTCATAGAACTAGGCTGTTTCAATTTACATTGGTTAGAACCAAAGGGTAAACTAAGGAACAATACTCAAATTGCTTAAGGTAATCATATGATGTCAATATGAGGGTTAATTGTTGAGCTTTAAATGATGTCCAAAGCCCGTATGTACCCATTTGCATAGGACCAAGGTCAATCAAAGGGAGTCTGAGTTCTTACCCCACATCGATATTCGCTATGTTTACTATGAGTCATGAAAGTATCATTTGATAGTTTACAGTTTAATTTCGCCCACATAAAGGTCCACAATCTAGTTGGGTTCCTAACCCATTCATTTGATTTGATAAGGATAAATGGACAATATGTTGTAGGTTCTATCATCGAGGGATATCATTATTTGTTAATTCGTATAGACTATTCAAGCTGAGGCACATGATTCTCATCATTCCTCATGCTTTGGGCTCACATAAAGTATATGAGAATCATGTGGTCTTGAGCGTAAATTTTCTATGAAAACTAACAGTACGATATCATTCAATGATAGACACTATGAGGGTCATGTCCTTTATGACGGATATAGTTAGGATAAGGATAGGATGCATAGCTTGGTGGAATCCTAATGGATGTTGCTACTGGTTTATCTACATGAGCTGAGTCAAGGTGAAAGGCTAAGGGTTTCTTTAGCGACAATGCCCTCATATGACTAGGGTTACAAACTCCGATCAGTGAGTCTAGCATTCTTTTGATAACTCGGTCACCCCCCTTAAGGACTTGGGTTACAGACTCTGGTCATATGAGTTTGGTGAATGCATGAGTAAAGACTAAAGGTGATAATACTATATCTTCATCGCCCTATGACTCGAGTGGAATCATGGTGGTGATGTCATTTATTATTATTGAGGCTTTTAGGGACAAGTGGTGCACATGTGATGTGTAGTGCAAATGCGGTGGTGAGGGGCTCTATACGATTGAGTATTGCATAACGAGAAATAGTCATTTTTTAGTTGATCCCTCTTACTTAGAAGTCCCCAATTGAGTCACCACTGTAAGTGACCTAATTATTGGTTTGTTCTTTTTATAGTTTGTTAAATAGTGTAGTAGGTCTTTTCATTTTCGAGGGACATGGCAACTTTACCCAATAGGGACAAGTGATTTATCTTGGGGAGATGAGACAATGTTAATTTTATGGAGTCGCCACCTAATTTTTAAAAAATCAAAAAGAGAAAGGGATAACATCAGGTCACTCAGCGAGTATTGTCCCCAACAAAGATTTTTGGGTTCGAGGGATCGTGTATACTTTTTTACTATTCCTTATTATATGATATTCGATGTATAGCTACAGTAACACCCTAGTTTTGGTAATGACAGTTCATATAGCATTCACAAAGTACATCAAAAGTATAAGATAATAAAGCTGAAAATTTATTTATTACATTGCTTTCCTAATAAAATACATATGAAAAGGAAAGGATTACGTGAAGATAAATCTAATATAATTGATCTACAAGAATAATACGATCATTTACCGAGCTTGTTCGATGTTGCAGTGATTATTTATGCTATGATGATGTATGACGATAATATAAAGGATGCATGAGGTCATCACTGGACTGAGAGCATGATGACTCTATTTTGGGATATCAACTTTTCACATTATTGGTATTTACAATGTGATTTCATAATTTTCAAAATAGAGGATGCAGAATGATAATGTGAAATGAGCATAATAAAGCATATATTATTCATGCAACATGTAAGATTGCTAGTCTCATCAAGCAAGTATAACAGTATTCCCAAATGCTAGCAACAGTAAAATAAATTGCAATACAATAAAATAAATGTGCTAAAATGATTGTATGGTCCTAAGACTCGACTAAGCTTGCGTGAGCTTTGAAGCTTTAGCTTCGAGAGATTATCAAGCTTTCCTCATTGCGAGGTTCAAAATGACAACAGAATGATGCTAGATTGTATACCTTTGAAGCGTGCTTTAACAAATATGGGGCTTGGTTTAGTGGAAAAGGGATCTAACAACCTAAAGGAAAGGCTATAGGAGAGAAAAAACTATCTGAAAGGGGTTTCCAGCACCTTCAATCAAACTAATTTTTAAGTGTGTGTGTGTGTGTGTGTGTTTCCACTTGCTCCCCCCCAAAATGGAGTGTAGAGGGGTCTATTTATATGAAAAAAAAAGTGTATAATGGGGTGGTGTAAGTGTGGTCATGCACGTATAAGGGTATTTTTGCATGTGGCCACACTAATTGCACATGGTCGTGCACAGTGTGCGCATGGTCACGAGCTTGGCGTATGGCCACATGGGCAAGTGTGCATTTCCATATGCACTTTGATGCTCTATCTTGCTATTCCGGGGTTAGTTTTTAGGTTTTTTAGGCCTTTCAAATGCGTTTCCAGAGTCCATTTTGCCAAATTCGGCTTCATCAATTTTAGCATATGACACCTAGGGGTGTTTACGCGCACTTTCGAGTGATACACGCTGATACTCAGGTGTGTTGGACCATTCGAGACCACTTTCGAAGGTTTTTGAGCCCTCCAAACATGTTTCTGAAGTCCATTTTATCAAAATTGATTTCCATTTTTCCACAAAGCTGGGTCCCAGTCTAACAAAATGTGCATCATCCCAACGAGCTAAGCATTCCAAGAGGAGTTTTCTTGAAATAAAACCTCTCGTTATTCCAATAATTCATATTTCACAAGGTCGAAGCACAACTTAATGGCTCAATGATCAATTTTGCACACTAGTGGGGTCGATTATATATTTTGAGGTCGCACACTTCAGAGGTGTTACGAATGAGAAAACTTTAGTCATCTTAAAGATTCATTTCATCATTAGACCTTTTTGGGGATAGTCAAATTTGAGGTATGATAGTATGTCACCTAAAACATCCAAGAAAATGGAGCTAATGGACAATGTTCCTTATGCTTCAACTATAGGAAGCTTGATTTACGCTAAATTATGTACTAGACCTAATACTACTTATGTTATTAGTGTGACTAGAAGGTTTAAATCCAATCCAAGTTTGGAACACTAGATAGCTGTTAAGAAAATCTTTAAGTACTTATGAAGGACTAAAGATTTAGTCTTAACTTATGGAGGAGGTGATCTATAGATAGATGGTTTTATAGATTCAGATTTTCAATTAGATGTTGATGATAAAAAGTCTATCTCTAGGTTTGTTTCATTTATAATGGAGGAGCAATGAGCTAGAAGAGTTCCAAGCAAAGTGTCACTACTGATTCCACTATAGAGGTTAAGTATATAGCTGCATCGAATGCTACTAAAGAAGTTATTTGGATTAAGAAGTTCATTACTAAACTAGGAGTTATTCCTTTCATTAAGTCACAGATTCCTCTCTATTATGACAATAATGGAGCCATTGCTTTGGAAAAGGAATCGAGGTCTCACCAAAGATCCAAACATATAAAAAGCGGTTCCATCTTATTATAGGACTTATTAACAAAGGTGATATGCTCATGCAAAAGGTATGTTTAGCCAATAACGTGGCTAATCCACTTATTAAAGCACTAATGCAACCATAACTGGATTGACATCTTGAGAAGATGGGTCTAAGATACTATAGTGATTAGCTTCAGTGCAAGTGGAGATTATTAGTACAAGTGGTATGTCCTAAAGGCCAATCACATATTTTAACAATACAAATTATCCAAATGGCAGTAAAATAATATTCTAACATCTAAAGTGTTTATTTAAATAAATATTTATCCATTAGCATCATTTTAAATAAATTTATTATTAAGAGTTGATAATATGAGCTAAAAATTTATTTAGTACATATCCTATAAAATGTTCATAGTCAGTAAATTAATATTTGGGTAATATTAATTTGACTATCACCTCTGTCTATTTTTCTTGATAGTATCTTATACTAATAGTGGGAGGTAGTGAGTCTCATGCTACTTGATATGAGATATCAAAATAGACATGTGGATAGTCATGTGATTAGTGGATCAAACAGTGACGTTAGATTTATGATTGCGTAGATATTTACTTATAGTCAAATATCACATTCTTTGCCATTATAGTGCATAGAGTCCTTTGACCTGAGGTGACACAGTCATCCATATTTGAGTGGTTAGGGTTTGTTACTACTTACATGCTTATGTTAATTACACATGGGTATATAGCATTTGATGGCTTTAATCAATTAAATGTAAGGATGAGCATTTGACTAAGATGGTATTCATTGCTTAAAGTGAACCAAGATAAAACTCTATACTACTTAAGTTTGTTCATAATGAATAAGTTCCAAGCCAGGACAAACATGACATAGTTAAAAAGAGTTTCAGTACTAGAAAAGTGTTTCTAGTATTTGTTATATTTTATTAAGAATTATCACTTGAGATGAGGTTATATGATATAATTGTTAGAGTTTGACTAAACCATAACTCTAAGTTGTATTGGGATCTTCTAATAAAGGGATTTTAGTGCACGATAATTATGACAAAAGGGTTCATGTAAATTAATAAATGCATTAATTTCTAATTGGGTAATTGTGATATTAATGCTAAGGTCATTCACAACTTATGAGAACTGAATGTGTATAATTGGGATTTTTACATTTAGATTTGAAAGGAGTTTCAAATAATATCAAGTGTTGATATTATCTTCTCACTGCCAATTAAACATGAACCTAATAAGTCACACATATAAGATTTTCACCAAATCATCATCAATATTAATCTAATTATTAATTAAAGTGTTTAAGCAAATAATGAAGATTAATGGACTTGGATTTATGCTTTAAGCAATGGTTCTAGCATATCATGAAATCCAAGTCAAATAAGGGTTTAATTATTAATTTATACTTAATTAATATGAGATATTAATTGAAGTATTAAATTAATAATATATATTTATGCTGTTTCTAGTTGGACTTAAATTAATGGCCCAAGTTGTTAGGCCTTAGGCATAAAAGAGTTTTAAACGAAAGATTAATTTAAGATATTAAGAAGACCCATGAACCTAATCAAGGCCAATTTGTCTAATGGATTAGGTTTAGGCCAAGTATTGACCTAATTACCTAGCCCAAGTCCATATAAAAGGATATGGTCAAATTTGTCATGTTAGGCACATTATCTCTTATGTGTAAATTGTTTACAATGCAAATTTGGCATATAGGCACATTATCTCTTATGTGTAAATTGTTGACTTTGGAAAAGTTAGAGATAAAATCACATAAATATAAGTGTGAGCATGAATGTAAACATATACATAAGATGCATTCTCTACATCTTCTTTGCACACTTGTAAATCATTAATACAACTTGTATAATTATTATGAGAAGTTGTATAATTATGATAAAGAGATAATGTGATAAGAGCCATAATTTATCTACATATATATACATAACTAAAATATGTTTCTAAGGTTAAAAGTGGCATTAAAAAAAGTTAGAGATACTCCATAAAATAGAAAACAACATATACACAACACAAACCCTAAGTGTTTTTGCAAGAGATTAAATTAGTGCAAGGAATGTGAGGGTCAATTAAGAGGGCACTTGCAAATAATCAAATCAAAATAAGAAGGGTGTTTTGGTGGAGCTTTGGTGTTCCAAGCTAGAGGCCTTACATTTAGGAGGCTAGAGCATTTGATTCAAGTATTGAACCTAAAGCATCCAAATCTTGTAAATAACTGTTATGGTCAACATTAAACTAGGAGTTTGTAAGTTCTCTTAAACTTAGAGTTTCCTAGGTTGATGTATATACATGTTGTCTTATTATTTAGCTATGATTAAAATGCAAAATTAATCATTAGGAATGGAATTCTTTTTGTCATGAAGGATTATACAAGTGAAATTTTTGAAATTTCAACTTACTTAGGCTTATGCTCACCACACTTGGAAGTTGCATAACCAATTCCTTTCATGATGATTAAGAGAGGAAAAGTTCTTATATTGAGTTTCATTTGTTGAGTCAGTCAGTAAAGTCCATGGTAAGATTATTTTTATGTTTATGTTTTTTACTTTTCAAACCTCAAGAAGGCCCATAATGGAAAGTTAAACATTATTCAAAGGACCTTTTTGGAGGTCAAATAGAGCTCCCTGAATCGAATTTCAGTTTAAAACTTTCTTTAAAATTTATAGTGTGTTTGTGTGCACCATTTAGCAAAAAGTTAAAATTTCTACCACCAGTGATCAAGTCGAGTCCCATATGTGTCTTAAAATAATTCACAATTCCCTAATAGTAGTGACCAAGTACATAATATTTCATTTACAAATATTTTAGGACAAATGTCACCTTTGGATTGACATAAGTATATACTTTTGTTCTTTAGTAGCTAAAAATACCCATTTGTGATGTAACTTAATACATCAATGCAACTAAGCTTTTGTCTATAAATAAAAGCTTTAAGGAAGCAATTTAAGGAGGAGAGTCAATGACAATTGAGAGAAACATTCTATAGAAAAGTTGGAGTGAGAAACAAACTAGTGAAAAATAGAAAAATTAAGCTAAAATAATGCTAAACTTGCTTCTCTCCTCATCTCTCCTTTTTCTCTCACCGCTCTTTACAAAATTTCTAGCTTAAATGCTACCTTAATCTACCTTTAAACACTCCCAAATTCCAACACATAAAAATAACTCAAAGTCAACCTTAAATCAACCCTCAAACAATCTTACTACACATTAACGCTACTTTTTTTCAATCTTAAATTGTTCATTCAAATATATGTTTTTAGTGCATCTAATCTCATATTTTGAGGCTAAACACTTTTAAAAACTCATTTTTCTTTATCTTGGGTCTAATTTCTTTAGTTCAGGACTTCAATTTTCTAATTTTTTCTGCAAAGCATTCGAGTTTTACCCTTTCCCAATGGTGAATAGCCAAAATTGCATGATGAACAATTGGCCAACTATTCATTTACCAATTTTGGCTAAGGCTCTCCAAACCTAGATATTCACCCCTTCTAGATCGTCTATTTAAGCCTCAAATTTGACTACTTAGGCTCCAAATTCAACCATCCATCCTCTAGGCTTCAAAATGATTCTAATAATGGTCATAATACCTCTTGTTCATTCAATTATGACAACACATCATCAAGATGAGTCTTTAAGGTCCTAGGATGATTGAATTTAATATTTTTTTAATTTATTTTCATTTTTAAAACATTTTTCTTTAGTATACAACTCTTGTTTTAAAACCTTTTCAACTACTTACTCTTCTATGAATTGGTTTGGTTTTGGTTGATGATCAACATTATGTTTTTTTTTTTGCATTTGTGATTATGATTATGTGTTTATGCTCTATTTCTTGATTGAATTTGCGAAGAATTTCTTTGTACTTATAGTTGAAATACATGAGTTGAGTCTTATTGTTTGAGTGCCTATTTAAGTTGAATCTTTGATTATTCTTGACCATTGTTGTAATCTTTGTGCATATATTTTTATTTTGGTTTTTGATGATTAATTTATGAAATTTTTTGAGTCCAAATTGTGAATATTGAAAGTTATGTGTCTATTTAGTGCATATTTGTGATTATTTATGTTTTGTATATTTTATGATTCTAGGACTACTAATTGGTCATTGTTGGTCAAATTGTTGCTTTCAAGAGGATTAATCATGATCTTTAAATCAAATTGATTTCTAATCAATCTTTATTTGTTATATCATTTTATTATTTTCACTAACCCCCCATTTTTTGTTTTACTAATCAAATTCTTCTTTATTTCTTGCATTTGAGTATTTTCATGTCCTTAATTGCATATCATGTGCCTTTTACACGTCACCACCATGTGTGTGAACCACTTTTAAATCTTGTAGATGCATTCTTGCATGGACCTCGGTATGCATCACTACCATTTTGCATGAATTGTAAAATTACACAATTATTATTATTATTATTATTATAATATATATGCACACACATATACACACAATCTATTCTAATATATCATCTTATACTGTTCATTTTTATTAGTTGTCAATTTATATTATTGTCATTATAATCAAGATCTCAATCTCAATCTCCACATTTTTTTTTATGTCTTATGCTAATCTCTATCCCCAATCTTCTTATCTTTACATTTCTATGTTTAATTTATTACTAATTTGCTTTAATTTTTCTTTTACTCTTTATATTTCTTTATTAATTTTATATTCGCAATTTGTACTCTCAATCTTTTATCCATTTGGTGTTCAATTTATTTATTTGCTCTTTTTCTCATATTTCGTTTTATTATTTATTTTATATTTATTCCTTTTTCTTTCTATATATGCATCTTTACTATTTTAATATCTTCCTTTAATATTTATTGTTATTTACTTTATATTTCAAGCGAGCAACATTTTATTTCTATTTTCGTTTCAATTTTATTTTTTTTTTGTTTTTTAACTCTACTATTTCATTCCTCGTTTATTTTGTCATTTAAATTTGGTATTTCTACATTCATTTTTATTTTTATTATATATTTAACATTTGTTATTTATTCTACATTTTATCTCAACAAATTCTTATTTTTCTTATTTTGTTATATTTTTCATATAACTTCTTACTCTCTCATCCTCTCTTCTAATTTCTTTAATTTTTATTTTGTTGTTTAGTTTCTTATTCTAATATTTTTTATCTTTTTATTACATATCTAATATTTATCATTTATTTATTTTATTTTATTATCAATTTATTTATATTTTGTTATCAATTTTACCTCATTATTATTTTATGTGGCTACTCATTTCACGTTTTTTTAACTTTCCATTCTTTATTTCAATCTTTTAATCACAATTTTCTTTTTATTTGCTTTTTTTTCAAGAATTCTTCTCATAATAATTTTTATTCTTATTTTTTCTTGATTTATTTATTATATGTTATCTTGATTTTTCTTTTTATTAAATTTTAAAAGAGTTTTATATGAATTTATGTTTTTCCTTGCTCAATTTCATGTCTTTTTTATTAATTACATTCCAAATGCCCTTTACTATACTTCTTTTGTGAATATTTATTCATTATTTGGTATGTTGCATTTTGTGTGTCGATCCGTGATGTTGAAATGCAACCAAAATATAAAAATCAATTGTTTTATTTCCTTTTAACTGTTTATAATGATTGTTGGGATAAAAATAATACAATAATATATGGTGTAAATTCAATTTATTCAAAGTATAAGATAAATATCTTGATGTCTAATTTCATGAATTGACCATATCATAAGTTAAAAGCTAAAAAATACCAATTAATCATTATAAATGTGTCCTTTTGAGTACTTTTTATCTTCAATTTTCTATCTTATTTAATTTTGCTTCTTTTTGTTCACATTTTTAAATTTTTTTCTTTTCAAGTATTTTGCAAGAATTAAAATTTTTTCTTATTTATTAATTTTCCCATTTTAAATATTAAATTTTCTTAAAATAATGACCCCAAATCTCAATTATTAAGGACAAGATAAAAGAGGATGAGCCTCCTCGAATGTTTGCCTCTTTAACCTTTACTACTACTACTACTATTATTATTATTGTTATATTCATTTTTTGTTTGAAATAATTAGGATTCCATGTGTAGAAATTCTCATGACATATGTGTTATAAATTTTCTATGATTAAATGCTATTACCTTAACCTACAATTATGCCATGATTAGTAAATCATTTATATCATGATCATGCATGCATCATAATATTTACCATACTCATGTATCATTTAGAATGCAATGTTTATTTATATGTTTATGCATTGTGCCATGTTCATACATCATTATATCATGTTGTTATTTTGCACTTGTGTGAATATATACTGTGCTTGCATTTGTGTAATGATTGATCCAAAATGATACATATTTTTTGGAAACATTATATTAAACTAGTAAGGCCAATCATGCTCAGCATCTGGGTAGTATGGAGATACCTCTAAATAAATGAGTCTATTCCTGCTGACATTTGCATCCAAACCCAATACTTTATTCTGCTAGCAAATTTTAGTTCTAAGCGAGGGATCCGAGTTTGTCTAGTCCTTAATTGGACAATTTCTTAGGTGATACCGAGTGGTGACTCCTATTTCTACTGGATTGTGAAGGGTTGTAAGTGCACTTGTGCCAACCCTAAGATCTTCCAATACTCACCTCAAGTTCTCTTAACTTTCTCGTAACAAGAAAAAAGGAATCATGATCCAAACAATGTCGAGTTGGATTTGCTAGTGTCAACACCCAAGTTAGTTAAAACTCAACTTGACTCAACTCAATTACACCTCTAGCTAGGGGTGGCCACAAGTTGATTTAGGCTTAGAACCAGTCAGGTCAAAATCAAAATAAGAATCGATCAAACCCAAAATTGCTTTTAAGCTAGATCCACTCCTTTAAAACTATGAACCGCTTGTTCTAATTTCAAACGGGGGGTTCTAGTTTTGAACTAGTAGTTCCTATTTAAAACTAGAAAATTTTAAAAAATAACTTATCAAAACTATCAAACCAATAAATCGAATAGGAATTGACCGAACCATAACCGGCCTTAACCCGAAAAAAAGTTGGTTCAAGCTAGTTCTTGTCCAATTCCACCAAAGGTGAAACCGTGAACAGTGGCCACCTTTACCTATGGTCATTCCTCTCCAATTCTCTCAACTTGTCAACTAATTTAAAAATAAAAAGATACTTACAATAAAAATAAAAATAGGTATTTGACGAGAAAAGTGAAAAGATTTTGTTTATAAATTTTAATTCTATTTTTTATTGCAGATACATTATTGTCTAATATTTCTATTGATATACGATTTCATTCAATTTAAAAATAAATAAATAATTCTTAATTTTTAAAACTATATTATTCATAAATGAATAATTTTACGATGAAAAATTATGGAATAATGTTGATAAAAAAATATAAAAATATATTTATTTATCTTACTGCAACTCTTATAAAGTATTTTGCAAGAAACTATTTATTAAAGGAAAAAAAAAACGTTAACTCATACGGATAGGACATTGGATGGATATGTAAAATATTGAGAGGACGTTTAGTTTAGCAGATTGAGGTAACTGATAGAGGTTTTCCCTCTATCAGCTATAATTTAAGTGTTTGGTAAAATTTCAAAATCTATAACTGATAGTTAATTTTATTCAAAACAATTAGTAATTTGATAAACTTTATTTTGGAGTTTTTTTCTCATCAATTGATAGCTGATTTATATTTGATTTAGACTATTTTACTCTTATTAAAAATAACTAATAACTTGATTTAGATTAAATGTATGAAATTAATCATTTTGTAGTTCATAATTAAATAAATATTATTTTAAATTATAATTAATAATTAAATAAATATTATTTTAAATTATAATTAATAATTAAATAATTACAATATGTATACCTATAATCATTTTTAAAAAATTATACAATAATATTTATATTTTAAATTTATTTTTAAACAAGTTCTATTAATTATTTTAATAATATATATATTAAAGACAATAAATTATTATTTATCTTATATATATTCTTCAAATAATTTACATAACTAAAGTATATGAAATTATGTTTATAAATAATTTATTCCCTTAATGGTAATTTGATATATAAACAGCAACAACTAACAAAATATTACTAAAACAATTCATTTTTATCGACTAATAGCAATCATTTATCAACTATCTGCAACTGCTATCCATTTAGGGTATCAAAATGGGTAATAACATGCTAACACAATTCACCTAACATGTAAAATTAATAAATTATAATTGAAGTTAAATAAATTCGTATCAGAAATATATCAACACATTTATGACATGATTTAATTAAATTGTATTGTGGGTTAACATGTGAACCTATTTATAACCTATTTAATTATATACGTTATGTTGGATCATGTTAACACGACACGATCTACTAAAAATCTATATAATTTATTATAATCTTAAAGAATAAATTAGACATTTATTGTAATTTTTTTTATAAAAAATAATGTTTTTATAATTATATTATACAAATTGTTAAATTATAGATATTATTTTTAATTTTTTTAGTCAAAAATAATATTTTTATATATTATAAATATTATATAAGTTAAATTGGTCATGTTTAATTTTATGATCTACATAATCCATTTAAGTAAATGAGTTATTTATATCATGTTCATATAAATTGATAATTTTCATTTTGCGTTGAAATAATTGATGTTATTAATAAATGGATCATGTTTCTCTTGATCCTAATCATGTCAAGTAAATATATGAATCCAATACAAACACGATCCACTAACTCTTTTTCATACTCCTACTATCCGCTGGTATAAAAAGCTAAACTAAAAAGTTATAACTCACGTATACGGACGCAGTGATGGATACATAAGATGATTCTGCATTTTCTACTTTTATCCAAGATGGAAAAGAGCACTTTTATCATACAACAGCTGATAATTTCAAGATGGGCTCATAACCATCTCAACAAATCTACCTGGCACACCGTCACTCTGCTTTTTCTTTTTGTTATTTTTCTCTTTTCCCTTTCTTTTCCTGCCATCCAAACAACTTTTCCTTCACTGTTCTTCTTCTTTTTTTTTTTCCACATTCATTTCTGAGTTCCCATTTCAATTCCTTTCCTTAAAATATCATTTTTTTCATAAGAGTAAAGACAATAGCAACACCTTTGATGACTACAAACTCAAAAATCTTTGACTGCTGTTTTCTTTAAATGGACAAAGATTGACAACATTTCATCAAACTAGTAGGTATCATGGGGAATTAGTACAGTTATAGACTAAAATAAGGAAGACTCAATGTGGTCTTAAACTTTTGACCATTGTTTGTGTGCATATAACAGAGGCCCACATATATATATATATCAAATGCAAAAAATTATGCCTACTGACATTATGTTTGTCTAGGAAAAAAGGTCAGAAACAGAAATAATTAGATAATATCTATTATTTTTCATAATTTAATTTGCAGTTGTGGTTTAGATTGAAAAATAAATGTATCCTTTTGTAATACTAAATCTTAAAACAAAGGAGAGTATATAAATAATTTTGTTCTTAATGGTACAAATTCTCCGCTGTTACTTTCAATTTGTAAAATTAATTTTTATCCAATTATTATGTAGTCTCTAGTACGTAGGTCATTTGACATTTTTACTAATTAAAAACAAATTTACTTATTTTAGATGTATATCTCAACATATATCCCATTTCTTAGATTACTGATATATCTTAATTAGTTGATGTATAAATTAATCATCTAATATTTAATGTGAAATATTAAAATATATATATATATTTTTAACAACAATGTTAAAATATTCTTAACTACGTATTTTGAGATATAACTATTTGTGATAAGTACAGATTACTTTAGTAAACAATTATAAATTGAAAATTATCATATTTAAGTTAAACTAAAAATTTATAATAATTTTATGCTGTTCCAATAATAATTAATACCCTGCAAGAAATAGAAAAGCTCCATAATATTCTGCTTTACTTCAAAATAATCAGAATTTAAACTATTAAATATCGAAAACATTAAATAAAAAAAAAGTACGAAATGCATTGAATTATAATGTTTTATATCTTGACATATTCGAGATGGCTCTGGTTCACTGTTATTCAAAAGATGTGTTCTATGCGCATGTATATCTAAAGCCATACAACCTTTGATACCATCTCAAGCCAAATAAAGAAAAAGCAGCGGCCGATTGGAGGCCGTATAATAATAATAATAATAATTAGAGAGAGCAGAAAGTAGTAGAAGTAGTAGTTGGCTAAATAAAGGTAAAACTACATTCCAAAATGTCGGCTCCATCATATATCTACTGCCCCTTAGTTTGTGCATAAAAGAAAAAAAGTTCAGATTCTTCTTAGTTTGATGATATGTACGTTCGTTTTTATGTGTAATATTTTAAAACTTAACAGTCTCATTTATCCTAATTTTACTCTAACTGTTAATTATATTTTGTTTTTTGAATTTTATTAATTCATCATGTCAACTGCTCATATAATTTCAAAGGAAAATTTTATAGTAACTTTATTTTTTAATTATTTTTATTTTACCATATCTTAGAGAACTAATTTTTTATAAGTGCTAAAAATGATATATTTTAAGCATTAAATAATTGCATTTCATCATTAGAATTATAGGTTTTTATTATTTAAAAGCATATATTAGGTATAAAATGCATTAGGAGTTTAGAATAATAGTGAATTTATCATTTTATGCATTTTTAATTACTTTTTATACATTTTGCATTGCTTTTGTATTGAATTTTGTAGGGTAATTCAAGTTGGGATCTAATGTGGGATGAAAGCAATGAGAGTTTAAAGCTAGAAGCATATTTGACCATATTTGATCGTGTCGGTCTAGACTGCTTATTTTGGAAAGTTATCTTTAGGGTTTTTGGTGAACTTTATAAATAAAGAAGTTTTATTTTTCGAGTAGGAGACAATTAGAAGGGGCTGCTACTTCATAGAACAACACTCTTTCACATAAGAATTATTTCATTTGAGTTTTAATTTTAATTTTTCAACTCAAGCTATTGGATTGAAGAACAAGAGTTGATGATTCAATACAATATTGAGCAAGCTGAATAAAAAGAGCTTTTCTTCTTCTATTCTCTTACTCTTTATTTAGTTATTCAATTATAAATAAGTTCTCATTCTTCATCTCTTGTTGTTTTTATCTAATTTCTATGAGTAACTAAGTAGGTTAGTTAGTGTTTTAATGAACCTGACTCAATATAAATGTAATCAAATAAATTCTAAATAAAAGAATGTGCATTTCATGAGAGTTATTGAACTTAATGTTTTTCATTGGCTTAGCTACCATTTGAATTGAATTAGAAACTAGGACTAGATCGAGAGATTAATTCTAGCAAGAAAAGCAATAACAATCTATTAATTTAAATTGATTTAGTTGAGAGACATTTCAATAGTAATATTCCATAGAAGATTACTAGAATACATTGGTTATGATTTGTTAATTGTGCTAGTAATCAATTAATTTTCATAATTGATTAATTGTGAGAATACTTAAGAGAGACATCATAATATTAAAGTTGCTTCGGAAATGAAATGTTATTCATAATAATCAAGAGTTTATTATCTTTTGAATAAAAATTGAGCCGAGGGATTTAAACCCTAACATCTTCCAATCTCTTTAAAAATCAGTGTGTCTAAACGGAGAAATCGGACTTTATTAGATATGGTTGGATCAATGATGAGTCAATCAAATCTTCTAATCTCTTTTTGGAGATATTCTTTAGAAACTGTTGCATTCATTTTAAATAGAGTTCTAACAAAGGCAATTGAAAAGACACTAAATGAGATGTGGACTAAAAAACCTCCCTGATACGGAACCTCCAAGAATAAGCTTGAGAACCCCTTTATGTATTCGAACCCCCAAAGCATTAACTTGAAAACCCCAATAGTCAATTCAGCAACAACCCCTAAGAATGGTTAGAAATCAGATTACTTAGATGATCAAAGAATTAGAATAAAGAAAACTCGTTTCTAAATTCTAATTTCGAAACACTCCACAAGAAGATGATCAATCTACTTGAATGTTCCTTAAAGCATGTATTCTACACAAGAACACAAAGATAAAAGCAAAACAGCCTTTAGGTTTTAAAACTTCAATTCTGAATAATAAAATTCGTCCAAGGCATATATATATAGCCTTTACAAGGTTTTCCTTAGTGAGTAAGGAAAACTAATAACCCTAATCACAAAAAAAGGAAATTAATCTAATCAGACCTTAAATAGGAATTTTGACATACTTCCTATTTTAAGAATAATTAAACTAACTAAAACTAATGGGCTTTTAAAATAACAAATTCGTCCAGCCCTTATTTAACATAATTAAACCCATTAATAACTTGGACTTGAATTAAGTTGTATTGAACTTGAGCTGCACTTGGCACAAAGCTTTGGTGTCCTTGTAAACTTTCACTAGCTAAGTTCACAAAGCCTTGTAGATGATGGATTAAGGCTTCTTGAAGCTTCTTAGATTGAGACCTTGTTATAGGTCTTTGAGGCATGTTGATTGGACTCAAAACCTCTTGAACTTGATCCTTGCCTTCTTGACCATGCTCATCTTCATCATGTTGAATTCTTTGAGCTTGGTGTGTTGGCTGCTCCATAACATTTCCCCTCTCCTCAAAAGGATTCGTCCTCGAATCTAAAGCATCACCTATATCAAAAGGACTCAAATCAGCCACATTGAATGAAGCACTAACATTATACTCACCAGGTAGGTCCACTTTGTATGCATTGTCATTAATCCTTTCAAGTATTTGAAAAGGACCATCTCCTCTTGGGTTTAGCTTAGACTTCCTTTGAAGTGGAAACCTTTCTTTACGAAAATGCACCCAAACCCAATCTCCAGGCTGAAAAATCATTGGCTTCCTTCCCTTGTTCACACGTGAAGCTACTTTAGCATTTTGCTTCTCAATCCTCTCCTTAACTTGCTTATGTAACTTCTTCACCAAATCAGCCTTAGAATTAGCATCAACACTCACAAAATTGTTAGGTGGCAGTGGCAATAAATCAATAGGAGTAAGTGGATTAAATCCATAAACAATCTCAAATGGAGAGCAATTAGTAGTGCTATGAACAGCCCTATTGTAAGCAAACTCCACAAATGGTAAACAATCCTCCCACATCCTAATGTTCTTTTCTATGATTGCCCTAAGCAAAGTAATCAAAGTCCTATTAACTACTTCAGTTTGCCCATCGGTTTGAGGGTGACAAGTAGTTGAAAATAATAGCTTAGTTCCTAACTTTCCCCATAACACACGCCAAAAATGACTCAAAAACTTAACATCCCTATCACTAACAATGCTCCTAGGTATGCCATGTAAACGCACAACTTTTTTGAAAAACAAATCAGCAATCAACTTAGCATCATCAGTTTTATGACATGGTATAAAATGAGCCATTTTACTAAATCTATCAACCACAACAAAGATACTATCATGACCTTTCCTAGTTCTAGGCAATCCAAGCATAAAATCCATAGACAAATCAGTCCAAGGTTCACTAGGAACGGGTAATGGTGTGTATAACCCATGCGGTTTCAACCTAGACTTAGCCTCTCTACATGTAATGCAATGCTCATAAACTTTATACACATCATGTTTCATGCCGGGCCAAAAGAAATGTTCTAACAGCATATCATAGGTCTTATTTACCCCAAAATGCCCCATTAAGCCTCCTCCATATGCCTCCTTAATTAATAATTCCCTTATAGAACACTTAGGAATGCACAATCTATTTCTTTTAAACAAGAAACCATCAAATAAGTAAAAATCATCTGAAACAACCCCATTGGCACAAGATGCATATATATCACCAAAATCATCATCATGTGGATACAACTCCTTTATAAACTCAAAACCTAATAATTTAGCAGTAAGAGAGTTAAGTAAGGTGTACCTTCTAGATAATGCATCAGCAACCACATTCTCTTTACCTTGCTTGTACTTAATCACATATGGAAATGTTTCTATGAACTCCACCCATTTAGCATGCCTACGGTTCAGCTTATCTTGACCCTTCAAATGCTTTAAACTTTCATGGTCAGTGTGTATCACAAACTCCCTAGGCCACAAATAATGTTGCCATGTTTGCAAAGCTCGAACCAATGCATATAATTCCTTGTCATAAGTTGGATATTTCAAGGTTGCCCCACTTAACTTTTCACTAAAATACATTAGTGGTCTTTGATCCTGCATCAAAACAGCTCCAATCCCTATGCCACTAGCATCACATTCAATCTCAAAAGTTTTATCAAAGTTAGGTAAAGCAAGTAAAGGTGCATTACATAATTTTGCCTTAAGTTCATTAAATGCATGTTCTTGTGCATCACCCCAAACAAATCCAACATTTTTCTTAACTAATTCATTCAAAGGTGCAGCTATAGTGCTGAAATCTTTAATGAATCTCCTATAGAAACTAGCAAGCCCATGAAAACTTCTCACCTCACTAGCATTTTTAGGTTTTGGCCACTCTTTAATAGCCCTAACCTTCTCCTCATCAACCTCTATGCCTTGACTAGATACAACAAAACCAAGAAAATTAACCTTATTCATGCAAAAACTACACTTTTTAAGGTTTGCATACAACTTTTCTTGTCTAAGTGTTTCTAATACAATTCGCACATGCATAACATGATCATCTAAACACTTAGAGTAAATCAGAATATCATCAAAGTAAACAACAACAAATTTACCTAAGTAATTTCGCAACACATGGTTCATCAATCGCATGAATGTGCTAGGTGCATTAGTAAGACCAAAGGGCATAACAAGCCACTCATACAACCCATACTTAGTCTTAAAAGCTATTTTCCATTCATCACCAACATTCATTCGAATTTGATAATAACCAGATTTCAAGTCTATTTTAGTGAACAAATAAGAACCATATAACTCATCAAGCATATCATCTAATCTAGGAATAGGATGACGATACTTTACAGTGATTTTATTGATGGCTCTGCAATCCACACACATCCTCCATGTTCCATCCTTCTTTGGCACAAGAATGACAGGAACCGAACAAGGACTAAGACTTTCCCTCACATACCCTTTAGCTAGCAACTCCTCCACTTGTGTTTGGATCTCCTTTGTTTCTCTTGGATTTGCTCTATATGCTGGTCGATTGGGTATGGCTGCCCCAGGAATGAAGTCAATTTGATGTTCTATGCCTCTAATTGGGGGTAATCCACTAGGCATCTCTTTGGGAAACACATCTTCAAATTCCTGCAAAAGATCAACAAACACACTAGGCAAAGATGGGTTAAGTTCATTAGTTGCCAAATAAGCCCCTTTGTACAAAAGTACAAATATAGGCCGATTAGCATACAAGGCCTGTCTAACCTCACTTGTCCTAGCTATTAAACTCAAATTCTTTTCTTTTTTCTCTCTAGGCTGAATCTCTTCTTTTATTTTTCCCTCTTTCTTTTCACTCTCTAAAGAATTTTTCTTTTTTTTTTTTTTGCTTTTTTTTTTTTCAAATTTCTTCTCTTTTTTTTTTTTTTTTTTTGCACGAATTTTTTTTTTTTTTTAATTTCAACTATGAACATAAATCTAAATTTCAGAATGCAAAACAATTGACTGACCTAAAGGAAAAAAAATCAAGACTAACAAATAAGAACAAAGAACAAAACACAAGAATGAAGAATAAAAATAAATAAGAACGATTTTAAAAGAATAAGAAAAACATAAGAAATCAGGATTAAGAATAAAAATTATAAAAGATAAAACCTGATCTAGAGCCAAAGCTCTGATACCAAATGATACGGAACCTCCAAGAATAAGCTTGAGAACCCCTTTATGTATTCGAACCCCCAAAGCATTAACTTGAAAACCCCAATAGTCAATTCAGCAACAACCCCTAAGAATGGTTAGAAATCAGATTACTTAGATGATCAAAGAATTAGAATAAAGAAAACTCGTTTCTAAATTCCAATTTCGAAACACTCCACAAGAAGATGATCAATCTACTTGAATGTTCCTTAAAGCATGTATTCTACACAAGAACACAAAGATAAAAGCAAAACAGCCTTTAGGTTTTAAAACTTCAATTCTGAATAATAAAATTCGTCCAAGGCATATATATATAGCCTTTACAAGGTTTTCCTTAGTGAGTAAGGAAAACTAATAACCCTAATCACAAAAAAAGGAAATTAATCTAATCAGACCTTAAATAGGAATTTTGACATACTTCCTATTTTAAGAATAATTAAACTAACTAAAACTAATGGGCTTTTAAAATAACAAATTCGTCCAGCCCTTATTTAACATAATTAAACCCATTAATAACTTGGACTTGAATTAAGTTGTATTGAACTTGAGCTGCACTTGGCACAAAGCTTTGGTGTCCTTGTAAACTTTCACTAGCTAAGTTCACAAAGCCTTGTAGATGATGGATTAAGGCTTCTTGAAGCTTCTTAGATTGAGACCTTGTTATAGGTCTTTGAGGCATGTTGATTGGACTCAAAACCTCTTGAACTTGATGCTTGCCTTCTTGACCATGCTCATCTTCATCATGTTGAATTCTTTGAGCTTGGTGTGTTGGCTGCTCCATAACACTCCCATTTTGTCTTTTCTTAAAATGTGGGGATGTAATACTTATGTGAAGCATTAAATCTCAGATAAACTAGCACCTAAATCTGATAAATGTCTTTTTGTGAGATATCATAAAGAAACTAAAGGATATTTTTTCTATAATGCTTCTAAGAGCAAAGTGTTTGTTGCTTGAAATGGTGTATTTTTGGAAAGATAATTTATTTCCAAAGGATCTAGTGGGCGCATAGTCCAACTTGAAGAAATTCAAAACCCATAAAATAGCATTATAGTAAGTGTGGAACTACAGTTGGATCAACAAGTAACTATTGAACCTGCACAAGTACTAGAAGGCCCAAGGAGGTCTAGTAGGACACATCAAATCCCTATGAGATATGGATTTCTCATAACTGATGATAATGATGTGTTGATTATGATTCAAAGTGAGCCCATGTCTTATTAACAAGCCTTAAATAGTCCTAACTCTGAGAAATGGCTAGAAGCCATGAAATCAGAAATGCAATCCATGTATGATAATCAAGTTTGGACCTTGATTAACCCAATTGATGGCTTAAAAACTATTGGATGCAAATGGGTTTTTAAAAGGAAAACAGAAATGGATGGTAATATGTATACCTTTAAGGCAAGACTGGTTGCAAAGGGTTTTAAACAAACACATGGTATAGAATATGATGAAACCTTTTCACCAGTTGTTATACTGAAATCTATTTGAATTCTCCTTATTGCAGCTGTATACTATGATTATGAGATATGGCAAATGATGTCAAAATAGCATTTTTTTAATGGAAACCTACTTGAGGATGTGTACATGACATAGCTAGAGGGTTTTTTCAGTCTTGAGAATTCTAGAAAGGTATGCAAGCTTCAAAGGTCCATTTATGTACTGAAGCAAGCATCTTGGAGTTGGAATCTTCATTTTGATGAAGCAGTCAAAGAGTTTTGCTTCATTAAGAATGAAGATGAACCTTGTGTCTACAAGAAGGGTAGTGGGAACACAATTGTGTTTTTAGTGTTGTATATTAATGATATACTACTCATTGGAAATGATATCCCTATTTTACAAAATGTTAAATTATAGCTAGGGAATTGTTTCTCAATGAAAGACTTGGGTGAAGCCACTTATATATTGGGCATCAAGATCTATAGAGACAGATCTAAAAGGCTTATTGACCTAAGTTAGGGCACTTACATTGATAAGGTATTGAACAAGTTTAGCATGCAAGACTCTAAAAGAGGATTCTTGCCAATGTCACATGGCATTAGTCTCAATAAGACTCAATGTCCTATGACACAAGATGAGTGAGACTACATAAGTAAGATTTCATATTTCTCTACTATTGGATCTATTATGTATGTAATATTGTGTACTTAACCAGATGTTTCATATACCTTAAGCACAATGAGCATATACCAGTCAAACCCAGGTGAAAGTCACTGGATAGTAGTTAAGAATATCCTTAAGTACTTGAGAAGAATTGTGGATGCATTTACTGTATGGTAGTAAGGAATATGAGCTAGTTATAAATGGTTACACTGATGCCAGCTTCTAAACTGACAAAGATGATTTTCGATCACAATCAAGTTATGTGTTTTCTTTGAATGGAGGTGCAGTGAGTTGGAGGAGTTCTAAGCAGGACACCATTATTGATTCTACAACAGAAGCTGAGTATATAGCTACCTCAAAATCAGCTAAGGAAGCTATTTGGATCAAGAATTTCATAACTGGACTAGGTGTTAATCCTAGTATATCAGATCTAGTGAACTTATATTATGACAATAATAGAGTTATAGCTCAAGCTAAGGAGCTTATACCACATCAGAGATCCAAACACATACTCAAGCATTATCATCTTATCCAAGAAATCATTGAGAGAGAAGATGTAAAGATATGCATAGTACCTACAAATGATAATGTTGTTGATCCATTGACTAAGCCTATTCTATAGCCTAAGTATGAAAGTCATACTAGGTCAATGGGTATTACTTTTAATATAGATTGGGCTTAGTTCATGTAGGAGATTGTTGGTGATATGCACTAGGTCAATCATGTATGACCATGTTTTGACTTTATCATTTTATTTAATAAAGAGACATTTTTTATTATCATTTTATGTTATGATAATTACTTGAATAGTCAATTTTTACTAAGGTCATCAAGTATGTGAGTTGATAGTAAAACCCTTAGATTAAATATGAGTTTTATTCAAATTATCCCTAGTCATAATAATGTATTATGGCTGGTAAGGTGTTGATTGATGATTATGTTTTACTAATCATGAATATGATATATTAAGTCAACTCATAGGTACTTATTTGAGAAATAAAGTGTTGGATTGACCCATCATGAGAATACCACATAGATAATTCTCATATGTAATTCTCATCATAGTAATATTGGCTTAGTCGTCTAACTTTGAAATCACTATGGATTTCTATATAGCTATTTTGTATTTTGACACAATCTTACATTATCTTTGATCGAATGATAAAATAGGTTGTTGTTAGGTATAAAATGAGTTATATGAGAAAAGTGAGTGATTGAGAAGGAATATTTCCCTCATTTAATATGAGTAAGATATCTATGGGCTCCTTAATAAGATAGACTGAAGAAAATGCATGGTCACGCTAAAGTAAATTGATAAAGATTTATCATTCTCAATCTACTTGGAATTAAGAAATTATATGATTGAATTCTATAAAGATGACATAATCTATGCCTTATATTCAATCAAGATATCATGTGACAAAGGGACAAGAATATTCATTATATATTAGGATATGTCAGATTATTGACTTCACATGAATTGGGTAGTCATAATATCTTGCTAAAGGCCACTTATGACTTGTAGACCTAACTATAGATTTAAGGCCTACTGTTAACGTCATATGAACCTACAGGGTCACACACTTTGAATAAGCCCAAAACGAATATGGGTTTAACAAGCCTAAATAAGCTCTGTGGAAATAAATAAGTAAAATATTTATTTATTTAAGGTAAAGGTTATCTTAAATAATAGAATATTATTTTTTATTTAATTTTAAATAAAATCAGAATAAGAATAAGTGAGAAATTACCAAAAGGTTATTTGGTAAGTGAACCCCTAATTTAAATGTATTAAAGGAATTAGTTGTTGTGCAATCAGAATACAAGCTATATAGTCAAAATACAGTCTGACAATCAGACTGTATTTTGACAATCAGATTGTGTGCAATCAAAATACATGCTATATAGTCAGAATACAATCTGACAATCAGACTGTATTCTAACAATCAAATTGTATGACTTTGCAAATAACCATACTAATTAATGTGGTGTCTCAACCATACTAATTAATGTAGTGCCTTAACCATACTAATTAATGTAGTATCTCCTAGAACTTGTATATAAATATGTCTATATACTTAATGAAAGAAAGGAATTAAGCTTCTATTTCTTAAGTTTTCTATTTTGTTTTATTATAGTATCAGAGCCTCAGTTCTGAATTCTCTTGTCTCTTCTTCTCAGTTCTAGTTCAATTCCTTATTCTTAGTTATTTTGATAAAGTTATCTCAGCCTCATGTCTTTAGACAAGTATGATATCTTCTTGATTTGTTTTAATGGGAAAAACTACTCAATTTAGGCATTTCACTTCAAGATTTTTATTAAAGGCAAAGATCTATAGGGTCATATTGATAGTAGCAAACCTGCACCTGACAAAGACAAGGATGAGCACTCTAAGTGGGAAGTTAAGGATGCTCAAATCATGGCAGGGATTATAGGATTTGTGGAATCCAACATCATCTTAAATCTTCGACCCTTCAAAACTTCAGCTGAAATGTGGAATTATCTAAAAAAAACTCTACAGTCAACACAACACTGCTCGTCGATTTCAGCTTGAACATGAGCTAGCAAGTCTCCAACAGGTCAGCGTCTCTATCTCTAATTTTTATTCTAGTTTCATGAATCTTTGGGTTGAATATACTGATATTATATATGCTACTTTACCTCCCAAAGGTCTTAATTCTATTCAATCTATACATGAAACTACTAAAAGAGATCAATTTCTTATGAAACTGAGATTTGAATTTGAAAGCACTAGGTCTAATCTTATGAATCGAGAAACTATCCCATCTTTGGATGCATGTCTCAATGATTTATTTCGTGAGGAGCAATGACTTTTTACTCAAGCCACTATAAAAAAACTTAAATCCACTTTTGTTCTTATAACTTATGCAACTCAAAGCAAGCCAAAATGTATGGACATAAGTAACATTCAGTGTTTTTTGTTGGAAAGGATTTGGTCATTATGCTTCAAGTTGGTCAAAAAAATTCTACAACTATTGTAAAAAGGATGGCCATATCATCAAGGAATGTCCTATTCGACCTCCCAAAAGATCTGGAACATCATTTACTGTCTCAGTTTGTTCTTTTAGTGCTGGTAATTCTGTGGATACAGCACATCTAACATAGAGTTCTCTTGCTCCTATTCAATCTGTGACACCTGAAATGATTCAATAAATGATCATTTCTGCATTTTCTGCATTAGGAATCTTAGGTAAACCCTTGTCTAAACTTTCTCCTTGGTACTTTGATTATAGGGCTTCCCATCACATGACCAACAATGCTAAATTCCTCACTAGTGCAAGTAAATATTTTGGAAATCTTAAGATTTATATAGCTGATGGCAATTCTTTGCCTATTACTGCCACTGGTGATGTTTCTTCATCCATAACCAATGTCCTTGTCTCTCCTAACCTTATAACTAATCTTGTTTCTGTTGGAAAATTAGTTTAAAATGATTGTAAAGTGGAATTTTCTAAATATGGTTATGTTGTGCAGGATCAGCAATCAGGGAAGATGATCATAAAGAGGCCTAAAATAGGATGTCTTTTTCCTCTTCAATTTCCTTTATCATCATGTTCCTCTTTACCTGTCATCACTTGTAATTCTACTTATGTTGATTATCAAGCATGGCATAAATGTCTTGGACACCCAAACTCTAATGTACTTCATGCTTTGCTAAATTCTAGTTTACTTGGAAATAAAAGGTCACCATCTCTTAGTGTTGTACAATTTGATTGCAATTCTTGTAGGCTTGGAAAAAGTAAAGTTCTACCATTTCCCACTCACACACCTAAGGTAGTCCACCCTTTTAATTTGATATATAGTGATGTGTAGGGAATGGCACCAGTTACTTCCTAAACTAATTACAAGTACTTTGTCACTTTTATTGATGACTATAGTCATTTCACATGGATTTATTTTCTACATTCTAAAGATGAATTATTTTTAATTTTTAAGCTTTTTCATTCACATATTCAAACCCAATTTTCTGCCAATATCAAAATTCTTCATTTTGATAATGAGGGCGAATATATATCTCATTTATTTCAAGAATTTCCACAAGACAGTGGTATAATTTCTCAAAGGTCTTACCCTTCAACCCCTTAACAGAATGGGGTGGCTAAAAGAAAGAACCGATACCTTCTAAATGTTATTCGCACCTTTTTATAAGAGTCATTTGTACCCCCCCCCCCCGAAATTTTTTGTGTGAAGCTCTCTCCACTACTGTCTACCTCATCAGTAGGTTGCCTTCTCCCTCCTTGAACCATGTTTCTCCTTTCTTTCAATTATTTGGTCATAGTTCAAACTACTCTAATCTTCGTACCTTTGGTTGTGTGTGCTATATTCATCTTCCTACACACAAACACATAAAACTAACAACTCAATCTGTTCAATGTGCTTTTCTACTATATTTAGTGCACCAAAAAGGTTTTCTTTTATGAACCCAACCTATGACGTATTCAGGTTCCTCTAAATGTGATTTTTTTGAAAATCAATATTTTTTTTCCATATATAAGAATGATATTTCTCCTTCATTCTCTATTTTGCCAATGTTTACTAACTCTTCTGTAGATTTCATGCCTTCTAAGCTTCTCATAGTCTACCAACGATGCAAGATTTTAGCACCTCTTGGGCCCCCTCTAGCTCATTCCCTTAATGTTGATCCTATTTCAGCAACAGCTCCAGCACCTGCTAGACAAAGTACTCGAGTTTGTAGACCACTAGATAGGTACGGTTTCCCCTCTCCTTTATCTTTAACAACCACTGTGTCTTCTATTCCTATTCCCTCATCCTATAAACAGGCAATGGAGCATGAATGTTGACGGAAAGCTATTGAAACAGAACTTCTTGCACTTGAAGAAAACCAAACTTAGGATGTTGTTCCGTGTCCACCATCTGTGAAACCTCTTGGTAGTAAGTTAGTGTTTTCTATCAAGCTTCGTTCTGATGGATCCATAAAATGTTACAAAGCTCAGTTGGTAGTTCTTGGTAACAAGCAAGAGAATGGCTTAGACTATGATGAGACCTTCGCACCAGTGGCCAAAATGACCACTATCCAAACAATACTCGCCCTTGCTGCATCAAAATCGTGGTTTTACATCAAATGGATGTAAAGAACGCTTTCTTACATGGTGATCTCAAGGAGGAAGTTTGCATTAAACTTCCCAATGGTATGCCTACTTCCCTTAATAATGTTTACAAGCTAAAATGCTCTTTGCATGGATTAAAGCAATCACCGCGAGTATGGTTTGAAAATTTTTTATCGACTCTCATTGACTTTTTATTTAATCAAAGTCGGTATGATTCCTCACTTTTTCTCTAACGGACATCCAAGTGCATAGTTGGTCTCTTTATTTATATGGATGACATTATTATTATCGGTTCTGATATGGAGGCTATTTCTAAACTTTAGAATTTGTTGCACTCTACTTTCCATATGAAAGATCTTGGTCCACTTACCTATTTTTTAGGGTTAGAGGTACATCATCAACCTTAAGGAATCTTCTTAAATCAGCATAAGTATATTATGGATTTGGTTCAGCTAGCAGAACTCACAAACATTAATTCTGTTGACACCCCAATGGAAATTAATGTGAAATATTGACATGATGAAGGGGAACTTCTCGAAGATCCTAGTTTATATTAAAAGCTAGTTGGAAGTCTTATATATTTAACTATCACCCGCCCAAACATCTCTTATGTTGTCCATATTGTCAGCAAGTTTATGAAAGCCCCTTGGCATCTCCACTTATATGCATTCCACTGCATCATTAGATATCTCTTTAGTACACCTAGTCATGGCTTATTCTTCCCTACTAATTCTTCCCTCAAACTATAAGCCTATAGTGATGCAGATTGGGCCGACTGCCTAAACACAAGAAAATTAACTATAGGATGGTGTATGTTTCTTGGTGATGCTCTTATCTCTTGGAAATGCAAAAAGTAAGACTTAGTCTCCAAATCATCCACTGAGGTAGAGTACCATGCCATGTCTACTGCATGCTCCAAAATCATTTGGTTGTGTGGTCTTTTAACAGAACTTGGTTTCTCCTAAGATTAACCTACTCCTTTAAATGCTGACAACACTAGTGCTATCCAAATTGATACCAATCTTGTCTACCATGAACGCACAAAGCACATAGAGGCTTATTGCCACTCTATCTAAGAGGCCTATAATCATCAAGTTATCACTCTTCCACATATCTCCACTACTCTACAGCTTGCAGATATTTTCACCAAATCCATGGCACGTCAATGACATAACTTTCTTGTTAGCAAATTGATGTTGGTTAACTTACCATCATCAATTTGAGGGGGGATGTCAAAGGAATTAATTATTGTGCAATCAGAATACAGGCTGTATAGTCAAAATACAGTTTGATAATTAGATTATATTCTGATAATCAGACTGTGTGTAATTAGAATATAGGTTGTATAGTCAAAATACAGTCTGACAATCAGACTACATTTTGACAATCAGACTGTATGACTTTGAAAATAACCATACTAATTAATGCGGTGTCTCAACCATACTAATTAATGTAGTGTCTCAACCATACTAATCAATATAGTATCTCCTAGAACTTGTATATAAATATGTCTATATACTAAATGAAAGAAAGGAATTAAGCTTCAATTTCTTAAGTTTTCTATTCTGTTTTGTCAAAATGTCTATAAATATGTTATATTCTCTAAGGTTTTATACACTTTATTATTCTACCACCAAATTCATTTTCTCTATTTTAGAAAAGAAAACACATAGTTCTTTTTATTCTTAATTTATGAGAAATCAAGAGAAGGTGCTAGCACACAAGTATTCATTTTCAAATCAAGGGCTATTCATGTGGACACTTGTGGAGGACAGATTCTATTGGAGATGTCTCAAATCCAAACTGCTAAATTAAAAGCTCAAGGTAGGGTGTCACTAGAGTGAACCTCCTCTCTACCTTCTAGATTTCTTACCCCTTTTGCATTCGTGGTAAGAAAATGAAAACCTTAGATTTAATTAATTAATTGAATTACTTGGATCTGGGTTTGGGTTTATGATTCAAGTTTTATTTTTCTACTGTGTATGGAATCTCAAAACTCAATACCATGAGTATCGGTCGGCAACCCACAACCATGGGTCATGCAACCCACAGTGGGCTTGCATGGATTAGGTGACCCAAGCATATGGGTCCAGACCTACACCCATGAGTCATGGACCCAGACTCGTGGGTCATGACCCTACAGCCTTAAAAATGCAATTTTTTCCCTTATTTAAAGGAGAGAAAACCATACTGATTTTGGATGCACCGTCTCTTATCCAAAGCCTCTCATTTGCACTTAGAGACCCCTTTTCTCCTAAACACTCAAATAAACAAACAAATAAAATCTTTTTGTTAAGGTTTAGATCCAAAAACTAAACCCAACTACTTTTAAGTCAAAGCACGCTATTAGGGTAATCACCCAGTCCCTTAGAGGATCTCTTAATCTTTTTTTATAAAAACATTTTCATTTATAGCATTTTCGCTTCTTCTTCTACCCCTTTCTTGCATTTTTATCATTTTTTGCATTTTATTTATTTAGTTTGAATAGTTATTATCTTGTGGTAAAGTTGTGACTTTATGGTGACTTTAAAGTTTGGATATATGGTATGTAGAATAAGTGGGTAGTTTGGGTGATTCCGAGAGTATTTGCATTCATTTTAAAATTGTCCATCATTTTTGTATCATTTTTCTTTTTACATAAAAAATGGATATTTTAGTGTTAAAGTTAGCATTTTCATTAATTTTGTTATTCTATTTATTTTGTTTTTTTTTTTATAAATTTACTATTTTTATCATAAAGTTCACATTTTTATGGTAAAAATAGCATTTTTATCATTTTTTTTATTTTATTGTTTTTATGGCATTTTTCATTATTTAAGTCCTATTTATTTATATCATATATATTTTTTTTATAAATTTACTATTTTTATCATAAAGTTCACATTTTTATGGTAAAAAATGCATTTTTATCATTTTTTTTTTATTTTTATCATTTTTATTGCATTTTTGCTATATTATTTTTGTTGGGTGATGTCAAAATGAAAAAGCTTGTTACTGTGAATTGGGAGCAGTGTTGTGCTCCTTTGGATGAACGTAGTATTGGTTTGAAAAGGCCTTCTTTGCTCAATAAAGCTTTGTTAAGTTAGTTGGTTTGGAGGGTGGCTTGTGATGACAATTTTGTGTTCTCTTTTCTTCGAAGCCAATTTATTTCTGTCTTTAAGCAGCGTCGTTCTACTTCTTCTTCTATTCAGTCTTCCATTAGACACTGTTATATGGATTTGGAAGCTAATTGTCAATGAGTGGTTAATGATAAGTCTTCACTTAGCTTTTGGCTTGATAATTGATTAGGATATCGGATTGTGGATCAAATTGAGCTCCCTTCTTCCTATTTTAAAGGTTTTTGAGCTACAATCTCTAGCATGTTTTATAATGATATCTTGCATCTTTCGGCTTCTTTTTACAGTTCTTTCCCTCAGATTGCAGCTGATATTCATAATGTTGTTTTCTCTTTAAATAATTTGAATTCTTGTGTTTACCGCTACTCCCCTAAGGGTAGCATTACGTGTAAGTATGCTTATAAGCATTTTCGAGTTGCTTTACCCAAGGTTGCATGGGGCAAGGAGGTTTGGAGACATTATTGTCCTCCTTCACATTCTTTTCTTGCATGGCATGTTCTGAAAGATAAGCTTCCTACTATGGATCTTCTTAGATCTAAAGGCATCTCTTTGGCTTCACGTTGTTGTCTATGTAATACAGCAACTGAGTCTTTGGATCACCTTTTTACTAATTGCTTTTATACCACTTCAATTTAGTAAATGCTTGGAAGTTTATTTGATGCTTCATTTGATCTGTCTAATGGCATTCTTCACCTTTTTAAATCAGCTATGCAAAACATGTTTTCTTCTCAGCTCTTAGCTCTTTGGAGAGTTGGCAACTTGTTTGCAATTTGGCACATATGGCATGCTCACAAGAGTCTGATTTTTAAGGATTCATTTATTCCAGTTGCAACTTCTTTTTGAATGATTTGTCTGTCCATTAATGCAACAAAAATTTTCAGATCAGGTCAATGAATAATATCCAATCTTATCTTTTGATCTTAAAGTGCCTTCATATTTCTAGCATCCCCCGTTACCTGCCTGTTGTAACTCCGGTCATCTCTGTTCGGCCTCCTGCTGGTTGGTTTAAGCTAAATTATGATGGTGCCGCCCCTGATGCTCCTAGTCAAGCAGCTGTTAATGGCATTCTTCATGATAGTAGCAGTTCAGCTGTTGCTTCTTTTGCTACTCCTATGTGTGTTTAGTTCACATTTGAGGCTGAGCTTCTTGCCATTGCAATGGTAGTAGACAAAGCTTCAGCACTTTGACTTTCTTCGATGTGGATTAAGTCTGACTCCATTTTCATAGTCAGGACAATTCAGTCTCATTGCCATGTTGTTCCTTAGCATGTTCGTGCTGCCTGGGAACATTGTCTGTCAAAGCACCGCTCCATGCAAGTTCATGTGAGCCACATCTTTCAGGAAAGGAATAAAACTGCGGACAAGCTTGCTTCCTTGGGTCTTCATCTTCAACAAGTCAATGGTGGGCTTCATACCCACCTTATTGTCATCAGTTTATGGTTAATGATGCTATTAGTTTGGAGTCCTACCAATTCCATTAGTTTTTATTTCTGCTATTATTCCCCTTGTTGGGTTGTATTCAACTCTTTCGTATTTTCTTTTTATTCTTTAATAAACTGTAGCTTTTTGGCATGTGATGTTGGTGCTAAGGGATGTCATTGTGTCAACCTAGTTGAGATGTTCAAGTGCACTTTCAATGTTAAAAGCTTTAAATCTTCAATAAAAAAAATGTTTTTATTTTCAGTTTTTGATAAATTTACTATTTTTATCATACAGTTCATATTTTTATGGTGAAAATAATATTTTTATTATTTTTATTATATTTTTATTATGTTTACCACTTCTTTTTTTTTTTTTTTTTGATAAATTTTCTCTTTAATCATAAACATAAAGTTCATGTTTTTATGGTAAGAATAAATTTTTTTATCATTTTATCATTTTTATTATCTTTATTGCATTTTTATTATTGCTATCATTTTGATTTTGTCCTTTGATAAATTTACTATCTTTATCATAAAGTTCATTTTTTTAATGGTAGAAATAGTATTTTTACCAATTTTATTTTATTTTGCATTTTTACTATCTTTGTTGCCTTTCTTGATAAATTTATTATTTTTATAATAAGGTGTATATTTTTATGGTAAAAATAATATTTTTATCATTTCTGTTATTTTATTTTCACTTTTATTATTTTTGTTAATTTTATTGTCCTTTTTTATAAGTTTATTATTTTTATCATAAAGTTCATATTTTTATAGTGAAAATAGTAATTTTATCATTTTTTATTATTATCTCATTTACATGTTGTTATTTTTATTATTCTATTGCTTTTTTGTTGGTAAATTTATTATTTCCATAGTAAAGTTCATATTTTTATGGTGAAAATAATACTTTTATCACTTTTATCATTTTTTATAGTATTTCAATTATTTTCCAATTTTTTTATTGCCTATATTATTTTCCTTGTTAATTTGTTATTTTCATATTTTCCCTATCATAAAATTCTATTTTCCTAATAAAAATGGTAACTTTGCCCCTAAATAACTAAATTCTAAATTCTTGCATTATGCATATTCATTAGCATCCTTGTTTGTTTATTTGTTTAATTATTCCCTCTTTTATTTTTTATGTTTTATTTTGTGATTTCAATTATGAATGAATGGAAAATTTATAATTGCTCTAAATGTGATTGTGCTTACATGTGTGTGAAAGCTAACCCTTGTTTTGCAGGTTTATTAGAATAGAGATTGTTATTTTATTTTCTATTTTGAAGTAATTAATAGAAGGGTGTTTCCAAGGAAATGCAATCCTTAATCGCAATTCCCCTTTTATTTTAATTTTAGATGTATTTATTAGAATAGGGTTTTTCCAAAGGTTGTAATCCTTAATCTCTTTCCTCATTTCTCTTTATTTTCATTAATTCATATGTTTATTTTTATTATTATTTCTTACCTACTTGTGTGCTATGTGCTACTTGCTTACTTATTCACACTGCAATTTATTTAGTTGGTGCATGCTTGCTTATTTGTTTATTTTATGATGTATGTACGACAAATCCAACTATCCCGCATTCCAATTTATTGCAACTTATATTGACTAAAAATCAAATGTGTTAAATGCATCATTAAACCAAAACTAAGGCAAAGGAATGGGTAATTAAGCAATGTATAAGAAGAAACGAGATTAGCAACTCCTACCCTCAAACCCTGAATCTTTGGTTAGGAAAGTGAGTTCTTAATTCACTTTCTCTCGACACAGTTGGGTGGCGACTCCAATCTACAAAGCCTATTCAGACAGACCCTCCCACATCAATAAAATCTAGTAGATGGTCGCCATTAGCCTATGTGCACTAACATCACACTAATTCTGTTCTAATACTGACCCTATCAATGCGAACATATATGTAAATTTATTTTTTTATTTGGGAAAAGAATTTAAAAAGTGATATAGGTGCTTAAAGAGTAAAACACAACATGAATATTAGGAATACAAAACCTTAAGCATACAAAACTCTAAGACCCAAAAGCATATGAATATTAGAAATATAAAACTTGAATAACCAAAAGCATATATTTTAATTAAAAAATTACATTTTAATTAATAAATTGATATTAAAAATGATATAAATATAACTAAAAAATGTCATACTATATTTTCTATATATATATATATATCCTTATGTTCCTACTTCAATGAAGGATGTGTGCATTGCTTATAAGATAGTCTACAAGATAAAAAAATGTGAGAATAGGGCCAAGTGGGATCCTAGCAGTCCTACTCTAATGCTTAAGTTAGTTAATAGTTATTGTCTCCTACTTTAATTGAGGATGGAATGATATGTGTATTACTTGTAGGATAGTCTGCAAGATAAGAACATATAAGAATAGGGTCAAATGGGATCTTAACAGTCGTACTTTGATGATTAAGTCAGTTAATAGTGATTTGATAAGAGAAGGATTATTTGAATGATGAGAGAATTGGTTACCTTATTGTATTGGAATAGGACTCTATTTAAAATGAAGAAGTTATCACCTATTGAGAGATTCTCAGGTAAGTAGGGGAAATGGTTACATGTTAGAGTACAAATTTGAACTATTACATTAGTTGAATTAATGGAGAAGTGGCGATGTTTGTGCTTTGTATGTTTTAGGTCACAGATCCTTCTACATATAAAAGTTCATAGGTTGCAAGTTTGACCAATATTCAGTTGACTCAGCATGTGATTAGAACTTTTACTTAAGTTTATAAGAGTTGAATTTTGACTATATTATCATATGTCCCCCACCCAAAAGGTTAAAACAAGCTTATTTTTTTACTAAATTTTTTAATTGCTTATTTTTCAAAATTGATTCTACAAGTGAAAGGTGTTATAATTAATGTAATCGCCTTCACTTTTAAATTGTTATATATCCATGTATTAATGAAAGCTTTAAGATATCGCAATATATCTGTAGGCAAATTTGTGCCTCTTGCACTCTTTAGTTTTTTCAACTTCCTTACAACACGTTGAAAGTAATAGATAACAAAATTTAAAATTCAAATTTTCAATTTATGAGTTAATACGATAAGATAGCATGTCTTTTTAAATTTAAAATTCAAGCTGCCATGTGTATTAAAGACTGTCTATTTCTAAATACCTTACTTATTATGGGATTATGTTTCATTATTATTTATTTTTACATTTGCATAAAAGAAAGAACTTCTCATTTACTTAAGAAGAAAATTCTCCTCTTTATTGCATCAACTTGTAAGTGCTTTTTCTTATTTGTTTTTATGGATCATGGTTAGAACTGTTAAGTTTTCTTCCTCATCTTCCTTTTATATCATTGATATAATGAAAATAGAATCATTGGGTGTTTCTTCTCTCCCTCACCCTGCCAACAAGACAAATCTCAAGTTTTGCCAAAGATGGTAGAAGAGCTAGTGATATTACTAGCTTGGCCAAAGGTGTTCTAGCTATAGATTTTCCCTCCATTTTAGATTTTAGTGACCTAGAAGTTTTAAGGAAAACTTATTTGATTCCCTCAACTTTTAAGATGCATGTTCTTCATTATTCTATTAGAATTTATTATGATCTTGGTTCCAAATAAATTTTGGTTTATAAAGAGATTCTTAAGGCAAGGGTGAGGTTCCCCTTTTTCTCCTTTTTATGTTTAGGTGCTTAAGAAATTTAACATAACGTTGAGCTGACTAAGTCCGAATAGTTAGAGGATAATTGTGGGCTTAGGCTTATTGTCTACCAAGCATAATATTCGTATAAATTACAAGATTATTAAATCTTTATACACTTTAATAGATTAATAAATTCCTCCTTTTCTTTTACCCCATTCAAAAGGTCTTTTTAGTAAGCTTCTCTATAACTAAAAAATGTTAGAAAGAAAAATTTTTCATTTTAAAAAATGTGGATGACTGGAGTTTTGGTATGGCAAGGACCCCTGTTATGATTCAGGAAAACATCTCTGCTTATAAAAAAAAAAAAAGGGATTCATAGCTTGTCGAGTCTTTTATGATGTTATCCTAACCAAAACTTATAAATGCATGTGACCTTATTAAGGCCAAAATTCCTATTGAAAATTTGGTAGATCCTAAGAAAGAAAAAAAGAAAAGTTGAACAAGTTGAGCTGGAATAATAGTACTTTTTCATTTTAATTCTTTGTAATTTTTTCTATCTCAAAAGTGTTCTTGAGTGTGGCTTGGTGAGTGTTTAATACAATCATTTAATAGCTCAATAGTGAGATTAAGTGATTTAGGATTGAGATTTAAACACTTGTAAGCTAAAAGGATTGTTCTTAGCATTTGGGTTTAAGTGTGAGCCTTGGAAAAACACTTATAAGCTAAAAGGATTATTCTTAGCACTTGGATTTAAGTGTGAGTCTTGAGAAAACACTTGGGTAGCTTAAGTTTAAGCTTATAAAGGTTTAATCTACACTTTGAAGTAGATTAATAGTGGGTTAAAACTCTCAACTTGTGGTTAAAGAGAGAATGTAGGCTTGGAGGGCCAAACCTCTATAAATTCTTTGTGTTTTTTCTTGTTCTCCTTCTTCATTCTTTTATACTCTAACTCTATTTTTAGCTTGCTCTTTGTTAAATTTTCAAAATTTCATACCTAGCTAAAAAAGCCAATTCACCCCCCCCCCCCCCCCCCCGTCCCCCGCCCCTTTTTTTGCACTTACGAAATTACAGAATTGGTTACCATATTATATTGGAATAGGACTTTATTTAAAGATGAAGAAGTTACCACCTATTGAGAGATTCTCAACTAAATGGGAGGAAATGGTTACATGTTATAGTAAAAATCAGAACCATTACATTAGTGGAGTTAGTGGAGAAGTGGGTGATGTTTACGCTCTGCAAGCTTCAAGTCACAAAGCCCTTTTGCTTGTAGAAATTCGTAGATTGTATGTTTAAACAATGTTCAGCTAACTCAACATGTAACTAGAACTTTGACCCCCAATTTATAGGAGCTAAATTTTTTTACTATGTAATCAAAATATATATATATAGAGAGAGAGAGAGAGAGAGAGAGAGAGAGAGAGCTAGAGATTTCAATAATTTATCCATAAAATGAATATTAAATAATTAAAAATTGTGATTACAATGCAATATAAATAATTTTAAGCTCTTGCAGTACATATGTATATCTATACAAATAAAATTTAAACCGTTAAATTTTTATAAAAAAAAATTATAACGCTTTGGTTAATCCTTATATATCTATTCCTATAATATATATATCAATAGCTTGTAAACATATATAGAAATAAAATAAACAATTACATTGCATAATGACATTTCATGCATTACATCTTATTTACATTATCCTTAAAAAACTTCCATGCAAAGCCTGAAAGCAACACATTATAATTTTTTTACATCACATCGTAAATAAAATATGAGCAAACCTATGTTTGCTGGTCTAGTCATGCACAACGGAGTGATGAACATGTACATGTACAGTTCAAACATTCAATTCACCCAATGCAGTCATCAAATTAGTATACACACTAGAATCCACAGTGCAGTAACTTATGTGAACAGCCTCAGACGATTGGTGATGGGCCGCCGGCATATGGGGCAATTTGACACCCTTGATCCGCAGTCTTTACACGTCTACAATTACACAATGCAATTTAGTATCATGTAAAATAGGGTGGGAATCAGCCAATAGACTAGAAAACGCAAATTACCATGTGTCCGCAGTTGAAGGCCAAGTTTTTGGCATTAGTTAGGCAAATAGGGCAAGCCTGCAATCAGATAAGAAACGAGAAAAACAATCGCTTTTTAACTGCAGATAAATGAGAGCTGTAATTATGCCACAAACTAAATTATCCCAGAATCCCTTACAATTTAACATTTCTAACTTCTTGATTCTGAAACCATGGAAACAAATATATTTTACACTTATACCTGAGTTCTCTCGTCCCCGACAGGAGAGGATGCATTGCTTGGTTCACGGTCTAAAGTTCGAAGACGAGTATAAGGAACTGGAGGAGGACGGGGCACTATTTTCTTTGCTCTGCCAATGGTGCGTCTGCAATTGCATGCGGTTAACTTTGAACAAATGAGCATGTAAAACCAATGCAGTCTTTAGACTTGCGAAGCAGGAATAATAAGATTAAAAAAAAAAAAAAATCAACCATTTAGCTAAAACACACACATGTATACCTCACATCTGAGCTCTCCAATCCCAAATAATTCGGCTGCTTATAAGAATCCTTTTCCTCTACAGCTATACCTCGACTAAAGCATATCTCACGCTTTTTTTCTTTTCACATTTTAGCACAAAAAAGAGAACTCTTACCAATATATGGTGAAAAAAAAAAAGTTTGTTTGAAAACAATTTCCAATTTACGGTGATTTTAGGCTGACATGGAAAGAGTTGTCTAACACTCAAAAATATTGCCACTTAAAATAACGAAATGTGAACTTTGCCTATCACAGGAGTGTGGCTGACTAAATGCACAAACCATTTCGCCATTATGAATGGTGAAATCGGTCATGTCATGAAAAAAGACATCATTTTTCCATTTAGAATGGGAGAAAGCTTCTTCGGTCTTAGACAAGATCATTTTGTTATTTCGCCATCACAAGATCATTTCCAACCACACTGTCATTATTATAGCAGTAGTTCCTCCTTGTTATTTTGCATTTGCTTGGTTTATAAACTTGTGCTTCAACATATGGCAAGGTTCTGAAATAGGTTCAACATAAGGTGCTGCAACAACTCTTTCCCTCCTCTCCACTTCAAAAATTAACTTAAATGGAACATGTTAAACAAAAGAGAAAGTGATGGGAGCAAAGCACAAGGCTGCCTCCCAACTCCATTTAGCTAAGGATTTCATCACTGTTCGGTGAAATGGCGTTTCAATTTTTTTTAAATCGCACCATTTATAATGGTGAAATGGGCAGCAGAAAATTTGACTGCTTCCCATTGTTCTTCAATTTTACCATAAATTGGTAAAATTCTTTCACTTTTTACCCTAATTGGGCCGCATATGCCAGTTTTAAGAACAGTAAAAGCTAAGGTTTCAGTACATAATAGCAATGCTATATAAATCAGATTGAAGAAGTTTACAAACCCTACCCAATTATGCCAAATTCAGAAGCTGCTTGGTACTGGACAGGAATCTCCATCAATGCAGCAAGAGCAAAAGCTGTTTCTTTCTCAGAGGGAGTTGCATTTTTTGACATAATTGCAGTAAAGTTAACAAACTGTACATGACATGGAAAACATATCATGAATAACCAATATATGATAAATTAGAGAAGAATTAGATGTTGAAAGTACCACAATACCTGAAAATTATCAAATTCACGTGCTGGGATTTTGTCATCGAATTTCTTCATGTCATCCCAAGGTCCATCACCAACCCCAACAAGAATTATTGACAAAGCATATGAACTGGATGTAAAAATCAATGAATGATAACATTCAGCTCAAACACTAACACAAGAATCAACAAAATCATTTTAAAATACGATGGCTGATACATCAGTTTCTCTTTCCATCCATTCCAACCATCATGGTACACATTATGAATATTTTGCAGTAATTATGAATTCATATCATACTAAGGGTCCACAAAATAGTCATTTTCTTGTTTTTCTTTTTATCTCGCTCACCTTCCCCCTAAATAATCTGCAAGGAAAATAAATCATTTGTGCGCCAGAAAATTAATATTGTGATGACCATGCTGCAACATCAAATCAACACAAATAAAAACTGGAATGATATTTCACACCAAATGAAAGTGGGTCTGCAACATCAAATCAACACAAATAGAAACTGGAATGATATTTCACGCCAAATGAAAGTGGGTCATGATAGAGACAAAGGTGAACCAGATTGATGATCTTAGCATATTAAAATATATAAAAGGAACTACCACATCTGATTAAAGCAGCAGGTTGTAAATTTAACTAAACCTAATCATCTTGATGGAACCACTGCCTAAAATATTCATGGTTCAGAGCCCCAAGTAAATAACCCCCCCATATTGTGTCATTTGAATTATTTAATGATGCTGTGTCTATAATATGCAGCTGGACTGTGTATTCTTAGAAGCCAACTAAAGCTTTAAGCAAAACAAATTGCGCGTATATATACGACACTGAACCTTGCATCCACAATTGATTTTATCGTTTTCTGTTCCTGGGGGCTTAGTTCCCCATCACTTGTATTCACGCTTCTTGTAACCTTCAGTATAAAATGATCACTATGATTAGAGAAATGTGTGATATGCATGTATGTATGAATGAGAGAGAATAAGAAGAAAGGACAAGCAAAGCCAGCTTTAGATCAGACCTGGCCATCTGCAATTATAACCAATACATGGTATTGACCTCCACTTCTTTCCACAATGTCCATTGCAGCCTCAATCACCGGTGCAAAAGAAGTTGGCCCTTAAAACAATTACATGTATCTGTGAAGATTTGGCTCTTGAAATAAGCATGCAGAACTTAGAAAATGCTAAAACTACTAAAAGTACAACATGTGGAAAGGATTTAAGTTAAGAAATTTGTCAATAGCATAAATGGATTGGGTTTTACCCAAACTTAGGACCAGGACTCATGAGAGCACCCCCAAGAGTGTGTCGAAAATTTCTCTACACTAGATGAGCTAAAGCTAATATTGGGCTACAATGATTATTTTTGGAAAACAAGGAGAAGGAAATTGTGGTGTGGACATCAAAATGACTACCACATACGATGCTGGATTTGTTGTGCGGACATCAGAATGACTGTGATGCTCCAGTGGAAGCTGATTTTGGGCAGTTTATATTAGTTGACATTCTCAAATGCTGAATAGTTAACGTTCTTAAAGACTAATGAAAGATAAAGTTTCCAATGTGAGAACGAGTTTCGCACGTTAACACTTGAAGAGAAATAAAACCAATGTCTGCTAAAGTATAGTTGTATGAGTATTTTTGAGGGGAAATTTTAATGACTTGTGATCATAAAATATTTGTAGCATATTGACTTGAACCCTTTGGCCAGCGCTAGTAGACTGACTCAACAGCTGCTTACATATAAAGAAGTGCCCAAGTGCTTATATATGTGACCACCACAGCTTGCTAGATTATAGAGTGGTAATTGCAATTCCCTGAAAGACCATTAGCAATAAGCTGTTAAGACAGTAGAAAGTTTGATATGGTTTCAAGGGATCGATTACAGAAAACTCTCACATTAGAGTGCCCATACCATCTCTAGCTTATTGGTTAGTTTCTTGGCAAAACAATAGCTTCCATTGAATGAATTATGGATCCAGATCCTAAAAACAACAATGCTTTCGAATAGGCATGAGTAATCAAATGAAATAAAGCAGCTCGATAAGACCCCACCTAAAGCTAACATCATATAACCTAATTGAGACATTGTAGAATAGGCTAAACTTCTCGTAATATCTTTTTGAGCAAGAGCTAAAGTAGCTCCTGAAAATACTATTATTATACCTATCAAAGCTATTAGATTCATTATGTAAGGCATGACTATAAAAAGAGAAAAAAGTCAAGCTACAAGAAAAATGTCTGCCGCTACCATAGTAGCAGCATGTATTAGAGCCGAAATAGGAGCAGGTCCTTCAAATATAACAATCCCCAAATGAAGGATGTTCCATCGACAAGCACAAAAAGGTATCTTATTCAAACTAAAGTTAATTTGATATTGAGTTGTTGGGTGTTTAATATACTTATTAAAGGAACAAGCACTATCTAATGAACAAGAAACCAACCAGCGAGGCGTAAGTTGGGAACAATCCTTTTGTAGCAGGTTAAAACTTCTTCGAAACCATTGCAAGAGGAGTGATCACTGTGGAAGCTAAATACTTCGTTATCATGAGTGGTGGCTATGATTTTTTAAAAGAAAAAGAAAAAAAAAACCAGTTAATAATGGAGAAAATTTGAGAAAGCGAATAAAGCAATATAACATAACAGGAGAGGAGTACCTGCAGCGTGCACTTACCATCTCCAAAGCCAAAACAGGGAATTAAATTGTCTTCGTCAAAGGGAGCCAGAGTCTTTCCAATAATTGAAATGGCTTTCTCATAAGGATTTGGTTCATTACCAAGAGCATGCAGGCTACGATTGTTGAATGAAACTTTTCCTTTAAAACAAAAGGAATAATAATACTATGCGTTACGTTGGCAACAAATAGTGGAGAGCTGAACTACGCAACTCGTTTCAAAGTATTCACATACCTGTCCATTCGTTGCTTTTAGTGAAATCCATGCCAACAATCAGATTTGATGATTCCAACCCAGCGTCTTTCAAGGCTGCTGTAACCTACAAAAGCCAAGAGCCATATTTGGATCAAATCCATCATAGATACAGGAGTTAAAGCGTATTCCATTTCATTATAGGTGTTCATTGACACTGTTATAATGTATATGATTTATAAAAAAAGAAAATACAAACATGATTCAGAAATTGGTATTTTCTATGATTACTTTGTTTTAAAACAAAGTAATATTTGTTTTTCAAGAAAATTTATCTAAATTTTAAAAAAATGTGAAAAAAATATTGTTTTTTTTTTAAACTAGCATCATTTTATTTAAATATAAAAATTATAGTGCATTTCCATTATAAGTTAATATATTTTATATTAAATTGTTGCACTATAGAAAAAATAAATCACTTTTTATGAAATTAATTTTTATAGTTTTTATAATATAAATTGAAATTATTATAGCAATTTTACATAAAATTATTTTAAATTAATAAATGAATAGTAATAGTTTATAAAAGTATATCAAGGTATAATAAAAAATATATATTGATTATCACACTTAGAAAATATAATGTTATTTCATAAAAATAATAATCTTTTCACATTTTTTCCTGAATGAAATATTTTAGAAAAATTAAGATTTTTTCTTTCCAGAAATACCAACCAAAAAAAAATTTCAATTGATAAAGTAGTAACACTTATAGAAAAAAATCAATAATCATAACAATTAATTCCATAAATATAGTTTAATTTTTTACAAAGTAACAATTTAATAAAAACATATCAAGTTATAATAAAATCATGACAAATAATATTATTTCATAAAAGTAAAACAATTTACATTTTCGTAAATTTAAATAAATTTTTCAAAACAAATTAAATTACTTTGTTTTGAAATTAAGTAACTATAAAAAACACCTTATTAATCTAAATTACTAATAATATAATAAATTAATCCTAATTGTTTTTATTTTTTTGAGCACCAATACCAGTGGTTTAATTCCCTATCAAAAGAAAAATTAAGAGTGCGGGATCGAATCCTACTCTTCACATGTAATATCCACGCATTTAACCACTTAGATTTATCATTATCACATTATCTATTGATTTATACTTTCAATCAATTATGATTTTATTTAAAAGTTTATTAATTAGTGCTTTAACTTTAGGAAAAATTATAAATTTGGTATCTGAATTTTTTATTTTTTTTATTTGAGTGTTTAATTTCTTTTTCTTTTTTTTGCAACAAGTGTTCAAATTTTAGAACAGCATAACAATGTATAATGTCTTCGGTTGATTTGATGTTGATTGAGTGATCAGTCAGATTAAACAGAATTTACTTTTATCAAATCATTAATCATATCATTTGTCACATATGTTGCATTATTTAAAGAATAAAATTACCTTTATTTATTCACTATTTATGTCTGAGACAGAAGTTAATATTGAGGTTATTTTTGTGATATAAATGGTAATTGAATAAGGGTATTTTTGTTTTTTAAATAATACAATACACCTAACATATGACATAGCTAATAACTGAAATAAAGATAGATCTAATTTGATCTGATTCAAAACCTAGTCAACATCAAATCAGTCCGAGACACTATATTAATATATTTTTCTAAAATTCAGATATTTAATTGTAAAAAAAAAAAATTAGATATGCAAATAAAAAAAATTGAAAAATTTATACACTAAATTTATAATTATTCATTAACTTTATTTTAAAAAGTTAATCCTTAATTAACTCCTCATATCATATACTTGTTACTTAGTGAATAAAAATAATAGTCAAATATGTCTATTTATATAAATTTTCAAAAGTAATCCATCTATCATCTTTTCACCTTCAACCTCATATCTAAAACAATTTCCTTTATCTCTGTTAATTTTCTTCTCTCCAATAGAGTTTCTTTTTTTTTTTTTCCTACGTCTACGACATTATCTTTCTCACCTCATCTCCCCTTGCCCCCCTTCTCCCTCTTTCACTATGGTTATCTATATTCTTGTTCATATTTCCTTCTCTTTTTCGTTGATATTGCATTACTCCACCGTCAGATTGAAAGGTAGGGTCCCAAGTGATTTTGGAATAATTGCAGGCGGAAGGTTAGATGTCAACAGCGGCGACAGCTACTTAGATGAGGTCTTTAACATGACGATCTTGTTTTTGTTTTTTTATTTTTGCTAACTGTACAGCTGATTTTTTTTTTTTTTTTTGTTATTGATGTGGAATTAATTTCATTTTGGTCGCTTTTTTGGGGTTTAATTTTTTCTTTCTAATCACTGTAAACGATTTTTGTCTCTCCCGCCCACCAATTAAAAAAAAATCATTGTGAATGTGAAGTTGTGAATATGGGAACATAAAAGGTCAATTTATTTTTAGGATTCAAATTCTGAAAAATTAAGTGTTTGGAAATTGAATTTACCATTTTTATTTTTAAATTTGTTTATAGCCTATTGAGAACTTTTTTTCTTTTTTTTTTTTTTTGTGGTGGCTATGATTTTTGGCACAATTATATGATATATTAATTGAAATTGGTTTATTTGCATTTTTCTATATAACTTTCAATATTAATTCAAATATACAATTTTAATTAAAAAACTATATAAGTAAGCAAATGAATTAATTGATGGCCAAACATCTTAAGTTTAGTTTGGTCAATAACAATAGAAGACTTGGACTTAAATATCACAGACTCACTTAACTATAGGCTATATTCATGCTAATTATTGATAACATAAAAATAATCATACTAACATATTTATATTAATTAAAATATTTGTACTAATTATAATAATTATGTCAACATTTATTGATAATATTTAAATAATTATACCAATTATATTAAGTATGGATAAGATAAAAATATTTACACTAATTACGATATTTATGTCAATTAACTCTATTAAATATATTAAAAATGACATTTGATTTTATGGGGTAAGGTACAAATTCAACCTCAACTTTACCCCAAATTTTATATTTGAACTTAATTTTTTTTTATCCCATATGAATTTTAATGTTTGAAAATTGAATTATATTGGATCTTTCTTCAAAAAATTATTACAATTAAGTTCAAAAATTTTAAAAAAAATTAACTTTAATGTTAGTTAACAAAAATTAGCTCAAATAATAATGCAAATTGATGAAATTACTTTCAAAATAAATATTTATATTCTTAAATTTATATCACTTGATTGTAAAATTTTTAAAAATTTAAGAAAAAATTTTTAAAATTATTTTATAGATTTAAAAACTTTTAAAATTTTATAATTAGATTATATATATATTTCTAAAAAAAATTTCAATTTTATTTATTAGTATCTGTTAAAATTAATTTTTTTATTAATTTATAGGACTTAATTGTATTAAAAAATACAAAATTTAATTGTACTCAATAAAACTCTAATATAGTCTGTAATTTGAGCTAAAAATATAGGATCCAATGTGACATTAGCATAAAATATGGTGGTCCAATTTGCACTTTTTCCTTTTAAACATATTAAATACCGCAACAAACAAAAGTAGACAGGATGCATCACGTGGTCACTGAAAAAAAAAGTTCTTTATGGTGCTCAGCATCAGTTAGTGGGGGCATCACTGTTCAAACAATGAGACATCTCGCCTAAATAAAATGCAGAAAACGCGTTGACGCATGGCAAAACCGCGTCTATGTCTTGCGTAATTATTTTTTATCAATTTCATCTTTATTTCTATTTAATTATTATGCATTAGTGTATAATTAACTGATTTTTCGAAAAAAAAAAAAAACTAACCAACTGAGTATTATATATATAATAAAGTATGCTGCACCTATTTTTTGTACCATAACTTCAACACTATTTATTTAATTAAAATTATTTACTAATTTTTGTGTATATATAAATTATCACAATTAGATAAAAATTAATGTGATGATTTTAATTTTGTTTATACAAATACACACAAATAAAGAAGGATTTTACTGTATCAATATTTATTTTTTCTATAAAAAAAGTTACTTCATTAAATTTTTAAATAATTTTTTACTATTTTTTATTTGAGGATCAAATAAAACACCTTTCATATTTTTTATATTTTTAATCTAATTTTAGTCATATTTTTAAAAAATTAATAAAAGTCCCTAAAAGATATAATATTATAATACATTAGATAATTTTAAATTTTTATATTATTGATGTAAAACTATAAAATAAATTACTAGAATATAATATTTTGACCATAAAAATAAAATGAAGCTTTTTATGGCTTTCATGAATATAAGTCTAAGGACTTATGTAATTTTGTATTATTATAATAGTTAATAGTTCTGTAGTCATTGCAATATTGCATAATCTATAAATGCAAATTATTTGACAATTTTTTTTTTTTAAATAGATGGAGGAGCCTTGACATGTACAATACTTTTAAAAAAGTAATTCCACTAACCAGCACACTCAATTTTCAGCTGACAAAATTTTATTAATTGTGGTTGTAATTACTAAAGATATTTTTCCTAATATTTTTACTTATATAAATTATTGTAAAATTAATATATAATAATAATTTATCATCTTTAATTTATTATCTTTAATAATTTATTGTCCTTAATAATAATTTATTAAAATTATTGATACGAATTCCAGTAATATAAATTTTTTAAAAAGTATAAATATTTACACGAAAATTTTTATTATTAATTTCATTGAAAATAATATTTATTTATTTATTATAAATTACAGAAACTAATTACTTAGTCATTAATTATTTTTAATAAATACAATAAAATGAATTTAGATCAGATTAACTCTCAGTTATTTTATATTAATAACTACAAATAATTGATTTTAAAATTTTATAAGAAAGAAAGTTTTATCAACACTGATTGTATTACACCCAATACTATAATTTAATATACACTTAGTTAATAAAAATAAAACATATGTTTTCTATTTTCAATTCTACCACTGAATGTATATTCATCAAGTCTAGGTAAGAATTTACTTTTATAAAATATTTATAGTTTATTATTTTTTTTTATATATATACAGATTCATTAGCTTAACAGAATCTTGCATAATTTAAAAAAATAATTTTTATTTTACTAAAAAGTATTACTCTCTTTTTTCTTTTTAAAAATAAATATTTCAGTTATTTAATAAGTTCCAATGGGTAAGTTACTTTTTTTAGACGAAAAAAATACAAATATTTTAATAGATAAAAACAAAGGGATAAGTATAATTTTAAACTTTATGATTTTATCTTTTAGTAAAATTAGTTATATAATTTTTTTAGGCATTTAATTACTTTGCATTACATATTTTTTTACACTTGAATAATTTTTTAACTAAAATTATTATTATTTTATGTACAAACATCAATATAACTTTAAATTTAAATGATAAATTTGTTATATACGATTTATTATCAATATAACTAATTAATTATTTTTAAAAACATTATAAACTTATTTTAAAAATTATTTTTATTCATAATTAAATTAAAATACATCTAAATTTAATTTTTTTATAAATTTATTGTAGTTAATTTAATGATATATTATTCATTATATAATTTTAATATTAAAAATATATATTATTTTTATATTAAAACATAAGTTTTAAATAATATTTCTTAGAATTGTAGAAAAGTGTTAAAAAATATACATGACATTTAAATGTCAAAAAAGTTATAGGGCTAATTTTGTCAAAAAATAAAATTATAGGTATCAAAATTATAAGTATCCCTTAAAATTAAAATATTCTGCCCCGCATAAAAAGACAGTTGAGTATTGTTTGAACATTTTAGGAGTACATGATGTACTGATCTGAATGCATTTTTAATCCAACGGCCAGAGAAGTCTGTTCTCGCAAGAGAGCAAGCTTCCACCATCTGCCAGTCAAGTCTTTGACAAATAAAGATAAGACTTAAAAAAAGGAGCACTGACCTGTTCCAAGGTAGAAAAATTATCAGGAATGAAAGCATATTTGTGATTAACAGATTTCTTCTCAAAACCCTTTTCTCCTTTACTTGAACTGCTACCAGCCTTATCATCCAGTGATGGTGCTCTGGACATTTTTTGATGCTTTGAAGAAGACGATGACAATGAGGACGGTCTTGTAATGATTAAGTTGTTGTTGCTGCTGCTAAGACCACGGCGAACAACATGATGACTTTGCTTTCTAAATTTAAGACGTGAAAATAAGCTACCCATATCATCTTCCTGGATCTACAAATTGGCCAAAAAGGAAGAACAAAAAACAAATTAGCTAAAAGAAGAGGAAAGAGAGAGGAAAGTGTTATAGAGAAGATTGAATCTGATGCCTTGAGTCTTGATCATGTGCACGAAACAGATGCTTGACAAAGGCAAAAGATTGCGCAGTAGAAGTAGATATGCTTCGCCTTTTAGGCGGCTTACGTGAGCTCAAATGGTAATAGATAGCATCTTAAGGAATATTTTAATATAAACAGAATAATTTTGTTTCAGTTCAATATAATTTTTATATTTTATTTTTTATTTTATACTAAAAATCTTTAATTTAAATTTTTAAATATTAAAAAAAATTAAGTAATAAAATTAAAGATATATATTAAAAATAGAGCTGAATTAATTAATTTTTGTATAAAGAATAAATTTTAATTCTCTCTATAGAAATCTAAAATCACTTTCTAATTTAAAATTTAAATTTAGAGAGTTGATTGAAATCATATTATTCATTTCCTTATTTTTTTTATTCTTTTTTCTTTTTTTAAATCTTTCCATTTGTATAATATTTTTTTTATTATTTTGACAGCTGTTTTTGGTCTTTTGTTATTTCAACTTTATATTTTATGAGATTATTTCGCAGTAATTTTTTTATGGTTATATTCATGGTTTTTTCATAAAATTGCAAAAGAATCAACAAAAAAAAAACTACCAAAAAAAAAAACTATCAAAACAACTAGAAAAATAACTATCAAAACAACTAGAAAAATACTTACCAAAACAATAAAAGAAAACCAAGTACCAAAAACAACTAAAAAAACAATTAGAAAAATCACTGTAAAACAAGTTCATTAAACTGAAAAAGAACAAACAAAAAAAAAACCACCAAAACAATAAAAAAAAAAAAACAAAACCATTGCAAAACAAGCTCATTAAACTTAAAAAGCACAAAAAAAAATCAAAAAACAACTGGCCAAAAAAATCATCAAAACAACCAAAAAAAGAAATCACACTACAAGCACCCAATTTCGGGAATGACTAGTTGAGAATGCGACGAAAATCTGATGATGAAAACTTGATCAAAATAGGTCTTCAAATATTGATTGTTGAAGTATCAGGACTAAATCATAAAGTTTTGAGGGCGTAATTACAAGTTTTTCTTTTCTTTTATGGGTTAATTTAAAAATAAATAAATAAAGTTTTAAGGAATGTCTTTTTCTTAAGGATCTAATTGTAAAGTTTTATTTTCTTTTAGTAGTTTTTTTGTAATTAAATGTTAAAAAAAAAGTCAGCGATTAGAATTATATAATTTCGATAAAAAATCTACAATTTCGATTGGAATTATACAAGTCCAATTGGTGGTGATTTATTTTTTTTATTAATTTTTTTTATTTTTGTAAATAATTTTCATTGATTTTGACTGGTCATAAAATAAAATAAAAGGATAATATAAAAATATAAAATAATCCTAATAATTATCATTATCAGATGTTTTGGTTGAAAAATTAAATATTATCTCTTGTGATTCAATAATCACCGGAGATTATGGTTTTTTTTTTTTTACTTATAAAATACTCATTTTCACATGAGTGCAAGGGGGTAGCTTTTTGAAGAAAAAAAACCCTAGTCTTCTCTGTTCTTGAACTTACATAGACACCACAAAAAAATTTTAATTACATTATTTGCTTTTGATCAGTTCTGAAATCCAAAATCAAGAACCTATTTCTCACGGTGATTAACCCCTCTAAGGAACAATCAAACTGCATTCAACAATTATTCTCTACACCTTCTTTTATATTCTCTTAATTTGTTTATTTAAATATTTTTATTTATTATTTTTATTAAATATTAATTTATTTCTTCATTTTTGTTGTTTCTTTTCTTTGATCCTGGGTTGAATGATGAAAAATGTGAACTGAGTGTGATTAAACAGTGGTTCTTCAATTGGCATAACTCACAAAGGCCCATGGAATACCATGGACATATCTTGTATTTTTTGAATGTAGTCTAGGTTTTATTTTTATTTTTATTTATTTTACCATTCATGTGTTATTTTGGTACCTATATTATTATTTATTTTGGGGTTGTATTATTTAAATTTCTATTTTTCTATAGTAGGTTGTAATAGCTTCAATAGTGGGATATTGAAACATTTATTTTTATTGTTTGTTTTAAAATTGATTAATAAATCAGGTTCATTCGGTAAAAATTAATAAAATCAATTATGACAATAGATTAATTTTTAGGTTGCATGAAATCAAGTTAGGTTTTTTTTTAGAAGAAATAATTTTAATTGCTTGTTTGATCTTTTTGTTTTGTTTGATTGTTTTTTAAAAAAAAAAAATTATTTTTGGGCTTTTCCTTATTTTTATTCATTTTCGGTCTCAAACCCACGTTAGACTTTAATTCATTAATTAATAATAGGCTTTTATAATTAGTTTTTTTTAGGCTTAATTAACTTTAAAATTATTTTAGGCCTATTTAGGTTAATAGACTTAAGCCAACTTTAGATTAATTAAAATTAACTTAGACTTAACTCCGCTCATTAAAACATTTCTTTTAAAATAAATAGATTTAAGATCACTTCATTTAATTTAAAATTAATTAAAATTAGGCCCACTAATCCAATTTCTTTTTTCTTAAAAATTTAATATACTTAAGCCGATTTTTTTAGATTTAAAACAAGTAAACCTAGACTCATTCAATAATTAAAATGTAGACTCATTTTTAGTTTCCAACTCACTTGTAAATAAAATATATAGAATTAGATAACTTTAATTAAAATCAACCTAGAATAGACTAATGTAGCGATGTTACATTTTGTGTGGATGCATTGTTTATGTGTTTTTTCATGACTAGTTGCCTTAGAGTTATATGCATGTTAAATTAGAGTTTATGTGAAATTGCATGTAAATAGGGAATATTTTGGTAATTAATGAGGTAATTCTAAACTAACATTTCGTATCCATAATCTCCTAGTTATTGTGCTAACTTTCTTTTAGAGAATCAAGTTATCACCACCTTCGATTTGTCCTAATTATTACCCTGAGTGACGACTCCTTATCTCTACGCTATGTTTTTATGATATAGTAGTATGTTCTCTAAAGTCTTGAATTTAAACAGTGTCATGGTTGCTAAAATCTTGGACGCGCTCTAAACATCGCTGTCTACACACACACTCATATCAATCCAAACAAATCAAATCAAAGTCATTACAACACTCAAATTCTAATGTCCAAAATAATCATAAAATAATTATAAAGTTCAAGTTATGAAAACTGTTCTTTAGTTATGAAACTCTTTTTAAAAAAAAATAACAAAAACCACAACAAAACAAGAAGTGGAGTTGCTTATATGATGTCATCAGGCATTCTTTGTTCCTCATCCAATAGAGATGGTATGAATTTCCCTTTTTTTTAGTATAATAATGGGATTTAACTCAAAAAAATTAAAATACTTGATGACATTGAGTCGATCCACTATATCTAAATTTTTATTTTGAATATGGATTCGGTGAGGGTGATAAGATTTAATGTAAAAAAAAAAAACAAAGAAAAAGAAGAAAGAAAAAAAGAAAAAAATCGAATTTTCGAAAACATTTTTCCGTTTTCGTATTTTTGAAAATTTTTCTTCATATTTTGTATTTGTGAAAAGTTTTTTGTTTTTATATAAATTTCTGTAAATGTTCCTTTTTTTTATGAAATTACAATAGAAGGACAATTTGAGCAGTGAGTTCACATTTTTTACTCCATGTTTTGGTTTGTTTCATTTTAGTCTTCTACTTTTTCTTTTTCTTTTTTTCTTTTTTTCTTTTTTTTTGTTAGTTATATAACTCATCTATATATATTTATTTAATTTTTTTTGTATGTATTTATTCATATTTTTAAATTGAAGTTGATTGTACATATTTATTTAATTTTTATGTTCTAAATAATTTTAATTTTTAGTTTAATTAGTTTAATTTTTTGTAAGATTTTGAAAATTTTGGATGAGCTATTTAAAACTAATCTAATTATTTTCTTTTCAATAAAATCTTTGCTTTTATTAGTATTAATAATAAAAGTAAGAATTCTTTTTATATATATTACATAACTTTTGTTGTTTTTTATCACTGTTTTTGTTGTTTTTACTTTTTTTTTTGTTTGTATAACTTTTGAAAATTGAATTGATTTTATTTAGTTGATGAACAAATAAGATAAATAATAACAATTTATTATATGAAAATAATTTTTCACTAAGAAGTGATTTTTTAAAATTTTTTTCATATAGAGAATAGTGTTAAATGGTTGTACTGTTTTATCTAAAAGGGCATTTGGTTTGTATTCCAAAATTGTAATGGGAAAAAGATGAAATTTTTAAACAAGTGTTTGGTTCATTATGGAATGAGAATGAGAATCAACGTCATTTATCACTTAAAATACTTTTATAATTTTTTTATATATAAAAATTAACATTATAATATTTTTTTATATATAAAAATTAACATTATAATTATTTTTTATATATTAAAATTAAAATTAAAATTATTTATTTATTTACTAAAATATTATTATAATTTTTTAGAAAAATTATTATAAAAATTACTTATTTTTTGTTCAAAAATTTTAATAATTATTTTTAATAATTTATATAGTTTATTTAAAAAGTTTAATAATATATGACAATATCTAAATATTTTGTTATGGTCAGTTTGATTTAATTAAAAGGGAATTAAAATTCATTACCCATGAGGTGTATAGGAATGGGTCATTCCCATTCATTAGGTAATCGATTCTCAGTTCTTGTGGACTTTATTTCAAAACAAACACTAACAATGAGAATCAATCGTTCTCATTCTCAATTCTAAGTTCATTTTGGCTGAAACAAATGGGCTAAATGTTTTTATGCAGAAAATAAGAAAAAAGAAGAAGAAATAACCTTTAAAAATCAATCAAGCAAGACAATGAAGAAAAAATAACAATAATTGTAACAAACATGCATAACACCTCATCCTTTGACAATCCATTCCATAACTAAAGAAATTAAAAATAAAACAAAATATGTCTATTTCCTAGTAGAAGTTTGGCCCTCCAAGCCTATGTCATCTCCTCAACCATAAGTTAAAAGTTTTAATCCACTATAAATCTACTTTATGGTGTAGATTAAACCTTTACAGGCTTACACTTAAGCTACCCAAGTATTTTCCTAAGGCTCATGCTTAAAACCAAGTGTTTTTCATAAGGCTCACACTCAAACCCAAATGCTAAGAACAATCCTCTTAGTTTACAAGTGTTTTCCTAAGGGTCACACTCAAACCTAAGTGTTTTCTCAAGGCTCATACTCAAACCTAAATGACAAGAACAATCCTCTTTGCTTACAAGTGTTTAAATCCCAATCTCAACTCACTCAATCTCACTATTGAGCTAATGAATAATGGTATTAAATACTCACTAACTCACACTCAAGAACACTCTTAAGATAGAAAATATTTCAAGAAATAAATATGAAAGAACTTAGGTGGTTGAAGATTAAATTCAAGAATAAATGCTCAAAGATAGCTCTTAGGGTTTTTGCTAAACTTCCTTCTCTTGTTCCAGCTTTGTTCTAGGTAGTATTTAAACACTCATAGAGAAAAAGAGCTATTGGAACTCTGCATGTTCATCATGATAATGACTAATTCATCATGGTCATGATAGTTGAGGCTTTAAGATAAAATTTTGAATTTGCACGCTTTTAAGATCATGACACTAGTAATGACAATTATCAAAAACTTCTAGAGTTGGTCGTCATGATCATGACATTGGTGGTGAAAATCCATCATAATCATGACATTGGTCATGACTAGCTTCAGGAATTCTTAAAAAATTACAACTTTACTCCTTGTAATTTTGCTAGAAAATTTTTGCTAATGATTGGAATTTGCTTGTGACCACTTATGATGAAAATTCCCATCATTTTTTACCAAATTTGACTTTAGTTCTTGATAAAAAAATATATGATCCTCTATTTTCCTAGTTTGTCACAATGATAATGAGTCCATCACCACTCATGACAAGATTGCAGACTTAATAAAGTCAAAGTGATAACTTTTCACAGATTAACTTGTGTAGTTATGATCATAATGCTTTTGTCATTGTTTGTGCTACATCCAGTTATTTTAAATTTAATTGACCTGAATATAAACACTCAAATACACAAATCAAATACATTTTTTACTTAATTACTTGTGACCATAAAAAATGATTGTCTTACGCCTTAAGGTTCAACAATCTCCCCCTTTTTTATAGTAACAAATAATTATATAAATTTAGGCTAAAGAATTGGAAGGAATTACTCCCCCATAAAATAAGCCTAAAATTAAAATTACAAAACTTAATATATAAGTCCATTTTGCATATTTTAGCAATAAGTCATCAATAAGTGAAAAGTATAAAAGAAGTACTATCATGATCATTAGCACTTATAGTCTCAATTGGTAACATATTAATTTACAAAAATTAATAAGTATAGACCATCATTTTAAATGATTAAATCATGTATAAATCAAGAACACAAAATTATGACCATGAAAGAAGAATTATGGTGTGTGACAAGAACATGGTTCTAGAAATAATACAGTCATGATCATAACCATGACTCAAAAGTCACAACTTTAATTTGTCACAGAATTTGCAAAACTAGAAAAAATATTTCAGCATATTAACCCATAACAATAATTCCAAAATCATATAACATAAATATCTAAAAGGATATGTATATCAAATTAAACAATATAACTAAAAATTGTTTCACATAAGCAAAATATATATATATATCTAATAACAAGTCAGAAGATCAATATTCAATAGCCAAATAATCAACCAATATTCACATCATCACAGTCATACAAGTCACCTAAAAATAACACAATAACTAGGCTAACTACGCCTAATAACTTAGCCTTTTCTCCCATTTTGTTACTATCAAAAGCAACAAAGTAAGGGGGAAGCCACTGTCCAAGGCAACAAAAACCAAAATATATCCTAAAAATATGTCTAAGGCAACAACCATATTAAGTTTTGTCAAAGACTTAAAAACCAAAAAAAAAAATTCATGAAATGAGATGTGTGATGCAAGGCTAGTGATATTCATGAAGGGTAGGAAAATAAGATTTCAGATAGGCAACGTCAACAGTAAGGGTCTCCATTTTGTGATCCATGGCTCCAAGGTGGGATTCGAAGACTACAAGAGTGGTATGAACAACTTTAAACTTGTTGTCCAAATGAATTCGAAGTTGATTGATCATGGATTGAATTAGAATGCTTGCATCTACTTCTTCATCTTCTTCAGGATGTTGAATTTTTAGCCTTTTCTTTTAAGGGTGAGAGAGCTCACATTTGACCAACTACTAAAATTTAGGGTGTCACTTTTTTGCCAAATTGTATTCCAATACTTGTCAGTCTCTCTCCAACGAGTAATCCTATTGATGATTAATTTTTTAACTGCAAAGTTTCTAACACAACTCTCAAGATTGAGTTTATCATTCAGTTGAATATGAATAAGATGAGCAATCTCAGTATTTACACTATTCAGATATTTTGCAAGAATAATTATATAACCTTCAACTCTAATTTTACTGGATTTGGCAGTGGCTATACTTAACAAATGATCAGTAAAGAATTTTAGTCAAAGAGAGATGTTTTCCTTTTTCTCCATACAACAAAGCAAACAACTCTAATTTCCTAACATTCCTATGGCTTTCCCTTTTACCAAGAACATAACAGGATACAAAACTCTTTTAATCATAAACTATCCAATAAGATTTTTATACTATCTTCATAACTTAATTCTTTAACACAATCCTAATTAAAGACATGAGTAGAGAGTCTTTTTGTTATTTGGTCTCGAGTGAGGATAATAAAGGATCATATAGACCCTTTTGGTACAATTTTCATCTTTGTTCCTTTCTTTATTGGCTCGATAAAGGTTGACATAGCAACATATCTAATTAAGGATAGTGAGGGGACCAATTCAAGTGGGGACCAATTTCCACTTAGAGATGAGATGATGATTATAAAATGATGAAAATAACGATGTGGGTTTAGGTTAAAAATGAAAAGGAAAAAGGAATCTTGAGTAAAAATATTAGGTTGAAAAGGAAAGAAAAGATTGTGTAAAAAAAATTAAGTTGAAAAGCAAAAAAGAGAGTGTAAGGAGGAAAAGGAAAAATATGCTTAAATACCTCAATGCTAACCCTAGTTTTAAAATGATAATTCAAGCGCATCACCGGTAATGAAAAATATATCATGATCATAATACAACCGTTATAATCATGTTAAGTCATGACATAGATAATAATAGTGGTAATGAAACTTTTAGTCCAAAAAAAAAATTTAATGCATAAAAAACTGATTGCAAATAAATTTTAACCAGTGATTAGATTTTCATAATCATAAGAATCAATTCATCAAATAGAATTTCAAATAAAACATGAATTTATTTTGAAAGAACATAACCTTCACTACCAATGACAGCAATAAAATGACTATGATTTAAAAATAGAGTTTTTAAAAATTAAGCTTTGAACTTAGGTTGAGCCATTTCTACCATAATATAGACTAATTAGATATTGCACCATAATTAATTAAAGTTTTAGGATATATCAAATTGATCACTCAAAGTTCAAAAAATTAATTATAATGACATGAACAAACATATATTACAAAGTATTGCCATCTAACATTCCAATTTCTCTTTTAATGAAATTCATTCTTTCTTCACAAAGAGGTTTAGCAAATATATCTGCAAGTTGGTTAGTTGTATTACTAATAAAAGAAAATGATCAAATCTAGCCTGAACTATAGGTCAGTTATCAATTTTATCCTAATTTAAAAGTTATATCAATTTGCTCCTCCAACTTTTTGACTTGTTCCAAATCTATCTAGACAAAAATCAGCTTGTGTTTAAGATGACGTGGCAAGAAAAAATTAAAATCCTAAAACTCACCGTTTCACTTATTAGAAAATGGTGTCACTTTGTTTTACAAACTCACCAAACCTAATTCTAAATAAACCCAAAATGAAACACCATCTTCTCTTCTCCGTTTTGAAATTAAGGGTTTTTTGTTCAATTTATACCTTCAATCTCTGAATAAAAGTGCAACAATCTAAAATAGTTGAGTGAATTAGAGATGCAATCAGAATCGCAAGGAATATATGGTTTGATGAATAATGAGATAATGACATGTAGACATGGAAACAAAGCACAATTGAAGATATCTCGAACTGATGCAAATCACGGTCGAATGTTTTAGTTTTATGGCCATTTGGAGGTACATTCATGGCTTCAATTTTATGGGTTACATATTTAATGAGTTATACATAAAGAATCAGTTTCCCAATTAATTTGTACTAGAAGACGGTGTTTTTTGAGGGAATTGTAATTGTTTGTGTTCTTGTGATCATTCATTATTATGCTGTAATGCATTCATTATATGCTTTTTATAGTTTATGCATGCGTTTCATATAACTGCTATTGTAAAGTTAAGTGTTTTTTATAGTTTGTGTTTTAATCTTAGAAACTAGGTATCTTGTGAAGCTCTTTAATATTGTTTGTGATTTTTTTTACATAATTTTGGGTGTGACTATTTTATATGGCATGACGAGTGGGTGAACGATAGGAGTCTAATGTTGTTGAACTAGTTAAGGAGGGTGACTTCTAATTTGGAGAGATCATTGAATGATAGATAGTGTTGAAAGTAGGGATGAAGAAACAAGCACTGGTAGGATTAACATTAAGACAGAAAATGCAATATTAAAGGGAAAGCTCATGAAAATAATGTAGGAAATGAAGCATTTAAAGTCAAATAGAGACTTCTACCAAATAGGATTTTTATATGTTGTAATGTTGTGTATTTTTTTAGTTTTTCCATCAACTTATAACAGATGTGAATGTAGGGGTTATTAATGACTATTAGAGATAGTATGTTAGTGATTGTTAACTATATAGGGGTATTTAGTGACTGTTATGAGATTTTGGAGATTGATGGATTGGGGGCCAATTGTTGAATGCTAAAATTTCACTGTAATGCTAAATTTGTGAATTTTAATTAGTTTGTGTTACTGTTAACTTGATATTGAATTTTTCCTTTAAGTTATGCTTTAATGGTTATATAGCATTGTTTGTTTTGTAAAATGCTATATAAATATAGCATAATCAAACTCAGCCAAAATTGGCAGCAACCTGTAAATAGTCATACAAGATACCTATAAATATCATTAAATAGCATTTTTAAAACCAAAATACATATAAGATAGGTATAATTGTTTTGTATGCCTCTATATTAAACCCAAAATACATACAAAATTCTATAGGCAGTTAGTATTGCCATTCCCTTTTGCAGTTATCAAATTTCAGTAGGCAATATTCTTTAGCTTTTAAATGATAATGTAAGCTAAAGCTAATAAGGTAACCTAACAAAATCAATAAAGGCCAAAATAATCACAATGCCCCATAAATCTAATTCATGTTCTTGCTGGACTGTGATATTTGCAAAGCTGCAATTCTTGATTAGACTAAAACTTTGGATGATTTCAATTTTTTAGCTGCTTCAGCTACATCCTTTAAACCACTAACAAATTGAACTTGTTTTTCACCTATCATCTACAATATAATGAATAAAACTTGTCATTAACAATTAAACAATAGATATATTATGGCTTATAATATATACATACCTTAATGTACATATTCCTAATTTCTTTAGAAAGTGTTAATCCATATCCCTTTCTTGCCTATTTTGTACAAAAGATGGCATCTATAATACTTAAATAGCCCAAATTCATCTGATATCTATGTAAAAAAAATACTTGCAAATTCAAATTTTACCTTATATTTTTCTCAGGCAATTGTTGCCTTATCATTAACTAGACCTAAATTGGATGGTCTACCTCTGCCTTTTCTATTTGATGTTTGAACTCTTTCAATGCCCTCTAAAGTAGCAGAAGTTACCCTTTTTGTTCTCTAATATACACCAAAATAGTCCACATAATAATTGGCAAAAAAAAGTTTCAACTTATAAAATTTTTAAACTCACAATTACTTTGCCTGTTGATGAAACGCTAGCCACTTGTGAAGCATTTACATCTGCAGGTGGGGTAGCCTGTGAAAAAGAAAATTCAATAAATATTAAAATAGATTCATAACAAATTCAACATAGATTAAAACATATTCAAAGGCTATAAAACATATTCAAAGCATTTACATCTGCAGGTGGGGGGTTGTCTTTCCTTGGGCATCCTCTCTTATTATGCCTAAATTAAAAGCATAATTTACATTGCATTGCCACTCCATGTTTGCTTAACTTTTTAGCATTTGCTCTATTTCCATTTTGATTCTCACTTGTAGCCCTCTTCCTTGTAACCTTTGGATGTTCAAAAATTTTTTGAAAAGCTGGTGGAAGAATAGAAGGCTCTTCTATGTCCATCATTGGCCCATTTAATGGTTCAAGGGCATAATTGTATGCCTTTAAATATAACTCCTTTTTGTAATAATCATTAACATATTCTTCAACTCCGTGCTTAATGTAATGAATGCTAGAAACCCCATGGATGTAAGGAATACTAGTTAATTGCCAGCCTCGACAACTACATGTTTTGCTTGCAAATCCACTATATATTATTCATCACTAATTTTCACTTGGAATTTGTCATTCACAGCTGGATTGGCCATACAAAATCTTGAATCCCACTTAAACTTCTCAACCTTTGACCTAATTCTTGGACACATCATGGCTATTAACCATCAAGTCCCTTTTAATCTTCATTCTTTCTGTTAAAGCTAACTGAATGTCCTCTAACATGTCAATAATTGGCATCATCCTCGCACCTCAATGACAAATCCATCCATTAAACATCTCCACCATATTTTTATCAACATTCTCACACTTTGAAAAGGTTTGTATGAAGGCTTGACATAACACTTTAGGATCTCTAGCAATGAATCCATCAGTTGCGACTGTATCTATCTCTCTAAAAACTTGTAAATTCTTTTTAAATTCTGCCTTATGTGTGGAGTAGACAATCTTCTAGAAATATAACTTATACTCTATGCCATGATGGACTTTTTTCCAATTATGTTATGCGCAATTCCTGATTTCAACATGTGGAACTATTTCTAGCAGCATCTTTAATAATCCCTAAAAAAGGATTGGATAAATTACATTAATATTAACAAATAACTTAGCTCAAATCATCAACTGAAATTAGCATTGTAATTAAGATATACCTTTTGTTGATCACTAATGAACGTCTAACCCATGCCATCAATAATACTAAGATCTTCAAAAAGTTTGGTTAGAAACCATCTCTAAGTACCTTCATTTTCGCATAAAACAACTGCCCAAGAGATTGGGAACATTTGGTTGTTCCCATCTTAACCAATTGCACCTCCAAGCATCGTTTTTAGAAAAGCTCCATTGAGACTAATAACATTCTTGCATCCCTCTAAAAATCCCTTTCTTAACCTACTAAAGCCTATATAAAAACCCTTAAAAACACCCATATCACATTCTAATTCAAATCTTCCATCTCTATCAACTCTTTTTAATTTGGCCATATAAGGTCATACTCTATCATAATGAGATTCTAATGAACCTCTCAGTTTTTCCATAGCCAAGCTTTTTGCTCTACAACTCAAAATTGGACTGATTTTCAATGAAAATTTAGTCATTATATCTCAAACAAATAATGGGACAGCGTACTTAGGATTCTTCCTAAACCCATTGAGGTATTCATTAGCCAACCATTTAGTGTTAGCAATCATGTTGCCTAGAACCCTATTGCAATTGTGGTCAAGAGTAAAAGACTGCAGTATAAAGGTCCTTTTTATCCTCGTTTGTGATGCACATACCCTCCACTGACATGGTGCTTTACACTTAGCTTCCATTCTTGTAGCACATGTTCTTGTCCACCATATATCGTACCCATTTGCAAAAGCATAATTGTGAACAACTGCTCAAAATTGTTCAACATTTTTTAATAATATACCTAAAGCAAAATTGAACTCTAAATTGTTAGTTAAGGGGTTATAAACAACAGACCTTTTTTCATTCTTCTTTTTACTTTCATGTCATCCTCAGAATTGCTTGAACAAGTGTTAGGATCCTCCCCACTTTCAGGGTACTCTGAATGGTAACCATTGTCTTTACTATCATTACCTTGTTCTCTACTACTTCCACCAACCTCAAATAACCTTTTACCAGCTCCTACCTCCTCCTATAAGCCAACACTAAAGCATTATCAATAGTGGTAGCTTAATTGCTTTCAAATTCTATCTTGTTGTGGCATGCTCATCATCTAATGAATTAGGCTCATCTAAAGGCAAGTTGTCCTCATCATTACCATTATTTGCATTGTCACCATTCATTACAGCATTATTATCACTCATGGCCCCATTACCCACTCCATTGATTTAATTTTCACCTACACTAGGTTGAATTATCATTGCCCCTACATAGATCTTCAAAAAGCCATGATTAATTACCTCTTCAATCATTATTTTGCACTACTCTTCAGTCTTTACAAATTCCAACACCCATTGCACTCCTATAGGCATGTACTTTTTAGGAGGGTTATATGCTATTGCAAGCACCTTAGTGTACCCTAAACCCTTCATTAAATTCTCTATATTAGTTAAGCTCATACTTGTTACCTTGTCTAAATTTTTATATTGACCTCCAATATATTTCAAGCCATCCTTGCTTGTAAACGCTTCTCTATGCCATAATTTTATAAGTACCCTGAATTAATAAACACTGCTATATTATAAAATGAAACCATAAAGCAAGAACTCAACTCATTCAACTAAATGAAACCATAAAGCAAGTATTTAAAACCCAATGCCCGAAACACATTGAATCCAAATGCGCAAAAACCCTAATTTCATCAATCACCCAAATCCCTAAATAGTGATTTCCACTTTTATTTATATTAATTACTGCTAATTATTCTTAAACTTATTGTGGACACTATTAGTTTGATCAGCCCGTAACGAAAGCCCAATGATGAGAAAGTTTGAGTTTTGAATGCAAGGGGAGCCTGAGACTTCTTTAAAATCGACTCTAAAAGCTTAAACACTAAACCAAGCCCAAAATAAAAGCCTAAGCCCATTGCTTCTTGACCTACAGGCCCTGACCTGGCCTAGGTGAAAAGGCGATAGCCTCAATGAAAAGGCGGCGCCTCTTTACCCCAGGCATCGATAAAGCGAAGCCTCATCAAAAAGGCGCTGCCTCTTTATGCCTACTCTCTGCAACATTAAATGTCATTAATAGCAGTGGTTAGAGACTCACCTGCTAAGATTTGGTCATTTTTTGACATAAAAGAAAAAGGAAAAAAAGTAAGAGAGAGCCTAGGGAATGAAAAAAGGCAATGGAAGAATGTGAGAATGGGTTTTTGGGAATTTGAAAAAAGAAGAAAATAGGAGGGGCTTTAAAAGGGAATGTGGGGGCAATGTTAAAAAGGGGAGGTTGGTTGATTATGGAAAAAGAAGGTGGAGGGATTTAGAAAAACATCTAGAAAAAAAAAGAAAAGACAAAGAAAAAAAGAAAAGGAAAGAAGGAGGAAGAAGAAGGGGAAGGGACTTTGAAGCTTAAGGGATTTGATTCTTGAGAAGAAGAGGAGACCTCCTTGCATTCAAGGCCACTCCTCCATCAACCAAGCTCTGAGGGCTCAATTAGGAGCATCAACTTGTCCAAAATAGTGAGTCCCCTCATTTTTAAGTTTTAAACTCTTTATCTTCATTATAAGCCTTGATTGGTTGCTCTTTGTATGTTTTCTTGAATCATATTATTTATCTTAAGTTATAGAGAAGCATGGTTGCATAAGACATTGAATATCGCATTTCTTAGGATTTAAGAAATGTAGAGTGTTCTTGTCTCTGTTGAAGAGGTGATGTCTCTTTATAGAGGCATCGCCTCTTCATGATAAGGCGATAAGTTGTCGCCTCTTGGTTAGGAGAGAGGCATCGCCCCTTTGATAGAACTCTGCCTGTTTATGCCTTGATTTTCAACTAGTATTTTGCATGTTTGACATGATTTCCTTATTTAATTTGTTATATTTCTTGCGATTATATATGATTCCTATATTTATCAATATTATTTCTAGGTTATTTTCCCTTTTTTTTATTTAGTGGACTATTTTATGAGCTTATTTTCATTTAGTTTTATGAATATTATGTGTTGATGATTTGTAAATATTATTGTTGTTGTTATATGGAATTAACTTGTATATGTTGCAGCAATTCTTTAGTGATTTTTAATGACTAGACATTTGTTTGACATATTTTTAGAGTATTAATTTGTATAATTAATTAGTTTTTTGCATTTATTTTTTGGTTTATGTATGGTTTTTTTTAGCATTTTTATGCTTATTTACATTAAAAAGTTGAAATCCTTAATCCCTTTCCCCTTTTATTTGGAATGAATGATTGTAAAGTATTCTTATTTACTTTTTTTTATTTTATTTGTGATTGAATGTCGGGAATATAAATATGAAATGAGACTAATATGCAAACTTGGAATAAAATATAAAATTGGAAACCAACCACGATTTGCATGTTAATAAGGAAATAATTTAATAATTAAAAGTAATAAAATACAAAACACACATGAAGCCCAATTGTAAGCTTGGGTGGGCATTCCAAAAGCCTATACCCAGTTTCCAAACCCGATCTCTAATGACAGCTTCTAGGAACCTCCGTGGAATCTAGTTGTTGTATAGTGTGTCCTGACTTTCATCAGGGTGGTGACTCCATCTCCATTTTAGGCCCCAAGCCCACTATATATTTCTTAGTGAGTCTCGAGCTCACACAGTGCCGTGGTCACTAATACTTGGGTGCGTGACCAAAACCGTCGCCTATAATGGCGACTCTACTAGGGATAGAGAAACTGATTCCAAGTGTTTTGTAATTTATCATCTTTAATTATTTCTTTATTTCCTTTGCAAATTTTGCATTCACTACATGTTTTCACACAATGCACTCCAAGTCCCAAATAAACTGATAATAATATTTACTTTGCTACATGTGTTTCATTCAAACCTGGTGGTGAGGTATTTGATTATTGTCACTCATGACATGTACCTATCTACATTGCACGAACCCTTGAGTGAGGAGATGTAATGGATGTATATAGCTACGGGAGCTGAAGCTTATTACCCAAGACTCAGCTCATGTAAATGACCTAGCAATTTCCACTAGGATTTTTTCCAAATGCATGTGTTTTATGCCATATGGTAATCCTTTAAATAAAGGCCTAAGCCCATTTTAAATAAGCTTGACAGGATGGGCCTCTTATGCTTATTATTAGCCCATTCTAAAGGGATCTTGACAAGGTAGGCTTTCGATATTGTTCTTGGCTCGTTTAAAATGGACCTTGGAATTATTTTGAGGAATTGCCACTTGTTTGTACCGTCTTGAGAGTTATCTTGCATTCATCAATTTTATTATCCCCCATTGATAATCAAACCCATAACAAAAATCCTAAGATAAGGAACTCGCCATTGAACACGTGTGTGGGAGAAAAAAGGGTGGAGATACCATTGAAGAGCTTTTTGTTTTTGTCCTCTGATATGTGCATATATGTTTCTTTTTTCTTCTTTTTGCCAATAGGTTTACATTTCATGCATTCACACCATACATATTTCTGACCCCCCATGGTTGCAGATATAGATCCATAACAATCTGCCAATTGGAAACGATTTAACACCGGTTGCCTGGTTAGAATTTATAGAGAGATGGTAGAATTTGATGTTGAAGCCTTCAAAGAACAGTTGAAAGTCGAAATAGCCAAACAAACCAGGGTGATTATAAGAGAAATTATAGGGGAAATGATAGGTACAACTAGAGGAGAACTGCCAACACCACAGTCGCCAACACCCCAACCACCATCACCTCAACCTTGACCTTTTGATTTGGATGTTGAGATTCCTAAAAGGCAAGAGGTAGAGGATGATCAACAGATAGTATTGGCAGAACCTATTACCCGGTAGAAAAAGGATGCCCCGGGAAATGTAAAGAAGCTAGATTGGGCTAAAGACCTGGTTAAGTTTATGGCTCAAATGTAGTTGATGATGAAAGAAAAAGGGATTGATGCCCCAATGAGTTATTCTGAGCTGAGCCTGGATAAGGATGATGATCCCTTACCACAAAAGTTCAAGTTTCCTGACATAAAGAAGTTCACTGGCACAGAGGACCCCCACCTCCATTTAAAATAGTATGTAACCCACATGAAGATGATTGAACTAACTAAAGCACAGATTGTGAAGAAATTCCCTTTATCTTTAGAAGGAGCACCCATTAAATGGTATTATGCTTTAGAATCATGTGTTCAAACTGATTGGGAAGAGTTATGTGTTGCATTCATCAAGCAGTACAGTCTTAACATTTAGATAGAGGCTTCTTTGAGAGACTTGTAGAATGTGAAGTAGAAGTTCAATGAATCCTTTGTGGATTATTTGATCAAGTGGAGAGAAAAATTAGCACAAATGAAGCAACGACCTTTAGAATCTTATCAGTTAGTAATAGCCATAGAGGGATGTGTACTCCCTCTCTCCAAGAAACTGAGGGATTTAAGGATTTGAAACTTTGAGTAGTTGTATAGGTTTGGAGCATATAAAGAATTAAACCTTACGCAAGAAAAGAAGTTCTTCAGTAGAAGATTTGTGAATAGAGAAGGGTTTGGGTCTGGTAGTAAAGTTGGGCCAAGCAGTAATATACAAGTCAATACAGTCAGGCAGTCCTGAAGGTTTTCTAATTTCAGAAGACCCCTCTCCAAAGTCCTGGAAAAATTGATTGAGAGTAACCTTCTACAACCCTTACCTAAACAACCTCCTTTCCTAAATGCCGACCCGATACTATACTGCAAGTACCACCAGAACATCGAACATAATACATAAAGCTGCACTTGCCTGAAACACGAGATTCAAGATTTGATTGATTCAGGCAAAATAAATTATCCAAAAACTAGAAAACCAAACACCCAAAATAACCTTTTACCCAACTACCAAAATGTACCACCACCAAATCCCTATATCCTGATGATCAACACAATTCTAACATAGGAACAAGTCATTAATTCCTTTGTTGATGTCGTACCTACCCCACAAAAACCATAACCAAAATATCTAAATCTGAGGTAGCAGGCCATTGAGTCTCATGTAAATGTGCTAGATGTTTTGAGTTCTAATGATGAAGAGGGAGAAGTAATTAATTTATGGAAGAACAATGAGAGGAGAGTAGCGCAATTTGCTAAGAAATCAAAGGAAGGGGAGGATGAAGTGAAGAAGGTTAAGGCGAAGAAAGAGGGAATTAGTTCAAAAGTGGGATCAAAGAAAGATGAGGAAGCTGGGGAGATTATTAAGGCCAAAAGTGACGAGAAAACTCTTTCCAGTACTTGGGAGCTACTTATAAACTCACAGGCCTATCGAGAAGCCCTAGTTTTTGTTCTCGATCACAAAAAGATACCTTCGATACACACTCTAGAGCAAATGGTGAACTCGCTAACTGAAAGTCCTCATAGGGTAATTGTGTTCATAGATGATGACCTGCCTTTAAAAGGAAGGGATCACAACAAAGCCCTGTTCATTAAGGCTGATGTGAAAGGCAAGTTGACATGTTGTGTTATGGTTGATAATGGGTCAGCCATCAATGTAGCACTCTGAAGATTCTACCGTAGTTGGGCCTGACAGTAGCTGATTTGAAACCCTCCGATGTAGTCATAAAGGCCTATGATGATATAAAAAGGCCAGTTGAAGGAACTTTTTGAGCTTTGGTGAAGACTGGACCTATTGAAGTTTAGGTTAACGTTCATGTGATAGATATTTTAATCACCTTCGCTATTCTTCTAGGGAGGCCATGGTTCCATCATTTGGGAGGAGTGTCGTCTACCGCTCATCAAAAGATCAAATTTCCACATGAGGGAAGGGTGGTTATTATAATGGTTGAAACAAAGGCTGCAGTTGCTGCATTGAAACTAGCTCCTACTGAGATCATGAACAGCCCAAGTTTTAAAATCTGCATGATTTATGAAAATGAGCTAAATCTAAAGATTTTCAATATGATGAAGAGCATGCAGTTCATGCTTGGGATGGGGTTAAGAAAGAATCAACAGGACCCACTAGAATTCATTGAACCTAAGGTACCAATTCTGAAGTACGGGTTAGGATATTTAGGGGAAGATGAGTTTAAAGAGAAGAAAGAGGTTGAGGGTAAGTCTAAGAAGAACAAAATTAAGACTAAGCCGAAGTAGGAGACACTCTGGGAAACATTTGTGGAGGAAGGTGCCAATTGTTCTTACCAAAGAGCTCTTGAGCCCCTGATGATTGTTGAGAAACTGGTCCCTGGATTTGAAATCTTCACTGAATATGTGGATGGGATCTAAAAGCTTATTGTTGAAGAGCCCATGGTATAAGAGCTAGTATTGACTTCGGAATCAGAAGAGGACAATCCTGCAGTGGAGATGAAGGATGCTACTGACCAAAAAAAGGAATTCAACTTCGAAGCCTTTGTCCTTAATTCTATTATGGATGTTTTTTATGATGACATTGACTTTTCTCTTTCTAATTTGTTTGAAATTGATGAAATTTTTCTTTCTAAAGTTAATATGATGAAGTCTGATTATGCTTACTTGTGCAATGTGTTTCTTAATGGTTATACTGTGTGTGATGATCATTTCATGCATATGTTTGACATTAATTTAGTGAAAACTGAATCATTTAATCTAGGAATAAGTGATAACCCTAGAAATATACTCATTGCTTCTAACTTAACTCTTGATGAGAGAGAGAAAAAATGAAAGAAACTCTTAAAAGAAGATAACAAGTATTTTCTTAGGGCTATGAGGATATGCCTGGGATTGATAGAGAGATTGTGGAACACAAGATTCCCATGTATTCTCACAGCACACTGATAAAATAGAAAAAGAGAAGATTAAGGCCAGAATGGACTCTCCTAGTTAAAGAACAAGTAGAAAAGCAGCTAAAAGGAAAATTCCTAGAAGTGGTAGATGACACCTAATGGCTGGCTAACATAGTCCTAGTTCCCAAGAAAGATGGTAAGCTTAAGATGTGTATGGACTATAGAAACTTGAATAAAACTTATCCTAAGGATGATTTTCCTCTATCGCACATTAACACCTTGGTTGACAGTGCAGCTTCTAGTACCATATACTCTTTTATAGATGGCTTCTCAAGATACAATTAGATTATAATGGTAGTAATTAACAGGTTGAAGACTTCTTCCATCACTAAGTGAGGTGTTTACTATTACACGATTATGCCATTCGGGTTGAAAAATGCAAGAGCTACTTACCAAAGAATGGCTACCATACTACTACATGACTTGATCCATAAAGAGGTAGAAGTGTATGTAGATGACATGATGGTGAAATCTCTGACCAGAGAAGGGCATTTCAAAGCCTTAGACAAGTTCCTGGCAACAGCTGAAAAGTACAACCTCAAACTGAATTCAAAGAAATATGTTTTTGGGTGACATCTAGGAAATTATTGGGACACATTGCCAATCAAAAAGGCATAGAGGTGGATCCAGATAAAGTTAAAGTGATCAGAGAGATGCCTGCACCAAAGAATGAGAAAGAAGTTAGAGGGTTTATAGGAAGGTTATAGTACATCAGTAGGTTCATAGTCAAACTGACTACCATTTGTGAGTCGATCTTCAACCTCTTAAAGAAGAATCAGCCGATTATTTAGGATGACAAGTGTCAGCAAGGATTTGAAAATATTAAGTAGTATTTGATATTGCAGCCCCCAAGACTGAGGAAACTCTTAATTCTGTACTTGGCTATAGAAAAACATATGATTGGTGCAATGTTGGCTCAAGAAAGAGAGGGGAGAGTTAAGCATGTCGTATATTATCTGAGTAAGAAGCTTCTGCCATATGAAGCCAATTATAGTCTAGTAGAAAGAACTTGCTTGGCTATAATTTAGGCAATAAAGAAGCTACAGCATTACTTCCAGTCCTATAAGATTCAAGCAGTTTCTAAGCATGATCTCTTTAGATATCTCCAGCAAACTTCATCACTAACAAGGAAATTAGCCAGATGGTTAGTCCTACTCATTGAATTTGACATATACTATGTTACTAAAAAGGTGATAAAAAAAAGAGTTATGGCAGACTTCTTGGCCCAAAATCTAGAATTTTCGGATGAACACTTGGGGGTAATAGAAATCCAAACCTAGAAAATGTACTTTGATGGAGCAGTAAACAATAAAGGGGTAGGCATTGGCATGATTTGGGTCTCGCTAGAAGGAGAAGTAATCCCGAAGGCAAAGAGGCCGAAATTTAAGGTCACTAAGCTGAATACGAAGCCTACATTTTTTGTCTAGATGCACTCAGGAATGTGGGGGTAGAAGAGGTGACAATGTATGGGGATTTGATGCTAGTAGTGAAGCAGATCACCAAGGAATAGGAAGTGAGGGAAGATAAGCTAAAGTCATATTGGGATTATTCAGCCACGATCCTATTGTCCTTCACGCAATATAGATTCATACACTTGACTTGGGAGGAGAATCATATGGCAGATGTGTTGGCTACCCTAGCTTCGATATAGGAAGGAGGCAGATGAGTAGAAATGAAGCCTTTTATCTTAGTAAGGGCTCAGATTCCTTATTATGAGAAGATCAAAATTATGTCTATTGACCCAGCAAAGAAGCATTGGTTTTATGATCTACAACAGTATCTTGAGACAAGACAATTCCCAGAGGAAGCTGATAGAAAAGAAAGAATGTTACTAAGGATGCTATCTCAACAGTTCATTAGCCATAATGGGATGTTGTACAAAAAGAGGCCAACTGGAGTACACCTAAGATGCATCGATAAGGGTGAGGCATAGAAAATCATGGAAACAGTTCATGAGGGTGTATGTGGGCCGCATATGAATGGAACAGTCCTCACTAAAAAGATAACTCATCAAGGGTACTTCTGGCTAACCATGGAGGCAGACTACATAAAGTATGTAAAGAGATGCCACAACTGCTAAGTCTATGGTGATATACGCCACATGCCTTCTATGGAACTTCACAGATTAACCTCTCCTTGGCCATTTACAATTTGGGGAATTGACATTATCGGAGAGGTAAGGCTAAAAGCATCCAATGGTCATCGTTACATCATAGTGGCGATTGACTATTTCTCTAAATGGGTAGAAGCGGAATCATACACCACTATAGGAGTGAAAAAAATGGCCAAGTTCATAGAGAAGAACATAATTTGTTGGTATAGGTTACCTCATCAAGTCATTACTAATAATGGTGTTCAGTTTAGGGTCGAAATGACCACTTTGTTGGAAGAATACAAGGTTGAGCATCATAGATCATCCCCTTATAGACCACTGGCAAAAGGAGCCATAGAAGCAGCAAACAAGAATGTGAAGAAAATCTTGGCCAAGATATTGGAAAATTACAAAAACTGGGCAAGTTACCTATAGTTTTTAGCGAAATGGAGACCGACTAGAGGAACACAGTAGGTATAGGATCGGAGGGTCACGTACTACAGTCTCCACCATAGGCACATCCACTAAATCACAGTATTAGGGAATGTAGACAACCGATTATGAGTATCTTCTGGGACAAGATGAAGTCTCCTAGTGCGACAGTGTTTTGCCTTATAGTGAGCAATGTCTCTGGGTGGTTCAAGTAACCTCACTTTCTCTTACAACCAAGCATACAGGGGTGACGAATGGGTAAGAATAATGGAAAGCAGAAAATGATAAGAGGAAGAAGAGACTCACCTCCCGCAGAAGAGGACTCCCAGAGAATCGCCTGGTCTCAGAAAAGTTGTCAAGCCCGATAATAGTCCACTATCCACTTGGTCCAGAACATACAGAATCTTTGGATCATAGTTACCAAAAGGGGAGACCAACAAGAACTGAGCATATAAGCAGAGTGCCATCATTCGAGGCTAGGGGACCTCGTTGCTATCTATAACCACTACCATCTCTATAAAAGGGCTAAGCAAGATTTCATTGCCAAAAATGTAATAAAGAGAGAATTGAGGGGACATGTTGAACAACCTTTCCATTTGATATTGAATGGTGTAAAAATCTGGGGTTGTGACAGAAGGAATGATGATCTATTGAGCAGAATCTAATTTAAAGCTAGGATAGCTTTAAATTCTTTTGGCAGGGGGCAGATCTCAATTGTATTAAACCAAAAAACATGTTTTTGAGGATCCTAAAATTGAGCAAGAATGTAAAGAAATGAGAAGTTAATCTTCCTAGCATGCAAAAATCCAAAGGCGGATAGGTGAAATGGCTCCATTCTAGCCCATGACCCACCATCCAGACTTTTCAGAATTGGTTGTAGCTATTTCAAGCCTCTCTCAGTCATGATTAGGGGTTAGAATGTTGTCTGGGAAAGAAGAATAGGGGGAAGTAGCGAGATGAAGATATTAGGGATTTTGAAGAAGATTTGGGTTTTTTATAGCTGCAAAATAAGCATGTAGAGGCGTTTGCCTTTATGATCAAGTGACACCTCTATGAGAAGAGCCGAATTATCTATCACGTCTTCACATAGAGGCAACACCCCTTCAAAGAGGTGACGCCTGTACGACAGGCAAAATAAATCTTCGCATTGCTAGAATTCTTTGAGTTGTATATATAGAGTCAGAGCATAAAATTTTAGAGATAAAAGGCCTCCATTCATTCAAAATTCCTCTAAAAATTATCAGTGCAAAATATGAATGCATAAAAAAGTCAATCAAATAAAAAAATTAATTCAGATGGTAAGAGGACAACAATGTAAGACCTCCAATGTTTCTAGATAAGGACACCCTTACGCTAAAAAAAACCTACAGAGGGTCCTCTCTCTATTCATCACTATCGAACTTGTTAGCCTCCTCATTAGCTGGCTCGTCTACATGCTCATCAGCTTGCTCATCCGCAAAACCATCAGTAGGATCGGTCCCGTCATCCTCACTACTATCCTCAAACTCCTCGTCGGCTACCCCCTCCTCCTCATCGCCCTCGACCTGAAGAGTAGCAAGTTAGTGCTCCAAGGTAGCGATCCTAGCCTGGCTGGCCTCATCTCGATCCTGTCAAAGCACAATAAGAGGTAAGAAACCATGAAAGCATGCATACATGTAGAAATAAAGCATATTTTGTGTATACCTTCCACTATTGAGTCACCTGCATTAGGAAGTCCCTATAGGCCTCGATCACTTGGTACATGTACTCTACCTGATCTCAAGGTATCTATTCCATTGATAATGTTAGAATTAATCATTTGTTATAAGACTTGAGAACACTAATGCGAGAGAAGGAAACTTACATGGGTAGTAGCCTCTAGGAAGATTCTTGGCTTCATAGTCATATCCAATGTCAGAAATTGACGAGAGAGCTCACCAGAAGGCATCCAACAATGAGTCAGTAGATAGGGAGTGGTAGTGAGTCTATTGGCCACTACATGGGATCGAGAGCTAGAAGGGTCTATCGAGGAGGGCACCCTAAAAGAAGAACCTTCACCATTAGGAATGATGCCCGGGTGCTGATGAGGCCTCTCCTATGCGGAAGGTCTAGAGCGAGGAGTTGCCCTAATAGCTGCTTAAAAGATGAAAACTAAGTCAAAGAACAACATCTGTAAGTAAATATAAAATAAAACATTTCATGCTTACTTGAAGTGCAGGCTCAAGAAGGGGCACTCGCTACAGCAGGTGAGCTTATGTAAAGTCTACATAGCGAGACTTCCTCCCCTCGCAATAGTCTACAACATCCTCTCCCTATAGGGCTTGATCGAGCTTATCTCCCTCTAACTCATGCATCAAAAAGATACACCGAGGAGGAGCAAGAGGGGGACGCCTCACTCAGGCGCCTGACTGCCACTAGTGTATCCTCTCCCTAAGGAACCAAACTTTACAATCAGGGCCTCTGACCAGAACCCACTTCCTGGACAGAGGGATAGAGCGAACCATGGCCTGCATCCACCCAGCTTGAGGGCCCCACAAGTCTAGGCATAACTACAAGAATAAATAAGTAAGTAAATGAATTTGATCAATGAGTTTATTGCTAATCTCAGTTACATTTGTAAGTGCATGCCTCGTCATAAGTGAGCGTGTTTAGACACTCACGATGGATATGAACATGAGCCATAAACCTCCTCCAAGCCTGACTGGGACCCCACCTCGCCATTATGAGGAAGGGGGTGTAATGACCCTGGTGATCCCCACTATCAGCTCCATCTCTAAAGCCCAGTCCTGTAAGAGAAATAAGGAATTATTAGTAAGATCAAATAACAACAGTTGGAATGGAATATGAAGAGAGGAAGAGAAAGTAAAATACCAGTATGGCATGCCAAAAACTGTAAAGTCATCAAGCTCTGTGTACCAGCTCATCCATGCTTCTATAAAGATAAACTAAGGCATAACTGCCCTAATCGTAGGTCACCACCAAGTCTAGGTCCCTCAGAGGCATCAAGAAGCTTACATCCTTGTGAAGAGAGTAGTGCCTAGCAGATAAACAAGGGAAGCGTGCACCACCTGATCAATTTGTAGGGGTGTAGTGGCCACCTCAACTCTAGTACGAGTGTAAAAGCTCCTAATCTACTCAAGCTTTACTATGTGGGTCCCTTTCTTGTCTAGGACCATCCTAAGTAGACACTTGATAAAAGCAAGGTAGTCGGGAGATAACTAATGGAGGATGGCATCGAAGGGAACAGAATGTCTAGCACAAGCAATGCTAGTAACTGCGGTGAAGGCCACCAGGTCCAGGGTGAACTCCCTAAAAGGAAGATGAAAGGTGTGGGTGGTGTCAGACCACCTCTCCATCAAAGCGGGCAAGGGTTGATAGTTTGTATGCCCCTGTTGTGTTAGGAGTACTAAGATAAAATCGGAGAACCCAGTATCATGAATCCGAGTCTGTATGGCCTTAGGAAGCTCGTCATACCAGATCCATGCGCCTTTAAAGTTCCTAACACCCTTGAGGGTATGGGAATCAAGCTAAGGGAGTAAAATTATAATTTAATGTAATAAAAATTCAAAATTTTTGTTGAATCTTGTCATTGAGGCAATGCCTCTATCGAAGAGAAGACTGCCTTAATGATGAGGCATCACCTCTTTACATTGAGATGATCGCCTTTTTGAGAGCAGGCATGAATCAAAGAGGTGAATGCCTTTTCACGAAGAAGTGATCACCTGATTGAAGAGGCAATGGCCTCATTGAAGAGGCGATGCCTCTTCATGTTGGCCATCTGACATGATGATTTGAAATTTTAATTTTTTAGCCAGAAAATTTGATTCCTTTTAATTAAATTTATAAATATATGTATATGAATAACAACTCAATACTATTTGATGATATTCATAAGAAAAAATTAAAAAAATTAGGTACTAACCTCTCTAGTGGCCAAGCTGTAGATATGGGATTGCACATTTGCAAGTAGGGGGATCTCATCTCTGATACTAAGCCCAAAACTTTGAGAAGGATGCATTGTAGGTGTCATTAGGTCCCACATGGGCAAATCTGGGCTACGTGCAGTGTCCATGCCAGAGAATGTGGAGAATGAGAGAGAAAGAGAAAGGAGAGAAAAATGTAAAGAGAGAGAATTGAAAAGGTGAAAACGATCCTTGGAGAAGAAATGTGAGAATTTATACGATTAGGGTGAGAGAGGAAGATTAAGAAGAGAAGATGAAGAAAAGGAGCTGAGGTCCACTCGATGAGATTAAGCACATAATGGCCCATGGCCCATAAAAAAAAGAGAATGAGAATTTTTGCATCACCACTCAGGTGTACCCCAAGAATCAATCTTTAGATTTGAATGCATTCTAACTGAAGTATTAAGAAGAACAAATGTCTGATCGGGTTTGAATCCCAAAGTGCATGAAAGAATAAGCGTTTAGTTGAGTTTGAATTCCCAAAGTGCTTGGAAGAATAGGCATCTAGTAGGGTTTCAATCCCCAAAGTGCATGAAAGAATAAGCATTTGGTGGGGTTTGAATCCCTAAAGTGCATGTCTTAAGAGGTGTTTGGTCGGGTTTGAATCCCCAAAGTGCATTCTTCTTCTAAGTAATTCTTGGGCTAAGAAAACTTGGGTTTTACATCAAACTATAATGAGTAACTGATTGGGCCAGGAAAACCATAGGATCACGATTACGTTTTATCTCTTTTTACTAAGTGGAGGTTAGGCCATGCTCAAGATTCATGTCAAACTGTAATGAGTAACTGATCAGGCTAGGAAAACCCAAGGAACACAGTTACATTTCATCTCTTTTACCGAGTGACTTCT